>CM046659.1:175955567-177354734 GCA_025594165.1 Tamias sibiricus | reverse complement strand
TAAGAGTATATATCAGGTGCTCTTACCTCCCCAAATATATAACTATGTGTAGAAATGGGAATGTTAATTTGCTTGACTGTAATCATTTTATTATGTCTACATGTATCAGAATATCACCTTGTTATACCTGAAGTAAAAACAATGTATTTAAAATTTTGTATTTAAAAAAATATTGGTTCAAGCCGGGCGTGGTGGCGCACGCCTGTAATCCCAGCACTTTGGGAGGCTGAGGCAGGAGGATCGCGAGTTCAAAGCCAGCCTCAGCAATGGCGAGGCACTTAGCAACTCAGTGAGACCCTGTCTCTAATAAAATACAAAAAAAAAAAAAAGGTCTGGGGATGTGGCCCAGTGGTCGAGTGCCCCTGAGTTCAATCCCCGGTACCACAAAAAAAAAAAAAAAAAAAAAAAATCTTGGTTCAGATTTCATATGTGGGTTATTCAGGAGTCTGCCCAGATCTTCTTATTCTGTTTTAAAAGTCATGGTAAGAACATTTAACATCGTTCGAGTTTAAAGACACCCATCCTCCAGCACCTCCTATCCTCTATCCCCCCTCACTCTCTAGTTGGGAGGAAGGTTGGTGCCTGTCACTGCTCCCTGGGGATTGAAATGGAAACCACCCTGGTCTCCATGGACAGTAAGCTGGCTGAGAAGAGGCGTGCTATCTTTTATGCTACTAGGTGGCACTGTGGGGAACAAGTCCAGTCTCTCTACTTGGCTTTCACTGACATGGCACCAGCAGGGAAGGGGAGCTCTGCCTCAGGACATTTTTTTTTTTTTTTTTTAACTCTGATTGGAGGATATGACACTGGACACTCAGCTGACTCTGCTGCACCATCAGGAAAGGGGAGGGCTGTTCTAGGCTCTTGATACAGCTGGGAGGGGTCAGAGGTCCAGCTTTTCTTCTAGGTCACCACTGCCAACAGGGGAGATGAGTGCCATCTTGGCCAACTGCTACCCCTGTATGGGAGGTAACAGTTCAAATTCTCCATTTTATTCCATGGACATCTCTAGGGGCTGAAGGTCCATGGTGCTTGTCCAGATCAGGGAAGATGCTACCAAGAAGTGTCCAGGAGAGAAGTCAAGCACCTCAAGTGAATATCCAGTTGGGATTAAGTACCAATGACCATTGAAATCTAAGCCTCTTTCATTTGTTCAAGGCAAAGATTTATTCAAAGACACTAGAGCCAGAAGGCACATAGGTGCTTGCAAAATTTGCTTCCATATATATTTTTTTCTTTTTGGTACTGGGGACTTAACCCAGGGATGCGTTACCACTGGACTACATCCCCCTGTTTGTTTGTTTGTTTGTTTGTTTTTCCATTTGAGTCAGGGTCTTTCTAAGTCACTTAGGGCCTTGCTAGTTTGCCTTGAACTTGTGATCCTCCTGTCTCAGCCTCTTGAGTCACTGAGACTACAGGAATGCACAGTGTGCCCATCAAATAGGGTTGTTTTTGTGTGAAGTCCTTCTCTTCTCTGAAGCTCAGAATTTCAGATCATATTTTTTTAAGTTTTCATGGCTTGAGTCTACATTTTTAGCATTTTGTAGGTAGGGACTGTAGGCCTTCTGTGTCTTACCTGTTTTAACTTTAGAGTGGTCCTGTGATCATAGCTTTCTAACCAATGAAGAGGCTGAGGTAGAGACCACACACTGACTGAGTGTGGTGTGGGTAGGAGCAACCTACATGTAGCCAGAGATACGCTGTGCTCCAGGCCTCTCAGTTTTGACCATTGGACTCCATTAGTCAACTCCAAAAGGTTATTTGCCACCTGAATTCCAGCAGGGCACAAAGGACAGTGAGGTGTCCAGCAAGAGGGCAGGATGGCAATGTCAGGCTGAGATTATATTTCTCATCCAAAGTGATCATAATGCCGAGATACTTTCAAGGTAATGATCAAGGTAATCATTGAAGAGAAAGCACAGCAAGTTCCACCAGAAGCCTTTAAAATCCCATCTGCTCTTCAGAGAGATCCCACGGCCTTGACCTCTGTCACTCTTTCTTGCTTGGTAATGAGTTTTCCCCCAGGTGAAGCATGGCTTGTAATACCTGTGCACAGCAGCCATGGTTCAGCAGGCAGGGACCTAGGGAAAAGCATCTTACTGACCCTCACCCAGGAATCAGCCACCTGCCATAGCTAAGTACTTCTGAGGTGATTAGCTTCCATATATTGCTCTTGCAAACGTCAGTGTATCTTCAATGGCAATAAATATTTTCTGCATTTTTCAAGTTCAGAAATATAGGCTCAGAGATAGGAAACCATATGGTGAGACTATGAAGTACTTCAGACACATCTGATTTGCAAGTCTTTCCCCACTACTCTCCTTCTCAGCTTCTACCTGTCCACCCTCCTATGTGAGCTCACGAGTGCTGCCTACAAGGTAACTAACCACTGATGTAAGAGGCCGTGATGTCGACCAGTTGGGACAATGCACCCTTCAAATCTCCTCCACTGTGTAACAGCATAGATCATGGATGTGCCTTGGGAGGAGACAGAAACCTGTCTGTGGGGAAGATTAACATAAGTGCAGGTGAGATTTCAGTAATGCTCCCAAATCTTCTGGGTCCTCAAGAATCCGTATAGAACACAGTTAGGGAATGATAGGAGATAGAGAAAATAGAAGAAAACTGTCCAATAGGAGAGAAGACAAAAACAAATTCTAGAAGACCACCTGTTAAAATGATGTCATAAAATCCTGCATAAACCGTATAATGGAGCCCAAGAAGGGGCAGTAGTATTTTGGATGGATGAGTGTCATTATCAATGTACTCAAGAAGAAAATAAGGATTTTTTTTTCCCCCCAGCCAGGGATAAGGATAGAGAGAAGAGTGTATCCAAAACCTCAAAGCCCAGAGGCAACCTGGTGAGTTCAAATCAATTACAAATAAGTGTGGGTGTGGTTGAAGTGCAAGGTGCCCTTGGGACAAATATGGGAGGCAAAACTGAAAATGTAATCTAGGTTCTGTACACAGGGAATGAGGAAGCCTGGACCAAAATGGAGAGATTAATTGTTAGGTTGCATTTCAGAAAAATAACTCTGGCTATCATTGTGGAGGAAGAACGTGTCAGTGTGAAAGGAAGGCAGAGTCTCCAACAGGGAGGCTATTGCAATAATCCCACAGCGAGTCTCAAAGGCTGAACCCACACAGTGCAATGGAGACAGGAATCGTGGCACACATGAGAAGCAGTAGAAAGCACAGGGATCTACTAGTCACTGGATCGGGATCAAGTGAAGAAGGGAAAGGATTCTACAATGACCCTCATAGACTTGGGTCTATAGTGGGGATGACCCTTCCATGAAAATTTTCTCCCACTTAGAGGCCCTGTGCTAAATCTTTGGCTTCTTATGAGCTCAAGGGTAAAGTTGACCCCACAAAGTATAAGCTAATCTCATCGTTTTAGAGTGGGAAGGGTGGGGAGAAAGCTATTCAGTCCAAACTCTTCCTTTCTTAACTGGACGACTGAGACAGAGGCAGACACAGCCACTACAGGGGTCAGGAAAGTGCAGTCACCCACATTTCCTCTTCTCCCTGACCCGCTCTTGGGGAAGTGGGCCTGACGCATGGATGGACATCTGCAACGTACCCCGCCATATTCCCATCTGGGTGCAGGCAGAGCTCTTCAGCAGGGGAATTCTATTGCTGAGTGCCTGTCCCAGTACTCAGGCCGCACTGCAGAGTTCTTGACATCCCTTCCTTCCTAAGTTGGAAGCTGAAACTGAGAATTTCTAGAGAGAGGAGAAAACTGGATACCCTCCTGGTGCAATCAATTTAGTCTTTCCCAGGTTTCTAATTCTTAGAAGTCAAGTTTCCTCTTCTCTGAAGTGAGATCATAATATCTATAGAGTGAGATTGTCATAGGAAGTCTAATAAGAAAATGATTTATCAAACTATTTTGTGGGATGCTTTTGTGGTACTAATCACTTCAAAATATATAGAATATGTAGCACTAAATCCATAGGAAATTACACCCACAGAGGCCTTCAACCATTCCATATTGTAGGCTGGTGGTTCTTTTGTTTTTTGCTACTGGAGATTGAACCCATGGGCACTTTACCACCGAGCTACATTCCCAGTCCTTTTTATTTTATTTTATTTTATTTTTTATTTTGAGACAGGATCTCATTAAGTTGTTGAGGGTGGCCTTGAACTGGTGATGCTTTTGTCTCAGCCTCCCGAGTCACTGGGATTACAGGCATGCGCCCGGGTTAGGCCAGTGGTTCTTACAGTGGGGTCCCTGGACTAGCAAACACTAGCCTCACCTGGGACTGTGATCCATGTGGATTCTCAGGTTCCACCACAAAACCACAAACTGGACGTCGGGCCCAGCCATCTGTGTTGGCAATCCCTGTCGGTGGTTCTGAGACCCACTGAAGTTTGAGAATCATTGTTTTGGGTAGAGTGTGGGTCTGTGACTTGACAAGGACGACAGCTGTTCCATCCATCAGTCCTGAGTGGGTGGTTTGGGCACGCCCACAGTCGTGCCTGACTCCCCTTCCTTGTGTCCCTACTCTGGAACTGCTGGTACAAGAGAGATGTGGCATCTTTACAGGCACGATTGAGTGGAAAGTGGGGTGGAGGGAGAAAACCAACAGTGGAAAAGGCCTCTCTGTTTTAATGAACCACGGCTGCTGGGTCAGGAGACAAGAGGCTGCAATGTTCACTTTGCCCCAGCCTCAAGAGCCCCGGCCGCTGCTGTACTGGTAGCAGCAGCAGCAGTAGCGGCGGCGGTGGTGGTGGTAGCTGCGGTAGCGCCTCCGCCTCCGCTTCCGCCTCCGCTTCCGCCCCGCTCCGCTTGCCCCTCCCCTCCCCCTCCGCTTGCCCCTCCCCCTCCGCTTGCCCCTCCCCCTCCGCTTGCCCCTCCCCCTCCGCTTGCCCCTCCCCCTCCGTTTGCCCCTCCCCCTCCGCTTTCCCCTCCCCCTCCGCTTGCCCCTCCCCCTCCGCTTGCCCCTCCCCCTCCGCTTTCCCCTCCTTCAGGTCTTGAGGGGCTTTCGCCGCAAGGGTCCTGGGTTTCCAGCAGGCAGCACTCCTTCCCTTTGGGGCACATTCCTGTGGCAGGCACTGTGACCTTCTCTCCAGATCTGCACGTCGTCCTGCAATTTCCCGTCCTGTTGGCGCACTTCCGCACGTACCAGCCACCTGAATCGGGGAGTGACAACGTTAAACCCGAGGCGTGGACCGCACAAAAATATAAAAAATCATTTGTTGAGCGATTATTTTTCAAGTCTCTTGCCAGTTTTTTCATTCTATTTTTTTCCCTTAGTCATAAAACCCTGCTCTGAGCAGACATTTTATAAATATAGACACACATAGAATTGTTGACGTCGGGATGGAAATCTCAATTCTGAGAGTCCTGCATGCAAACATCAGGTGCCTACTTCCAGTGATTTTATATATGTACATATATATGTATGTAAACTAGTTGATAGATCTTTATTTATTTATATGTGGTGCTGAGAATGGAACCCAGTGCCTCGCACATGCCAGGCAAGTGCGCTACCGCTTAGCCAGGGTCCGAGCCACGGCCCTAGCCCCTTCCTGAGAATTTAAGTGGGAGAGTTTAGAACATATTTTTACACACGAGCAACAAGACTGTCACCAAATATAACTAAAGCACACATAAACACTTAGTAGAAGTACAAACTGTCATTTTTAACATAGAAAATTCTCAGATCATTGCTGTGATTCTCCTTACCATTGTCAAAACACACATGGATTTAAAAAAATCTTTATTAGTGCATTACTTACACATAACAGTGGAGTTCATTTGGACATATTCATAAATACATGTAACAATTTGCTCGGCTTCAATCACCAGTGCTTCCTCATTCCCCTCTACAAGCCCCTTCCTCTACTCTATTGGTTTTCCTTCTGTTTATTTATTTTTAAAAATTGATTCATTATAGGTATACATAAAATGGAATGCATTGTGATTTATTCACACATTTATGAAGCATAATTGGGTCAACTTCATTTCCAAGCTCTTCCCCTTTCCCTCCATTCCTCCCTTCCCTTTGGTCTACCATTTTTATTTATCTATCTTTTACTTTTGCAAGATCCTTTTTTTATTCCCTATTTCTCTCTCTCTGTCTCTCTCTCTCTCTTTGTACCAGGGATTGAACCCAGGAGCGCTTAACCACTGAGCCACATCCCCAGCCCTTTTTGTATTTTATTTAGACACAGGTTCTTTTTTTTTTTTTTTTTTTTTTTTGTGGTACTGGGGATTGAACTCAGGGGCACTCGACCACTGGGCCACATCCCCAGCCCTTTTTTGTGTTTTTATTAGAGACAGGGTCTCACTGAGTTGCTAAGTGCCTCGCCATTGCTGAGGCTGGCTTTGAACTCGCGATTCTCCTGCCTCAGCCTCCCAAAGTGCTGGGATTACAGGCGTGCGCCACCGCACCCGGCTTAGACACAGGTTCTTGCTGTGTTGCTTAGGGCCTCCTTAAATTGCTGAGGCTGAATTTGAACTCCAGATCCTCCTGCCTCAGCCTTCTGAGCCACTGGGATTACAGGTGTGCACCATGTGCCTAGCTCTAATACCACGTGCCTGGCTCTTATTTCCCTTTAGCTTCCACATAGGAGGGAAAACATTTGACCTTTGACTTTTTGAGTCTGGCTTATTTCTCTTTAACATGAAGACTTTTTATTTTGTTAAAAGCCTGCAACAAGCCGGGCGCGGTGGCGCACGCCTGTAATCCCAGCACTTTGGGAGGCTGAGGCAGGAGGATCGCAAGTTCAAAGCCAGCCTCAGCAATGGCGAGGCACTTAGCAACTCAGTGAGACCCTGTCTCTAATAAAATACAAAAAAGGTCTGGGGATGTGACCCAGTGGTCGAGTGCCCCTGAGTTCAATCCCTGGTACCACAAAAAAAAAAAAAAAAAAAAAAAAAAAAAAAAAAAAAAAAAAAAAAAGCCTGCAACATTTCAAAATGCTTTTTTACATGTTTCTGAGGTCCTGCAAATTATATTTAGAATACGGCTCTAGCCTTGTCTTATATATTGTCTTGTTGAAAATGTTGCAAGTTATGGAAAAATAAATATAAAATTTTCAAATGTATTCCTGTCTATCTCTTTCTATGTACCTATATGATATTGTGATATAAGTGTATTATAGAAAATTTTGGGAATGAAAAAGCAAAATCCATACCATTAGGAATATGTTTATCAGGGAGGAATTCTGCAAGGGGTGCCTGTATAGGTGCCTATGTTATATATATAGGTTGTATATATATTCTGTCCTTGGGTCCTAGTATCAATGTATATTATAATGTATAATGCTTATGCCTTCAAATCTTGAGGTAGGTTTGGCTGATTGCAGAGCATGATCCTCAATTGCTTATGTTTGTCTAGAAAGGGACAGGGGGAGTTTTTCAGGGTGTTTAAGTTTAAAAAGAAGACACCCTGCAGATACAGAGGGGAAAATCATGTGCTCTAAACTCGTAGAATTTCAAAGGTGTAGTTGGCCTGAAATAACTTCTAGAGCAATCCTCATGTCATTATTTATTTCCTCTCATCCATCATCAAGTTGGACAGTTTTGCAAATTCTAGAGAACATAAATGTCTATCTCTAGAGGGAGTAATATTATACAGCTCTCTACCTATTAGGAAATCCTACTCAGAAGAATTAGTTTCTCACTTTGTGCCTTATAAAAAGGTGGTATTGAATACAATGTGGAAAATACACTCAAAAATGGGGCATAGCTGTTCTCAACGTGGAGAAAAACTTTCTAAATGAATGGAAGATTGCAAAGGAAATACTCATAGACTCGACCTCAAGCAAATGAAACTTCATTTCCTTAAAAAAGAAAATCTGGATGCGACCAATGTATTAAGAAATATTTGCAAGAAATATGAAATAGGAAAGTTAAAAATACAAATATGCTAATAGAAACAATTGATGGTATAAGATAGTTAAAATAAATACTATCATGGAAATAAGCAATAGAATCTAAAATTGAACAGAGACTCTCACAATGATAAATTTACAAGGTTGTATACTGTTATTTATAGCAGTCACACTTTAGAAAAAATACCCAAAGGACACAATAAGGGACTTTCAAGTTAGTATTGAACTCTCCAAGTTATTATTGGTACAAAAATATGACAGAATAGTAAGTACCTACTGCAAATTATACTTTCAAGGAATATTTAAAGGTCTGTGAAAAATTTCCTAATATAATCTTAAGTTAAAAACAAAAAGCTAAAAAAGTTCACCTAAATGTAGGATAGTGATTAATGAAGGTTGGAAGGGTGTGGGATTGGTAGAAAAAGGGAGGTTGGATTTGATCAGTGCAAGCAATATGCATTAGTGGAAATATCACAGTGAACCCAATTACATGTACAATTTTTTTTTTGTGGTCCTGGGGATCAAACCTAGGGGTATTTTACCATTGAACTTCATCTCCAGTCCTTTTTATTTTGAGACAGGGTCTCGCTAGATTGCTGAGTCTGGCCTTGAATTTGTGATCCTCCTACCTCAGCCTCCTGAGCTGCTGAGATTACAGGTATGTGCCACCGCACCCAGCAAAATGAACAATTAATGCATGTTAGTAAAATATAAAATATAAAAAGCAGGTTGTGAACTCATATACCAGTTGGTCACAACTTGAAAACTGTAAGCAGGGATGAAGTTGTAGCCAATTTCTTTATTTCTAAAACACTTCCGTTGCTCTTGTCTAGGTTTTGCAAATATAAAGTATATAATAATAGTTAAGTAGGAAGAATAAGTTCTGGTGTTCTATTGTACAGTATAGTTAACAAAAATGTATATTTTAAAATAGGTAGAAGAAACATAAATAATGATAAATTTCAAGGTGATGGATATGTTAATTACCCCTTATTTGATCATTACACAATGAATACATGTATCAGAACAGCATGTTGAGGCTGGGGACATAGCTCAGTTGATAGAGTGCTTGCCTTGCATGCACAAGGCTCTGGGTTCAATCCCCAGCACCACAAACAAACAAACAAACAAACAAACAAAAAACCCCAGCATGTTGTATCCCATAAATAAATTCAATTGTGTATTGGTCAAAAATAAAATAAAATAATAAAATAAAACTTAAAAAAAAGGAATGCTTACACAAATAAAGCTGACACATTAGTAAGTACCTAGTGCAAATTATACTTTCAAGGAATATTAAAGGTCTGTGATACAGGCTCCTAATAGTTCTCCACATCCACCCAAATTATTTTTCTTTCCTTTTCCAGTCCTATAGTATTTAGAAGCAGCCATCCCTGTCCTGTTAACCATATCCAGGAAAAAAAATCACAGATGTTCTCTGTAACTCTGTAAGACCAAAATAGTTGGGCAAAGCATTATATAGAATTGTTATCCCCCAGCCGGGCGCGGTGGCGCACGCCTGTAATCCCAGCACTTTGGGAGGCTGAGGCAGGAGGATCGCGAGTTCAAAGCCAGCCTCAGCAGTGGCGAGGCACTTAGCAACTCAGTGAGACCCTGTCTCTAAATAAAAATACAAAAAAGGGCTGGGGATGTGGCCCAGTGGACGAGTGCCCCTGAGTTCAATCCCCGGTACCACAAAAAAAAAAAAAAAAAAAAAAAAAAAAAGAATTGTTATCCTAAGAGGTAACACTGATGGCAAAGGAGGTGAAGTGAGGTGTAGCCATCCAGGCTGTCCTTAACTGATAAGATAGGGGGAAGCTTGGAATGTCAGGGCCATCTCTGCCTTTGGAGGGACTCTGAGGCTTTGCAGTCCCCTGCCCAGCTGCTGTCATAGATACTGGTCTACTGGGATGGAAGTAGGACAAACCTCAACCCCCTCCCACTGAGAACTCTGACCCTATTCCCAGAGATCATCTGGGGCTACGGCTCCATGTGCAGGACCCTGCTCTAGTCTGGCTGACGTTTATTCTTTCCCAAGATTCTGTTTACCTGAGACCAACTGGGCCAGGAGCACAGAGACTGCCAGGGTGAACAATAGGGACTTCATGGCTCCTGAAAGACAGTAGGCAGCGGGCTGCATGGAGTCCCGAGCTCTCTCTTCAGTGTGACTCTGAACACAGATCTTTATTGCCCTCCTTAGCTGGGTTGGGCTCAGCTGGTAGAACAGGAGGATATAGGGTACTGTGCCAACCATAACTTCAGTCTATTGGCCAGCAGCTCTAATTGAGACACCACTGTCCAAGAGCCCTGTGTTTGGCATGCCTTGAGGGAAGGAGAAAGCCTTAGACAAGAAGGTGTGAGTCCCACTGAAGTGCATGGCAGTTTGGAGAGAAAGAAGAATTACAGGAAGAGTTCATACTGATCCCCCAAGGTTGGGTACCCTGCCTGTCTTGTTTATAGCCTCCTGTGTTAGTTCTGTCAGGGTATTCATCTCCCTGCATTATAACACCCTGTTCACCTGTCTGTCTCTCTTCCTGAACTACAATGTCTTTCTCACCACTGACTACACATTATTCTTTTCTGTATATAAATGCTACATATGTATGTGTATATCTATCATCCATAACTACATATAATGCTTTCTGCATGTTATTCTTTTTAGAGAAGGATCTATGTCATTGTTAATTAAATAAGCTAATACTTTGCTGATAAACTGGGAATATTAAAGAATGTTTTAAATAAACAAATCCATGCTCAAAGATATGTGCACAAAGAAGTCTTTAAATCCACACTTAATGTTCAACATCTTCAGCAACTAGGGAAATGCAAATCAAAACTACACTGAGATTTTATCTCATTCGAGATAGAATGGCGAACATCAAGAATACCAAACAAAAATAAATGCTGGAGAGCATGTGGGAAAAAAAAGGAACATTTTTACACTGCTGGTGGGATTTTAAATTAGTACAACCTCTATGGAAATCAGTATGGAGGCTCCTTAAAAGACTAGTCATGAAACTACCACATGACTCAGCCTCAATATTTATCCTAAAGATTTAAAGTCAGCATACTAAAATGATACATGCCTACCCATGTTTATAGTGGCACAATTCACAATAGCCAAACTAGGGAACTAGTTAGCTATTCATCAGTGAATGAAAGGATCAAGAACATGTGGTATATAAACACAATGGAGTTTAATTCAGCCATGAAGAAGAATGAAATTATGGCATTTGCAGGAAAATAGAACCTGAGAACATCATGTTAAGTGAAATAAGCCAAACTCAGAAATTCAGGGGTTGTATGTTTTCTATCACATGTGGAAGCTAGAGAGGGAAAAGGAAAAGAAAGGGGTGGAGATGGAGCTCATGAAAATCAAAGGGGGATCAGTAGAGTGGAGGATAGACAGGAGGAAGGAGGAGGGGTGGGAAAAGGGAAGCACTGGGCAATGAGATTGGCTAAATTATCTTGTTATATCATGTGCAAGTACAAATACGTAACAAAGAACCCCACCATTGTGAATAATTATAATTAGATTGTGCCAATGAAAATGGAAAAAGAGACCAAAAAAATCCACATTTAAGTTCATCTATAGACATCATAAAATGAGATGCACTTTATGATTTAACTGTGCTTCTGTTAAAAAGAGCACAGCAGATTTTTTTGTCTTTCTAAATGCATATATAGCACATAATAACACACATATAGCACATTTGTTATAATAAAGTAAGGGGATTCTTTGTGATATATATATGCATACGTCGTGTAATCATGTCCATCCACTCTCCTACCCTCTTCTCTTCATGTCCCCTCTCCCTGCTGCCATCTACTTTTTAGTTCCTAGTAATCCCTCTATCCCTTTTCTACTTTTACTTTCTGGTCAACTTTTTTTAAATTAAAATTTTTTTTTTAATTTTTAGTTTTCCACATATGAGAGAATAGCAGCAATACTTGTTTTTCTCTGTCTGACTTATGTCATTTGACATGATGTCCTTCTGTCCCCTCCATTTTCCTGCAAATAACATCATGATTTCATTCTTCTTTATGGCTGAATAATACTCCATTGTGTGTTATATCAGTCAGCTTTTCATTGCTGCACCCAAAATATCTGACAAGAACAACTTAGAGGAGGAACAGTTTGTTTTGGCTCATGGTTTCAGAGACTTCAGAGGTTCGTTGCTCTGAGCCTGAGGTGAGGCAGAATATCATGGCAGAAGGAAAGGAGGAGGAGAGCTCCTGCATTTATGGTAGCCAGGAAGCAGAGATAAAGGGGGAAGGGGCAGGGAGAGGAACCCTGCTGGGCCTGGCCCAGTGACCAACCTCCTTCAGCCAGGCCACACCCGCTAGGTGACCACCCAGCCTAATCATTTCACCTCTGACTTTTGCTTCCTGAACACAGGAACTTTTGGGGGCCACTTCATATTCAAACCATGACATGAATACATACCGTGTTTTCCTTGTCTAGTCATCTTTTGATGGTCACCTCAGCTGGTTTCATTATCTGGTTATTGGGGCGAGACAGAACCTCAATGAAGTTTTGATTTGCATTTCCTGGTGGCTAAAGATGCTGAATATTCTTTCACCTATTTATTGGCCATTTGGACTTCTTTTGAGAAGTGTCCATGTCATTTGCCCATTTTTTAAAAATAATTTTTAAAAATATTTATTTATTTGCTTTAGTTGTACACAATGCGTTTATTTGTACGTGGTGCTGAGGATCGAACTCCGGGCCGCGCACGTGCTAGGTGAGCGCTCTACCCCTGAGCCACAACCCCAGCCCTCATTTGCCCATTTTAGAACTGCATTAGTCTGTCTGTTGTTACGTTTTTAGATTCCTTGTATATTCTGGTTAATAACCCTGGGTCAGATGAATAGATGGCAAAGATGTTCTACCATTCAGTAGGTTTTCTTTTCACTCTGCTTATTGCTTTGCTGTACAGAGCTTTCTAATGTGATAAGATCTCATTTGTCAATTCTTGGTTTGTTTCCTGAGCTATTGGAGTCCTATCAGGACGTCACTGTCTGAGCCAATATTTCTGAGTGTTTCCCCTATGTTTCCCTCTAGTAGTTCCAAGACTTACATTAAAATCTTGGATTCATTTTCAGTTGATTTCTGTACAAGGTGAGAGCTAGGGGCCAAGTTTCAATCTTCCATATATGGCTCTACAGTTTTCTCAGCGCCATTCATGAAAGTCTGTCCTTATTCCAGTGTAGCTGTAGGTGTGTGGGTTTATTTCTGGATTCTCTGTTTTGTCTGTTTTAATGCTAATATAATACCCTTCTGCTTTTGTTACTGTGTTTGTGTAGTACCTTCTGAAAACAGGTGTTGTGATTTCTTCAGCGTTGCTCTGTTTGCTCAGGGTTGCTTTGGCTATTTGGGGTCTTTTGTGCCTTCATATGGATTTTACAATTTTTTCTAGTTCTGTGAAGAATGTCATTGATAATTTGTAGGGGATTGCATTGAATCTGGATTGTTTTCAGTAGTATGGCCGTTTTAGCAATATTTATTCACCTGACCCACAAACATAGGAGGTCTTTTCAGCTTCTAGTGTCATCTTCAGTTTATTTCTCCAGTGTTTTGTAATTTTCACTGCAGAGATCTTTCACCTCTTTGGTTAGGTTTATTACTAGAAAAATTTTTAAGGCTCTTGGAAATGGGATTGCTTTTCTGAATTCTGTTCCACTGGGTTCATTACTGGTGTTCAGAAAAGCTACTGATTTTTGTATGTTGATTTTGTATCCTGCTTCCATGCTGAATTTATTAGTTCTAAGAGTCTTTTAGTAGAGACCTTAGTTTTTTTTTTAATGTATAGAATTATATTATCAGCAAAAAGGTGTACTTGGAATTTCTCCTTTCCTAATGTATGAGTTTATTTCTTTCTCTTACTTTATTGTTCTTGTTAAAATTTCAAGTATTCTATTGAATAAGAGTGGTAAGAGTGGTGAGATTGGACATCTTGTTTTGTTCTTGGTCTTGAGGAAATGTTTTCAGTTCTCACCATTCAGTATGATGTTGGCTGTGAGTTTATAATATATGAACTTTAAAACATTGAGGCATAATCCTAATTTGACCAGAGATTTTATTACGAGGGGAAATTGAATTTTATCAGATGCTTTTCTGCATCCATTGAGATGATCATATGATTATTGTGCTCAATTTTGTTTATATGATGCATTATGTTTGCTGATTTGCATATGTTGAATCATTCTTGTATCTCTGGAATAAAACTAACTTGATCATGGTGTATAATCTTTTTCATGGGTTGTTGAATTCAATTTGCAAGAATTTTGTTCAGAACTTTTGTTCTATGTTCATCAGGAATATGGGTCTATAGTTCTCTCTCTCTCTCTCTGTCTCTCTCTCTTTCTTTCTTCCCTCCCCCTCCCTTCCTCTCTCCCTCTCTCCCTCCCTGCTTCTCTCCTTCCTTCCTTCCTTCCTTCCTTCCTTCCTTCCTTCCTTCCTTCCTTCCTATCAGGTTTTGGTAGCAGAGTAATGCTGACTTCGAAGAATTTGTAAGGGTCCTCTCCCTTTCAGTTTCATGGAATAGTTTGAGAAACTTGTCATTAGTTCATCTTTAGAAGTTTGGTCAAATTCATCTGTGAAGCCATCCATTCAAGAATGGCCTCCCAAAGTGCTGGGATTACAGGCGTACGCCACCGCGCCCGGCTTTTGGCTCAGTTTTGATGGTTGTATATGTCCAGAAATTTGTCCATTTCTTCAAGATATCCTTATTTACATGCATGCAGTTTTTGAAAATAATCCCTCTTGATACTTTGTATTTCTCTGCTACCAATTGTAATGTCTCCTTTTTCATATTTAATTTTATTTATATGGGTCTTCACTTTTTTGGTTAGTCTAGCTAAATGCTTGTCAACTGTACCTTTTCAGCTTTTTTTTCATTAATCCTTTGTATTGTTCTTTTGGTCTCTATATCATTGATTTCTGCTCTGATTTTTATTATTTCTTTCCCTCTATTAATTTTGAGTCTGCTTCATTCTTGCTTTTCTAAGAACTTGAGATGGATTATTATGTCATTCAAGATCTTTTTAAAATTTTTTTATGAAGGCACTTATTTCTTTAACTCCTTTCTTCCTACTGATTTCGTTGTATGCCACGTGTTGTGTTTTTATTTTTACTTGACTCAAGGAATTAAAGAAATTTCCCTCTGACTCCTTCAATGACCGACTGTTTATTCAAAAGTGGGTTTTTCAGTCTCCATATGTTTATGTAATTTCCAGTTTCTCTTGCTGTAGATTTTAAGTTTCCTTTTATTGTGATCAGAAAACATACAGTATGTGATTTGTTGAAAAAATTCGTAGTGACTTTGCAGCCTAATATATGTCCTATTCTGAAAAAGTTCCATGTGCTGAGGGAAAGGACCATGCATTCCACATTTGTTAGATGGACTTGTCTGCAGATACTTGTTAAGTCAATTTGATCTATAGTATAATTTAACTTTAATGTTTCTTTGTTGGTTTTTTGAGGGGTCAAGATGAGAAATCTATTGATAAGAGTGGGATATTGAAGTTACCCACTATCATTGTGTTGAGGTCCATCTCTCCCTTTATGTCTAGTAGTGTTCTTTTCTTTTTCTTTAAATAAAATTGGGTGCTCTGATATTAGGTACATATAGATTTATATAAATCATTATATCTTCTTGGTGAATTGACCCCTTGATTATTATGTACTGACCTGTCTTTTAAAATTTTTGTCTTAGAATCCATTTTGTCAGATATAAATCTAGCTGCTCCTGTTCAGTTTGTGTTTCCATTTGTTTGGATGTCATTTTCCATCCTTTCAAGTCTGTGTGTATCTTTAGTGATGAAATGAATATCTCTACTGATGAACTGGCAGCATATTAATGGGTCATGGTTTTTATTTTTTTTCTCTCTCTCTCTCTCAAAATTTACCCAGTCTGTTTCTTTTCATTAGAGAATTTAGTCTGTTTACATTAAAGGTTATAATTGGTAGGTAAGGAATTCTCTCTCTCTCTCTCTCTCTCTCTCTCTCTCTCTCTCTCTCGGTACCAGGGAGTGAACTCAGGGGCACTCAACCACTGGGCCACATCCCCAGCCCTTTTTTGTATTTTATTAGAGACAGGGTCTCACTGAGTTGCTAAGTGCCTCGCCATTGCTGAGGCTGGCTTTGAATTCGCAATCCTCCTGCCTCAGCCTCCCAAGTGCTGGGATTACTGGCATGCACCACCACACCCAGCAGTAAGGAATTCTCTTGACATCTTGTTGACTTTCTTCTAGTTGTTTTGCATATTCTTTGTTCTTTTTTTCCTCTCTTGTTCATCTCTGTGGTTTACTGTACTGGCCATGTTTGATTCTTTTCTATTTCTCTTTTGTGTATCTACTCTTCTAGTGGGAGCTATACTTTTACCTACTTTCATGATGATAGTTACCTTTCTTTCACTTCTGGATGAAAAACTCACACATCTTTTGTTAAGGCTGGTCTGATGGTCATGGAATCCCTTAGTTTTTGCCTGTCTTGGAAGGTCTTTACTTCTTCTTCATTTCTGAATGATAGTCTTGATCAGCATAATAATATGTAATAATATTTGCATGTAGTTTTTTTCCCCAGGACTTGGAATATGTTATTCCATTCCTTCCTAACTTGGAAGGTTTCCACCAAAAAATGTGCTGTTAGTCTAATGGCGATACCCTTAAATGTGACTTGGCCCCTTTCTCTTGCAGATTTTAGAATTTATGTCTTATATTTTTGATAGTTTGATTATAATATACTGGTGTTGAAGATATTTTCTGGTTGCCTCCATTTGGGGTCCTCTAAGCCTTCTGTCCATGGTTGTCCACAGTGTCCCAAGATCAGGGAAGTTTTCTGTTATTCTTTAATTGAGCAGTTTTCTTTGCGTTACCTTTTTTCTTTTGCCTTTAGATAGTCTGAATATTTGGATATCTGTTTGTTTAATGGTGTCCTCAAAGTTTTGAATGTTCTGTTCACTCTTTCTTCATTTTTCTTTTGTCTGACTCTGTTCTTTCTTCAAGTTCAGATATTCGTTCTTCCATTTGATCTAGCCCATGGTTAGGCTTTTGACTAAATTTTTTTATTTGACTTATGGGGATTTTCACTTTCATGATTTCTGTTTGAAACTTTTCAACTGCTGGAGTTTCCCCACTCTTGAATGTTCAGCCACAGTATTATATGTCTGCTGAAAAAAACGCTTATTTTATTTGCAGCTAAGCATCATAGTGCAGTCTTCCTATAGCTTCTTGGGTGGTGGCTAATGACTTTGGTCATTGTGCATACCATGGCAGAGTTGGAGACACCCACTGTCTTGTGAGCCTCACAGATGTGGAGAGGGACACTGTACCCATTTAGGCAGGTGCAGTGCAGACAGCAGTGGGTGTAGGGAGCTTACTGTGTGGCTACAGTTTAAGCAGGAGTGGTGGCCCCTATCAGGGGACACAGTCTTCCTCAACACTTTTGATGCTAGCTCTGGGGGCCTCTGGCATTGGAGGCATCAGCATTGGCAAGAGACCTGAAGCACTTGTCCTCTGAGCCATCAGTAGCACAAGCTCAGATGCTCCACAGGGAGAGATGGTGGCGGAACCTTAGGACCCTTCTGTGGTGCTCACACCCCAGTACTAATGTAGTGCATGGTATGACAAGGTGTGGGGGTGGGGCAATGGTGGGGATCACATAGGTGGGGTGGCAGCAGGAGCTGTGGTGCTCCTCTGGGCTGGCAGCAGTGCACCCCCGGGAGCAGAACGTTGGCTGGTGCCAGGCAAGTGTCCTCTTGACCCTCTTTGGCCCTGAGTGCCAGCAGGAGCCAGCACTTTTTTCTGCCTGACTTCTCCAGTTGTAGAACTTGCCTGGTTTCAGGGTGTCAGCCAGAGGCGCACAGTTGCTCCAGGACCCCTCAGCAGGACCCTGTTGGTGGGACAGCAGCGGGAATCACGTGTTGGTAACAGGTGCCGGAGCAGGCTGAAGGTGGGAGGGGCAGTGGGGACCATTTAAGTGCCTTATATAATTGTTATTTTGGTTCATCTATGTAGAGGAGGAGTGACAGGTGCCTCTATTTTGCTATCTTGAATCAGAATTTTATTTTAATTTTAACTTTAATCTATCTAGAATTAAAGTTGATTCAAGGTGTAGGATGATTTTTTTAGGATTGAAGTATTCACAGTGAAATTAGATTACTGCTTCAATCTCGTGTTTTACGGGGACAAGCATGTAAGGGCTAGGATTTGTCCACTTGTTTTTTCCAGGTGCTACTTGCATATGAGGGATCATTTTATTTTTTTATGGCACAGGAAAGTGAAGCCAGAGCCTTGCTGTGCTAGGTGAGCACTGTGCTGCTGAAACCATGAGGTTTCTTTTATTGATTATATTCTAATAATAAAACTTTTTCAGAAAAGAAAATAAAGCAAATTGAAAGACAATAACTTTCTCCACCAAAACAGGATTTAGATCATAATGTAAAACTTGGTAGATGTGTTTGTGCACACAGCTGTGTGTAGGTGATAAAGGATAGATTTGTTATTTCAACAAGTATTTATTGTGCACCTTTTCTCTATGTATCTTGATCATGGAGTTATAGAGATAGTAGTCAAAAAATGAAAATAGTTCATAGTCTCGTGAAGTTTAAACAAAGTCTATAAGACTCCAAATCTGTGACTTCAAGACTCATATTAAGGATATATATATATATTTGGGGGGGGTACCAGGGATTGAACTCGGGGGCACTTACTTAACCACTGGGCCACATCCACAGCCCATTTTTTATTTTATTTAGAGACAGGGTCTCACTGAGTTGCTTAGGGCCTCACATAGTTGCTGAGGATGGCTTTGAACTTGTGATCCTCCTGTCTTAGCCTCCTGAGCTGCTGGGATTATGGGTGCGTGTCACTGTGCCCAGCTATAATTTATATTTTTATTTGACTATTTTCAAAATTGGAATGACACTCTTCCTAGACCTATTAAGCTATTTTCCTCTCTCTCAATACTATGTTGTAAACTTCTAGTTAAAAATGTCTTATTGTAACCAAAGGCCGAATGTTCTCTGATATGTGGATGCTAACACACAATAAGGGGGTGGGGAAGGAAGAATAGAAGTACTTTGGATTAGATAAAGGGGAATGGAGAGAAGGGAAAGCAGACGGGAATAGGAAAGACAGTAGAATGAACTGGAGATAACTTTCCTATGTTTATATATGAACATATGACCAGTGTAACTCCATATCATGTACAACCACAAGAATGGGAAGTTTTACTCCATGTATGCAAGATATGTCAAAATACACTCTACTGTCATGTATTATTAAAAAGGACAAATAAAAAATGCATATTTTTACAGCAAAAAAAAGGGTCTTATTATTTCCCCTCAGATCTTCTGAAATTAACTGGAGGCATTAAGAGAATGAAAATGAGAGAAGAAAACTATATCTTTTAAACTGAAGAGCTAGGTCCTACAGTGGTGCAACCTGTAATCTCAGCTGCTCAGGAGGCTGAGGCAGGAGGATCATAAACTCGAGGCCAGCCTCAGCAACTTTGTGATGTCCTCAGCAACTTAGTAAGACCCTGTCTCAAAATAAAAAACTAAAAAGGCTGGGGGTGTAGTTCAGTGGTAGAGCACCCCTGGGTTTCATTCCCCATAGTGGAAAAAAAAAGTATGTGTGGGAGCTAAGCCTTAGATCATATTCTAACTATAATTCATGGTGTAGCAGTTAGAAAGTATATCTGGCTTAATGTGAAACATGAAAAAAACCTGTCATTTACATTCTATTTTTCTTATGTGCCCTAAAACCCAGGGATTCTACAACAGCTCCGCATGCTGGGCATCTTCCACGCTTCTGTCCACATATTCTTGCCATGTGCTTCTTTTCTTTTCTTTCTTTCTTTATTTAAAAAAATTTTTTTTTCTTTTTTGGTACCAGGGATTGAACTCAGGGGCACTGGACCACTGGGCCACATTCCCAGCCCTTTTTTTATTTTATTAGAGACAGGGTCTCACTGAGTTGCTAATGCCTTGCCATTGCTGAGGCTGGCTTTGAACTCGTGATCCTCCTGCCTCAGCCTCCCAAGTGCTGGGATTACAGGCGTGAGCCACCGCGCCCAGCTTTTCTTTATTTTTATTGTACATGACAGTAGAATTCATTTTGATATCATTGTGCACGAGCACGGAATATAGATCTTATTCTAGTTAGGACCCCATTCTGTGGATGGACATGATGGTGGATTCACTGTGGGGCCTGTTACGGATGGACCACTGCCTCTCTGCTTCTGACTGTGTTCTATGCAGGAGGAGGTGAGGGGCAAAATCAGGTGAGGGCCAACCACTGGAATCTTGGGATTCTCCACTCCTCCTTCCAAGAGTCCCTACAGAGACCCTTCCATAATTATACTGCTTAAACATCATTGCCAATGACTGGGTCATGTTTCACAGCCATAAGTTGGGCAGGCTCGAGGAAGTTGTTTATCTGGGCATTTTGCTGCTCCCAAACTATCATCACTCTGACACAACACAATGTAACAAGGAGCAAGTGGACATCCCAAGACCTCGTTTATGCCTCAGCAGAGCTCAAATAAGACACCGAGTTCTCCAAGACAGTTGGTACATCCTGCTGGGTCAAACCAATGATCCCTTTCTTGGAACATCAAGATCTGCTTGTGCTGGCAGCCTGCAGGCACATTCCAACGTCTGTGTAAGCTCACAGAGGGTCAGGAGAGGAACTGCGTGTTCACACCGCCATCCATGAAAGGAGCAGGCTAAAGATGGCAAAGATAGCCGCGCTGCTCCATAGCTGGTCGTTGCCCTTGCTCCCAGTTAAGTCAGCTGAAGAATTCTGACAGGTGATTTCAGCCTGATTCCTCTGGGGCACAATAGAGGCTTCTCAAAAAGCTTGCCCTACCTGGGCCCAATGCATGGCCAGGGTGCACTGTTAGTGCGGATGAGAAAGACTTCAGGGTGCGCTGGGGCGTAGGTCAGTGGTAAAACACTCGCCTGGTATGGGAGAGGCCTTTGGTTCATTCCCAGAGCGGCAACAAACAAACAAACAAAACAAATAAATAAAACATTTTCATGTGAGCTGCCTATCGCTTAGTTTGTCTTTCTAGAAACTAGACTGCTTTTGTTATTTTGTTCTGTTTGATCAGATAATTTGCACAGGTAGACTGATTCCTCCTCAACATTTATAATTATAAAGTAATCAGCTTAGTGTCCTTTCAAGGATACTGTAAGATAATTGGATGAAATAATATATAAACCTAAAATAGTGAAATAATGTCCCCACGAAATACTGCTTAAAAAAATAAAATAAAATGAACCGTTATTATGTAGTTGCACTTGGTCACTATGATTTGTCCACTTTGATTCTGTCTATGATCTTTTTTTAAAATTTGCTTATTTACTCTAATTTGTTATACATGACAGCAGAATGCATTTCAATTCATAGTACACATATAGAGCATAATTTTTCATGTCTCTGGTTGTACACAAAGTAGAGTCACACCATTCATGTCTTCATGCATGTACTCGGGGTAATGATGTCCCTCTCATTCCACTGTCTTTCCTAGCTCCATGCCCCTCCTTTCTCCTCCTTCCCCTTTGCACTATCTGAAGTGCCTCCATTCCTCCCATGCTCCCCTCCACCCATGTCAGATAAAACATTTGGTCTTTGATTTTTTTGGGGATTGGCTTACTTCACTTAGCGTAATATTCTTCAACTCCATCCATTTACCTGCAAATGCCATGATTTTATTTTCTTTTAATGCTGAGTAATATTCCATTGTGTATATATACCACACTTTCTTTAGCTATTCATCTACTGAAGGGCATCTAGTTTAGTTTCACAATTTAACTATTGTGAATTGTACTGCTATAAACATCGATGTGGCTGTGTCATTGTAGTATGCTGTTTTTAAGTTCTTTGGGTATAACTGAGGAGTGGGATAGCTGGGTCAAATGGTGGTTTCATTCCAAGTTTTCCAAGGAATCTCCATACTGCTTTCCAGATTGGTTGCACCAGTTTGCAGTCCCAGCAGCAATGTATGAGTGTGCCTTTCCCCCCACATCCTCGCCAACACTTATTGTTGTTTGTATTCTTAATAGTGGCCATTCTGACTGGAGTGAGATGAAATCTTAGAATAGTTTTGAATTGCATTACTCTAAGTGCTAGAGATGTTGAACAGTTTTTCATATATTTGTTGATCGATTGTGTATCATCTTCTGAGAAGTGTCTGTTCAATTCCTTAGTCCATTTATTGATCGGGTTATTTGTTTCTTTGGTGTTAAGTTTATTGAGTTCTTTATATATCCTAGAGATTAATGCTCTATTTGATGTGCGTGAGGTAAAAATTTGCTCCCACTCTGTAGGCTCTCTCTTCATCTCACTGATTGTTTTTTTTGCTGAGAAGAAGTTTTTCAGTTCAAATCCATCCCATTTATTGATTCTTGATTTTATTTCTTGCGCTATAGGAGTCTTGTTAAGGAAGTTGGGGCCTAATCTGACATGATTTGGGCCTACTTTTTTTTTTTTTTTCTACTAGGCCCAGGGTTTCTGGTCTAATTCCTAGGTCCTTGATCCACTTTGAGTAGAGTTTTGTGCATGGTGAGAGATAGGGACTTAATTTCATTTTGCTGCTTATGGATTTCCAGTTTTCCCAGCACCATTTGTTGAAGAGGCTATCTTTTCTCCAATATATGTTTTTGGTGCCTCAGTCTAGTATGAGATAACTATATTTATGTGGGTTTATCTCTGTGTCCTCTATTCTGTACCATTAGTCTACCAGTCTATTTTGGTGCCAATACCATGCTGTTTTTGTTACTATTGCTCTGTAGTATAGTTTAAGGTCTGGTATAATGATGCCAACTGTTTCAGTCTTCCTGCTAAGGATTGCTTTGGCTATTCTGGGTCTCTTATTTTTCCAGATGAATTTATTATTGCTTTTTAAAAAATTTCTATGAGGAATGTCATTGGGATTTTGATTGGGATTGCATTGAATCTGTATAGTGCTTTTGGTAGTATGGTCATTTTTGACCATATTAATTCTGCCTATCCAAGAACAAGGGAGATCTTTCCATCTTCTAAGGTCTTCTTTAATTTCTTTATTTAGAATTCTGTAGTTTTCATTGTAGAGGTCTTTCACCTCTTTCATTAAGTTGATTTCAAAGTATTTTTTTATTTATTTATTTTGAGGCTAATACAAATGGGGTACTTTTCCCAGTTTCTCTTTCAGAGGATTTGTCAGTGATGGACAGAAATGCCTTTGATTTATGGGTGTTGATTTTATATCCTGCTACTTTGCTGAATTCATCTATTAGTTCTAGAAGTTATCTGGTGGATTTTTTTTGATCCTCTAGGTATAGAATCACATTGTTGGCAAATATTGATAGTTTGAGTTCTTCTTTACCTATCCGTGTATCTTTAATTTCTTTCATCTAATTGCTCTGGCTAGATTTTCAAGAACGAAGTTAAATAGAAGTGGTGAAAGAAAGCATCCCTGTGTTGTTCCAGTTTTTAGAGAGAATGCTTTCAATTTTTTTCCATTTAGAATGATGTTGGCCTTGGGCTTAGCATTGATAGATTTTACAATTTTGAGATATGTTCCTCTTATCCCTAGTTTTTCTAGTGTTTTGAATGTGAAGGGGTGCTGTATTTTGTTGAATGCTTTTTCTGCATCTATTGAGATGACCATGATTCTTATCTTTAAGTCTATTGATGTGATGAATTACATCTTATCGATTTCTATATGTTGAACCAACCTTGAATCCCTGGGATGAACCCCACTTGCTTGTGGTGCACTATCTCTTTAATACCTTTTTGTGTTTTGATTTGCCAGAATTTTATTGAGAATTTTTGAATTTTATTGAGAATTTTCATTAGGGATATTGGTCTGATGTTTTCTTTCTTTGATGTGTCTTTGTCTGGTTTTGGAATCAGGGTGATATTGGCCTCATATAATGAGTTTGGAAGTGCTCCCTCTTTTTCCATTTCATGGAATAATTTGAGGAATATAGGTATTAGCTCTTCTTTGAATGTCTTGTAGAACTCAGCTGTGTATCCATCGATCCTGGGCTTTTCTTAGTTGGTAGGCTTTTGATGGCATCTTCTATTTTATTGCTTGAAATCAATCTGTTTAACTTGTGTAAAAAAAATGTCCTGATTCAGTTTGGGTAAATCATATAATTCTAGAAATTTGTTGATGTCTTCAATATTTTCTATTTTATTGGAGTACAAACTTTCAAAATAATTTCTAATTATCTTCTATAGTATCTGTCATGGTATTTCCTTTTTCATTACAAATTCTAGTAATTTGAATTTTCTTTCTCTCTTTTCTTAAAATATATTTTTTTTAGTTGTGGGTGGACACAATACCTTTATTTTATTTATGTGGTGCTGAGGATCAAACCCAGGGCCTCACACATGTGAGACGAGTGCTCTATCGCTGAGCCACAACCCCAGCCCCATTCTTTCTCCTTCTCTTTGTTAGCATGGCTAAGGGTTTATCAATTTTATATATTTTGTCATAGAGCCAATTTTTGTTTTGTCAATTTTTTCAATTGTTTCTTTTGTTTCAATTTCATTGATTTCAGCTCTGATTTAATTATTTCTTGTCTTCTGCTTTTGGTGTTGATTTGTTCTTTTTCTACAGCTTTGAGATATAATGTTAGGTCATTTATTTATTGACTTTTTCTTCTTTTAAGGAATGAACTCCAGGCAATGAACTTTCCTCTTAGTATAGCCTTCATAGTTTCCCAGATATTTTGATATGTTGTATCAGAGTTCTCATCTACTTCTAAGAATTTTTTAATCTCCTCTTTGATGTTTTCTGCAATCTATTGTCATTCAATAGCATATTATTTAGTTTCCAGGTGTTGGAGTAGCTTCTTTTTTTTTCTATTTTATCATTGATTTCTAATTTCATTCCATTATGATCTGATAGAATACATGGTAGTATTTCCACTTTTTTGTATTTGCTAAGAATTGTTTGTGGCATAATATATGCCACAAAGGATCCGTGTGCTGCTGAGAAGAAAGTGTGTTCACTCGTTGATGGATGAAATATTCTATATATGTCTATTAAGTCTAAGTTATTGATTGTATTATTGAGTTCTATAGTTTCTCTGTTTAGCTTTTGTTTGGAAGATCTATCCAGTGGTGAAAGAGGTGTGTTAAAGTCACACAGTATTATTGTGTCGTGGTCTATTTGATTCTTGAAATTGTGAAGAGTTTGTTTGATGAATGTAGATGTTCCATTATTTGGGGCATATGTATTTATAATTATCATGTCTTGTTGATGTATGGTTCCCTTAAGCAGTATGTAATATCCTTCTTTATATCCCTTTCGATTAACTTTGGCTTGAAGTCTAATTTATTTGATATGAGGATGGAAATCCCTGCTTGTTTCTGCAGTCCATGTGAGTGGTATGTTTTTCCCAACATTTCATCTTCAGTCTATGGATGTCTTTTCCGGTTTTATTGAGAAGAAGTCAATGCAAATGAGGCAAGGGTTTTCAGAGGCTAGCTTCTTGATGTCTTGCTGTCAGCAGATTGACTGACATCTAGTAAGGCCACACCCATCTCATGTGCTAATTGGGGATCGGGAGCAGAGCAGACAAAGAGAGTTTCCATGGGACATTCTATCCCAAACAGGGCAAAGGGGTAAATTACAAAGGACAGGTGTGGGTAACCCAACCCCTCTGGGTAACTGTTATCTGAGCTTAAGGGAAAAGCCTGAGGCAAGAGTCATTGGTGTTATTATGTCAGATTGGAGTGCTCTTTCAGATCCCATCGTCATGAATCAGAGGCACGTGTACCTAGTGTGGCGTCCCACAATGTACATCCTGAACTCCTTCTCTGTCATTTCTTTTGCTGGCTGCAGATTCTTTTTTTTTCCTTTTTTTTTTTTTTTTTTTTTTTTCCCCTTGGTACCAGGGATTGAACTCAGGGGCACTCGACCCCTGGGCCACATCCCCAGCCCTTCTTTGTATTTTATTAGAGACAGGGTCTCACTGAGTTGCTAAGTGCCTCACCATTGCTGAGGCTGGTTTTGAACTTGCGATCCTCCTGCCTCAGCCTCCCAAAGTGCTGGTATTATAGGTGTGTGCCACTGCGCCTGGCTGCTGGCCACAGATTCTAACATTGTGGTATCTTGGTTTGTTTGGGGTACTTTCTTGTTTTTTTCATGCTGTTTGTGTGTCTCCCCCTCTAGCACTGCAGATCTGAGGTGTTACAGTTTTTACCCTACAGGCTTATAGGGTCCCTGAAGGTTTCCAATACCTCTCTTAAGGGGAGATCAATATTAACAGACCCCACTACAAACAATATACAGCCTTAAACTAAATAGCTGCTATTAAGACATTTATGGTTTTGTCACAATATACAGAAATGGTGAGTTCAATTATTATCTACAATGTAAATAGTAGGTTTGCTAAAGGGTCTACAATTTCTGACGGTGGACAAAGAACCAGGGGTGAGGTGTAGGATGAGATGTTGAGGGAGTAAGAAGTGAAGATATAGGGTTATTAGATCTTAGGAAGCATGAAAGAGGAATCTAAAGAAGTTGGCTAATAGCAGGAGAAAAGAGAGAAAGTGATTTTGGGGAGACAAGTAAGTGGGAAGACAATAGAGAGAGTACAAAAAACAAAACAAAACCAAAAAAACAGACATAAAAATTAAGAAAGATAAAAAATGTAATAATAGGAGATAAAAGAATATACAACACAACAGTAACATACTATTCAGACAGCCCAGACCTCAGTAGCCTAATTACAAAAAGTACTGGGTTTCACAAATGTTGGGGGTGTGAGGGCAGAAGAAGTGAGAGAGAAAAAAAAAAAAAGAAAAAAAAATCTCGAAGGAAGATACAGGGATTGATTTTGATGGAGTTCAGCAGTACTGTCCTGCTTCCCTTCTCATCCAATAGGTGGGGTTGTCTGTTGTTTGCTGCTATCTCTACCTGCAGGATGGTGAAGGTTATTAGGGTGGGAGGGTTGGTCTTGGGAGCTCCAGGAAGTGGGGTATAGCCCTTGTCAGTCCCAGATGGGAGACTGCACCCCAAGGATCTCCTTCGGGGTTCGCTCATGTGATGTGGGTGCCTGGTCTTATCTCCTTATGTTATCTCAAAATTCCTGGTCTCTAATTTAGTCTCTAAACTGTATCTCACTCACCCTCTCCCTTTCTACCTCCCAATCAGGAACCTGTCTCTCCGGAGGTCTGGTGGGCTGTGCTCTGGGGGCTGTGCACCTGTTGCAGAGAGCTGTTTTGTATCGGGCGGTTTAGGACCAGGCTTTGTGAGCGACCAATCGGCCACGTAGCCACAAGTACTGTGCTGGGTTAGTGGCTGCGGGGATAGGGGGAGGTGGGGACTATAGGTGTTGCCGCCTGAAGCGCTTGGAGCAACGGAGCGGCGGGAAGAAGTTCAGAGGCGAATTGGAAACAAACAGCTTTTTATTCTGATAACTTTTCTCTCTGGCTCTAACAACGACTAACACGCACCACAGATACCACCAAAATGGCACTGACCCGATCAGCAATTTCGGCCAAGTCACTCGAGAAACCGGGACAAATCCCGTGAGACTACGGAAGGCAACAATGCCCAAATCTCCACGGCTCATAGTCAACCGCAATTCAAGTCAATCCCCAAACAGGGCTCCTGCATTTCCCCCTTTTTGTTTTAAAAGAGGTAATGCTCTAGGACGTCTATGTGCAACCAACATTCTTACCCATCATCGGATAATCAAGGCTGTGCCCTTGACTCCTGTCTTAGGTTGATATGTCGGCCACATGAGACTGTCCCGTGCGACTGTGCCTGTCTTAGGTTGTCCCCCTCTGGGGATCTTACCTGTCATTGGCTAACCAGCCATCCAATGGAGCCCTTTAGGATCGACTATGTATGATGACTAACAGCCGTCCAATTGTGAGGAGATGTTGCGGCTCTAAGGTGACAAGCCTTTTGGTGATGAGCCAAATTGCATAGCATATCAAATTGTTTAAACAAATCAGCTGCCCTAAGTTCCATCAAGTAACACACTGAATTCTCTAGACAAATACCCGCAAGGCATTGTCCCGTAAAGTCCCAAACAATGAAAGATCAAAATGTCTATTTGTTGTAACATGTTGATGTAGGAGGCCCCATGCATGTAGAGCAGAGGCCACACTCTTGGTGAGGTTGTTTGATGCTTGAGCAGCAGGGATGCTTGCGGCAGCCGCGATCCCTGCAGCTGTAGCAGCAGACGTCTTTTTTATGTTTAGACAATGCCACCGGCAAATCTTCAGGGCCTGCTACCTAGAAACTAAAGCATCAATTATTAAAGAAAAGGCAGTGCTATTGCAGCACTGAGTCAAGAGGCGAGTTGTCAAACTACAAAATAGAATAATTAGATTAGAAAATTAAAGTTGATTTTTGTTCACACACATCGCTGGTTGAGCTGAAAATTAAAGTTGATTTTTGTTCACACACATCGCTGGTTGAGCTTCTACAAACATAAGTTGGAAAAATATCATATTTAGAACAAAACAAAGAAAGATGAGGGTAATTACTGCATTAAAGATAGATTAAAGAAAAGGTAAAGGCACTTTAGAGAAATAATTTGTTAGCTGTAACCCTTGAGTCTCTGTATACAGAGCAATCTTTTACCTGTTGAGATGATTGAAATTAATGAGCTATTAAACAAATGAAGTTAATAACAAATAAACAATCTTATGTCAAAACACCAAAATATCAGGTTATATAGCACTAGTCATATTGTTTGCTGAAGAGAAGTCCCAGGGATACCTATAATCAAAATTGAAAGTACCTTCATTTATAAAATTATTTACCTAAATTGAATACTCTTAACCTAAAATGAATTAAAGTTATTTGGATCCATATATATATATATATATATTTTCTTTTTTCATAAGCGCTTTGTTCTTTGTGACGTCACACTGGACAGACGAACAAACATACAAACATATATTTGTGACGTCACATTAACATGAAATGTAGACAAATGTACAGACATAAAGACATGTATAAAAAGAAAAAAAAAATACAATTGTGTGCACACTAAAGAGAGATCTCCTCGTCCCGGCCGGGAGGAATGACACTTAAGTTGTGAAATATTTTGAAGGACTCTTTTGAGGGAATCATTCTGTACCTTCATCTTGGTCCTCTTGATTTTGTACCTTTTTTATTAATCTTGATTCTTCAATAACTTCATCTTGATCATTTTGATGTGGTACCTGTTTTATTAATCTAGATGGTATCCATATTGGAGAGGATTCGTCTTTTGGAAAAACACAAACAGATCCTCTTCCCCAAATTAATACTGGATCTGGACCCTTCCGTGTACCTGAAAGAACATCCTTCCAGTAAACCAAAGGTTTATGTTGTTGGTGTGGATTCCAATGTCTGTCTCCAGCAGAATAACCATTAGAGTCTAAAGTTAAAAAATTTAAGGTAAACAGGGCAACTGCCAATCTGTCCTTAGGACTTTTCCAATTTCCTTCTTTTTGTTTTAATAACATAATTTTCAGTGTTCGGTTTGCTCTTTCAATAATGCCCTGACCCTGAGGATTGTATGGGATGCCTGTTTTATGGGATATATTGAATTTTGCGCAAAACTGTTTGAAAGATGAGGACGTATATGCGGGGCCATTATCTGTTTTAAGCATTTTGGGGATGCCCAATGCAGCAAAAGCTTGCAAACAATGAGATGTAACATCTTTAACTTTTTCTCCAGAATGTAAGGAAGCAAAAATCATGCCTGAGCATGTATCTATGGTCACATGAATAAATCGCAATTTTCCAAAACTTGGCTCATGAGTAACATCCATCTGCCACAAATGATTGGGCATTAATCCTCTAGGGTTAACGCCGAAATGAGGATTGGGCAAATGTGTCATACAAGATTTACAATCTTTTACAATTGTTCTGGCTTGCTCCTTTGTGATTTTAAACCTACGTTGCAAGGTGGTGCTGTTGACATGAAACTGGGAGTGAAATAAAGTAGCTTGTTGTAGCACTGAAAGTATAAATATTGTTTTTGTAAGTTCATCAGCCTTTTGATTACCTTCATGGAGGGGACCAGGCAAATTAGTATGTGCTCTAATATGGCCTACGAATAGAGGTTCTTTTCTTGCCCACAAAAGTTTTTGTATTTGATAAAACAATTTAAAGGCTGGAGTATGAGGTGCTATTGGTCCTGCTAACTCTAATTTTGGGACGGCTTGTACAATATAGTGGCTATCTGAAAAAATGTTTACGGGCTGGTCCCTAAAATTTTCCAGAGCTCTTACCACAGCTTCCAATTCCACTAGTTGAGCTGATTTGTGTGCAGTTATGTAAGTCATATTTTCTTTTTTAGTGACTACTGTAGCAGTACCATTTGAGGACCCATCTGTAAATACATTAAATGCCTTAGGAATAGGTTGATTTTTTATTACCTGTGGAAATATAATAGGATGATTAATACAAAAAGATAATATAGGGGACTTAGGAAGATGGTTATCAAAATTTGCAGAAGTAGAGCATTTAGCTATAGCCCAATCATTATCATTGAAGCATAAATATTCAATCTGTGATGATGAATAGGGAGTAATAATAGTAGCAGGGCGAATGCCAAATTTTTTTTTTTTTTTTTTTTTTTTTTTTTTTTGTGGTACCGGGGATTGAACTCAGGGGCACTTAACCACTGGGCCACATCCCCAGCCCTTTTTTGTATTTTATTTAGAGACAGGGTCTCACTGAGTTGCTAAGTGCCTCGCCATTGCTGAGGCTGGCTTTGAACTCGCGATCCTCCTGTCTCAGCCTCCCAAAGTGCTGGGATTACAGGCGTGCGCCACCACGCCCGGCTAATGCCAAATATTTTAGTAGAAGTCTTAAGTCCTTGAAGAATAAGTTTAGCCACCATGGAGGTATAAAATTCAATTATACTTTTAGGAGAGACGGGCAAATGTATCCATAATAAAGGCCCTTGTTGCCAAAATACTCCTGTGGGTGTATATTGTGAAGAAATAATAATCAACATCAGCGGTTGAGTTAAATCAAATCTATCACAATGAGCTCCTTCGATGGCTTTTTATACTAACTTTAAAGCTTTCCTAGCATCAGGAGTCAATGTTCGTGGTGAAGATGGATCAGGGTCTCCGCGAAGGATGTCAAATAAAGGTTTTAGTTGGCCAGTAGTGAGATTTAGTGTAGGGCGAAGCCAATTAATGTCTCCCAGTAGTTTTTGGAAATCATTGAGGGTGGTCAAATGTTCTTTATTTATTAGAATTTTTTTGGGTCTAACAAAAGTATCCATGATTTTAAATCCTAAATATAATATGGGAGATCTGGTTTGAACTTTTTCTTCTGCTATATATAATCCATATTTTTTTAAATTTTCTACCACGTCACTGAATATATTAAATAAGATTTTTTGATTAGGGTGGGCCAATAAATATCATCCATGTAATGTAGACACATGAGGTTTGGATATTTATTTTTAATGGGTTGGATAGCCTTGTCCACATATATTTGGCATATGGTGGGGCTATTAGCCATTCCCTGTGGTAAAACCTTCCATTGATATCTCTGATCAGGGCCATTATTGTTCATAGAAGGAATTGAAAAAGCAAACCTGGGGGCATCCAGAGGATGTAGGGGAATAGAAAAGAAGCAATCCTTTATATCAAGACTAATAAGATGGAAATTTTTTGGAATAGCTACGGGACTAGGAAGTCCAGGTTGAGTAGGCCCATAACTTGCATGGTTTTATTAATTTGTCTAAGATCATGTAACAATCGCCATTTTCCTGACTTTTTCTTGATCACAAATATGGGGGAATTCCAGGGAGAGGTGGTAGGTTCTATATGACCTGCTTCTAATTGTTCCTGAACTAGTAGGTGGGCCGCTTGTAATTTCTCTTTAGATAAGGGCCACTGAGGGACCCACACTGGCTTATCAGAAAGCCATGGTATATTCAAAATTATTTTCTCAGTGGCCCCGAAAAAAAATATCTTTTTCCTTTATGATAATGATTACTTTTAGGGTTAAGATTACTCTGTACTTTTTGATAATGAGTTTTTTTAGGGTTAAGATTACCCTGTAGGTTTTCACATTTAACATCTGCAGGCTTGGTTGCAAGGTGTACTCCCATTTGTTGCAAAATATCTCTTCCCCATAAAGTAACTGGTAGATTAGGTAAAACATAAGGCTGAAATGTTCCTTTATGGCCTTCATCATCCTCCCATTTTAAAATTACCACACTTTTATCTGGGAGGTTATTATATCCCAAGCCTCTTAAACTGGTTGAAGCTTTTTGCAGAGGCCAGTGCTTGGGCCATTGGCATAAATTAATAATGGAAGAGTCAGCTCCAGTATCTATTAATCCCTCCATTTCTATTCCTTAGATTTTTATTTTACACATAGGCCTCCTTGAACAGTCTCGAACCCAGCAAGCCATGGGTCTTGAGTCAGTGGAACAAAATCCTCTATTGTTCCCTTCTTGAGGCATACCCATTTTAAATGAATTATGTAAATTGGGAAGGAGAAGCAACTGAGCAATTCTATCTCCTTGATTAACAGAACTTATACTTTGGGGTGAGCTAAGCATTATTTTTATTTCCCCTTTGTAGTCTGAGTTTATTTCACCTGGGGTCACTTGCAAACCTAATAAGCTTTTAGGACTATGCCCGATAATAAGTCCTACAGTCCCTGAGGGAAGAGGTCCCCTGACTCCTGTGGGAATCAGTTGAACCCCCATTTCAGGTGTTAACACTATTCGGGTGGTGGAACAGAGGTCTAATCCTGCATTTCCTCTTGTTCCTCTGGCGAGGGAGTGGATGGGTAGTAGGGATTTGTGTCGGGGAAGCATCTGAGTGGATGCTTGAGGATACTCCTTCTGCAATGCCCCGTACATTTGTGGGCCCTGGGGTATTAGGCCCCGTGCCCCATTTTTTGAATTCCTGAACAAAGGATTTCCATGGATGTCAAATTTTGAATAGCATTTATTGGCCCAATGATTTCCCTTTTTACACCTGGGGCAGCGGCCTGGGGCACGGTATAAGCTTGGTCTTATTTCTCTTTTGGGATTTTGCCTAGAATAGCCTGATTGATTATGATAATTTTGCCTGGAATATCTTGATTGATTATAATGTCTACATTTAGCCTTTGTGAAATTTCGAGGGGAAGCACCTCTCATTGAGGCTGCAATCACATTTCCTGTGACAAAGGCGTCATTTATATCTTTACATAGTTGTATATATACGGAAAGATCCTTTTTAGTTCTCCATGGCCTGATGGCTGCTTAGCACCATTTATTTGCATTTTCATAAGCTAATTGAACAACTAATGGCATAGCTTGGTCAACATCTGCAAATACACTACCTGCAGTTCTCAAAAGTCGATCAACAAAGTCAGCAAACGGCTCATTAGGTCCTTGAATTACTTTTGACAAGCTACCTTGTAGATCCCCAGGTCCTTGTACAGTTTTCCATGCCTCTAAGGCAGCTGTGTTTATCTGAGCATATACATCTGGGTCATAATCTGTTTGAGCCTGTAAGTCTGCGAATTGCCCTTCTCCTGTGAGCATGTCTATATCATAGTTTTCAAACCCTGCAGCCGCGTTTCTTTTAGCCGTTTCTATACAAAGTTCTTGGAATTGCGATCGCCAAACCAAGAATTGCCCCCCGCTTAATGTTGCTTTACATAGACTTTTCCAGTCTGAGGGGGTTAAGCTAAAGGTGTTAAGGGACTCCAGCATACTCAACGTGAAAGGAGCTTGGGGCCCATAAGTCATTACTGCCTCTTTGAGATTTTTTATTGTTTTGAAATCTACTGACTGATGGACCCTCTGTCCATTTTTCTTTTCAAATGCTGGCGGTTCCCAATGTATCTGTGAGTTGTCCTCGAGAGCGCATAAGCGATCAGAAAGACTTTTTATTTCTGTTTCTAGGGTATGCAAATGCCTAGTAATACCCTTCATATTTTCTGTAATGGATTCCACCCATGGGGGAGTAGAGGACGCAAGTGGTTCTTCTGCCTGACGGTCCTTTTTCTTGGTCTTTTTTAGTTTCTTTTTCCTCATTTTCTCAGGATCACTTTTACTAGATTCCTCACCACTGCTAATTTCACTGACAGCAATATCCTGAGGCCCAGGTTCCATTAAGAGCAAGTATCCTTCAGCTATCACCAATAACTCCCGAATAGCTTTAATAGCTTGGATTTTTGTCATTTTTGGGTCTCTTCTAATACTCTCTTTACTGGTCTTAGTTGGCCCAGTGGAAGCTAAGCTTTTTTGATCACTTTCACTTTTTTCTATATACTCCTCACTGAGAACAGAGTCAGGTATATCAAGGAGTCTTTGCATAGCCTCTATCACTTGGGATTCAGTTATATTCGAACCCATCTTTAGAGACCTTTCAGTTCTTACCTGTCCGCTCCGAAGTTCCCCGTACGGGCCGCCACCTGTTGCCGCCTGAAGCGCTTGGAGCAACGGAGCCGCGGGAAGAAGTTCAGAGGCGAACTGGAAACAAACAGCTTTTTATTCTGATAACTTTTCTCTCTGGCTCTAACAACGACTAACACGCACCACAGATACCACCAAAATGGCAGTGACCCAATCAGCAATTTCGGCCAAGTCACTCGAGAAACCGGGACAAATCCCATGAGACTACGGAAGGCAACAATGCCCAAATCTCCACGGCTCATAGTCAACCGCAATTCAAGTCAATCCCCAAACAGGGCTCCTGCATATAGGTACCTTGCTATTGCTTCTAGGCCCTAGCCGGTATCCCAAGTTGGGAGTTGCCCCAACTGAAGATGGCAACAAAGGTGTCCCAAGATGGAGGTGGCTGCTTTCAGAGATGGGCTGTCAGGGTGGGTGGGGCCAGGTGAGAGATGCAGCTCTGTGATGTGCAGTGTTGTGCTGGTGGCTAGCTCCAGACCTTGTGTGATATCCCCAGGTGCAGGATACCGTGTATAGGGGACTATGGCAGTGGTTGCAGTGTCCCAAAATGGAGGTGACCAAGGAGCCCCATGTTGGTAGATGGGGGTCTACATGGGAGTGGCAACTGGATATCCTGTGCGTGGGCAGTGGCCAGGGGGGCTACCAGGGATTGAACTCAGTGGCACTTGACCATTGAGCCACATCCTCAGTTCTATTTTGTATTTTATTTAGAGACAGGGTCTCACTGAGTTGCTTAGTGCCTAGCTTTTGCTGAGGCTGGCTTTGAACTCACCATCCTCCTGCCTCAGCCTCCCGATCCCGTGGGATTACAGGTGTGCACCACCCCAAACCATAACATTCTGCTCCTGGCTCTCAAAAGCTCATGACCATCTCACGATGCAAAATACATTTTGTCCATTTCTAAGAGTCCCCATAGTCTCAACAATTCCAAGATCGCCCAAAAATTCAAGTCCAAAGACTCCTCTGAGGCTCAGGGCAAACTTGCATCATGAGCTTCTATAAAAATCAAAAGCGATTTACAAGTATCCCATATAAAAAGACACAGAGTGAACATTTCCAGTCACAAAAATAGGGGCATAGAAAGAGGGGATGGGACCAAAGCAAGACCAAACTCCAGCTGGGCCAACAAATCCTGTAGCTCCACATCTGGCACCTGGGGCACATGGCATGGTGAAGTTCTGTCCAGAGGGCTTGTGTTGCTCTGTCCCTGTGGCCTTGTTGGTTGTAGCCCAAGTGGCCTTTGTGTTGGTTTTGTCTCTGCTCAATTCCTGCAGCTTCCCTAGGACTGTGTCCCATGTTACTGGCATTTCTTAATCTCAGGGGTCTCTACTGCAGCTTTGGCTTCCTCCTCACATCTCCACACTGAGCTCTCCAGGGCTGCCCACAGGGACTCCGACCCTGGGGCACTTTCCCTGGCCTCCCAGGCCTTCCTTCGAAATCTTGGTGGAAACCTCCATGACCCCCGAACCCCAGCATCCTGCATTCCTGCAGAACCAGCACCACGTGGCTGATGCCCAGCTCTGCTGCCATCTCGAGCAGTAGCCAAAGCCTCCACAGACCCTGACTGCAGCAGCCTCGGAGTGTCTGGGTGGCAGAGCACACTGAAGAGACCTCTTACGCCCCATTGTGCAAGAAGGGTTCCCTACTGGTCTCTTCTTAAGAGAATTTTTACTTTTACTCCCTTGAGCCTGAGATGGGTGTGTTCTTGCCAATTCCTGAGATGCCCTCAAGCCATCTTTCTTATTGACTCTGGGCAAAAATATCTAGCATTTCTTTAGTGGCAGTGTGTCTTTCATGACTGCAACTTTCTTAGGCCCTGCTTTACTCTCACATTTCAAGTTCAAGTTTTTCAAATCTTTTTGCTCTGCTTTCTGCTCCTGAATATCACAATAAACTTGGAGAACAACTGCCAGCAATATCCATGCCACCACCTGAATGCGCTGCTGTCTAGAAATTTCTTCTGCCAGATTAAGAAGTCTATTGCTTTTAAAATTAGCCTCACAGAAAGTCTCAGGACATGGGCAAAATGCAGACCATTTCTCAGCCAGAACACAACATGAATGGTTTCTGGTCCAATTACCAATAGTATCTTCCTTTTTCACTAAACCTTCTTGAGTCCTGTCTTCACTGTCCAGAGTCCTGTTGGCATTCTGGTCTTCTGAGCTCCCGCCAGAATCAGCCATTAAGCCCCACTTAAAACAACCTAACGCATTTCCTGCTTACACTGCTGCACATTTTAAAATTCCCCCATCAATTCCCCAAAGCTCCAAATGTTTATGAACCACATAGTGAGGTTAGTCACAGCAATGACCCCACTCCTGGTACCAATTTTTGTTTTAGTCAGCTTTTTCACTCCTGTGACTGAAAGACCTGACAAGAACAGTTTTAGAGCAGGAAAGGTTTATTTGGGGGCTCACAGTTTTAGAGGTCTCAGCCCACAGGCAGCTCGTTCTATTCCTTGGGGCTTGAGGTGAGGCTGAACATCATGGCAGAAGAGTGTGGTGGAGGAAAGCAGCTCACTTGAGGTCGGGCAGCAGAGAGACACAGAGTTTCAATCCAAGAGTGATTAACTGAGCAGTAAGATTTTCAAAGGGGGAGAGACAAAATTAAGGGAAAGTAATTATAAAATTATACAAATTTGAAGAGAGAGTGGTTTTTATTTTTTTCCAGAAATAACCTAAGAACATTTTTCCATGTAATAAATAAGAATGGTAATCTAGATAAAGGGAGGGGGAGCTGAAAACAGAGTGGGGGAAGGGCTTCCCTTTAATAGATTAACCACTAACCTGACAGTGATTTTTTTTTTTTTTTAAACCAGCAACAACAGAAGCCTTAATCCAGTGGAATAACTTCTTCAGTATAATTTTAAAAGTAAATGCCAACCTAAAAATTCATAGCCATCAAAAATATTGCAAGAATAGAACATAAACATGGCCTTTCAGACATTTTTAAAAAAGAAAACATTCACAGAGAGATAAACCTCAGCAGATCTAATGAAGAGATATTCCAAAGGCTGTACTTAGTTGAAGATATGACCACACATGTGACGAAGAAGCAATTATAGATGTGACGAAAATGGATAAATCTGGGAAGATTAAATAAAGACTGTTTTGTTAGATTTAAAACATACATAAAGCATCAAAATTCTGAAAATACAGGAAATAGATTGGGAGGGTAGAATAGAATTAAAGTGTTCTAAGTTTCACTAGCTATTCAGCAATAGGGTACAATTATGGATTAACTCTATAGTTGTTAGATTTGATGAAGAATTGGATGATATTTAAAACATACAAGTTAAAACAAAATACAGACACATTAAAAGTGGATAGCTTGCGCCGGGCGCAGTGGCGCACGCCTGTAATCCCAGCACTTTGGGAGGCTGAGGCAGGAGGATCACAAGTTCAAAGCCAGCCTTAGCAATGGCGAGGCACTTAGTAACTCAGTGAGACCCTGTCTCTAATAAAATACAAAAAAGGGCTGGGGATGTGGCCCAGTGGTCAAGTGCCCCTAAGTTCAATCCCCAGTACCCCCCCCCCCCCCAAAAAAAAGTGGATAGTTTGGAAAAGACGTAGCATGTGAATACCAACAAAGGAAGCCAGTTTACAAAGTAGCATTTAAGGCAAAAATTATTATAGAGAAAAATGGTTCACTTTATAATGAGAACTTATTAGATTCACCCAGAAAGTAGAACTATCTATATTTAGTATGCATATACTATTGTCTCAAAATTATAATTATGGAAGTAAATTATAATAGTAGGATATGATGGTAAGTGGTGAAATAGCGTTCATATGTTCCATGAATTGCAGCAGAAGAAATGTAAGTCATTAGTTAATATTCAATGTTGATATATTAAGAATTTATGTCCTCATTTCTAAAGTGACAATGAGCTGAAAAAGAGTATAAGTTAAAAATGAGTGTGACACTAAATGCACCATGATCATTTCCCCCTATGATTCAATACCCTTACACGTGTTTCAAGTGATACAAATTCTTACTTACATTCTCATGCCACTGGCTATTTAGACTGCTTCTAAAATTATTTTTTCTTATAAATATCACTGCAAAAAACTTTAACCAGTACAAACAATCAGAAAATTTGGACAGAGTTCCCAGAAGTTGAACTGTTCATCAAAAGGCCTTGGTGCATTTTTCTAATTAACTTCCAGGAAGACTCAGTGGTTTGCACGCCCATGGGAGAGTTCTCAAGTTCTTCTCAGTCATTTCTTAGCACCGGATACTCCTCATGTAAAAATAAGTGTATTCATTTATGGGGCAAATGATGCGTCCCTTATTTGTATTTCTTTGACTACAAGTTGAACATTTTTTTTTTTTTTTTTTTTTTTTTTTTTATGTGGTACCGGGGATTGAACTTAGGGGCACTCGACCACTGGGCCACATCCCCAGCCCTTTTTTGTATTTTATTAGAGACAGGGTCTCACTGAGTTGCTTAGTGCCTCGCCATTGCTGAGGCTGGCTTTGAACTCTCGATCCTCCTGCCTCAGCCTCCCAAAGTGCTGGGATTACAGGAGTGCGCCACCACGCCCGGCTTACAAGTTGAACATTTTTTCAGGAAAAAAAATTAGTGTGAAAGAAAATAAAATAAAAAGAATGCTTAAGTTATCCAGAAAGATTTAAGGGAAAAAGAGAGAGAAAAAGAGACAGAGAGACAGAGACAGACATGGAAAATATAAATCATGTCCCAAAATGGCCAATTTAAAGCCAAATACAACAGCAATTAAGATTAAATGGGTTTGGTAACTGCTCTTGAGGAGGAATGAGTAAATCCTAGAAGACTTGATGAAAAACGTATAAAAACTTGATATTTTATTTTTTAAATTTTTATTTATAGTAGTAGTATGTAATACAGTTCATACTATACATATAGAGCCTCTTTTTACACAAAACAGTTTGTATACAAAGTATATTCGTAGCATTCAAGTCTTAAATCATGTATTTCTCCCACCCCTTCCCCCCTTGTTCCCTCCCTTCTCCTCCCTTCCCTCTGAACATTATAGTGTTCCTCTAATCCTCCTATGTACCCCGACCCAACAATATTGTGAACCGGCCTCCTTATATCAGAGGAAACATTCGGTATTTGGATTTTTGAGATTGACTAATTTCACTTAGCATTATATTCTCCAACTTCATCCATTTACCAGTGAATGCCATTATTTTATTCTCTTTTATTGCTGAGTAAAATTCCATTGTGTATATATACCACATTTTCTTTATCCACTCATCTACTGAGGGACATCTAGGTTGGTTCCACAATCTAGCTATTGTGAATTGTGCTGCTATAAACATTGAAGTGCTGTGTCACTGTAATATGCTGTTTTTAAGTCCTTTGGGAATAGACCCAGGAGTGGGATGGCTGGGTCATAGGGTGGTTGCATTCCCATTTTCCCAAGAAATCTCCATACTGCTTTCCATAATGGTTGTACCATTTTGCAGTCCCACCAGCAATGTGTGAGTGTGCCTTTTTCCCCACATCCTCTCCAACATTTATTGTTGTTTGTGTTCTTGATAGCTGCCATTCTGACTGGAGTAAATTGAAATCCTAGAGTAGTTTTGATTTGCCTTTCTCTAATTGCCAGCGATGTTGAGCATTTTTTCATGTATTTGTTGATTAATCATGTATCTTCTTCTGAGAAGTGTCTTTTTAATTCCTTAGCCCATTTATTGATTGGGTTATTTGTTTTTTTGGTGTCAAGTTTTTTGAGTTCTTTATATATTCTAGAAATTAGTGCTCTATCTGATGTGCATGTATTAAATATTTGTTCCCAAATAGTTGGCTGTCTATTCACCTCACTGATTGTTTCTTTTGCCGAGAAGAAGCTTTTTAGCTTAAATATCTCCCATTCATTAATTCTGGATATTAATTCTTGCACTACAGGATTCCTATTAAGGAACTTGGGGCCTAATCCAACATGTTGGAAATTGGAGGTTACTTTTTCTTCTATTAGGTGTATTGTCTCTGGTCTAATTCCTAAGTCCTTGATCCACTTTGAATTGAATTTTGTGCATGGTGAGAGATACGGGTTTAATTTCATTTTGTTGCATATAGATTTCCAGTTTTCCCAGCACCATTTGTTGAAGAGGCTATCCTTTCTCCACTGTACATTTTTGGCAGCTTTGTCTAATAGAAGATAGCTGAAATTATATGTATTAGTCTCTGTGTCCTCAATTCTGTACCATTGGTCTACCAGTCTGTTTTGGTGCCAATACCATGCTGTTTTTGTTACTATTGCTCTATAGTATAATTTAAAGTCTGGTATGGTGATGCCACCTGCTTCACTTTTCTTGCTCAGGATTGCTTTGCCTATTCTGGGTCTCTTATTTTTCCAGATGAATTTCATGACTTCTTTTTCTATTTCTTTGAGAAATGTCATTGGGATTTTGATTGGAATTGCATTAAATCTGTATAATGCTTTTGGTAGTATGGACATTTTGACAATATTAATTCTACCTATCCAAGAACAAGGTAGGTCTTTCCATCTTCTGAGGTCTTCTATGATTTCTTTCTTTAGTGTTCTATAGTTTTCATTGTAGAGGTCTTTCACCTCGTTCGTTAAGTTGATTCCCAGGTATTTTATTTTATTTTTTTGCTATTGTAAATGGAGTAGTTTTCATCATTTCCCTTTCAGAGGCTTTGTCACTGATGTAGAAAAATGCCTTTGACTTATGGGTATTGATTTTGTATCCTGCTACTTTGCCAAATTCATTTACTAGTTGTAAAAGTTTTCTGGTAGAGTTTTTTGGGTCTTCTAGGTATATTATCATGTCATCAGCAAATAGTGCTAATTTGAGCTCTTCTTTTCCTATCTGTATCCCTTTAATTTCTTTTATCTGTCTAATTGCTCTGGCCAGAGTTTCCAGTACTATGTTAAATAGCAGTGGTGAGAGGGGGCATCCCTGTCTTGTTCCAGCTTTTAGAGGGAATGCTTTCAATTTTTCTCCATTTAAGATAATGTTAGCTTGAGGTTTTGCATAGATAGCTTTTATAATATGAGATATGTTCCTGTTATTCCTAATTTTTCTAGAGCTTTGAACATAAAGGGGTGTTGTATTTTGTCAAATGCTTTTTCTGCGTCAATTGAGATGATTATATGGTTTTTATTTTTAAGTCTATTGATGTGATGTATTATGTTTATTGATTTCCGAATGCTGAACCAACCTTGCATCCCTGGGATAAACCCCACTTGATTGTGGTACACTATCTTTTTGATATGTTTTTGAATCCGATTTGCCAGAATTTTGTTGAGGATTTTTGCATCTATGTTCATTAAAGATATTGGCCTGAAGTTTTCTTTTTTGGCTGTGTCTTTGCCTGGCTTTGGAATTAATGTGATATTGGCCTCATAGAAAGAGTCTGGAAGAGCTCCCTCTTTTTCTATTTCTTGAAATAATTTGAAGAGCATTGGTATTAGTTCTTCTTTGAAGGTCTTGTAGAACTCGGCTGTAAACCCATCAGGACCTGGACTTTTTCTTGTTGGTAGTTTTATGATGGCGTCTTCTATTTCTTCACTTGAAATTGATTCATTTAAATTGTGTATAGCCTCCAGTTCCAGTTTGGGCAATTCATACGACTCTAGAAATCTGTCAATGCTTTCAATATTTTCTATTTTATTAGAGTACAAGTTTTCGAAGTAATTTCTAATTATCTCCTGTATATCTGAGGTGTTTGTTGTGATATTTCCTTTTTCATCATGGATATTAGTAATTTGAGTTTTTTCTCTTCTTCTTTTTGCTAGCATTGCTAGGGGTCTGTCAATTTTATTTATTTTTTCAAAGAACCAACTTTTGGTTTTGTCAATTCTTTGAATTGTTTCTTTAGTGTCAATTTCATTAATTTCAGGTCTGAGTTTAATTATTTCCTGTCTTCTACTGCTCTTAGTGTTGATCTGTTCCTCTTTTTCTAGTGCTTTGAGGTGTGATGTTAAGTCATTTATTTTTTTTTCCCCTTTTAAGGAAGGAATTCAGTGCAATGAATTTTCCTTTTACTACTGCCTTCATAGTGTCCCAGAGATTTCTATACGATGTATCTGTGTTCTCATTTACCTCTAGGAATTTTTTAGTGTCCTCCTTGATGTCTTCTTCAACCCCTTGTTCATTCAGTAGCATGTTGTTTAGCCTCCAACTGTTGGAGTAGTTTTTTTTTTTTTTATTTCTTGTTTTATCATTGATTTCCAATTTCATCCCAGTATGGTCTGATAGAATGCAAGATAGTATTTCTATTTTTTTATATTTGCTGAGAGTTGCCTTGTGACATAATATATGGTCAATTTTGGAGAAGGAGCCATGTGCTGCTGAGAAGACAGTGTATTCGCTTACTGAGGGATGAAATATTCTATATATGTCTGTTAGGTCTAAGTTATTAATTGTTTTAATGAGGCCTAAAGTTTCTTTATTTAGCTTTTGTTTGGATGATCTATCCATTGGTGAGAGAGGTGTGTTGAAGTCCCCTAGAATAACTGTGTTGTGGTCTATTTTACTCTTGAACTGGAGAAGGGTTTGTGTGATGAATGTATGTGTTCCATTATTTGGGGCATATAGATTTATAATTGTTATATCTTGTTGAAGAATGGTTCCCTTAAGTAGTAAGAAATATCCATCTTTGTCCCTTTTGATTAGCTTTGGCTTGAAGTCTACCTTATTTGATATGAGCATAGAAACCCCTGTTTGCTTCTGCAGCCCATATGAGTGATAAGACTTTTCCCATCCTTTCACTTTTAATTGCTTGATGTCTTTTTCTATGAGGACTGTTTCTTGGTGACAGCAAATTGTTGGGTCGTTTCTTTTAATCCAGTCTGACAATCTGTGTCTTTTTTTTTTTTTTTTTTTTTTTTTGTGGTACCGGGGATTGAACTCAGGGGCACTCGACCACTGGGTCACATCCCCAGCCCTTTTTTGTATTTTTTATTTAGAGACAGGGTCTCACTGAGTTGCTAAGTGCCTCGCCATTGCTGAGGCTGGCTTTGAACTCGCGATCCTCCTGCCTCAGCCTCCCAAAGTGCTGGGATTACAGGCGTGCGCCACCGCGCCCGGCAATCTGTGTCTTTTTAAAAAATATTTATTTATTTGCTTTAGTTGTACACGATATGTTTATTTGTACGTGTTGCTGAGGATCGAACCCGGGCCGCGCACGTGCTAGGCGAGCGCTCTACCGCTGAGCCATGACCCCAGCCCCAATCTGTGTCTTTTGAATGGTGAGTTTAAGCCATTAACTTTCAAGGTTATTATTGAGATGTGATTCTTATTTCATCCATTTGTAATTGTATTATGGTATTTAGCTTGATTTGGATTCTCCTATGGTTGGTAATTCCTTTAGTTTACTATCTCCCTTTGTTGATTTTCATTGTTAGTTTTCTCTTCTTCTTCATGGAAAACTTTGCCCAAGATGTTCAGAAGTGCTGGCTTTCGAGTTGTGAAATCTTTTAACTTTCGTTTGTCGTGGAAGGTTTTTATTTCATCTTTGAATCTAAAGCTCAGTTTTGCTGGATATACGATTCTTGGTTGACATCCCTTTTCTTTCAGAGCTTGAAATATGCTATTCCAGGATCTTCTAGCTTTTAAGGTCTGGGTTGAAAAATCTGAGCATAGTCTGATCGGTTTCCCCCTATATGTAATCTGCTCCCTTTCTCTTGTGGCTTTTAATATTCTCTCCTTGCCTAGTATATTAGGCATTTTCATTATAATGTGCCTTGGTGTGGATCTGTTGTGGTTTTGTACGTTTGGTTTTCGGTAAACCTCTTGAACTTGGATTTGCCATTCATTCCTCATGTTTGGAAAATTTTCTGCTATTATTTCATTGAATAAATTACTCATTCCTTTGGTTTGAAACTCTGCACCTTCTTCAACACCAATCACTCTTAAGTTTGGTCTTTTTATGCTGTCCCATAGTTCCTGAATGCTCTGTTCTTATTTTCTTACTACTTTGCTGTGTCATCTAGATTTTTCTCCAGAATATATATTTTGTCTTCATTATCAGAGGTCCTTTCTTCCAAGTGATCTAATCTGTTGGTGATGCTTTCAATTGAGCATTTAGTTTGGTTTATTGCTTCTTTCATTTCCAGAATTTCTGTTTGGTTTCTCTTTAGAATCTCTATCTCCCTATTGAAGTAATCTTTTGCTTCCTGTATTTGTTTTTGGGGTTCTTTGTCAAAGTGCTCTTTTACCACCTGTATTTGCTCTCTCATCTCATTTCTTAATTAATTCTTAAGATTCACAAACATTTGGAATATGTAATTTCTAAATTCCATCTCTGGCATTTGACCAACTGTGCTTGCCATGGAATCTACTGAGGGGGTATGTTAATTGGTCAGCCATTTTCTTCCCTTGCTTCTTCATAATGCTTGTGTGTCTATTCTTCTAGCACTGTGGGACCTTGCCTATTTCGATTTCACCTTATAGCCTTATGTTGCTCCTGTGGTACAATGCTGTCAGATCCCCTTATAAATACCTTACACTTTAAGATCTAACTGTAGAGAATCAGAAGAATGACAACAAGATTTCTTGCAAACAAGGCCTTGTTGTTCTTGGTGGGCGTGTCTGCAAAAGGAACGTTCTGCTGAGAGGTGTAGAACAGATAGAGAAGAAACAAGTAGTTTATCAGAATTAATGGGTGCAAGCGTTCTTGCAAACGAGGCGCTTGTCACTCCATAGAATAGATAGTAAAGAAACATTACTTGCAAACGAAGGTGTTTCTTTCTTGTTTCTTCTATATTGAAAAGAAGAGGAGCTCAAAGTGTTCTAGCCCTAACTAGTTTAAGATATCTTTAGGGAAATTTAGGAATTTTGCTGATTCGTGCGCTTGTCATTGCTACTGGCTATTTGCCTTCATTGTCTGTTAATGTTTGCTGATGGCTAATTGCCTTCTTTTTCTGGATATATATAAAGAGACTGAGAGATAGATAATAAAAAAAACACTGCATGCTGATCCTGTGTTGGAGACTGACCTTATAGCCTTATGTTGCTCCTGTGGTACAATGCTGTCAGATCCCCTTATAAATACCTTACACTTTAAGATCTAACACTTTCTATTCAGCAAATCCCAGTTTGATCACAATGTACAGATTTAGTTAACTCAGGTATTGTTTCCTATTTACTCTGTATGCTTGTGTTGGGGTTACAGTTTCAGTATTGGACACAGAGATGATATGTTTAGGAAGAAGGAAGTGAGGTTATTGAGATGTTCTTTCTTAGGAAGTATGAAAACAGAATTCTATGGAAGTGGTTTAATATCAGCAGACGGGAGAGGAAAGAGAATGGAGTGAGCGATTTAGAGGGAAGATCGATTTATATATAAACCAAACTTATTTAGCCTTTGAGAGAAGAAAAATAAAGAAAGAAGGAAAAGAAAAAATAAAAAGGAACAATAAAAGATAACAAAGTAAGAATTAGTGTCAGAGAGAGGAGAGAGAAAGTGAGTCAAGAAAATAGAGAGTAAACTATATATAACACCTCTTTGCTGTATAGTTCAATTGCCCCAGATCTAGAAGTCCCAATTTCTGCGTATAACTTGTTTTTGCCTCTGATGAGTACGCAATGACAGGGTGTAAATAGAGAGGATAAGGGCAGAAAGACTAAAGTGAGAAGGGAAGAAAAGAAAGAGGAACACAAACAAACAAATAAGCACACTATCAAACAGAAAACAAACAAACAAACAAACAAAAACCAGAGTTGAACTCAGGAACAAGTCTCAAGTAAAACAGGACCCTGGGAAGCACTTTTTTTTTTCCCTTCCAGTTTAAGCCAGTTGTCCTGTATCACGCCCAGACAGTCACGGAGCATCAATTATTCTGCACCTTTGTCCAGCGGCAGATTGGCACAGAGGAAGAATGGCTGGGGGAGGGGGCGGTGGTGTCAGTATGTGAATGGCACCAGGAAAAGGTTCATCGAAAAGGCACACATTTCCCACGCCGCCCCCAGTTATAGCTCTGGTGGTTGCTGCGCTGGCCTCAGACAGGCTTTTCCCTGCTGGCTGCCCGAGCGCTCTCACCCAGGTGTGTGCTGTTCTCCGGGCCCTGGACTGATCCTTGGATGCCTGCAGCTGTTTATTTTCCTTGTTTCTTTGTCCAGTTCAGCTGCAGCTTTCCTCCAAAATGGCGGCACTTTCCTCGTCTCAACAGCAGTACCCCAGACCTGTGTGTCACTCCGAGGAGTGTAGGTCCCGTTGGGCAATTTACGTGAAAGAAGTCTATAGGCCGCTGCTTGCGACTAGCGTTCCCTTTATTCTGCGCTGCTGGAGGCCGTGGTCTGCACTTCCCTTACTGCAGTGTTACCACGGCAGCTGTGCCGCTAATGCTGGTTCGGTTTGTGGGCTGCTCGTGGTCTGGAGTTCATTGTATTTCACCATCTAGATGTGCCCGATGTCTCAGCTCCCTCCCAGTTGCAGGAATATTGCTAGGAACGCGTTCAAACTTCCTGCTAAGCCTCTTTTAGTGACAGTCTCTCGAGAGCACCTCTGAGCTGTCGGCCATCTTTCCGCTCCACCCCTGATATTTTATTAAAATAACATTTTAAAGCCTTGAGAAAACCCTGGAAGCTACTAGTACTAGAAGAGTCGATCTTGTAGAAGAGTTTCTGGAACAGACTTAAAAGGGTCAGCCATTTCCCTGGGATGCATTCGTTAGATATGTGAGATATAGAAGAAGGAGTTATAATGTCAGAAACAGAAATTGGAGAAATGCGCTCTGAAGACGAGGCGGAGGCTTTGAGCCATGGTAGGCAGGCAGCCTGTAGAAGCATGAAAAGACAAGTAAGCGCATTCTCCCCCAGAGCCGCCAGGAGTAATGCAGGTTACTGCCAGCAACTGATTTTAGCCCATAAAATCTGTGTTGGACTTCTGATCTCCAGAACTTAGATGTTTTAAGCCACTAAGTTTGTAGGAAAACATCAACAGGAAAGTAATAGACTTTGGTACCTAGAAAAGCAGTGCTGCTATGAAAAACACCTAAAAACATGTAAGTGGCTTTTCAATTGGGTCATGGGCAGCAGCGGGAATAATATTAAGAAGAATGCTAGAAAAAGCCTAGATTGCCTTGAATAGATTGTTGAAGAAATATGGAAGTTCATGACTCTGTTAGTGAGGACTCAGAAGGAACTGGGGAGCATGGGGAGCATGGGGAGCAAACCTAACTTGTCCGATCATCAAAAACAGACTGTTGGTAAGAACATGGACATTCAAGATGCTCCCAGCAATGACTCAGAAGGAAATGAGGAGCGTGTTATTAGAAACTAGAGGAAAAGAGTTTTTTTATATAATGGCAAAAACTTAACAGAATTGCATCCTGCAGTCGTATGGAAAGCAGAACTTTTAAGTAATGAACTTAGAATCTGAGAAGATTTCCAAGTAAGATGTTGAAGGTGCAGCTTGGATTCTTTTTGCAGTTTATGGTAAAACTCAAAAGAAAAAGAGATTGGGGGCAAAATTGTTAATCAAAATGGATCCAGGACTCTGCAATTTGCAAATTCTAAGTCTGTCCAGTTATAAAAACCCCCAATAAAATTAGAAGATATTATTGTGAGGGAAACATGCTCTGGGAAGAATGCAAAGGGCATTGTTAAACAACCCTGGAAGGGTCAAAATACATATATTTTTAAAAATATTTACTTATTTGTTTCAGTTGTACACAATGCGTTTATTTTTACGTGATGCTGAGGATCGAACCTGGGCTGCGCACGTGCTAGGCGAGCGCTCTGCCGCTGAGCCACAGCCCCAGCCCCCAAAATACACATTTTAAACAGTTTTTTTTTCTGCATTGGGAATTGAACCCAGGATCCCAAACTGTTACCATGAGAGGCAAGCACTCTACTGCTGAGCTATGTCTCCAGTCCCAAATGTCTTATTACTCAAACACTCAGAAGCACGTGGCCTATAAACCTCCTAGAGATGGAATCTCTAGATATCTAGAGATCTTTGGGGGGGATACCTTTCCTAGTGGAGGGAAATACACAAGAAACATACAAAATTCTTGAGAATGTTATACCTGCAGAAACACCACTATCTTGGACTGAAACAGAGTAAATTAGGAGTAAATAAAAGACTATAGGTAAAATTCTTTTTTTTTTTTTTAATTTTAGTTGTAAATGGACACAATACCTTTCTTTTATTTATTTATGTGGTCCTGAGGATTGAACCCAGTGTTCCATGCATGTGAAGCAAGCACTCTACCACTGAGTCACAACCCCAGCCCTATAGGCAAAATTCTATAGGCAGAAAACAAGTTGATACAATTACTGAACTTTAAATATGTGCTTAGTTTATGAAAGATCATTACTAATAAATCACTAATAAAATAAAAACAAAATTTATGACATTCTCATAAGCAGAAGAAAATATGGTCTATCCACTGAGGGACATCAAGGAAGATGATAGAAGTAGAAAGAAAAAAAAAAAAAGAGTGAAGACCATGAATAGAACTTGAGATGCCCCTGGAGAAGTTTAAGTAAACCAAAATATGCATAGAGGAGTCCCAGGAGTCAGGAGGGGGTGAAGGGAGCAGAAAGATACTTGAAGAAATAATGATCAAACACTTCACAAATTTGATAAAAGACACGAATTGGTATATTCAAACTCAACAAACTCCAAAAACAATAAATGCAAAAGATTCACACTAAGACATAATCAAATTATCAGAGTGAATTTTTTGTTATTTTGCTCCCCTCCCTTTTTTTAAAAAACAACATGGTTGTGTATTTTTAAAAATATTTTTTAGTTGTCAATGGACCTTTATTTTACTTATTTATATGCAGTGCTGAGAATGGAACCCAGTGCCTCACACATGCTAGGCAAGTGCTCAACCACTGAGCCACAACCTCAGCCCCAGATGTGTGTTTTTATGAGTGCTGTAACTATGAGACTCCAGATATCTGAGCTTATCTGATCTTCTAAGTCAAAAGAATTCACTAGGTTAGCAAGGATATGGATATGTTAATTATATTGATTTAACCATATCACATTGTTTGTGTGTGTATCAAAACATCATGTTGTACCTCATAAATGTGTACAATTATGATCTGTCAATCAAAAATATTAATAAATTATTTTAAAAGGATCTACTAGGAATCAGTGTTTGCCTAAATTGTTTTGGGAACATTAATTTCACTTTAATTTGAGCGCTAACATGCATACACACAAAAAATCCACTTGGTTCTGTTGGGAAATATCTCCATTATTCAGGTCACTCATGACTTTTGCGTGTGACTCTCTCACACACAGAAAGAAATTTGTCATGGATGAAATCTTTTCTTTTGGAAGGCAAAAGTGAACTCGAGTGTTGTTCCCTTCAGAGATAACAGGACTCACCTCTGTCTACCTTTGCTACTTGCCTCTACGTGATTTAAGCCCTACTCAAGAAATAAGTTTTTATTTATGGTCCCCTGAGGACAAGGGTTTCTGATGTGAGTGACTTCTTGGTGGGACATAAAACAAAGAAAATAATAAGCTTGAGTGGCTGGGAGAAGTTTATAAAGGCTAAACTGCATGCTTATGTCTTATTTCTGAAGCTGGATGACAAATTTGTGGTATTTACTTAATTAATTTATTTTTATGTCAATTATTTCAAAAAAATTTGAAACATGAAAACTATGTTAAAAGAAATGAAATACATAGTTATGTAGGTCATATAAGATGTAAGGTTCAGCCGGGCGCGGTGGCTCACGCCTGTAATCCCAGCACTTTGGGAGGCTGAGGCAGGAGGATCGTGAGTTCAAAGCCAGCCTCAGCAGTGGTGAGGCACTTAGCAACTCAGTGAGACCCTGTCTCTAAATAAAATACAAAAAAGGGCTGGGGATGTGACCCAGTGGACGAGTGCCCCTGAGTTCAATCCCCGGTACCACCAAAAAAAAAAAAAAAAAAAAAAAAAAAAAAAAAAAAAAAGATGTAAGGTTCAGGGGAGAGGTAATTCTAAGAGCTTCCAGGTGTTGGAAAGCAACGATGATAAACAGACATGATTATGGGCCTCAGGAGTTAGAACAAATGGCTAATAAAAGAAAATGTATAACATTCACATCAGCAAAAGAAAATCCTCACATCACTTAAAATCATTGGTCAAATGACAGATAGTTCATTCATTCTTTAGATTAGAATTGTTCCAACAATATTGTACCATAGTGATGTCAGTAGTGTGCTGTATTTAGTGAAAATGTTGTAGATAAGATAGATTGAGCAATGCATCTGGCAAAAGCAAGCCAAAAAGAAAAAAAAAAAAGACTGGATAAAATAGGAAAGCAAATGATTAAATACCTTACCCATAAGTATGCCAATTATGAAATATATTGTCTAAAGTGGAAGGAATCTGCTAAGGTTAAAAATGAAGGGGAGCCAGGCACCGTGGCGCACGCCTGTAATCCCAGCACTTGGGAGGCTGAGGCAGGAGGATCGCGAGTTCAAAGCCAGCCTCAGCAATGGCGAGGCACTTAGCAACTCAGTGAGACCCCGTCCCTAATAATATACAAAAAAGGGCTGGGGATGTGGCCCAGTGGTCAAGTGCCCCTGAGTTCAATCCCCCATACAAAAAAAAAAAAAAAAAAAAAAAAAGTGGGGTGGGGATGAAAACCCTGAAAAATGGTCAAACAATTTTTATGGCCATGTGATAGTGTTGGCAGGTGTTAAAGTCGAGATTCAGACCTTAAACAAGTATGTAACTGAAACTCTCAGAAACGTGGGACCCAAGGCAACACCAGTGTAAGAATAAAATTTCTTTTCATCTCTGTCTCCATCTTTCTGTCTCTCCCTCACTCCATAAACATGCACATGTGTGCACACTACACACACACACACACACACACACACCCACCACAAATCAGATATGAAACAAAATACTATATCATATATTGGAAATATGCCAGCAGAGTAGATTTCAGTTGCTCTTGTCATACACACACAAAGATAACTTTTTTTAAAATTTATTTTTTATTATTTTTTAAAATATTTTTGTTTATTTGCTTTAGTTGTACACAATGCGTTTTATTCAATGCATTTTATTTGTACGTGGTGCTGAGGATCGAACCCGGGTCGCCCATGTGCTAGGCGAGTGCTGTACCACTGAAGCACAATCCCAGCCCACAAAGATAACTTTTTTAAAAAAAATTATTTATTTTAGTTGTACACAATGCCTTTATTTTTACGTGGTGCTAAGGATCGAACCCGGGCCACACACATGCTAGGTGAGCGCTCTACCACTGAGGCACAACCCCAGCCCCAACACAAAATAACTTCATATGAAGAGATGGATAAGTAAATTTGCTTGAATGTAATAGTCATTTCCTTATATATGTATATATAAAAATATCATGTTGTCCACCTTAAATATGCACAACAAAAACAAGAAATTCAAATAGAATAATTAAAAGTAAAGACTCTGAATTTACCAGGAGAGTAAATACAGGTATAAAATTCACAACAGGGCAAAACTTAATAACTGTTCTACACAGGGATACATAGGTACATCAGTGTAGCCAAAACTAAACGAAAACCAAAGAAATCATTAAGTGAAGAAATGTTTTTAGCTGGGGGCAAGGGAGGAGCCTATCAAGGCAGTGCACAGAGGAGATGTCTAAAGTCCTGGCCATCTTCTATATTTTAGGTACTCAAATGTGTATTTAATATATATATCCTTAAAAGAATATTTTTGTGTATGAATATCAAGGGGTAGAAAAAATAAGATAGGTAATTGTGAACTAAAGAGAGAGAGTGAGAGCCTTGTCAATAGCAGATAAAGAGTTGGAGGCAAAAATGTCATATCATATGGGACTAATTGGGGTATTGCATACTTGAAAAAATAACCAACCAACTTGGAAAAGTAACAACCAAAAATATTGACTATGAAAATGTATGCATCTCAAAATATTTTTGATATATATAAATCCATAACTGTCAGACCACAGACAGAAATATAATTCAAAAAAGTATCCACACTACTCAGAGTTTGATAGTCAAAAATAAGCAAAAATGCAGATTTGCAAAGCATACAATCTCTGACTGCAGTGGATGTATATGAATTTGGCAGGTGTTATGGTTTTGATGTGAGATGTCCTCCAAACGGGTTTGGAGGTGAAATGATTAGGTTATGAGACCTTTAACCCAATCATTGAATTAATCCCCTGATAAGGACTAACTGAATGGTAACTGTAGGCAGGTAGGGTATGGCTGAAGGAGGTGGGTGCTTGGCAGCCTGCCTTTGGGGTATATATTTTGTTCTGGCGGAGCAGAGTGCTCTCTCTCTCTCTCTCTCTCTCTCTCTCTCTCTCTCTCTTTCTCTCTGCTTCTGGATGGCCATGTCCTGACTTGCTTTCCTCTGCTATCTTATTCTACCTTGAGGCCCAAGCAATGGAGCTGGCCATCTATGAACTGAGACCTCTGAAACCTTGAGCCCCAATATAAACTTTTCCTCTCTAATTGTTTTTGTCAGTTTTTTTTTTTTTGTTTTTGTTTTTTGGTCACAGAAGCAAAAATGCTGACTAAAATGGCAAACAAGTGATTTGTCTTTGCTTCAGGGAGAACACATAAACATGCATATGGATGTGGGTGTTCCCTTGGAGGAAGGCTTGCAGGTGGCCCCAAATAATAAAATTATAGAAAAAAAGGAGAGATTACAATTGATACCACAGGGCGCTGGGGTTGTGGCTCAGCGGTAGAGCGGTCGCCTCGCATGCGCACGGCCCGGGTTCGATCCACAGCACCACGTACAAATAAACACATTGTGTACAACTAAAGCAAAATAAAATGAATATTAAAAAAAAAAAAAACAATTGCTATCACAGAAATGCAAAAGATCATTTAAGATTAGTATGAACAAATATATGCTAGCATATAAGAAAACCTAGAAGAAATGCATAAATTTCTGGATGCATATAACCATCAAAATTGAACTACAAGGACATAGAAAACCTAAATAGACAATTAACAAGTAATAAGATTGTCAGGAAAGAGAACCCAGGACTGAATGGCTTCACTGCTCAGTTTTATCAAACTCTGAAAGAAAAACTAATGCCAATTCTTCTCAAATTATTTCATAGAAGTAAAGGGAAGGGAACCTTTCCAAACTTGTGGTAAGAGGCCAGTATTGCCCTTATAACAAAACCAAAGACACACACACACACACACAAAAAAAAAAAAAAAAAAAAGAAAAAAGAAAAAGAAAATTATAGACCAATATCCATGATGAACAAAGATGCAAAAATTCTCTACAAAATACTAGCATATTGAATCCAACAGCATATCAAAAAATCAAGTAGGATTTATCCCAGGAATGCAAGGATGGTTCAACTTAAACAAATCAATAAATGTAATACATTGCAGCAACAGAATGAAGGATAAAAATCATATGATCACCCCAATAGATGCAGAAAAAGGTTTTGATACAATTCAACATTCCTTCATGATAAAATTGCTGAATATGTTAGGTATAGAAGGATCATACCCCAACATTACAAAGGTTATATATAACAAATTCACAGCCTTTTGGACCACATGGGGAAAAGCAGAACACATTTCTGTCTCAGATCAGAAAACAGGACAAGGGTGTCTATTTTCATCACTCTTATTCAATATATTACTTGAATTTTTAGAACAACCAGGAGAGAGAAAGAAAAGGTACAGAGAAAGTTGAATTATCCTTGTTTGCAGGTGATATAATTCCATGTAGAGAAAAACCTAATGACTCCATCAAAAAAACATTAGAATTAATAAATAAATTCAGTAAAGTTGAAGAATACAAAATCAATATAAAAAACAGTAGCATGTTTATACACCAATGACAAATTTGCTGAGAAAGAAATCATGATCATGAAAGTGATCCCATTCACACACACACACACACACACACACACAAAAAAAAAAAAAAAAAAAAAGAAACCTAGGAATAAATTTAACCAAGGAAGTGAAAGACCTTTACAATGAAAATTACTAAACAATGATGAAAGAAATTGAAGAATACACACACACACACACGCACACACACACACACACACACACACACACACACACACACACACACGACCTTTTATGTTTTCATGCATTAGAAGAATTAATATTGTTAGAATGTCCATAATACCCAAAGTGATTTACAGATTCAATGAAATCCTCATTAAAATATAAATGGCATTCTTCATAGAACTAGAGAAAACAATCCTAAAATTCACACATAAGCACAAAATAGTCAAAACAATAATGAAGAAAAAGAACAAAGCTGGAGAAATCACCATACTTGATTTTAAGATACACAACAAAGCCATTAGAATAAAAACAGCATGGCACTGGCCTAAAATAGACACACAGACCAGTGGTACAGGACAGAAATCTCAGGACAATCTCTTCAATAAGTGGTGCTGGGAAAACTGGATATCCATGTGTAGAAGATTGAATCTTGACTTCTATCTCTCACCATATACAAAAATTTATTCAAAATGAAAACTTTGAAACTACTAGAAGAAAGCATATGGGAAACATTTCAAGCCATCAGTGTAGGCAATAATTTTTTAAAAATATAAATTTAGTTACACTAAACATAATACCTTTATTTATTTTATGTGGTGCTGAGGATTGAACCCAGTGCCCCACAAGTGCTAGGTAAGTGCTCTACCACTGAGCCACAACCCCAGACCTGATTTTTTTTTTTTTAGATAAAACCCCCAAATCACAAGCAACAAAAGCAAAAATTGACAAATGGGATTATCAGACTAAGAAGTTCCTATACAGCAAAGGAAACAATTGACAAAGTGAAGAGACAATATACAGAGTGGGAAAAATTGCCACCTATTCATCTGACGAAGGATGAGTATCCAGAATATACTAAATAAACTTATTAAAGAAACAAACAAAACCCAAACAATCCAATTTTTAAAATGGGCAAATGATTGGAACTTCTCAAAAATACAAATGGCCAACAAACATATGAAAAAATGTATAATGCCTTTAATCATTAGGGAAATGCAAATCAAAACTGATGAGCTATTTTGTCGCCCCTCCCCATTGGAATGACCATTCTAAAACACAAAACCAAAAGCAAAATAACAAATGCTGGCAAGGATGTGGAGAAAAAGGCACTCTTAAACAATGTTAGTGAAATGTACATTAGTGTAGCCATTATGAAGAATAGCATAGTGGGTCTTCAAAATATAAAAGTGGATCTACTGTAAGATCAGCTACCCCACTTTTTGGTATGGATCCAAAGGAAATGAAATTCGCACAGCAAAGAGCTTTCTGCATGCCCATGTTTATTGCTGCATTATTCACAATAGCTAAGCTATGGAAGCAACCTGGATACTCATCGACTGATGAACAGATAAAGAAAATGTGGTCTCTATATACCATTAATTCTCATTCAGCCATAAAACAGGAAGATCCTGCCATTTGCAGTGAAGTGGATGGCATTGGATGACATTCTGTTAAGTGAAGTGGGTCACGGAAGGCCCAAGACTGCTGAAAAGTCATCCTGAATGCAGAGCAGTGCTAGAGAGGGTGGGGAGGCGGGGCAGTGGGCTAGAAGAGTTGGATAACAGGTACCAAGACACAGTCAGGTGCAAGTGCTAGGTCTTAGTGTTCTATAGCACAGCAGGGTGACCGCAACTCACAGTAACCTGTTGAGTAGTTTATTGAATTCCTGGGAGAAGCTCAAAGATTCCAAACACAAAGGAATGATAAGAAGATGGACCCGCCAATCACCCAGATTTGACCAGTGTGTATCCTATACATGTATTGAAGTATCACACTATACCTCATAAATATGCACAATTATTACAGGCCCATCAAACCATTTTAGAAAATGTATAGCATTTAATGATTTGATCATTACACACTGTATACATATATTGAATTATTACACCGTAGCCCATGAGTATGTACAATTAAAATAATAATGAATAAAAACCAAGACACGTACATATTCACTTGAGACCAAAATGAGCCCATACATTGTAATACATCAGAAGAAGTCAAAGAATTTAAGTCAACGAAGAGAATTCTTGTATCTCACATACATTTCTAACCCTAAGGTAACTGGCTTACGTTGTGGCAGCAGCAGTTATGTCCATCCAATCTCCAGTGGAATTGTCCCAGTGAGATAGATGAGTGCAGTCGGCTCTCCGGGTACTCTTCCCAGCAGGATTTCTAGCTGTCCCAGTCCCAGGTGGAAACGTCAATTCACTGCAGCAAAAGGTAACTTCATAGGTGTTGTCATGGGCTCAGTGGTACCAGGTTTACCAACTGTAGGTTTTTTAGTAGGTTTACCAACTGTAGGGTTTTTAGTAGGTTTACCAACTGTAGGTTTTTTAGTGACCTTAGAGTTACCGTCATCAAATGTGAACTCGTCATTAAGTTTCGTTACTGGAGAACTGAGAGAAGAGTCCCAACCTTCTAAATCAGGTGTGATGTCCATTACATGGATCACGCGTGCCGGCGGCCTCCGCGTGAACTCTGGGGGCAGCACTCTGGGTATGCAGCATGAGATCTTGTTCTTACAAAGAATTATGTACCTCTCGTCATCTAAACATCGTATTCTGCAGTGTCCAACATTATTCTTCCAGCATTTTTGTGGAGACCAGCCAGCTGCAGGGAATCAAAAAAGCAGGTCAAAATTTTAATGCTAGCACCAGCTTAAGATTTTTTTCATTCATTCATTCAAAAATTGACAACGACTTACTACCTTGCCATCTAGACTAATAGATGACAGGTACTAAAAGCCTCTGAGAGAGACCAACATGTATTAAAAATTGTGCTCTGTGCCTTCAAAGAAATTGGGAAGGGGGAGGAAGAGAAAAAGAGAAAAAGAGGAGGCAGACATTTAAAACATTTGCATTCACAGCTGATATTTCAACTGAGACAAGAAGGAGGAAAGTGACCCACAGGACACATGGGAGGTACAGATTGTTTCAGGAAAGGAGCAGCAATGCTGTCTCAGTGTTGGTGGAGCTGCTCAGTGTGCTTGTGTACCTGAGGGGGCTATGTGCAAAGAGCAAAGGATCCCAAGATGAAAAGAACGTGCAGTAGCAGGACCAGATTCCCAAGTTCCTTTAGATACGTATTAATTTTTTTTCCAGAACGTAACATGAGCTCATTGATTTAGGGTCTTTAGGATTCTGCGTGGAGCCTAGATGAGGGACAAGAAAGAGTGGAGTCAGGGAGATGTACTGGACAGGCTTCTTCCAGGTGTGACTGCTGGTGGCTCTAACTGGGGCTGTGGAAGTTACTGTAGAAAGAATAGGACAGATTGTTTGTTTGGGGGCATATCACATAAGATATTCCTAGGATATCAAAAAGGCCACTGAATATACCCATGGGAAATCAGAAGAGAGGTTTTTACAATAGATGTAAATTTTGGAATCATTGCTTAAGGTCAGCATTTAAACTATGGAAACGGGGAAGCCATTGGAATAATTTGAGAAGAATGAAGGCTGGAATTAACGTCTTCTTTTTTTTTTTTTTTTTTTTGTTCTTTTTATTTATAGAAGACAGTAGAGTACAATTTGACCTATTTATACAAACATGGAGTACATCTTATTCTGATTAGGATTCCAGTCTTGTGGTTGTACATGATGTACAGATTCACTGTGGTATATTTATATACACACATAGAAAATTTGAATCAGATTCATTCCACTGTCTTTCCTATTCCTGTTCCCCCTCCCTTTTCTTCATTTCCCTTTGTCTAATCTACTGAACTTCTATTCTCCCCACCCTTGTGTTATGTCAGTATTCACATGTCAGAGAACATTAGGCTTTTTGTTTCTTTGTTTTTTTGGATTGGCTTATTTTGCTTAGCATAATAGTCTCCAGATCCATCCATTTTCTGACAAATGTCATAGTCTTTCTTTTTTATGGCTGAGTAATATTCCATTGTGTATGTACAGCCACATTTTCTTTATCCATTCATCTGTTGTAGGAGAAGACTCAAAAGAAACAACTAGATGAGTCAGAACAAAACCAGAGAATGAAAGAGTAGAGTCTCAGCTTGGAGTTCTCCCCACAGCAAACGCTGAGCAGAGATTTGAGTATAATAGTTTACTTGACAGGCAGGTCTCCTTTTAAGTGAATCAGTAGAAAAATGGAGAAGTCCGAAAAGCAAGAAGTTCAAGAAAATTTGAGCTATCAAGCTAGTTAGGACCATAGTTGACCTGAGCCTAATCCCATGAGAAACTCTGACAGCCAGGCTGTAATAGGAACCCAGAGTTATCCTACCTGAAGGTCAAAGGAACTGGAATATTTATCTACCAACCCCTGGCCCAGGGCTGATAGATGATCCCAGAGTGAGGTGATAACATCCTGGCATTTCTGTAAGAGTATTCCACAAGGCCACGGCAAAGCACTGGGGATTCTGACAGTTGGTGGGCATGGAATTGGCAAATGGCAGAAGGAAAAGGGCAAAGTTGTATCAGCCATGATTTGATGCAGCAAGGGAGGAGAATGTTTTTTAAAGGAGTGGTTGTTTATGGTCAAATAATGCTGGGAAGTCAAAGAAGAAGGAGGCAGGAAAATGTTGAATGGGCAGCATGAAGGTCACTGGCAACCTTTAGAAGAGCAGTTTCAGGATGGGCAGAAAGAAATGAAACTCAGTTGAAGTTGGTTGGATGTGAATGAGAGACAAATGGATGTTACATCTGTTGACAAAAATCCTAAGTTTAGTTGTGAAGAAGGGCAGAGAAATAAAGAACGTGTTGAGAGCAACGTGGAGTCCAGGGAGGGCGTGGGGGTTGTGTTTTGGAGAGAAGAAAACTCCAGACCATGCTTGAGAGGGCCAGGTGTGGTGGTGCACGCCTGTCACCCAGCAACTCGGGAGGCTGGGGCAGGAGAATTGCAAATTCAAGGCCAGACTCAGCAACATATCGAGGCCCTCAACAGCTTAGCAAGACCCTGCCTCAAAATTAAAAAAAAATTAAAAACAGAAAAGGGCTGGGGATGTGGCTCAGTGTAATTAAGCACCCCTGGGTTCCATCCCAGTAACCCCCCAAAAAATTAAGAGGGAGAGATTAAAATAGACCATGAACATGAGATGACAGAAGGACGTCATCCTTGATGAGGTGGCAGGGAACACGTCCCTATGGGCAGACCAAATTTTAAGCGAAGACACTTCCTCTGTTGTGGCAAGAGGAACAGAGGAGACAGCGGCAAGGGCCACCTGGCATGAATGTCGACAGTGGTAAAATGAACTTGTCCGTCTTTAATTTTTAAAAATAATCCGTGCAGGGTAGGAGCAAGTCCTGCACTAGGAGGGAGTGCCACAGAGAGGAGAGGAGCCGGAGAATTAAAGACAAAGGTCAGAACAAAACAGTTGTGTAGGAAAGAGGGGGGTTGGGCCCCTCAGAGAAATGCAGTGCGATTCCTGAGCAGCACGAGAGTTCATCCGAAGGGTGAGGACGTGACTCTAAGGTGGAACTCGGGGGCTCTGTGGTTCCGTCGTTCATGAAGCAAAAGACACAGTGTCTTCCTCCAGTCAACTGCCCAGGGTACCTGGACTCAAGTATTCTAGCAGAGGGAACAGCTAGAGCAAGGGTTCAAGGTGGGGGTGGGGGTGAGGACAGCAAGTAGTTTTCAAAACAAGCTTGCTGGGAGGTAATAAGAGAATACACAGGTGGACACCATATGAAGCTCACAATGATTTGAGTCACATTTTGTCCCCTGAGATATGGCCATCCAGCTTCCTCAATTATTTATTTTATCTTTGCTAGTTTACTGCCTCCTTTTTGTTTTGCACTTCATGGAATTTTCTGGAAGTTTCAAGTCTAGACCGTCCATCTCTTTCTTCCAAGACAAACATTAACCTTACTTCTTCATTTCTTACTGCTATGGAATGTTCTCTTTTGTTGTCTTCCTGAATATTTAGGACAGTCTGGGACCTACCTCCCAGGAGAAGCAAGACCCGTTCAGATTAAAAAAGCAAAATCTCAGCAGGGAATGAGCCAACCAAGTCAGCCCCAAGTTTTACACGGTGAACAGATGCACCAGAAAATCGGGAGTTAAAAGTAGACCAGTGCTCAAGGATCTAGAATTAAGATAACACAGCAGGAGATGCGAGGTTGAAGAAGCCATCTGAGCCTCCAAGGCTGTGTGGCTAGCAGAAGTGCCCAGAAGCCAAGGCCAGACAGGACACGGTCTCAAAAATCAAACCCACTGATACGGGACCATAGTTCGCCCTGTTCTGAAAACAATATTAAGGACTTTCCCAGTTGATAAGGGGCAAATTCCAGGTGTTGAGGGACAAATTCAGGTATAAACAGTCGCTACAGCAGCCTGTGGTTACCTTCATCAGCGTAGTAGCCAGATCACAGAGCAGGGACTTGAAATGGTAGCGAGGCTAGCATCCCACGGAGAGGATGATGCAGGACACTGGCCGGTGAGCTCCAGCTCTCCAGGCGATGACGTCAAGAGAAGGGTCCTGGCCTTACCCACTGATGCCATCAAACCTTTGTCCTGTGTTTGAGTCAGCCTGGGATTTCTGTCCCCAGGGCTCTTTCCCTTGTGCTGAAGCACAAGAACGAAAAGCCTTATTCCCCCCCAGTTGTGCCTTTATTTGATTCTTCTGGTGGTGATCACAAGAACTCACCCAGTGGGGACAGCTCTAGGCTTGAAATCTCCGTCATCTGATTTCTTCTCTTCCCTTCTCACGCTCTGTCAACTCTTCTGGCCTTTGTTGCTTTCTACCTCTTGTTAATGATTCCCACCAGATTTGCAGTTTAGGATACAGCCACACACTCAACAAAGTTGCTGTTGTCCTTTTTTTTTTTTTTTTTTTTCGGTGCTGGAGGTTGAACCCAGGGGCCCTTAACCACTGAGCCACATCCCCAGCCCTTCTTTGTATTTTATTTGGAGACAGGATCTCGCTGAGTTGCTTAGCACCTAACCGTTTGCTGAGGCTGGCTTTGAACTCAACGATCCTCCTGCCTCAGCCTCCTGAGCTGCTGGGATTACAAGTGTGAGCCACCGTGCCCAGCTTGATGCAGCTTATTGAACAGGAGGTAGCACCGGTCTATGCGGCAAGGTGGCAGTTCAGCAACTTGAAGAAGGTATAGGGATTAGTCACGTAGGTATGTGGAACAAGTGCATTCCAAGCAAAGGATGCAGATCTCCCTGGGTCAAGCATGTTTGAGGACTCATTTAGGACTACAGTAGTAGAAGATGAGGGGAGAGAGGTCATAGGGCAGATCACATGAGGCCAGGATTCCAGACATTGCTCTGCATGAAGAAGGGGCCTTCACAGAATTAGGAGCTGAAAAAGTACACAATCTGATGTCCATGTAAGCAGGTCACATATGATGCTGACAATATGTGGTGAGTAAGAGTAGGATGGAGACCCACAAGGAAGCTGCAGTAGTCACACAGGGAGAAGATGCTGGTGACAGTGTGATACCAGGGCGGGGCAGGGCAGGGCAGGGCAGGAGGAGGAGTTGCTGGACTCTGGATGTCATTTGCACATAGACGTAATGGACTTCTTGATAGACACAGGAGGGATAGCAATAGCAATATCAAAGATAATTACAACAATTTGGCTCCATCCCTAAGAAGATAGTAATTAGGAATAATCCATAACTTACTAGATTTTTTCCCTAGATTGCAATAGTCATTTTTTCAAAGCTCTGCAATGACCTGGAACTACTATGTTATTAGGACAAAGGATCTTTATCACCCATATCTCAAAACTCAAATATTAGAAAATATGAATGCTGATGGTCTGTTTTCAGACAGGGAAGTCATCTAGCCAAAGCATAATCAGGTATAGAATCAGCCAGCACCAACTGAAATACATTTATTGATAGCAATCCAATGATTGGTAAAAATTTGCTTTAAAAACCACTCAATGCTGTATCACCTATAAACACATAACAAAGCTCAGAGAGACTAAATCATTAAATTTCAAAACAAGACTTATAAAGGAAAATAAAAATGAAACTATATAAATCAAGAGGAATTCAAATGGACCCTCTAAAACAAAATGGCAAAATAGGGAGAAACAGACTATTTTTGAAAAGTTGAAATATATAGTAAGTTGTATTGGAAGTTTGACTTCTCTGTTACCCCAAAATATAAATGAAAATTAAATAATTCCATACAATCTTTCATTAATAGGATTTGCAAATATTTTGAAATGGATAATAGATTACACAGACAGGAAGAATGTATTTCTAGGAATTTTATGTTGATTTATTTATTGATAAGAAAATTTTTATTATCTACCCTAGTATTTAAAACTTATATATGTAGAAATAATTGGGATAAATAATTTACACATCATCTGCTTTATGAAATTTTATATAATCATCAAAACTATAGTTTTTGAAAAATATTTGGTAAATGGGAAAATGCCTCTGATGCAATAGGAAATTTATAAGTAAGCTACACATTTTTATTCAAATGATAAACAAAGAAACTAAAGGAGGGCAATGGCCCAAAACTTTATTCTTACTCCCTTACAATTTCAAAAGTTTCCAAAGTTTCAACAAATAGTTCATAATCAGAAATGAATTATAGATATTAATTGTTTAGTTCACTTACTACATCAACATGTGCACAAGATAGCTTATTTATAACCATTTCATGGAAGTGAAAAACATCTTTCTAAGCAAATTATAACACTGTCAAGACTTAAATCTCAATAAGAAGGAGTTCAGAAATCTTGTGGGATAGATGCTCAAACACACACCATTAAGGCACCAAGAAGATGACACCATTTTCACATATCAGACTATAAAACTTGGAAGCATATAATAAAAAAAAAACCACTCTGATAACCTGGTGAGTATCTGGAAGCTAACCCTCTCACTACAGGTGACAGGAGTAAAAGTAGTGTAGCTTTTTGGTGGACAGTTTGGCTCTGTGTGTGTGTGTGTGTGTACATGTGGTCCACTTAAAAGTCAAAAGACATATATTTGTTTACAAATTTCCTGGCAGAATTGTTTGTGAAAATTAAAAATCTGCTTCACAATAGTAGTGAAGAAATTAAGCAAAGAGAGCCACTCATCTCCTCAAGATTTCATCTATTAATTAAAAATAACAAACTAGTTTATTATTAATAATAAATCACTAAGACATATTGCTTACACATTTCAGAACAACCCACATGGTTCATTTACAACTGAATTTCTAAAAACTCTGAAAGGTATAAACATGTACACATAGATGCACTCACACCCCCACCCCCCACATCTGCTAGGATCTACAAGAAATTTGTCACATTGATTAATCCTGAAAGGGAAGACAGGAGTTAGTATTCTTGAGTAGGAGCATACTTTCATTTCCTTAAATTTACATAATCTTATCAACTGCTTGATGCATGAATCAATTGCAAGTATAAGAATCAATTGCAAGCATTATTATTCAATAAAAATAGATAATTTTCAAAAGTATTATTAAAAAGAAGGAATAAGCTCTTCATCTTGACCTAGAATTGGAAGTTCCTCATTGGCCACTTGGCCCTCCACCCTGTCTTCACTCTACTTATTCCTGCTTCTCCACCCCAAACTTAAATGTTGTCTCTTCCACACAACAGCTCTGCAGAATCTGGAGTGTCCGTGGACTTGTCTACCATATCTAAGAACATGAAAATGAGGGCTTGCTTCTCAGGTATTTTTAGGACAAAGAAGAATTCAAGATGGTGGGACGCATTGGACAAAGGGGACACAGCAAAGAAACAGTCAAAATAGAAGTGACCGGTTCTCAGGAAGTAGGGGCAGGAGACAGCCAAAATAAAGCCATTTCTCTTCTTTCTTGATTGGTCCAAGGCTTTTTCTTGGGACTCTCTCTTCTCCTCAAGACACTAGGAGAACCTAGGTATAGCAACTGTCCTGATTCCACAATTCCTATTTTATAGGGTCCCATTACCTGTGGTCACCTGGGCAAGATATCCACAGACAAGGAAGGTGGGCATCAGGAACCCCATAACTCCTGGTGGAGAGGAGGCTCTGTGTCCTGAGGAAGCCAGAGCACTTTTTGAGCAGCTAGGACTCTAAGTGGTCATCTTTCCTGGCTTATCATGGGTGATGAACCAGAGAGGGCAAGAATGTCATGCCACCTGGATCACCAGACCATTGATTTACATCATGGAACATGCGTGACACAGGAATGCCTGAACTGAAGCCCTGTGAGATGAGATAAGATCACATAGAACTGTAGTGTCTGATAAAAGAACCCTCAAAAGGACGCATTTAAACCTAAGTTGGGTCCAGGGCTTCTCCTCTGTCCACATGCGGCACCTTATACGTACCAAGTGATAGCAGAAGGACGTGTGATGATATCACTTGCAGCAGATCAAGAGTTTACAATATCCAGTATTATTATTTTTTTTCTTCTGGGAGTTAGCCCCATTACAAATCCTCTTGAAATAAGGAAGATACCTTTTTTTTTTTTTTTTAAACTGCTAAGTTCTTAAGACTCTACTACTGATGATGAGGGGAAGGAATCTGGAATGGGAGTGAAAATAGGAAAACATTTTATTTAAGCTGCTCAGCTCGGGGCAGCCAGGAAGGAGAGAGAAGCAGAAGATAAATTCTTACAGGGCATGCCCCTGTTACTGACTCCCTTCAACTAGGTCCCAGCACCCAGGAGTCCATTTGTAAGTTGTCTGTTATGGCTAGTCACAAACGTTGCGGGAGGAAAATTTTTGGAGGCAGAGTAAAGTTATTACTACTTTTATTTTTACTTTTTTAGAGAGAGCTTAGAGAGAGAAAGAAAGATTTTTTTTTTTTTTAGAAAGAGCTTAGAGTGAAAGATTAGAGATAGTTTTTTTTTTTTAGAGTTTAGAGAGAAAGAGAGAGAGTTTGAAAGAGAGAGATTTTTTTTTTTTTTAGAGAGAGAGAGAGCTTAGCTTTTAGAGCTTTTTTTTTTTTTTTTTTTTTTTTTTTTTTTTTTTTTTTCTTGGGAGCCTCGGTCTAACTTTGACTAGCCATTACTTTTTCTATCTGGTTTTTTTTTTTTGTAACTGCTCTGTCTACGTTTTGGCCGCTCTGATTTTTTTTTTTTTCTGACCCGAACTCTTCTTCCGACCGAGCGACTGCATGACTGACTGAATGAATTTATTCTTCTCCTGACTCTGACTGCTTTCACCCGGTTATATACCTTTAGCTTTGTGGGTGCCTCACGTGTATTTACAGGTGCGTCACATACATACTTATTATCAAGTAAAACTTATGGCTTCCAACTGACCACAATAGCCATCTCCCTAATTGAGACTCCTTCATCCATTCAGCTATCAATGCACTAATCCACCAAGTGGATTGATCCACTTGGTCAGAATCTCCTGAGCCAATCATTGGCTAGAGCCCACTTTTGAACCTGTGTACTGAGGACCAGGCTTTCTGATAGATAGGCTTGGGCCGATGGGCCACCTCCCCCATGGAAATTTCCATGAGAAGCAACCTGGTTTCATTTTCCCTGGGCAGGAGCCAATGGGCTTAAAGGTCGCTCTGTTCCCTGGGCAAAGAGCCAATAACGTTAAAGGTCACTCTGGTACACCCCCCACCAGAAATCCCTACTTAAAGCTCCTGCCTGCCCAGAGCTCAGATACAACAGCTTGTCCCTCCTGAGAGGAGGCAGCCACTGTGACAGCTCCAGACTCACTGTCTCCAGTGCGAAGGCAGCTGCCTTAGCCAACAGCTCCAGAGACCACAGCCAGCGCAACCAGGTACCCACCTTCTGTTCAGAGCTCGCACACTCCCTTCTCCCTGACTCCTCTCTCCCCATACTGCTTCTACCTCTGACCAGCCATACAGGCTGGTGAATAAATCTCTTGGCTGCACGGTTGTCTCCAGTGTGATTTTTGCCCTTCACTTTCAACACAGGAGCATTCAGGGACATTCCAGATACAAACCACAAGACCCCATTCAGAAATGCATACTGAAAAGACATTGGGAGAGAGGAAACAGACATTTAAAATTCCACAATTTAAAGTTCCACATTATGAAATTAGAGAAATACAAGAAAATTAAACCTAAAACAAGCAGAAGAAGGTAAATATTAAAAGTCAGAGCAGAAATCATGACATTGTATAGACACAGGGACAGTATTTACTAACTCAAGAATAGCCTTCTTTCTTTTGTATCTCTCCACATATTTATAATTTCTTTATAGCCATCAAACTCAAATATTGATTTCTTTATGGTAAAAAATTTAATATGTGTGTGTGTGTGTGTGTGTGTGTGTGTGTGTATATATGAATGATTGAACCCTAGAGTGCCTAACCACTGAGCCACATCCCCAGCCCTCTTTATTTTTTATTTGAGACAGGCCCTTGCTAAGTTGCTGATGCTGTTCTTGAACTTGGATCCTCCTACCTTTTCCTCCTGACTTGCTAGATTTAAAGGTGTGTGCCACCATGCCCAACTAATAATTTTAACATATATATATATAAATATACTGTGCTCAAATCAAAAATTAAAAATGAAGCATTTTCAATCACATTTTGAAATATTATAACATTATTAATGTTAATATTTTCTTTTATATCAAGATAGTTCGAGAGGGCAAATTATTGTATTCTTATAATAATAAAAATTGTGTTTAAAATGTTTTATTATATTTTTACTTAAAAAAAGATATCATGGCATTGAAAATAGGAAAACCATAGAGAAAAGCCAATAAAACCAAAAGCTGGTTCATTGAAAAGACACACTTGATAAATCTCAAGTCATGCTAAACAATAATAAAAAAAGGAAGATTCAAATTACCATTACCAAGATTGAAAGATTTTCCCTACCTATCCCTTGGATATTAAAAGAAAAATAATGAATACAGTAAATTATATATCCATGATATTTATTAAACAGATCAAATAAACCAATGCCTTGAAAATACCCAAACACTGAAATAGATAACCAGAATAATTTTATGCATAATGAAAGAAGACAAGTCAATAGTTTAAAATCTCCCAAAAAGAAAACTTCAAGGCCCAGATGATTTCACTCTTGAATTACAATAGTAATGATACCAATTCTACACAATTTCCTCCAGAAAGTACGATAAAGAACGTTCCCAACTCATTTAATGAGATCAGCATTACCCTAATAACAAAACCAGATCAAGTCATTACAAGAAAATGAACCACAGACCAGAATCTCCTATGAACACAGGGGTAAGAATACTTAACAAGACATTATCAAAATGAATCCTGTAGCATATAAAAAGATAAAGCACCACAAGCAATTTGGGTTCATTTCAGGATTGCTGCACTGGCTCAATGTTCATAGTCAGTATAATCCATCATACTAACAGACTGAATAAAAACAACTACATGAGCATGTTAATAGATTCAGAAAAATAATTCAACAAATGTTAATGCTCATTCCAAATAAAAACTTTAAAAGCCCCCAAAAACTAAGACTAGAAGGACATTTCACTAACTTAGTACATAATATGAAAAAATATTGCAGAGATGGCATAATCTTAAGGGAAAGGGACTAAACATCTGGCATCTAAAAATCAAGAACAAGGAGCTGGGTAGTGACACATGCCCATAATCCCAGCAGCTTGAGAGGCTGAGGCAGGAGGATCTGGAGTTCAAAGCCAACCTCAGTCAAAGTGAGGCGCTAAGCAACTCAGTGAGACCCTGTCTCTAAATAAAATACAAGACAGGGCTGGGGATGTGGCTCAGTGGTTAAGTGCCCCTGTACCAAAAAAAAAAAAAAAAAAAAAAAAAAGAACAAGGCAAGGAAGTATTCTCTAGCCATTCCTATTCAGTGTTGTATCAGAAGCCCTAGCTAGTTCAGTGAGAAAAGAAAAATTAAAAATTGGAAAGAAAGAAATAGCATTAACTTTATTGACAGGTAAAATAATTGTTTATGCCCCAAAGAATCTGAAAAATAAAACAACAACTCCTGGAATTAGTTAGCAAGGTTACAGTTTCCAAATCAAAATTCAAAAGTGAATTGTTAGCCAGGTATGGTGGTATATTCCTGTTACTCCAGACACTCAAGAGATTAAGGTAGGAGGATCACAAGTTTGAGGCCAGCCTCAGCAATTTAGTGAGACCCTGTCTCAAAAAAAAAAAAAAAAAAAAAAAAAAAAAGACAGGACTTGGGAATATAGCTTAGTGGTAAAGTGCAAGACCCTGGGTTGACTCCCAGTACTGCTAAACAAACAAATAAATAAATAAATAGAATTACTGGAAAGATCCTCTGTTCATGGACTGTAAGACTTAATCTTGTTAAAATATAAATATTACCACATTATCTACCAATCCAATGCCATTTGATCAAAATCCCCATGATTTTTTGCAGAAAAAGGGAAAAAATATCCTGAAATTCCCATGGAATCCAAGGGAACTGATTAGCCAAAAATTTTTTGAAAAAGAAGAACAAAGTTGGAGGTTTCATACTTTCTGATTTCAAAACTTAATATAAAATTAAATAATTCAAATCTTAATACAAGGTTAAAATATTCAATGTAATAAAAAAACAAAGTATTCAATATGGTACTAACATAAAGAGAAGTATAGATCAATGGAATAAAACAAGGAGCCTATAAGTAATCCTGACATACATGGTTAAATGATTTTTGACAAGAGTGCCAAGACCATTCAACAAACAGTGTGGAAAAAACTGGATACCAACATACAAAAGAATGAAGTCAGACTCTTACCTTCCACCATAAAAAAAAAAAAAAAAAGAAAGAACTCAAAATGGATCAGAGACATAAAAGTAAAAGCTGAAACTATAAAACTCTAGAAGAAAACATGGGAGAAAAGCTTCATGAAGTTGGACTTAGCAAAGATTTCTTGCGTATTAAACAAAAAGCACAGGAACAAACAAACAACCGAAAGATAAACTGGGAGATTCAAGATGGCTGAACAGAGGTGCCCATCACTCATCTCCTCTACAGAGAAGAATCAAAGCAATGGCCATGGAGCTGCATTTTGAGGTGGGTGTCCATGGAAGAATACTGGAAATCAGCCAGAGAGAGACTAGAAACTTGTAAGGTTTAGAGACCTGGGACAACAGCATAGTAAGAAAAACAAAACACCCTAGCAGCTGTCACCCCAGATGCACAGCCAGGGGAGGGGGAGTCTCCCCTCCTCAGGGGTAAGGCTGAAAGGTACAGCCCCAGCAAACTCTATCAACGTGGATGCCAGCATTCTGAGCTAGGTTCTCACAGACTTGCTGCCCAAGTGGACAAGGGCCCTGAAATCCAATTTGGAAAAGAATCTCCCATCAGCTCACAGCAACACCCAGGGTGTGGTAGCCAGGAGCCATCTTGAACCAGGACACCATTGTCTGTGTTTGGCTGCTCTAGGGGTCAGAAATCCTTGCATATTCCCATCCCTGGGACCCCCACAGACATTCCTCTGTGCTGGCTTGATGAAGGGCTACTTTGGGAACCCAACTTGTCCCTGCAGAGAGATTATGACTGAAGCCCCCTGGGAGCCCTGCACTGTGCGATGCTGGTTTTGGGACACAGAAGAGAATGAAAAGATCTGCCCTGGAGAACCAAGAAATCAGCGTCTTACCTTCTGAGACCAAGGCTGTGGCCAGCTGCATGTGGACTTGAACCAGTGCTAGGACTGAAGGCAGGTGCCCACCCAGTTCCCACCACTCTTCCCTCTGCCTAGCTGCCTGTTACCAACAGAATGAGGAGGAAACACCACGATTTTCATTTCTGTCCTGCCCACAGGGGGCGTGCTAAAGCAGCCTTGAGCAACTCTGTGATTCCAGCCAGCTCCCTGCTTCCAGGGATGCATGATCATAGGTGCCTCACCCCTTGGAAAACTTTGCTCAGCTCTGGTTGTGATCATTCTTGCTGGTGGGCACTGTCACTGAAGTGTGGAGAAGGGCACATGGCCCCTGCTGCCACCCCACTGACATGGGGTGTCACACTGCTGTCAAGACTGGTTGTGAGGCCACAGACGGGTGCTGTGGTTCAGCCACCGGGCCCACACCCCTGCCTGGCTAGAGGACAAGTGCTTCAGGTGTCTCACCACTGCTGGGGCCACCAGTCCAGAGGCCCTTGCTAGAAGCAGAACTAGCATCAGTGGTGCCAAGGAAGCCCCCGCTGCCCGAGAGGGTCCACTACTCCCATTGCCAGAGCTACACAGTGAGTTCCTCCTACACCAGGAGCTCCCCACACCCATGTCTGTCTGCACCACGACTGCCTGAACAGCTAGAGTGTCCCCACTTGTGTGGTCTGTAGAGACAGTGGGCCTCTCTGATTCTGCCACAGCATACACTGTGACCAAAGTCGTTAGCCACAATTGAAGAAGATACTGGGAGGAGACACTATGGTGCCCAGCTGGCAATAAAGCCAATTGTATAACGAGCTGACGGCCAAGACACATCTCCAGGGGAAGGCCAGTTACTCAGAAGGCTGCCCCGTAAAAGTGGTAGAAACCCACCAAGTAGGAAAATCTGAATGTAGGAGCAAAAGAAATATGAAAAAAAAAAAAAAAACCCTAAGGTAATATGATGTCTCCAAAAGAACATTATAGCAACAAATTTCTAGCAACAGATCCCAAAGAGATTGAAACGCTGAAATGTCCAATGAATAATTATATAAAAAGTTCACCAGGATCCAAGAGAATATAGACACATAATTGAGTGAAATTAGGATGCAAATATGAGTGAGAAATTCAGCAAAGAGATGGAATTTTGAAAAAGATGGAGATTTTGAAAAAGAATCAAACAGAACTCTTGGAAGTGAAGAGCTCAATAAATCAAATGAAAATATAGTTGAAACACCCAAGAACAGACTAGATCAAGTGGAAAAGAGGACATCTGAACTTGAAGATCAGTCTTCTGAAGAATCCCAGGTGAACAGAAAAGGAAAAAAAATTTAAAAAGAAAAAAATGAAGAGTAGTCAAGATGTATGGGATGGTGTTAAATAAACAAGCATCTGTATTTTTGAATACCCAACGGCAAGAAGAAAAAAGTTTAGGGCACAGAAAAATTACTCAATTAAGCAATAGCAGAAAACTTAGAAAATATATGGACAACCGTGTGCAGAAGGCTTATAGGACCCCAGACAGAAGTGACCAGAAAATATCTTCAACACAGTATATTATAATCAAACTGTCTGTCAAAAATACAAGACAAATAAAAAATTCTAAAATCTGCAAGAGAAAGGGGCCAAGTCACACATACGGGTATCACCATTAGACTAACAGCACATTTTTCATCAGAAATCCTATATGCAAGGAAGGAATGGTAGGATCTATTCCAGGTCCTGACAAACGTAAACTACCAGCCAATATTAAGACTATACTTCAGAAATGAAGAAGAAATAAAGACCTTCCAAGATAGGCAAAAACTCAGGGATTTCATGACCACCAGACCAGCCTGAATAAAAGATGTGTAAAGAAATCTTACATTCAGAAGCAAAAGAAAGGTGACAGGTGAAAGTGTAACTCCCACTAAAAGAGTAGAAACACAAAAGGGAAATAGAAAAAAACAAACATTATCAGTACAGTAAACCATCAAACCACAGAGATGAACAAGAAAGTAAGAACAAAGAATATGCAAAAACAATTGAAAAAAATAAAAAAAAATGACAAAAATAATTCTTTACCTATCACTTATAAACTTGACAATAAACAGACTTCTCCAATGAAACAGACTGGCTGGATGGATTTAAAAAATATTGTCCCAACTCTACGCTGACTATGTGATACTCACTTCCCTATCCCACTCCTCTGTCTATACCCAAAGGATTTAAAATCATCGTACTACAGTGATGCAGCCACATCAATGTTTATAACATCTCAATTCACAATAGCTAAGCTATGGAACCAGCCTAGATGCCCTTCAACAGATGAATGGATGAAGAAAATGTGGTACATAGACACAATGGAATATTACTCAGGCTTAAAGAAGAATGAAATCATGGCATTTGCATGTAAATGGATGGAACCAGAGAATATCATGCTAAGTGAAATAAGCCAATTCCAAAAAAACAAAAGCTGAATGTTTTCTCTGATAAGTGGATGCTGATCCATTGTGGGGCAGGGGAATAGGGAAGAATGAAGGAACTTTGGTTTGTGTAGAGGAGAGTGAGGGAAGGGGTGGGGCTAAGGGGATGGAAAGGACGGTAGCATGAGACATGCACATGTATGACTACTGGAGTGACTCTGCACCATGTACAGCCAGAGGAATAAGAACTTGTGCTCCATTTGTACAATATGTCAAAATTCATTCTACTGTAAAAGAAAAAAGATACTCACTTCACCAGTAAAGATAAACATAGACTTAAAGTGAAAGGATGAAAAATGATATTCCAAGCAAATGGAAACCCCAAATGAGCAGGAATATCTATGCTTATATCTGATAAAATCGAATCGGAGGCAAAGAAGGTCACTATGTAATGATCAAGGGATCAATTTAACAAGAAGATATGATTGCAAATAATGTGAGAACACTCAATTTAAAAAAACAAACACCACTAAACCTAATGGCAGAAATAGGCTCCAACACAACAATAGTGGGGATTTCAACACTTCACTTTCACTGATGGAAAGATCATCCAGACAAAAAAATCAATAAGTATCCAACTATGCTCTAGTTCAAATGAACCTAATAGACATTTTCAGGACATTTCATTCAACAGCTGCAGACTATACATTCTTTTAATCAGTGTGTAGAATTCTGTCTGGAATAGACCATATGATAGGCTACAAAACAAGTCTTTATTTTTCATTTTATAAATGAGGTTTACTTAACACACTTATTGCTCCATATTATATATTCGGAAGCTATTACAAACCTAAGATGTTCTCTTTTTTCCATTTTTATTGGCATGTTATGAAAAAATAAGTCTTAACACATTTTCAAAAATCACATCATGTCTTGTATCTTTTCTGATCACAATGGAATAAAACTAGAAGTTAGCAACAAAGACAATTTTAGAAATTCAAATGCATGGAAACCAAACAAGACACTTTTGAAAGAACTGAGGGAAAGAAAAGGAAGGGAAATTGAAAAATTTTCTTCAAACAAATGAAAATGGAAATATAACAAAAAAGACTCAATAGCAGAAAAAGAAAAAGAAACCCAAGTAATTAATGGCAAAGGACCTGAATAGACATTTTGCCAAAGAAGACATATGTACAGGTGTAGGAAAATGATGTTCAACTCACTAATCATTGGGCTGGGGCTGCAGCTCAGTGGTAGAGCACTTGCCTAGCATGGATCAGGTCCTGGGTTCAATCCCTAGAACCACAAAAAGAAAAATAATTCCAACTCACTGATCATTAAGGAAATGCAAATTAAAACCACAATGACATATCCTCACATTGGTTAGGATTGTTATCATTTTAAAACAAACTAATAAGATAACCAGCATTAGAGGTGATAATAGAGCAAAGGAAACCTTTGTATATTGTTGGAAATGAGAAATGGTGCAGTCACTATGAAAAACAATATGAAAGCTCTTCAAAAAATAAAAAATAAAAAATAGATTTATCATCTGATCCAGCAATCCTACTTCTGAGTATCTGGTCAAAAGAATTCAAGTCAGGACCTAGCATCTGTGCATTCTTACATACATTGCATCATTATTTATATTAGCCAAGATGTGAAAACAGCCCCAATGCCCATGTGCAGTCAAATGGATTTTTAAAAATGTGATCTATACATACAGTAAAATAGTATTCGTTCCTAACAAAGGATGAAAAAATTCTGTCATTTGCAATACACAAATGAATCTGAAAGACATTATCTGAAGCAAATATGTCAGTTGCAGGACAATGCTGGATGATTCCACTCATAGGAAGTATCTAAACTAATGACACTTACAGACACGTAAGAAGGAACAGTGTTTGCCAAAGGCTGGAGGAGGTAGAAGTGGGTAGTTGTTGTCCAGCAGGTAGAAAGCTGCACTCCAACATGGTATATAGCATGGCAATCTGCTGCAGCAGGAGCCTATAGTTAAGCATCTGGTATTGTGCACTGAAAATTTATGGACAATAAATGTTATCTTAGAGGTTCTTATCTCCACAAAAGTAAAGAGACCCTAGGAAGTTTTTGGATATATTTATTACCTTGGATATATTTATTACCTTGACTTTGTTGATCATCTCACAGAAATATACATATTCCAAACTCCTGCATGTGCTGTCTACGCAGTTATTTGCATACAATCTATATCTCAAAGCAGTAAACAAACATAAAAAGGGAAGCCTAGGAAAACAGAGATGTTTAGATAAAAACTTCACCACTCCAACCAAATACCACAGAAAACACTGCATCCTAACCACACCATCCGGCAGCAGAGAAACCCCCTGTTACATGCTGGATAGTCCATGTGACAATGTGATAGACGGTGGGATGCTTTGGGTCAGAGAAGCTGTGTGGTCACCACACTCCCAGATGCCAGTGGAGAGCTTGTGAGCATCTCTCACAAGCTGCATGTGCATCTCTGTACGCTGCACGCCACTCCCACTTCCTGCTAAGTCAGAGTCAGAAGAGGCCTGGCGGAGAGTCAGAACTTTCATCATCTCTGAGCAGCAAGGATGTCATTCCTACCTTTGTGTCAGAAGAGACCGTTGCCAGGGTGGGAGCAGTGAAGTTCTGTGGAAACCCAGCCTCTGCCACTCAGTATCCCCGAGCAACCCCATTCCCAGCTACCAGCAGAGGCTGGGTGAAGTCTACCCCACCTGGCAACAACAACGCAGTGTCCCTTTCCCTCTAAAAAAGCACTGTCACAGAAGGCTTGCTAAGATATGGTTAAATAAAATGCAGAATGTCATAACATGATACCCAAAGGTCTGCATTTCTGTAAAAAAAAAACCCCCAAGAAACAAAAACAAAAAAACACTAGAAATTCTAAGAACAAGGAAAATCTCAAATTGAATGAGAAAGGACAATAAAAATATCAACACAAAGACAACAAGATGTTATAAAAAACAGGATTTAAAAAAATAACCATCATTAATAAATGCTTCAACAAGTAATTATGAATATATGTGAAACAAATGAAAAAAAAAAACAGATTCAGAAAATACATAAAAAGAAAGTCACCACTTTTATTCAACATAATGCTGGAATTTCTTGCTCGTGTGGTAAGACGGAAAAGGACATAAAAGTCATATAGATGAGGAAAAATAAGACCATCCCTGTTTACAGATGACAAAATAGTCTACAATAAAAATCTAAGGAATCGAAAAGAAAATTCCTAGAATAAGTGAATTCAGTGACATTGCAGAATACAAGATGAACATACTAAAACAAAAGCTATTTACTTAGCAACAAATGTAAGAAGACCCAAATTAAAGATAAAATAGTATTTACAATCACTCCAAAGAAAATTAAATACCTAGGTGTACACCTAAAAAACACATACAAAACTTATGTGATGGAAACTACAAGACACTAATGAAAGAAATCAAAGATGATCTAAAGAAATAGAGAAACATGTTATGCTCATAGATGGGGAGATTCATCACAGTAAAAATGTCAGTCCTTCCCCAACTGAATACAAGATTAATGCAATTCTTTTCAAAATCCCAGCAGTTTGACCCCTGGGGAGGCTGGAGCCTGAGGTCAGCCATGCGTGGTGGTCAACCACATTTATGTAAACAAGTCCTGGACACAAGGCCTGGGTGAGCGCCCCGGCTGGCAATACCTACTGTACTGGCACGTGGTCGTGGGAAACAGGTCTTGCCTGCTCAGCTCTGCAGGGAGATGGCCATTGGAGGCTCTGCCCCTCTGCCTCTGGATCCTGCCCTAAGTGTCTTCCTGCTGCTGATTTTTATCTGTGTTTTCCTCTGTTATAAACGATAACCATAAGTATAATGGCCTGAGTTCTGTGAGTCCTACTAGTGAATTAACCAATAAGCCTAGGGGTAGTCTTTGGGACCCTTATGCCAATAAGGGGGATCTTGGAGACCTCTGAACTTGTACAGATCGATGGAATGGAAGAGAGAATGCAGAAATAGGTCTCACAAATACAACCAATGGATTGGCTTTGATCAAAGTACAAACTGAATTCAACAAAAGAAGGATGGTCTTTTCAACACACAGTGTCAGAACAACTGGACATCCAGAGGCCAAGAAAAAGGAACTTCAATCTAAACTTCGAGCCTAGAAAATTAATTTGAAATAAATCATGGATGTAAATTTACATGTAAAAATACAAATCTTTCAGAAGAAAACATAAGAGAAAATCTTGGACCTAAAGCTTGGTGAAGAGTTCTTAGACATAACACCAAGAACATGATTCTGAAAAAACAAACAAATGAACAAACCTAAATTATACTTTACCATAATTAAAAACTTTAATAATTAAAACTGTAATAAAAACCCTGTGAATAGAATTGAAAAGAAAGCTGAGTACTAAAAGAGTTAATTTGCAAACCACATATCCAACAAAGAACTCATATCTTAAGTAAAGAGCTCTCAAAATTCAACAATTAAAAACAATCCATTTAGAACATGGATGGAAGAGAATAACAGACATTTAACCAAAGAGGATATGGTTGATATATAAGCATATGCAAAGATCCTCAACCTCACTGATAGACACAATAATCTCAAAAGGCCACACACTGTAAGATTCCACTTAAATAACATTCTCCAAATTGCAAACTTATAGAGATGGAGAACAAAACAGTAGTTTCCAGAATTTAGAGATGGTGGAGAGATAGGGAGTTGAGTATGACCATAAAGGGGCTTACTGGCTGTGTATCTTTATGAAGCTCAATTGGCCTCTCTGAACTTCAGTTTTCTATTCCACAGAATACTCTGTATCAATATTCTAGCAAGACTTTAGCCATTTGTACATGAATTTACACACTTTTTTCTTTTGCCATATCATCTATAGCCTGTCATATTACTTACTTGTTTAATAGGGACCAACACAGACCATTTAATTAAATCTGGATCAGCCCAAATCCTAAATGAGATTACTAAAAAGTCACTAGATCAAGAGCTAGGGCTTTGGGGTGTGGTACTGGGAATTGAACTCAGGGCACTTTACCACTGAGCTACATTGCCAGCCCTCTCCTGATATTTAAATTTTTAAATTTTTTGAGACTGGGTCTCACTAAGTTTCTGAGGCTGGCCTCAAACTTGAAATCCTCTTGTCTGAGCCTCCTGCGTCACATACCACCAGGCCCCACTAGGAGATAGTGATTTTTTTTTCCCTCAAATGAGCATTAAAATAAATATTAAAAACCACATACTTTGTGCCACCTAAATAATTACACATACTGCCAGTGATTTGGGCCACACATTTCAGGAAACATTAGTTTAGTGCCAAGGGCTTTACTCTTTGGATAGACAAAGTGACGTGTCCTAGACAGAAATGAACTTTTAGATTTGAAAGATCCCTTTCAATTCTTCATCACATTCTGAATCAATTCCAGAGCCCCATAATCCCCGACGCGGGTGCTCTGCGTGCCCGGGGGGTTTTGGTTTCTTTGATTCATTCTCCCATTGACTCTTCTCCAGCCCCCCTTGATTTCTTGTTTTTCCAGGATACCTGGCATTGCCTTGCCTGGGGGCTTTGCTCTTGCTGTTCTCTCTGCCTGGAAGATTCTAGATATCTAGGTGGCTCAATTCCTCAGTACACTCAGGTTCTACTTAATGTCATTTCCTCATAGAGTCCTTCCTTGACTACCCTGCTCAAAACAGCACCCTCATGTAGTGTGCCCTATTATTCTCACCCCCCCCCCTTATTTTGCTTTATAGCGTTTCTCCCTGATCTTAGGCGTTGGCTCTCTCTCTCCCCAGCTAGAACAGCAGTGCCTAGAACTGTGCTTAGCATGTAGCCCCACATTCGTTCCATCCTGCTTGGAGGACCTAAGGAGAAAGGTCATGTAGCTCAGTTTGCAGCACTAGGACACTGGCAGCCACCACCTCCCCCAGGAAGTCCAACCATTTTCCAGAGGGGCCAATCATCAGAGGTTTTTCCGGTGAGTTTAAACCTGCCCCCTGCCCATCCATGCAGGGCTTCGAGTTCTGCTCTCTGGGCCTGCACAGAATGTGCCTTTCAGATACTTCCAGACAGAAGCTTTGAGATGCTCAGCTCATTACTGCTCCTCAGGGTAAAGAGGCCCCTCCTCCTGTCATTACTCAGACAGAATCCCCTGGGACACATGTTCTTTCTGTTTACCTCTGGGGACAGGTAAACCAGACCTGAGTAGGACCTCACCCCTCACCTGGCCCTGCACAACCAAATCTCACCAGCCTACCAGGGATCTTATGAGGGTTCCCAGGGGCCCTGTACATACAGCACCTAGAATAGTTGCCGACAGGGCAAATTCAGGCCCCACGTCTTAAGGACAAAACAAAATTTTCCAACCCCATCAGACAGTCCCTGCTATCTGCTTATAGAAAGAAGAGAGTTGATTAGAACACAGACCCCACAAAAAGGCATAAAAGACCATGAGACAATTCAAAGGATCCCAAAAAGAAAATCCAGTATCCCCACAGACAGCTTTCCTAAAGGAACCCAGGAAGTAGCCTCTTCTCCACACTATTATTATTTGGGGATGGAGTCCAGGAAAAGCTCAGAAACTGCCAATATTGAGAATTTGGTGTAGGACATGCAGATGGAAATGCAGAGTTGCAAAGAGCTGAAGTGCATGTTGGGCAATGGGGGCTCCCCCCAGGTCTGTTTCTCTCCCCGTTCACCGTGTGACCAGAGGGAACACTTTTTCACCCCTGGGAGTGCATTTCTCTGCCGAAAAATGCCAGCCCTGAGACCTATGGGGATACCATGGGAATGCCACATGCGGGCATGTCCATTGCATGCTCAGGACCTGTAGGAATGACAGCCAGTCCTAGCCTTCAAGGGTCTCACTGTTGAAAGTTGTCCTTGAAGTTATCAGTCTGACAGGAGAATGAACTAGAAGATACTTTGGTGCCTCATGAAAAACCCTGTGCAGAAAGAAAGAAGCAGAGAGGCTGACAGCATAGGCGAGGGGGCCGAGCTCCCCGTGGTTTCCTGCACCAAGCCACAGCCTCTACTGATGCCTTCCCCTTCCCAGAGGAGGCCCAGAGCAGGACTCTGGACACGGGGTGATCAATCTGCAGCCCTGGCCTGCAGGCTAACAGTCTGGGTGGTGTAATACTGCATTTCTCTGATTTATTGTCTGTGACTCGGCCCTACCTCGGTCAATAAAACCCTGAGTCAAACCCGTCTTCCCCAGCAGGCTCAGCATGCTGCCAGATCGCCTCGCGACTCCCTCAGGAAACCTTAAACTCTTGTTCCTGGCCTTAGCTGTCCTCGTGGTCCTGGCCCAGACTTCCCCAGGTAACCAGCTCCATGGAGAAAAGGGAAAAGATTAAGAGTGGGGTCCTACCGAGAATCCTCAGGAAACCCAGCATGTGTAGGAGGAGGGACAGCCCACAGAGATGGCGCCATCAGGGGCGAGTTCTTAGGATGAATGTGCCTTGGGGATGGGTGGCGTAGTCAGTAGTGGAGAGTAGGCCCATCACGCACGAGGCTCTGGGTTCAATCTCCAGTACCTAAAACAAAAAAAAAAGAATATACCCTCACAAAGGAAGTCTGGAGAAACCCCACAGAGGCCAGGGTGTCTCATATGAGGTCCCTTCATATGCAGACACACCCTCATTTTCTTCATGCCTCTGGCCCCAGTGTCAACAATCTCATCCCTGTGTCTATTGCTTTAATCCCACTTCCAATTGATAATATTTCTTGCAATAACCCATGTCTTCATTTCACTTCTCCATTCTTGTTTGGCTTTGCACGCTTCTTTATTTATTTTCTGTGTTTTTCCTTTTTTTCCCCTCTCTCTCTCTCCCTCCACCCCACAACTGGTTGAGCCCAGGGGTGCTCTACCACTGAATTATATCCCTGGCCCTTCTTATTTATTTATTTATTTATTTATTTATTTATTTATTTATTTATTTATTTATTTTGAGACAGAGTCTTGCCAGTTTGCCCAGGCTAGCCTTGAACTTGCAATAGCCCTACCTCAGCCTCCGGAGTCACTGGCTTGAATGCTCCTTTCAAGCAAGCAGAGGAAGTATCTTATTCTTCTCTTAGAATAAGTGGTGAAGGGGTGAGGGTTGGGGTTCTGTAGGAGAGTACTTGCCTGGCATGGGTGAGGCTCTGAGTTTGGTCCATGGCACTGCAAAAAAAAAAAAAAAAAAAAAAAAGAAAAGAAAAAAAAAAAAAGTGGTTGATGTTGGGTATCCAAAGGTTTATACAAATAGGCTCAAGATGTGCATCTGGGGTTGGAGCAGGAGATTCTGCATTATAGATTAAATGTGGTCAAAGCTCTCCAGCAATAAAGCAGGCTTCACTGCTGGGTGGTAAATAATTTTCTAATGGAAGTGTTTCCCCTTAGGTTTCCCAGGGGCTCTGGAGTTAGTGATTTTTAATTTTGCAATGTCCTTTGGGTCACTGCTGTTGGAAGTCACAGCCTATCTTGGATTGGCTGGGGCTGTTTGAGTTGGTTTCAGCCTGCCTTAACATCTGGTGAGGGAAATTGGAATAGAGCAGGAGTTGTGGATGTGAGAGTATTCGATTTTGGAGAAAGAATCAGGATAGTGGCTCATGGAATATTGGAATAGAAAAGCAAGTCCATGTGATGAGTTTTTCCAGTCTGAATGTCCTGGTGAGAGAGAACTGGGATTATGTCTTAGGAGAGGATTTGGTGAAAGGGTAAGTGGAGAGAATCTGTCATTGAAACCAATATGCCATGATTTCTGGGCAGATCTCCCAAGGGCTGGGCGAGCTGGGTCTGCACTTAACATTTTGTTGACCTAGCTAGGGCTAAGTCACAGACCAGAGATCAGAGAAAAGCCGAGTGCTGCCCTCCCCAGGATGTCAGCCTGAAGGTCAGCTCTGTAATGTCCTCAGTAGAAGCTTCCAGAGCTGTGCCTGGCACACAGTAGATTTTCAACAAACTGCTATTGAATGAAGAAAGAATGGGCAGGGAAAAACAGATCATTGAAAGCTCAGGCCCGCTCTTTGGCAAGCTCCTAGATTTAGAGAGGAAGTGGAACTAGTTAGTGAGTCTGTAAATAATGACAGAGAAGGAAACATCATTAGTAGGGGAATAAAATTCAGCATTAATGGAAGGACAGGAAATCACAACTCATGTCCACCCCACGTCAAGACCGGCACTGGGTCTTCTCCATGCCCAGAATCCGAGCTTCCCGAGATGCTAGCAGATGTCAAGTTCAGTGTTTCCAACCATCACCACCGTTGCTACTACCAATGTCTTTCGTATCCTACTTTTTGCTTTTGTTGTGTACTTACATATTCATCTCTTTGTTTATTTTGATAGACAGATGGTTTAGAAAGTGCGCTTATGGCCTGGGCAGATGCAGGAAATCATGTAAAGAAAATGAGAAGCAGAAAGAGAAATGTGGGAGAATTCTGTCTTGCTGCATCGAAACAACAAACGCTCAACTATCATATTTTCCCAACCAAAACACCCCAAGAGGTGAGGTTCTATATCTACTTGAGATTTCTGAATGCAGAAGATTTGTTATATATATTTATATTTTAAGAGTCATTATGTAGATGCATATTTTAATATATAAATTTTTAGAGTCATTATAATGAGTTAAGAAATGGGTGCAGGGCACCTGCATGGTCCTTAAATCCTGGGTGGGTCTTCATGGGTCCATTAAAATATGTTCATTTCAGCTATCAATATGCCTCTTTAGTTGCCTATGGCCAAACAACTTTCAAGGTTGTCTCAGGATATGATTGATAGTATTAATTCTCATGGTAAGAGAATATTATAGGATCTGGACGCTGGATGCCAGAGGCTTCCTTTCTTTTTCTTTTCTTTTTTTGGTACCAGGAATTAAACTCAGGGGTGATTAAGCACTAAGCCACATCCCCAGCCCATATTTTATGTTTTATTTAGAGACAGCATCTTGTGAGTTGTTTAGGGGCTCACTAAGTTGCTGAGGCTGGCTTTGAATTCATGATCCTCCTGCCTCAGCCTCCCAAGCTTCTGGGATTACAGGTGTGTATCACCTGAGCCTTTGACTGGGTCCCTGAATATAGAATGTTTCCAGGTTAGTGTAAATTGTACCTTGGTCACAAACTCTTATGTAATATTTCTCCCTGGCAAGTTAAGATAGGCCGGTGGTATCCAGAAGGCCTCCCCTCCCTTCTTTAGCTTGAGCGTTGCCTCTAGGCTCTGCTTTGTGGCCTCAGTCTTGGAATTTATCCCTTATCCCAGGTCCCTCATTACACTTGACTTTCCAAAGATTGGCCTGTCCACTGACGAGAAGGGAACCACAACTGCCTAAACCAAACAGGATGGAAAAATAGTAAAAAAGAAAAAGTCTCAGCTTATATTGAAGGCATTGGGTACAAGATCTTGTCCTGAGCATTTTACAGACATAAGCTCACTTTGTTCCAGCAGATCTGCGAGATAGGAACTAGTATTATGGCCCTTTGCCAAGAGAGGCTATTAAGTTGCAGAGAGTTTAAATGACTTGCCCCAAGTGGCAGAGAGAGCTAGTTCAGCCACGGAACTTGGAACCTTAGTGTCTGAACCCTGACCCAGCACTTCCTCAAACACAACTGAAGTAAGGACGTCATTTCACACTTTCCACCCAGAACCAACCTTAAAGTGGAAGGTGTTCTGAAAGGAGAGTCTTGGGTACTCTCTGACAGCTACATGTGTACCACACTCAGCCCTAACTGATCTACACAGGCACCCATGAGGCCACCCTGGGTGGCACTGCAGGGGGAAGTGGGTCCCACTTTGCAGACAGCCTCCTTTCAGGGGCCAGTGTCAATCAGGTCTAATGCTGAAAATGATCCCTCGCCTCTGTCAACACAGTTATCTAGAGAAACAGTCTCAAGGCAAGGTACAGCCATCCTGGTGATAATGGCAGCCACTAACCAACCTGTTCTCAAAGTGCTTTGACATCTGCTGTCTCATTTCACCACTGAAAACGCCACAAGGCAACATTCACACCCTGAACCTTAAAGAATGTCCTTGGGATATCCTGAGAGTGGATCAGAGGCAGGTCATGGTTTGCCTCAACAGTGGTTCCAGTCACTACTTCCATATGAGTCTCACCAGTGGCTGCAGAAGCTGTTTAGAAGCTCCCCATTCTTGCACCAAGGGTTTGTACGTACTTTTGGCTAGAGGACATAGGCCCCCAGGTGAACCCCCGGAGGCTTACAGAGTTGTGTCAACATGACTCCAGGCCCATAATCCCAAAGAAGTGAGAAGGATGCAGATGAGATTCAGACACATTCATAAAATAGGACTAAGTCACGGATGCTCACTACTCTGAGCCTCCGTTTGACAGTCTCCAAAATGGAAGTGTTGGACTGCTTTTCAGTCCTAAGACTTTCCTCATTTTTAAATTAGGATGAAAATCTTTTTCTTTGACTTCATAAGATGACATCTGAGTGAGTAAAGGCATGGGGGATGGAGAGAGAGAGGGAGAGAGGAGAAAGGAGAGAGGGAGAGAGGAGAGAGAGAGGAGAGAGGGAGAGAGAGGAGAGAGGGAGAGAGAGGAGAGAGGAGAGAGAGAGAGAGAGGAGAGAAGGAGTGAGAGGAGAGAGGAGAGGAAAAGAGTAAGAGAGGAGAGATGGAGTGAGAGGAGAGATGAAGAGAGAGGAAAGATGGAGAGAGAGGAGAGAGGGAGAGAGGAGACAGAGACAGAGAGAGAGAGGAGTGAGGAGAGAGTGAGAGAGGAGAGAAGGAGAGAGAGGAGAGATGGAGAGAGGAGACACAGAGAGAGAGAAAAGAGGAGTGAGGATAGAGGAGAGAGAAGAGGGGGAGAGAGGGAGAAAGAGATGAGAGGAGAGAAAGGACAGAGGAGAGAGGAGAGAGGGAGAGAGGTGAGGGCAGAGAAAGGAGAGAGTAGGAGAGGAGAGAGGGAGAGAGGAGGGGAAGAGAGGGAGAGAGGAAGAGAGGACAAAGGAGAGAGGGAGAAAAAGGACAGAGGAGAGAGGAGACAGAGAGGGAGAGAGGAAAGAAAGAAGTGAAGAGAGTGAGAGAGGAGAGAGGGAGAGAGAACAGAAGGAGAGAGGGAGAGAGAGAGTGATGAGAGAGGGAGAGAGGGAAAGGGGGAGAGAGAGGAGGGAGGAGAGAAGGAGAAAGAGACTAGAAGAGAGAAGGAGAAAGAGGAGAGAGGAATAGAAAGAGAGGGAGAGAGGAGAGAGGGAGAGAGACGAGATGGAGAGAGGGAGAGATGGAGAGAGGAGAGAGGGAAAGAAAGAGAGAGGGAGAGAGGAGAAATGAGAGAGGGAGAAAGAAGAGAGAGGGAGAGAGGAGAGAGGAGAGAGGAGAGAGGGAGAGAGGGGCAGAGGAGAAGGAGAGAGATGGAGAGAGGGGAGAGTGAGAGGGAGAAAGTGGAGAGAGTAAGAGGAGAGAGTGAGAGAGGGAGAGGAGACAGGGAGAGAGGAGAGAGGGGAGAGAGGAGGGGGGAAAGAGAGAGAGGGAGAAAGAGGAGAGAGGATAGAGAAGAAAGAAGGGGAATTAAGAAAATGACCCTCAATCTAAGTACTCAGATCGTGACCTTCAGACACTCACAGACCCTTCCTGTTCCTCACTGTCCAGCCCCATGCACACCCATGGCAGCCTCAGAGGCCTTTCGAGTCTGCCTCCATGGCACCTGCTAGCCCTCCTGTCCCAACTATTGTAGTTCAGCCGCCATCTTTCCCTGAGATCACAGCGGAATGAATCTTGTTGCCCCACTTCCAAAATTTATATGTGAAAGCCTGTTGGATCCCTAATTAAGGAGATAGCTAAGATTGCGGTTAGCTGTGAGCCATAAAAATGTTCAAGCATCACCACCTTCCATGGTCTCGCCATACTTGGCCCGGGACATTGCAGATCGGGTCGGCGCCATTTGCATGATCTCGCGAGACCATGGAAAGTGGTAATGCTTGAACATTTTTATGGCTCACAGCTAACCACAATCTTAGCTATCTCCTTAATTAGGGCTCCTACAAAAGCCCAAATCCACAGTACCTCAGAACATGAGTGCATTTGGAGCTAAGGTCCTTAAAGAGATAATGAGGTTAAAATGAGACCATTTAGGGGGGCCCTGATTCGATGACTGGTGTCCTTGTAAGAAGAGATTAGGGCATAATCATTTCTCAAATAATTTTGGCACATAGGAAAAGCCCTGTGTGATAAAACATGATGACGCCATCTGCGAACCAAGGAGAGGAGCCTGGGGAGAAACGAACACTACTGACACTTTGATCTTGGACTTTGAGACTCCAGAATTGTGAGAAAATAAATTTCTGTTGTTTAAGCCATCCACTTTGTGGTACTTTGTTACAACAGCCCTGGCAAACAAATGCAAACCTGCCACGACATTTGCATCTTCAATGTTATCTTTAAATCCAAGTACTTCCAATGCTTTGGAAATATTTCCCAATCAATCCAATTTTTCTTTTCCAACTCTTCAAAAGCTATGCGACCCACACCAGAACCATCGATTCTGAGCAACTCTCTTTACAATAAACCCCAGTCCACCTCTGTGATCTCACCTGTGGCCCCTCCTCCCTTCCCCAGCTTGTGTTCTTGGGAGATTATTAATCCAATTTCTTGCCCTTCTTTTTCTAGGCTGTTCCTTCTGCCTGGAGGGTTCTTCTCACAAATCGGCCCATCCCAGCCCCTCTGATATGAGGTTACACAGGAAAAGAAAAGCCATATTGATAGAATATTAACAAAGCAAACATGTTGTGAACACTCCTCTCCCCACCCCCAAACATCCCACTCCCTTCTTACCTTATTATCTTCCTGTTACTGTCTCCCAAATCCAGCGGATCAGATCGATGTCTTCACTGGGCTGTGAAAATCCAAAAAAAAAAAAAAAAAAATGCTCTGCGACATTCAGACATAGCTTCACAGGCAAGACTTTTCTCCAGATGTTGATATTCGCGCTATAAAATTACTCTGATCACATACAAAGCCACTGATAGATGAGGGCCAGTCAGAATCATAGTAGTTTAAGATCAAAGAAGAGAAAATTGGCAAGAATTACGTTACACTAGCTACTTGGAAAACATTGTTTGACTAACAAACATAAGTGAAAACCTTTATGTTTAATGAAAACACATTGGAAGTTAGAATTTTTTTTTTTTTTTTTTTTGCAAATAATCAGGATTATGCACCAAAAAGGTAAATTTACAGGAAAGTGTTTCATGACATGCTACCATAGAGTTTTTTGGAAAATTAAAAATACACAAATGAACAATTCCATTCCATAGTGGTTTAACTATTTTAAAACAAAATATACAAACAGAAGAGTGCACAAAACTCAATTGTAAGGTTTTATGAAATTTGATCATTTCACACCCCTACAGGCAAGAAGAAGACTATTACTAGCAGTCTGATGCTGCCCTCACACTCCATACCTAGGAGGTAACTATGATCTTGACTTCTTCGTACTATTAAATCCTTTCCTTTTATTTTTGGTGAGCAGATATTAACTGTACCCATCTGTTTGTGATATGTCCCTCCTTTGTCCTCCTCCCTGCTCTTTCTAATCTCAAGTAATCACTATTCTATATGCAGGTTGACCTTTATTGTAGCTTCCACACATGAGGCAGAACACATAGTACTTGTCTTTCTTATTTCACTTGACAATCTATCATCCAGTTCCATTTTCCTGCCAAGGATAGCATTGCATTCCTCTTCCTGGCTGAATAATACTCCACCATGTATATGTACCACATTTTCTTTATTCATTCATCTGTTTATGGGTTTCTTGTCTGATTCTTGTGAATAATATTACACTAAATATGGGCATGCAAATATCTCTTTATTATGCCTATTTAATTTCCTTTGGCTACACACCCAGAAATGGGATAACTAGGTCACGTGGCAGATCTACTTTTGATCTGTTGAGAATCCTCTGAACTGTTCTCTACAAAGGCTACATTAATCTACATCCACACTAATGATAGGTTTTCCCCTACATCTTTGCTTTTTTGGTAGTAGCTGTTCTAACTGGGGTAAGGCAATATCTCCTTGCAGTCTTGATTTTCATTTCCCTGATGGCTAATAACAGGAATATTTTTTCATGTATCTGTTGGCCTCTTGTACTTCTTCTTTGGAGATGTGTCTCTTCAGATCATTTGCCCATTTTTAATTGGATTTTTAAATTGTTGTTTTTTGTTGTTGCCATTAAGGTTTTTTGCTTTCTTTAACCTATTCTGGTTTTTAGCTCTGTCACATGAACAGTGGCAGACATTGTGCCCCGCTGTGCATGTTGTCTCTTCACCCTGCTGATTGCTTCTTTTTTAAAATATTTTTTAATTTATAGTATTAGTATGTATTACAATTCATACTGCACATATAGAGCATCCTTTTACACAAAACAGTTTGTATACAAAGTGTATTTGCAGCATTCAAGTCTTCATTCATGCATTTAGAATAATGATATCCATCTTATTCAACCACTTTTTCTTTTTTTCCCCTCAATCCCCCCTTGCTCCCTCCCTTCCCTTTGACCATTATAGTGTTCCTCTAATCCTCCTATGTACCCTGACCCAACAGTACTGTGAACCAGCCTCCTTATATCAGAGGAAACATTCGGTATTTGGATTTTTGAGATTGACTGATTTCACTTAGCATTATATTCTCCAACTTCATCCATTTACCAGTGAATGCCATTATTTTATTCTCTTTTATTGCTGAGTAAAATTCCATTGTGTATATATACCACATTTTCTTTATCCACTCATGTACTGAGGGACATCTAGGTTGGTTCCACAACCTAGCTATTGTGAATTGTGCTGCTATAAACATTGAGGTAGCTGTGTCACTGTAATATGCTGTTTTTAAGTCCTTTGGGAATAGACCCAGGAGTGGGATGGCTGGGTCATAGGGTGGTTCCATTCCCATTTTTCCAAGAAATCTCCATGCTGCTTTCCATAATGGTTGTACCATTTTGCAGTCCCACCAGCAATGTATGAGTGTGCCTTTTTCCCCACATCCTCTCCAACATTTATTGTTGTTTGTGTTCTTAATAGCTGCCATTCTGACTGGAGTGAAATGAAATCTTAGAGTAGTTTTGATTTGCATTTCTCTAATTGCCAGCGATGTTGAGCATTTTTTTCATGTATTTGTTGATTAATCGTGTATCTTCTTCTGAAAAGTGTCTTTTTTAATTCCTTACCCCATTTATTGATTCAGTTATTTGGTTTTTTTTTTTTTTTTTTTTTTTTTTTTGGTGTCAAGTTTTTTGAGTTCTTTATATATTCTAGAATTTAGTGCTCTATCTGATGTGCATGTATTAAATATTTGTTCCCAAATAGTTGGCTGTCTATTCACCTCACTGATTGTTTCTTTTGCTGAGAAGAAGCTTTTTAGCTTAAATCTATCCCATTCATTAATTCTGGATATTAATTCTTGCACTACAGGATTCTTATTAAGGAACTTGGAGCCTAATCCGACATGTTGGAAATTGGAGGTTACTTTTTCTTCTATTAGGTGTATTGTCTCTGGTCTAATTCCTAAGTCCTTGATCCACTTTGAATTGAATTTTGTGCATGGTGAGAGATATGGGTTTAATTTCATTTTGTTGCATATGGATTTCCAGTTTTCCCAGCACCATTTGTTGAAGAGGTTATCCTTTCTCCACTGTACATTTTTGGCAAACTTGTCAATATAAGATAGCTCAAATTATATGTATTAGTCTCTGTGTCCTCAATCCTGTACCATTGTTCTACCAGTCTGTTTTGGTGCCAATACCATGCTGTTTTTGTTACTATTGCTCTATAGTATAATTTAAAGTCTGGTATGGTGATGCCATCTGCTTCACTTTTGTTGCTCAGGATTGCTTTAGCTATTCTGGGTCTCTTATTTTTCCAGATGAATTTCATGATTCTTTTTCTATTTCTTTGAGAAATGTCATTGGGATTTTGGTTGGAATTGCATGAAATCTGTATAATGCTTTTGGTAGTATGAACATTTTGACAATATTAATTCTACCTATCCAAGAACAAGGTAGGTCTTTCCATCTTCTGAGGTCTTCTATGATTTCTTTCTTTAGTGTTCTGTAGTTTTCATTGTAGAGGTCCTTCACCTCTTTCGTTGATTCCCAGGTATTTTATTTTTTTGATGCTATTGTAAACAGGGTAGTTTTCATCATTTCTCTTTCAGAGGCTTTGTCACTGATGTACAAAAATGCCTTTGACTTATGGATATTGATTTTGTATCCTGCTACTTTTCCAAATTCATTTACTAGTTGTAAAAGTTTTCTGGTAGAGTTTTTTGGGTCTTCTAGGTCCATTATCATGTCATCAGCAAATAGTGCTAATTTGAGCTCTTCTTTTCCTGTTTGGATCCCTTTAATTTCTTTCGTCTGTCTAATTGCTCTGGCCAGAGTTTCAAGTACTATGTTAAATAGCAGTGGTGAGAGGGGCATCCCTGTCTTGTTCCAGTTTTTAGAGGGAATGCTTTCAATTTTTCTCCATTTAAGATAATGTTAGCTTGAGGTTTTGCATAGATAGCTTTTATAATGTTGAGATATGTTCCTGTTATTCCTAATTTTTCTAGAGCTTTGAACATAAAGCGGTATTGTATTTTGTCAAATGCTTTTCCTGCATCTATTGAGATGATCATATGGTTTTTATTTTTAAGTCTATTGATGTGATGTATTATGTTTATTGATTTCCGAATGTTGAACCAACCTTGCATCACTGGGATAAACCCCACTTGATCGTGGTGCACTATCTTTTTGATATGTTTTTGAATCCAATTTGCCAGAATTTTGTTGAGGATTTTTGCATCTATGTTCATTAAAGATATTGGCCTGAAGTTTTCTTTTTTGGATGTGTCTTTGCCTGGCTTTGGAATTAATGTGATATTGGCCTCATAGAAAGAGTCTGGAAGAGCTCCCTCTTTTTCTATTTCTTGAAATAATTTGAAGAGCATTGGTATTAGTTCTTCTTTGAAAGTCTTGTAGAACTCGACTGTAAACCCATCAGGTCCTGGACGTTTTCTTGTTGGTAGTTTTTTTTTTTTTTTTTTTTTTTTTTTTAAGTGAAAGGAAAAAACAAAAATCAGTTTAATGAAGAAATTCACAGAACTGATATCTGCAACAAAACTTGTTGGTAGTTTTTTGATGGCGTCTTCTATTTCTTCTCTCGAAATTGATTCATTTAAATTATGTATAGCTTCCAGTTCCAGTTTGGGCAATTCATATGACTCTAGAAATCTGTCAATGCTTTCAATATTTTCTGTTTTATTAGAGTACAAGTTTTCGAAGTAGTTTCTAATTATCTCCTGTATATCTGAGGTGTTTGTTGTGATATGTTTTTTTTCATCACAGATGTTAGTAATTTGAGTTTTTTCTCTTCTTATTTTTGTTAGCATCACTAGGGGTTTGTCAATTTTATTTATTTTCAAAGAACCAACTTCTGGTTTTGTCAAGTCTTTGAATTGTTTCTTTAGTCTCAATTTCATTAATTTCAGCTCTGATTTTAATTATTTTCTGTCTTCTACTGCTCTTAGTGTTGATCTATCTGTTCCTCTTTTTCTAGTGCTTTGAGGTGTGATGTTAAATCATTTATTTGTTGTTGTTTTTTCTTTTAAGGAAGGAATTCAGTGCAATGAATTTTCCTCTTACTACTGCCTTCATAGTGTCCCAGAGATTTCTATACGATGTATCTGTGTTCTCATTTACCTCTAGGAATTTTTTAATCTTCTCCTTGATGTCTTCTTCAACCCCTTGTTCATTCAGCATGTTGTTTAGCTTCCAGTTGTTGGAGTAGTTTTTTTTTTTTTTTTTTTTTTGGTTCTTGTTTTATCATTGATTTCCAATTTCATCCCATTATGGTCTAATAGAATACAGGGTAGTATTTCTATTTTTTTATATTTGCTGAGAGTTGCCTTGTGACATAATATATGGTCAATTTTGGAGAAGGAGCCATGTGCTGCTGAGAAGAAAGTGTATTTGCTTACTGAGGGATGAAATATTCTATGTATGTCTGTTACATCTAAGTTATTAATTGTTTTAATGAGGCCTGAAGTTTCTTTATTTAGCTTTTGTTTGGATGATCTATTCATTGATGAGAGAGGTGTGTTGAAGTCCCCTAGAATAACTATGTTGTGGTCTATTTTACTCTTGAACTTGAGAAGGGTTTGTTTGATGAATGTATGTGCTCCATTATTTGGGGCATATAGATTTATAATTGTTATATCTTGTTGAAGAATGGTTCCCTTAAGTAGTAAGAAATATCCATCTTTTTCCCTTTTGATTAACTTTGGTTTGAAGTCTACCTTATTTGATATGAGAATGGAAACCCCTATTGCTTCCACAGCCCATATGAGTGATAAGACTTTCCCCCGCCTTTCACCTTCATTGCTTGATGTCTTTTTCTATGAGGTGTGTTTCTTGGAGACAGCAAATTGTTGGGGTCATTTCTTTTAATCCAGTCTGACAATCTGTATCTTTTGAATGGTGAGTTTACACCATTAACTTTCAAGGTTATTATTGAGATGTGATTCTTATTTCCATCCTTTTTTTTTTTTTTTTTTTTTTTTGGTACGGGGGATTGAACTCAGGGGCACTCGACCACTGGGCCACATCATTTCTTTTAATCCAGTCTGACAATCTGTATCTTTTGAATGGTGAGTTTACACCATTAACTTTCAAGGTTATTATTGAGATGTGATTCTTATTTCCATCCATTTTTAATTGTATTATGGTATTTAGCTTGATTTGGATTCTCCTCTGGTTGGTAATTCCTTTAGTTTACTATCTCCTTTTGTTGATTTTCATTGTTAGTTTTCTCTTCTTCTTCATGGAAAATTTTGCCCAAGATGTTCAGAAGTGCTGGCTTTCGAGTTGTGAAATCTTTTAACTTTTGTTTGTCGTGGAAGGTTTTTATTTCATCTTCGAAGCTAAAGTTCAGTTTTGCTGGATATACGATTCTTGGTTGACATCCCTTTTCTTTCAGAGCTTGAAATATGCTATTCCAGGATCTTCTAGCTTTTAAGGTCTGGGTTGAAAAATCTGAGCATAGTCTGATCGGTTTTCCCCTATATGTAATCTGCTCCCTTTCTCTTGTGGCTTTTAATATTCTCTCCTTGCCTAGTATATTAGGCATTTTCATTATAATGTGCCTTGGTGTGGATCTGTTGTGGTTTTGTATGTTTGGTTTTCGGTAAACCTCTTGAACTTGGATTTGCCATTCATTCCTCATGTTTGGAAAATTTTCTGCTATTATTTCATTGAATAAATTACTCATTCCTTTGGTTTGAAACTCTGCATCTTCTTCAACACTGATCACTCTTAAGTTTGGTCTTTTTATTTTGTCCCATAATTCCTGAATGCTCTGTTCTTGATTTCTTACAACTTTTGACATGTAATCTAGATTTTTCTCCAGGATATATATTTTGTCTTCATTATCAGAGGTCCTTTCTTCCAAGTGGTCCAATCTGTTGGTGATACTTTCAATTGAGCATTTAGTTTGGTTTATTGTTTCTTTCATTTCCAGAATTTCTGTTTGGTTTCTCTTTAGAATCTCTGTCTCCCTATTGAAGTAATCTTTTGCTTCCTGGATTTGTTTTTGGGGTTCTTTGTCAAAATGCTCTTTTACCACACATATTTGCTCTCTCATCTCATTTTTTAGTTCATTCTTAAGATCCATAAACATTTGGAATATGTAATTTCTAAATTCCATCTCTGGCATTTGACCAACTGTGCTTGCCATGGAATCTACTGAGGGGGTATGTTGATTGGTTTTAGTCACTTTCTTCCCTTGTTTCTTCATAATGCTTGTGTGTCTATTCTTCTAGCACTGTGGGACCTTGCCTATTTTGATTTCACCTTATAGCCTTATGTTGCTCCTGTGGTACAATGCTGTCAGATCCCCTTATAAATACTTACACTTTAAGATCTAACACTTTCTATTCAGCAAATCTCAGTTTGATCACAATGTACAGATTTAGTTAACTCAGGTATTGTTCCCAATTTACTCTATATGCTTGTGTTGGGGTTTATAGTTTCAGTATTGGACACAGAGATGATATGTTTAGGAAGAAGGAAGTGAGGTTATTGAGATGTTCTTTCTTAGGAAGTATGAAAATAGAATTCTATGGAAGTGGCTTAATATCAGCAGATGGGAGAGGAATGAGAATGGAGTGAGCGATTTAGAGGGAAGACCGAATTATATACAAACCAAACTTTTGTTGCCTTTGAGAGAAGAAAAAAAAAAAAGAAAGAAAGATGGAAAAGAAAAAATAATAAGGAACAATAAAAGATAACAAAGAAATAAGAATTAGTGTAAGAGAGAGCAGAGAAAATTAGTCACGAAAATAGAGTAAACTATATATAACACCTCTTTGCTGTATAGTTCAATTGCCCCAGATCTAGAAGTCCCAATTTCTGTGTATAACTTGTTTTTGCCTCTGATGAGTACTCAATGACAGGGTATAAATAGAGAGGATGAGGGCAGAAGAGACTAAAGTGAGAAGGGAAGAAAAGAAAGAAAGAGGAACACAAACAAACAAATAAGCTCACCATCAAACAGAACAAAAACAAACAAAACAAAAAAAAAAAAAAAAAAAAAAAAACCCAAAAAAAAAACAAAAAAAAAAACAAAAAACAAACAAAAAGAACAACCCCCCCCCCCCCCAAAAAAAAAACAAAAAAAACAGAGTTGAATCCAGGAACAAGTCTCAAACAAACAGGACCCTGGGAAGCCCTTCTTTTTTCCCTTCCAGTTTAAACCAGTTGTCCCAGATCACGCCCAGACAGTCACAGAGCACCAATTAGTGGAGTCAAGTCTGCACCTTTGGCCAGTGGCAGAATGGCACAGCGGAAAAGTGGCTGGGGCAGGGGGTGTGTCAGTACCTGAATGGCACCAGGAAAGGGTTCATCCAAAAGGCACGCATTCCCCACGCCCGCCCCTAGTTATAGCTCTCAGGGTTGCTGCGCTGGCCTCAGACAGGCCCTCGCCTGCTGGCTGCCCACGTCTCACCCAGGTGTGTGCTGTTCTCTGAGCCCTGGAAGGGTCCTTGGATGCCTGCAGCTGCTTTTCTTCCTTCCTTGTTTCTTTGTCCCGGTCAGCCGCCGCTTTCCTCCAAGATGGCGGCGCTTTCCCGGGTCTCAACAGCAGTACCTGAGACCCGTGTGTCACTCCGAAGTGTACAGGTCCCGTTTGGCAATTTGCATGAAAGAAGTCTATGAGGCCGCTGCTGGCTGCTCGTGTCTAGCTTCCCCTTTATTCTTCTGCACTGTTCGATTTTAAAGCCGTCGTAGGTACTTCCCTTACTGCAATGTTATCACGGCTGTCGTGCCGCTAATGCTGGTTTGGTTTGTGGGCTGCTCGTCCTGGACCTTCGGGGGTCGGGAGTTCATTGTATTTTACCATCCAGATGTGCACGGATGTCTCAGCTCCCTCCCAGTTGCAGGAGTATTGCTAGGAACGCGTTCAAACTTCCCGCTAAGCCTCTTTTAGTGACAGTCTCTCGAAAACACCTCTCTGCTGTCCGCCATCTTTCCTCCTCTGATTGCTTCTTGGCTGTGCAAATGCTTTGTCATTTGATTTCGTCCCATTTGTCAATTTTGCTTTTGTGTTCTGTGCTGTTGGGGTTCTAGCTGCAAAATCATTGCCTGTACCCATGTCTTGAAGGGGACTGTGTTTTCTTCTCGTAGTTTCAGATTTTACATCAAGGTCTTCAATCCATCTCCAGTTAGCATTTGTACAGCTTAAGAGTCAGGGTTCAAGTTTCAAGTGGATATCCACATTTCTCAGCACCATTCAGAGAAACTGTCCTTCCTGTGGTGTACATTTTGTGGGCTTATTTCTGGATCTATGTTCTGTTTTATACCAATGCCATACTGTATTTTTAATATGCTTTTTTTTTTTTAGTTGTAGGTGCACACAGTACCTTTGTTTCATTTATTTATATGTGGTGCTGAGGACCAAACTCAGTGCCTCACACTCACTAGGTGGGCACTCTACCACTGAGCAACAACCCCAGCCCCACACCATGCTGTTTTGAGTCCTGTGGCTTTGTAGTTGTCTTGAAATCAGATATTGTGATGTCTCCAGCTTTGTTCAAAAACCTCAGGATTGCTTTGGCCATTTAGGGTCTTTTGTGCTTCTCTATGAATTTTAGGATTGTTTTCCTAGCTCTGCAAAGAATATCATTTGTGGGCTGGGGTTGTGGCTCAGCGGTACAGCACTCGCCTAGCACTTGTGTGCATGACCCAGGTTCAATCCTCAGCACCACGTAAAAATAAAAAAGGCATTGTGTGCAACTAAAACAAATAAATAAATATTTTTTTAAAAAATATCATTTGTATTTTGATTGGATTGCATTGAATCTGTAGATCATTTGGGGTAATACGAATATTTTAACAATATAAATTATTCCATTCCATGAGCTGTAGCCAGGAGCCATTGTGAGCTGGTAGCTCTTGTCTGAATCAGGACTGTTCATGGAGTCAGAGAGCCCGGCACACTCTCATCTCTGGGAGTCCACAGACATTGCACTGCACTGGTTGGGGGTGAGCTGCCTCACAAACAGCATGGCCCAGCCCAGTGTCTGTGAGGGGAATGGAGGGCACTGCCCCTAAGTACCAGGAGATCAGGGATGTGAGACTAGGGCTGTGGCTGGCCATGTGTGGACTCTTGCCAGTACCAGGATGGAAGGCAGGCACCCACACAGCTCCACCCACCTGCTCCATGCTGTGCAGCTATTACAGGAGGAGGAGGGATCACTGCAGCTGCTGCCTCTTCCCTGCCCACAGGAGCATGCTGAGGGGGACTTCAGTTCCTCTTTCAGATCTTGCTGTCCTTCTGCCCTGGGGCATGCCAGCATGCTGAGGTGGTCGACAGCAACTCTGTCCTCTCACTGGCTCTGGTCTCATTCCAGCTGGCTGTTACAGCTGAAGGAGCCAGGGGGAGAAAAACCCCTGCCTTTGGCCCACCTCCAGATATGCACAAAAGGCCCTGCAGGAGGATTGGTGCCAGGCTCTGGCTGAGGTCCCACTCCCGGGGAGCGTTGCTACTGAAGCAGCAGAGAGGAACACCACGGTTCCTGATGCCGCTCCACCTGTGTGGATCTCGCCACTGCCCTTGACTTTCTGAGTGTGGCTTATTTCACTTCGTATAATGTTGCTGCCTGAAGCGATGGCCACCTGCAGCAACAAAGCCGCGGGAATAACTTCAGAGGCAGACTGGAAACGAACAGGCTCTTTATTCTGCCAGCTTCTCTCTCTGGCTCCAACAACATCCCAACACGCAATCCACACTCCTCCAACCACCACAAAATGGCGCCGACCCGGGCCAAGTCCCGCGAGAGCATGTAAATGGCGCTGACCTGATCCGCAATGTCCCGGGCCAAGTCTTGCGAGATCATGGAAGGTGGTAATGCTTTATGGCTCACAGCTAACTGCAATCTTAGCTATCTCCTTAATTAGGGCTCCTGCATTTCCTCCCTTTTGTTTTAAAAGAGGGGATGCTCTAGGACGTCCATGTGCAACCAACATTCTTACCCGTCATCGGATAATCAAGGCTGTGTCCTTGACTCCTGTCTTAGGTTGATATGTCGGCCACATGAGACTGTCCCGTGCGACTGTGCCTGTCTTAGGTTGTCCCCCTCTGGGGATCTTACCCGTCATTGGCTACCAGCCATCCAATCGAGCCCTTCAGGATCGACTGTGTATGATGACTAACAGCCGTCCAATTGTGAGGAGATGCTGCGGCTTTAAAGCGACAAGCCTTCTGCTGACGAGCCAAGTTGCATAGCAATATAATGCTCTCAAGTCCATCCAGTTTCCTGCAAATGACATAATTTCATTCTTCTTCATAGATTAATAAAATTCACTGTGATTATATATCACATTTTCTTTATCCATTGATCCATCGCCAGATAACTAGGCTGGTTCCATAACTTGGCTGTTGTGAATTGCATTGCTATAAATGTGGGTACACATGTATCACTCTGGTATGCATGCTTTAATTCTTTTGGAAAAATACTGAGGAATGGTATAGCTAGACTGTATGGTGGTTCCTTTCCTAGTCTTTTGAGAAACCTCCATACTGATTTTCATGGTGGTTGTGCCACTCACATCCTCTCCAGCATTTGTTACTCAAATTCTTGATGATTTCCGTTCTAACTGGGGTGCAATGAAATCTCAGTGTAGTTTTCTCTCCCCAGTACTGGTAATCAAACCCAGTGAACTCTATGCCAAGCCCTTTTTATTTTTTCTTTTGGCACAGGGTCTCACTACATTGCTGAGCTGACTTGAACCTTGTGATCTTCCTGCCCCAGCCTCCCAAGTCACTGAGGATTACAGGTGTTCACCTGTAGTTTTGATTTGAATTTCCCTGATCACTAAGGATGTTGGACATTTTTTTCATTTATTTGTTGGCCATTTTAAAAAATATTTATCTATTTGCTTTAGTTGTACACAATTCGTTTATTTGTATGTGGTGCTGAGGATCGAACCCAGGCCACGCACGTGCTAGGCGAGCACTCTACCGCTGAGCCACAACCCCAGCCCTTGTTGGCCATTTTTATTTCTTCTTTTGAGAAGTGTCTGTTTGGTTCATTTGAGCATTTATTGGCTGTATTATTTGTGGTGTTTTTGGTGGTCAGTTTTTCGAGGTCTTTAAACATTATGAATATTAATCGTCTGTCAGAAAAGTAGCTAGTTGGCAAAGATTTTCTCCCATTTTATGGGCTCTCTTTGTGCTCCTAATTATTTTGTTTGCTGTACAGAGCTTTTTTAAGTTTAATTATTGGTTTTATTTCCTGAGCTTTGGAAGTACTATTGAGGAAATCTTTGCCTGTGCCTACATGTTGAGGTAATGACCCTATGTTTTTTCTTCTAGCAGTCGCAAAGTTTCCATTATAATTCCTAGGTTTTTGATCTATTTTGAGTTGGCTTTTGTGTAGAGTGAGGGATAGGGATTATTATGGTTTAGATGTGAGGTGTCCCCCAAGAGCTCATGTGAGAGACAAGCAAGAAGGTTTAGAGGTGAAATGATGGTTATGAGAGTCTTAACCCAATCAGTGAATTAACCCTCTGATGGGGTTTATTCACTTATTGGGTTAAGAAACTGGGTGGTAACTGAAGGCAAGTAGGATGTGCTAGAAGAGGTGGGTTCCTGGGGATGTGCCTTTGGGGTATATATTTTGTATCTGGCAAGTGGAATCTCTCTCTGCTTCCTGATCATATCCTGAGCCACTTCCTTCCACCATACTCTTCCACCATGATGTCCTGCCTCAGCTTGAACCCCAAGGAAATGGAGCCAGCCATCTTTGGACTGAGACCTCTGAAACTTTGGGCCCCCAAATAAACATTTCCTCATCTAAGATTGTTCTTTTGGTCAAGCAGTGAAAAAGCTGACTAAAACAGAGATCTAGTTTTATTCTTCTACATATGAATATCCAGTTTTCCCAGCACCATTTGATAAAAGGCTGTCTTTTCTCTAAAGTGTGTTTTTGGCAACTTTGTCAAAATCAGATGACTATTTGTGTGGGTTTATCTCTGTCTTTTTTCCTGCTTTCTCTTATCTACTGTTGAAGTTATCAATCGCATTTTTTATTTCATTTATTGAATTCTTCAGCTCCAAGATTTGTTTATTTCTTTTCTATGGTATTTATCTCTTTGTCAAATTTCTCATTCCATTCACAAATAGTTTTTCTGGTTTCATTGCTTATCTGCATTCTTTCATATCTCCCTTAGTTTCCTTAAGATCATTATTTAGAATACCTTTTCTGGCATCTTGTAAATTTCCTTCTCCTTGCAGTCTGTTACTGGGGAATTGTTGGGTTCCTCTTAAGGTGTCAGGTTGCCTTGCTTTTTCACGTTTCGTCTGTCCCTATGTTGATATTTATGCATCTGATGGAACAGCCATCTTTACTGATTTTATAGAGTAGCGTTTGTTTTTTGTCTTTGTTTTTGCTTTTTGTTGGTGGTGGTTTTTCCTGCACATGGGTGCTAGGATGTCGGTTGAGCATGGTGCAATGGCTTGGGTTCTGGGTGGAAGCAGCATTGTGGTCTCTGTGCAGTATCTTCATCTGTAATTCGTGTCAGTGATGTCTGTGTGTCAGTGGCCTTGATTCCAGGAATTCATGGCAGTTGTAGCAGTTTGTTGAACATGACAACTGGGCTAGTTCTTGGGCTCAGAGGTTATGCACAGGTCTTGTAACCTGAGAACTCACCAGGGGGTAGGGTTACCAGTCTAGCTCTTGCACTAGTGTCACATGTGCACAGTAGGTCAGCTGACCAAGGGTTGCTTCCCTCTGTGCAAGATCTTCTTTTCTTTGGAAACTGGGGTCATGGTCATTCTGCTGGGCATAGACTATGAGTATCTGGGGTTATAGCATGGCAACCACCTGTGTAAGTGTGCTGGAATAGTGGGGTGACCTCAGAGATGCAGAGTTTGATGGTTCGTGGCTCCCAGAGAAGGATGCTTTCTGTCAGTGGCTCTGGTTTCAAGATGGCACCATGCCACAGCATTTGGATCATGGGAGCTGCATGATGGGGCTCCTTCTCTGGAGAAATTCAACCACATGAACTCAGGCAATTCCCCAAACTGAACTCAAAGCTTTTAAGGGCTGCAGGATTTTCCTGTAGCAAGGACTAAAAACATCTTCTGTGGTTTGGGGCTGTCAGATGCCTCACATTTAACCTTTCCTCATAAGGAAAAGTTCCTGGCTCTGGGCCCTTCTTGGCAGGAGAGATGGGGTGGCAGAGGCAGGGTGCATTGTTCCCCTCTGTGCTGCCATCCTGGGTTTCATATGCCACAGGGATTCCGTCACTCCTTTGCTGTATTCCAACACTCTTTTTCAGTCACTCCAGTTGCAGGTTAGTTGTTTTTTCGGTGTTTTGGTCCTTCTTTCTTAGGAGGGCTGGGCACGTCTTGTCAGCCCTGGCATTCTCTTGTTCAACAATTTTTTCTTCATAGAGTCACAGACCATGTGGATTTCTGGAAGCCTTTCTCTCAAGCCACGAGCCAGGGGTATGATCTCTCTGCATTGTGTGACTCCAACACCTCAGAAAAATGTACTTGCATCAGGAAAGAAGCATGGTCTTAAAGAAGCAGCCATCCTTTCTTCCCCCCACCCCAGTGATCAGAATCCAATGTACTGCCCCAACCTAACCACAAAGAGCGATGAGCACGTTGCCTTCTAGGTACTCAGAATAACAAATGGGATTGGTGAGTAACAGTTTGTGTCATAGGATATAACCTCATTTCTGCTGCTATTTCCAGGTCACAATGACCCTGATTAAACCAGAGCTTAACCACATTCCATCACCACCTACCTGCATTCAAAGCAAGAGGAATATTTACCTGACATAAATGATATCAAAGTCCTAATAACACCCATTAGGACTTTTTGTTACCTTTCAAAATATGAAAACATTACCTATTTGGGGAGGGAGACCTCCCCAAAACACCTTTTATTATTTTCATGCCCCTGCTCTGCCAGAACCCTAGGACCATAATGCCTGTTGTGCATTCATGCTCTGTTATTTCCATTTGTTCATTCTTTCTATCCAGTAAACCCGACAGAACAACAGAGAGCTAGGATTGGCATTTTCCTGCCTCCTGGGGGAAATGTATTACCAAGGGTCAGAATCTTGAAATCTTATTTTCTAACCAGAAGCTACCAGGTCCCAGTATTCATTAGCAGCTCCTGCCTTCTCTCTCTCTCTCTCTCTCTCTCTCTCTCACACACACACACACACACACACACACACACACACACACACTCCATAAAACTTAGAGGCTTGAATCAGTGGTTATTTAGTTTAGTTCATGATCCTGTGGGTTAATTTGGCAGTTCTTTTGGCTAATCTCTCCTGGAGTCTCTCAGGCAGCAGTTGACTGTTGGTTGTTGATTCAGGACAGCCTCACTCACAGTCCAGGCATTTAACCGGATGCCATACAGGATCTCTTAGTTCTCCTTTATAGACTTCTGAACTTCTAACAGGCTAGTGTGGCTCCATCTATTGGTTGATTCAGGGTCATAGTGCAAAAATAGTGGGAGGTCCCTTGCACAAGGACTCTTGGAGCTTGTGTTTGCACCAGCCGGCTAAGATCCATTGGCCTAAGTCAGTCACCTGGCAAAGCTCCCGTCAAGCAGTGGCAAGAAGGCTCTACCTTTTAATGGATCTGCCAGAGCCCATTTCAAGGGTCGTTGTGCAAAGAAGGAAAGGATTTGTAATCCTTTTACAAAGAATTACTCATCCTCTTACCACCTTCAACAGAGTTTTCTTTATAGGTCATTTTCACTTTCATTGATAGGCTATTTTATTTTTTGTTAATTTTTAAATCTGTTTTAATTAGTTATACATGACAGAATGTATTTATGCACTTTGATATATCATACATAGATGGATATGATTTCTCATTTTTCTGAGTGTACATGTTGTAGAATCATATTGGTCATGCAGTCACATATATATATATATATATAAAGTAATAATGTCTGTTTCATTCTACTATCCTTCCTATCCCCACATCCCCTCCCCTCCCCTCCCTTCACTTCCCTCTACCTAATCAAAGGTAATGCTATTCTTCTCTAGTGCCCCTCCCCACCACCTTATTGTGAATTAGCATCCGCATATTAGAGAAAATGTGCTAGGCATTTTGATAAATGCTTTATCCACAATATCCCTGCATTAACGTCAACAACTCTCTAAGGTAAAGGCTGCTACTAGTTTTATTTTACAAATGAGGAAATGGAGCCCAAAGGAGGTCATGCAACTTGCCCAAGGCCACACAGTGTGTTAGTTTTCCATTACTATAACACATACCTGAGATGATAAGTCAATTTATAAAGAGAAAAGTTTTATTTTGGCTCACAGCCCCGAAGTCCCAGCCCACCACTCATCAGTCCCACAGCTCTGGGCCTGTGCTGAGGCAGCAGATCATGGTAGGAAGTGCACGGAGGAGTAAAAAGCCACTCACTTCAGGCCAGGACATGAAGGGGAGCAGAAGAGATTGGGGTCCCATAATTCCCTCCAAGGACACACCCCCAATGGCCAGGAGACCTCTCACCAGGCCCCACCTCCCAAAGTTTACATTGCCACCCAAAAGCAGCAAGCTGGGGACCAAGACTTCAACACCTGGGCCTTCGGGGACCTGTAGCACACAGTGAGTGGCATCACACTCTAACATGTATTTCAGATATTTCTGTGAAATTGAGTTTGCTCCAGGTTGCTATAAACTCTGAAGGAAGAGCTGAGGTTCTCTTCTCTCTCAGCTCCCATGTTGCACAGACAAGATCTGATAGGCTATTTTTATCAATAGATCATTTTGGGGTCTCAATTCCTGAGAGATCAGTAAATCTTCCATATGTGAATAGATTATGATTTCAACGTTGGTTACCTCACTGTGGCCTGGGTTTGCTGGAAAGTTGCAGGAGTTAGCCACCCTTTCCTGGATAGAACATCTGACTAGCATCCATACTGAGAAGTTTCAGAAAACTCATGTGCTTGAAGGATAGGACTGTAACAATCAGAGGTCAGCATGTGGGCATAGCCGTGCAGGGTGTCCTGGGGGGCAATGACCAGCCCCACTCCCTTCTTGAATAATCACATTCATCAAAGTATAACATATTTTAAAAATACAAAAATCACAAGGACATAATCATAAAATACTGCAAAATGAAAAAGCCCACGTAATCATCACTCAGGTCAAACAAATAGCACTGTGACAGCATTGTCACAGTTCATACTGGGGAAGGAGATGGGTCAAATGACGTTATGTGCATGGATAAATATTGCATAGTGAATCCCACTGTTATGTGTAACTATAATGTGCCCATAAAAAAATAAACCAATAAAACAGGTAAAAAAGAGAAAAGAGAGAGAGATTTGCTAATGTGATAGAAATTTTTAAAATTTCACCTCATTTCCCTTAAGGTACTGCTATCCTGATCTCTAATGCCTCATGACATTTTCTTTTAAACTTTACATAGAAAGACATTGTGGCTTTCTGCACTCACAATTCTATTTGTGGGATGGAACCATGTTATCTTGTGGAGAGACAGTCTTTGTTTTTATTGCCATGGAGTATAGGTATTCTCTGGTTGATGTACTTTAGAACTGATATTTCTGGGAAGAATTTGTACATGGCTTTTGGTGAAAATACATACTTGTTCTTTTTGTTATTATTATTATTTTGTACTGGGGATTAAACTCAGGGACACTCGACCACTGAGTGAGCCACATCCCCAGCCCCATTTTGTATTTTATTTAGAGTCAGGGTCTCACTGAGTTGCTTAGTGCCTTGCTTTTGCTGAGGCTGGCTTTGAACTCATGATCCTCCTGTCTCAGCCTCCAGAGCTGCTGGGATTACAGGCACGTACCACCACACCTGGCTCATACTCGTTCTTAATGTACATGCTTACAAGTGGATTTTGTGAATCACATTGAACATGTGTGTACAATATTTCATTTAGATACTCACCAGATGTATGAGCATTCCAATTTCTCCACAGTTCCTGGCATAGCACGGGGCTGTCATGTAGGCAGCCATTATGGAATACATTGAGTAATATCTTATTGAGGTTCTAACTGGCTTTTCCTTGCTAGCTGATGAGTACTAGCAACCTGTCGTATTTTTAGTGGTCATTTAGATACCCAATTTTGTGAAGTGCCTGCTCACATCCTTTTTCTTTGTGCAGACACCAAGGTGAAATATAAGCTCCCTCCCTCTGTGTGCACTACATCGCTTGAGATCTCTCGATATTTTATTTTCTTTGTTGGAGCCTTCTAAAAATTTTTTTATGGCTGTTGTCCAGCTTTTCTCCTTCAGTCATGAGTCTTCTTAAAATAAAAGACAGATACAGGAAGCAGACACACATTTTATGGGAAAGGTATTTGAGAAGGAAGATTTCCTGAAGAAAGGAAAGGGTTGGGAAGCTTCAGAAAGATAGGCTGGTGGTCTCAAATTTGCTAGCATCAGTTGTTTGACTAATGGCAGTTGGATATGAAGTCACACAGCATTTTTTGCCATTATCACAGTAGTTCAATTCACTTTCTGGTTTTTTGCATTTCCATCTGCATGATCCTTGGTCTTCTGCACACGTAATCAGATGTCTTAATCTTGAGGGGAATTTCTTCATGCTTCCTGGGGAAGACATGGCTATGGTTAGTTGCTATGCATTCATGAGAACACAGGCTACAGAATGTTAAGTGCAAAGAAGTTGGAGTCAAAATCATCTGAAGCCTGGGTTCTGTGGTTTACTGTGTACATATCACACTTGTGCAATGGACACACAAAAAAAGATCATGACTATTAAATGAGATAATGTATGTTGCTTCCTGACTTGGAGCAACAATGCCATGGGAGAAAAACTCGGAGGCAGAATGAAGATGAAAGAAGGTTTTTTTATTCTTCAGCTTTAACTATCTCTCAAAACTCTAACACTGGCTCTTTCAGCAATCTCTCCGACTCTTTACTTCTTTACTTTACTTTCTTTTACTTTTACTTTCTTAGAGAGAGCTTAGAGAGAGAGAGAAAGAGGGGGAGAGAGAGAGAGAGAGAGAGAGAGAGAGAGAGAGCTTCTTCTTTCTTCTTTCTTCTTCGGCAGCCTCGACCTGACTCTGACCAGCAACTGCTTCTTCTCTCTTTATACTCTGACTCTTATTTCTTCTTCTGACTACGTCCTGGCCGCTCTGACTCTTCTCGACCCAAACTCTTCTTCCGACCGACTGAGCGACTGAACGACTGACTGAATGAATGCCCCTTCTGACCGCTTTTCACCTTTAGCTTTGCAGGTGCGTCACGTGCATTTACAGGTGCGTCACGTGCATATGATTATTATCAGGTGGAACTTATGGCTTCCGGCTAGCCGCAATAGCCATCTCCCTGATTGGGGCTACTTCAAATGTATATAAAGTGTTTAAAATACTGTCTCACATTTAGTAAGAAGTAACCAAATGATAACCTTTGTTGCTGTTATTCCTGCTGTCCATGTTATTATTATTGTTATTATTATTATTTTATTATTATTATTATTATTGGGGGCAGATACTGGAGATTGGCACTCAACCACTGAGCCACATCCCCAGTCCTATTTTGTATTTTATTTAGAGACTGGGTCTCACTGAGTTGCTTAGTGCCTCACTTTTGCTGAGGCTGGCTTTGAACTCATGATCCTCTTGTCTTAGCCTCCTGAGCTGCTGGGATTATAGGTGTGTGCCACCATTCCTGGCTACTGTTTGTTTTATTCAATGGTCTTTTCCTGAGAGTACAGAACTGCAAGGGTTGCCTCTGTGAGCATCGCTGGACATTCCATTGACCTGCACAGATGTGTGTTTCCTATGTCTGACTCACTGGAGATTGCCAAGGTCTGCTCCGAGGTGTGACATACACATATCAGTGCACCTGCATATCAGCGGCTCCATGCTTCAAAGGAATAAACGTGTGCCTTACCTGCAATCCCCTGTGCTTTGGATTGCACAGAAACAGGTCCATGAGCCACATTTTGGCATGAACAGAGGCACATAAGCACAGCTCAAGTCATTCACAGATCCACAATCTCTCTCTCTCTCTCTCTCTCTCTCTCTCTCTCTCTCTCTCACACACACACACACACACACACACACCAACTAAAACAGACACCTGTGCTTACTATTAGTAACTTTGTAACAATGTATCAGTGTACCTGCCAACTACCTAGTAATTCAGGCATACACATGAGCATGCGAGACCTTTTGCCTGAAAATACTTCAGTAATTACACTTAGCACCACTTGTTCCAAGAATTTTTATAGGAACATCAATGAAAACTTACAATAATCTATCATTACCTCCATTTTTCAAATGAGAAATGGAGACACAAAGAGGGACCATGTTCCTGCAACGGTCCCCAAATTAGTGAGGGTGTGATCTAAGATGTCACTTGTGATCTGACATAACTTGGAATTCTGCAGTGACATCAGCTCTTGGTGGACTAGGAAACTCTGTGTCCTTGTTTGCCCATGAAAAACACCAAACAACACCCACATAAGGACCGAAGGAGCTTGTGGGGCCTGAGAAGCCAGTTGAGAAGCTGCAGCCAGCACTGAGCCAGGTGGGCATCAGGGTGCATGAACGCTCCAGGGTAGCTGCAGACCAATGGGAGCATGAGGGCAAGGGATTGCAGGGGGAGGGATTCAACAGGGCGTCTGATGTTCTGATAAAAAGCAGGTGTGGGCTGGGGCTGGGGCTCAGCCGTAGAGTGCTCACTTAGCACGTGTGAGGCCTTGGATTCGAACCTCAGTACCACATGAAAATGAATAAATAAAATAAAGATATTGTGTCCACCTACAACTAAAAAATAAACATTTTTTTTTTGAAAAGTAGGCGTGACATTTTTTAGGATTTTTTCCCTATTTTTGTAGAAAAATGTAACTGAAATTCTGATAGTGATTGTCTTGAACCTATAGATTTCTTTGGATAGTAGGGACATTTTGACAAATTATTCCCCCTGGTCCATGAACACAGGATATATTTCCATTTATGGGTACCCGTTTCAATTTCTTTCATCAGTGTTTTCAGTTCTCAGTGTACAGGTCTTCCAACTCCTTGATGTGATTCAATTTATTCCTAAGTATTTTGGAGCTACTTTTTTTTTTTTTTTTTTTGTACCGGAGAATGAACTCAGGGGCACTCAACCACTGGGCCACATCCCCAGCCCTTTTTTGTATTTTATTAGAGACAGGGTCTCACTGAGTTGCTAAGTGCCTCGCCATTGCTGAGGCTGGCTTTGAACTCGCGATCCTCCTGTCTCAGCCTCCCAAGTGCTGGGATTACAGGCATGAGCCACTGCACCTGGCTTGGAGCTACTTTGAATGGGACAGTTTGATAGATTTCTTTTCTTGGAAAGTTCATTGTTGGAGTCTAGAAACACTACTGACTTTCGAAGTTGATTCTGTGTCCTGTCATTTTACTGAATGCATCTATTAGCTCTGAGTCTTGTGGTGGAGTCTTCAGGGTTTTCTATATGTGACATCAGGCCGTCTGAAAACAGGCACGGTTTTACTTTTTCTTTCCTTCTGGATGCCTGCTCTTGCCTACTTCCTCTGGCTAAGACTTGCAGTTCTCTGGGGAAAGTGGTCATCCTTGACTTGTTTCTGATCTTAGAAGAGACACTTTTAACTTCTGATTATTGAGTGGGATGCTAGCTGTGGCTTGTCATGTCTGCCTTTAGTGTGTAGAGGCACACTGCTTCTACAACTGAATTGTTGAGCATTTTTATAATCAAAGGGTAATGAATTTGTCATATGAGTTTTCTGCATGACCTATTGAGTTGATTGTGTTTTGTGTCCTTGATAATGTTAATATGGTGTATCTTGTGCAGTTTTACGTAAGCTGAACTGCATTTGTATCCCTGGGATAAATTGCCTCTTGATTGCAGTGAACAGTCCTTTGAATGTGCTGTTGAATTTGAATTGGGTTTTCTAATATTTTGTTAAGGATGTTTGTTTGCATCAAGGTAACATGATATTGGCATATTGTTTATTTATTATTATTTTTTTGTGTGTGTGATGTCTCTGGTTGGCCTTCATATCGTGGTAATGCTGGTCTCAGAAAATGAGTTTGGATGTGTTCTCTCCTCTAAATGTTTTTGAGAAGTTTGAGAAGGATTGGTGTTAGTTTTTTCATTAAGTCTTTGGTAAATTCAGCAGTGAAGACATTGGATTCTGAGCTTGATCTTTTGTTTGGTATTTTTGATGGGAAAATTTTAACACTGATTCAATCTCATTATTCATTAATGATCTTTTCAGATTTTCCATTTCTTCACAGTTCAATCTTGATAAGTGTGTATTCCTAGGAATTTATTTATTTATTCTGTGTTATCTAATTTGTGACTGTATAAATTGTTCATAGGAGACTCTTTTGATCTTTTGTATTTATGTGGTTATCAGTTGTAATATCTCTTCTTTAACTTCTAATTTTATTTATTTGGGTTTTCTTTTTTTACATAGTTAGTCTAGCTATGTCAATGTTTTGTTGATATTTTCAAAAAACAATTTTTACTTTCATTGATCTTTTCTATTGTTTTTCTAGTCTCTATTTTATTTATTTCTTTGGTTTACAGACACTGTTTTACTTTTTAGTGTATTTTATTTTAACAGTAATTTTGCTTATAATTATCCAATTTATAATATATCCAAAATATCATTTCAATATTAATTGACATAAAATTATTGGTGAAATATTCTGCAACTTTTTATCCTAAGTCATCAAAATCCAGTACATATGTTACACTAATATCACATCTCAATTTGAACTAGCCACATTTCAAATGCTCAATAGCCACCTATGGTTAGAGTCTGTTATACTGAACAACATAGTTCTACACTGAAACTTACTTTTGTGTTCTGGAAAACTCTAGATGTCAAATGCAGTAATATTTTTAAATAAAAATATGAAATGACTTCTTAAAGCAGCATCCTGAAGGTCCAGTCTCTGGCAACAGGAAAATAGAGACCCTCTCACCAAGACAAAAGAATGTCTCCAGATACCGGGTGTGGTTTCAGGCAGTGCTACCACATTGGACAATGCTAACACCCCAGTGTCAACCCAACATCCAGCCTGTCTACAAAAAGTGTGTACGCCAGTTCCCATCTCTACCGAATCTCACTGCCGGATCCATTCAACCACAAATGTAATCCCCAACTCAATCTTTCCCACACCATCAGCCCAGTCTAATTCCAAAATACAGTCCTCCTTTTCCAGCTCATCCCTGTTTATTTTTCTACCATTACCCCAACCCAACAGTCAGATCTTTTCTGCACCATAATTCACTTCCTAATCTCCAAAGTAATTCCTGATTCACCCTCAAAGTCCTTGACTTGAGCTCAATTCCTCATACCTAACCCATATCCCAAACTCTTAACCCAAGGTCATTGCTACCTTACATTTCTTTATGCCAATCCTCTCTACCACTCTACCCAGGAGCATCCAATGCTTAATTTGATATTGGAAGTACAAAGCCAATAAGAGAGTTAGATATGCTAGGAATCGGGAGTAACATTCCTTAGCTGCCTAGTACCAGGTCACCACAATTACAATACTATGTGCTGATCCCAGAACTGTAGAAAGAGGTTTGAATTACCTGCAGTCGTATGAATGAGGATCAAAAAGATGGCAACTGTTGACACGTAGGACTTCATGACTGACGGTCCTAAAGGGAGGAACTGGGGACTGGGCAGAGGTCTTTGTGGCAGGGAGTGTTTGTCCTTTATGAGCTTCAGGAGTGGGCCAGGGGTGTGGGCAGGCATGAGGGGTGAAGCATATGCTGAGGTCAGCCAGGCAGAAGGATGGCATGTATTGTCTCAGCTGGGCACTCTAGGTGAGCCTAGGAGCTTTGCCAGCACCCACACCAAACTGGGCCTTCCTTCCTGGTACCAGAGCACAATTAGAATATTTTGTGTAAGACATAGAAGGATGAATGAGTGGATCCATCAGTTAAATAATCAACAAACCAGTAAATAATCAAAAGAAATGAAGAAACATTAAAAAAAATTGTCTTCATGTCCCTGTCAGTAAGATATCCCATTTATCTATGGCACCTTGTGCCAAGTTCTTTACTAGTCACATCAATTCTTTTTTTTCTTTTTTCTTTTTGGTACCAAGAATTGAACCCAGGGATGCTTCACCACTGAGCTACATCCCCAGACCTTTTTATTTTTTAATTTTGAGAAAGGGTCTTACTAAGTTGCTTAGGACCTCGCTAAGTTGCTGAGGCTGGCTTTGAATTTGCAATCCTCCTGCCTCAGCCTCCCAAGTTGCTGGGATTATAGGCGTGCACCACCACACTCAGCCATTATTAGTTTTTTAAACAGGGGGAAAAGGTGGGAGAAATTTGAATGAGGGATGTTGGAATAGAAGGGGAAAGAGGGAAGACAATAAACAAAAGTTAAGTCATATGTACTCTGGTTCTGCTATAGATCAGTCTGTACAAAATGCCACAGAACAAACAATTCCAATGTCACTAATTCCCTGTTCATTTAGGTAGTAGCATAGATGTGCAAGGACAAGGAAATTTAGAGGACAAATGGGAATTCAGAGAGGGAATTAACTTTCTGGTAGTCACACAGCTAGTGAAGAGTAGAGCCCAGAAAGAAATAGATCAGCATTTATGCACATTCTTTTTGTAGGTAGAGAAATAAAGGACCATGTAGGTGAGTGGTTGTGGATGTAAATGGGGCCGTGAGGACATATGAATTCCAGTCTGAGAATTTGGAGCCTCACCCTATAGTGGTATAATCTTTCAGACAAAGCCAGGTCCGTTTTTATAAAGATCACTCTAGCAAATGAACTGATCTCCAGCTTTGTGGTCTTTGGCAATACTTTCTTTTACCTTAACTCCACAATTAAGTGCAGCCACCTGACCTGTCATTCCACAAGCTCCACTGACATTTGGAAGCCAGCCCGGCATTATCCCCGACCATCAATCCCAGCGTACAAGGAACGTCAGCACCTCTCACCAATGCCATCCTCAGGTGGCAAATAGAAAATCCATTTTCTACCACGCTTCGCCCCAGGCCTTCTGATCTTGGCAAAACTATGTCAAAGAAGTTGGTGTGCTTCCAGTTTTTCTTACTATTGTAAAACACTGTGAGTTCAGGTTTGACAGAACTAGTCCATAAAACGAGTCGATGTCTTGGCCCGAATATTAACTCTTGAGTTACAGGTGAATGCCCCTGTCAATACATTCTCCCCTTCTCTCCACCTCCCTTTAGTCAAACACCCTCAAGCCGCCCTGACACGTGCTTCCTGAGCCCTGCCATCACTCCCTGCCAGCATCCTCCTCTTTCCTTTGAGATGCTGTGCCTTTTCCCACAACAGAGGCCACACTTCCTGCTTAGGCCACACTGAGACCCAACTCTGGCTTTTGATGTGGAGGCAATCAAGAGTGGCGGGACTGGATCTTGCAAGGTGTCTGAAAGCATCACCTGGGACTACGTGAGGAGTAGGAGGCTGTTTTCCTCTGGAAAGAAGGGAAGGGGCTGCTCAGCGATGTAGAATAAAGGAATTTGGAGCTTTAAGATTCTCAGGTTCTGCTGGGTACTGTGGGGCATGCCTGTAATCCCAGTGGCTCAAGAGGCTGACGCAGGAGGATCGCAGGTTCAAAGCCAGCCTCAGCAAGAGTGAGCCGCTAAGCAACTCAGTAAGACCCTGTCTCTAAATAAAATACAAAATATAGGGCTGAGGATGTGGCTCAGTGGTCGAGTGGCCCTGAGTTCAATCCCCAGTACCCGCCCCCCACAAAAAGATTTCAGGTTCTCCTCCCCCAACGCCTCCTGCCCGAGTGCTCCGCCGCAGATGGATCAGTGTTCCCTCCAACTCCTTCCCCCTCTGACCTAGGAAACTTAGGGATCCTGTGCACTGAGTGTCCCTTGCTATTATCATCACATCCTCAGCCTGAGTCTCAGTGCAGTGTCTGTGATCTATGACTGCGGGAAAAGAGAGTCGACTTTAATCCGCTGGAGGGGACTTGTGGCTTTCAGAACATGCTGTGCTTTGGCCATTGGTGGCTTTAAGCCTTTCATTTTCTTTTTTCAAAGGTACAATTTCTGTCAGCAGCTCCACTCCACAATTCTGATCGCCGTCATCCCTGTACTCGTCACGTAGAGCAGCCACTTGATCTTGCAAGGTGTTTTCATTTCCCGGGATCCCATCCCCTTTAACCGCAGCGGAATTCCAGACCTCGAAACAGTGATCAGACCGGGGGCTATCTTCACCCTGCTTGTCACCAACAGTAGGGTTCCTATTCTTTTCCCAGGGGTGAAGGAGTCGACTTCAAACCCCACCCACTGCTCTGCTTTCCCGGACAGAGACCCATCATCTCCTTCAGGGCTCCCCGAAACAGGTTCTCCAAGCGCGCTCCAGCGACGTCAGCATGCCCCGCGGACTCCTCAGAAATGCAAATCCTTGGTCTATCCCAGATGTACAGCATCAGCTGGAGGCAGGCCAGTAATTAGGGGTGTGGAAAGTGAGAAAACCACCACCGGAGGAAGCCAAGTAGGAGGCAAAGCCTGCGTCCGGACACTCCCCCGTAACCCCAGGGCAGAGTGGCCACAGGTGCGAGCCAGCCAGAGCCAAGTGCGCGGGGCAGAGGGGAGCAGGGGTAGAGCGACCCACCCGCTGGCTGCTCCCCTCAGGTCTCCTGCTCTTCCAACAGCCCCTCAGGCAGCTGCTGCAGAATGTCACCTGACCCCCACGATGGAGCCCTTCTCCAGAAAGGGTGAAGGCGGCCAGAGGCTCCATGGATCTGCTTGGGTCGGGTCTTTGTGCCAAAGCTGCGTGAAGCCGGCATCGCAGGATCCCAGTCCTCGGTCCAGAGAGAGCGGCACGGCCGGCAGACGCGGGGTGGGGGTGAAGGCGGTCGTGGCCAGGCCTCTTCAGGGGGCACGTGACCAAAGGCTTGAGAAGCAGACAGGTTTGGGAGCAGTGGAAAGACACCAAAATAAGTCTATTTAACTCAGTCCAGTGAAATGCCAAAATAATGCAACAAAATCTAATATGCCAGGGAGTCTGAGAGTGCCGCAACTCTGACTCATCCTTTTTTCTCTGTATGCCTGAAAAAAAAAAAAAAAAAATCAGATCTTTTGGAACAATCTCATTCTTAGATATCTTTTCATAATTTAAAATGCACATAGGATAGCCAGGCGCAGTGACACATGGCTGTAAACTCAGTGATTGAGAGGCTGAGGCAGGAGGATGGCAAGTTTGAGACCAGTCTCAGCAATTAGTGAGACCCTAAGCAACTTAGCAAGACCCTGTCTCAAAATAAAAAATAAAAAGGGCTGGGGATGTGGCTTGGTGGTGAAGCACCCCTGGGTTCAATCCCTAGTACACCGGCACCAAATAAATAAACAACCAAACAAAGCAAAATAAACACATAAGATGTCATGAAAATATCAAACTAGGAAGTTTTAGCCCTGGCAATTATGCATAGGATCTTTTTTTTTTTTTTTTTTTTTTTTTTTGGTACCAGGGATTGAACTCAGGGGCACTTGACTACTGGGCCACTTCCCCAGCCCTTTTTCGTATTTTATGAGAGACAGGGTCTCACTGAGTTGCTAAGTGCCTTGCCATTGTTGAGGCTGGCTTTGAACTTGTGGTTCTCCTGCCTCAGCATCCCAAGTGCTGGGATTACAGGTGTGTGCCACCGCACCCAGCTCATAGGATCATGTTTTCAAACTGCTTTTAAAATCCTCTGTAGTGATCCTGACCTCTTTAACAATTTTGGGATTGACAGTACAATTGCAAGGCACAGTACAATACCATGGTGTCAACTGTATTTCTCAGCTTGATCGAGCGTATAATTTTCAGCTTTTTCTAACATGTGTGGATGAACAAAGTCCTCACATATCAGACCTGTGGCTAATAAACATAATCATGTTTATTACAGCTGAAGGGCAAAGCATCACACCGGGGACAGCCGTGCAGCCAAAAGATTTATTCAACAGCCTTCGTGGCTGGTAGCGAAAACCGGAGAACAGGTGCTCTGGTCGAAGGTCGACGAGGTGGGAGAGGGGAGTCAGGGAGAAGGGAGTGTGCAAGCTCTGGTGGGAGAAGGGAGTCAGGAAGAGGGGAGTGTGCAAGCTCTGGACAGAAGGTGGGTGCCTGGTCGCACCGGCTCTCTGGAGCTGTCGGCTAAAGCAGCTGCTGTCTGGCTGGAGGCTGGAGCTGTCAGCTGGGAGCGGCCGTCGGGCTGAAGGTAGTCGGTCTGGAGCTGTCAGCTGGAGCAGCTGCCGTCGGCTGGAGGCGATGGGTCTGGAGCTGTCAGCTGGAGCAGCTGCCTTCGGCTGGAGGCGATGGATCTGGAGCTGCTGGCTGGGGCAGCTGCCGTCGAGCTGGAGGTGATGGGTCTGGAGCTGTTGCAGTGGCTTCCTCCTCTCTGCAGCGACGAGCCGATGTCTTCCTCCTCTCAGCAGCGACGATCTGATGTTGTGTCCGTGTGTCTCTCTCTGTCTGGCTGGCTGGCTCTCTGAGTCTCTCAAACAGGGCCTTATATAGGGATTTCTGGTGGGGGGTGCACTAGAGCAACCCCAACACCATTGGCTAGAACAGGATGCCCTTTTAAGCCTATTGGCTCTTGCCTGGGGAAAAGAAACATTCTGCCCAGGGAAGAAACATCCTGCCCGGGGGAAAAAACATCCTGTCCAGGGAAGAAACATCCTGCCGAGAATGAAACAAGGTTGCTTCTCTCAGGATGTGGAGAACTCTGAGGGCGGGGGAGGGTAAGCTATCTATCATTCCCCCCTTTTTGTTTTCTTAGGAAGTGGGACGTCGTATGTCAGTCTGGCTACTTCCTGCTGAAACGGGGCGACGTGGGGTGTTATGGGGGGGATATGATAAGACAGGTAGGTCAGGCTTGAGGGTGAAAAGGATTCCTAGGAGGTTGGCACCAAAAAAATGAATTCGCCCTGAGGTGATGAGAAGTGACAGATGATCCCTAAGGAGAAACTGGTTAAAGGTTGAGAACAAGAAAGACATGAGCTGTGGAGAAGGAAGAGCTGCAAAGGAGAAGATCATCTACATATTGCAAAAGAGTGGAGTCAGAGAATTCAAGGTCTTTGAGATCGGCAGCTAGTGTCTGTCCAAAGATATGAGGGCTGTCTCGAAAACCCTGAGGGAGGACTGTCCAGGTCAATTGTTGGGACCGTTGAGTATCAGGATCAGTCCAGGTAAAGGCAAAGATGTCTTGTGATTCCTGAGCTAAAGGGACAGTGAAGAAGGCATCCTTAAGGTCAATGACCGAGAAATGAGTAGATAAGGAAGGAATTAGGGAGAGAATAGTATAAGAATTTGGGACCAGAGGGTGTATGGGCCTAACAGCCTCATTGATGAGACGAAGATCTTGGACTAGCCGTATGACCCATTGGACTTCTTGACTGCCAATATGGGAGTATTATATGGGGAATGGGTGGGTCGGAGAAAGCGTTTCCGCAGAAGGTCTGAGATAATAGGTTGGAGACCTCTGAGGCTAGTGGCTGGGAGTGGGTACTGGGCTCTATTAGGGAAATACTGAGGATTTTTAAGGTGTATTCGTATAGGTCACAGTGAGCAAGGGATGGAGTCTGGGTGTCCCAAACTTTGGGGTCTACCAGATGGGAAGGGGCAGGGTAACAGGAGGTTTCCGCATCAGGCTCTAAAATGCTAAGAAGGAAGACAGAGGAGGAGATGGAGTGAGATGAGTCGGGGAGCAGAACTGAGAGCAGACATTGTGCGAGATCGCGTAAGGGGTGGGCTGGAGGAGGAGGTGGCAGGAGTGTGTAGAAGTGGGGCTGGAGGGGCCGAGGGAGGGGGAGAGGTTTCAGATTGGTATGGGGGCGGCTCATCCGCGGGATCGAAATCAAGAAAGGAGGGGGATGGTAGGGGAGCAGCCGGTTGGCAGGCTAGGAGGCTATTGTTGGAGCTGCAGCAGGTACAGAGTGAGGGATTCGAACGGAGGAGGGAGAAAGCCTGAACATACGGAATCTCTGCCCATTTTTTTGATCGCTCGCAGAAGTTGAAAAGATCTCTCAGTATAGAGGGATCCAAGGACCCAGAAGCAGGCCATTTGTTTTGGTTATCTAAGGGGTATGTGGGCCAATCTTGGGTGCAAAACTTGGTAAGTCTTGTTGGTTGTATATCGGGAGTTAGGCCAAGAGTGGCTAGGTTGTTTAAGAGGCACTGTAGAGGAGAGTCGGCTGGGAGGCGTCGGAGTGGGTACAAGAGTGACAAATAGTGAGTGATAGCAAAACCAAAGAAGAGAGCGAGGACAAGAGCAAAGAAGAGAGTGATCGGAGAGTAGTCAGCCAGGAGGGGTGAAGAAGCAGCAGCAGAAGAAGAAGAAGCCCCCATTTTCCCGTTCCGAACGGGACAGATATATTGTCCTGAGGAGCGTCCTCCTCAAGATATATATATCAGAGAGATCCAAGTCTGTGAGACCCAGTCGTCACTGGAGTCAAACAGAGATGGGGTCCAAAGGGACCGAAGAACAATGGGTCACCCTGCGCAGGGATTTTCCGTGTCCCGTCCTGGACGGGAAGGAGAGACCCAAGTCCGGAGGCCAGAGGCCGAAAAAAGGGCTTTCTTCAACTACTCCCAGGAAAGGGAGAGAGAGAAGAGGGAGATAGAGAGAGAAAGAGAGAGAGAGAGAGGGAGGGAGCGAATGGTCAGTTCCCACTGTACAAGGCCTGACGGGTTTAGGCACACTGGGGATGAGGAGACCTACCCAGGAAAAGGAGAGAGAGAGACAAAAAGAGAAAGAGCTCCACGAGGTCCACTGTGACCATGAAGGTCTAGGTGGGGTGCGATCCTCCCTGTACAGGCCACCAGCGGGGCTGCCGGACGATCAACGGTCAGTTCCCACTGTACAAGGCCTGACAGGTTTAGGAGCCCTGGGGATGAGGAGACCTACCCAGGAAAGGGAGAGAGAGAGAGAGAGAGAGCTCCATGAGGTCCACTGTGACCATGAAGGTCTAGGTGGGGTGCGATCCTCCCTGTACAGGCCACCAGCAGGGCTGCCGGACGATCAACGGTCAGTTCCCACTGTACAAGGCCTGACGGGTTTAGGAGCTCTGGGGTGGGGGGGCTTACCAATCCGATGACAGGTGGTGGATGCGTCGGAGCGGCGATCAAAAACCGGGCGAAGGCTGAGGCAGTTCCGGGTGATTATGCCCTCCGGCTCAGATAGGATCCGAGTCACGGCACCAATGAAGGGCAAAGCATCACACCGGGACAGCCGTGCAGCCAAAAGATTTATTCAACAGCCTTCGTGGCTGGTAGCGAAAACCGGAGAACAGGTGCTCTGGTCGAAGGTCGACGAGGTGGGAGAGGGGAGTCAGGGAGAAGGGAGTGTGCAAGCTCTGGTGGGAGAAGGGAGTCAGGAAGAGGGGAGTGTGCAAGCTCTGGACAGAAGGTGGGTGCCTGGTCGCACCGGCTCTCTGGAGCTGTCGGCTAAAGCAGCTGCTGTCTGGCTGGAGGCTGGAGCTGTCAGCTGGGAGCGGCCGTCGGGCTGAAGGTAGTCGGTCTGGAGCTGTCAGCTGGAGCAGCTGCCGTCGGCTGGAGGCGATGGGTCTGGAGCTGTCAGCTGGAGCAGCTGCCTTCGGCTGGAGGCGATGGATCTGGAGCTGCTGGCTGGGGCAGCTGCCGTCGAGCTGGAGGTGATGGGTCTGGAGCTGTTGCAGTGGCTTCCTCCTCTCTGCAGCGACGAGCCGATGTCTTCCTCCTCTCAGCAGCGACGATCTGATGTTGTGTCCGTGTGTCTCTCTCTGTCTGGCTGGCTGGCTCTCTGAGTCTCTCAACAGGGCCTTATATAGGGATTTCTGGTGGGGGGTGCACTAGAGCAACCCCAACACCATTGGCTAGAACAGGATGCCCTTTTAAGCCTATTGGCTCTTGCCTGGGGAAAAGAAACATTCTGCCCAGGGAAGAAACATCCTGCCCGGGGGAAAAAACATCCTGTCCAGGGAAGAAACATCCTGCCGAGAATGAAACAAGGTTGCTTCTCTCAGGATGTGGAGAACTCTGAGGGCGGGGGAGGGTAAGCTATCTATCAACAGCCACTCTATTATAGTTACAAATGTCTCATATTTATTATTACACTATTACATTTATTATTATGATTGATAATTGGTAACTTTGTGTCAATGTGATTTTCCTTCCTATTTCCAGAAGTAGAAACTAAGAAATTGCTGGCAGAAATATAGACTGCAGAAAATCCTGAAAAGTTCGTGAAGAACATAACATAACATGTTCACTCTTTCTAGCATGAGAGTCCATAGGCTACTCTCCACAACCTCATTATATCCCTGGAGACTCCACCAGGGCTCCCTCTCCAGCCTCCCATCCAGCAGAAAACTCCTCCGGGAAGTTGTAAATTAAGATGATATAACGCCTTCCTCAGAACATGCTTAGAAATGGAAATGAAACCCCAGGAAACCCCAGTGGACCTAAGAACAGAGAACAGAGAAGGAGAATTTCTCTTTTCTTTACAGGGATGCATGGAATATTGCCATGGGTCATTAGAATAATTAATACCTGTTACTACAACAAACAATGCCAAAGATCTCATTGGTTCAATTTTTAAAAAGCTAATGTCTTTCTCCTATTATATTCCATTGCTGGTCAACTGACTCTTGAAAACCTCAGAATAGTGACACCAAGTCGTGATCAGCTCTTGGTTCTTTCTGTTTTGTGACGGTGCCATCTTTAAGTACTTTGCTTCCAGTTGCACAAGTTGGGGGTGGGAAGAGCTGATAACTCCCCAGAACTTTTAAGAGCAAGACCTTAAAGTGGTAAATTTCATTTTGCTCCTAATCCACCGGCAGAACCAATTACATGGTCTCAAGTTAGCTGCAAAAAAGCCTCGAATGTGTAGTCTTAGGAGCCCAGGAAGAAAAAAAGAGTTTTAGATTATCTAGCCACTCTTTGTCACAGTCCTCTAGATTTGCATTTCAGTATTCCTCCCATGCATACAGCATTATTATTCTTCCCCAAGAGGGACAAGTCCAAGTCTCTGCCAGTCACTGCCTCTAGCTCAAAAGTGCAAGGTCCATCTGTGGAGTAGAGGAGGGGGCAAAGGGGAGGGAGGAGGCCTGGGAACATGGAAGAACTGTGGAATGAATCTGGCTGAACTTTCCTATGTACATATATGAATATACCACAGTGAACCACACCTTTCTCTCTATCCATAATGCACTAGTTAAATATATATATATATATTTATATATTAGTTTATATATTCATACATTAGTTAAATATAACTAGTTAAATATAAAAAGGGCTGGGGATGTGGTTGGGTGGGTAAGCACCTGTGGGTTTAATCCCTAGTACCAAAAACTAAAACGAAACAAAACAAAACCAATATTAAGTATATCTATAATGAACTAATAAAAACAAGGGCAAAGTCTCTGGTAATCCAAGTCCTCACAAGTATTCCTGAGTGCCCTTCCTGGCCTCCAAACCAAAGACAAGCTCTCCCCACTCCCTCTGCCCCACTCCCCACACACCTGATTTAAAACAATAGAGACAACCCCAGCAAGGACACCAGTTCAGAAAAGGGGGGGAGAACAGACACGTGGCAGTCATTAACCCAAATTCTACAATCCAAATAGGCAGACATGGTGAAGGGGGGAGAGTTTATTGAGGAAACACAGGTTCTCTGGGGGAAAACATGTTCTTGTTCTCCGTGGTCCCTGGGCCCACCTTCTAGGCACTTCCATTATCTTGTGTCCTTGGCTGCGTCTGAGGTGAGGGAGCAGACCTCCCGTCGAGGGGTGCAGCCTTGAAGACCTTCCCCTGCTCAAACAAGAGGGAGCAGGAGTTGTTCTAACACTCAGAATGTAAAAAAAGTTCAGTCAGGCTTGTGCTCTCTTGGCCACACAGTTCCAATCAATGATAAGAGGAGAGAAATGGCAAATGTCACAGTTGAGCTTGGCTATTAAAAGCCCTCCATTCTCTTCTCTTTCATGGCCTTGGAAAAACCAGACTCTGACTCTTGAGATGGGGATTCTTCTAGAGCTCATAAAGAAATTCTAAATAAGTGGAGAAATCGTCCATGATCATGGATCTTAAGATATAATTTTGTAAAGGTATTACTTCTTCCCAAACTGGTCTACAGATTTGATGTAGTGTCAATCAAAATTCTGACATGTTTATAAAATGTTTAAAGAATGAATAAAAATTACATCAAGTATAGAAAGCCAAAAATTGACAAGAAAATTCTGGGCACAAATAATGAAGACGGTGAGTGACCCTACTAAATATGTGAACTACTTACTTACACAATTATAATTGCTAAGGCAGAAATATTGATGTGTGTGTGGCGGGGATGGGGGTGGGGAGGGGGTGGAAATACCAATGCTACAAAGTAGGAAGCCCAGAAACTGCTCTCTTATATAGGAATTTTTTTGGGCGGTGGGGGTGGGAGGGCTACCTGGGATTGAACTCAGGGGCACTCAACCACCGAGCCACATCCCCAGCCCTATTTTGTATTTTAATTAGAGACAGGGTCTCACTGAGTTGCTTAGCGCCTCGCCATTGCTGAGGCTGGCTTTGAACTTGAGATCCTCCTGCCTCAGCCTCCTGAGCTGCTGGGACTACAGGCGTGCAACACTGCACCCGGCTCGCTTATATAGGAAATTTTGATACATGATGAATGCAGGTAGAGAATCAGCAGGAAAAGAGGGACTCATCAATTAACACAGCTGGAAAATTTAGTCAAACCTATTGGGAAATGCAATGTATTCCTGCTTTTCACAAAAATAAGATGAATATGCTCCACATAATGAATTTAGTTTAAAACTTAAACTTCTGAAAACAAAACAAAGCTAGAAAACGTTTATTTCTTTCTTTTACCCACAAATACATACTGAGTGCCAACTATCTTCTAGGCCTCTGGGAGCAGTTGCAGGTGTTAGGATGAAGAGACATACTAAAATATTCTGAAGATATAGGATAATATTTTTTTGTCCTTATTGTAGGAAAATATTTTGTTTTCAAAATGCAGAAAGTGTTACCCTTGAAAAAAGACTGGTCAATCTGACTGTATTAATAGCAAAATGACCCCATTCAGTGAGAAGACCCTGATCTTAGGTTCCAATACTTCAGCAGTTCTTGATCTGTGACTTGCTTGCTTCAGGCCCAAATTATGATCTTACAGTACTGCTAGAAGAAAACCACTATTCACCTAAAAACAGTTTATATAATCTTATTTCAAACTAAGATATTTGCCTTTTCCCTGCTTTTCTTGCAAAAAAGTCACCAAACCAAAAATATAAATTCTACACACTTTATGCTTTTATTGTTATGTGTCTTTACTGTGATGAAGTATAAAGTATAAATCATAATATGAAGACGCTAAAGTAAAAAACACACACACAAATATAAAATAAACAAACAGCAATGATTGCATTAAACTCATAAATAATGAAGAAGCCAGTAACATATTCGGACTGGTTTTCAGAGAAGAAGTGACAATATAAATGATCAAAAAGATTCTGGGACAAATTTGCAAACCGATGTAAACCTGTTTGACCTCCCAAAGGGCAAGGACAGAAAACAAGGGGATTCAACTGCATCTACCCCGTCTTGTCCCTGTGCAGCTTTAGGTATGGGGACAGTTTGCACAACTCTTCAGAATTTTTTTTTCAAAACATTAGGTTTTTAACTTGTAAGCCTCTACCTCTACAAAGTTTCAAAATAGTCTAGTGAGTGTCAGATTGTTCAGAGGTGCATAGCCCTAGTAGAATAATATAATCCTAGGAAGATTACTAGATTTTGTCCAGCATTCTATTAAAAAGACACCTGGCTATCTTATTCTTTTTTTTTTTTACTTATTTTCAAATTTGGAGCTTTTTTTTTTTTTTTTTTTAGCAATTGTTTGATAGACTGGTCCTTTTCCAAACATAATTTTAGATAAAAACTTAGAATGCATGTTTAATGCTTGTATCTGGGGATGATTCTTTATTTTATAGATAAAGGAATAAATCCCTTTAAATAAATAAAGATATATAAATAAAGATAGATAAAGGGATTTATTCACTTATCTATATAATAAAGATTACCTGACATGTTAACACAGAATTGCTTAATGTTGCAAGTATTTAATGTTAGAGCCTGTTAGAGATAATAAATAATCAGTCAAAATAAAACAAATTCCTCTATCTTCTTACCATTTCTAATCCTAAACATAATCTGAGGGGAGAATTCTCTACTACCTATTTTATGTTTTGGACAGCAGACGAGGCTTTTGTTTTGTTTTGTTTTTGGTGCTGGGGATTGAACCCAGAGCCCAGAACAGCAAATGCTCTACCATTGAGTTACACCCCAGCCCTCTTAATTTTGAGACAGGGTCTCACTAAGTTGCCCAGGCTGGACTTATACTTGCAATCCTTCTGCCTCCACCTCCTATGTAGCTGGGATTACCAGCGTGCAAGACAATGACTGGTTAGTTTCTATAAAGTAGAGTTCATCCGGTGAAATGCCATTGGTGTATTTGATCCAAGTAGAATAGCTTGTATTTATCATTATTTCTAGGATGTGTTCTTTTAAACACTAAGAAATTTTAGTAAGAATGCTTTGAGGGCTCACTCTTATATTGAGGCAATTTAATAGACTGTATAGAATCTCCATAGAAAATCTGGAGGTATACAAAACTCCAGGACCAGGTTGGTTTTCAATTGTGAAAACTAAACCAAATATTTTTCTTCTTTCTCTGTCTCTCTTTCTTCCTGTTCTTCCCACACACACACCTTTTGCTCACCCACCTCCCTCTCCCTCCCTCTCCCTCCCTCTCTCTCTTTCTTTCTAGTGGGATTTTACATGAATCTGAAAAGCCTTTGAGGGTCTTTTTTTTTTTTCCCCTTTGAGATTCATTAATGTTTTTCAATCTCTCAAAGGCTTACCTGCAAAGGAGAGATATTAGAATTTTTATTTCCTTTGTGAGTCTCTTTTTTTCCCTCACAAATATCATGACTGCTTTCTGGCCCAAATGGGAGATTTCTAGATTTTTCTGTTAAATATTTTGGGACTTCATACCCTCAGGATAAAGCAGGAAAAAAATACCACTAGTCTGGGGGTTATCGCTGCTCACCAATTATAGATCTTATTAAGTGATACCGCAGGAGTCTGAGATAAGCCAAGCAGATGTGACTTGTTTTTCTTGACCAATTGACTGAAGATGCTACAGAGTGGGGTGTAACTCAACAAGAGTGACCTGATTTTCCTTGGGTGTAGGTGGTAGGGATTAACACTTGGTCGGCCTCAGTTACTAATCTCTACTCAGGTGCAATGTGTTTCTGAGCTCGAGGGTGGGGTGAGGCTCTCTCTGGGGAGCAGAAGGTAGACGAAGAAGAAGATCTGAAGGCAAAGCCATGTGTGAACTCAGCTCACATCCTGTACTCCACCTCCATTCTTCCCAGCCTCTCACAAACTATGCCAAATTGTTTCGCAAGAATGATCAGACGGAAACTTTTTAAATACACAGTTGCCATTTAGTAGAACTGTGTTTCAGGAAGGAAGGAGAAGATGCCCATCAACCAGGAATTGGGAGCCAATTTGCTTCCACTGCTTAACTCACCCAGATCAAAGGAATTTATATGACTTAACATGCCCCTAAATCCCTGTGAGATTTGTACTGAGCCAGGCATGGTGGCGCATGCCTGTAACCCCAGAGACTCAGGGGGCTGAGGCAGGAGGATCTCAAGTTCAAGGCTAGTCTCAGGAACTTAGCAAGATCCTGAGCAACTTAGCGAGACCCTGTCTCCAAACAAAACATAAGAAGGGCTGGGGATGTGGCTCAGTGGTTAAGCGCCCCTGGGTTCAATCCCTGGTGAAAATAAATTTGTGTTGGATGAAGTGTGGAGGAAGTGAACTTGAGAAAGAAAAAGTGATGCTACATTGGAGAAAAGAAGGCGGACCTTATGGCATAGCAAACCTCTAAGATGCTATTTGGTATGAGTTCTGATAGCAATCAAAATGAAGATAGACAAATGGGAATCACATGATTTGTTGAGGAGAACATGACATGACATCAGCAGGGCCCTAGAGGAACAAAAATGTGCATTTGGGGGAATAAAAAAATCAGTTGAGATTTTTCATGTTCTCTGTAGAGAGTCCTCTATTTTTAATCACACAAGTGCCAATTGCATCATTAAGTTGAGATCAGTTTAAGAGGAGGGGCTAAGAGCACATTTGATGGTTTGGACTTGATGACTTGAGATGAGTTGGGGGGACAAGAGTGACTTCCAAGTGTCTGAATGGAGCTGCAGGACAAAGTGTAGATGCTAAATACTGGGGAAGAGAAGATGATGAAAGGCTGGGGGAACAGATTTGGGGTTCAGTTGAGGACATTTTGAGTATGAGATGGCTAAGACATCCCAGAGAATATAATAAATATGTAATTTAATACATGAGTCTGGACCTCAAAGGTGTGATCTGGGTTGAATATAGGAAGACAGAATTTGCTCAAGATTGCAGAGCTGCTGGGCAGTGATACTGAAGAGGGATGAATCCTTCCAACTCTGTATTCATGTGTCTCTGTCTGACACGTGCAGACCAGGGAAATGGAATTTGTGCTTTAAACCTGGAATTCCACAGTCATCTTTCCTGACTACTGTGCAGAACCCAGGACCAATATTTTATTCCCAGTATTAAATCATATTTCTTTTTATCCTGTGACTTGTGCCAGCAAATTTCTGTGTCCTGCCTTGAAACCCAGATTCTGCTAAGCCCTCACCCTCTGTCCCACCAGTGTGTCTGAATGTCAGTGAGTCTCAAAGATGTAAACAAAATTAAACTTTCCCACCAGATTGTTAAACCACATGCAAAATAAAAGGTGACTGCGTATGCTGGTACATGTCCTTTGCTCCATTGGCTTGGACTAGGAACGTTAATTATCTAATAATGAGCAATGTGGGGTGGGGAAGAGGGAGAGAGAGAGAGAAGGGGGGAATGACCGATAAATATCATGGAGCAGATGGCGAAAGAAATTCTAAAAATAATTAAGAATGAGCACCCAGAAGTCAAGGCAAATAAGAACTTAAGAAAGGACTAAGAAATACGGTGAAATGCTAGCGAAGTCAATGTTAAAATGCAAAGAATGCCTACATTTTTCAACATGGAAGGCCGTGGTAATGGAAACCAAGGCCATTTCAGTGGCATGATCAACACAATAAAACAGATTTCTCTTTGCTGAGGCGAGCCTAGGAATCTAGAACTTTGAGACCTCACTTGAGAACAGCAGTTCTAGAGGTTCATAGACAAAAAGAAGGAAAATTCAGCATTAGCTACAGAAGAGCCTACGTAACACAGAGTGAAAGTATTAAGCCTATTTACTCCACTTTCAACAGCGGTAGCAATTAGAAAGTTTTAGCCTCCTTTGGCCAACACATTCCTATAGTCAATTCCATCCATCCATCCCATTCTGGTTCCTTTGGAGATCACTGCTTTGTACCAAACAGACCAGTTTAGTTCTATGGCTACCAAAGGCAGCCCCATCCCCCACTGATGTTTTCTTGGAGGATTTGAATTCATGGTCTGTCTGTGCACTGGACCTTCCAGACCTGGGCCAGATGTCACCTCTCCTCTGCAACCTCAGCAGAGAGAGGACCCTTTCTTTTTCAGCAACCTCTACACCTACCAAGCTGTGTCCCAGGGCCCCTCTCTGTCCTGCATGGCTTCCCAGCTCCCAGCTAACCTCTCCTGTCCAGCCATAACTGCTCCCAGATGAACGACACACACACAGGAGAAGGAATGCACTTTTATGGGGCAGGTGTTGAAGGATGGGGGAGGAATCACTACAACAAGCGGGTGATATTGGTGATCTTCATCTTGGAGGGTAGCTTAACATGTTTGTAACTGACAAGCTGGAGTTGGAGTTGGGTTGGGGTTGAAGTTGGGCTTGGGGTTGAAGTTGGAGTTAGGGTTGAAGTTGCGATTGCGGTTGAAGTTGAAGTTGGGGTTGGGATTGAAGTTGGGGTTGAGGTTGGGATTGAAGTTGGGGTTGAGGTTGGGGTTGAAGTTGGAGTTGGGGTTGAAATTGGGGTTGGGGTTGAAGTTGGGATTGGGATTGAAGTTGGGGTTGGGGTTGAAGTTGAAGTTGGAGTTGGGGTTGAAATTGGGGTTGGGGTTGAAGTTGGGATTGGGATTGAAGTTGGGGTTGGGGTTGAAGTTGAAGTTGGAGTTGGAGTTGGGGTTGAAATTGGGGTTAGGGTTGAAGTTGGGGTTGCGGTTGAAGTTGGAGTTGGGGTTGAAGTTGGAGTTGGGGTTGAAGTTGGAGTTGGGGTTGGGGTTGGGGTTGGAGGCTGTCTTCGTGGAGTCAGAATTGGTTATATCCTCAGAAACTTTCAGGCAGCACTTGAGGTCAGGCAGACAGGAAAAGTACTGAATTTCATCACTTTCGCAGCTGTCTCTGCACTTGCCTTGGTAAAGCTCACAGGGACTCCAGGGCTCTTCTTTCTTGTTATTGTTGGATCTGAACAGGGCACCTGGGAAAGACACAGCCACATTCAGTTTCTGGGCAGCAGTAATAACAGAGGTGAGGAAACTTGATCAAGAGAGAGAAAGCCCTCAGCACACAAAGATCACAGGATCTGTGAGTCAAAACCACCGGATTCAATCAGGGGCTCAGTCCCTTACTAGCTCCATCCTCGATAACCGCCTTCAGCCCTGGGCCCTCCATTTTCTCAATGAGATAATAATAGAGCCAAGTTCCTAAAGCTTTTGTGATGGCTAAATTAGCAGATATGGAATGCTCAGAAAGGCATCTGGCATATAATAAGTAATTAGATATTAGATGGTATTGATAGGAATGTCTTTCCCAAGGGTCCAGCACTTCAGTGACTGTCACTGTGAACCCACGTGGGACATGTTCCAAATTCCTATAGGGATGAGATCTCACACACAGCTCATCAGAGACACCAGGGTCTATTCAGAGACAGGACCCACATATCTGAGCCCTTATGCATGCAAGTCTTTATGCTTTGAAACATAGGCACAAACATGTTCTGCACACGTCTCTTTCTATATTGGCCCGGTAGAAACAGGTCCCAGGAACACATGAGCAGAGCAGTAGTGCATACAGGGACACCGGCACAATTTGGCTCTTTTCACGGGTTCACATTCATGCATAAATGAAATATTTACACATGTTCTCACCGTACAGACCTCTACCACATACTTTCCGTATATGGCTACAGTGCCGGGCTTGGTGGTGCACGTCTATAATCCCAGCAGTTCAGAAGGCTGAGGAAGGAGGATCATGAGTTCAAAGCCAGCCTCAGCAACAGCGAGGCACTAAGCAACTCAGTGAGACCCTGTCTCTAATAAAATACAAAATAGGGCCAGGGATGTGGCTCAGTGGCCAAGTGCCTCTAAGTTCAATCCCCGGTACTCTCCCCCAGAAAGGGAGAGAGAGAGAGAGAGAGAGAGAGAGAGAGAGAGAGAGAGAGAGAACCCATATATGGCTAAAGCCCACCTTGACAATGACATGTCACTCACCCAGGTGTGTGGGTGTGTATATAGGTTCTTTGCTGAAAAATACCCACAAAATTCCTGACACTTAGCCAGAATTTAGTAAATACCAGTCACCAATAGTATTAGTTCTCCTTTTCCAAAGACAAAGGAGGTATAAGAAAATACTATTAACCGGGCTGGGGTTGTGGCTCAGCGGTAGAGCACTCGCCTAGCGCGTGTGCGGCCCGGGTTCGATCCTCAGCACCACATACAAATAAACACACTGTGTACAACTAAAGCAAATAAATAAATATTAAAAAAAAAAAAAAAAAGAAAGAAAATACTACTAACCATCTATTATGGTACGATCCAGGATCTACTATGTATCAGGCATTTCACAAATGACATCTCACTAAACCCTCATAAAAACCTGCTGTAATCTCCATTGTTTAGATGAAGAGCCTGAAGTTCTGTTCTGTCCGCATTCCCACAGCTCATACTCGACCAAGCCAGCATTCAATTTCTGGTCCACATGCCATCAAGCCCAGGTCCTCTCCTTTGTGACACATTCCTTCTCTAGGGTAGGATTCCATAGGCAGTGTCTCCCTGTGTCATGTCTGAAGGGCACGGGACCTTCTATAGCTTTCAACAGACACTCCCAAATCCTCAGTTCAGTGTTCAAGGACTTCTTCAAACATCCACCCATCCTGTCACCCCCATGCCCATCGCCAACACTGACTGTGCCAGGCCATGCCATTTCTAACCACGCTGAGGGCTCCAGTTAATAAATAAATTAATTCACTATTAACATTAATAAAATGGGACAAAGGAAGTTTGATGTTATTACCTGCATGGAAAGAGGAACCGTTTGCCAATTTTTTTTTTAATTAAAAAAAAAAAAAAGCAGAAGTTTTCAAATTCAGGTGAAGTTGGAGAACAAGAGGGAAATAAAGAAGAAGAGAAAAATGCCTTGGTGGCCAACACACCATAGCATTTGGGTGTCGGTACATATATATAAACTGCCCCCCAAATCCAGAGGAGGCACTGGATTATTACATCAGCCAGTCCCCTGGTTAATCAGCGGGAGTAAAAAATGGCACCTGTCACTCAATTCTCCACCATCAGGGTACCACTGTGTGCCCCACCTTAGTCCTCACCCTCACCATGGGGCCTGCTCTCTGCGCCTCCCTAGAGTGACACCCAATGCTCTTCTGGCTGCCACCTGACCTGGGGGACTTCCCGCATCTCCCAAAGACATGGAATGGAAGTGAAGACACACAAGCTCTCCCTGAGGTTACCAGAGGGACAGGTAGGGACAGGTAGCACTGAAGATCAGGCAAGCTGCCCTCCCCTTCCCCTCTCCACAAGGCAGGCCCCGGAGGATTACACAGTGGTGTGTGTGTCTATATATAAACTGTTTAAATAAAGTTTTTGTCCTAGACATGAATCACTTCTCACTCTTGGCATTTCAACCCTGCATTGCCCGGCATGGCCACAGATTTCCACACCCATGTGGTGGTAACAGCACCTTGATGATTCCTCCATCGTCACATGGAGGTCACAGGAGACCCCTTCCGCATCCCAGCATTGCCCCTGCTCCTCGGTCCCAGGTTCAGTTTCAACTCTCTGAAGTTAGTATCCCCAAGTGCAAAAGGGGAATGGAGGAGTTTGCATCGGATCAGAAAATCTCAGCTGTGTTTGTGAAGGAGGCAGTTAATACTTGGTGCTGTGTGATGATCTAGGGGATTTTTAAGGATACTCACATGGTGTCTCTAGAATTTCTGATTCATTTGGTCTCAGGAGAGGCCAGAGTAAGGCTGCTTTGCAAGAGGTCCTCAGAAAAAATTCTGGGCTTCCGCTTGAAATGAGAGCCACATCCTGCAGGGCCTTCTTACATTCGGCCATAGACATTACCCAGTGGAAGCGTTTTAGGAGCAAATTAAACTGTCATAAAAAAAAAATATATATATGACCTGGACCTTCCTAACAACTCCACCTGGTCCTCAGACTAATGTGATAGATACATCATTTCTGTGCTACCTGTGCACCAGACATGAATGATCCTGCCCCATCCAACCATCCAACTTCTATGGCTCTTCCTACCTATGTATGTTTGTGAAGCCATTTATATATTCATTCATTTAATAAACATTCACGAAAATCAACTCTATCAAAAGCACTCGGCTCAGTATCAGGAATGCATAAATTTAAAGGACAGAACCTTGGCATTCAAACAGTTCAATTTCATATGCATATGTTTGGGCTGATGAAAGGAGAAATAAAAGACTTTGATTGTCCTGGTAGAAAAGATTGTTCAGAACAGTGCCTGCCCATAAATTCTGCCAGGTGAGAGTAGTGCATCGTTATCAAGGAAGCGACACCATGTTCCGCTTTTGAAGTGTGGAGCGCTGCCTTCATTTTTGTGGTGGTGTTTTTTTCAAATCCACCTGTGGCATCTACACTCGCCCAACGTGGAATGAGTTTACTGAGCCTGGGAACAAGTGTCCCTTAGTCATGGGGTTGGGAGAAGGCGAGAACTATGTGGGTAGGAGAATACGAACAGGAAGCCGCAAGGAAAAAAGGTTGAGGGAGAAGAAAGTGGAGGAGTTTAGGAAAGGAAGGAAAGAAAAAGAAAACCTCTCAACACAATGACTCGGAACTCACTTTCAGGAAAGAAGCAGCAGCCTGGGTTTCCACAGGGCTGGGTTGAGGCTCTTCCCATACCTTTCTCTACGTGCCAAGGTTGGAGAGGAGACACTTGAAAACATTGCAGTTATTTGATTTCATGTATCTTCACTTCTTACAGTTGTTCTTCAGTTTCCCCTGAAAAATCACACTGGAGAAACTTCCTCAGAATTGGAAAATAGTCAGGGCTGGGATTGTGGCTCAGCGGTAGAGCCCTCGCCTAGCATGCGCGCGGCCCGGGTTCGATCCTCAGCACCACGTAAAAATAAAAACACAAACGCATTGTGTCCAACTAAAGCAAATAAATAAATACTTAAAAAAAGAATTAGAAAATAGTGCTGGATAGTTTCCATCCAGTGTTTATACTTTCTATTTCTTTTTTTAAAAAATGTTTTATTAGGCACAGTGGCACATACCTGTAATCCTAGCGACTCAGAAGGCTGAGGCAGGAGGATCACAAGTTTGAGGCCAACCTCTGCAGCTTAGCAAAACCCTATGTCAAAATAAAAAATTAAAAAGGGCTGGGGATGTGGCTCAGTGGTTAAGTGTCCCTGGGTTCAATCCCTGATGCCAAAAAAAAAAAATTTTTTTTATTGAGGTCAATTGATAAGCCAAAAAAAAATTTTGTGCAGATTTAAATTATACATCTTGATAAGTTTGGAAATAAATACTCACCCATGAAACCATCTTCACAATTGATACCATAAACCCATTCATCACCTCTAAAAGTTTTCTCTTGTCCTCTTATTTATTATTTTGTGTTCATCAAATTTTGTGTTAAGATATACTAACTTGGAAAAATTTAAAAATACCATACAGTATTGTCAACTATAAAGCTATGTTGTACAGTAGATTCTGTACAAAAGCTATCCTCCCCAATGAGTGCTGTTGGGATATCTACATGTGAGAGAAGGAAATTGGACCCTTATCTTACACCACACACAAAAATCAACTTGAAATGGATTAGAGATTTATAAGACCTGAAACTGTAAAACTCTAAGAAGAAAACCTAAGGGAAAAGCTTCTTGACATTGGTCTTGGGATGATTTCTTGGATATGACCCTAAAAGCACAGGCAACAAAGGCAAATAGATATAGATATAGATATAGATATAGATATAGATATAGATAGATATGGCTTCTGCACACCTAAGGAAATTATCCAAAAAGAAAAAAAAAAGCAGCCTCAATATGGGAGAAAATGTTTGCAAATTATGAATCTGATAAAGATACATAATATTCTCTCCATTTCGATAGCTATAGTCTTGCTGTGATGAATTCAACTTTCTTACTCAAGCGAAACCACCCCAAAACCCAGGATAAGCAACCCCAACCCAGATCAGCCCCACAGAGACCCCTCCTAAGACACCCACTTGAGTCAAACACTTAACTTCAATTCCAGCCTCTCTCTTCTGATGACACCCAAGGCCCAACGACAAAACATACCACAAACACAACACCGTGAAAACCTCTCGATGCCGAGCCACTATCCACTCTCCAACTGCCCTTCCTTCCCCTCAAGCTCCCCAGCTCGTGCTCCATCCCTCACACCTAGCCCATGAATCAAGCTCCATCCCAGCGACAGCACTGCCTAGAATGACCCATGCTTTGATTCTCCACAGTGCAAGGAACACCAGGAACAACCACCTCCTAGATTTGCCTTGGCTGTGAGGAACCAGGAGACCACAACACCTGGTGAGGCTTGGGGACAACACCTGCAACCTGAGGCCAGAGAAGGCTCAAGTGGTACCTACTACACAAGAGTTGGAGTCCCCTCAGAGGCCACCAAGATGCCAAGACTACAGGCAAGACCCCAGAGCCTTTGAGCATGTCTGAGTTACCTGGAGTCTTTTGAACCAGAATCAGAAGGATGGCAATGGTCATTAAATAGAGCTTCATGACTGACAGGTCCCAAGAAAACGGAGGGCAGCGTTGCAGGTGACTGAATAGATATATTGTAGCCAGACAGTGTTCTGCCTTTATTAGTTTTGGGAAGGGGCCAGGATTGTGTGCAGTGAACTAAAAGGGACGGAGACACTCAGTCAGTCAAGCAGAAGGATGACATGTGTTACACATCTCAGCTGCACACACTTTTTTTAAATTAGAGCTTTACAGTTATACATAGTAGTCGGGTTTATCCTAACAAACCCAAACATGCATGGGATTCAATTTCAGCTCATGATCCTCCTGTTTTCCCTCCCCTCTCCCACCCTCCTCCCTCTACTCTACTTGACTTCCTTTTGCTCATCTGTTAATTCATATTTGTTTGGTTCTTTATATTACCCTATATTTCCCTCCCCTTTTCCTTTATTTTACTCTAACTTGCACATAGGAAAAAAAAAGATCTGGCCTTTGATTTTTGTGAGTCTGGCTTATTTCACTTAGCATGATGTTCATTTCCATCCATTTACCAGCTAATGCCATAATTTCATTCTTTTTTATGGCTGAGTAGAACTCCATTGTATCTATATACCATAATTTCTTAATCCATTCATCTATTGGTGGGCATCTGGTTTGATTTCATAATTTAGCTATTGTGAATTGTGCTGCTATAAAAATTGAGGTAGGTATATCTCTGTAGTATGCTGATTTTAGACCTTTTGGAAGAATACCAAGGAGGGGGATAGCTGTGTCATGTGGTGGTTCTATCCCTGTTGTTTTGAGGAATCTCCATACTGCTTTCCAGAGTGGTTGTACTAGTCTGCAGTCCCACCAACAATGTACAAGTGTGCCTTTTCTCTCACAACCTCTCCAGCATTTATTGTTGTTCATATTCTTGATCATTGCCATTCTGACTGGACTGAGATGAAACCTTAGTGTAGTTTTTTTTATAGTTATATAAAATCTTTATTAATCATTCATTTTTCCCAACAATTTTTCTGTATTAGGTAGAGGTTGTTACCACAAAGGAAGTTAGGCTGTTGATATTACAGCTCATCTCCATCAAACTGACAAGAATATGACAATTCATTAATTTTCATAAACATGCAAAATATTTCCTATGTGGATTCAGTGAACCACTGTTCACATCGTCAAAGAAGTAGAGGCATAATAAACACAAATCATAGGTTAATAATATTGACAACATGCCAGAATTAGAAGGCCCTTTTAAGTAAGCGTGTTGAACTTAACGTTCAGTGTATTTCTTTTATAATATCTTTCAAAAACATTCTTTCAGAAAACTGCTCAAAGGCAATTTTTTCTCGTAGTATAGACTGTCCTACACACACACACACACACACACACACACACACACACACTTTATACTAGCCTGCCATCTAGCGATACATCAGAATTTAAAAACTCTTTTATTCTTGTACTTGATGTTATATGATAAGTCTTATTTTTTGCCTTTATTAAGCTAAATATTTGGGAATTCCTTTACCATGTGGTTATTCTATAATCCCTTAGAACCTTAGTGTAGTTTTGATATGCATTTTCCTGGTTGCTAGAGCTGTTGAACTTTTTTTTTCATATATTTGTTGGTCACTTGTGTTTCTTCTTTTGAGAAGTTTCTGTTTAGTTCTTTTGCTCATTGATTGAGATTGATTGAGTTATTTGGATTTTTTTTTTTTGGTGTTGTTATTGTATTTGTTTTGTTTTGGTGTTAAGTTTTTTGTGTTCTTTGTGTGTTTTGGATATTAATCTCCTATTAGAGGAGTAGCTGGCCAAGATTTTCTCCCATTCTGTTGGCTCTTTCTTCATCTCTTAATTGTTTCCTTTGCTGTGCAGAAGCTTTTTAGTTTGGTGGTATTTCACTTATTGATTCTTGGTTTTATTTCTTGCCCTTTGGGGGTCTTGTTAAGGAAGTCAGTTCCTGCACATATATTATGGAGTGTTGACGTACATGATGGAGTGTTCTTCTAGCAGTTCTAAAGATTCCAGTTTAGCTCCTAAGTGTTTGATCCATTTCTATTTGAGTTCTATGCAGGGTGAGAGAGAGGGCTCTAATTTCATTTTTCTCTATATAGCTATTCAGTTTTCCCAGTCAGTGGCACACTCTGAATTGTGGAGATTTCCCAGAAACACATGTGCCAAAGTAGGCCTGCCCTCCCAGGAAGAAACAGAAGCAAGTTACAACCAGTTGGCATTTTGTGTGAGATAAATTTGAATGAATGAATGATTCAGCAAGCAATCAATGAGAAAATTAGTGACATAGGAAAAGGATGACATAAAAATATGAGAAAGTATAACAATCCTTAGTGGAGCAGATACACAAAAGAAAAAGAAAAAAAAAACAAGCCTTATCAATATAAACTACAAAACCACAAAAATAAACAAAAAGAAAAGAAACAAAGGATATGTAATACAACCAGGAAAATTTTACCAAAATAATAGGAGTAAGTCCTTACTACTAATAATGCCCTTGGGTGTAAATGGATTAAATTTCTCAATCAAAAGATTTCCCCTGGATGAATGTATTTAAGAAAAAATAAGACCTAATATTACAAGGAACTCACTTCAGCAATAAAGACACACAAAGACTTAAAGTGAAAGGATAAAAAAAGATATTCCACATAAAGGGACACCAAAAGTGAGCAGGAATAGCTATGTTTATCTCAGGTCAAACAGATTACAGGTCAAAAACTGTAGAAAGAGAGGTCACTATATAATGATAAAGGAATCAATTCAACAAGAGGAAGTAACAATTTAAAATACATGTACACTCAGTGTCAGGAGCCCCAATTATGTAAAGCAACATTATCAGACCTAAAGGGAGAGGAAGACCTCAAAACAAGTCTACTTGGAAATTTAAATGCCCCACTTTCAGAAATGGATAGATAATTGAGACAGAAAATCAACAAAGAAACACAGAATTAAACTATATTATAGACCAAATGGACCCACAGACATTTACAGAACATTTCATCCAACAGTTACAGATTACACATTCTCATCAGCAAGTGAACATTCTCCAAGATAGACCATATTGTAGGACATTAATAAGTCTCAATGAATTTTACAAAATAAAAATTATAGCATGCATATTTTCTGACCACAATGGAATAAAACTGAAAGCCAAAAAGAGGAATTTTAGAAACTTCAAAAACATGGAAATTAAATGTTGCTGATGACCAATGAATCAAAGAATAAATCAAAAGGGAACTTAAGGAATTTCTTGATACAAATGAAAATGGAAATAAAACATGCCAAAACCTATGAGATAGAGCAAAAGCCATATTTAGAAGGAATTTATAGCAATAAGTACCTGCATTTTTAAAAGGAAGAAAGAGAGAAAGAGCAGCATTGTGCCCAGAAATAACTTAACACATCTTCCTCCATCTGATTTCTGACAAAGATGCTAAGAACATTCACTGGAGAAAAGACAGTCTTTAAAATAATTGACTAGGAAGAAAGAGTATTCATATGCAGAAAAGTAAAACTAGACTGTTATCTCTCACAATTTACAAAATGAAGTAAAAAAGGATGAAATACTTAAAGCCTGAAACCATGAAACTACTAGAAGAAAACAGGGGAAATACTTCAGGATATTGAAATGGGCAAGGATTTTTTTTATAAGACCCAAAAGCACTGGAAACAAAGCAAAAAATAGACAAATGAAATTACATCAAAAGAAACAATCATTAGAGTAAAGAGACATTATATAGAATGGCAGAGAATATTTTCAAACTATACATTTTTGTAGGATTAATATTCAGACTAGATAAGCAACTCAAAAAAACAATAGAAAATAAAAAAAGAACAAGAGATAAAAACACACAACCAAATTTAAAAATGGGCTATAGTCCTAAGTACATATTTCTCAAAAGAATTCACATAAATGGCAAGAGATATGTGGAAAAACTGCTGAACATCACTAATCATCAGGGAAATGCAAATAGAAACCACAATCAGCTATGACATCATTGCAGTAAGAATGGTTATTATCAAAATCACCAAAGATAACAAGTACTGATGAAGATGTGAAGAAAAAGGGAACACTTTCACACTGTTGGTAGAAATGTACATTAGTACAGTTATTATGGAAAACAATATGAAGGTGTCTCAAAACATTAAAAATAAAACTATTATCCAGGAATCCCACTACTACTGGGCATGTATCCAAAAAGTATAAAATCAGAATGCTAAAGAGACATCTGCACTTCCATGTTTATTGCAGCACTAAGCATAATAGCAAAGAAAAGGAATCAACCTAAGTGTCCATCAACAGATGAATGGATAAAGAAAATGTGGTACATATATACAATGGAATATTACTCAGCCATAAAAAGAAATGGAATCCTGTCAATTGCAACAATGTGGATGGAACCAGAGATCATTATGTTAAGAGAAATAAGACAGACACCCAAAGACAAGTAACATACAATCTCACTTGTACATAGAATATAGAAAAAGGTGATCTCGTAAAAGTTGAGAGTGGCATGGTGGTTTCCTGGGGCAGGGGAGAAGAGTGGGGAGGAAGGGATGGGGAAAGGATGATCAGTGGGTACTAAATTGCAGTTGGATAAGAGTAGGAAGCTCTGGTGCATGGTGTGGTGTTATCCAGCAGGGTGACTACAGATAACCATCATGTACAGTATCTCAAAAATCTAGAAGAAATGATTTTGAACGTTTTCATGACAGATTGTGGAGGAGACAGATATAGTTAACTTGATTTAAACATTACACAATGTATACATGTATTGAAACAGTGCCTGGTACCCCATGGATATGTGTAATTTTTATATATCAGTTAAATAAGTGATAAACAAATATATTTAAAATGCTGTATTTTATACTTGAATTTTTCTAAGAGCATAGACTTAAGGGTTCCCACCATGCACGCATGCGTGTGCACGCGTGCGCGCACACACACACACACACACACTCACAAAGTGATAACCAATGTGAGGGAATGAATATGTTAATTAGCTTGGTTTCAGTGATTATTTCAATATATATAGAAATATATATCAAATAATCAGGTTAAATGTATTATATATCTATGTATCTCGTAAATATTTTCAATTTCAATAGAAATTGAGCAAGGAACTTGAACAGACATTTCTCCAAAGATAAATACATCAGAAAATCTAACAATTCTCTACCTGAATAGATGAGAAGACTCCTATAAGGACCTCAAATGATACAAACCAGTAAGAGCAGAAGATCTTAGCTAATTGAGAAAAGTCAAGAACTCAGTAAACATGCTTAAAATTAAATACCAAAATCTTGTGGTGAATGTGACATTTGTTCAAGGAACTTTGTATTCCCTTTGAATTGGAAAGAAGCTCTTCTTTTGGTTTCAAGATGGCAGAATAGAGGAGGTCGCTTTCCTACCTGCTGCACGGCGTGAAACCAAGAACGCAGACAGGCAGCTTGTCAGCCAGGTGGGTGAAAAAAAGGAGGGGGGACTTTACTGGTTATTAATCCTGGACATTCAAGACAGAGAGGGGACTCTGAAGGTTGGATATGATAAAATAAGGGAGAAATCCCAGCACCACTGCTGTGGCTGCCAGCACCAGCCAAAGCAGTCCCTCCCCAAGCAAAGTGGACAGATAAAGGAACCCACAGTCTTAGGAAGCCTGATTCCTGGCAAACCTGAGCTGGGCCTAACATACAGGCCTCGTAAATCCACACTGCATGACAGAGAACGTGCCTGAGTGACAAGGAGAAAATCAAAGGCAGAGATGGGTTTGCCACCTGGTTGTGGAAACGCACCTGGCTCCTCTACGCCCCCTAGAGTCTGGTGGCTGGAAGTGCCAGCTGTGAGAGACATGAGTTTTGGAGACTGAGCCCAAGAGACCAGGAAATGTGGGGTTCTGGGTGACAGAGGAGACATGGGATTGGCTCCTCTGCTGCACAAGTGGAACCCAGGGAAGATTCCTGGGGTGCAGTCCCCCAGTGTGGCCCTGCAACTGCCTGCCCTGGAGGTGCTCTGATTTAAAATCTTTAGACCAATCCCCATTCAGCAAAGAACCTGGAGTCTACCTAGGCAGGAGCTCCGCCCCCAGGAGCTCCTCTCACACTCCAGCGACCCCACCCTCAGGGTGGAGAAGACACCACACTCCAGCCCACCCCACCAAGCACTGCTGAGAAGAAATTTTTTTGAACTCCAATGGAAACAATTTTTTCATTGAGATCATTTTTTTTTTTCTTCCCTCTGTTTAATTGTGACCTTAATGGTTCAAGGACACTCATACATATTTGTTTCTTTTTTCTCATTTCTAGCACTTTTTGAAGTCAGTTATTTTTCATGGTTCAGTATTTTGAGGGATAGGATTTTGATTAGTATATTTTGATTTTGTTTGATATTCTTTTATTTTTAAACTGTATTTGTTTATTTTTTATTTTTATTTTATGTTTTTTCTCTCACTTATTTCCCTTCTCTTTCTTTACTTCTGCTAACAGCTAAACTCTATTGTTCTCTCTTTCATTCTTCCTTTAATTTTTTACTTCTATTTTCTCACTTCCTTTCTCATATTCATCATATTTTCTCTGTTCGCCATTCAAAATTGTAAACATTTTGCAAACTTGCTGATTTACTTTGTGCAATAACTAATCACATTATTTCTGTTTGTTGTGACAATTAACATTGTATATGTCACAGCAGGAACTATTTGGCTTAATGCTGTATATTGTTTGCATTGGTTGTTATTATATGTCTCACTCTAAACTGTAAGGTATTAGAAACCTTCAGGGACACTACAAGTTCACAGGGCACAAATGCTATTGCCTCAGATCCATACTGGTAAATGGGGAGACACACAAACAACAAGAAAAAGCAAAGGAATAAACCACCCCAAACAAACCAAAATACTTCAACAACAGATCCATCAATACCACAGTGGAAGAAATGTCAGAGAAGGTGTTTAGAAAGGGCATAGTTAAACTGATCTGTGAGGTACAGGATGATGTAAGGAGTAAAATCAGAGAGAAATTACAGGAAGTGAAAGATAACTTTGATAAAAAGAAAGGGATTCTGAAAAAAAATCAAGTGGAAATCTTCAAAATGAATCAATAAACCAAATTACTGATTTGATGGAGAGCATCACCAACAGACTAGAGCAGTTGAAGATAGAGTTTCATGCAAAAAGGACAAAATATATAATCTTGAAAATAATGTTGATCATGGAGAAAAAAATGTTGAAAGACCATAAACAGAAGTTCCAAGAAATATGAGATGACATGAAAAGACCAAATTTAAGATTTATCAAGATACATGAAGGCTTTGAGATACAAACCAAAGGAATGCACAATCTTTTCAATGAAATAATATCAGAAAATGTCCAAAACTTTAAGAATGAAATGGAAAATCAAATACAGGAAGCATACAGGACCCCAAATATACAAAATTATAACAGACCCACACCTAGTCATTAATTGTGAAAATGACAACTGTCCAAAATAAAGATAGAATTTTAAATGCTGCCAGAGATAAATGACAGGTTAGATTTAGAGGGAAACCAATCTGGATCTCAGCTGATTTCTCAACCCAGACCCTAAAGGCTAGAAGGCCTTGGAATAATATTTACCAACCTCTGAAATAAAATGGATGTGAACCAAAAATACTATACCCAGCAAAACTAAGCTTCAGAATACACAATGAAATAAAAACCTTCCATGATAAACAATAGTTAAAAGAATTCACAACTAGAAACATAATCAATAAAATATTTCACAAAGAAGAAATGAAAAATAAAATTGAAACCAGAAAAGGGAGGAACTACACAGGAAGAATAGTCAATTAAAGGAGAAACTAAATCAAATTTAAAACCAGAAATAAATCACAATGACAGGGAATAAAAGTCACTTCTCAATAATAACATTGAATGTAAATGGTCTAAATTCATCAATCAAAAGATATAGACTGGCAGATTGGATTAAAAAAACATAACCCAACAATATGCTGTCCCCAAGAGACTCACCTCATAGGCAGAGATATTCACAGAACAAAGGTGAAAGGATGGGGTGGGGGGACCATATTATTCACATGGATCCCATAAACAAGCAGGGATTTCTATTCTCATATCAGATAGGGTGGACTTCAAGCCAAAGTTAACCAGAAGGGACAAAGAAGCTCATTTCATACTGCTTGATGGAATTATACTTCAACAAGATATAACAATCATAAATATTTATGCCCCAAACAATGGAGCAACTCTGTAGATCAAACAAACTTTTCTTTATTTTAAGAATAAAATAGACCACAACACAATAATACCAGGTGACTTTAACATACCTCTCTCATCACTGGATGGATCTTCCAAACAAAAACTAAATAAAGAAGCTATAGAAATAAAAAAATACAATTAATAGTTTAGACTTAATAGACATATATAGAATATTTCATCCATCAGTGACTAAATACACTTTTTTCTCAGCAACACATGGATCATTTTCTAAAATAGATCATATCCTAGGCCACAAAGCAACTCTTAGCAAATAAGAAAAAAAAAAAAAATAGAGATAATACCTTGCATTCTATCAGATCGTAATGGTATGAAATTAAAATCAATGATAAAATAAAATACAGAACTTATTCTAACACCTGGAGACTAAATAATAATTTATTGAATGTCCAATGGATAGCAGAAGAAATCATGGATGAAGTAAAAAAATGCTTATAGGTAAATAAGAACAGTGACACAACATATCAAAATCTCTGGGATACTACAGAGGCAGTTATAAGAGGAAAGTTCATAGCATTGAGCTCATTCATTAAAAGAATAGAAAGTCATGAAATAAATAACCTAATATTACATCTCAAAACCCTAGAAAAAGAAGAATAAATCAACACCAAAGCAGGAGAAGACATGAAATAATTAAAATCAGAGATGAAATCAATGAAATTGAAACAAAAAATTTCAAAAAATCCACAAAACAGAAGTTGATTCTTTGAAAAAATATACAAAATTGATAAATCCTTAGCCAATATAAACAAGAGAAAGAGGGGGAAAAACTTAGGTTACTAAAATCCATGATAAAAAAGGAAATTAAAAATGATGGACACTGCCAAAATACAGACTGTTGCCGCCTGCAGCAATGATACCGCGGGAAAGAATTCGGAAGCAGACTGGAAATGAATAGGTTCTTTATTCTTCCTTCTTCTAACTTCTCTCTACGGCTCCAACAACCTCTCCAACTCCAACCACCCCCTCTAGCCAACCTCACCCGGTTAAATACTTTAACAAGTATACACGTGTTAACAGCTCAAACTTACAGGTGTGTCACAAGGTGTTCATGGGCATAGAAAGATTCTTAGATAAATGCATGAATATCAGGTGAAAATACTTAAACACCTCTGATGGCTCTCAGCTAGCTGCCATCTTAGCTATCTCCTTATTAGGGCTCTTACAACAGACAATAATCAGAAACTATTTTGAAATTTTATACTCTAATAAAATAGGAAGTCTTGAAGACATCAACAAATTTCTGGAGACATATGACCTACCCAGATTGAATCAGGAGGACATAGAAAATTTAAACAGATCAATTTCAAGCAATTAAATTGACACCCTCAAAAGCCAATCAAGAGAGAAAAGTCCAGGACCCACAAATTCTCCGCCAAGTTCTACCAGACCTTCAAATAAAAACTAACACCAGCCGGTGCGGTGGCGCATGCCTGTAATCCCATCACTTGGGAGGCTGAGGCAGGAGGATCACAAGTTCAAAACCAGCCTCAGCAATGGCGAGGCACTTAGCAACTCAGTGAGACCCTGTCTCTAATAAAATACAAAAAAGGGCTGGGGATCTGGCTCAGTGGTCAAGTGCCTCTGAAGTTCAATTTCTGGTACAAACAACAACAACAACAACAACAACTAACACCAATCCTCCTCAAATTATTCCATGAGGGCTGGGGTTGTGGCTCAGTGGTAGAGCACTCGCCTAGCATGTGCATGGCCTGGGTTCAATCCTCAGCACCACGTAAAAATAAAGGCATTGTGCACAACTAAAACAAATAAATAAATATTAAAACAAAACAAAAAAGTATTCCATGAAATAAAAAAGGAGGGAACTCTTCCAAACACATTCTATGAAGCTAGTATTTCCCTGATATCAAAACCAGACAAAGACACATCAAGGAAAGAAAACTACAGACCAATATCCCTGATGAACACAGATGCAAAAAGTATTAATAAAATACTGGCAAACTGCATACAAAAGCATATTAAAAAGATAGTTCATCATGATCAAGTGGGTTTTATCCCAGGGATGCAAGGTTGGTTCCACATATGGAGATCAATAAACATAATTCATCACATCAATACACTTAAAGACAAGAATCACCTGACTATCTCAATAGGTGCAGAAAAAGCATTTGACAAAATACAGCATCCATTTTTGTACAAAACACTAGAAAAACTAGGGATTGTAAGAATATACCTCAATATTGTAAAAGTTATGTACATTAAACCCAAGCCAACATCATTCTAAATGGAGAAAAATTGAAAGCATTCCTTCTAAAAACTGGAAAAATACAGAGGTGCCCTCTTTCATCACTGCTACTTAACACAGTCCTTGAAACTCTAGCCAAAGCAATTAGGCAAAAGAAAGAAATTAAAGGGATATAATTAGGAAGAGAAGAACTCAAACAATCCCTGTTTGCTGATGACATGATGCTATATTTAGAAGACCCAAAAACTCCACCAGAAAACTTCTAGAACTCATAAATGAATTCAGCACAGTAGCAGGATATAAAATTAACACCTATAAATCAAATGTGTTCCTATACATCAATGATGAATTAGCTAAAGAGAAATTAGGAATACTATCCCATTCACAATAACCTCAAAAACAAAATACTTGAGAGTCAATCTAACAAAAGAGGTGAAAGACCTCTACAATGAAAATTACAGAACACTAAAGAAAGTAATTGAAGAAGACCTTAGAAGATGGAAGGATCATCTATGTTCTTGGATAGACAGAATTAATATTGTCAAAATGACCACAATACCAAAAGTGCTACACAGATTAATGTAATTCCTATTGATATTCTTCATAGAAATAGAAAAAAAGCAGTCATGAAATTCATTTGGAAAAATAGAGAGGACCAGAATAGCCAAAGCAATTCCAATGATATTCTTCATAGAAATAGAAAAAGCAGTCATGAAATTCATTTGGAAAAATAAGAGACCCAGAATAGCCAAAGCAATCCTTAGCAAGAAGAGTGAAACAGGAAGCATCATAATACCAGACCTTAAATTATATTACAGAGCTATAGTAACAAAAATGGTATGGTATTGGCACCAAAACAGACACATATACCAATGGTACAGAATAGAAGACACAGAGACAGACCCACATAAATACAGTTATCTCATACTGGAAAAGACACCATAAATATACATTGGAGAAAAGATAGCCTCTTCAGCAAATGGTGCTGAGAAAACTGGAAATACACATGTAGATTGATGAAATTTAATTCCTAAAGCTCACCCTGCACAAAATTCAACTCAAAGTGAATCAAAGACCTAGGCATTAGACCAGAGACCCTGCACCTACTAAATGAAAATGTAGGACCAACTCTCCATCATGTTGGCTTAGGAACTGACTTCCTCAATACGACCCTAAAGCACAAGAAGTAAAATCAAGAATCAATAAGTGGGACAGTATCAAACTATAAAAAACTTGTTCACAGCAAAGTTAACAATCAAGAGCATGAAGAGATAGCCTAAACAATGGGAGGAAATCTTTGTCACCTGCATCTCAGAGCATTAATCTTTAGGTTATATTAAGAATTCAAAAAACCTAACAGCAATAAAACTTTAAACAACCCAATCAGTAAATGGGCAAAAGAACTGAACAGACACTTCACAGAAGAAGAAATATGAATGATCAATCAATATATGAAGAAATATTCAGCATCTCTAAAGAAATGCAAATTAAAACTACACTGAGATTCCATCTCCAGTCAGAATGGCAATTATCAAGAATACAAGTAACAATAGATGTTGGCAAAGATGTGGGGGGTGGAAAGTACACTATACATTGCTGGTGGGACTGCAAATTGGTGCAACCACTCTGGAAAGAAGTTTGGAGATTCCTCGGAACACTTGGAATAGAACCGCTATTTGACTCAGTTATCCCACTCCTCAGTATATACCCAAAGAACTTAAAATCAGCATACTATAGGACATGACCACATCAATGATCATAGCAGCTCAATTCACAATAGCTAAGATATGAAACCAACCTAGGTGACCATCAACAGAAGAATGGATAAAGAAAATATGGTACATATATACAATGGAATATTATGCAGCCATAAAGAAGAATCAAATTATGGCATTTACTGGTAAATGGATGGACCTGGAGACTATAAGGCTAATGAAATAAGCCATTACCCAAAAAAACAAGGTTGAATCTTCTCTTTGACATGTGGATGCTAACACACAACAAGGAGGGAGAGGAAGAACAGAAGTTCATTGGATTAGACAAAGGGGAATGAAGGGAAGGGAGTGGGTGGGAATAGGAAAGACAGCAGAATGAATTGGACATAACTCTCCTAATGTTCATGTATGAATACACAACCAATGAAAGCACATTATGTACAACCCCAAGAAAGGGACCCTAATTAGAATAAGTTATACTCCATGTATGTTTAATATGTCAAAATACAGTCTACTGGGCTGGGGTTGTGGCTCGGTGGTACAGTGCTCGCCTCGCATGTGTGAGGCACTGGGTTCGATCCTCAGCACCACATAAAAAAAAAACAAAATAAAGTTATTGTGTCCATCTATAACTAAAAAAATTTTTTTAAATACACTCTACTGTCATGTATATCTAAAATGAACAATTTTTAAAAAGAAAGAAATCGAAGGAAAACAAGGATTCCTAGGAATAGTGCTAATATTCCCTCTAATATTGCAGTGGAGAGCCTGGCCCATGCCATCAGCACAGCACGAGTTGGTTCTTTAGCCTCTTTCCAAATTTACAAGATGATTCAAAGATTTATGGAAACAAATGGACAAAGAACAGCTAAGACATTTAATTTTTTTTTTACTTTTCACATTTTATTGGTGCATTATAGTTGTAGATGATGGTGGGACTTGCTGTTCCATATTCATAATGCACACAACACAACAATATAATTTGGATACTATCCCCAGCACTTCCACCCACCCTCCACAACTCCCACCCTGGTCCCCATTCTCTATTCTACTGATCACCCTTTGATGCCAAGATCATTTTGAAGAACGAAAGTATAGAAGTTAAATTTCTGAATACTGAGATTTATTAGAAAGTTATAGTGATTAGGAAGATGTGCTTCTGATGCAAAATTCAGTAAAGCAAGAGAACAAAATAGTCTGAAAATAGGACTAGTCCTTCAGGATTAGGCGAGACAAGACGCACAACGGAATAAAAGGAGAAAGATAAGTGATTTTTCAGTAAATGGTTCTTTATCAGTTGAGTTACAGCAACTGTCTCCTTGAATGACAGGCACCCATCTAGCCTATTTGTTCCACGTCAGTATAAGAGAACACTTATATCCTTCACCCAATAATACCAATGTTCAGATTTCATATCTATGATGGAGTCATCCTTTTTATATCCCTTCCTTGAACTCTTCCCTAGTACCATGCCCAATACCTCACTCAGATAGAAAGGGCTCGCTTGCTTCCCTGGGCTCCTTCCGCCATCGTGTGGCCAGATTCTGGAACAACACCCTTGAGAAGGTGTCTTACCAGGCTACAAATCCTGGACGTTTCCAGCGTGTCAGACTGGGTCGTCATCATGCTGGGTAGGCCCTTACCACGTGTTACTGATAACTCACACCAGCAACGAATTGAAGGAGCAACAGTGCAGGACCGTCCTTCACACACAGACCAGCACCAGTGACTGATGGCTGTAGCTCCTATTAAAGTTACAATCTACAGACAACAACTTGGAATTGTACACAGATGCTGACGTCTCTAAGGGACTGACGGCGACCTAAGTGGAGTGCTGTTACTTTCTTTTTAGTATCTTGAACCATTAAACTTAATATTTTATTTTGTACCAGTTAAAATAACAGCTTATAATTTTATTCCTCCTTTTAAAAATAAGTGTCTCAATCTCATGGAATTTTACACTGTCAATTATCTCAAATATGGAGGAAAGGCGTCAGAAATCCTTTTACCTGTCTCTAATACTTCAGACCTACTGATTGGGTGGTTTAAATTTAAATAAAATGAAAATTTTAAATATTCCCACAGACAGAAATTAATATTTCCCAAATATTAAATAAAGTGATTTGAAACGTCACCTACCATCGGGTTCCATGGTTCCCAAATATAGTAATTGGAAGAAATCGTTAATTAATCAAACTGAACCTGATTATGCTTAAATTGCATCCCATAAGATTCCAACTGCCCTTTTTTTGGTACCATTGAGCCACATCCCCAGCCCTTGTTTTATGTTTTATTTTGAGACAGGGTCTCACTAAGTCCCTAGGGCTGCACTAAGTTGGTGAGGCTGGTTTCAAACTTGCAATCCTCCTGCCTCAGTCTCCCAAGTTGCTGGGGTTCCAGGTGTGCATCACTGTGCCCAGCACCCCTATCTTTTATAGCTGTCGGGGCCTGGTTTAACAAAACTAGATGAATGTAAGGATGAGGAAGAAATATCCAAGAACAAACAGTGGGACTGGTTTCTCTAAAAGTAAATTACATTGTTCCATGAAAATGAGTCCATCCTGTTTATAAATTAGAAATCCACAGTTAAGGTCTCTGCAAGAATTAAATGAATTATATCTTTTAGTATTACTGCTGCTAACTTGAGTTGATTTTCCTTGTACACAGTGGGTTTTCCCATTACGGAGAATCATTTTTTTCAGCAATTAAAACATCAGTTTACTTCAAATAAAATTAATTTTAGGGAGCACTTTGATAGTCCTTAAAAATGAGGATACTTTGATGCTCATTCCATCTTTTCAGTATGAAAGAAAAATTAAAATAAGATGTGGAGAAATGAAGCATAAAATGTAGTTATGAAAAAAGTTTGTTATAAACTTTAGAAATTAAAATTTAACTTAAGAAGTCAATGAATTACACAAATGCCACAATGGGCACAGAGAAGTAGAAAGTTGTAGGAGCTGATGAATTTACCTAAAGTTTGTCAGAGAGGGATCACTAAAATGAAGATAGGTTGGTAACTGGATGGCCCCACTTGCAGTTTCTCTGCATCACAGAGAAGTTGGGAACTGCATTTCCCACAATCCTCTTTCTACCATGATTTCAGTTTAAAATTGACATTCTCATGAAAAAAATGTGGAGGAAAAGACACGTGGGCATTTTTTCCCTGAGATACTTGCATCCATACATGTGGACAGACATGAGATTTGTAGCATCTGTCTAGGGAGTTCCTGAGGGTGATCTACTTTAAAACCTCAGGACGAGATTGTCAGGTATAGCTAGTCTAATGTCACTTCTCCAGTTCTTCCATTATGGAAAATTTTTACCTAGGGAACAAAGAAGGGTCATGGCTGAACTGAGAGAGACATTAACTATGTTAGAAAGGCTCAGAAACAAGGCTACACGTGTAAACTCTTCTGATTTAGAAATGCTGACAGACTGTGCTTTGAAACAATTGCAGAAACATATAATTCATATAAAATCAAAGTTAGGATTAGATTGGGGGATAATTTGGAACTAGACACCTTGCTGTAACGAAATATAGATGAAAACTTGCCACAAATCCTCACCTCTGTACACTAACGAGAAGTAGCTCTTGGATAGGTACAGGATACACTCACTAGTACCAAAATACGGGATGGAACCTAGTTATGGGACCAATTCAGTATTGGGCATGGCACTATCTATGGAAAAGTTCAAGGAAGTTTTATATGTATATATGTGGATGACTCCATTGTAGATGTGAAATCTGAACGTTGGTGTTGCAGACTGAAACTGCTAGTAACTGAACCCATATAAAATTTGACTGAAGGATGGACGTGTTCTCCTACACCGACATGGAACAAATGGGCTAGATGGGTGCCTGTCATTCAAGGAGACAGGCACACAGGTACTGGACTCACCTGATGAAGAACTGCTTGTTGAAAAACCACTGTCATTTTCCTAGTAGCCCGTTGTGCTTCTTGTCTCATGTAATCATGCAGAACTAGATCTATTTCCAGACTTTCTTTTGTTTTCCTGATTTACTGATCTTTGTGTAAGAAGCACATCTTCCTAATCAATGTGGCTTTCTAATAAATCTCAGTATTCACAAATTTAACTTCTATAATTGTGTTCTTCCAAATGATCTTGGCTATTTTTCACCCACTTGTTTCCATAAATCTTTGAACTAGCTTGTCCGTTTCCCCTTTGCTGGAGAATCAGCTTCTTCTTTGCTAATGGCATGGGCCAGGCTCTCTGCTGCAATATTAGTCAGAATCCTTGTTGAAAGGGAGTAGCCAATTCCTTTAATACCTAGCACACTCACTTCAAACTTTTGGCATTTAATTTATAGCATGTGTGATGAGTTCTTGCCTTTTCTTAATCAGCTATTTACTATCACAGGTTTTTGAAAATTTCTAAGTTTGTTTGTACCATTTGAGGTCATCACAGAAGTCTTTTCATCTATTCAGGTAGAGAGTTACATTGCTAGATTTTCTGATATGATATCAGCTTCACTTTTTTTTTTTTTTTTTTTTTTTTTTTTTTTTTTTTTTTGGTACCAGGGATTGAACTCAAGGGCACTTGACCACTGGGCCACATCCCCAGCCCTTTTTATGGATTTTATTAGAGACAGGGTCTCACTGAGTTGCTAAGTGCCTCGCCATTGCTGAGGCTGGCTTTGAACTCGCGATCCTCCTGCCTCAGCCTCCCAAAGTGCTGGGATTACAGGCATGCGCCACCGCGCCTGGCTTCACATTTTTTTTGCAGAGCTATCCTGATTGATCATAGTATATTCTTAGTGCGCTATTAGATTTGGTTGCTGGCAATTGTATTTGGGACAGAGGCACATGCATCTGGAGAAGATGTCGACTGTGGTTTTCTGTTCTTTATCGTCCTCCATGTTTGGAATCACGGTAACACTGACCTCCTAAAATCACTTCACACTGTTTACGCTTCCTCTGGAACACCTTCCTGGAACAACCTGTATAATACGAGAATTAACTGTTCCTTTAAAGTTTGCTAGATCCAAGGTGATCATACTGTTCATCTGTGATTTGTGTAAGTAAGCACACTAGAGAATAAAGGGGGTATTATTAATAATTGTGCCAGGGCAAAGAGCATTAACGAGAAGGATTCTAAGCAAAGTGGAATTCTTGTTAATGCTTTTGGAGAGGGGAGGGACTCGGTGGCAGAGGAGGCCTCTCAGTGGCTTCTCAGCATCTTGACACCTGGTGGACCTTTTCAGCTTTGCCTTTCTTCCAGTGCAGTCTGGATGGTTTCTTTCTTTCTTTCTTTTTTTTTTTTAAGTATTTATTTTAGATTTATTATGCACAGTTGCTCATTGTAGAGTTTTATCATTCTCAATCTCTGTTATGTCTGTAGTTGTTTCAGACTTTTGGATTGTTTTAAATCTCATCTTTTCTTTTTTCTTGATAATTGTCAGAAACCTACCTACTTATGCTTAGTAAGATTTAAGATTCCAGTTTCTCTCATCTAGGGTCTCTGTCCTTATTGTAGGCTATTTCTGTTCCACTGATTTGGATTGGATTAAAGTCAAGTGCCTAAACTTCATTATGTCTTCTTGCTCCGTCTGTCGATTTCCTCTTTTTTTCTAACACCTGAAACTTAATCCTCAGCTCACTTTAAAACTGTTAGAAAAACAGTGTGTTTTCGTGGTATATTGAAACTACCATGAAAAGCAAAAACGAAACAACGGGAACATCGCATCCCTTCCACCCAGCGATTGCCACACTGAGCCCTTACTGCATGCTAACTGGACCATCTTCTATGCACAGATTTTATTAAAATGAAATCGAGCTACACATGCTCTTTTGTAATCTCCTTTGTGTAGTTGATCTAGGCGATCGTCGTCTTTCCATGTTAATACATACTCACCTCATTTAATAAACAGTGAAGATTCCAATCTCCCAAATTGTGCCAAAGATGTTCTATGAACCTGGTGTGCCCAATTTGGAAGAACATAATTATAGAAGTTGACATCCCTTCAATCTCCTTCAATCTGGCACAGTCCTACTCTGTCACACACAGATTTCTTGGAAACACTGGCCCAGGGGTGGTTCTGATGACCCACTTTCTGCTGTGCCTAGTTTCCTCTTGCTTGTTCACCCATATATCATGTACACGGGCGGTTAGTTCTAATGGTCCAGTTAACATTTTTGGCAAAGAAAATGCATCTGAAGTGAAGCTGTGTTCTATTTATTGCCTCACGACAAAGTCTCTTAACATCCACATGTCACTCCTGAGGGTTTACTTTTACCCAGTCAAATATCCGGTTCCACATCAATCATACACCTCATGGTTTTAACCCAAATTACAATACTTGCTGTACTTGATAAATTCTTTAAGAGTTACAGGCTATAATTCAGTAAAATAGGGCTTTCTCTCCTCCACCAGGGCTCTCTGATTACTATAAATAGAACTGTACTAGACAGACAAGATAAAGGCTTCACTTTTTCATCTTAGTGACTGAATTTCCGTGCAAGAAGCTTGTTTGGTGGTTGTATCAATGACACATGAGTTTTTCCTGATTATTCCATCTCTGGGTATCATTAGGCAACTTGCTCTTTTCATTGATTCTATTTATTTATTTATGTATTTATTTTATTTGGGGAGGGTACCAGGGATTAAAATCAGGGGCACTCGACCACTGAGCCACATCCCCGGCCCTGTTTTGTATTTTATTCAGAGACAGGGTCTCACTGAGTTGCTTAGCACCTCGCTGTTGCTGAGGCTGGCTTTGAACTCATGATCCTCCTGCCTCAGCCTCCTGAGCTGCTGGAATTACAGGCGTGTACCACCGTGCCCAGGGATTCAGTGTATTTAAATCTATCATAGTTGGTATTATTTTGGATGCTCGAGTCATCATAACTAATCAAATAGAGATTTCCTCCAGCTGGATTATTTGTCCTTTTATATAACCCACTGCTTTTTAAATTTTTCCATGATTTCTGCACAAGAAAATGTCCTAGGCTCACCTTATTAGTCCCCGGCATCAGATGAGGATCCAGCCATTCCTCTAAAGGGCCCCGATTCCTTTTAGTGAAGAGTTGATTTGGAGACCCGAATCTAAGTACTTGGGTTTATTGCTAATAGGGTGTGTTGCTTCTAGTTAATTTAAGATGGTAAAAATAAGATGTTTACATTTTAATGTTCAGAGATATTTGAATTCTTCTAGCTACCTATATTTGGCTTTCTCTATAATCCTCAAAAAAAGCATAAGGATTAATAAGGAAGGCAAATAAAATTACCCTTAATTCATATCTACAACATAATCAAAAGATGGACATTCCATATGTGATTATAACTTGTTGATTAATAGTAAAAATTGCAATGGCAAAGACTCCTATGTTACTAGTCCATTGATAGGTGTTGAGACTTTCCACATTACTCAGTGTGTTGTATTTATGAATGTTCAGTATTTGAGAATGATTTGCATTATTTGGATGCACTGTTCTATGTATATATATTAGCCTAATCTTATCAATTGGTGTTTACTGATTATATTTTCTATATCATGCATCAAAAAAGGTGTTTTTAAATCTCCCACTTGAATTGTAGATTCATCTATTCATTTGTTTATTTCTGACTAGTTCTATATACATGTTTTCTATGATATGTTGTTAGGTATAAAAATATGCTTAGAAACATATTTTTTAATCAGTTAAACATTTTATCACAATGGATTGATCCATTGTGGGGGACAGGTTACTGGGAATTGAACGCAGGGGTGTTTTATCACTGAGCTATGCCCCCAAAACTGTTTATTTTTTATGTTGAGACAGGGTCTCATTAAGTTGCCCAGGATGTCCAAGAACTTGTGATCCTCCTGCCTCAGCCTCCCAAGTATCTGTGATTACAAGCATGCACCACCATGCCTAGGTGCAATGATGCTTTTTCTCTGAAAATTTATTTAGTATGGTATTAAATTAAACAAAGTAAAGAAAATGGTGTGAGCTGATGGGTATGTTAATTACCTTGATTATGGTAATCATTCTACAGTATATATGTATAGCAAAACATCAAGTTATACAACTTAAATATATATTTTGCCAATTTTACCTCAGTAAGGCTGAAAAATATACATTTCATTATTATTCAAAAATTCCATTTGTCTGTTTGTGTGAGGCACAAATGGAATAATGGAAAGTTTGGGGGTAATTTACATTTTAACTGATACATAAAAAACATATAAATTGTCCATATTTATGGGTACCATGTGATGTTTCCATAATGTGTATACCATGCTTAAATCAGGGTGAACATATCTGTCTTCTCAAACATTCAACATATCCTTATGGTGAAAACATTCAAAATCCTTTCTTCCTTTTGAAATATATAGATTATTGTTAAAGAAACACATTAAAGGGCTGGGGTTGTGGCTCAGAAGTACAGCGCTTGCCTGGCATGCGTGAGGCACTGGGTTCGATCCCCAGCACCACATAAAAATAAAATAAAGGTATTGTGTGCACCTACAACTAAAAAATAAATGTTTTTTTTTAAAAGAAAAAAAACCGTTAAAAATAATACACTGCCCCTGTTCTCCTGCAGTGCAGGAGTTGGGAAGTTCCTCCCACGCCTTCAGCTGCCCCAGGCACTGTTGAGACAGAAAAAGCAGACAGGTGGGAGCAAGAACTGGGGGCAGAAGAAAAACAGGAAAGCAACATGGACAATGGCGTTGTGTCCGTCTCTATTCTACATAACAGCTTGTGCAGCAATTACAGATACGACTGTGGAAGTGGAGGTTCAAAAAGGAATAGTGCTAACTCTCCCAGGGTCCTGCGGCTCCTGAGAACATGGATGGGAACAGATCTATCTGAAGTCTTGAGCCAAGTCCGTGCTCTTCACAAAGACAGGGTGTAAAATGATACAGTTGTGTCCATATTTTCTTCCTAGCCGTCATTAATTCAAATGTGTCCAACGTTTGGTTGAGATAGCAAACCCCTGGGGTCATTTCACTTGATTCGTCTAGTTCATGGGAGGAGTTAAAAGATCCCATGATTCCTTTGTGACTTTCTGATCTTTGAGATGAGACAGAAGATGACTGGTATAATAAATATGACGACCAGTTGCAATCACGGACTCATCATGGAAAGTAAGGTTAATTTCACAGAACACCCCGACGTTCATCTTCATGAGAATAGTTTCATCACACCGAATAGTATCTGCTTTTCTAACAGACTGCATAAGAGGAGGGAATGTTTTATCACTGTTGAAACTTCTTTTACCCACAATAAGTAGGATGTATGATTGCAGGAGCCCTGTTTGGGGATTGACTTGAATTGCAGTTGACTATGAGCCGTGGAGATTTGGCCATTGTCGCCACCCGTAGTCTCACGGGATTTGTTGCGGGATCTCGAGTGACTTGACCGAAAATTGCTGATCGGGTCAGCGCCATTTTAGTGGTGTGTTTGGCGTGTGTTAGTTGTTGTTAGAACCAGAGAGAAAAGTTATCAGAATAAAAAGCTGTTTGTCTCCAGTTTGCTTCTGAAGTTCTTCCCGCGGCTCCGTTGCTCCAAGCGCTTCAGGCGGCTACAGGTGGCGGCCCGTACGGGGAACTTCGGAGCGGACAGGTAAGAACTGAAAGGTCTCTAAAGATGGGTTCGAATATAACTGAATCCCAAGTGATAGAGGCTATGCAAAGACTCCTTGATATACCTGACTCTGTTCTCAGTGAGGAGTATATAGACAAAAGTGAAAGTGATCAAAAAAGTGTAGATTCCACTGGGCCAACTGAGACCAGTAAGGAGAGTATTAGAAGAGACCCAAAAATGACAAAAATCCAAGCTATTAAAGCTATTCGGGAGTTATTGGCGAAAGCTGAAGGATACTTGCTCTCACTGGAAGCTGGGCCTCAGGATATTGCTGTCAGTGAAATTAGCAGTGGTGAGGAATCTAGTAAAAGTGATCCTGAGAAAATGAGGAGAAAGAAATTTAAAAAGACCGAGAAAAAGGTCCGTCAGGCAGAGGAGTCACTTGTGTCCTCTACTCCCCCATGGGTGGAATCCATTACAGAAAATATGAAGGGTATTACTAGGCATTTGCATACCCTAGAAACAGAAATAAAAAGTCTTTCTGATCGCTTATGCGCTCTCGAGGACAACTCACAGATACATTGGGAACCGCCAGCATTTGAAAAGAAAAATGGACAGAGGGTCCATCAGTCAGTAGATTTCAAAACAATAAAAAATCTCAAAGAGGCAGTAATGACTTATGGGCCCCAAGCTCCTTTCACGTTGAGTATGCTGGAGTCCCTTAACACCTTTAGCTTAACCCCCTCAGACTGGAAAAGTCTATGTAAAGCAACATTAAGTGGGGGGCAATTCTTGGTTTGGCGATCGCAATTCCAAGAACTTTGTATAGAAACGGCTAAAAGAAACGCGGCTGCAGGGTTTGAAAACTATAATATAGACATGCTCACAGGAGAAGGGCAATTCGCAGACTTACAGGCTCAAACAGATTATGACCCAGATATATATGCTCAGATAAATGTAGCTGCCTTAGAACATGGAAAACTGTACAAGGACCTGGGGATCTACAAGGTGGCTTGTCAAAAGTGATTCAAGGACCTAATGAGCCGTATGCCGACTTTGCTGATCGACTTTTGAGAACTGCAGGTAGTGTGTTTGCAGATGTTGACCAAGCTATGCCATTAGTTGTTCAATTAGCTTATGAAAATGCAAATAAATGGTGCCAAGCAGCCATCAGGCCATGGAGAACTAAAAAGGATCTTTCCGTATATATACAACTATGTAAAGATATAAATGACGCCTTTGTCACAGGAAATGTGATTGTAGCCTCAATGAGAGGTGCTTCCTCTCGAAATTTCACAAAGGCTAAACGTAGATATTATAATCAATCAGGATATTCCAGGCAAAATTATCATAATCAATCAGGCAATTCTAGGCAAAATCCCAAAAGAGAAATAAGACCAAGCTCATATCGTGCCCCAGGCCGCTGCCCCAGGTGTAAAAAGGGAAATCATTGGGCCAATAAATGCCATTCAAAATTTGACATCCATGGAAATCCTTTGTTCAGGAATTCAAAAAACGGGGCACGGGGCCCAATACCCCGGGGCCCACAAATGTACGGGGCATTGCAGAAGGAGTATCCTCAAGCATCCACTCAGATGCTTCCCCGACACAATCCCTACTACCCATCCACTCCCTCGCCAGAGGAACAAGAGGAAATGCAGGATTAGACCTCTGTTCCACCGCCCGAATAGTGTTAACACCTGAAATGGGGGTTCAACTGATTCCCACAGGAGTCAGGGGACCTCTTCCCTCAGGGACTGTAGGACTTATTATCGGGCGTAGTCCTAAAAGCTTATTAGGTTTGCAAGTGACCCCAGGTGTAATAAACTCAGACTACAAAGGGGAAATAAAAATAATGCTTAGCTCACCCCAAAGTATAACTTCTGTTAATCAAGGAGATAGAATTGCTCAATTGCTTCTCCTTCCCAATTTACATAATTCATTTAAAATGGGTATGCCTCAAGAAGGGAACAATAGAGGATTTTGTTCCACTGACTCAAGTCCCATGGCTTGCTGGGTTCGAGACTGTTCAAGGAGGCCTATGTGTAAAATAAAAATCCAAGGAATAGAAATGGAGGGATTAATAGATACTGGAGCTGACTCTTCCATTATTAATTTACGCCAATGGCCCAAGCACTGGCCTCTGCAAAAAGCTTCAACCAGTTTAAGAGGCTTGGGATATAATAACCTCCCAGATAAAAGTGCAGTAATTTTAAAATGGGAGGATGATGAAGGCCATAAAGGAACATTTCAGCCTTATGTTTTACCTAATCTACCGGTTACTTTATGGGGAAGAGATATTTTGCAACAAATGGGAGTACACCTTGCAACCAAGCCTGCAGATGTTAAATGTGAAAACCTACAGGGTAATCTTAACCATAAAAGAACTCATTATCAAAAAGTACAGAGTAATCTTAACCCTAAAAGTAATAATTGTCATAAAGGAAAAAGATATTTTTTTTCGGGGCCACTGAGAAAATAATTTTGAAAATATCATGGCTTTCTGATAAGCCAATGTGGGTCCCTCAGTGGCCCCTATCTAAAGAGAAATTACAAGCGGCCCACCAATTAGTTCAGGAACAATTAGAAGCAGGTCATATAGAACCTTCCACCTCTCCCTGGAATTCCCCCATATTTGTGATCAAGAAAAAGTCAGGAAAATGGCGATTGTTACATGATCTTAGACAAATCAATAAAACCATGCAAGTTATGGGGCCTACTCAACCTGGACTTCCTAGTCCCATAGCTATTCCAAAAAATTTCCATCTTATTACTCTTGATATAAAGGATTGTTTCTTTTCTATTCCCCTACATCCTCTGGATGCCCCCAGGTTTGCTTTTTCCGTTCCTTCTATGAACAATAATGGCCCTGATCAGAGATATCAATGGAAGGTTTTACCACAGGGAATGGCTAATAGCCCCACCATATGCCAAATATATGTGGACAAGGCTATCCAACCCATTAAAAATAAATATCCAAACCTCATGTGTCTACATTACATGGATGATATTTTATTGGCCCACCCTAATCAAAAAATCTTATTTAATATATTCAGTGATGTGGTAGAAAATTTAAAAAAATATGGATTATATATAGCAGAAGAAAAAGTTCAAACCAGATCTCCCATATTATATTTAGGATTTAAAATCATGGATACTTTTGTTAGACCCCAAAAAATTTTAATAAATAAAGAACATTTGACCACCCTCAATGATATCCAAAAACTACTGGGAGACATTAATTGGCTTCGCCCTACACTAAATCTCACTACTGGCCAACTAAAACCTTTATTTGACATCCTTCGTGGAGATCCTGATCCATCTTCACCACGAATATTAACTCCTGATGCTAGGAAAGCTTTAAAGTTAGTAGAAAAAGCCATCGAAGGAGCTCATTGTGATAGATTTGATTTAACTCAACCGCTGATGTTGATTATTATTTCTTCACAATATACACCCACAGGAGTATTTTGGCAACAAGGGCCTTTATTATGGATACATTTGCCCGTCTCTCCTAAAAGTATAATTGAATCTTATACCTCCATGGTGGCTAAACTTATTCTTCAAGGACTTAAGACTTCTACTAAAATATTTGGCATTCACCCTGCTACTATTATTACTCCCTATTCATCATCACAGATTGAATACTTATGCTTCAATGATAATGATTGGGCTATAGTTAAATGCTCTACTTCTGTAAATTTTGATAATCATCTTCCTAAGTCCCCTATATTATCTTTTTGTATTAATCATCCTATTATATTTCCACAGGTAATAAAAAATCAACCTATTCCTAAGGCATCTAATGTATTTACAGATGGGTCCTCAAATGGTACTGCTACAGTAGTCACTAAAAAAGAAAATATGACTTACATAACTGCACACAAATCAGCTCAACTAGTGGAACTGGAAGCTGTGGTAAGAGCTCTGGAAAATTTTAGGGACCAGCCCGTAAACATTTTTTCAGATAGCCACTATATTGTACAAGCCGTCCCAAAATTAGAGTTAGCAGGACCAATAGCACCTCATACTCCAGCCTTTAAATTGTTTTATCAAATACAAAAACTTTTGTGGGCAAGAAAAGAACCTCTATTCGTAGGCCATATTAGAGCACATACTAATTTGCCTGGTCCCCTCCATGAAGGTAATCAAAAGGCTGATGAACTTACAAAAACAGTATTTATACTTTCAGCGCTACAACAAGCTACTTTATTTCATTCCCAGTTTCATGTCAACAGCACCACCTTGCAACGTAGGTTTAAAATCACAAAGGAGCAAGCCAGAACAATTGTAAAAGATTGTAAATCTTGTATGACACATTTGCCCAATCCTCATTTCGGAGTTAACCCTAGAGGATTAATGCCCAATCATTTGTGGCAGATGGATGTTACTCATGAGCCAAGTTTTGGAAAATTGCGATTTATTCATGTGACCATAGATACATGCTCAGGCATGATTTTTGCTTCCTTACATTCTGGAGAAAAAGTTAAAGATGTTACATCTCATTGTTTGCAAGCTTTTGCTGCATTGGGCATCCCCAAAATGCTTAAAACAGATAATGGCCCCGCATATACGTCCTCATCTTTCAAACAGTTTTGCGCAAAATTCAATATATCCCATAAAACAGGCATCCCATACAATCCTCAGGGTCAGGGCATTATTGAAAGAGCAAACCGAACACTGAAAATTATGTTATTAAAACAAAAAGAAGGAAATTGGAAAAGTCCTAAGGACAGATTGGCAGTTGCCCTGTTTACCTTAAATTTTTTAACTTTAGACTCTAATGGTTATTCTGCTGGAGACAGACATTGGAATCCACACCAAAAACATAAACCTTTGGTTTACTGGAAGGATATTCTTTCAGGTACATGGAAGGGTCCAGATCCAGTATTAATTTGGGGAAGAGGATCTGTTTGTGTTTTTCCAAAAGACGAATCCTCTCCAATATGGATACCATCTAGATTAATAAAACAGGTACCACATCAAAATGATCAAGATGAAGTTATTGAAGAATCAAGATTAATAAAAAAAGGTACAAAATCAAGAGGACCAAGATGAAGGTATAGAATGATTCCCTCAAAAGAGTCCTTCAAAATATTTCACAACTTAAGTGTCATTCCTCCCGGCCGGGACGAGGAGATCTCTCTTTAGTGTGCACACAATTGTATTTTTTTTTTCTTTTCTTTTTATACATGTCTTTATGTCTGTACATTTGTCTATATTTCATGTTAATGTGACGTCACAAATATATGTTTGTATGTTTGTTCGTCTGTCCAGCGTGACGTCACAAAGAACAAAGCGCTTATGAAAAAGAAAATATACATATATATATGGATCCAAATAACTTTAATTCATTTTAGGTTAAGAGTATTCAATTTAGGTAAATAATTTTATAAATGAAGGTACTTTCAATTTTGATTTATAGGTGTCCCTGGGACTTCTCTTTAGCAAACAATATGACTAGTGCTATATAATCTGATATTTTGGTGTTTTGACTTAAGATTGTTTATTTGTTATTAACTTCATTTGTTTAATAGCTCATTAATTTCGATTATCTCAACAGGTAAAAAATTGCTCTGTATACAGAGACTCAAGGGTTCCAGCTAACAAATTATTTCTCTCAAGTGCCTTTACCTTTTCTTTAATCTATCTTTAATGCAGTAATTACCCTCAGTCTTTCTTTGTTTTGTTCTAAATATGACATTTTTCCAACTTATGTTTGTAGAAGCTCAACCAGCGATGTATGTGAACAAAAATCAACTTAAATTTTCTAATCTAATTATTCTATTTTGTAGTTTGACAACTCGCCTCTTGACTCAGTGCTGCAATAGCACTGCCTTTCCTTTAATAATTGATGCTTGAGTTTCTAGGTAGCGGGCCCTGAAGATTTGCCGGTGGCATTGTCTAAACATAAAAAAGACGTCTGCTGCTCAAACATCAAACAACCTCACCAACAGTGTGGCCTCTGCTCTACATGCATGGGGCCTCCTACATCAACATGTTATAACAAATGGACATTTTGATCTTTCATTGTTTGGGACTTTACGGGACAATGCCTTGCGGGTATTTGTCTAGAGAATTCAGTGTGTTACTTGATGGAACTTAGGACAGCTGATTTGTTTAAACAATTTGATATGCTATGCAATTTGGCTCATCACCAAAAGGCTTGTTGCCTTAAAGCCGCAACATCTCCTCACAATTGGACGGCTGTTAGTCATCATATATAGTCAATCCTAAAGGGCTCCATTGGATGGCTGGTTAGCCAATGACGGGTAAGATCCCCAGAGGGGGACAACCTAAGACAGGCACAGTCACACGGGACAGTCTCATGTGGCCGACATATCAACCTAAGACAGGAGTCAAGGGCACAGCCTTGATTATCCGATGACGGGTAAGAATGTTGGTTGCACATAGACGTCCTAGAGCATTACCTCTTTTAAAACAAAAAGGGGGAAATGCAGGAGCCCTGTTTGGGGATTGACTTGAATTGCAGTTGACTATGAGCCGTGGAGATTTGGCCATTGTCACCACCCATAGTCTCACAGGATTTGTTGCGGGATCTCGAGTGACTTGGCCGAAAATTGCTGATCGGGTCAGCGCCATTTTAGTGGTGTGTTTGGCGTGTGTTAGTTGTTGTTAGAACCAGAGAGAAAAGTTATCAGAATAAAAAGCTGTTTGTCTCCAGTTTGCTTCTGAAGTTCTTCCCGCGGCTCCGTTGCTCCAAGCGCTTCAGGCGGCTACATATGATCTCAAGGAAAAATGCTGGAATACCAATGATTACTAAGAGTAGGAGGGAGACACAAGTTTAAACTTTACAATGCAGTAGGAAACAAAAGAGACATTTTAACAAATAAAATATAGGGCATGTAATTCCATAAGCCATTGCATGTGTTCAGAAAGAGCCCCTGTGCCCAGCTGTCCAGGTAATTTTAAGACACTACCAGGAACTTCCTGAAACTGCCATCACTAAGATGTGGGATATTTGTCCCTGTGCCTAAGAGAAGAATGCGAATTAAGAGCAAGATGTTGTTAAATAGATGAAGCACACCCACCGTTTCTTACAGCGGAAGGCAGCTATCTGAAATAGACAGTCTTGGGGCCGGAGGCCATAATTAGAATCAGCTCTTAGGGAGGCGCCTCCCGGTAAAGTTCAGAGCAAAACCCAATGAGGAAATGACATGAAGTTCATGGCCAGGTGTATCCAATGGCATGCCCTCCTGTGTCCTTTGGAGGCTTGTAATTGTGAGGGAGCCTGGACACACTTCTTTTTTTTTTTTTTAATATTTATTTATTTACTTTAGTTGTACACAATGCAATGCTTTTATGTTTACGTGGTGCTGAGGATCGAACCCGGGCCGCGCGCGCGTGCGAGGCCAGCGCTCTGCCGCTGAGCCACAACCCCGCCCCCTGGACACACTTCTTTAGCGCTTTGAAATAATTTTGTTTAAGACCCTCTAACACCAGGATTCCTCCTCTCCAGGGGTGGAGAAGTTTAACCATTAATATTTCCCAGGAAAGGCATGAAAGCATCTCTTATCTTCAAGAGATAAGAGAATTATTACGGAAGTCCTTCTGCAGACAGCGACTGCACGCACCTGCACGTGAGGGTATGATGCCACCCTTCCCAAGTACACAAAATCACCCAAACATTTAGCTGGACCACATTTTACATGTTCAAATAGCTAAATAGCTACAAAGGGCCTCTCAATGGACGTATGGGCCTCTTTCTCTACCTGGACGCACTAAAATGAAACTGCTTTTATAATACCGGTGAGTGATACTGAGAGAATCTGAAAAACACTAGGCAAGCCTAATTATTACTAAAATGGTCTTTCCCTGTTTCTCTGTGTGAATCATGACAGAGATTATGTAAGCAACGTGAGAAAGTACATCTTTGGTTCAAATAAGAAACTTCCTCTGAACACCAAGGCTGGTCTGCATCCTGAAGATGCTTGCCCCTCTCTGAAGGTCTAAATTTGATCTTGGATAAGAATAATCCCTGTAAGCACTGTTCATTGAACATGAGAGCATAGGTGAGGTACCGAGATCAAGAGAAGGACTGAGAGTCATGGGATTTTATAATCACCACTGAAGACACTGAAAAAAGGATCTTTATAGTATTTACTCCAAAAGCAAGAGAAACATTATTTTTACAACTGTCTAAATTATAAATGACCTTAAATGCACGATGAGAGTTGCCACATTTTTGAGATACGAGAAACCATACTTATGAAAGGGAAAAGTTCTACCTGTATACAACACAGAGAACACAGAGGAAACACTTGCTAGCTCATACCAGGAACAGACTGGTATCCTAGAGTCAACTTTCTTTTCTCTGATCAATCAGTCCTTTCTCTTCTATTTAATCCAAAATTTCATTTTTATTAGTTTTAATGTATCTTGATATATAATATGCAATATGTGCTTAACCAATGATTAACAATGTTTTTATGCTGAAAGGTTATCATATTTAAAACATAAACTATGTTATCAAACACATTTTAAGACAACGTATAACATAATCCCTTGATGGCTATAAGTACCCTAGCTTGGATTAATTAATTTTAATTAATTTGAAGATCAAATTAATTTATATCAATAAGAATACATAAAAACTTATAATCCATTGCCATAATGTTGAATTGTTCTGAAGATCCTAGATCAATGATGGGTTTTAGAAAATATATTTGCACTAACTTAAAAGGATAATGAAACTACAGTTCATATACAGCAATTTCATAGAGAAACAAGGACATCATATTATATTCATACGGTATAAATGGTAAAACTAACAATCCATGTCAATGGAATATTGTCTAAAGTTTACAAGAACCAAATTTATAAACACTATATATTTAAATTATGACTCAGTTGAAGATTTGTGTTTATATTCACGTTTCTATTATAATTACTAGGAATGTGTAAGGAAGGGTAAGGGATTTAGGTTTTTATTTTAACTATTTTATAAAACAATAAATAAATTAAAAGTTGTAGACCAATTAAAAATCTCATATTTATATTTTTACTTCCCACTGAGGCAAATTCAGAGAGTACATGCAAACTTCTTTTAACTCAAAACTTCATAAAAAATAGAAATGAAAATGTTTCCCCTGCATGGGAATATTAATGGGAACATGCTATGACCATAAAAGTTCTCTCTCAACCAAATAATATTAAAAACTTTACAGAGGAGTTAATAAGACCTTTTTATGGTTACTCATGATAAGCCTAAAGATAATTTACATCTCTTTTCTTCCTCTTATTGTACTCAGCAAGAACACTGAGGTCATTTAGTAATTAGATTTTCTCTTTTGTCATCCAAAATCTTTTTTTTAAATTTTTGGCTGGAAATGGGAAATCTGAAAAATTCCTCTAACTATACACAAATAAGATGCTGGAAGTCTCAGACTAATAGTCAACTATTCTGTTTTTACACTCATCCGATGTAGTGTCACACCAGTGAATGCCTTATGTGATTTTTATATTTTTAAGTGGAAAGTATTTATAATAGAAAACAGGAACACCATTAAAATGATTTTAAAGATCTTTGTGAATTTGACAGGGTTCTTTATACATTTGTTATTTATGTACATTTTATTTTATTCCCCAAAGAGTATAATATTGCTTCTTCTAATCTTTTGGGGTGCCATTTTCAGCTTACTGCATCACCTATCTAATTTTTTTTTAAATTGCATATACTTATGGGGTACACTGTGATGTCTTGATACATTATACTGAAAGAGTATAGTAAGATTTCAAAGATTTTTTTTTTAATTCAGTACTTTCATTTCTTCACTTGCAAAGAATTTTTCAAGTAGAAAAATTATATTTCTGAAACTTACTTATTGAATTTGCACGGCATGTTACAAAATTTGATTCCTGGCTCAGTTCCTCAAGTGCTTGCCACTTCCTAGGCTGGGGAGTTATTTCAATCCCTTTCTTCCAAGAAAAACGAACTGTTCAGAGAACACACCGGCTGCTTTGAGCGCAGGATGGAAACTCGACCTCTAGGGGGCAGCAGTTCCCTGACACCGAGCGCTGGTGGTATTTGGAGTCTGGGATCTTTTGTAGGCCAATACTACTCCCAAAGAGTTGAGCACATTCTGACAAATGAAGAAAGTTCATCTGCCTTGAAGCAGATAAAATTCGAGACTATTTAACAATCCAACCCAAAACATTCATTGCAAGAGGACAGAAACAGGTTCCCTTCACTGACACCGTTACCCAAGGCTTCCCAAGTAAAACTCCACCCATACACCTGTGAACGTGTGTCAGGCAAAAGCTGTAAATTCATAATCAACAACTACAACATTAAAGAAAAAAATCCCAATAACTGTAGATTCCTGGGGAAATTGCTCTTTAGAAGTGTTTTTAAATCCCAAAAGGGAAATAAAACTTACCTCTTTTAATAAGAGTTCTCAGATCCAAATTCTTTGCTTTGTTTAGCCAGTCTATTGAACGGCATCATTTCAGAGTTAAAGCTCTCAAAACTTTGTTGAAATAAAACCCAGAAAAATCCTCTTATTTGTTTCCTCCATTCATGTGGAAAACAAAGACATGCCAATAATTTTCTTCCTCTATAACAAAGAAAAAACATAGGATTTATATCATGGAGAAAACATTTGTTATTTTAAAACATTAGGAAGCAGGTTTCTGAAATTTAATGGAGTCAAAACAAAAGGACCCAGGAGCCAGCTCAAAGGGCATATACTGTCCAAAGCTATGACAATTTGAGCATGAAAGAAGAATATTGATGCTTTAGGTACCAACTAAAGAAAATCGACTGTAACCTATCTCTTTCTCTGATTAAAATCCTTAACTCTGAACAAAATACAAGAAGCTGCTACCTGAGAAAAAGAGAAGTGTTAAAAATAGTGTATGGGTTAGGGATGAAAGCCAAAATCTAAAAGATGCCTTTAGAAGGACTTTTCTCAGGATATCCCCCCCTCCTTTTATCCCCAGGCTTTGATTTAGAGGCAACTGCAGCTGCAGTATGAATTGGACAGGCAACTGGGAACCTTCACTTTCTCTTTTCCTGCCCAACCCTAAATCAGCCCCAGGTGTGAGGCTGCAGTGCAGCTGTGGTAACAAGGGTGCATTCACCTAAGAGCCTGATTTTAAATGCTCATCTTTCTGGGCAAAAGAACCACAGAAAAGACAATTCTGTGATCCAATAAATAAGGTGGGAGCAGTATTTTTTTCTCACCATTTTGCCCCAAAGGTGGCCTAAGTCATTCATAACTGCACAGTGGCGTAGATAGCTAAAACTTGAAAAAGTTTTTAGCTGGAAGACCACCAGGGATCCTTGGGACACATTAGGAGAAATCCCAGAGTGAAGAAACTTGGATAAGAGGATTTGCCAGCACTGCACACGAATTTGCACAAATCCCAGGCTTACCCCAAGCCGAACATATGCAGACAAGGCCAACACAGAATAAGAAAGTCTTGAAAAGGGAAGTTTCCTATAAAGCACTACCCAGTTCCTAGATTAACCTACACGAAGTGCACATACAGTACAGATGCCCAAAGCAAAGGCTTTGAAAATGGAGCTGACATGGAAGCCACCACCCACAGAGGGTAAGACAGGATGAGCAGTTTAACAGGCTGGCTGCCTGTTAAAACAAAAAGAGATGAAGTTTCTCTGGGGAGTTTTAACAGGACCCAGAGTCTCACAATATCATATTTAAATGCCTACAGTGTAACCAAAAATTACCATCCACACTGAGAACTATTCTCAAAGGAAAAGAGATTACTCAGATGTTGAAATTCTCAGGCAAATATTTTCAAGTATAACCGTGCTCATAAATCTTATAATGAATGGAAAGATGAAAGTTCTCAGAGAAATAAAAAGCATTTTAAATATAAAGTTTGGAAATGAAAAAAATACATCTGAAATTAAACATTCACTGGATAACATCAATAGAAGAATGAAAGGGTAGAGGAAAGAGTCAATGAATTTAAGAACAGAGCAATAGAAATTATCCAATCATCTGTAAAACAAATGAGACTGAGAACCATGGACAGAGCCTTGAGAAGCTGTGGGACAACAGAAAAAGGCCTAACATCCTTGTCACTGGAGCCCTAGATGGAGAACAGAAAGAAGCTAATGTTCACAATATATGTTTGGAATTTCTCTCATCTCCCCACTTTGGGAATTGAACCCAGGGGGGTGCTTAACCATTAGCCACAACCCCAGCTCCTTTTTATATTTGATTTAGAGACGGAGTCTCACTAAGTTGCTTAGGGCCTTGCTAAGTTGCTGAGGTTGGCTTTAAACTTGCCATCCTCCTGCCTCAGCCTTCCAAGATAGGAATTTCTCAAATGTATCTATATCTATATCTATATCTATATCTATATCTACATATAGATATATATGAAGAAATATCAGCCAAATGCTTTCTTAATTTAGGAATTACAACAATTCAGATTCAAGAAACAAATGGTCTCTATTCACATATAAGATTATCTACATAGAAATCCTGATGAGTCTACAAGGATCACACACAAAAGTCATTTGTAATTCTATATACTAACAATGAAGAATTGGCAGTCAGGTTTTTTTAATATTTATTTTTTAGTTATAGGTGGACACAATACCTTTATTTTATTTTTATGTGGTTCTGAGGATCGAACCCAGTGCCTCACCCATGCTAGGTGAGGGTTCTACCCCTGAGGCACAGCCCCAGCCCCGGCAGTCAGATTTTGTAAAAGAGTGCCATGGACAACAGCATTAAAAAAAGTGGACATTCAAATGGATGAAGGGATACACTGTGCTCGTAGATTGGAAGACTCGATATTATTAAGATATCAATATAGATTCAGTACAGGCCCAAACAAAATCCCAGCACAACTTTTATTAATTTTTTAAAAAATCGGTTCTAAAACCTATATGGAGAGTAAAAGACAGTAGAATAACCAAAACAACATTGAAAAAAGAGAAGAAAGTTGGAGGATTTGTACTACCTAATTTCAGAACTTAATTAAAATCACAGCAGCTAAGAGTGTGCTGGCAGAGAGAAAGACATAGTAATCAATAGAATGGAACAGAGTCCAGAAATAGGCCCACAGAAATATGCTTCATTTTTTTGAAAGGGTAAAAGACCAATTTTGTAAGAGAAAAGATAGTCTCCAACAAATGGTACCAGAAAAATCTGGAGGTCTACCTGCAAAGAAGAGGAAGGAGGCAGAGGAGGAGTAGGAGAAGATAGCTCAAGCTCTATTTCATACCTAAACAAAATAAACTCACAGTGGACCATAAAAATGTAAGATCATAAAACTCTGAGAGAAAAACAGAAGGCAAATCTTGTAGCTTTCAGTTAGGCAAATATTTCTTGCATATAACACAAAACCATGATTCATACAATTATCACAAATCATACTTCATCAAAAATTAAAAACTCTAACTCTGTAAAAGAGAATAAAAAGACAAGCCACAGAAACAAATATTTGCAAATCACATGTCAGACAAAGGACTTTTACCCAGAATACATAAAGAACTCCCAAGTCTCAACAATGAGAAATTCCTAGCTTGAGAGGCTGAGGCAGGAGGATCACAAGTTTAAAGCCAGCCTCAGCAACTCAGCAAGATCCTAAGAAACTTAGTGAGACTCTGTCTCTAAATAAAATATAAAAAGGAGCTGGGGATGTGGCTCAGTGATCAAGTGTCCCTGGGTTCAATCCCTTGTACCAGGTTAAAAAAAAAAATGAGAAATTTCATTTTAAAAATGAAAAATGGCATGGACTTTTACCAAAAAATGTTAGATGGATAATAAATACACATATGAAAATATGTTCAGTATCAGTAGTCATTACAGAAATGTAAATTAAAATCACAATGAAATGTTTTACACACCTGGTACAATGGCTCAAATCCTGAAAACTGACAATACCAAATGCTGATGAGGATGTGGAGCCACAGGAACTCTCCTTGCTGATTGCTGGTGGGAATGCAGAAAGATCCAGCCACTTTGGAATACGGTTTGGTAGTTACTTACAAAGAAAGACCCCAGTCTTACTATAACGTCTTGTAGTTGTGCCCTTAGGTATTTACCCAAATAATCTGAAAATTTATGTCCATACAAAGACATGTACATGAAGTGTTTATAGCAGCTTTATTTTAATTGCCCACACCTGGAAGCAATCAATCACCTTCAATAAGTGGATAAGCAAATTGTGGCAGACTAGTGAATGGAATATTACTCAGCAATTAAAAAAAAAGAAAGAAATATGAAGTGATGAAAAGGCACGGAAGAACTTAACAATTTACTCCTACTACATCCTCTTTGATGTGAAACTAATGGAAGAATCAGATGAAAATTTATTTTTTTTGTCAAAAGGAAGACTTTCAAGGAAGTAAAATTGGAGCACACACACAAAAAAAGACTTTCTGGAACTCAAAGCAGTATGATCAGTTTAAAATTGTATTCAGGGAAATGAACAAAAGATCATCTGTAATAACAACTAAATTGATGATCAGTAAGATGAAATGGAAGAGATATTTCATCATGGAAAAGAAAAGACAATGAAATTAGAACTGTTTGCTAGGAGGATATTTCCTGCACTTTCCTCACACTTTCATGAAAGAACGTCTGTGCACTCCAAGAAGAAAAGTATTTTCAAGAATGTTGCCACGCCACTTCTCAAATAATGAGCTCAAGAATTAGAAAAGAAACATGCAAAGTTGCAATTAGAGACATGCTAGAAGAAAAATTCTTAGAGCTGACAAAAGGTGTGTTTTAGATGGAAAGGATTCACCAAAATCCAGGCACACTCATGAGAAAAAGCACATATCCAGACACCAATTGTTTTCCAAAAATTTACATTCCCAGAATAAAAAGGCAATATCAGAATCTTCCAGGAACATAACCAAAGAGGTGAATGAAATCAATAAAACACTGATGAAAGAAATTGAAGAGGACACACACACAAAATGGACTTTCCATTTTCATGGACTGGAAGAATCTAGATTGTTAAAATGGATGTGTGGGGGAATCACAGAGAAGTTGGGAACTGCATTTCCCACAATCCTCTTTCCTCCATGATTTCAGTTTAAAATTGCCCAGTGATTGGCATTCTCATGAAAATATGGGGAGGAAGAGACACATGGGCATTTTTTCCCTGAGACACTTGCATCCATACACGTGGATAGAGATAGAGGGAAGGGACCAGGGGAAGGGAGGGAAATATTGTTGAAATGTCTATGCTACTCAAAAATTCCTATCAAAATTTCAATGACATTCTCCACAGAAAAAGAATGGAAAAAAAATCTAAAATTTGTATGGAAACACACACACACACACACACACACACACACACACACACATAATCAAAGCAATCTTGAGTAAAAAGAACCAAGCAGGAGACATTAAACTACCTGACTTGAAAACATACTACAAATCAATAGTGATCAGAACAGCATGACACCTACATCAAAACAGACATATCGACCAATGGGACAGAACAGAGAGCTTGGGAATAAATCCACCCATCACAGTCAACCAATCCTCCACAAAGATGCTATGAGCACATGCTGGTTAAGGTCAGTGATGGGAAATTGGATAGGTACAGTGAAGAAGAATTGAAAACAGACCCTGCAGATCACAGAGGACAACAGTAAACTCAAAATGCATCAAAGGCTTCAATATAAGACCCCAAACTATGAAAGTACAAGAAGAAAACGGGGGAGAAAAAGGATTTGGAGGTTGAAACTGAAGGACATTATGTTGAGTGAATTAACCAGGCACAACAAGATCTCACTCATATGTGGAATATAAAAAAGTTGATCTCATAGAAGTTAAGAATAAGGCCAGGAGTGGTGGTGCATGTCTGTAATCCCAGCACTTGGGAGGCTGAGGCAGGAGGATCGCGAGTTCAAAGCCAGCCTCAGCAATTGCTTAGGCACTAAGCAACTCAGTGAGACCCTGTCTCTAATAAAATACAAAAAAGGACTGGAGATGGGGCCCAGTGGTTGAGTGCCGCTGAGTTCAATCCCCGGTACCAAAAGAAAAAAAAAAAAGAAGTTAAGAATAAAATAGTCACCAGAAGCTGGGGAGCATAGAGGGCAGGGAGGGATGAAGACAGGTTGGAACAGATTCGTAGCCAGAGAACTCCTCTGTTAATTAATACTGAGAGTGGAAGTGGAATTCAAGGGGAAGACATGTGGAATGTTATGTAAAATCACATTTCAAAATCCACACAGAAACCTCAACAGTCATAAGAATTGAGGCACTGCAAAATAAATCAACAAAATAAATATGTAATGTAAAAACTACTAGAAATATAAGGAGAACTGGATTAGCTCTGTAATCATATCTGGGGAATTTTGACACAGTTCTCTGGATAGTTCATACTTCAAATAAATAGAAAATAAATGATACTATTGGGAATTAATTAAAAGTGTGAAAATGCTTAATTGAATAGAAGATTTTTGTCCCAGATTATACCAAAGATCCAGATTCTTTGGTAAAAAGAAATGATTACTAAATTCTCCAAGCTAAAGACTAACAGGTCCTAGTTTTTTGTTTTATTTTGTTTTGTTTTGTTTTGTTGGTTTGTTTTTTTTTGTTTGTTTGTACGTACGAGGATCATACCCAGGAGCTCTTAACCCCTGAGCTACATCCCCAGACCTTTCTATGTTTCATTTTAAGACAGGGTCTCAGTAAGTTAGTTACTTAGGGTCTCACTAGATTGCTAAGGCTGCCTTTGAACTTGGGATCCTCCTGTCTCAGCCTCCAGAGTTGGGATTACAGGCATGTACCCAGCAAGGTCCTATATTTTGATAGTCATCCGTTAAGACTAGAAACCAACTATGAAATGAGAAATCAATTGATCAATCAATCACCTAGAAACTTCTCCAGAACAAGAAAACTGGGCACTTCCTCTCAAGCTATATTAGTACTTCTGGGGCCAAGAAGGGTGTGGGCATAGGTTATGTGGCTCCTTCTGCCAGGGCTGATCACAGGGTGGAAAGGGAGCTGGGAGAGACAAGACTGAGGTGGACCAGAGTGACCTCGGGTCCAGAGTCAGTCCTGTGTGTTGGGGGTTCCTGGACTTGCTCTTCCCTTTCCCTGGATGCCTTTGTCGGAGCAGTAACCCCTTCATACTTCTCCACCTGGGAAGCGGGCATTGATGACGGTATCTGTCCCCAACTCTCCTGCCTGCTAGTCCTCCCCCTCTCTGGGCCTCAGGGTTCTCATCTATAGAACAAAAGGCCCTGATTGTAAGAATCCCGGGACATTATGCATTGTATAAAAATGTGTTCATTCTCTTCATTGAAATATTTCTTCTTGAGCCCCCTAAGCTTAAACCCTGGCCCTTAAAACAATCGAGAGGCTGTTTCTGCCCCCTGAGGAGTCTTCAGCTGGTTCCAAGGCAGTGTGAGAAGGGTTGGGACACAGTGGAAGGGGTATTGAGCAGAACCATCTCCACACACCCATGGGGACAGGGAGGGGTGAGGAAGCCCGCCGGGTGTGCAGGTCCTCTGTATACGCTAGAAGAGAGCCAGAATAGCATTCGGAGTGGTGAATCATCAGCCGATGCCGCTGGCCAAAGGACCAACGTTCCTTCCTACGTCTCTGCATCATTCATTACCCAAGGCTCACCCTCTGGACTCCACCCCATGGAACTGATAAAAACCTGAGTCCAGAGCCCCACCGCAGAATGTTCCAGACTTCTGCCTCTGCCACATCCTCCAAGACCATGAAATGCTTGCTCCTGATGCTTACTCTGTTTTTGGTCCTGTTCCAGATATTTCCAGGTAAACAGGAGCAGGGAAGCAGGAAAAGAGAGTGAGCCTGGGGAGCTTCCCGTGGAAGGTTTCATATCTTTCCATCCCCCGAGACTGGAATCTGTGAGATCCTAACAGAACACGTCTGAGTCTCTGTGACGGGAGTGTGTATCTGGCCCGCAGCCCTGGAGCCACGGACTAGGGAAGCGTTTTCTGAGAAATCCCTTTGGTATCCAACTGCTTCCCTTGGTACTTGGCACCACTCAGTGTCCCAGTGACCCAACTGAGAGACTGCTTTGCCTCAGCGGATTTTCCATCTCTATCAGAGGGTGAATCCTGAGCCTTTCTTAGACATTAAGTTCTGTTATTGCTTCCTACAAAGCCCCCGTTCTCCCATTCTGGGATGAAAGTATCTCCGGGGCAGTCATGTGGAAGAAAGTACAGACCTTTCTGTTCCTCTCTAACCAAAAAATTCTGTGATTTTGTTAATGATTTATAACAAGATTTCATTTCAATTTATATAAACAAATGGTCAGAGCTTTGAAACTGTCTATAAAGACCTGTATGATTTTTAGACAAGGTATTATTCCCCTAGTTCTGAAATCTGAAACCTTTTCTTTGTGTATATATAAATCCATATAAACATATGTATACCGGTAGTTTTAACCAAAAAAGGCAATTATACATTATGTTCAAAAGGTTCCTTTTTTTTTTGCTTTAGTTGTACACAATGCGTTTATTTGTACGTGGTGCTGAGGATCGAACCCGGGCTGCTCACGCGCTAGACGAGCGCTCTACCGCTGAGCCACAATCCCAGCCCCTCAAAAGGTTCTTAATTCAGCAATATATGCTTGACATCTTCCTTGTCAACACATAGAAATCTGCCTCATTGCTTCCAGAAGTCATATACTATTCCATGATACAAGTAGATGTGTGTGTGTGTGTGTGTGTGTGTGTGTGTGTGTGTGTGTATGGCACCACTTCAGGCAAAATGGGACCTTTCCAGATCTTTTATAACACAAAATTTGCACACTTGGGCAAAAATTTATAAATAAGTTCACAGAAGTCAACTTGTTTGGAAAAGAGTAGGTCTGTAATCTTGGTTTTCATAAGCATCCTTTCTAAGTGTCCTTTGAGTCATACCTACCTGGAAGAAATCATTTGCTTTCCAGATCAAATGAGCTTTAGAAAACTCAAATGAACATTTTTTTTATACAAACTCTAAAGAATCTGGGTTGTGGCAACTTCTCAACTATAACATTGGTGTGAAAGGGAAAAAAATACTTTGAATATGAAGGAAAAGAACATTGAAGCTAGAATGTTATATCCATTACACTGCTTTTTAAATATAGGGACATAACAAAAATATTCTCAAGCATATAAGGTCTCTAAGGTGTGTCACGCAAAGATCCACTTTGTAAACACTCATGGAGAAAGAACCCAGATAAAAAGAGAAAAAAATCCAGAATGCTGTTGGAAAGGGTGTGATGGGTAAGAATTATCAATTATTTCTAATGTTATAGTTGACTTTGAAAACTAGGCGAGAGGGCTGAAGATGCAGTTCAGTGGTGGAGTAATAGAAGGCAAGTGGTAGTATGGAAGGCCCACCACCACAAAAAGAACAAAAAGCACAACCAGTTGAACAACAACCAAACACACACACACACACACACACACACACACACACACCACTAAACTAGACTAGAAAGAAGGAGAAATGTATTCCACAATTTCCCGTAAGTTTCAGATAATCAACATGGTTGGAAGAGAATGACCAAGACTGTTTGAAGAGAAAGCCAACACTGCTGAAGTACCTCGTCAAGGGGTGAGACGTAACTATGGATAAGTTTCAGAAATCAGTCATAGCCCAGGGCTTTATGCGATTGCTTATAGCATAAGAATAAAAATAAAATCAGTACACTTTAAACCAGTTGAGGGAACCCTAAGGAGGAAACATCCCCATGATTGGCTGGGGATATTTTATTTTTGAGAAATGTTTGTGAAAAGCCTTTGGGTAATTTTACAGAGAACATATGGGTAAGTCATAAAATTTACCAATTCTCCTGTAATAGAGACCAGGCAATTGATGATTGCCTGAAAACCCCCACCATATTTGAGGTTGGCTTTGAACTCACAATCCTCCTTCCTCAGCCTCCCAAGTGCTGGGATTATAGGCGTGCTTCACATTCTTGATTGTTTTTTTTTTTTTTTTTTTTTTCTTTTCTTTTCTGGTTCTGGGAAATAAACCCAGGGCCTTGTGCATGTGAGGCAAGCACTCTACCAAATGAGCTATATCCACAGCCAGTGATTGTTTGCTTTGCTGTGAAGAAGCTTTTTAGTTTGGTACCATGCCACTTATTGATTCTTGATTTTACTTCTTGGGCTTTAGGAGTCTGGTTGAAGAAGTTGGTTCCTAAGCTGACATGATGGAGAGTTGGGCCTACATTTTCTACTGTCATGCATATCTAAAAAAGAACAACAACAACAAAAAATCAGATTCACTTAACAATCAACAGCCAGATTTAGATAGAGTGATGGTTGCTGGATACTTAAGTAATGGACCCTTTAAAAGTAAAAATCATCAGTTACCTGGACTCCATCACAGGAGAATTGGTAAATTTTATGACTTACCCATATGTTCTCTGTAAAATTACCCAAAGGCTTTTCACAAGCATTTCTCAAAAATAAAATATCCCCAGCCAGTCATGGGGATGTTTCCTCCTCAGATTCTTTAAACTAGTTGGTTGAGAGTTTATTAATGTGTAGATATTGTCTAAAGGTGTTATAAAGCAGGCCAGAGACCTCCATCCAAAGGTCCTTACCATAATTATGAAGAAAACCCCCACCATATTTGTGATATGTAAGTTCCTCTTCTTATCAGAGAGCTTTCTGCACATCAGCTATCTGCGAAAATCTGCAGAAGGCATTGTAGTTTGTCGCTTCCTCTTGGTTTATAAGTGCCAGGTTTGCAGAAACAACTTGTGAAACCCCTGTCTGTCTAGAGGATGGAACGACCTTCTAGCTCCCACCCGCAGTGGGCATAAAGTTCAAAGAGTTTCTATACTGAGGGCTCAGAGGAAGAATTCCTAGGCAAGAGCCACCTCTGGACCCTGTAGTCAATAAACCTGCTTTGTGAAAATTCCTCAGGTGTCCAGCCTCTTCTGTCCTACGTCAGTTACAGGCTTTATGTAGGATACAGTGATTGTCCCAGCCAGCAACATCAGCACCCACTGGGATCCCATTAGAAATGTTAATTCCCACATCTACTGAATTAGAAACTCTGGGGGTGGAATTCAGAGATTTGTATTTTAACAAGCTCACAGGAGAGGCTGTCATGTTTGTCTAGGTATGAGAACCTGTAAATCGTCTACTACAGCTGTATTTCTGAGGTCTCTAGTTAAAAACACTGATTTTGTTTTGTTGCTGCCTCATAGAACAATTGTTTTAGAAACCACTTTTTTTCTTTTTTTGAGAAATACAATTGATACACAAAACGCTGTATATAGTTCATGTATATGACTTGATGAGTCTGGAGAGAATTACCCATGCATAAAACTATTACCACAAGTTATGCCATCTACCTGTCCATCGCCTCCAAAAGATTCCTCCTGTCTAAAGCAATCCCTCTAAGTACATTTTAAGTGACACTTGTAGGCCCAACTTAAATTGAAATGCCTGGATCTGTGGTTCAGCAAATGCAAATAACTCAGCTGAGGTGGAATTAAATGAGCCTATTTTGAACAACTAATTTTATGTGATCACATCACTTCTCACCAAACAACAGCAGGTCCTGTTAGCTAGCAAGTTCCTTTTGACGATGATGGTGAGATGTATGGAGATGCACCAAACTTTCCTTCCTTTACATAATCTCCCTTAATCAGGGAGCCTGGGGTTGTAGGGAGTATGGTCACCCCAATGTTATGATGATGAGCACCAACTGCTTGAGCTAATTCACTGCCTTTCTTTGCTCTTTTCAGTCTGCAGGAGCCAAAAATCTTGCTGGGCCAGAAAAGGACACTGCAGGAAAACCTGCAAATCTGATGAAAAGGTGGAAAAACCATGTAAAAATGATAACTTTTGCTGCATTCCAAGCAAGACAGATTCTCAACCACAAAGACCAACTAAGGAAACCAAATCCTTTGTGATAGTTTTGAGTTAACTATCCAAATTGACCTTGGCCATGCAGTGGCAGGCTGAAGGCAGCAACCTCTTGGTCAGATTAGTAGAGAAGAAAGTAAACAACTAGGGTTACTTTTTCAAACAGTTTGTCTGTAAAAGGAAGAAGAAGGTTGAGATGTCAAAGAGAGCAACGAAGGGCAAAACCATATACAACAATCTGCACAACTTTGGGTGACTTGAGGAAAGATGCCACATTTCCAAGGTCAAAGTCAGCTCTATCTAATGCTCAAATCATCTTTGCACAAGCATTATCACCTTTGTTGACAAATTCTGTAAGTAGATTATTACGGTGCTGCAGAAAGAAGACCAATAATTTAACTGTGTATCTGTGCATGAAAACATCAGATGGTACACCTTAACTACCTGTGATAAAAATGAATTAGGAATAAAAGAACATCTTGTTCTTTTCTTGTTTTTTTACTATTGGGGGAAAAAAAACCACCATATATTAGAATCCAGCCCTGCACATATTTTCAGGTGATGCTTATCAAGAGTAGCAAAGTCTTGAAATGATTTTGGGTGGTAAGTTGTGTCTTCCTATGTCTGGCTTTGCAACTGTCACTCTGAGGCATGTTGAAACTTGACTCTAGAGGAATTTAGCAGCTCTACTGGGTGTTGGAATGGTTCTTAAGCAGACATCCATTTGCAAGGTAGCAAACTCAGGGCAGCCTACATTAAGGTCTGCAGGCAAAGAAAGCTTGTCAGACACAAGAGACAGGCTCCTAAACAATAAAGGTTCCGAATTCTCAGCTCCATCTGATTCCACACATTTGTCAAGTGTCAGGATCCCAGTCCTTCCTAATTAATACTTTAATTTTCACATGATCAAATGTGTAAGTCTATGATGTAACCTAAAGTTGAAATCTACAAACTGCACAATTAAATGTGGAGTCTGATTTTCAGCAAGGGTGACCCTCAAACTACAAAAATGAAAGGGTTTTTTTTTTTTTTTTTTTTTCTGACTCTCTGATTATTTTGATTTCTGTTGAGAAATTAAAGCCTTGATCTTGTTGGGTTTATTCTGTGAGCTCTCTCCATTGTATCCAAACACCATCACCCCCCCTATGGGCTCTGTAGTCATCTTTCCTACCACAATCATCAAGTTCTGGATTCTGTTTGGACCCCAAGAACATGCTTTAGTAACTCAGGCTCAAGCAACAACAATAATAATGATTGAGTTAATTATGATACCATTGCATGCCATGAATTATCAATTTTTCATTTTTCTATTGGAAGGGAACACAAACCCCATATGTGAGGGTCTATTTCCCATTATCACTCCTGATACCAAGTTATTACACAGTCAGAACCCCATACACACAGGCATTTTGACCAAGATTTTATAAATTGGTTTCTCAGCTGTTGAAGGACAGACAGAGCAAAAGGGAACCCCAAAGTAAGCCCAAGATGGCAACTGCAGGGAGGAGCTACCACCTCAGAGTTGAGAGGAGGAGTTTGACATCACCATGAGCTCAGAAGAGGGAGACTGCAAAGGTGGACTTCCTATCTCAGACAAGGGGGTGATCCTTGCATGTTACAGATTCTTATAAAGAGGCACCAGGGTGGAAATTTATTTGAGTAAATCAAAACTAAGATTTCATCTCACGCCAGTCAGAATGGCAGCTATCAAAAACACAAACAACAATAAATGCTGGCGAGGATGTGGGGAAAAGGGCACACTCATACATTGCTGGTGGGACTGCAAATTGGTGCACCAGTCTGGAAAGCAGTATGGAGATTCCTTGGAAAACTTGGAATGGAACCACCATTTGACCCAGCTATCCCACTCCTCAGTCAATACCCAAAGGACTTAAAAACAGGGACACAGCCACATCAATGTTTATAGCAGCACGATTCACAATAGATAGATTGTGGAAACAACCCCGATGCCCATCAGGGATAGGGATAGGGAAACTTTGGTATATATACACAATGGAACACTACTCAGCACTAAAAGAGAACAAAATCATGGCATTTGCAGGTAAATGGATGGAGTTGGAGAAAATAATGCTAAGTGAAGTTAGCCAATCCCAAAAAACCAAAGGTCGAATGATTCCTTTGCTATGATGATACTGACTTATAATGGTAAGGGAAGGGGGATGAGAGGAATGAAGGAATGTTAAATAGGACAAAGGGGAGGGAGGGGAAGGAAAGGGGCAAGGGTATAGGAAAAATGGCAGAATGAGTTAGACATTAATACACTAAGTGCATGTATAAAAACACAAATGGTGTGAGAAAATACTTTATGTAAAACCAGTAACTTGAAAAACTGTGCTCTTTATATGTCATATGAAATGAATTTCACTCTGCAACCATGTGCAACAAATTAGAACAAATAAATAATTTAATTAAAAAAAAAAAGAAAAGGAGCTGGAGACTAAAAGTATTTGCTGCTCCTGGGGCAGACATCCACCCTGAGACAAAGTACCACTGCTGGAGCGATAGAAGGACACAGGGTATAGGAAGACAGTCAGCTCTCCCTTTCTAATCCACTCCTGGTATCTCTCACAGAGCAAAGCCAGGTGGTAGGGTGCCTGGGAGATGTTCGCAGAGTCCTAGCCCCAGCATCACAAGCAGAATACAGAAGGAAAAAGTGGAGAGATGGTAACGATCATCCTATGTGCCCACAAGACGGGACCACATCCAGAGGAATCCATTTGGAATGGAAAAGCCAATTAAACCTGTGCAACTGTTATAGTCTCCATGGTCCACTGAATTCATGGTCAAATCCCCACAGTAATGAACAATCTTGAAGGCCCAGGGGCCAAGAGAAATTCATTTCATACAGATTGAAGTCACTACCAGCCACAAAACCTGAGATGAACCAAGTGTGACGTTCTATGGAGTAATATCAACCTGCAACTGCAGATTGAATTCACACCTGCCCTGAAGCCCGAGGTGAATTCTGCCAACCACCAACATCCTTTCAGGGCAAGGAGTTGTTGTAGTATTTGGTGGCACATGTTAGGGCACACGTCCATTAAAAGTCTGAGCGATGCTGATTCAAGATGGCAGATCGGAGGCACCCAGCACTTGCCTAAGCAGGTGCTTCTCTTCTCCATGAGAGATAATCAAAACAACTGGAAAAGCAGCTACGTATTGAGGTGGGTGACTGCAGAAGAAGGCGGGAGTGGACAGACAGACTTGGAGCAACCCAGAGACTTGGGATAGTGGAAGAAAAGAAAGGGTGAAACAGAAAGCCCCAGCACAGGTGGCCTTGAAAGTCAGTTTGTCCAAGGGGAGAGACTTTGACACAAACTTGCTGAGAATCCTATGCAATGGGGTCTCCATAAGGGAACAGAGGAAGCTTCCCCTTTGAAAACCTGTGGTTGGGGGAGTCAGTTGTGGGGTTGTGGGGTGGTTGAGCAGTCCTGTGGTTTTGCCTGGGAGCTCTCAGAACAAGAGAGTTGTAGGTGGGGGATTGTGCAAGGCCTGCTGCCACCACTGTCACCACCCACTGCCCCAGCACAGAGAGTCATGACTTCATAGCCTCTCCCCATCCTCAGAGTGAGCAGCACAGAATTCTTTTTTTTTTTTTTTTTTTTTTTTTTTTTTTTTTTTGGCGGGGGTGTACCAGGGATTGAACTCAGGGGCACTTGACCACTGAGCCACATCCCCAGCCCTATTTTGTATTTTATTTAGAGACAGGGTCTCACTGAGTTGCTTAGCACCTCACCATTTCTGAGGCTGGCTTTGAACTTGCGATCCTCCTGCCTCAGCCTCCTGAGCCACTGGGATTACAGGCCTGCGCCACCGTGCCCAGTGATGACAGAATTCTTGACACATGGCAGCTCCCCTTCCCCAGGTCAGTGCCCTTGGCATACACAGCACAAAGGGCAGCAGAGGGAGCTTGTGCTGCCACACAATCTTTGCTCAACCTGCTAGCTTGGTGACACACTGCAATATCGGTGTCTCCTGGGACCTTGGAGTGCACAGCCTAAATAACTGAGCCAATCTTTACCTGGTGTCATGGTTTGGATACGAGGTGTCCCCCAAGAGCTCCTGTGTTAATGCATGAATGACCAGAGGTAAAATGATTAGACTGTGAGAGTCTACCCTACTTAGTGCACTAATCCATTGGATGGATTAAGAATTTGAAAGGACAACTGTACTGGGTGGTAACTGTAGTCAGGTAGGGCGTGGCTGGAGGAAGTAAGTCTCTGGGGGTGTTCCCTGGGGGATTATATCTTGTCCACCTTGCTCCTCCTCTGTCTCTGCTTCCTGTTGCCAGGAGATGAGCAGCTTTCCCCCACCAAGCCCTTTGGCTATGATGTCTTTCCCCACTGCAGGAACAGAGCAATGGAGTCAGCTGACCATGCATAACCCCAGCCTTTGCTCTCTCCAAAGGATGCACAGTCTAAGCAGATATGGAAAGAATCTCTCATTGGCTTAGGGTGCAAACATCCAGTTTCGCTTGCACAATTGAGCACCTTGGCAGTCAGGACGTTTTTATTTCTAATAATACTTGTTTTCATTATTGTTGTTTTTATTTGCACATATGTTTCTCTCCTTCTACTCCTCCTCCTTTCTATATTTAATTTTGTTTTCTTTTTTCTTCTTTCTTTTTGTGTTTTTTTTTCTTTTTTACCTTCTCCTTCTTTCTGCCTTTTTTATTCTTTTCTCTTCTTAATTTTTTTCTTCTTTATTTTTCCTGGTTTTGCTCATTTTATTTTATCTTATTTTATTTTATTTTGGTACCAGGGATTGAACTCAGGGGCACTCAATCACTGAGTCACATCCCTAACCCTATTTTGTATTTTATTTAGAGACAGGATCTCACTGAGTTGCTTAGCACCTCACTTTTGCTGAGGCTGGCTTTGAACTCACAATCCTCCTGTCTCAGCCTCCCAAGCCGCTGGGATTATAGGTGTGTGACACCATGCCTGGCTACTCATTCTATTATTTTTTTTTAAACTTTTTAGTTTATTCTGCATTGTTTTTGTCCCTTTCTTTTCTCTTGTTGAACCTACTTTCTCTGCAGGTCTTCAAAGAGTGGAGTCCTTCTGTTTCTTTGATGTTGTGGTGATTGTGTTTTTTGGTTTTTGGGGTTTTTTAAAATTTTGTTTTAGTTGAACATGGACACAATATCTTTGTTTCACTTATTTATTTATTTTATGTGGTGCTGAGGATTGAACCCAGTGCCTCATGTGCAAAGCAAACACTGTACCACTGAGCCACACCCCAGCTCCTGTAATTGTGATTTTTATTTTTAAGCAATTTGGTTTTTTTTTTTTTTGTTTGTTTGTTTGTTTTGTACCAGGGATTGAATTCAGGGGCACTCGACCACTGGGCCACATCCCCAGCCCTTTTTTTGTATTTTATTAGAGACAGGGTCTCACTGAGTTGCTAAGTGCCTTGCCATTGCTGAGGCTGGCTTTTAACTTGCAATCCTCCTGCCTCAGCCTCCCAAGTGCTGGGATTACAGGCGTGCGCCACCGCGCCCGGCTTTACTTTATTTCTTTATCCGGTTTTTGTCGTCGTTGTTGTTATTGCTGTCGTTGTCTGTTTTCTTCTTTCTGTGTGGTGATGGGGATGAAGCCCAGCACTTCAAGCACACTGGGTGGGTGCTCTGCCAACTGGGCTTCATTTCCAGGACAGCTCAGAGAAACTGTACCTTACTTCAGCCATAACCAAACCCACTCAAACTTTAACTTAAAGAATACAGGAGATAAAAAGCTTTCAATCACTGACCCATGCCCAAGTAGGGATGGCTGGAGGGAATCTTGTAGCCCTAACCCTCAACACCCCCATAGTACCAACAGAGAGAATAATAAACTGGTTATGGATACCACATCTCTGAGGACCTCAGTATAGCTTGTTCCCATTCACTATCAGACTGCACACTACTGATAAGACTGAAGGAGTAATCACAGAGGGCACAACCCATATGTTCTGCTGTCTATGCCTGCCTAAAATTCCAGAGGGACCCACTCTCTGAAGACTTGCAGAGAACGCAGGTCCATTAGGCTCCAACACAGTATGCATAGTGTCAAAACCCACTAATCACAACCAAAGAAGTCACAGGAAAATGACATTCCAAAATCCAATTGTAATTAACCTTGATGCTGCACAACAAACCATGTCCAGGGCACATTATCAAGAGAAAGCTGTTACTGGGGCTGGAGTTGTAGCTCAGCGGTAGAGTGCTTTCCTCATATGTGTGAGGCACTGGGTTCAATTCCTAGCACCACATATAAATAAGCAAATAAAATGAAGGTCCATCAATAACTAAAAAAAAAAAAAAAAAAAAAAAAAAAGAGAAAGCTGTTACTAAAAGGCTCTCGCTTAAGAGTGGAAAAGATATCCATCCCAACATGTGTGCAAATCTCAACATAGAAACACAAATAATAAGCCGGGCACGGTGGCGCATGCCTGTAATCCCAGCACTTTGGGAGGCTGAGGCAGGAGGATCGCGAGTTCAAAGCCAGCCTCAGCAATGGCGAGGCACTTAGCAACTCAGTGAGACCCTGTCTCTAAATAAAATACAAAAAAAGGTCTGGAGATGTGACCCAGTGGTCGAGTGCCTCTGAGTTCAACCCCCGGTACCACAAAAAAAAAAAAAAAAAAGAAACACAAATAATATGAAAAATGAGGTCAAATTTTTCCTAAAGTTTATAACTCTGTAGTAACTGATTCCAAAGATATCCAAGTAGACAAAATGTCAGGGAAAGAATTCAAAAGAGTAGATAAGCCAATGAGAATTTGGAAAGAATTGAATGTTCTTGATACAAGGAAAAAAACATCAAATCTCTAAGATGAATAAGTAAGGAAGAAAAACAATATATAAAACAACCAGAAGAAGACAACAAAATGACAGGAATAATTTCATACCTTTTAATAATAACAACCCTGAATGTCTTAATTCTCTGATGAAAAGATGCAGACCAACTGATTGGATCGAAAAACAAGATCAAGCAGTATGTTGCCTGCAAGAAATTTGCCTCACTGGCAAATACATACCCAGACTGAAAGTAAGAAGATGGAAGATGGTATTCCAAACAAATGGAATCCAAAATCAAGCAGGAGTAGCTACATTCATATCAGGCACAAGTTCTATATGCAGAGCACAGTGTTGAGCTTACAATGCATTTGGAAGGAGTATTTTGGGGACCTGTGTTTGGGGGCTACAGATGTGAGAATGGGTTGGTGACACTGTGTACCCTGAAGTGAGTTCTGCTGATTGCAAAGTCATTTCAAAACGTCACGTTGCCAGGCGCAGGGGCACACACCTATAATCCCAGAGGCTTGGGAGGCTGAGGCAGGAGTACCACAAATTCAAAGCCAGCCTCAGCAAAAGCAAGACAGTGAGCAACTCAGTGAGACCCTGTCTCTAAATAAAATACAAAATAGGGCTGGAGATGTGGCTCAGTGATTGAATGCCCCTGAGTTCAATCCCCAGTAACTCCCCACCCACCAAAAAAAATAAAATATATATATAATAAAATATATATATAAAATATATATATATATATATATATTTATATATATACGAGTTCCAAAGAATCAGAGAAATAGAGAAAGATAATGAGCAAGGGGTAGCTTTGAAAATGTAGAACTCAACAGGAAAAAAAGAAAGAAGATGTTAATGGACGATAATCCATAAAAAGCAAAATTAGAATTTTTTTGTTGAAACTCTAGCATTGGTTGTCATGGGGGTAAAAGCCTCTTAGATTTTTTTTAGGACTTTAGCAGTCACCAATGACAATAGCACGTAATATTCAAATTCCTTCTGTGATAACCAGCAAACAAACCCCCAACCTCACAGCCTGAAACTCTGACAGGACAGTTTATCCCACATTATATCTGCTCTCTCTTAGTTCCATAAACTGAGCCCAAATTTGTCTACGAAATTTCTACCTACTGCCTTACAATCCATCCCATGAGTTCTGGTCCCCCTCCGAGTCCTGGCTCTGCCTAAACCCTCAATCTTCCTTTATTGATCTCAACTTCATTCCCCACCCCCACCCCCACCCATCTTCACTACCTGGTCCAGGTGCTCTCCGGATTTCCAGCCTTATCTCTCACAGGGATGAGTCCAGAATGGACAGACAGCTCACCACACAAAGTCCAAATCTCTCACTGAAATTTCCCACGGATGAAAGACAGACAACGGTGGCAGATGCATGGATTTTAATGAAGGGGAATGATGGCAGGTCTGGGTATCCAGAGAGTTTGAGAATGGTGATCACCAACATTCAAGATAGTTTGGGCCAGTGCTTCGCATAGGACGAATCACCAGGTACGTCTTTGCCAACAACGTCTATCCTCATGAAGGACCGGAGGCAGCATGGTTGGTAATTTTTGCAATAGAAGTAGGGCTGCTCTGTTTTTCTGCAAGAGGTCCTGCAGACTCCGGCGCTACCCATGCATCGAAGGAGGGAATGTTTTCCTGGACAAAATATAAAATAACATGACAGTAATAATTAATGTCCACTTAGCAGTGACATAGATCTGATGTGTCCAGGAACATCATAAAAACCTAAAGGTTGACAGAAACTTCCACTTCCAGAAAAACAGTGCCAAGGTCATTTAATCTACTTGTCTTCTTTTTTTTTTTTAAATATTTATTTATTTACTTTAGTTGTACACAATGCAATGCATTTATGTTTACGTGGTGCTGAGGATCGAACCCGGGCCACACACATGCGAGGCGAGCGCTCTGCCACTGAGCCACAACCCCAGCCCAATCTACTTGTCTTCTTAAGTGCAGCTTAAAACCCTGGGCATTTTACATAAATATAAGAATCCTCTGAAAGTTAAAGAGAAGAAGGCAAACCAGGCAGGGGTCTCAAGATCTGAGGAACAATCTCGTAGGTTTGATTTTGCTTCATATATTCCAGGCCAGTGCTGGAGAAGCTGGTAATCTGGAAATACATGTGGGTGCAGAGATTAGAAAGAAAGAAAGGAAGAAAGAAAGAAAGAAAGAAAGAAAGAAAAAGAAAGAAAGAAAGAAATCCTAAGAAAATTCTGCTCTTTCTAGTCCAAAGACCAGGAAAGGGGCAGCCTAGCAAAACAGAACATTTTAGACAGTAGCTACTTTGCTCCAAAAACCACAGAAAAATCTACAGCCCCATTCCTACCTCTACCAAATACAGCCCAGTGGAGAGCTTAGACTTCCGCCCTTTCTAGAGCGAAAGGAAGCACAGAATGGTAGCAGAGAAGCCTGAGTGGCAGCCTGGACCTTTACTCCCGCTGGGCAGTAATGAGAAGCAACCTCACCCCTCCTACCTCCATGTCAGAGGAAGCTGGGTGGAGAAACTGGACTTCTGTCCCTCCTGGAACGATCAAAGCGCGTCCTGCTGGCCTGGCCAGAGCAGTGTCACAGCAGGCAGGCTAGTATAGCATGGATCTTGGAATAGGACCCACAGTCCCAGAACCTAATACTCAAGGTGTCCAGTTTCCATCAAGAATTATTCATGGGGCTGGGATTGTGGCTCAGCGGTAGAGCGCTCGCCCAGCACGTGCGCAGCCCAGGTTCGATCCCCAGCACCACGTAAAAAAATACATGTGTACAACTAAAACAAATAAATAAATATTAAAAAAAAGAATAAAGGCATTGTGTACAACCAAAACAAATAAATAAGTATTTTAAAAGAAAAGAATTATTCATTATACTAAAAACAAAGAGCATCTCAACTAGAATGAACAAAGGATGATCAGCCAAACTGCAGTGCCACCCAGGCTGTCTACCAGCAGTCCATTCCTTTTAATTCTCAGTAATACTCCATGGTGCACAGTTTATTACTAGAGGAACCTTTCGATGGGTTGTCTCATTTGGTTTTTGTTTGTTGTTTGTCTGTTGGTTTGTTAGCAGTGCTGAGGCTTGAGTCCAGGGTCTTATGCATACTGGGCAAACTGATCCTCCAAGCTACCCTCACCAATCCTCCAGGTTTTTACTATTAAAAAAATAAAACTGCTATGAACATTCATCTACCAGCTTTGGTGTGAATGTAATTTTTCATTTTTTCTTAAATAAATGCCCAATTTATTGTAAGTCCAATTTGTTGTTTTTTACTTTTACAGATTGTGCTTTTTAATATCTAGAAACTCTTCACCAAGTGATATGGTCAGAGTTTATTTTATTTTTATAAGAAATGGCAAGGGGAGCCGGGCGCAGTGGCACACATCTGTAATCCCAGCACTTGGGAGGCCGAGGCAGGAGGATCACAAGTTCAAAGCCAGCCTCAGCAATGGCGAGGTACTTAACAACTCAGTGCAACCCTGTCTCTAATAAAAAATACAAAAAAGGGCTGGGGATGTGGCCCAGTGGTCGAGTCCATTTTCTTGTTTTTTATTGGAAGTTACTGTATATATAACAGTAGCATGCATTACAATTCGTAATACACATATAAAGCACCTTTTTACATATCACTGTTTGTATAAAAAGTATATTCAGCCGGGCGCGGTGGCGCACGCCTGTAATCCCAGCACTTGGGAGGCTGAGGCAGGAGGATCGCGAGTTCAAAGCCAGCCTCAGCAATGGCGAGGAACTTAGCAACTCAGTGAGACCCTGTCTCTAATAAAATACAAAAAAAGGGCTGGGGATGTGGCTTAGTGGTTGAGTGCCCCTGAGTTCAATCCCCAGTACCAAAAAAAAAAAAAAAAAAAAAAAAAAAAAAAAAGTATATTCATACTATTCATGTATTCAAACATGCATTTAGGGTAATGATATATCCATTTTCTTATTAGATTTTTTTACTGTTATTTTTGAGAGCTGTCTCTGTAGTCTAGTATAAATTCATTGTCCAATATGCAGTTTGCCAATATTCTCACCCAAATGTAATTTATCTTTTCATGGGGTCTTTTGTACAGTGAAAGCTTTAAATTGTAAGTCCAATTTATTATGTTTTTTTTTTTTTTTTACAGATTGTGCTTTTTTATATCTAAGAACTCTTCAGCAAGACTTAAGTCTGAAGGTCTTTTTCCCCATGCTTTCTTCTAGAAGTTTTATAGTTTTGTATTTTATGCTGAAAGCTATACCATTTTGAGTTCATTTTTATATAAGGTGTAAGATAAGGGTTATGTAAAGGGTTTTTTGTTTTGTTTTGTTTTGTTTTGTTTTTTCCCTATATATATATTTTTTCGCCTGTAGATGTCCAATTACTCCTGTGCTATTTATTGAAAAGAACAACTTTCTTCCATTGAATTACTTATGTACCTTCATCAAAAAATCATGTGTTGTTCTATAGATACACATACAGGTGAAATTCACTGTGGTGTATTCATATATGTGTACATCGCATAATTTGGTCAGTTTCATTCTTTGGTTCCTCCCTTTTCCCATCCCTCCTCCATTCCCTCTAACCCTTTCCCCTCCTTCCTAATCAGCCCTCGGTTCATGGGGTCCCCCACTTTTCCCCTTATTTTCCTCTAATCTCCAAATATGAGAGAAAACATCCAACTCTTGACTTTCTAGTCTGGCTTATTTCACTTAGCAAGCATCAATTAAAAAAAAAAAAAAACCCTACAAATAAATAGAACAGTAAAGTGGAGGAGGGGAACAGGGGGAGGAGGGAGGGGATAGAAAGAAGCAGCTCTGGGGACTGAAGTAGAGCCAATTATATTCCATGTATGCATGATTATGTCAAAAAGAACACCACTATTATGTACAACTATAATGCACTAATAAAAACATTTCTAAAAATTAGTTGGCAGTACTAGTGTTGGGGCTGCCTCTGGATTTCTGGGTTCCCCATTCTGTTTCATTGATCCATGTGCCCCTCTCCCCACCAGTGCCACAACCTTGAGTACTACACCTGTACGGTAAATCTTGAAATCTGGTAGAATGGTTTTTCCAAACTTCATCTTTTTTTTTTTCAACTTTGCTTTAGTTATTCTCCTTCCTTTGCAAATTTGTCCTCAGACAAAATAATTGAATAATCTTGTTTATGTCTACAAAAAAAAAAATCTTACTGGGAATATAATAGGAATGGTGTTAAATGTGTGTACCAATTCAAGGAGAATGGACATGTTTGTTAGTTAAATCTTAAAATATAAACACCATCTCTTCATCTATTTCGATCTTACTTTATTTCTTTTGTCAGAATTCTCTGGTTTTCTTCACACAATTGCTATATTTTTCCCCAATATACAGCTAAGCATTTTATTTTTCTGGAGTGATATGGAATGGTATTTCTTTCTTATATTTTATATTTTAAATATATTTTTAGTTGTAGGTAGACACAATACCTTTATTTTGTTTATGTGGTACTGAGGATGGAACCCAGGGCCTCACACATGCTAGATGAGCATTCTACCACAGAGCCATAGCCTCAGCCCCTGGTATTGTATTTCTAATTTCAGTGTCTACACACGTTCATTGCTATTACACAGAAATACAATTGATTTTTGTATGTTTATCTTGTATCCTGCTACCTTGCTGAACTTATTAGTTCTAGATGTTTTACTTTCTTCCCCCCCCCCCAAACATTTATTTATTTCCTTTAGTTGTACACAATGCAATGCATTTATGTTTACACGGTGCTGAGGATCCAACCCAGGCCGCACACACGCTAGGCAAGCGCTCCACCACTGAGCCACAACCCCAGCCCCATGTTTTACTTTCTTGTTTTCATTTTTGTAGATTCCTTGAGTCTTTCTACACAAACCATAATGACATCTACAAAAAAGAAACAGCTTTCTTTCTTTCTTTTTTTTTTCTTTTCTTTCTCTTGCTCCTTTTTGTTTGTCTGTTTTGGGGTGGTGCTGGGGATGGAACCTAGGACCTTGTGCCTGCTAGGCAAGCGCTCTACCACTGAGCTATATCTAGACCTCTTTTCCTTATATTATTCTGAGACAGGGTCTCACAAAGTTGCTTGGGCTGGCCTCTGAATTCACTGTCCTGTTATTCAGGGTTTGTCCCCCCCCACCCCCACAGAAAATGATTTTGTCAAAGTCACCAATAAATTCCACATTGCTAAATTCAAAAGCCCATTATTATTAGTCAGTTACCCCTTCTCAAGTAACTGAGATTACAGTATGTGCCACCACAATGGGAAGACAGTTTTATTTCCTTTTTTTCCTAATATCTATGCCTTTTATTTTATTTTCTTGCTTTAGTGCACTGTCTAGAACTACTCAGAAGTAAAAGGAACAAATTTGATACACACAGCTTGCAGCATTAAGAGAAAATCTCAAAAGTTCACATATGATTCTATTACAACACTCTCAAAATGACGAAACTATAGAGGGCTGGAGGTATAGCTCAGTGATAGACCACATGCTTAGCAGGTGCTGCTCCTGGGTTTGATCTTCAGCACAAAAAGAAAGAAGTAGAAGGAGAAGAAGGAGGAGGAAGGACAGAGGAGGATGGGGAAAAAGAAGAGGGGAAGAGCCGGGCGCGGTGGCGCACGCCTGTAATCCCAGCACTTTGGGAGGCTGAGGCAGGAGGATCGAAGCCAGCCTCAGCAATGGTGAGGCACTTAGCAACTCAGTGAGACCCTGTCTCTAAATAAAATACAAAAAAGGGCTGGGGATGTGACCCAGTGGACGAGTGCCCCTGAGTTCAATCCCTGGTACCACAAAAAAAAAAAAAAAAAAAAAAAAAAAAAAAGAGAGAGAGAGAGAGAGAGAGAGAGAGAGAGGAAGAAGGGGAAGAATAAGAAGGAGAAGGGGAAGAAGGAGGAGAAGGAGGGAGAGAAAGGATAAGAGATTAGTAGTAACCAGGAGTTAAGTTTGGTGACAGGACCAGGAAGAAGAATCAGTAAAAGTACAAAGGAGTAGGGAGAGTCCCATGTCTTGATCATGCCAGGGTGAGGGGGGCGGGTACATAATCTACACTTGTGACAAAATAGCATAGAAGTTACATAAAATAGAACTATTAGAGGAAACTGGGTAAAGGGCACACAGGATCTCTCTCTCTCTCTCTCTCTTGCAACTTCCTACAAATCTATTTCTGTCCCTCTCTCTCTCTCTCTTACCCTTTTGTCATCCGTACAATGTAAACTCTAATAGTACCTAACTCCTAGAACTGTAAGGATTCATGACTTAGTAAATGGAAAGCAATTAGAAACTAGCACATAGTAAGAACTAAAGCAGTGTGAAGTGTTATTGTTGTTCTTATTATCAGATAAAGGGTCTTTCCTGGAAGATTCAATTTTGCCTAGACTTCAACTATGAACACAGTTTGAGAAGATTCCCGTGAAGGCTGGGAGTGTAGCTCAGTGGTAGAGTGCTTTGTACAAGACCCCCAACTCAATCCCCAGCACAGGAGAGAGAGAGAGAGAGAGAGTGAGAGAGAGAATATTTGATGAATTTAAAAAGACAATAATCGAAAAGACACTTCTCAGAAGAAGATACACAATCAACAAATAAATGAAAAAATGCTCAACATCGCTGGCAATTAGAGAAATGCAAATCAAAACTACTCATTTCACTCCAGTCAGAATGGCAGCTATTAAGAACACAAACAACAATAAATGTTGGAGAGGATGTGGGAAAAGGCACACTCATATATTGCTAGTGGGACTGCAAAATGGTGCAACTGTTATGGAAAGCAGTATGGAGATTTCTTGGAAAACTGGGAATGGAACCACCCTATGACCCAGCCATCCCACTCCTGGGTCTATTCCCAAAGGACTTAAAAACAGCATATTACAGTGACACAGCCACTTCAATGTTTATAGCAGCACAATTCACAATAGCTAGGTTGTGGAACCAACCTAGATGCCCCTCAGTAGATGAGTGGATAAAGAAAATGTAGTACATATACACAATGGAATTTTACTCAGCAATAAAAGAGAATAAAATAATGGCATTCGCAGGTAAATGGATGAAGTTGGAGAATATAATGCTAAGTGAAGTTAATCAATCTCAAAAATCCAAATACCGAATGTTTTCTCTGATATAAGGAGGCTGATTCACAGTGGTGTTGGGTCGGGGTACATAGGAGGATTAGAGGAACACTAGAATGGTCAAAGGGGAGGGAGGGGAAGAGAGGGAGCAAGGAGGGATGGAGAGGAAAAAAAAAAGGTGGTTGAATAAGATGGATATCATTATCCTAAATGCATGATTGAAGACTTGAATGGTATGAATTATACTTTGTATACAAACAGTGTTATGTAAAAAGAGGCTCTATATGTGTATTGTGAATTATAATGCATACTACTATTATAAATACAACTTTGAATTAAAAAAAAAAAAAAAAAAGACAATAATAGTCCCTTAGTGATAGCCCGAGATTCTGGGGTGAGACTGAGCTCACAGAAGAAACAGAGACAAGGTTCCTGTTCTGTAGTAGACACTGGAGAGATGTTAGCCATTAGCATTATTATCATGCCCCCTTGGGATTGAGTCCTCCAAAACACAAATGATCCCTTGACGAAAGTGAAATTGAAATAATGACCATTACCATTTACTATGAGCCACTGGCTATATGCCAACTCATTGAATTCCTCCTACAACCTTATGAAACCACTTCTTCATCTCATTTTCTTGCATTATGAAATCAAGACTCAGAGAGAGGCAATGTTCTGGCAAAGGTTCCGCAGCTCCTAGAGGCAGAGCAAGGACTCCTATACACAAAGCCCACACTCTTTCTAATGTCCAGTGCTTCCCGTCTGCATGTTAGGCTCTGGCTGCATTGGTTGGTGACAACTGAGGTCATGGTCCTGGGTTGTCTTCCGTGTCAAAGCCCAAACTTCTGAACCCGGTATTCAAGGATCTTTCACTCGTTCCACAGACAGTTGTCAGCACCTGGTATTTGTCAGGCCTTAACCTTGACGTTAGGCGCACAAGGGTGCCCTGTGTGCAGATGGAGTTAATATGCAGAGCAGAGGCTGAATTGAGCTCCGGGTTCTTTAGCAGGCCTGCTTGTCAGTTCCAGGAAGGATCCAATGCAGAGGCCTGGTCTTCCCTGCTTTGAGATAATCGTTCTGCGACTGCCACTCAACCCTCACCCCAGGCGGGCCGGCTCTCTGATGCCAATGTCCCATCCATCCTCGTCACCCCTCTGCCTACAAGGGAAGCAAAGGGAGATTCAAGGAAGCCTTACAAAAGCAAAATCGCTTTCCATCATGTCCTCTGGAGATGAGGTCCTTTTCCTTCTCCCTTGAGGACGACGAGTTTCCATCTGCATCCAAAGGTGCAGAACTGAGCATTTGAGAGGATGCCGCAGACAAGCCAGCCTGCTTTGTGACTTCCCTCTGGAGAGAGGCCACAGCAGCGCTGGGCAGGGATTTGAGAGTGATGACGTTGATGAGGGGCTTTGCTGTGGCTGAACCCACCCACCTGGGGACTTGGTGACTCGCTGGGCCTCTGCTCACTGATCACCCACAACTGCTAAATGCCACCCTCGGTGCGCCTCCCTCTCTCCAGAAGTCAGAGGAGAACTGCTTCATTAATCCCGGCATCCTCTCTAACTTAGGTTGAGCGTCAGCCACTTCCCCCTGGAGCCTGTTTTCCCATAGGTGAAATGGGAAAATAAGGAAAGGTCGCCTGAGAGTCCCACAGTTTTGAGGACTATAAAGAAGGCAGGGGGTGTAACCGGGGAATTGAGGGGTGACACCTTACCTCCCAAAGGAAGAATCAGAGGGTGTTTCTAAATTTCCACATTCCCAAATCCCAAATCCAGACATTCAGGCCCTGGGTTGACTGTCATCTAAAAACTTCCTGGGGCTCGATGATGACATCTGAGCTCATTCCTCTGTCACTCCCTGAGGTCACCTCTGTTTGCCTGGTGTTAAGCACAGAGGAGGCGCTTAATAAATGTTACTGACCGGGGGCTGGGGTTGTGGCTCAGCGGCAGAGCGCTCGCCTAGCACGTGCGCGGCCCAGGTTCAATCCTCAGCACCACGTAAACATAAATGCATTGCATGTGTACAACTAAAGTAAATAAATAAATATTAAAAAAAAAAACAAATGTTACTGACCAAGTAATGATTCCCAATGAATGGATTTGGTGGCAGCTGAACGGCTGCATGTGGGCAGGTTACTGCCAGGCCCCGGGCATTAAGGGATCTTGTGCCATCCCAGGCCACCTTCCCCACTGTGACGTCTGTGTGCTTCAAGAGCAAACTTGCTGAGAAATAATAAGAAGCAACTGGAGCAAATCCCAGGAACTTCTCCACGTCCTAACAGTCCTGGCCAGAGTCGTATCTACCTGACACAGTGGTCCTCTGCCCAACAAGGACCCACCTCAATTCCTGGAAACTGACATTAGCCATTTGAGCTTCCACCAAACCCACTCAAGCTTTCGCTTGTAAATTCGTTGTTCATTTATTCAGTCTGTCAAGAAACACTCACTAATGGCATCCTTGCTGAGCCCTGGGCTTCACGCTAGGTGCAAATAAAACATCGTCCCAGCCATGTTAAGGGGATTGGTAGGAAGGGGACAATGATTCAAATAATTACACAATAATGGGATACATGCCATAACTTCTTAAGAGTGACCATTTGGGAAGCCAATCAGAACTCAATTTGAACTCACCTACGGAGGTGAGATAAAAATCTGGGGTAAGAAGCCGGGAGCGGTGGCACAAGACTGCAATCCCAGTGACTCGGGAGGCTGAGGCAGGAGGACTGCAAGTTCAAATCTAGCCTCAGCAACTTAGTGAGGCCCTGAACAACTCAACAAGACCCTGTCTCTAATAAAATATAAAAAAGGGCTGGGGATGTGACTTGGTGGTTAAGCGCCCTTGCGTTCAATCCCTGGTACCAAAAAAAAAAAAAATCTGGGGTAAGAAGACAAATGGAGGCTTATATACCATATGTCTGAATGCTTCAAAATTGTGAATCAAGTTTATGAAAGATAAATGAAAAGTATTCTGTCCCCTTTTATGTGATAGTCCTTTGTAATGACCTAAAACATCAGACTTGGATTTAGATTCTTGGCTTTCTCAGAGTTCCAAGCACACTGTAGGCATAAGGGCACCAACCCAGCCCACAACCCACCCCCTTCTACCACATGCCAGCCCTGCCCCACGCTGTGAAGAGCCTCACACAGAGGACATGGGGCTCCAGCTGGAACCTGCAGGCTCTGTCCAGGGCCCCTGCAAACAGGAGTAAATGTTGGCATTTCTCTTGCCCGGGGTGCACACCAATAGACACCCTCCAGGGCTGCACCTTGGGAACAGGCTCTTGCTGTCCCTGGAAGCAGGCACAAGGTTCTGCAGGTGCTCGAAGCCCAGTCCAGAGGTAGAGAGGGCAATCGCAGGCTCTGGGTGGGTGTATCCCTCTTGCCCCTAGAAGTCCTCACCCCACTGGGAGGAACTCAATTGGAGGAAGCCCAGTATAGGAGTGGTCTTTCTTTCCAGGGTCTAAGAACAGAAATATGAACTGAGAGCAAATTTTCCTCCTACATCAGAGTGAACTCCTTCCATCTGTCTCTATGTCGTGTCCCATGTTTTGAGCACCCCAGGTCCCTAGTGTAGGTCGGGGTGAACAACTGTGTGGATCAATGAGGCCCTGAACATAGAATTTGAGGTAATAACACCTGGGAAGACACCCAGGCCTGCTAGATTCCCAGTCAGGATTCTTAAGTAGTCCCCATGAGTTCGTCTTCTCCCAGCTAAATTATCCATTCAAATGAGACGGGCTCTGTCTCCCCAGGGTCTAATGCAGTTGAAGAGCACGCAGCACTCATTCTGTGACTGCCTGAATAAGTCAAGGAACAACGGCAGCAGCTAGTGTTTATTGAGGACTCGCGATGCATGGTCTCATGTCACTCCTACCATAACCCTGAGACAGTTATTATTCTAACTTCCCTTTGGGGAAAGTGAAGTCCTGAGAGGGGTAGATACAGTCTGCTAGAGTTAAGTGGCAGAACTGACATGAACGAACGAGTAAATGAATGTATGAAAGAGTATTTTTAAAAATTGAATAATGAACAAATTCATGTATAAATGAGTAAATTCATGTGCTTTGTGATTTTTTTAGTACTTGGGAAGCTTCTGACCCCTGGAGCTGGGGACTCTTGAGCATCACCAAGTCATCTGAGCTGACCTTCCCTAGAAACCCAAGGATTTGGGCTCCAACTACCCCTGTCTACCTCCTCCCCACTCACCTCCAAGATGGACCAACTCTTCTGGTTTAAGAGTTCTCTCAGCCGAGGTGCCTTTAAATCTCTTGCCCTCTCCCACGTTCCCTCAGTACACACCTGATGCTACACCCCCTCTGGGGGCAGCTAGATAAGAAACCATCTTCAAAGCTGTAATCATCACCAGATTGCTATGACCCAGCCCTGATGGCTTCTCTCTCCTATCTCCCACCCCATCCTGCCATTTCCCCTGCCTCCATCCATTTGGGGTACCCCTCCTTACGATGGAAAGACACAAGAAGCACATTTGTGAGTTTTAATGAAGCATGGGAACTAAGAAGTCTAAAGCAAAATCAATTCTAGTCACGTTTTCTGTTTTTCTTCCTTTTTACGGCGCCGCGTTGTTGTGGGCAGCTGAGGTGTGGTCCAGTCAAGCTTGTAATCGATTGTCATTGGTGGGAGGGTTACGTACTGACGAGGGACACAGCACCGTTTACGATTTGCGCAACGTAAGACATGATCTTCCTCATCTTTGCACACCAACCGGCAGTGTCCGTGATTCCAACACTCCACTTATGGGCGCAGGAACAACCATTAAGCAGATGTTAGTATTGTTAAGGTAGAGACTTGAGAAGAGGCGGAGGAGGAGCAGAAGGAGGGGGAGAAGGCGAGAGAGAGGGCTGAGTAAGTCATGCTGGAACCGGTCCCAGGAAGCGGGAGAGGAGACCTTGGGAGAGGCAAGAACTGAGGCCGCGTTCCAAGTGGACACTCTAAGAGCTTTCAGGAGAACAGTTTTCAGACTTGCCACTCTGGGTCTCCCAACCCCTAACCTGCTACTTCTTACTTGGGGATCAGCTGATGCGAAGGAAGGTCCCACCTAGCACAGCACGGGAACATTGGGTAAAGGACAATGCCCTCCGCTGACACTAGGGGATGGAAACTGTCTCACATGAGAGCAATCCCTCCTCCATAGCCTGGCCCTGGAACAGAAGCCCAGCAAAACTCAGCTCCAGCCACAATCCATTGTCCAATCCTTCTGACCCCACATTCACCCAGTTCAAACTCAAATGCAGACAACACCCAGCCTTACCCGGCTCAGTGCCCCCTGAGCCCCAGCTGCAAGCCCCTCCCAAAATCTAATCAAGCCACCAACCGCAACTCCCAGCAGATGCCCATCACCAAGCTGAACCCGAGCACCCTGCACCCCGGGGCACTGACTCCCAGCCTCAGGCCAAGCCCAGCCAGATGCCCAGCACCAGCTCCACTCAAGCCGAAATCCCGTTCCCTCTCCAGCTTGCCCAGACCATCGGGAAGTCCCAGACCCCCTCCTCCAGCTCATCCTAATACTCCCTTTGCCGCTGCCAGCCCACAGGTCTCCCTCTCCATGACTCACCCCCAGCCTTCAGCCCGATCTCCCAAAGCCTCCAACCTGCACCAATGCATGCCCCAGCCCTCTCCCCAGCTCCCACCCTAAAGCACCTGATGCTCGAAACACCTACTTCAGCAAGAGAGCATGGGGAGAGATGTGAACACGAGAGGATCCTGGGAAACCCTCCCAAAGTGCCATGAAATGAGGAAAGGCTCAGGGCCTGCTCACCGTGAGAGGAGAGGGAAAGGGGCGAAGCCCAGGCCCCAGATCCCAGGCCCTCGCGAGAGCCCACGTTACCTGACATCACCGGTTCCACAGCCAGAAAGATGGCAAAGAACAGGAGAAGCAGCTTCATGGCTGAGCTGCAGGGGACACAACAGAGCTGTCCGCAGCAGAGATGAGACTCCTTTTATCATCAGGGTCGTGGGCAGTGACTCGGAACAGGAGGGAATCTGTCCGAGGTCAGCCGGGCCAAAGGACAGACAGTGTGCAGCAGATGTTTCATGAAAGCGTGGGAACCTGGCCAGCGCCGGTGCCAGGAGGGATGAAGTGAGTCACCTGCTGGTGAGTCAAAGCCATCTGGCCTCCCGAGACCCACCAACGAATCCCCTGACTAATTGATATGCACATCAAGAAACACTTAATTTGAAAAACGACCTACCCAGCTTTCTAACAGAAGGACACAGGTGTCCATGTCTTTCTGGACCTTGAACTTGCCAATCTCATTCCCAGTTCAGGGGAATGGGATTTGTCACTTGTTGTCCCCATAAAGTTCTTCCTCTGATCTTCCCACTCCTGCTAGTTATTTGATCTCATCTCAAATGTCACCCCCTTGGAAAGGCTTTCCCCGGTCACCCTAGAGGACAGTACTCCCACCCATCCTTGTTCTAGATCACAATAACTTGTTTGTGACCTTCCTGGATTTGCCTGGGAGATTTTATTTACTTTACGTCTTTAATCCTTGTCTCTTTAATCCTTGTCTCTTTAATCCTTGTCATCTTTAATCCTTCGTCAGAATCTGAAACCGGCTTGTGTGAGGGTTCGGGTGTGATTTGAGTGTGTTCCCCCAAAGCTTCCCATGCTGGAAGATTGGTGCCCAGTGTGGCTGGGCTGAGAAGTGGTAGAATATTTAAGAGGTAGAGCCTAGTGCAAGGTAATTAGGTCTTGGGGTACCATCACCCTTAGAAGAGATCTCAAGGGACCCTCGTTAAATTCCCAGGAAAGTGAGTTGTTATTTAAAAAAAAAAAAAAAAAGAGTGAGCTTGACCCCTGAATCTCTCTGGCCTCTCCCATTGCTGTGTGATCTCTTCCACATGCGCTCTACCACTGGAACACCATCTACCATGAGGCCTTCACCAAAGGTGGAACATATGGAGCTGCCTGGTCTTGGAATTTCCACCTCCAAAACTGCAAGATAAATTAACCTCTTTTCTTTATAAAATACCAAACCTTGGCTGTTTTGTTATAACAACAGAAAGTGGACTAATACAGCTTATAACCCTAGTAGCCATAGCATCACCTAGTGTAGTTAGGTATTAATTCAGCTGTCTTAAAAGATATCGCTCCCAAAAAATGATTCCAAAATATATCCCTTGGTTTCTCTTTCATGTAAAAATCTGTGTGTGCACTTAATTGTAGCAGCTTCACAATCCAGCAGAGAGCTAGGTTCCTTTTGACCTGATGGTCCATCTTCAACAGGCTGTTTCATTTGATGACCCAGTTTCTTCCATCAAGTCCCCACTCCAGCCACCAGGAAGGAAAGAGAGAAGAAAGCAAAGTGCAACAGCGTTTTCTTTAGGGACACCATTCGGAGGTGGTATACATCGTTTCCACCCCAGTCCAAAGGCCAGAGCTCATTCACAGTACACCTAGCTGCTGGACACGGTCTCTTTATTCTGGACAATGACAGCTAGCTAAAGTTCAGGAGCTGCCCGATCAAGATGGGAGGACCGACTTCAGGGAAGAGATAGCAATCTCTGACATACCTGACATGCAATATAAAATAGTATTTAATTATATGACAAATATTAGTAGATAAAAAATACTAAATGGTAATCATTTCAGTAAATAATTATAGGTAATAAATAACTTAGACTGAGTAAAAAATGCTGTAATGGGGACACAACCCAAGTCCTATCAGAGAACACGTGGACAGGGGTGTGGAGCAGAGTAGAGCATTTGCCCCGCACGTGCGAGGTCCTGGGTTCCATCCCAGCACCACAAAAACAGAGAGAGAGAGGACATGTGGACGGTGCCCTTCCAGCAAAGTGTCTGGAGAAGCTGGATAAAAACAAATCATAACCGCGCCTAATTTGATTAACTGGGGTCAGTTCTATAAATTGCTTAGCCAAGTGCCCGACACAAGACAGGTGCTGAATAATGATTAGCTCTTCTTATGACTGTTTTGGATTATTTTGTCATTATCGTCACCATCGTTGCCCATCAATATTATCTTCAGACCAGGGCTGAGAAGCGGATGTGGTACACCCCAACACGCAGATGACAAAATCTAGACTCGGTTGGGGGTGGGGGCCTGCTCAAGGGATCTCCAGGAAGGATGAAGAGCAGAAAAGAGAAAGCAGATTCCCAGGGAAAAGGCTGGAAGAAATGGTCAGCAAACAGCTGTGGCTGTGAAGGTTTGAGACAGAAGGGGAGACACAGGGGGAGGTGAGGCCATGCAACCAGATCCTCACGGGGGCACTTAATTAAAGCCATGCTCGGGGCTTGGGGGGGTCCATCCCACAAGCGATGGGGAGTTGTAAGATTTTTTTTTTTTAGCGAGGACCACAATGGCATGTTCAGATTATTTATATATTTAAAAAATCTGACGGCCCACATTGAAGATAATTGCTGGGGCAGAGGCAAGGGAAGGAATTTCAAGTCCCCAGGACAAAATGACAAGGCCTGGAGGGTAGGGGGACCAACATAAAGGATATGAGAGAAGAAAAACCATCCCTGACAGCTGAGACCTCCGAGGGAGCCTCCCGGCAAGCTGTGGAAGTAGCTCTGGTCTCAGCTGACAGGCACTGACCCTCCGCTGGGCTTGGTGACAGGTGTTTCGTCCCTCTTGTTCTCATTCCTCCTCCTAACAACCAGGTAGGCTTTTCCCCTGCACTGACAGAAAAACAAAAATCCAGAAGGGCCAACATTTGGCCCAGGTGATACTAGGGGGAACCGCAGGATCTGAACCCTGTCTTGCTGGTTCCCAAATGCAACGCTTTCCATGATGACTTTTCTCCTGGGACCCACCAAGTGAGGAGGCCAGCTGGAAAGCCACCTCTAGCGATTCTTGCTTAGATGGCTCTAAGACATTTCTGCAGCTTTGAGATGGGGGCGAGGTCAGAGAAATAACCATCAGTGGTCTTCGTGTCTCTATAACGTTTTTAGGGAAGTATGATTTATATGTCATAAAATCTGCTCATGATATGTACAGTTCAATTATTTGGGGTAGACTTACAGAGTGGTACCACCATCGCGACAGTCTAGCTTTAGACATTTTCATCACCCCTCGTATATCCGTGTGCCCATTGACCATCCCGGGTCATTCCCACCCCCGGGGGCTGAGGGAACTCATGCTTATAGTATCTTCCACTTGGCTTCCTCTTCTGGGGCTGTTCCTCACAAGGAGGCAGGTGTGACAAAGGAAGAAGCCGTGGCCTTGAGAGGTAGGGGGAGAAGCCGGAGCCACACCCACGGGCAGGACTTGAACTCAGAACACTCTCCAAAGGAGCCCTGCAGCAGGTCCGAGGGAAGTGAAAGGATATGGGGCTTGTGAGCAGCCTCTAGGCTGAAAAGCAAAAATCCATAAGGGCCAATATTTGGCCCAGGTGATAACAGGGGGAACCCCAGGGTCTGAACCCTGGTCTTGCTGGTTCATGGTATGAGTCTAGACATTCGGAAATAGTGGAACCCCAGGGAGGGGTTTGTTGATGGAGGTTTTGAAAGTCCAAGAGAAGGAGAAGGACGTGCAGCTGAGAGCTCAGTGGAGATGCTGACCTTCAACGGGGAGAATCTTCTCTTTGGAAAGGAAGGGTTTTCACAGAAGGGCTGCATAGCCTTGTCCTTGAACCTTCACGTGTGTCAAGAGACCTGCACGGGCGTCCCATGGGCACCTGTCACCTGTGTGCACGCCGGGCGTGTTTTGAGTGTCGGGCTTGCTCTGTTGGTTGGGGTTGGCTCTTGTCTACCTTCTGCATCCACTTTTCTGTTTGGAGAGGGGGACCCCTGGGGAGGGGCGGTGCTGCGTTCCACCCTTAAACTGAAAAAGTTCAAACATGAGTTCTCCTGGCCCGGCCTGCCCTTTGAATCAGGTGCCCAGGATCCCAGGAAGGGGATCAGTGGAGTATTTATCTTAGCAAAGGCACCAGAGTGAGGCCAGTGTCCAGGGCAGTAGGAAAGTAGGACAAACAAGGACAGAGTTCAGGTCCCCAGTAGTGTCACTGTACCCTCCCTGGATGGGGCGTACGTGTGACTTTTCACTCTGCTGTGCTTACCTCCCTGTCTCCCACCCCTGTGCTGAGCCTAGCTCTGAGAATTCTCTGAACTGTCAAACAGCCAAAGGATTTCCTTGGCTAAAGTTCCTCATTGAGCCAGGTGTGGTGGCGCACGCCTGTCATCCAGAGGCTCAGGAGGCTGAGACAGGAGGATCACAAGTTTGAGGCCAGCCAGTTGGAGGGAAACCCTGTCTCCCAATAAAAACATTAAAAAGGACTTGGGGTGTCCCTAAATATTAAATCCTCAGTACCCAAGGGGGGGTGGAATATGAGAAGATGCCGTGACCCTAAGCAAGTTGTTTAGTCCATTTGAAGATGATGATAACGTGTGTTTCACACTGTGACCTTCAAATGATAAAAAGTGTCCACCACAGTACTGGCAGGAAGTAGTCAATACCTTGTAGCTACGATTTCTGTGTTTGGGGGTGAGGGAGGAGACTGGGCCTTGACCTGTCTTAGGGCACGTGCAGCTGGTTCCTCTGTGGGGTAGGGGGTTAGGGCTGGAGGAGAGCGGGGAGGTCTAGTGATGCCACTGTGGGGGTGGAGGAGGGGACTGGATCCAGAGCCACCAAGATGGGACCTGTGCGCGGGGCTGGAGGCCCCAGGAGGGAGCCTGAGCACGTGCTCCCGCCACCAGCAAGGCAGGGGCCAAAAACAAAGTCGTGACATCTAAAGCAGCCCCTTGAATTTCAGCTTATGGGAATGTTCCATCTCAGGTCACAGGCGCGAACTTGTATTTCAGAGTCGAGTGTTCTTACGTGGAGCTCCGCGTGGACGGCACTGGCTTGGTGTTGGAGGGCACTAGAGGTAGTGGTGAGGACGTGTTTGGTGTACCGTAGAGCTGACCGGGCTGGGGGAGTCCGGGGGGGACACCATCCAGCAATGTGGACGTGACAGGTGTCTGATTGAGTCCAAGACGGAGCAACTTACCGTGTGTCCTCCAACATGCCATTCATTCGACACCTGCAGGACTCCGTATGGATTGAGCCCACACAAAGAGTGACTACAAGCCTATATTCTGAAGTTAGCCTCCTGGCTGTGTCACCTTATAAAGGTTACTTAAGCTCTCTGAGCCTGTTTTTTATATTTATAAAATGGGAGTAACAATACTTTGAAGAGTTGATGTGAGGATTCAATGAGTTAAAGCACTTGGAATATCTGATACTTGAAAACTGTAATATAGTGTGTGCTGCTATTATGCTGGATGGGAAGTCCCCGGCTTGGAGATTCCAGGCACTCCTGACCACAACTCTTCAATGTTTCTTACACCCTCTGTGTTCACACAGGTCTATACAGAGAGCACCGTGATGATTCAAAAAGATGACCTTGACTGACAGGAGGAGAAACCCAAAAAGATGATTTATGGTGGAGCATTTATGTTGGGTGTCTGGGTTTACATTTGAATTATATTTTGTCCATATGTCCTTAGTGTGTGTGTAAGTTTATGCACAGATGTGCATGCTCAAGTTTTGCGTTTTCTGTGGATTTGTGTGTGTTGTGTGCATGTGTTTTGTCTGTGTGAGTCTATGAATGCACACGTGCACATCTGTTTATCCTTTCACGCAGTTTGTGTATAGACCCACAACTGGCGTGTGAGTGTGTGCTTGTGTATTTTTTTAGTGCAGATGTGCACACGTCTCTGCTCTCAGATCTGCTAATGCTGCAGGGAAGAGCTCTGTCCAGCCCCCCACTCCCTGCAGGCCTCTGCACCCCGTGACCCCGGAGCATGGATTCCCTTATTGAGCCGGGAGATCTGAGCCAAGGCTAAGGGAAGTGGCCAAAAGGAGTGTGGGCAGCAGGGCCATGAGACAGGGAAGGAAGCGAGCTTTGGTCAGAGTCAACTCGTCCCATCATTGCTTCATGGTGTCTCTGGGACCCGCCAAGATGAGGACACACTGCAGCCTCAGACTTTGTAATGTCTCCCACACTGCTCCAGCCTGGTCCAGCCAGGTCTGAAGGCGTGGCACCACCCATGCCCTCAGATCTGTGCAGCTGCCTTTTGTAACTGTTGAACAGCCTCCCCAGCCCACAGCCTGCAGGGCAGGGAGAGGACACCAGCTAGCCTGCTCCCAGGATGCTCCCGGGGAGGCTGCACCTTGACCTTATTTCATGGCCTCCTCCCACTAATCCATCAGTATAGAAATACGACAAGAAGCTCGGTGCAGTGGCGCACGCCTGTGATCCCAGCAGCTCACGAGGCTGAGGCGGGAGGATGGCGAGTTCAAAGCCAGCCTCAGCAATGGGGAGGTGCTAAGCAACTCAGTGAGACCCTGTCTCTAATGAAATACAAATAGAGCTGGAGATGTGGCCCAGTGGTTGAGCACCCCTGAGTTCAATCACTGGTACCAAAAAAAAAAAAAAAAAAAAAAAAAAAAAAAAAAAGGAATATGACAAGAAGGCAAAAGGAATAACCAAAATCACAGCCTCCTACGGACATCTGTGTCACAACATCTCCTACACTTCCTAGGTGGGGTCTGGGCTCAGGGGAAGGAAGCATGAGGCCCAGGTAGCCTGAGGGTGTGGGAGGACACTACACAGGGGCTGGACTCTGGACAAATCCTCTGCACCAGCGCGTCCCCACTGTGGCCTGCTCCAAGCATTCCCCGTGAAAGAAAGAGAGGCCACGGGGGAATATTTCCTCTACGATTCTTTAAAATATTAAGGGAAATATGAAAAGTGAACACTACACCCAGATCTCAGGAAATGCTGCGTCTATTTATTTGTTTAAAGCCGGGCTCCAGGACACGGCTCACAGAAGCTGGTGAGATGTCCGATGTCCATTATTTTGGGGTCTTGGGCCTGACCCCACAGGACCTCGTGTTCCCAGGAAATGAGGAAGGACCTGGTCCTTATCGGTAATGGTGATCTCTGTTTCCCTTGCTTCTCCTGGTCGGGACGTTGCTTATGAGTTCCGTCCACCATTCACTGTGCAGTTCCGACAGCTAGAGAGTTGCTCTTCACCATGGTCACCTCCACCAGTCAGGCCAGCCAGCGAGGCCTTTGCTGCTTCTCCGCTCCACGTGGTTACCTTCCAGGTCACCCCATCCACATTCCTGCCCCATTGGGGTGCTTTATCAAACACTCTTTGAACCAAACCCCCATCTCCTCTCGCATTACAAGGATATCTAACCCCCATCCCCAGATGCCACGATCCTCCTCTCTTCTGTCCTCCTTCTTCTCCCAAGACAAGTCTAAATAGCCACCTTGTTCCCAGGTTTCCCTAGCAAAAACTGGATAGCAGGCAGGGTTGGCTCCAGGAAAGCTCCCAAACCCATCTGCACCTGCTTTGAATTCTGCAGCAGAAAAAGAAGGCCTAAACTCAAAATGGAAAGTACTGGCTTCCCTTCCAAAAACAGCACAGAGAAATCTTTTCTTTTCTTTTTTTTTTTTTTTTTTTTTTTTTTTCTGATGCCTACTCAAGTAAAATGGAAAAAAAAAAAATCAGGCAATTAATCACTACATTAAATTCTTGATACATCACCTTCCCATAATTTTTGTGTAAAAAATAAACTTAATACTTTATGTAGCTGACCTTATTAATATATACTATCTTGCTTTTAAGAACACCAGACAGCCAGGTGCGATGGTGCACACCTGTAATTCCAGTGGCTCAGGAGGCTGAGAAAGGAGGATCACAAGTTCAAATCCAGCCTCAGCAACAGCAACTCAGTGAGACCCTGTCTTTAAATAAAACCCCAAACAGGGCTAAGGATGTGGATCAGTGGTTGAGTACCCCTGAGTTCAAACCCCAGTACCAAAAAACCACCAGACAGTGAAAGAAAACATCACCTGATTCCCAAGACCATGCCCATCAGCCTACTCATTAACAATAGAAGCAATGACCTGTGACCATCGCATCAATGGATGAGACCACCACCCTCCCCTGCTATCTTGTCTTTTCATTTCAATATGTATTTTAGTACCTCTTGCAGTTACTGCATATCAAATTCTTATAGTATTCCCATGGGGATATATACCTAAAAGAAAGAATTTTCTTGTAAGATCATTTTTGCTATTCTAAGCCAAATTTTTATCTCCTTAAGTCAATTGCTCAATAAATACTGATTGAACACCAATATTTGTGCCAGATGCTGTTCCGGGTACAGAAAACAAATCAGTCATCTTCAGGAAGATTGTCATGCAGACAGACACTGAACAAATTTGCTCTTTTGTTTGTTGGAGACGAGGTCTCACTATGTGGCCCAGACTGGTCTCCGGTGATCCTCCCGCTTCAGCCTCCCGAGAAGCTGGAGCTACAAGGGGCTCACTACTGCACCCTCCAGTGCCAAGGGGCACAGCTTGCTGTAGGACCTCGTCAGGCTAATACTGCTGCCCACGCTCCCTCAGCTCTAGACTTCCAGTCAATTCTATGAGCTCCACCATATCCATCTAAGAAATGCCCTTTCTGCTTAGTTTGGTCCCTGATGAACTCTAATGTCACAAGCAATAAAAAATTCAAGGTGTTTCATCTTCAACTATGTTGCAGGAATGTTGCTGAATTCCAAAAGGAACCCTTATGAGATTGAGGGCTAGAAAGAGGGACCACCTAGCAGGGAGATTAGAGGAACAGCAGCAAAACTCAGAGGATGGGAAAGGAGGCCCAGAGGATGGGAAAGGAGGAGAGAGGATGCTAGTGGGGGACAGAACAGCCTCCAAACAGCAAGGCTTGCACAAAAACAGAAGAAGAGTCAAAGGGCCTCGTTGGCTGATGTGAGAAAATGAGAGTAAAGCATCAAAAGTCTCAGGCATTGGGATGGCGTAGAGCTGCCATAAATTCTTGAATGGCTACCAAAGGGCAGACAAATCTTTTTTATCTTTTTTTTTTCTTTTTCTTTTTTCTTTCTTTTTTTTTTTTTTTTTTTTTTTTTGGTACCGGGCATTCAACTCAGGGGCACTCAACCACTGGGTCACATCCCCAGCCCTTGTTTGTATTTTATTAGAGACAGGGTCTCACTGAGTTGCTAAGTGCCTCACCATTGCTGAGGCTGGCTTTGAACTCGCGATCCTCCTGCCTCAGCCTCCCAAGTGCTGGGATTACAGGCATGTGCCACCACGCCTGGCTCAGACAAATCTTCATTGACCCAAAATATAGAACATTGTCTTAACGTAAATGTAAACAGAATCTAAAAAACTCCAGTTGGATACAAATGAGATTTCCCACCTCAGCTTCCCACCCATCTCTCCTACCCCCACCCTGTCCCTGCAGGATGAATCCTTTAATGCCTTTAATGCTCCTACCTTTAATGCCCAGATTGGGTAAAGTCCTTTCTTCTGGATCCTAGTGCTCATCAGAAACAATTTCTGGAATAAATACCCCCCTGACTCAAAATAACCCTGCCCAGTTCCCACTTACCTAACCACAAGCAGATTGCTTATTGCCATGTGTTTATGAGAGTCAATCTGAGTCCACATTCTGTAAATCCCCCATTTTTTACCTCAAGAAGCAACCCTTGGGTATCTTAGACCCCCTTCCTTCCAGAAGGACCCTAAATTTAGGCAGTACCACCCTCATCTCCATATCAAAGAGAGAGGAGCTTTTGCTAAATTGTAGATGATAAAGTGGGTTGAAAAAAATAGGTCTAGGTCTCGAGTCTCAGCCTGTGGGAAACACTAAGAAAGCGGGAAGAGAGCCCTGTTTGGGTGGGAAGGCAACCACTCTTGGAGTTTAGATATTCACATAGGCATGCCAGGCACCAAGGACAGAATGGTGAGCAAAACCAGCAGGACCCTGATATTGTAACATCCAAATTCTCCTGGACAGACAGATGGCAGGAAACAAGCAAATCTTTGAAAAGTGCTAAGAAATAAACTGGCAAAGTGATATAAAGGACTTTGGTAGACACGATACCCTAAGATGATATTAAAGGGGCTGGGGTTGTGGCTCAGTGGTAGAGCGCTTGCCTAGCATGTATGAGGCACTGGGTTCGGTTCTCAGCACCACATATAAATAAATAAATAAATAAATAAATAAATAAATAAATAAATAAAACAAAGGTCCACCAACATCTAAAATATTTTTAAAATGGTATTCTTTAAATAGAAAAATTAAAAAAAAAAAAAAAAGATGACATTAAAATTGAGGCCTGGAAGATGGGACAAAAACCAGGAGACCAATATCCAGGGCAGAGCCTCGTTAGGCAGAAAGAACATCAAGCAGCCGGGTCCCAAGGTGTGAAAGATTGTGTTGGTGTCAGGAACACAAGGAAAACCAGGTGGCCTGAGTCTAAGGAGGACGGAGAGGTAAATAGGGCCAGTTTGGGCAGGAGTCTAGATTTCACCCTTAGGGAAACAGGAAGCCACTCTTCGGTGTGAAACAGAGCCATGGTAGGATGTAATTAATCTTTTGGCTGCTGTGTGGAAAATTAGAGAAATGAGTGAGGAGACAATCCTAGGAATTTGGACAGAGATGATAGCGGCCTGAAATAGTTGGAAAGAAGTGGATGTTGAGAAATATTTTAAAGGTGGAACCCCTGGACTCGATGATAGCGAGGAATCTAGGATTCCATCTAGGTTTGGAGAAACGGGGCACACGCTGGTACCACTTATCAAGACGGGAAGAGGAAAGGTGGTAACAAGGCTTGAAGAGGTGAAGTCCCCACCAGGAGTTCCATTCTGGGTACGTTAGGAGGCACCAAGTGGAGATGTCATTCAGGGGAGCAGATGTGCCCTCCAGGGGTGACAGACAACTTAGCATGGGAGATGTGGATTTGAAAGTGATCAGTCTGTAGAAAGTATTCAAGGAATCTAGTAAAAAAAAAAAAAAAAAAAAAAAAAAAAAAAAAAAACAAGGAGCAGGTAGAAAAAAAGAAAAGACCTACAAACAAGGCCTGGCATTTGGGAAGGGAAGGGGAAGCCAGGATACAAGGCTAAAAAGCAAGAGCCACTTATCAGAGATCAAGTGGAGGGTCTGGTACCTCAGAATTCAACACAAGGAACCATTTCCATGGGGAGGTCGTGACCCATACGACATGCACTTGCTCAGAATCAATTAGAGGGAAACGAGTGACCCTTTGGGGATTGGCAATTTCGGAGACAGATGGGAAGCTTCACAGAAGAACTTTCAGTGGTCGCATCAAAGCCAATTGGGTCGAGTTGAAGAAACAATTGAGAAATTTAAACTGGATAAAGCAAAGACACACCTTCTAAGGTTTCCTTTGAAGGACTACAAAGAAGTGAGGCTCTGTCCAGGGAGAATTGTGGAATTGGGAGATGTTTTAAATTGGGGGAGGGTATTAGAGCATTGTTTTTCTTTCTTTTTTTTTTTTTTTTTTTTTTTTTTTCTTTTTTAACTCCGTATGATTGAAATGGTCTGGCACAGAAGAGAAAAACCAAGAGAATCATAGAAGGTAAGGTCCTGGAGTAGGAAGAGGAGATGGGATGTGGCCAAGTAGAGGGTTTGTTTCTCAGGGTAGACCATCTTTAGTTGGAAACAAAAGAGAGACAGGAATTATAGACAGTGCAAGGAGGCATAGACTTAGTAAAGAGAATATGCATTTGCCTCTGGTGGTTTCTTTCTTTTTTTTTTTTTTTTTTTTTTTTTTTTTTTTTTGGTTCCAGGGGTACTCAACCACTGGGCCACATCCCAGTGGTTGTATTTTATTAGAGACAGGGTCTCACTGAGTTGCTAAGTGCCTTGCCATTACTGAGGCTGGCTTTGAACTTGCGATCCTCCTGCCTCAGCCTCCCAAGTGCTGGGATTACAGGTGTGCGCCACTGTGCCCGGCTTGATTCTGGTGGTTTCTATACTCTTGAGGAGTGATATTTTAGAGGGAGGGACAGAAGACTGAGAAGAGGGGGAAATTGTGGAATAGTCATTTCAGAGAGTGAGAAATTAAGCTTAAGAATAAGCAGGAGACTGGTCGGGCAGAGTTGAAGCCCTCAACTTGAAGGCAAGCGGGGACATTCTTTCAAGGTTAGGAATTTGATAAATGTTGGAGAGGATGTGGGGAAAAAGGCACACTCATACATTGCTGGTGGGACTGCAAAATGGTGCAACCGCTATGGAAAGCAGTATGGAGATTTCTTGGGAAAATGGGAATGGAACCACCCTATGACCCAGCCATCCCACTCCTGGGTCTATTCCCAAAAGACTTAAAAACAGCATATTACAGTGACACAGCCACTTCAATGTTTATAGCAGCACAATTCACAATAGCTAGGTTATGGAACCAACCTAGATGCCCCTCAGTAGATGAGTGGATAAAGAAAATATGGTATATATACAAAATGGAATTTTACTCAGCAATAAGAGAGAATAAAATAATGGCATTTGCAGGTAAATGGATGAAGTTGGAGAATATAATGCTAAGTGAAATTAGTCAATCTCAAAAATCCAAGTACCGAATGTTTTCTCTGATATAAGGAGGCTGGTTCGCAGAGTTGTTGGAAGGGGGTACATAGGATCAGAGGAACACTAGAATGGTCAACGGAAAGGGAGGGGAGGGAGGGAGTAAGGGGGGGGTTGGAAAAAAATTGGTGGTTGAATGAGATGGATATCATTATCCTAAATGCATGATTCAAGATCTGAATGGTACTTATATACTTTGTATACAAGCAGTTGTATGTAAAAAGATACTATACTTGTGCATGATGAATAAGTAAATAAATAATAAAAAAATTAAAAAAAAAAAAAAAAAAAAAAAGGTTAGGAATTTGAGATTGATACCAAGCAGAGAGGTGAGAGAGAGGCCACAGAGAAGATTGTGATACCGAAGCTGGGTGGGGCAGAAATGGAGTCAGGAGGGTGAGATAATTAGAGGAAAAGTGTGGGGTCAGGAGCCTCATCTCAAGTCTGAGAATGATTGACTGTAGAAAGTAAGAGGTGGAAGCAAAATAGGAAAGAGGATCTTAATTGTTTACAGGCAGAGAATTGCTAGGCAGGGCCTGAAAGGATAAAATTGGGGATGAGATCAACCTAGATTCAATTTACATTGATCAACAACCCTAGGTAGCTGGATGTGGTGGTACATGCCTGAAATCCCAACTAGTCGGAGGCTGAGACAGGAGGATCAAAATTTAGTAAATCCCTGTCTCAAAATAAAAGGGATTGAGGATGTAGATTAGTGGTAAAATGTCCCTGGGTTCAATCCCCAATAAAACAAGAAGATGGAGGAGGAAGAGAAGAAGGAGGAAGAGGAGGAGGAGGAGGAGGAGGAGAAGGAGGAGAAGGAGGGGGAGGAGATGTACGCTAGACTCTAAGCTGGGCATTTTCCTATCTGCTCTCTCCTTTAAGCCTCATGACAGACAGTGCCTTGAGTAGAACAGGTCCCCAGCTTGGAGATGAGAACACAGAGCGGCAGGGTTAGGAGGCTCACCTAGGGTCATACAGCTGGTCACGAGAGAATTTGAACCCAGATCTTCTGTTCCTGAATTTAACACTCTTCCCTCGGCAGCTTCCAAGATACTTAGACACTGAGGCTGGAGCTTTTCATCCAGAAGTGGGGGTGGGGAAGTGACTGAACCAAACCCTAAGGCTCAAAAAGCTCTCAAACAAGGGGGCTGGATAGGAGAGGGGCGTTCAGAGTGGAACTTCCTTCTTTCTGGTTGGTCTGATAAAGGTTAGAAATCTGGGGGGCGGGGGACATGACCCAGATCATGGGGTGAAAAGTGGCAAAATCCCTGTTGTTGTTTTGTTTGTTTGTTTGTTTGTTTGTTTGTTTGTTTGTTTGTTTTTTCAGTTCAGGATCAGTCCTGGAAAGGGACTATCCTACAGTCCAGTGTCTAGTGGCCCCAGCTAGAGGGAAAGAAAAAAGATGGAGCATAGGACCTGGTCCCAGCTCTCTCCAGAGTGAGGAGATGTGAAAGAGGTGTGATCCTGCAGTCCCTGGAGGGTAGAACTGCTGGTATGATCAGGAGAAAAGTGAAGCCATTGTTGGAAAAGCAGAGAGAAGCTGTGGGCTAAGAATTAGTTTCGTATTCACCATGGATTCTTGCTTGACTCCCCTAAAATACCCAGGGACTGGGGCCTACAGCCTGCCTCAGCCTAACATCTCTAGACTCCGTAGCTCTGCTGTCAAACATGATAGCTACTAACCACACTTAGCTGTACATTTAAACATAGATTACATTAAATTAATTTTAAAATTCAATCCCCCAGTCACACTACCGTATTTCAAGTGCTCAGTAGCCACGTGCAGCTGGCTAGTAGCTATCATATTGGACAACCAAACCTGGAACATTTTCATCATTCTAGAAGGTTCTATGAGTGTTAGTCTAGAAGAAAAAAAATAATTAAATGAATATGATAAATATTCCTTATTAATATCCTCTGGACCAACTAGGGGCTGGCAGTTTAGGAACTATTGCCAAAGGATAAAACTATTACTACCTACTGTTTCATTCTGTTCTTCCCAACACACACACACACACACACACATTTTTCTTCCTTATTTGTCTCCAAGTTTAACTAGATGGAACTGTCAGACAGAAACAGGGAACAGCCATGAATGATTTAATAGAACTGAGGTTTCCAATGCTATTGAGACTCAAGGTTGGAAGAGAGAGTCAGTCTGCAGAAGTTAATTTCTGTCCTCAAGAGGATTCTTAAAGGTCTTCGGTTTGAATTTTACAAACTTGGGCTCCACACAGCACTTACCCTCATCTTTGCACAATATAGAACACTTCATTATCTTTACAGGTCACTCTGCACCTGCCAAATGTATTCCAACACTTCTTGACTGAAACAGAAGGGAAGGAGGGAGCAGGGTTAGTCCTGAAGAAAGCAAAGGGCTGGAGAAGAGAGAAGCTAAATTCCAGGAGAGTAAAGAACAGTGAGGGTGGAGTGGCACCCCCTCCTCCACAGAAAAATCTTAATTAAGCTTCTCCAGAAGTCTTCACCATAGTTGATCTTAGGACTACCAGCAGAAGAGTCTCTACAAAAGAGCTCAATGTAGTCAAACTTCCTATTTCCTGTTGCTCTATCTTACTTGGCCACCGGCCTGGAAGAGATCAGTACTCCAGGTGCTGAACGACCCTTTACTAGTGTTTCACAAACATTTATCCAGTATGGTAGTTTGTAGAAGTGTGTTTGCAAATGCAGAGTGTGATAGGAAAAACAGATTCTTTTAACTAGGCCTCTGGCCTTGGGCCAGAGCTTCATAGAGATGTTTACATTTCAAAGAGAAGAGAAGAAGTTACTAACTGAGCTCAATGGAAACAGCTGGCAGCAGGAAGGAAGAAAGGGGAGAAGAAGCTCTCTCCTGCTCCAGTGCTGTCCTTGCAGGGTTAACTTGCCCAGAACAGTGAAATAAAAAGCTGCTTAGTGTGAACTTCTGCAGACTGTGAACTTCTGAGCCCCTCCCCTTACGTGCTGGGTATAAAGTTCTGAAACTGCCTGAAATCAGGGTTCAGGGGGATTGATTAATGAGAGCTTTGCCCTCTGAACCTGGCTATAGCCAAATAAGCCTGCTTCTTGTTCTTATTTGGTGTCTTGCCTTATCTGTCCCCTGCAACAAGGGAAATAAGATCTGTGGGGAAGAAGCCCATATGAGGTATCCCAAGGCTCAAGTGAGATCATAGACCCCCGTCCATCCCTTCTCCACTCTGTCCTCTCCAGTCCCTCTCTACTCAGCAGCATGGAATCTACTAGGCAGCTTCCCCTCCTTGGACAGCTCCCTTGGGAGAAGCAAGAGGACCCCCTTTCTCCAGGGTTATCTCCCCCATATTATAAATTCCCAGTTACCTAATACCAAGTACCCACATTCACCCTCTGCCCTTTGGTACCTCTGCTGGTTGTACTAATGAAAAGGAGCAGGAATCTGAGATAAACCCATTGGAACATCCATAAAACTCCCAAGAATTTCTCACTCCCTTCTCTACAACATCCCAGGACTCTTCACTGGCCTTAACCAGCCAAGGGAATTGGGAACCACTTCTGGGAAAAATCAACAACCTAAAGTAGCCCAAACAATTTGGACCTGCATGAAAAAGTAGGATCAGAACCTTGAAATACTTAGAATTTAGGAGACAACGACTTAGAATGTTGTTCATGGAGACAACCGTAAATCAAAATTCAAATCCTCTGAAAGAATGTTCTGGGAAAGCCGCCACATTCTCTACACCCAATACCTAGGTCTCTCTCTTTGCCCCCAACCATATCCCTGGGTCATCAAGTTCAGCTTCTTCAGAACCAATCAGAGAAAGGTGGTCAGAGGGGTCAAATAATGAGAGATGGAAAAATTATTTGGTGCCAGAGAACTAAAACTTCCCTTAACTAAAGAGATGGCCCAACAGCCTCCACGGAGCCTGCCAGACCATTCTCCCAGCCCCAGCTGTCAGAACCCCCAAGGTTCCCTGAACATGCATCAGGTCCCCTGACACACCCCCCCTGGGAGAGATCCTAGTTACCTAGGATAACCGGGGGCAGGAGCACCATAACAGCCCAAAACAGGAAAAGGAGCTGCACGAATGGCAAGAGCTGGAGAAGAGACAGAAGCTTCTAGACTGGCAGAGCAAGCAGAAGTTTCTATTCTGGGCAGTCCAGGCTGGTATTTATTGCCCTGAAGAGTGTGGTAGATCCATGATCAGCGAACCAAAGAAAGAACAGTCATTAGAGACCAGACAGCCAGGCAAGGAATCAATCACGCCCAGCGAGCAGGCCAGGAGGGAGGGCAGGGAGGTTAACGAGAGGGCAACTTTGCCTCTGAAGAGTTTTATAATACAACTTAGAAGAATGAGAAGGGCACAAATGGTTTTGTTCTTTTGGGGAGGGGGCACCAGGGATGGAACTCGGGGGCACTCAACCACTGAGCCACATCCCTGGCCCTATTTTGTATTTTTTTTAGAGACAGGGTCTCATGGAGTTGCTAAGCACCTCACTTTTGCTGAGGCTGGCTTTGAACTCTTGATCCTCCTGCCTCAGCTTCTTGAGCCACTGGGATTACAAAGGTGCCCCACCGCACCTGGCCCAAATGTTTTTTATTATTAATTAATTCTGATTGATGAAAAGAGAAACTTCAAGTAAGACTGAGGGGGGTGAGACTTCTGTGTGCCTTGCGTTCTTTTCAGTAAGACAGACATCTTTAGATGTCCCTTATGTTGGTGGCTCATTGTAAGGATATAAAAGGAAGGGCAGAAGCAGAGGAAAGTATCTTGATAGCTCTCGGGCTGTCACCAATGGAAATGAGACCGTCAGCATTCACAGAATGTGATGAACAAGAAAGCTACAACCACTGCCTTTAACAGAGCATGTTTAATAGGAACAGATAGCATCCTCCCTGATGACAAAGAAAACTAACACAACAACTGCAATATTTCTAAATCATCGTATAGTGGATTACAGCGTTGACCCCAGTTCTTCACTTGAATTCACACATCCCAGGAGGAATGTATTTCACTACCCTTTTACTGGAGTCTTTGCATGTGACCTGCTTTGCCCACCAGAGGGCCAAAGTGACAGTAGTTCTAAGCCCAGCCTCACTTGCCCTTCTGTGCCTCTGCGGTCACCATGAGAGAAGAAGCCTGTAGTCTGAAGAGGATGAGAGATGTATGGGACAGAGCCAGCTCCAGTGGCCCCACGGATTGACAGAGAGAGAGAGAGAGCTGCCCTGGCCACGCCAGCCTCAAAGAGCAAGCCAGCCAAACCCCTGCTACCTGCTGACACAGAGTGACAGCAAAGGATCACTCTTTTAAGCCCTGAGGTTGGGAGTGAAATGTAGTGTTACATGGTAATGGCTAACTACCACGTAAGGCTGGCAGATGGATCAAAACAGAGTCAAGTGCCTTTTAGCAAAATGATGGCAATGTCTATGATTTCCAAGACATGCTACCGAGAGAAATAGCTTCTTCCTGACATGGAATAAGACTTATGTCTCCAAGAAAAATTAATGCTGTAGACTGAAGGTCATCAGACTTTTTTTGTAAAGGCCCGATGACATACACTTGAGGGTTTGCAGGCCACATTGTCTGTCTGAGCGACTCAACTGTGCAGTGGTAGCACAAAAGCAGCTGTAGATGGTGTGTAAACAAATGGCTGTTAATTTGCTCCAATAAAACTTGAGTAATAGACACTGAAATTTGAATCTCACATAATTTATGCATATCACGAAATATTATTATTCTTAGGTTTTTCAACTACTTAAAAATGTACAAACCGTTGTTAACTCGGGAATCATACAAACCCAGGTGTCAGGATGGATCAAATATTTGGTAATTATGTCAAATCGACATTATACCAAGAATATCCAGGCACTGTCGGAGGAGTGTAGGTCAGTGCCGCGTGGACTGTGACTCTCAGGAGGGTTCAGGGCTCCTCCAGTGCTGGGAGTTTCAGAATGCTCTAAGTAGGGAGAGGAAACCAGATTGCCGCCAGGAGTCTCTAGCAAGTAAGCACTTCAGGGAGGTGATCTAAGGAGAGCCCAATAATCCCTTGTGATTTCTCGTTTTATTCTAAATACATTTATTCACTTTTGTACCTAATTCTGTATTCTTCTTTTAAAAGAATCTAAACATGGTGATTGTGTCAGACCCCACGACACCAGGATCTTCCTCTGAGAGGGAGGTAGCCTTCTGGGAAAAATCTAATGACGTTTAGTCCAATTTAGATAAGTATTTTTTTCCTGATTCAAAGTTCCACCCTGATTATATATACCCAAGAAATCCCCATATGTCCATTAGTTAGACATTTAAACATCTTATAAATGTCTGTTAAGTCGGGGGCTGTGGGGCACACCTGTCTTCTGAGCAACTTGGGAGGTTGAGGCAGGAGGATTACAAGTTCAAGGTCAGCCTGGGCAAGTTAGTGAGACCCTGTCTCAAAAAATAGAAAGGGGTAAGAATGTAGCTCAGCAGTTAAAGTGCCCTGAGTTCAATTATATATATATATATATGATATATACATATATATCAATATATGATATATATTATGTCTATTAAAGCAAAGTTCATAGTGTCAGGAAGTTGAAGATGACCCAGATTCTGCAAATTGGAAGGTAAAATGTGATGGGTGTAGTCAGGCGAGGTGGCACACACTTTTGATCGCAGCAACTCAGGAGGCTGAGGCAGGAGGATCACAAGGACAGCCTAGGAAACTTAGTGAGACCCTGTCTCAAAAATAATAAAGGGCTGGGGATGTAGCTCCGTGGTAGAGCACTCCCAGGTTAAATCCCCAGTACCACACACACAAAAATAAATAAATAAATAAATAAAAAGTGTTGCATACACACATCATGGAGTGTTCTGCAGCAACAACAAACTGGAGAATTAGATGGACACAAACTAACACAGATAGACATTAACAACTGTTGCTGACCACGATGGTATGACCATGCAGGAAACAGCTTGACGGTTTGGTTAAGTTAAACATAAGCCTACCATACAACCCAGCAATTTGCTCCAATGCATTTATCCAAGAGAATGAAGACCTCTGCCCACACCAAAACTTAAGTTTCCATTGCAGCTGTATTCTTCATAAGTGGAAATAAACTAAATATCCATCGACTAGTAAGCAAATAGGTCATGGTGTAGTCATGCAATAAAATAATATCCAGCAACCAGGAATTAACTATTGCTTCCTACTATATAGATGGGTCTAAAAGCATTAGACTGAGTAAAAGAAGCCAGACCAAAAGAGAACACAGGGAGTGAGTCCATTCGCATGAACCTTTATAAAATACCATTCTAATCCACAGTGACAAAACCTTAACAGTGGTTGCCTGGGGCCAGTGGGAGGAGGTGGGCATTGACTGAGATGGGTCCAATGACACTTCCACAATGATGAAAGTGCTTTCTTCGTACCCAGGGGTCAAAGTCCATCAACATTTTCACAGTTAAAATTTTATTTTATGTAAATCACATCTCAACAAAGTTGACTTGGTAAAAGCTTGTACTGATATACATATAATATAGTACACACGTTAAAACATCAGAAGAGATGTCTGTGGAAGATGCATGAGGGTTGATAATGAGTGAAAAGTCAATAAATCAGTTAAGTAAACCAATAGGAGGGCCTTGCATGAGACCAACGTGATAAATTTGCCATAGATAATTAACTCAACCCTCTACATCAGAGGACACAAAAGAGAGAAAAAGTGTTCTATTGACAAGAGACTCACTTCTAAGGATGACTAGGGAGGAAATCAGCCTCCCGGAATGGAACCTTCCAGAAAGGGCTGCAGAGAAGCTGAGGTACCCTTTGAAGGAAGGAAGGAAAAAAGGGGGAAGGGTGGAAGGGAGGAAGGATGGAAGGAGGGACAGAGGAATGGAGCTGTAGGAAGGAAGGAGGAGGGCAGAAGAGGAGAGAGGGAGGGAGGGAGGGAGGGAGATTAAAAAGCCCTATCATAAGCCCTTGCATTCGTTCTGTGGATGCTGACTAGCAAAATAAGCTTCCAAAAATAAAATGGCCTGAATCCCTGTGTTTATTACTGATAGAAATCCATAGCAGTGTTCAGCAGTACAGAAGATGCTCTTAAAATTCTCTCTCCCAACCTGGCACAAGCGACTATGTCCTGATGGCTCCACAGACTAAGGAGATACTCCCCTATACCTGAGCTATATTCATCTGCGTCTCTGGGTATCCGCTACTCTTAATGGTACAGGAGATGGGACCTCCTAACTTGGTGGTGGTACATCCGAAACCCATCAGTGAGGGCAAACGAGGCTTCAATGGGAGCCAGCAGGGGAGGGGAGTTCTCCTAGAGGAGAAGGGGAGAAATCAGTTTGGCCCCCATAAATGAAACTCTTGCCCCACCCAGGTATTTTAATAAAATTCCTGCTTGCTTTAAAATAAAAGGGGGGAGGAGCTTCTATTCACGTGCAAGGGATGTAAGGGTGGGATCTTTCCACTGGTCATAGGCATTGTGCAACTGTCCTGGCCTTGAAGAATGGGCGGTTAGTTTATCCCAGGAACTGCTGCATTCCTCTATGTGTGCCACCATGCCACACTAACATCCTGGCCTGGGATAAGGCTGGGCTTTTGTAGCTGAGAGAGCCCTCAGGTGGAGGTGGGAAAAAATGCATACCATGCTTTTAGTGAGTGACAGGTGAAGTGTAATCCCCAACATTCATACTATCTCATCTTGCTTATTCTTGGAGACATTATGGTTTTAAAGCATCCTGGCTTTCATGATGCACATCGTGTCTGGTGGATAAAATTGTTGAGGGGCTGGGAAAGGCCATACATGACATACTTTTAGTGGGTAACAGATCATGAGTTCAGACCTTGTGAGTGCACCTGCCCTTTGTCCTCATGATGGTCCCTGTCCCTTTAAGATTCGTCTTCTCTTCTTAATATACAGAAATGGCTCAGAGTGGGATTTTAGATCTTTGTGTTTGTGACTAGAATATACTTGTATTTGAATCATTTTTATATTTGAATCAGAGGGCTTCTTGTTCTAAGTGATAGCGCCTAAGTTATTGAAACCAAGGACAAGAATAGCCTATTATTGTTATCTGTTGTAACACTTTGTTTTCCAGACTCATGAGAAGAACACAAAGGATTTTCTTTGTCATTTATAAATATCATTTATTAATATTAATATCACAAAAGATGAATATGGAGATTGCTATATAAGAATAGTAGCCAGGAGCAGTGGCACGTGCCTGTAATCCCAGCAGCTTGGGAGGCTGAGGCAGGAGGATTGTGAGTTCAAAGTGAGATCCTGTCTCTAAATAAAATACAAAATAGGGCTGGGGATGTGGCTCAGTTGTTGAGTGACCCTGAGTTCATTCCCGGTACCCTCCAACCCCCCAAGAAAGGATAGTAGGCCATGTCTGAGGTTTTACAAAGGAATTTGGCTAAAATAATAAGTGCAATTTATTCAGGTATGTTTCTATACAGTAAGTGCTATATTACACTATGGAAGAAAAACTTGGATTAAAACCCCTAACACGTGTCAGCTATATGGGCTTGAACGTGTGATTCAACTTTTATAAGCTTCGTTTTCATTTATATTAAAAAACTCCAAGCAAGTGCAATGTTGCATACCTGTAATCCCAGCAACTCAGGAGGCTGAGGCAGGTTCGAGGCCAGTGGCCTGGCTCTGGGGCCAATCTAATATGCATGACCCCTTTAAATGCATTCTGCAGTGGTTTGGTCCCTCTTTCAACACTGCTTCCCAGCTCTGGCCTAGTAGAAGAGAGGGTGGTCTCTGAGATCCAGACTTAGAGGCATGACTGACCTCTCCTGCCACTAGAAACTTCCAAATGGGGAAAATTACCTACATGGGGGGTATTTCTCTACTCTATGGGCCAAAAGAATCTCCAGAAGGCAAGGAGGACATCTAATGGTCGTTAGGCACTTAAAGCCCTCCCCCCCACCCGAAGGAGTTTACACAAGGGGTGAATTGAAAATGCCTCCCTTTTGTAGCCAAAGAAACTCATGGAACACAGAGACAACAATGGGGAGAAGCCCTACAGGCTTGTAAAGGCTTAATATGTGAACGAAGGGAACTCAGGCATTTCTTTAGGAACCGCTCCTCGTAAAACGTCTCTCAAGGGTGGCTAGAGTCTGGGGGGGGAGCGCTCTGGAGGAGTGAGTGCGGGAGAATGCAGTCCTGCTCATCCTGAGGCGTGTGTCACTGGGCTTTTGCACAGCACCTTTTCATCGACCAGTCACCACAGGATACCCCGTAAAGGCAGTCAGGAAAGGAGTCGGGAGAAACCTTTGAGGTTCCCCAGGGAGTGGCCCCAGCCAGAATCTTGCCGTGATTCTACCCTTCCTCTGTCTTCCCCGCATCCAAAGGCCGGCGGAGAATAGACACTGTGCACTCACGCCAGTTCTTCAAGCCTGGATAGGACAGTGACAGACGACTTTGGCTGAACCCAACATGCCTGACCTGCAGGACGCGTGAGTAGGAGCCACCTAGGCTGTGAATCCTGTCACCCAAGTCTTTAGGATGGCGGCTTGCACTGTTTAATTAGCCAATGGGTGCCCATCAATGTCCTCCAGAAAGAAAGGCAGAAAGGTGCACCTCAGAAAGATGTGAGGTACGGAGGAGCTTACCCTGGTGACGATCACTGCAGAGCCCCCATCTGAAACTGGCCTCAAAAATCAGGATTGGGAGCCGGGCGCAGTGGTGCACACCTGTAATCCCAGCACTTGGGAGGCTGAAGCAGGAGGATCGCGAGTTCAAAGCCAGCCTCAGCAATGGCGAGGCACTTTACTCAGTGAGACCCTGTCTCTAATAAAATACAAAAAAAAAAAAAAAAAAAGGGGCTGGGGATGTGGCCCAGTGGTGGGGTGCCCTGAGTTCAATCCCTGGTACCAAAATAAATAAATAAATCAGGATTGGGTCCCATTCCCCCAGTGTTGAGATTGAAAACCTGAAAAATGCTGAGGCAAGAGCAAAAAGTTTTAAAGGACTGAAGAGAGATGTAGAGGAAAGGGCGGGGTACAGAGCTGGTATGGGAGGGAGTGAGGGTGTCCTGCAGGTTTCCTTTCTTCTCATGTCCCCTCCTCCCATCCTATGTGGCCAAAAGGCAGGAAGGGAGCAGCCCAGGGGGTGCTCATTAACAGCTCCTAGCTGAGAGGAACAATTCCCTGGAGGTAGGTAACCTTAGCATCAGGTTGGAGGAGGGGGAAGTGCTCTGGAGGTATTAGCATTTTATTTCCTTTTGAATCAGCCCCCATCTTCCTGACCCAATCACTATCTACACTGACTGTCCTTTTGCCCCATCTCAATGCCATCAGTCCTTATCTATTTTTAATCAGTTTAATTTCCTTGGCCAGGTTCAGTGATGCATGCTTGTATTCCCAGTGGCTTGGGAGGCTGAGGCAAGAGGATCGCAAGTCCAAAGCCAGCCTTAGCAACTTAGTAAGACCCAAATAAAAATAAAAAAAAAAAGGACTCAGTGCTCCTGGGTTCAATCTCCAGTCCAAAAAGAAGGAGGGGGGACACTATATATGGGCATTGGACATCTGGGCAGTTGCTGCATCTCAATACAGACTTCCCTTTTATTGAAAAGGCAAAAGCTTTTCCAGAAATCCTCAATGGACACCAGCACACATCTCTTTAACAAGAATTGTGTTGTAAAGCCCACCCTGGAAATGCGGGAAACTGGGAAGTTATTTAGTTGGGTAGATTGCTACCTCCTTCCCCAAACTGGAACTCTATTACAACAGAAAGGAAGAAGTGGAGATAGGATTAAGCAATGAGCACTGTCTGCTTCAGTTAGCACTGGGCCTGAAAGCCTAAGAATCAGGCAACTTCTCCCCATGCCATCTCCCCAAAGACCATATTATATGATCTCTGTGTTAGCCTGCTTTCTGTTGCTCTAACTAAATACCTGAGAATGGGTACTTTATAAGAGATGAGGTTTATTGAGCTTAGAGTCTAAGATTTGGCAACCCCTGAGACTGACCTTTGGTGAGGGTCATCACAACATGGTGAATAATATCATGGTGGGAGGACATGCAAAGGGTAGAGATTGCATGGCCAGAAAACTGGGGAGAGCTCAGACTTGCTCTTTTTATACCAACCCACTCTCACAGGAACTAATGGGGGTCCATGAGAAGTATATTACTCCCTTCCGAGGGCATCAGCCCAGTGACCGAATTACCTCACACAAGCCCCCCCCCTTATAGGTTCTACCACCTCAACACTGCCACACTGAGAACCAAGCCTATAGCCTATGAACCTTTGGGGGACAAACCACATCACATCATCACAAGCTCCAACAAAGCCAACATCGTAAGAGGAGGATGTCCCAGTCTACAACATGTGTGCGGGGGGGGGGGGGGGGGGGGGGGGGGGGGGTCACCGTAGGCAGCCAGAGTCCCTATTCTGGAACCTCTGTGATGTCACACTTGATACTTCTTCCCTTCCCTGCTATAGTCACAGCACTCTGGGTGACAACCCAAAAAAGATAACTGGTGGCTCTCATTTCTCTGAGAACAGGAAACCTAGCCATGCCGTTCTCAAAGGATGTCATACTTCCATCCCAACCGCTAGTCAGATATTTCTGGTTTCTCCCAAGTCTCTTTGCCGCATTCAATGTAGTGCTGCTGGTCACTTTTAGTGGCCTCTTCTTTGCTTTTCCATGAGTCTCCCATGCAAGCTGTCAGGTTTCTTACGAAGAGATAGAAGGGAGCACAGACAATGAGAGCGCAGAGGCCGGGGAGTGGGGAGAGGCGGTCAGCAGGGAAGAAGGCCGTATGGTCAGAGGGAAGCTGGAGTGGCAGCACAGAGCTCTGGGGTGCCTGGGGCACTGAGGGAACTGCCAGTGGCTGGTAATGCTGGTGACATTTGGTGTCTCCGTGGTCTGTCTCTAGCCTGGATATTTAGATCTGTCCTTAAGGTCTGTGAGTCCCACCTCAGGGAAGCCAGGCCTTGTGGGAAGCTCTGGTTGCCCCAGACTGGAACTGAGTCTGGCTCTGGTGTCAGACGCAGATGGCTTGCCCAGAACCGGGAATGGGCCTTTCCCATGGTTGCCGGCCTTCTCTTTCTTTTCAGACCTTCTGCAGTCTGGTTTCTCTTAATTTGTCGGACCCTGGTATCTTACATCGAGGTAAGGCCTCAGACCCCTGGGAGGAGGAGGTGGCGCCCCCCAGGGCTGATGCCTACAGGGCTGATTTCTAAAGTGCTAACCCACCTATGGCTCAGGATCCCTTCTCTCCATGTCGTCATTACTTAGGCCGTGGCACTTCATGTCCCAAGCCACTGAGGTGCGAAAAAACAGAACCCTGGACGTTTTCCAGTTGCTTTAGAAGAGAGGACCAGGCAGGCTGGAGAGAGGCCAGCAGGCTCTTCCAAACCACACAGTTCACTCTTTCTCCTTCCCGTTCAACGACTTCAAGCACTGATCACTATTGCGAAGGGTGGAGCCCCTCTCGCTGGCAAGTCCCTTCTCTTTGACTGCCAGCCCATTGGAGTGGTCAGTTTGCTCCACGGGGACTGGAATTCCCCTGCCCACCTTCTCCTCACCCTTCTTGTTGCCCAGTGATGCTATGGGGCTGCCCCAAGCAGCAGAATGAAGGAAAGGCCCCCTACCAATGCCCAAACCTCTTCCCATGCCAGGCTCCTTCAAACAGGACCCCAAGACACCATATGTGGCACGGATGTACTGCAGGGCTTTCCAAATGCTGTGGTACCCAATGTGCTATTTCCACTGGACCTTCCACTGTCCCTCATGCAACATCTGTGTGGAGGTGAGTAGTATTCCTCCTCCCTATCCACTCACCAACCAATTACCGGGCACCTGGCCAGGACCAGGAACCTCACATCATAGGTGGGCAGGGGTGGGTATGAGACCATCTTCCCAGACTGCTAAAAGTGACTCTCAGCCACTCTTGGTCACTTACATATGTCATCGCCTCTGTGTCTGCACCTGTCCTGAAAGCCTGGACTTGCTTGCACAGGTGCTGTCACGCAAAGAGCATCACTCTGTGCAGAGCCTGGTGGAGTCAGGGGAAGGAAAGCCAGCACCTGTCTCGTCCCCTGGCTTGCTGATACTATATGCCCAGTCCCTTAGGCCAGCTGCTGCCCTGTTCTGGAGATCTTTGCTTGTCCACCTCTGGGTGTCCAGGTTGGAGGGTTTCCTGGCTTTTGAGCGCTCTTCTCCCATATGCACGCCCTGCACAGGTTTCCAAGTGCAGAAGGCTGGCTGGGCAAGGGTGTTCTTTTCATCCTTATCCAGTATCTGAGAAAATAGAGGCCCAGAGTTATTCTATATCTTGCTCCAAGTGACACCAGGCAGGTGTTGTCTCTATAGACCTCATTCATGACAAGTGACCTGATGAGCCATGGAGTCCTGTGCTCTAACAATGGCAATGCCAGGTTCTCCCTGAGATGGGAGCCCGTGTGTAGGGCCAAGAGCAGGGCCGGGTTGGGGGAGGCCAGGCCAGATAGACCCTTGAGGCCTGCCTCCTCTCCCCTAGGAGTTTGACCACCCCTGCAAGTGGGTCAATAACTGCATCTGTCATTGCAACTTCCGCATTTTTCTGCTATTGTTGTGTCCCTTTGCCTGTACACAGGTGCCCTGCTGGTTACCTGCGTGACATTCCTCCTGCGCACAAGACACACGCCCTTCTCCCTGGACAAAGCCACAGCATATCCACACAGTCTCAAGGGCCCGCAGTGGGAACAGCAGGAAGGTGCGGATAGCCAAGGGGCGGGGTAACTGAGGGCGGGGTTGACGTGGGCGTGACTAGAGGAAGAAGCCGCTAGGAAGGACCTGTGAAGGACAAGTTGAAGGCATCGAGTGGAATCAAAGAGATAAGCAGGGTAGGATGCACTATGGGGTTAAAACTCCCGCGGAGCCGCGGAGTGGGACGACAGCGCGGCGAAGCGAGGTTTCTCTTGGGTGTACTGGACTAACGGTCCAGTTCAGGGAGGAAGAGTTGGTGGGCGGGGCTATGTGGGGCGGGCCCAGAGTGGGCGGGGCCTGGTCGAGGGGCGGGGCCATTGAGAAACTGTCCCTCGGCTTGGCTTCTTAGCCCGCATGCGCGCGCAGGCAGCCTCCTAGTGGCTGTACACTGTTCGGGCCTCCTGCTGCAGCTTGTCTTGCTGCCGCTTGTCCTGCTGCTGCAAATCCAGGCCGTGGCTGTGAGCACCGCCCAGCGCCCTTATGAGGGCCAAGTAAGCGGGACCGCGATACCCGGCTGTGCAGAGGCAACTTGCACCTCTGCGACTCGCCACTCTGCGTTTTCTCCACCGCCCTTCGCCCTGATGGTTGCGCATTCATTAGTCCTTCCAGATCCACCTCTTAAGATGCAGCTCAGATCTCTCCCCCTGGAGCTCGGTGGTCATTTTCCCTCAGGGTGCATTGCATGGAGAGCCCACTGTGTTATTTGAAGGATGGGTATAGAGGTAAGTACATCCTGCACTTATGCAACCTGCAATCCGAATAACACCCGCACACACCCAGGAACATTCTGAGAGGGGGTCGGTCCTGAGTGCTGTAGCAGACCTGAAGAAACAGAGTTTGGCCAGGCCCTCGTTGTAGATTAGGACAAGCCACATCCTAGGTGTGATGGTGGAAAGGCGACACGAAGGCATTGCCTGTGAGAGGCGCACCTTTGCAGAAAAGGCACGGAAACCCGAAAGTAGGATGTTAGCGGAAAGATGAGGAAACGGGGCTCTAATTCAAACACAAGGTGGCATGGGCAATGAAGTTGGCCCCGTAGGGCCAACATTAAAAAGGCCCAAAAAGTCAAGCGTGGACTTTAATTTTGCTGAAGTGGAAACCTGGGAGCCATGGTAGGATTTTTTTTTTTTTTTTAAGTCGTTTATCGAGGAATCATTTACAAACAGTAAAATCCAATCTTTTTAGTCTACAGTTAGGGATTTTGACAAATGGATACCATTGTGCATTCTCCACTATGATCAAGGTTTGATCAGTTTCCTTACCCCAGAAAATTATTTCGTTCATCTTTTGTTGTTAGTTTCTCTCCCTAGTCCTTCTGGTTTTTCTTTTTCCAGGATCAGGTATAAATGGAGCCCTTGCCATTTTAGTCTGGCTTCATTCATTTAGCACAATGCATTTGAGATTCATCCATGTTGTTGCTCATATCAGTAGTTTATTTCCTTTATTGCTGTGTAGTATTGTATGGATGCCCCGCCGATTATTTATACATTCACAAACTGAAGGATCTTTACATTGTATCTAGTTTTTGGCAGTGTTTTTGTTTTATTTTGTTGTACCAGGGATTGAACCCAGGTGTGCTTAACCACTGAATTACATTCCCAGCACCCCCCACCCCATCCCTTTTATTTTTTCTTTATGATTTTTTTTTTTTTTTTTTTTTTTTTTTTTTTGACATAGGGTCTCACTAAGTTGCTTAGGGCTTTGCTAAGTTGCTGAGGCTGGCTTTGAACTGTGCCCAGCTAGTTTGGGGCAGTTATAAATAAAACTGCTATAAACATTGGTGTACAGGCATGTGAACATAAGTTTTCATTTCCGTTGGGTAAATTCTTAGGGTGGCATTGCTGAGTCATAAGGTAACCATGTGTGGAACTTTATAGGAAATTGCCAAATTTTGTCTTCCAAAACAACCGTACCATTTCTAACTTCCATCAGCAATGTATGAGAATTCCAGCTGCTCCACATCCTCACCAACATTTGACACTGTCATTTGTTGTTATTTTGTTTTTTAATTGTATCCTAATAAATGAGTAGCAGTATCTCATTAGGGCTCCAGTTTGTGTCTTCATAATGAGTAATGATGCTGAGCGTATTTTTCATGTCTTCTTAGCCATTGGTATGTCTTTGGTTAAAGTGTTTGCTCCAATCTTTTGCCCATTTAAAAAAAATTGGTTGTTTTCTTATTGAATTTTAAGAGTTCTTTATGCTGGATTCGGATCTGTGTGTTGCAAATTTCTTCTTGCAATACATGGCTTATCTTTTCCCTTTCTTCACAGCATCTTCCAAAGAGCAGGAGTTCTTAGTGTTGTTGTTTTTCCAGTACTGGGATTGAATCAGGGGTGTTCTACCACTGCGTGCTGTTGTTCATTCTACATGGAAAATCATGTTCTCTGTGAAGCACAGTTTCATTACTTTCTTTCCGATCTGTGTGTCTTTCTTTCTTTTTAGTGGTGAATAGGAATGATAAGAGTGGGCATCTTTGCCGTGGGAATCCTTTAGTGTGACAATAACTTGACTAAAGGCTCTTTCAGGAAGACTGGTGGGCAACGTCAGTGGGAGAGGAAGGAGCTGCTAAAATGACAGAGGAGCCTCTCTGCTCATCACCTCCCATCCTTTCAGTCACCACCCCACGACCGCCATATTTGGTTCCCCTCCCACCTGTGACTCCTCTGCTTAGCCCTTCTTCATCAGCCCTGTGGTCTGCCTGTCTTCTCCTCTCTCCACCTTCAGTCCATCATTGAATTTGCCTGGAAGCCTTTTCCCTTCCTCCATCTTGGGGTTCTTTCAGTCCCAGGTCAGGTCATAGGCCATTGCCCTTCCTCCCCTGCTCAGAATGAGGCCCTCCAAGTCCAGGATCGCCAGTCTCAAGGAATTAAATGTGGTCTGCACTCTGGGATTCAACAGACAGGGCTCCTTTCCATTACTTGCAGCACTTATTTCAGGCACTGATTCTATGCTCCAACTGTCATTGCCTCCCTACTCCGTTCCCTGACTGCAAATCCTCCTGGAGTCACTTGCTTGGTGGTTGGTAGTATTAGGGTTCAAGCCGAAGAAAAACCACACCAAGAAGCAGAGTCCAGCCAAGAGATTTATTTTGACACACAGGAGACTATCTGGGGTCAAAAGCAAGGGGGTGAAGGGAGAAAGAGAGAAAGAGAGAGGAAGAGCGCCCATAGCGGAAAATTTCTAGCTTTATATGTTCAATTGGAGACTTGGCATTAGCAGATTGGCCAGGGCCCAAGAGCCTATGGGTGCAAGGGGTGGCTAATATACGCCGATTGGCCATAATGTCAATTACGGGTCTGCAACCAGAAAGCTAAACCTAAGAGTTGAGGGGAAATAGAAACTTATAGGGATCCCCAAGAAGTGAAATCCAAGGATGCCACCTTGAGGTGCCTGACCCTGGGAGCCGTTTTGACCAACAGGTAGCAAGGACTCTGGAGCCAGACCGCGTAAGTCCAAATCACGGCTCCACAACATACCAGCAGGGAGACGCTGTGTATGCTACTTAGCCACCTGGTGGCTCAGTGCCCTATCTGTTAAAACAAAGAAGCAAAAGACACATAGACCAGTGGCTGGTACCAGAAAGTGCCCTATGTGCGAGTGTTACGCTTACTACCATTACTTCCTGTGGTCATCTACACGTTTGTGCCTCGTCTTAAAAGCCAAGCAACCCCCACCCTAATGTCCCAGGCCTCCACTCCAACTGTTGTACCTGCCCCCATGCCTTATTCCCTGAAAGAGCTGACCATGCTCACTAGCTCCACCCTCCACTTCCTGGCCCACGTCAACCCAGCTCCTGCCCTTCCTATCATGATGATGCGCTCACCAACGGCCAAAGCCAGCAGACATTCCTCAGAGACTACTCTCTCTGTACTGGACACAGCCTCTGAAACTGGAAGTAGCTGGAATAGCCCTCTTGCATGTCTTAGCACTTATCACTCTGGGCTTCTTCTCTGCATATACCTGGGTGCTGTGGGCTGGGTTGCCTACCCTCTGCACCACCCTGGCCACTACCCACAGTGCTCAGGGCCTTGTGTTGCCGCTGCCTCACCACCCTGAGAGTAGGCTGGCCAGGCTGTTTGCAGTGCTTTCAACCCCAGTGCAGTGACAGGACTTTAATTTTTTGCTACTGGGTATTGAACCCAGGGGCACTTTGGCACTGAACTACATTCCCAGTCCCTCCTCTTTTTTTTTTTCCAATTTTGAAACAGGGTATCACTAAGTTGCCAAGGCTGGTCTCAAACTTGCAATCCTCCTGCCTCAGTGTCCCGGGTCGCTGGGATTACAGGTGTGCACCACCATGCCCGGCTTGACTGAGGCATCTTTGATGCCCTGAAATATTTTGGGCTGGGGGTGTATCTGTGTGGTCGAGCCTGTGCTTAGCGTGTGCAAGCCTCTGGGTCTTCCATGCCCAGCACACAAAGAAGAGAAATCTGAATTAATGAGTGAGCCAACAAACAAAAGATGAACATTTGGGGATAGAAGGAAAGAGAGAAAGGAACAGAGAAGCCTGATGCCCTGATCCCCCTGGGATTAGGGGAAGAAAGAGAGGCAGCAGGAAGTTGGGCAGAAGATAGGGCAAGAAGATGCCACCTGATTTTGGTTGGTCCTGTGGAGTGTGGGGGCATTTGAGACAGAATTGGAGCAGGAGCCCCAGGAGTGGAGCCAGGGAGAGAGGCTACTCTGGGTGCTTCTGAGCTGTTGGAGTCTATTCGTGTCTGCTCAGTTCTTAAAAACTTATTATCATATCTTAAAGCACTTTCTATAACTTACATAAAATCAACCTTTTCCATACTTTATACACATCTAATCAAAAATTATTTCTCTAAATTTAAAAATTCTGTAAATTTTTTTAATACTCTGCCATTAATTAATTAATTTTTTTTCCTGGTACTAGGGTGCTTTACCATGGAAGCTGCATCCCTAATCCTTGTTATGTTTTGTTTTGAGATAGGCTCTCACTAAGTTGCTGAGGGGCTTGATAAGTTGCTGAGACTGGACTTGAACTTGTGATCATCCTGCCTTAGCCTCCCAAGTCACTGGGACTACAGGCATGCACCACTGCACCTGGCCAGATACTAGTTTCTCAAGTGCTATGAACACCTTAAAGGAGGCAGAACTTCATAGACCCCTGTGGTTCATGTTGCTTTTTGGACATGACGGGACATTCCAGAGCTGTCCTGATGTGGAATCCTGGTTCCTTCTGGTGGAAAATAGGATTGAAGATCAAAATTTTCATGCATGGGCCATGGGAGAGTTGGGGGTGGACAGAAGTGCTGCTGGGCTACTTCCCATTGTTACAGACCATTTGCTAGCTAAAGTTCTTGAAGTTGGGCTGAGACTCATCTTCGTCTGGGGGGAGGTGGGGATGAGGCTGGTGGATGGAGTGTAGGGGAAAGGAGAAAGTGGCATAAGGGAGAGGAGAAGCCAGTCAGTGTCCAAGGGAGGACTTGACCTTTACTGCTTTGGGTACTGAAGGCCTTTAGCCCAGATTTTCCTGGACCATGCAATTTTTGACTAGGAAAATAGGATTGGGCATCCCTGCTGCCACTGCCCTCCCAGAAAGGGAAATTCAATGAAGACACATTTTTAGAAAAAGAAAAAAAAAAAAAAAAAAGAGGTGGGAAAGGGAAGCGGAAAAGGGGTGGTGACACTGTCTTTGGAGCAGTTGAGTGGCACAAGGAAGATCTTGAAAGGTGTCTGGAAGGACGTGGTGGGAGGACAAGGGTGGCCAATGGAGACAGAGCGAGGGTGCTGCACAGGGACATTCAAGGTGATGAGGGAGCCCCGAGAAGGCAGGAGGGGTGAGTGCAGTGACAGCACTCATCTGGGGAGAGCCGCTCACAAGTGGGTGGCGGGAGGTCACTCTTCCTAGGAGCCCATGAAGGCAGGAGGCCCTGGGCCACTCTTGGGCTTCCCTGCCCTTGGAGTCTTGCTCCAGGCCTGGGTTGAGCCCTGGCTCAGCTGACCAGTTTAAGCAAGGTCCCTGGGAGATGGCCTTGCCCAGTTCTGCTGGTTCTGAGCTCCTCTTCCCATCCGCAGCTCCCTCTAGGGCAAATTCCTTCAGTGGGACAGCACCTTCAACCAGGGCTGTGCCAGGAACTGCTGTGTCGCCCTCTGTACACCACTGGGACCCAAGTGAGTTGGTAAAGCGGAGGCTCAAGTGGTGGCCCCTGGGGCTGGTGGGGTGGGGTGAAGCTGGGTCCTCTCTCCTAGTCCCTCACCCCAGCACTCAGGCCTGACACTCACTGTTCCTTTCCTTTGGGGTTTTCTCTGGGAGCCTCTGGGAACTCTCCTCTGCTTTGCCTTTCTAGGTTCTCGCCCCAAGAAATTAGGTAGAGGGAAACTGCAGCCTGCAGAAGGCTCCTGGATGAGAGCCCTGGGCTCTGTGCTTTCCAAGCTGAGGGATGAGGGCGGTGGCCAGGGAGACCAGGCCAAGGTGGATAGTGACCCCTTGCATTTGGCCTCCTCAGGTATATGACAGAAGCTGTCTGGCTGTAGAGAGCAAGGAACGGAGTGGGATCCCACACAGGGCCTGCACTCACCAAGACCTATTCCTCCACACACCGTCCCACAGACCTTCCCAGCCCAGGTCTCAAACTATGGGTTTTAACACATGTGGGGAGGACCCCCCAGGGAGTGGCGAGGGTGCAGCTTTCTAGGAGGTGAGGCATAGCGGGGGGTGCATTGGGAGAGGGTGTCTGTGGGTTGCACACATGTTGGGGAAGCCCCTGGGGTTGGGCTGGCCCCGAAGATGAAGCCCTTGGAGTTTAAGGAGAGGGATTATGGACCTGGAGGGTGCGAGGTCCAGGACACAGGGTTTCTGAGCACACCCAGGTGTCCTGGATAGACAAAGAGAAAAGACTGCCCTGCTAACTTGCTGTTTGGCATTGGGCCAGTCCCTGACCTTTCTGGGCCTCAATTTCCTTGGCTATTAATGAGGACAGTAGTTTATAGTGGTTTAAAGGAGATTTTTTTTTTTTTTTTTTTTTTTTTTTTTTTTTTTTGTGGTACCGGGGATTGAACTCAGGGGCACTCGACCACTGGGCCACATCCCCAGCCCTTTTTTGTAATTTTATTTAGAGACAGGGTTTCACTGAGTTACTAAGTGCCTCGCCATTGCTGAGGCTGGCTTTGAACTCGCGATCCTCCTGCCTCAGCCTCCCAAAGTGCTAGGATTACAGGCGTGCGCCACCGCGCCCAGCTTTTTTTTTTTTTTTTTAATGGGAATTTTCGCTTGAAGTCCCATGTGAGACATACAGAGTGGGGCATTAGGAGTGCAGTGGGCGAGTGACCCACAGCCCCCGCCCCTCAGGGCCCTTGCAGGGACTTGTGGTGCCAGCCCTCTCCTTTGTCCTGCCTCCAGGGGCCCAGGGGCTTGACTGTGGGCTGCAGGGTGGAGGTTAGGGAGAGCCCCCATGTGCTAACTCTGTGTTTAGCTTCTCACCAGCCCAGTGCTGCAGCAGAGGCACCCCAGGGGAGGCTCGGCCTCCCATTTACCCTTTCCCACCCAGCGATGGGAGTGCCAAGACCCCCATGCCTGTTAAGTACTCTTAAGGACTCATAAATATTTTTTGCTGCTTCCTACGGCTGCTGTGCGTGTCTATTCTAGGTTCAGAGAAGCATGTTTCCTGGGGGTGTGGGGAGGCTCTGAGGGGCTGGGACAAATGCCTCCTGGAAGGGAAGAGCCTTGCTCTCTAGAGACCCAAGCTTAGGAACCAACAGTGTCTGGCTCTTTGACCTTGAGAAAGACACTTAGCATTTCTCTCATCCTTAAAATGTGGCAACTGACCTGGTAGGACTTTCTTGTGTGTGTGTGTGTGTGTGTGTGTGTGTGTGTGTGTGTAAGAGGGGGGGGGTGAGGAGAAGGAGAGAGAGAGATTGTGTGTGGTATTGGGGAATCAAATCAAACCCAGGGCCTTATGCATGGTGGGCGAGCACTCTACCACTGAGCTACATACCTAGCCCTTTTTTATTTTGAGACCTGGTCTCACTAAATTGACCCGGCTGGCTTCCAACTTGTGATCCTCCTGTCTCAGCCTCTCACATAGCCTCCCAAGGTGTTACAGGAGTTCACTGCAGTAACTGGCTTAGGGTTAGGTAAGATCTTGCCATCTGCAAATAAATAGTTTTTCTTTTTTTCTTTCTCAAATGGATACTTTAAATTTTCTTTTTCTTGCTTAATTTCTGTGGCTATAACTTTTAATAAGTATGATGTTATATTTTTTCATAAATGCATTTTATCAGGTTGAGGGAGTTTCCTTTTATCTTTGTTTTGTGTGTGTGTGTTTTATATTTCTTTTTTAATCATGGAAAGGTATTAAATTTTATCAAATGCTTTTCTGCATCAAATGATCATGTTTATTTTTTTCCTTCACTATTAATGTGGTATATTATGTAATTGACATTACTCCAAGTTTTAGTGTTTAATAATTACTAGCATGAGGGCTGGAGTTTTGGCTCAGTAGTAGAGCACTCGCCTAGCATGTGGGAGGCCCTGGGTTCGATCCTCAGCACCACATAAAAATAAACAAATAAAAATAAAGGTATTAAAAAAATGCACATTATAATATAAAACCATTTCACACATAGTCGCTAGCAGCAAGAAACCATTCTTAGCTTAGAAAATGGTGCTCCAAATTTCAGTGTTTCAATTTGCAGTCCCACCAGCAATGTATGAGTGGGACCTTTTCCCCCACATCCTCAATAACATTATTGTCACTTGTATTCTCTTTTTTTTGGTACCAGGGATTGAACTCAGGGGCGCTCGACCACTGGGCCACATCCCCAGCCCTTTTTTGTATTTTATTAGGGTCTCACTGAGTTGCTAAGTGCCTCTCCATTGCTGAGGCTGGCTTTGAACTCACAATCCTCCTGCCTCAGCCTCCCAAGTACTGGGATTACAGGCATGCGCCACCGCGCCTGGCTCATCACTTGTATTCTTGATAATCAAATAGGCAGGGCTGAATCAAAACACATACACACACAGAGAGATGAAACAGAACAGATCGTGGGATTGCCCAAGGCCAGCCAAGGGTCCATGTAGGGCCTTTTCTAAGCCCTTGAAGGAGAATAGATCTCAGAGAAACGGTGGAGAAAGGTAGTGGGTAAGAAAGTGTGCCAGGCTGAGGGGCCGCGTGAAGAAAGAGGGCAGGCAGGAAAGCTCGTGAGCCGTCTGGAAACAAGGAAGAGGCTGCCTGGCTGAGCTGACGCTCCCTGTATCGTGTACTGAGAGGAAACTAGGTAGGAATAAGATTTTTAAAGTCTTGAGTGCAAATGGAAGAAACTCAGACTTGGGTCTCGAGTCAAAATCGGGGACCTGGAGGAGGTGAAGAAGGCAGGGCTCTGCACCCCCCGTTCCACTTAGGTGATCTGTTTGATGTACTGAGCTTCATGTAAGTTTTTGGTTTTAAAACATTTTCCGAGCCAGGTGCGGTGGTTGCACGCCTGTAATCCCAGCACTTGGAGTTCAAAGCCAGCCTCGGCAATGGCGAGACACTTAGCAACACAGTGAGACCCTGTCTCTAATAAAATACAAAAAAAAAAGAAAGAAAGAAAAGGCTGGGGATGTGGCCCAGTGGTCAAGTGCCCCTGAGTTCAATCCCCAGTACAAAAAAAAAGAAAAATGGTGGCCCAGGATAACACCTTTAAATTTTAATTTTAACTTACAGGTCCAAATGCCCAGGGGTGGGCAAGGTGTCTAGGAAGATAAAATTCGTAAAATAACTAAAGATTCTGAATATAGTCAAGGGGGTGAAATGCAACTAAATCCTAACTTTTCATAGCAGGACTTCAATAGAAAAATATGCAAAACTGAAAAATTAAGAAGCAACAACATAATCATACTAATGAATGCTAATGAAAGAGATGGAAGTGAAGTTCAAAGAAACAACCAAAAGAGATGAAAGTGTTTTCTGTGGAGAGCATCACATGAAGAAAGGGAAATAAGTGGCTTCTGTCTCTTATCCAAAGGTGATTCTTAAAATTAGGTGGATATGAGGTTTGAGGAAAATGTAAACAAAATATGAAAATTAAAATAACATACATTCCAACGACTATTTAAAAAAATCATTATTGCAGTGGTAATTCCCTATAACTAAGTCACTAAAGTCTGTAATAAAAATTATAGATGTCAACTTCAAAAAATAACATACAAAGCCAGGCACCGTGGCGCATGCCTGTAATCCCAGCACTTGGGAGGCAGAGGCAGGAGGATCACGAGTTCAAAGCCAGCCTCACAATGGAGAGGCACTTAGCAACTCAGTGAGACCCTGTCTCTAATAAAATACAAAAAAAAAAAAAAAAAAAAAGGCTGGGGATGTGGCCCAGTGGTCGAGTGCCCCTGAGTTCAATCCCCAGTACCCAAAAATAAATAAATAAATAAAAATAACATACGGAAAGAGAAAGAAAAGGGGGTAAGAACTTGGAGCTGAGGTTGTGGCTCAGTGGTAAAGTGCTCACCTAGCACATGTGAGGCACTGGGTTCGATCCTCAGCACCACATAAAAATAAACACAATAAAGTAAAGAAAAAGAAAGCCGGGCACAGCTGAGGTAGGAGGATCCCGAGTTCAAAGCCAGCCTCAGCAATGGAGAGGCACTTAGCAACTCAGTGAGACCCTGTCTCTAATAAAATACAAAAAGGGGTTGGGGATGTGGCTCAGTGGTCAACTGCCCCTGAGTTCAATCCCTGGCACCAAAAAAAAAAAAAAAAAAAGAAAGAAAAGAAAAGAAAGAAAGGGGGTAAGAACTCAAAAGTTGTTTCCTGCTTCACTCCTCAGCTCCTGTGAGAATCTCAGAAAGTAAGACCTAATGCGCTGTAACACTGTCTACCCCAGATTTACATTTGAGAGATTCAAATTAAATACAAGGAACACTTCCATTTATATCGGTGATGGTCTATGGGACAAGAAGCTATTTGCAGGTTTATATCCTCTACCATCTCCTTTGTGTCACACAGACCAACATTTGATCATGACTCCTCTTCATGCTGGTTATGTGGGTGGCACTGAGTGAATCTCTTCACTAGTCTGAGTCTCAGTTTCCCCATCCATAACTAAAAGCAATGACAATAACCACCTCTCAGTTTGATGCAAAGGAATAGATGAACAATTTACTATTCAAAACAGAATATTTAATCCCATTTATACTAACATCAAAAAAGAGTCCAAGCCGGGCACGGTGGCGCACGCCTGTAATCCCAGCACTTTGGGAGGCTGAGGCAGGAGGATCACGAGTTCAAAGCCAGCCTCAGCAATGGCGAGGCACTTAGCAACTCAGTGAGACCCTGTCTCTAAATAAAAATACAAAAAGGGCTGGGGATGTGGCCCAGTGGTCGAGTGCCCCTGAGTTCAATCCCTGGTAACCACAAAAAAAAAAAAAAAAGAGTCTAGGCACAGTGGCACATGCCTACTGTCCAGCTATTCAAGAGGTTCGATCCTCAGCACCACATAAAAGGAAGATCACTTGGGCCCAGGAGTTCAAGACCAGCCTAGGCAATACTATAAGACCAGGTATGAAAAAAATAAGCAAACAAATAATGAATTTAATAAAGTTGCAAGGACAACATACAAAAACAGTACTGTTTCTATACATTAACAATGAATTGTCCAAAAAGAGAAATCAAGAGCCGGGCGCAATGGTGCACGCCTATAATCCTCGCACATAGGGAGGCTGAGACAGGATGATCTCAAGCAAGCTCAAAGCCAGCCTCAGCAAAAGTGAGGCACTAAGCAACTCAGTGAGCCCCTGTCTCTAAATAAAATACAAAATGGGGCTGGGGATGTGGCTCAGTGATTGAGTGCCCCTGAGTTCAATTCCCGGTACCAAAAAAGAGAAATAAAAAAAAATTAAAACAAAACCACAATACCATCTACAAATAAAGTACTTAAGAATAAATTTAGGGGGCCTGAGGTTGTGGCTCAGCGGTAGAGCGTTCACCTAGCACGTGCGCAGCCCGGGTTTGATCCCCAGCACCACGTAAAAATAAAGGCATTGTGTACAACTAAAGCAAATAATGTTTTTAAAAAAATAAGAAGAAATTTAGGGTTTGGGGTTGTGGCTCAGTGGTAGAGCACTTGCTTAGCATGTGCAAGGCGCTGGGTTCAATCCTCAGCACCACATAACTATAAATAAATAAAATAAAGGTATTGTGCCATCTACAACTAAAAGTATTTTTAAAAAATAATAAATTTAACCAAGGAGGTGAAAGACCTATATACATTGAAACTATACAACATTGATAAGCTGGTATACACCTATATTCCCAACTACTAGGGAGGCTGAGGCAGAAGGATCACAAGCTGAAGGCCAGACTGGATTACAGGAGTGGCCACCATGCCTGGCAAGGTATCATTCTTATCAGAAAGACTATTATCAAAAAAGATGAAAGGTAAGTGTTAGGATGTGTGTGAAGAAAAGGGAACTCTCTACACAGTCAATGAGGAGATAAGTCAGCTCAGCCATTATGGAAAATAACATCAATGTACCTCAAAACATTAAAATAGAGCTACCATATGGTCCACAATCCCATTCTCAGGTATATGTCCAAAGGAAATGAAAGCAGTATGTTGAAGAGCATAAGTCTGAATCCTCACATTCATTGTAGCATCATCCACAACAGTACGAGGGGGCCTGGTTGCTCCAGGCCCTACAGCGCCTGCGCGCTGCTCGGCTGCCGGGTGCAGGTGGGGCTGGGCAGTGTGCCTCGGTGCTTCACTGTCCCCCAGAGGCACCCGGACAGGGCTCGGGCCGCTGACACCATAAGATCTGGACCTCAGAGCACATCTTCGACCACCCATGGGAAACCATTACAACAGCTGCAATGCAGAAATACTCAAACCTATGACCCCGAGTGTGGTTGGAACCGATGCGCTGGACAGGCTTATAGATCCCTCTGGGAAGTTGCACAGCCGCAGACTTCTCAGCACAGAGTAGGAATGCCTTCCATTGTGAAGTCTCTTCTTGGTTCAGCAAGAACCAAAACATGTGCAAGAACATCTGTCGTTGATCCTGTAGAGAAAACAGATATGGTTTCAGTGGATGAGAGACTTATATACAAGCTACATCCTCAAGACCCAAAAAAGATGGTTTTGACTCACAAAGCCATTATCTCCATGCAGGGAGTCAGCCTCAACAGTTACCTGAAGGGCTGATGGGGAGCACGATATCTACTAATGCTAGTAAAGGCCGAGAAGTAAAGGAATGGGTAACACATAAATTAAATTCTGAGATTGAAGAGTTGACGGCTTCAGCAAGAGGAAGCATAAGGACACCAATGGCGGTGGCAGCATTTGTAAAGAAATTAGATAATGTCAGTATAAGATGGTGCGGTGGCGCACGCCTGTAATCCCAGCACTTGGGAGGCTGAGGCAGGAGGATCGCGAGTTCAAAGCCATCCTCAGCAATAGCGAGGCACTTAGCAACTCAGTGAGACCCTGTCTCTAAATAAAATACAAAAAAGGTCTGGGGATGTGGCCCAGTGGTTGAGTGCCCCTGAGTTCAATCCCCGGTACCAAGCAGTGTATTTATTTGTTATTTAAAAACTACAACTATATTTAGGTAGAATTTTTTTTCCCTAATAATCCGGAGTAAGGCTATGTGACTTTTGATTAAAACAAAAAGATACAGGGCTTCTAAAATCCAAGGGATCATCTGAGGTTAGTGTGGCTTGAAATGAGTAATTTCTAGGGTTCTAGCGTTTATGTGAAAATTTAACAATTTTTTAAAGTACTTGGGAGAAATTGGTGTTGACATCGAGTCTCCTTAAAATAGAATTTTAACACTTTTCAGACATTGGAACTGTACCTGTCTTTGGACCAGCCCCAGAACCAAGCAAGTAGAGCCTCTCTTTATATATACACACTCACCTGCTAATACAGACTAGAACAGCCAGCCTGGGGGAACTGACTCTAAAATGAGAATCTGGATAGTTTTAAAAGACATTAAATTGTATAAAATAACTTGCTCTGCTAAAAACCACAGTGGTTTGATTTGGTATTTAAACAGTATTTTTGGAGTAAAAATCATCACTAAGTCTAATATATGACTCCAATATAAATAATAATATTTTATTGTATTAAAGAGTACTGTATTGATTTGCCAAAGTTTTGTAACTTAGTAAAGGTATTACCTTCCTTGGATTTGTACTTTATTGTTTAGCATACTGTACCCTGGTCTGGTTATGTTAACTAAAAACTTTAAGTCATTACCTGAGTTTTGCAGCACTCTTAAACAGAACACTTAGACTTAAACAGAACAGCTGTTCACATCTTTTAGTGTTTCACATTTGCCTAACTTATAAATTGCCAAGTGTCAAAATCATGGTTTTGTAATTGCTAAGGCATGATATGTCAGGCTACTTGAATATAATTACTTTTTGAGGTAATTGTGACCACAAAACATCTTTTTTACCTGAGGAGCTGTACATTATTTGAAATTACTCAAATGTTGTTTTGATGTGAAGCATGAATCCCAGGTACTTAACATTTTTAATAATATGATGCCACAGTGGGGGCGTGGGGGTATTTGGGGAGAAGAAAGAATAATGGCGGTGGGGACGGAGTGGCCCAAACTAACCACTGAGCAAATTGTACTGCAGGTTTTATTAATGGGATGCCCTTATTTTTGATGCCAGAGAGTGGCTGAAAAGTGAAAAACAATCCAATAAATGTATTTTGTTTAATTAAAAAAAAGATATGGAAATAACTTCAGTGTCTGTTGCTGGATGAATTGATAATTAAAACATGGTATGTTATACAATATGATTCAGCATAAAAGGAAGGAAGTATTCCCATTTGTAAGGACATGGATGAATCTGGAGGACATTATATTTAGTGAAAAAGCCAGTCACAGAAAGACAAATACTTCAAAAACTCACTTAGACATGGATCTAAAAGAGTCCAGCTTGTGGAAGTAGAATGGAGGTTTCTGGAGTTGGAGGATGAGAGAAAAGGGGAGGTGTTGGTCAAAGGGTACAAAGTTTTCAGTTACTAGTAAGTTCTGGCAATCTCATGTACAGCGGGGTAACTGTCTTTGTCCGTTCATGCTGCTATAATGAAATACCTGCAGCTGAAGATAAAGAAATTTATTTTTCATGGTTCTGAAAACTGGAAAGAGGGAACACTTTGTCTTCACATGATGGGAGGAATGAAAAGGACAAAAGGGTGCAAACTTCCTCCGTCAAGCCCTTTAACAAGGCCATCTAATTCTGTTCAATTACCTCCAAAGGCCACACTTCTTAATATTGTTGCTTGAGATGTTTTGACATGACTTTTGGTGAAGACAAACATTCAAACCGCTCCAATGACTACAGTTAACAATACTGTATTGTCTATTTTATGTTTTAGTCAGCTTTTTTCTGCTGTGACTAAAAGACCTGACAGGAATAATTTTAGTGGGTTTCACAGTTTCAGAGGTCTCGGTGCATAGACAGATGACCCCATTGCTCAGGTCTCCAGGTGAGGTAGAACATCATGGTGGAATGGTGTGACAGAGGAAAGCAGCTCAATACATCACGCCAGGAAGCAGAGAGAGTCCCCTCACTACAGACAAAATACATACCCCAAAGGCACGCCCCCAGGGACCCACCTCCTCTAGGCACATCCTACCTGCCTCCAGTTACCAGTTAATCCCTATCAGGGGATTAATCCACAGATTGGGTTAAGACTCTCATAACCCAATCATTTCGCCTCTAAACATTCTTGTACTGTCTCACACATGAGCTTTTGTGGGACACTTTATGTCTAAACCATAACACTTTACTTTTCTAAGCAAGCAGATCTTAAGTGTTCTCCCCATGATTAAAAATATAGTAGCCATGGATGTGTTAACTTGTGTTAATGGTTGTGGTAATCATTTCACAACATGTATGTATATCAAATAATCATGTTGCACACTTTATATATAATTTTTATTTGTCAATTATATCTCAATAATGCTATAAAAATGTTTAAGAAATAGGTAAGGCAATTAGGTCCAGTTTCCTCTTCTGTATAGAAAGGATATTATAGTTGTCCCCCAATATCCTATATATATTCTGTATATATAGTTGTCCCTCAATATCCACAGTTAACTGGTTCCAGGACCCTCCACAGATAATAAAATCTGCAAGCACTCAAGATCCCTATATAAAAATGGCAACATATTTGTATATAATCTACATACATTCTCCCATATATAGTCAACTCCTATCATCCATGGGTTCCACACCCATGCCTTCAAGCAACCATGGGTGAAAATTGTTTGGAAAAAAATTGTCTCTATTGAACATACACAGACTTTTTTCTTGCCATTATTCCTTAAACCATACCATATAGCAACTATTTTTGTAACCTTTACATTATGTTAGGTATTATAATTAAGACAGAGAAGATTTTAAGTATACAAATGAATGTGCATTGGTTACATATAAATAGCATGTTGTTCTACTTAGGAAACGTGTGCATACACAAATTTGGATTATGGGGGTTCTGGAACCAATCCTCCATAGACACCAGGAATGACTGAACTTTAGATCATCTTTACTTATAACACCTCATACAATGTAAATGTTATGTAAATAGTTAATATATTTAGGGAATAATGACAAAGAAGTAGTCTGTACATATCCAAGACAGACACAATTTTTCCCCAAATATTTTCCATTAGCAGTTGGTTGAATCCAGTGATACATAACCCACAGACTTGGCGGACCCATGGTCCTTCCTTACCCACACCTCTTCTGCTTGAGTTGACTCTACCATGAGACAAACACAGAAGTCAACAAAATGTTTTTTAATAAAGTTCAGGTTAGACTCAGGGATGGTTTATTTTCCTCTACATGGCCTTGAACTTCTAAGAACTAACTCAATGTTTTAAAATAAGCTGGCACATCCCGGAGCTTCAAACAGCACAGCCGGCCACTGGGGCAGAAAATGTAGAGCTTTTCATTCTTGTTGCATTTTTCACGGCAGGAGCCACGGTGACTCCAACATCTTTCAGTGCCACCTGATACAAAGAATGAAAAGAAGGGAATTTTTATCAGTTATGAGGGAAAGAGAAGAGAGAGTCAGGTGGTAAGAGGGTAACGATAAAAAGAAGAGGCAGTTCTAGATATCCAGGGTGGTGATGAAGTCTCACATGCTCACTGGACACCCCATCTCAATCCCAGCCCTTCATGAACATTCCTCTCGGCAATTCAGTGGGACATAATGGTCAAGAGCATGGACCGTGGGCTGGGGATGTAGCTCAGCAGTAGAGTGCTCGCCTAGCACGTGCGCGGCCCTGGGTTGATCCTCAGCACCACATAAACACAAACACATTGTGTACAATTAAAGCAAATAAACAAACATTTAAAAAAAAAAAAAAAAAAACATGGACCATGGAAGCCCATAGACCTGGACTGAAATCTATCACCAGCCAACACTTTGAGTAACTTACTTCCTGTCTCAGAGCATCAACTTCCTCTTTTCTACAAAAAAAGGCATAATACCTGCCTCAGGGAGTTGTTTTTAGGAATTAAATTTAAAAGTGGTTTTAAAAAGCTAGTATTAAATAAATTCAGATATGAAACAAAAGGATTTAAAATTTTTTTTAATAATTTCATAAGTAAGAAACTGAGCTAGAAGGAACACATTAGTAAATACCGACCATAGCAGATAATGGCTTAGAGAAATAACAGCAGATGAGATGTTTTAATCAAAAAAGAAAGGAAGAAAGGAATTTGGAAAGTAACAAATACTAATGATGGGCAGAAATCCAACATTAAAAAAAAAAAGAAAGAAAGAAAAAAACAGGAATCCCCAAAGAAAAAAATAAGGAAACAGAGCAAACACTACAAACCATATTCAATAAATTTTCCTGAAATAGAAAAACAATTAAAAACACATACTAAATGCTTGAGAGCACTGGCCCAAAATAAGATATATTCTGGTAAAATTACCAATATTACAGGAAAAGAAAAAAAAGCTTTGGACATTCAGGTCACACACAAAAAAGCAATAGACATGAGGGAAAGAAGATCAGACTATACTTAGACTTTTTGTCAATGATGCTTTGTGCCAGAAAAAAATAGTGTCACATATTTAAGATACACAAGGAAAGAAAAAGTGAGCAAATAATGTTACATCCCACAAAACTGACTTCCAAAGTCAAAGGACAAAAGAAAACTGTCATCAACACTGAAACTTGGGAAATATTGTTACCATGCACCTTTCTTAAGGAATCTAGCAAGGAAAGCACTTTGGTGTTGTAAGATTTTTAATTCGTTCTTTCTTTTTGTGGTACTGGGGATTGAACCCAGGGCTTAGTGCATGAAGTACTCTACCGCTGAGCTACATCCCCGGCCCAAGGAAAGCACTTTAGACAAGCAAATGAGGGGTGTATTGACACAGGGCTAAATATTAAAGACACAACTACTTGTAGAAGTCAAATTAAATGAGGATTTAAGCTGGGCACAGTGGCACACTCCTGTAATCCCAGAGACTTGGGAGGCTCAGGCAGGAGGATCACAAGTTCAAGGCCAGCCTCAGCCTCTTAGTGAGACCCTAAGCAAATCAGCAAAACCCTGTGTCAAAATAAAAAATAAAAATGGCTGGAGATGTGTCTTCAGTGGTTCAGGAGCCCCGGGTTCAATCCCTAGTACCAAAAAATGAGGATTTAAAATGAGGGCCTAGAGAATGTAAAGTCTATATGTTCTGACAGTATAGGTTCAGTACAATATAAAATGGGAGAATAATGGTGAAAACATATGCAAAAATTGTAACTAGCTTGAATAATATGCTCTTGTGGTATTGGAATTCTTATACTGACACTATTGTATATGTGATGAGAGATAAATGACTAATTATAGGATATTTTGATTCTATCACCCTCTGCAACCTTGAGAACTAGGAATTCTCAGTTTTTAAAAAAATATCAAAGTGATATAAAAATTGGCTCTTAATCTGAGTTCTGAATTTGAATTGAAATATCCCAATGAACTCATGAGTATATTTTATTTTTAGATAGAAACAAGGATGATTGCTATTTTTCCAGCTCTGGTCTATGAAAAAGTGAAGAAACAAACAATGGAAATCAGTATCCCTAGACCCTACACCGTAATCTTTAATATTATCTCCCACAAAAATAAAAGATACTAGTGCTGGGAGATACAGCTGAGTCCAGTTCTGGGGCAGGAAATTATAAAACAAGTCTGAAACATTCTATCATACCAGATACCAGGGAAGCTATCAAAGACTAGAAAGATGTTTTCTCTGATAGTGGATGCTAACCCACAACAGGGGAGGGGAAGATTAGAAGTTCATTGGCCTGTACAAAGGGGAATAAAGGGAAGGGAAGAGGATGGTAATAGGAAAGACAGTAGAATGAACCAGACATTTCTTTCCTATCCTCATATATAAATACATGACCAACGTAACTCCACATCATGTACAACCACAATAATGGGATCCTAACTGGAACAAGTTATATTTATTCCATAATATTTCAAAGTATATTCTACTGTCATGGAAAAAATAATAATAATAAGTGGTAAAAAAAAAAAAAAGACTCATAAGCAGATTGAATTGGCCCCCGATGACCAAGAATAGGACGATTTATACTTCAATAGGGACAATGAGTGCCGCAGACTGAACATGTGGCCTAGAACCATGAATTCACAATAAATAATATGGAGCAAAAATGAATTGTTCAACCTCAGAGGTTGATAGAAAATTAATAACTTATTTGGTGTTATCAGTAAGTACATTTGCAGCAAGCAGTTTAGCTAATAAATGGACGCTGGTCCCAACATGTGTGCGTGGCTCAACCATCTCAACCCTTTCAAGTCTTTGTTTGGGTGTCACCTCTTACATGGGGCATCTCCTTAATGCCCCTTTTCAAATTGCAAACTCCCTTTTCCTGGTACTTCTTTATTTTGCTCATTGCTTTCTCCAGTAGAATTTTAAGCACCAAGAAGAGGGGGTTTGGGTTGGTGGTGGGTTGGGTTCACTGCTCTATTTCCAGCACCTGTCATAGTGCCCAGCACATGGAATCCACTGAACAATATTTACCAAATGGATTATTTAACTAAGTAATGGTGTACCTGTTGGATTCCAGGCAGAAGGCCACACCTCCCCAGGTGCCTTGTGAAAAACTACAGCTCCCAGGATCCTCAGCGTGACCAAAAAACCTGACCAGCAAGTCCCTTGTCCACTACCCCTACCCACCCCCTGACCTCTGCTGGCCTATAGGACAAGGACTCACTCCAAGGGGGTTTTATGGCCCCTACTCTATTTAAGCCAGCCCCGGACTGAGCTCTCCCCTGTTCCTGCCGCCCCTTGTTCCTGCTCTCTGTTCCTGCTTGCCTCGGTTCCTGCCCATCCCTTCCCTACCCCCCTTCCCTTCCCTCCCCTTCCCTACCCTTGCCCACGTGGCACCCCAATAAACCCTTTTATTTCACTAACACGGTGTTCCCAGCTAAGTTAACTATGTTTCAGCAGTTTTCTAACAGTACCCACTGTCTCCTCCATCCAGCTTGTCATCATGGGAAGAAGAGAATGGGGTGGAAGTAGAAAATACTGAAAGACTAAACAGTTATCCAAATCAGATTGAATAAATCTAAGAAGCTATTTTAAATTAAAAAATACAAATAGAATTGTCTCCCGGCTTTATGTACGACCCTGTGCCCTCTCCAAGCCCCAACTTTTGCTATCAACAAATGGGAGTTCCTGGGAACCCTCAGATGAATTATAGAAAATAGTGTCGGGGATATAACTGGGTGGTAGAACGCTTGCCTAGCAAGTGCAAGGTTTTGGGTTCAATCCCCAGCACTGGGGTTAGAGTGGAGAATTATAGAAAATACAGAAGCTACTTTTATTGCACACCAAAATTTTAGTATGTCCAGTGTTGACCCCTCAACTTAAGGTGTTACTTAAAATCAAGTAGAGTAAGTTGATATCCAAAGGAGCCAAGTGGTTTTCTGGGGGCAGCCAGAGCTAACCAATGTTGGCACAGGTTCTAACACAGGATCCAAGGGCTCATCGTGTCCTCTTGCTACCTGCCTGGCCAGCCTCCCAGGCTCCAGGGTTCCCTGACCAAGACCCACGCACCCGGGGTTGGGGTTGGGGCTCAGGGATAGAGCGCTGGTCTAACTTGTGGGCAGCCCTGAGTTCCATCCTCGGCACCACGTAAAGATAAATAAATAAAATAAAGGTATTGTGTCCAACTACAACTAAAAAAAATAAATATTTAAGTTAAAAAAAAAAAAAAAAATCCACACACCCTCTCCCAGCCCCTGAAGAGGTCTGGGTTACCTGGAGTGATCTGGGTCAAGAGCAGCAGCACAGCCAAAGTTGGCATGAAAGTCTTCATGACTCCACCTAGCCCACAGAGCCCTCCCAGGTGACGAGCTGACCGGGCACTGGGCGAGGGCTCTGCACTCTGCACTGTCTAATGGACTGGGTCACGTGCCACTGCTTCCCACGTGTGCAGTCTACCCTGGAACATCGCCTTCTTCAGAGTCGTGTTCCCAGATTCAAAGGGAGCTGTGTCCACTTTTGCCCTTTAGTAATCAGACAGATATCGTTTTAAATAGAACGTCAGCCCTGTTCAAACCAAGCTGAAACTCCTCCAGAGCACGGCACAGCCTCCACTCTGCCCTGGGACACCCTACCTTACCTGGTCCAGACATCCACCCTGGACGTGATTCTAACGTCCTTTTTTCAAACACACTTTCCCAGTCTGGGAGCTGGGACAAAGAAGGGAGGACACCATTAGACTTCACTCAGCACAATGTGTCTGTTGAAATATTGTCTAAGAGAGGAGGCTCCACGGCCCCGAAAGCTCACTGTTCAGAGGATTTGGGCACTGAGGGCGAGACCCAGCAGAGTTGAAAATATTCAGCTCCCGGTCCTGGCTGGTCTACTTAGTGACCTTGGGAGAGAGTCAATTCCTCTCTCTAGGATTCTGTCTCACCCGTGAGCAGAGTGAAGCAGATGGGATGTAAAAATCAACCAAATCCTCATATACCGCGGTTCTCTGGGTGCTAGCAGGCACAGGACACGTAATGCTGCAGGACTCCGGTAGCATTTACACCTGAAAGTCTTGAGACTGAAACTATCAGTTTCTATTCTCTCACATATGGGGTCCAATTCTCTTCCCTTGACACTTACACCCAATATGCTCTATGGCCGTTGCTAACCACAACCCCCCTTTGAGCTTATAGTCAAAGCACAAAGATTTGCTCTGATTGTTACAAAAGGCTTACTATTCTCTCCAGGGACCTTGGCAGGTCTTATCACCTGCATGTATTGGACCAGCTAATAGTGAGGCACTTTTTTTTTTTTTTGGTAACTATGCTAGATTTCAAAGACATCTACTATACTTTGTAGCTCCTCCCCATCAAGAGATAATCTATTTCCCCATCGTTTAAATCTGAGCTTGCCTTGTGACTTACTTAGATCCATGGGACATTAGCTAGAGGATGTAAGTTATTGGAAATTGAGCCATGCACCACCCCGACCCTGCTCTTGGGAATTCCATAACTTCTATCCTGGAAACCAGTCAGGGCTTACCTACTGCAGATGACAGGCATGTAGCCAAGTCATCTGCAGCTGACATCAAGCCAACCACCAGGCACACAAGCAGCCCCATTCTAGAACATCTAGCCCCCAAAATACATCTACCCAGCCAAACCACATTCTTAGAAGAAACAATGAATTCTAAATGTTTGAATTTTTTAGTGGATGGTTATATAGCAAAATCTAAGTGATATCCCAACCTTTTTTTCTAATATTAAAGGAATAAGCCGGGCGCGGTGGCGCACGCCTGTAATCCCAGCACTTTGGGAGGCTGAGGCAGGAGGATCGCGAGTTCAAAGCCAGCCTCAGCAATGGTGAGGCACTTAGCAACTCAGTGAGACCCTGTCTCTAATAAAATACAAAAAAGGGCTGGGGATGTGGCCCAGTGGTCTAGTGCTGCTGAGTTCAATCCCTGGTACCAAAAAAATATATATATATATTAAAGGAATAACATGCCAGTTCTTAAGTCACTGTATCAATTTGAAACCTACTCATCTACACTGGCTTTGGAAGGCAGGGGCTGCAACTGTGCAAACCCCATTTTCTCATTTCCCTGCTGGTTCCTATAGAGTTCTGCCAGTAGGGAGGCTACAAAACTGAAGGAGGAAGACAGGACTTGCTCCTTTCTGTCAGTGTCCCTTAGCAATGACCCTTCACCTGGAAGCAGCAGTCAGTGCCAGTCTCCATCTTTTATTAAGACAGGGTCATGCTATGTTGCCCAGGATGGCCTTGAAGTCCTGAGCTCAAGTGATCCTCCCAAATTGCTGGGATTGCCAGTGTGTGCCAACATGGCTGGCTTTCCATTTCCCCTAGACTGAAGAAGGGTCAGCATCATCTGTCTGGTATCCCCGCCTTCACAGGTCAGAGTGCCAAATGTACAGAGAAGCTTCTCTGAGCTCTGTAGTAACAACAGCAGCTAGGTAGTACTTTACTCCAAAGGCCTGGGTCCCAGGTGTGTAGGGCCTTAGCTACTAGTGTCCCAACCTCTTCCTTTTGTTCCCTAAGCTGTAGTAGCAAAACTGCTTCCAGTAACTATTATCTCTGTGTTACCTCAACATCCCCTTATCCTTTGTCAATCCCCAAATATCTATTTAACCAATTCTTTCTTTTTAATCAGATGATATTATTATTATTATTATTATTATTATTACCACCACCAATTCTTTACATTGAGTTCTGTTTGTTGAAATACTGCCTTGGTTTTGTTTTCCTGAATGAACATTGACTATTATGAATAATAATGGAATTAGAATTAGAAAAATCATCATCACAGTACTCTTTACAAGGCAGACGATTAGAAACAATCTAAATATTGATGGAAAACTGGGTAAGTACGTGGTGATGCAGCTGTGTGATAGGAGATGGACTGAAAGAGGAGTCCATGGCATTTCCTGAGAAAAAATGGGCCCAATGCATTCTCACTAAGTTCAGTTACTATTATTTACACAAAATGCTTTGTCAGGGAGGTGGAGCATGCCACCGACCTGGTCAAACACAAACTCAAACCATCCTGGTAGGGCACCTTTCTCTAAGAGGTCTTCCTGCCAGAGTGAAAGCCCCCCCCCCCAAAGCTGGAACTGGGAGAGGTCACCAGAAGTCGAATATCCCTTACACGTGCCTCCAAAGAACCCACAAATGAGCCCCATGAACAAGCAAGCATTTGGATGACTGCCGAGATTGAGAAGTTACTTCTTACCTGTCCTTGGGAAACTTGGAGGTCATGAGACACTCTCACCAATGAGAATTGAGTAAACAGTTGGCCAGCCTCAACTCTTCACGCCACAGGAGAAGAGCTGTCTCTGAAGAAGTTTCCAGGGAGTTCCCACAGGGAACAGGGAACTTGACTCAGGACCAACAGAGTCCTTGGCTTATGTGATGGAAAAAAATTTCAGCACACACCAGTCAGAGGCATAGACAGAGATACATCTAGAAAAATAGATACACATTCAAGGGAGAGTGTAGGCAGTCTCAAGGGAAAGATGCCTTTGGGGGCAAATCAAGAAATACATATCCAAGGGAGAATACAGGCCTCCTAAAAAATGAGAGACTTTCGGGGTTCCCAGCTCTTCTTTTAAAGGAAACTTGGTAAGGGGTGGGTATAGGAAGTTATTTAGGAATGTATCAGTCTGGTGAGCTCAAGATGGTTTAGGTGGTCTGGTCAATCTCAGGATCCTCACACTGATGTGGTCTTCATTATCTGATCAATATATAGTGCTGAAAAGTCCCCTAAATTGTAGTTTTCTCAAAATATCATATTTTTATTTAATCCATTTATTGGGGGGTTAATTAATAGCACCAGGCAGATTTATAGATTTCCCAGGAATTTGGGAGCTACAGGCCTAGAAGAGAGACTGGCTTTTGGAGTGACAGGCCTATAAATGTATGCAAATTTTCTAAATTAAAATCTTATTTCTTTGTCCTTTCTTTATATCTCCTTTCTACGTATTTCTGAATCCTTCTATCCTACCTCACTTGCTTCCATAGAGGAAACTCCCACATGAATCCACTCTGGCCCAGATAGAAGAGAAGAGACCCTCCTACCCAGGCCTGGCTACCAATTATACCCCAGGGTCTCTGAAAGGAAACCTTAGGCCTGAAATTCCAGAGTCATCCAGGGGAACCATCTAACTTGCTCCTCAACAAATATTTTTCCTTCTCTTTTCACACTCACCTGAAATAAAGTGTCTAGAACAAATAACGGGGGTCTTCTGCTACATCCTGAATAGGAAGAATGGTTCCATTCTGAGGAGTCCTGGGAGCTGGCACTCCCACGTCTGTGGTGAAAGGCCAGCCTGACTGACAATGAGTCCACTGGTTTTATTGTCATCTTAAGGTACCATGGAGGCTGCCACACATTCACCCAGTGTACGTGTGGCCAATGGTGGATCCTGCTTTTGACAATAGCAGTACCCTCAACCAGGTTGCAGTGGACACTCAGGTAGAAGTTTTAGGAAAAACACCCCAGCCTGGATACCTTTCTCAATAAACCGTAGATGGTCCCTCGTTACCACTACCAAGGGTAGCCTATGACATCTTCTTACAGTTGGATTCATAGACTCTTAATGCTGTCCAGATGTGACTATACTCAGCCATAGAGCTCCCTGTATTGTCCAGAGATTGCTAGGGCCCACTTTTTTTTTTTTTTTTTTTTTTTTTTTTTTGTACCCGGGATTGAACTCAAGGGCACTCGACCACTGGGCCACATCCCCAGCCCTTTTTTATATTTTATTAGAGACAGGGTCTCACTGAGTTTCTAAGTGCCTCACCATTACTGAGGCTGGCTTTGAACTTGCAATCCTCCTGCCTCAGCCTTCAAAGTGCTGGAATTACAGGCGTGCGCCACCGCGCCCAGCACTAGGGCCCACTTTGCAACATTACTCAACTTTAACATGTTTTGCGTCTTATCTCAATATTTATTCACAATTTTAATGATGTAACAGAAATGTCTTCTTTCTAACACTTATTTGGCTGGAGTTGGAGATGGAGATGGAATGGGATGGGATGGGATGAGGTAGGATGGGACACCTGATACTTTTTTTATTTTTTTCATTTCGCCCAAGGTAAACTTGACATCCAAAAGAAGGCAATTGAATCTACTAAGAGTTTGCTTGCCTAAATGCCCTGTTATCATTTTTTCCTCAGAATGGGGAGAGAATAAGGGTATAGATACTTCCATTTCAAAAGAAGCAATGACCTTCACTGACATTCATTGTCATCATGAACACCTGAAGATATAGTACCTTTGTAGTAATAAATTTGATATGATGGCATATGAATTTCCTAGGGCTGCCATAACAAAGTCCCACAAACTGAGTGGCTTGAAATAACAGATGTTATTTTTTTCTCACAGTTCTGGAATCTAAACAAGATGTTGGCAAGGTTGCTTCCTCCTTGAAACAGAGGGAAAATCTGTTCTGTGCTTCTCTCCCAGGGCCTCATGGTTACAAATGATCCTTGGCCTTTCTTAGCATAACTCCAATCTCTACCTTCGTCATTATATGGCACTCTTTCTCTGTCTCTTTCCAGATTTCTCTCCTCTTATAAGGACCCCATCACTGGATTAGAGTCCACCCTAATTTCACCTTAACTTAACCAAATCTGAAAAGATCCTAATTCCAAATAAGTTACATTCATAAGCATTTTGGTGTTAGATCTTGAACATATATTTTGGGAAATGAAGGGCAAAAATCTCACCGGAGACAACCATGCAGCCAAGAGATTTATTCACCAGCCTTTATGGCTGGTCAGAGGTAGAAGAAGTATGGGGAGAGAGGAGTCAGGGAGAGGGAAGTGTGCAAGCTCTGGTGGGAGAGAGAGGAGTCAGGGAGAGGGGAGTGTGCAAGCTCTGAAGGGAAGGTGGGTGGCTGGTCATGCCAGCTGTGGTCTGGCTGGGGCAGCTGCTGTCGGGCTGGAGACAGTGAGTCTGGAGCTGTCACAGTGGCTGCCTCCTCTCAGCAGGGACAGCTGTTGTGTCTGAGCTTCGAGCAGGCAGGAGCTTTAAGTAGGGATTTCTGGTGGGGGGGGGTATACCAGAGCGACCTTTAACGCTATTGGCTCTTTTCCCCTGGGAACAGGGTGACCTTTAAGCCGATTGGCTGCTGCCTGGGGAACAGAGCAACCTTTAAGCCAATTGGCTCCTGCCTGGGGAAAATGAAACCAGGTTGCTCCTCATGGAAATTTCCATGGGGGAGGTGGCCCAATAGCCCAAGCCTATCTATCGGGAAACACACAATTCAACTCACAACAAATGGTTTTTAAAAACTCATATTTTGAGTGGAACTGAACATCTTTTCATATGTTTAAGACCCTCTCATCTCTTCTGTGGAATGTTTATTCTTTTTTTTTTTTTTTTTTGTGGTACCGGGGATTGAACTCAAGGGCACTCGACCACTGGGCCACATCCCCAGCCCTTTTTTGTGTTTTTTGTTTATTAGAGACAGGGTCTCACTGAGTTGCTAAGTGCCTCGCCATTGCTGAGGCTGGCTTTGAACTCGCGATCCTCCTGCCTCAGCCTCCCAAGTGCTGGGATTACAGGCGTGCGCCACCGCGCCCGGCTTATTCATATTTTTGTCCATTGTTCTGTAGGTTTTAATTTATAATCTCTTTCCCCTCATTTTGTTTTTCCATTATCAATTTCTAGAATTCTTATTCTTCAAGTGTTGGCCCATAGATTGAACAAAAAGTCTCTTAATTTTTTTCAACTCTTTTCCTCGGGATTTTCATTCCATTGTCCTCTTTCCCCCTCCAGTTTATGAGGAATTTTTAACACATTTATCTTCTAAGCTATCAATTCTTTTCCATTTTCTGCTTTCATGTTTTTAATTTACATATTTCCTGACTTTTCCTTTTTATAGCATCCTATTCGTGTTTCATAGTTTCATCTGTGATTTCTCTGAAGCTTTTAATGATATTTCCCTTTCTGCATAATCTAATTACCATAACTGGTAGGTTGGTTCGTTGGTTAGTCTGCTTTATGTTAGATGTTTGCCTCTAATCAACAATCATGTGGCTAATGATCCTTAACTGCTTACTCATATTTGTGTGCCACTGGAAAACTTAGTAACTCCATGAACACTTTTGTTCTGTGTGGTTTTGGTCTCTAACTTTCATAAGAGATAATTGATGATAACATTTATTTGTTAATATTTAAGCATGAGGGACTAAAATGCTGATTAAGTACATTGGTGGGACTTGCCAGTTGTGGCATTGACAACGAGGTGATTGGTCAGGGGCATTTAGTGAGAAACACTGATGTCCATATGTTCAGATTTTTGCTACTTCTCTGCTAATCTCCTGCTAGGAATTCTGGGAGGTACATAAGGAATGAAGGCTGGAGATTAAAGAGTTTCCCACCAGCCAGTGCCCATGCTTCTGCAAGTCCTTCTGGTTTCAACTTACCAAGTTTGTCCTCAGTGATGCTTGGACACTTCAGGTCAGAGACCCTCATTTCTTTCTTCTATACAGTCTTTAGCTTTTTTTCATGTTTCAGGAATTACAGTATTATAGGGATAAGGTGATGGTTGTCTGTATGAAAAGAAGAGATAGGGGGTCTAAGGATATGCTTCTTAAACATTATTTCAACCACCTCCTTATTTTAACTCCCACATATTTCTCTTTATGTCTAGGTGTTTATGGTACCTCCAGACTCTAAGCTTGTTTATTCTGTGGTTTGAAGCGGGTTGATCCCTGCCTGTCCCCACCTCCAGCTGTAGTCTAGCTTCCTTTGGTCTGTTAATTAATGAATTAACTCATTAATCTGCTCTCTAGCTTCCAAATTGTTGTGTTCTCCATCTAATTTCCCTCTGACTTACTGGTTTATGAGGTCCTTTTAAATCCCTATAGTTGCTATAGTGTAAGTAGGATTTGGGGTTTGAATAACTAAAGGGGTTTATATTCAATCCACCATGCTTACCCAAAAGTCCAATAATGTGATATATGATATCTGCATATGTATATATCACATCATACACACACACACACACACACACAATTTATTTATTTAGTGCCATACTGGGACTTGAATCCCAGGCCCAGCACATGCTAGGCAAGCACTCTACCACTGAGCTACACCCCTAGTCCATGTTTTCATTTTATTCCTTATGCCTTAAACATGCTATTAACTTACTATAAAGCTCTAATTTAAAATGCTATTAACTTTTTTATATTTGATCTTTTTAACCAGAGATCATTCATTTGACAAATTATATTAACTGATTTTACAACTTTAAGTCAAACCTGCATTCTTAAGAAAAACTCAACCTGTCTCATAGTATTAACATTTTTACATATTTCCGGATTTTCTATGCCAATATGGTGTCTAAGATGTACACATCTGTGTTCCTAAGTGAGATTGGTCTTTCTAATCCAGTCCTTTTCAGGCTTTAGGGTCAAATTATACCAGCCTCAAAAATAGGTGGGGAGCCAGGTGCTCTCATCTACTCAGGAAGCTGAGGCAGGAGGATCTCTTGAGCCCAGACATTCAAGGCCAGCCCAGACAATGTGGCAAGAACTTGTTTCAAAAATTAATTAATTAATTGATTGATTAAAAATAGGTGAGCCAAGCATGGTGGCGCACGCCTGTAATCCCAGCACTTGGGAGGCTGAGGCAGGAGGATCGCGAGTTCAAAGCCAGCCTCAGCAATGGCAAGGCACTTAGCAACTCAGTGAGACCCTGTCTCTAATAAAATACAAAAAAGGGTTGGGGATGTGGCCCAGTGGTCAAGTGCCCCTGAGTTCAATCCCTGGTACCAAAAAAAAAAAAAAAAAAAAAAAAAAAAAAAAAAGTGAGAAGTCCTCTCTCTCTCTCTCTCTCTTTCCTCTCTATCTATCTCTCAGAGAATTGAATGTCTATCATGTCTGAGGCAGTTTGGGATCACAACTGAAAATCTGAAATGCTTCCCATCGAGGGAAATAGTTTCCCTCCCCTGGAATCCAGCATTCTCGTGTTTTCACCAACAGAGTTCAGCAGAAGTGACACTTCCAGGGCTTAGTCATACAAGGTCAGCACACCTCCTGTGGCTGGTTGGAACACTCACTCTTGGCCCTTTCAATAGCACAGAGGAAGCCCTCCTACCCTGCAACTCAGGTCAAGCTACGTGGAAGGAAGACACAGGTGCGTTCCTTAGCCGACAGCCATCGGAACCCGCCTTTCAGGTTCCAGATGAAAGAGGAAAAACTTCCAGGTTCCCAGACTTGTTTTCCTGGACATTATTAGAAATTATTTTCTGTAATTTTTCTACATTTGAGATGTATTAAGCAATGATGATGTCATAGTGTATTCATCACTAACTATTAGAAGCTACTCTGTGTTGAAGGTGCGGTGGGGCACACCTGTAATCCCAGTGGCTCTGAAGGCTGGGGCAGGAGGATCTCAAGTTCAAAGCCAGCTCCAGCAACTTAGCAAGGCCCTTAGCAACTCAGTGAGACCCTGTCTCTAAATAAAATACAAAATAGGGCTGGGGATGTGGCCCAGTGGTTAGATCCTCATGACCCTCCCCTGCCCAAAAAAGAAGCCACTCTGTTTCATGTATTGTCCTGAGCTCTTGACATACATGACCCTAATAACAATTCAGTGAGATAGGTAACATTAAGATCTTTTTATTGGGGAATGAGATTGATCAAAGTATGTGTTGTGCATGTTGGAATATGGCATAATGAACCCTCCTACTATGTATTTAATTATAATGTGTAAGTAAAAATACATTTAAAAAGATCTTTTTATTGATGAAAGCTCTATGTCCATAGAGGTTAAGTGATTTACATAGTGTCAGAAAGCTCCCAAATGGAAAGTCAAGTCCATCGGACCTCAGAGTTCATGGTCTAGGCGGTTGAGGTGGCTATTTAAGATAAACCATGAGTGGAAGGAAGGAACCAGTCAGGAAATAATCAGGAGAAATATTTAGGTAAAGGGAATCTCAAGCACAATGCCCTGAGGTAGGAGTGAGTTTAGTGTGTTCAGTTGAAATAAAGAAAGCTGGCATGGCTGAGGAGTAGTGGGTGAGGAGAAATAAGTATGAGTCAAGGTCAGAACAATGCTCCAACCAGATGAGGGAAGCCAGGGAGAAGAGTTGGAATTTCATCATAAGTGCAAAAGGTAACCATCGGATAAATCAGCACTATCTTCAGATATATTAATTTTGGGGGTACCAGGGATTAAACCCAGGAGTGCTTAACCACTGAGCCACATCTCCAGCTATTTTTATTTTTGATTTTGAGACAAGGCCTTGCTAAATTGCTTAGGACCTCACTAAGTTGCTAAGGCTAGCTTCAAACTTGCGATCCTCCTGCCTTGGCCTCCCAAACCACTGGGATTACAGGTATGCACCCCTGCACCCAACTCATTCATATTTTTTAAAGATAAGCTCAATGGAAATTGAGGAGTCCAAAAGCGAGATGAGAAGCCCTACCTGAATCTCTTGAGCTGAGAGCAAAGGAGTGTAGCTGCCTGATACTGTTGCTTGCAGCTACGATGCCGCGGGAGAAAACTCGGAGGCAGGATGAAAATGAAAAAGGTCTTTTATTTTTCTTCTCTCTCCGGCTTCAGCAACCTCTCGAACTCTAACCGGCCTGACTCCTTTCAACCAACAACTTTCTTCTTCTCCTTCCAATCCCACTAACCAACCTCACCTGGTTATATACATTTAGCTTTAAGAAGGACAAGTGTTTACAGCTCGAGCTTACAGGTGCGTCACACAGTGTTCACGGGCATACAAAGATTCTTTGAATAATGTATTAATATCAGGTGGAAACTAGAACATCTTTTATGACTCTCAGCTAACCGCAATAGCTATCTCCTTGATTAGGGCTCCTTCAAAGGAGGCCCAGCCCCCTGCAGGAAAATCCAAAGGCTACCACTAGAAGAAAGGGAAATAACTGCCAATCATGTGGAGGCTGCTACACAGCTGTAGAAGCAAGGTTGCTGGATTGGAGGGCAGCTATATTTTAAAGATTCAAGTGTTGGCAAACACCCTCCAAAAAGGATGCCCCCACTTACATTTCCAAAATCAAGGTGCTGCTTTTTCCCATAGCCTAAATATTCTAGCCCATTTGATTGGATAAAAGATACCTCACCATCTTTCGAATTTATTCATCTTTGATTCCTGATCAGGCTGAAAAACAGGCCTTCTAACTCTCCACGAATAAGCTGCAACCTCTGAGGTGCAGGCATTGAGACGTGCACATGACAGGGTCTCCCTCTACCTCCTCTCCAGGCTCCCTGGGCCCCTGTAACTAAGACAACCCATGGTGATTACACCCCTATTGGGTGCTCAGGAGAATCAAAAAAGGCTTCAAAAGCTAAGTTAGTGCATTGACAGTGCAGGGAGCAGGCCCACGCTGTGGGCACCAGAGCCACACAATATATTTGGGAGTTGGAGTCAAGGGCTGAGATCTGTGATCTAGGTGATGAGGGCAGCCCAGAGAACCCAGAAGTGAAAATCCAAATATCCTGCCTTATGTTGGTATCTGGGTTCTTGCATCCTTTTCCCCTTCTGCATCTCTTCGTCATCTATAGAACCACATATCTGGGCGCAGTGGTGCACACCAGCACTTGGGAGGCTGAGGCAGGAGGATCGCGAGTTCAAAGCCAGCCTCAGCAATGGTGAGGCACTTAGCAACACAGTGACACCCTGTCTCTAATAAAATACAAGAAAGGATGAGGCTGGGGTTGTGGCTCAGCGGTAGAGCGCTCGCCTAGCACGTGCACAGCCCGGGGTTCGATCCTCAGCACCCCGTAAAAACAAACGCATGTGTACAACTAAAGCAAATAAATAAATATTTAAAAAATAAAGGCATTGTGTACAACTGAAACAAATAAATAAATATTTTTAAAAATACAAAAAAGGGCTGGGGGATGTCGCCCAGTGGTCAAGTGTCCCTGAGTTCAATCCCTAGTACCAAAAAAAGAAAAACAAAACAAACAAACAAACAAAAAACACATAAATTGATAGATACGTGGATCCCCACCGCCCAGATGCTCCAAATCCTTGATTGAAGAGATTGAGAGCCAAAAAACAATGATTCTTCCAAGGTCACACAGAAAGTTAGTAGCAGAGTCAGAACTTGTCACTGAATCCTTTCAGCTCCTCCTGTCTGCCCCTGGATACAGAGACCCTCCATGGAGCTGGGCATTAAGCAATGAGGGTGTCTTCTCTGGGGAGAAAAGAATCCAACAAGTCCATTCTCCCTAAGAGAAGATGAGCATCCCACCCCGCCCTCCAGCCACAACTGAAAATTTATTTTGTGGCGTTCTACGTTTCTCAACTTCCTTCCCCAGATGGAATTGAGTTAGGACTTGTGACCAACTTTTACTTTTTCAAATTCATGAGATCTGAGAAGCAGAAAAGAAGCAGCAGTCGCCATGCTCAGAAGGTTGGCACTGGTTGGAGATGGCGAGGGACAGACACAGGGTATCTGCGGGTTGGAGTTGATCCTCACTAGTCCTTGATCCATGACAGCTCTCCTCCCCAGCTGCCAGCCCTCTTGACCAAAAGGACCCCCGGGGGGAGTGATATTGGTCAAGTTATATTGTTCCATTGTGTGCACGTACAAAGATGGAACAGCAAATCCCACCATTATGTACAACTATAACGCATCAATTAAAAAATATGGGGAGGGGGCTGGGGTTGTGGCTCAGCGGTAGAGCGCTTGTCTAGCACGTGCGTGGCCCCGGTTCGATCCTCAGCACCACATAAAAATAAACACATTGTGTACAACTAAAAGCAAATAAATAAATATTTTTAAAAATATGGGGAGGGGCTGGGGTTGTGGCTCGGCTATAGAACGCTTACCTTGCAAGTGTGAGGCACTGCGTTGGATCCTCAGCATCACATAAAAATAAAGAAATAAAGTAAAGACATTGCATCCATCTTTTTAAAAAATCTTTTTTAAAAATATGGGGGAAGCCGGGCGCGGTGGCGCACGCCTGTAATCCCAGCACTTTGGGAGGCTGAGGCAGGAGGATCGCGAGTTCAAAGCCAGCCTCAGCAATGGCAAGGCACTTACCAACTCAGTGAGACCCTGTCTCTAAATAAAATACAAAAAAGGGCTGGGGATGTGGCCCAGTGGTCGAGTGCCCCTGAGTTCAATCCCTGGTACCAAAAAAAAAAAAAAAAGGGGGGGGGGAAATTACCCCAGGGTCCAAGTTCACCCCTGAACATTTTTCTATGATCTTAACAGTAACACAGTAGCCTCAAGGGCTGGAAATCGTCTACAAACTTGCACACCAGCTCCCTTAGTGGTCCCACTTCAAGTCTGGATGTGTTTTGTGTCCTTGGCCCATTTGCCTGTGTAAGGTTGGTTGGTGACTCTTCTCTGATCCTTTTCAAATCTTTGCCTTCACAGCTCCTCCCACGACTAAACTGATACTGTTATTTTACAATAAATTCCTTATTCCATAAAACTAATAATGGGTGCAGTGGTGAGCCAGGCACGGTGGCGCATGCCTGTAATCCCAGCACTTGGGAGGCTGAGGCAGGAGGATCGTGAGTTCAAAACCAGCCTCGGCAGTGGCGAGGCACTTAGCAACTCAGTGAGACCCTGTCTCTAATAAAATACAAAAAAGGGCTGGGGATGTGGCCCAGTGGTCGAGTGCTCCAGAGATCAATTAAAAAAAAAAAAAAAAAAAAAAAAAGGGCCGGGGTTGTGGCTCAGCGGCAGAGCACTCGTGTGCGGCCCGGGTTCAATCCTCAGCTCCACATAAACATAAATGCATTGTATTGTGTACAGCTCAAGTAAATGAATAAATATTAAAAAAAAACTAATAGTGGTTCTGCTTATCCAATGGAGCCTTAACTAATGCACGTTTGAACAACAAGGGTCCTTAACAGAAATGAACTTTATCTTGCCTATGTAAGTTTTCACTCATTGTTGTTTTGCTTTGGCTTGGTTTTTTGGTTTTGTTTGGTACGGGGGGATTGAACCCAGGGTGGAGTTTAATCACTGAGCTATATCTCTAGCCCTTTTTATTTTTTATTTTGAGACAGGGTCTCCCTAAGTTGCTGAGGCTGGCCTCCAACGTGGGATCTTCCTGCCTCAGCCTCCCCAGCTGCGCCCCATGGCCCCCAGCCACACTCGACCTCTGTATCAAGCAGAAAAGAGCCCAGCCAGAAAAGAGAAGGCACATAAATAGTTGAAACCCATGGTTTTAATAGAGGGAATTGGGTACACCTTGCTTATTGAAAGTTTGAAAGAACAAAATCAGGACCCCCAGGCGACACATTAGTAACTACAGGATGCAGCCCCCTTCCACCCAAGGGCTGAGGGGACCAGAGGATACACCGTGAGTTTTCAAACCCAAAGATCATGGCCTGGCACCCAAAGGATGGCCGCGGCCGCCCACCCACTGCTTGGTCCGCACGGGGCCTGGCGCTCCGAGCCGCTCTCTTCTGCCATTGTCCGCTCCCTTTGTGCTGCAGCTGCGTCCTATTGCTCATTTTCAACACCAACATGTATAGACACTCCTCGGCCTGGAGCCCCATTTCTGCTCGCGGCTGTAGCTGTGCTGTTTATTCTTCACGCCAGTGCTCGGTGCCACCTTCCCTGCGAAGTCTTCCCGGACCGTCCCGAGTCCGCGTTCGTGGCGCCCCCTCGTGGTCCCTTGGTGCCGGCGGTTGCGAGCTGGGCGCTGTCTGCGTCCTTGAACCTTGGCTGAGCACCCTGCTGTCAAAAAAGATACAGGGAGGCTTATCTGCAGGGACGTGTGACCCACACTGTGGCCTTGGGGCGTGGGACTGTCCCCATGGGCATCTTAGTTCCAGTCGATCAGAGGGAGTGTTGTCCAGAGGCCGGGCACCCCCCACCCCCCATTAGCTTTGCCACCGCTCTGCTAGCTGCTCTGCCTCCAGCCGGCGCCAGCCATGAAGCTCCTGTTGCTGACTGTGGCCGCTCTGCTGCTCTTGTCCCAGCTCACTCCAGGTAACCTGGACACCTTCTGGGGAGGGGTGGGATGGAGAGACTGAGGTCCGGCCTCAAGGGCAGGGAGGACTGGCTCCCTAGGCCAGCAAGGGGCCACCATTCAGGGCCATGCAGAGGAGGTAACTGGCCAACCGCACGCTGTGGATCTCAGGTACAAACTACAACATCCAGAGTTTCTCCCTCAGTCACTCCACCCCTCCTTCCCTGCTCAGCTCCAGGAGCCTATACAGGGGGCCTGGAATGTGAGAAAGAGTGGAAGGGGCCGGTAGGAGAAGCCTAGAGGAGGACCAGCCACAGAGATCAACAACATGGCCCTGGGGAGATGGTCAAACAGCACTTAGAACCCAGGTCGTGGCAGGGGGAAGCCAGGACTGGGTACACTTGGGAGGGGCCGGCCCAGGCAGAGGGCAGCACAGTCCTGGAGGGATACCCGGAGTCCTGAGAATTGAGAAGAAATGAGAAAGGGCAGGAGAGGAGGTAGAAGCAGGAAGGGTGGCCCAGGCAGAGGTCAGCTTGCTCAAGGGTCCAGATGTGGGAGAAAACACAGTGCCTTCGGGGAACTGTCCCAAAATGCAGGTGTGGGTTGGGTAGGGGGAAAGCTCAAGATGTGTCCACGGTCTGGGTCTTGTCCTCCAGTGTCAGGTGAGGCTGTAGGAAGGCTTAGCCAGAAAAGGGCCCTGGTCAGGTCTACCCACCCCAACTTAGCACCAGCCAACCTGCCAGCTCCTGTGAATTCCCTAAACAAGTTCACCTCAGCCCTTGCACCTGTCTGTGGGTTGAAATGCCATCCAACCGGGGTAAAGAAGAACGCCCAGAACCCAGGTTAGAGTCCACCCATCTGTTTTCTAACTCTGTGGCCCCCAAAGCCCCTCAGATGCTCACAGGGTCAGTTTGTCACTTCTCCAAAGGTTCTAACAGCATCGTGAGTGCATAGTGATAGCAGGTTGAAGGAACAACAATGAAAACACTGAAATTTTCCTCTGGGGAAAAAAAATAAGCAGTTTCTTTACTTTCTATAATTCATCTGAAAGTTCCCAGGAACTTCTGTCCTGATAATGGAGAAGTTGGTGGGAGGAAGGAGCAGGAGAGGTTGCACAGGGGCTGTGGCTTTTAAACTCAGCAGCTACATGTTTGTCTTTTCTTCTTTTAAAAATGTATTCATTCAGCTGGGCACAGTGGCACATGCCTGTAATCCCAGCAGCTTGGGAGGCTGAGGTAAGAGGATCTCAAATTCAAAGCCAGGCTCACCAAAAAGCAAGGCACTAAGCAACTCAGTGAGACCCTGTCTTTAAATAAAATACAAAATAGGGCTGGGGATGCGGCTAGTGATTGAGTGCCCCTGAGTTCAATCCCCGGTACCAAAAAAAAAAAAAAAAATTATTCATTCATTCTCTCTCTCTCTCTTTTTTCCTGGTACTAGAGATTGATCCCAGGGTCTCACTCATGCTAAGCAAGAGCTCTACCAGTGTGCAACACCCCCAGCCCTTACTATTTTTCACTTTGAGACAGGGTCTCACTTAAGTTTCCCATGCTGTCTTTGAACTTGTGATCCTCCTGCCTCAGGCTCCTGGTAACTGGGCTTACAGGTGTGTGCCACCGTACTTGGCTTCAGTCTCTTGAATTTGGTCTTTCGGCGTGTCTTCTTTCTTATGTCTCCTCTTCCCCTTCCCAGGATGCCATCTGGGCTTAGGAGGAAATGACTGGATATGTCATCAATGAATAATGAGTTGGTTCATTCAGTAAATACAGTTCAATGGATTTCATGTGTCAGACTCTGTGATAGGTGCTAGAGTGACCAAACAGTGACCAAAACATAACAAAGCAAGATGAGCAAATCTATGTCCTCTTGGATCTTACATTCTACTGGCCCAATGATTTTTTTAGAGTAATAAGTGAAAACACATGGTATGTCAGGTCATTCTGTTCAATGATCAGAATAGGTAGGAAAGGGGACTGCAAATACCAGGAGGTAGATTTGCCATGTTTAAGGAAGTGCTCGTGACATGACCCTCTATGACCTTAGGGAGCATAAGGAATTAGTGATGGGGAAGAATATACAGGCTTCAGGGAACAGCAAGTGCAAAGGCCCTGGAGGAGGAGCAGGAGGTGGTGGTTAAAGCCCTGTGCCTAATCCTCACTGACTTCTGGGATAGCTCTCACTGGGTGTGGTCAGTGAGTGTTCTAGCACTCGCTACCAGATCCCATGGCTGGTGAAATCCCCTGGCTCTGTCGGGGTCTGTCCCCACTGACTTGACCCTTCATCTCAGTCAAATCTTCCATCTGGTTTCCAGATTCAGGCTATCCGCACCTTCTCTTCTTGCCTTCCTCGATGGTGTCTGCTGTTGGCAGGTCCCTCAGGATCTCAACTCACCGCTTCTTTCCCTGTCTTCACCAGAAACAAGGCAATTCGCGGAGTTTCCGGTTCCATTTTATGCTACAGGAGAGCAGAGGGGAATGTTTAGTAGCACCTCTCAGCCATGTCAAATCCCCCTTCAGGCGGTCCCATGACGTGCTGTGGCCACGCAGAAGATAAGAATCTCTCTCCGGCGCCGGCAGTTTCCCTGAGCTATGCTCTGACGGGCGGCGGGGAGTAAGGGCCCCTGCCCTGGCGATCTCTCCTGAACAACCTGGGTGTGTGTGGCCAGAGCTCCTCTTGCCCTGCCTTCCCCACACGACCTATCTCCACTGCCCAGATGTTCAGGCGGGCCAGAGGCTGCAGCAGCGAGGCAGGAGAAGGCCTCTGTGCCCAGCTTGTCCCCACCAAGCTGGCAGAGGGGAGACTGAGCTCTACCTGGGCTCTCAGGCCTGCTGCTGCTACAGTGCCCTGGAAAAAACTGCAAGTGCTTCCCTTCAACTTCCTGTGGGCATGATGGGAAGCTGGGAGGAAGCTCCATCAGCCAGACCCTCAACCCGTGGAGCACCCCATTCTGCCTTCGTAACTTGAACCACACTCGAGCTCTCTGGTGGCTATTTCTTTAATGGCCCTTTTGCCCTCTTCCCCTCACTAGGCCAAAAGTTCTCTGAGGGTCGGTGTCTAACTCCGACCTGCTGTGTAAAGGCCTCTGGTCTATATCTATGGCTATTTCCCTGGGAGAGACATCTGGAAAGGAAGTTGCGACGTAAAGATTATTCGTAATTTTAAAATGTGTAGGTTATTGCTAAGTACCCTTCAAAGAGGCTGAAGCAAAATCCCTGAGTCCCTCTCCCCTCTCCCTGACCAATATCTTGTCCTAACACTCAAGTTAAAAATCAAGATGTTGAAGCCGGGCGCGGTGGCGCACGCCTGTAATCCCAGCACTTTGGGAGGCTGAGGCAGGAAGATCGCGAGTTCAAAGCCAGCCTCAGCAATGGTGAGGCACTTAGCAACTCAGTGAGACCCTGTCTCTAAATAAATAAAATACAAAAAAAGGGCTGGGGAAGTGACCCAGTGGTCGAGTGCCCCTGAGTTCAATCCCTGGTACCACAAAAAAAAAAAAAAAAAAAATCAAGATGTTGATTTAAATGATCAAGATGTTGCTGTTAAATGATGATTTTTCCTTATCTTCTTTGTAAAATAAAACACAGAATCCCAGACATTGAAAATCACATAAAGCAAATAAGTAACTTAATAAGTGTTATCAGGTGCTCGTCCTATAACCATCTCACCAAACGAAGACAGACGTGGGTTTACCATCAGACTAAGGGAAAGGGCTGAGTTTAGATGCCTAAATGAAGCAGGGTTTGGTAGACTTCTAGGCAAAGCTGAACCTCAGCACAACATGGAAAGGATGAACAACAGGCCACAGGCTGAGAAATGGCTTCAGGACCCCATTTCCATGGAAAGTCCAAAACTAAGAAATAGGTGGAATTTTGCATCCCCAGATTCCTTATCTGACACCTCTGACAGAAATCAAGTCTGGTTTTCATTATGGAAAGACTTGGTTCCTTGGAGAAGCATATAGTGTTCCCCTCTTGTGATAATGATTTCAGTACAAAGTTTCTAATACTGGTGACTTGAGAAAAGAGGATTTCTCAGCATTTTATCCTCTTATTAGTGAATGGAAGCAATTTCATGGTGTAACAAAATATTCCAGGCCCATCATGTACAATTCCTGCACCAGATCTTGAGCGAGCTCTAAGGTTTGCAGTAGACAATTTTATCTTTGCATGGTCTGCCTTGGAATAGTCATTCCAGGGAGTGTGAGAGCCTTCAAATAGCACACTTCCATTTCCCCTCTCCTGGCTTTTGTGCTTTTGTTTTACATTTCACTACACCTGCTATAAACCCCACAATGCATTGCTCTTATTTAGCTTTAAATAATTACCTTTTTCTTCCCATCGCTGGGATTGAACCCAGGGCCTCGAACATATGAAGCAAATGGTCTCCCGCTGAGCTGTATCTCCAGCCCTAAACAATTATATTTTTAAATGAGGACACATGTTGTTCACTTTTGCCCACATATTTATCAATTCTCTCTTTACTCCTTTATGTAGACATCTAATCTTCCATCTGATATAATTTTTCTTCTGCCTGAATAACTTCTTTTAACATTTTTTGTAGTGACAGCTTTCAGTGATAAAATTTCTCAGCTTAAGTTTTAGCTCCCCATTTTTAGAGGACTTAGGCTATGTAAAGAATTCTGGGTTGAGCCAGGCAGGTGGCAGAAATCTGTAATCCCAGAGACTCAGGAGGCTGAGGAAAAAGGATCACAAGTTTGAAGCCAGTCTCAAAAATTTAGTGAGGCTCCAAACAACTTAGTGAGACCCTGTCTCAAAATAAAAAATAAAAAGTGCTGGGAATATGACTCAGTGGTAAAGGCCCTCTGGGTTCAATCACCTGAAAGGAAGGAAGGGAGGAAGGAAGGAGAAAGAAAGAAAGGAAGGAAGGAAAGAAGGAGAAAGGAAGAAAGGAAAGAAGGGAGGGAGGGAAGGAGGAAGTGAGAAAGAGAGAAAGAAAGAAACTGTATTTTCTTTTTTTTGACGAAGATTGAAAACCCAGGGGCACACTCCCACTCAGACACATCCCAACCCTTTTTACTTTTATTTTGAAACAGAGTCTCATTAAGTTGCTTAGGGTCTTGCTAAATTGCCAAGGTTGGCCTTGAACTTGTGATCCTCCCACCTCAGCCTCCAAAGTCACTACGATTATAAGTGTGCACCACCACACCTGGCCTAGGTTGAATTTTTTTTCCTTTCATTACTTTAAAAACCTCTCTCTATTGTCTTCTGATAGTATGCAGTTTCTGATAGGAATTCATCTATTATTTCATCATTTTCCCTATGTATTTAATGTGTCCTTCTGGCTCCCTTATATATATATTTTTTCTTTACCACGATTTTTAGAATTTTGTTATGATATGCCTTTGCATGCTTCTTCTTAGGTTTTATTCTGCTTGGAATTCACTGAGGATCTTGCTTCTGTGCATTTAGCATTGTTGTCAACCTTGAAATTTCTTTGCCATTATTCCTTCAACTGTTTTTTTCTGTCTCTCTCTTCTCTTCTCCTCTTGGTACGCCAGCTGTGTGTATGTTAATCTGCTTGTTATGTTCTGCATTCTGTTCCCCGCCACCCCTGTTTCATTCTTCATAGATTTTACTGCTATATCTTCACCTTCATTCATCTTTTCTTCTTCAGTCCAATCTGCCCTTAAACTCATGAAATGAGCTCTTCATCCACTAATGTTTCATTTCAAGTATTTCCATGTGAATATTTTTAGACCTTTATTTCTTATCATCACACCCATAGTCTTCTTGTACCTTTTATAGCCTGTGGAGCATATTTATAATGTCAATCTGCTGGTTTCATCATCTTTATCTTTTCTTTTTTTTTTTACTTTTTATTTGTTTTAATTAGTTATACATGACAGTAGGATGCATTTATGCACTATGATCTATCATACTTAGATGAGATATAATCTCTCATTTTTCAAGGTGTACATGTTGCAGAATCATATTGGTCATGTAGTCACATATATACATACAGTAATAATGTCTCTTTATCTTTATCATTTCTTTATCAGTTGGTTGATTTTCCAACCAACTGAGTATGGGTCATATTTTCCTGACCTTTTTTTTTTTTTTTTTTTTTTTTTTTTTTTTGTATGCCTGGAAAATTAGCTGGCAGCTATATACACTGTCAAATTTACACTCTTAATTGCTGTATGTTGTTATATTCCTTTAAAGAGTGTTGGGTCGTGTTCTGCATGCAGTTAGGTTACTTGTAATCAGATGAATGACCTTAGAACTGACTTTTAAGCTTTTTTAGGGACCTCCTGTAGTCTAGGGCTAATTTGGCAATGACCTTCTCGGTACTGGAGGCTGCAGATTTCATAAGTCCTTTCCACTCGGGGAGGTAGGCACGTGAAATATTTCCAGACTTACACAATCACTGGGAATTGTTCTGCCTACTTCCTGTTGTGGTTCTTTCGCTGGCCTTTGGTAGTTTCTTCAAACCTGATAAGTACTCAGAAGACTGGAGGTCTCCCCAGCGCTCTTGCTCACCCCTCCCTCTCTTTCTCTCTTTTTCTTTCCCTCCTCTCTAATACCATGACCCACAAATTCTATCTGAGTTAACCTCCTTGAACTTCAATTTCTATTCCATTTCTATCACTCCACCCTAGTGAGACCACAAGAGTTTCCCTTTCCTTGCACTATAACCACCAAAACTCCTCTGTTCTTTCTCCTTTGTTTCAGGTGATGCCTTAAGGTGCTGGAATCTTCATGGCAAATGCCGCCTGAGATGCTCCAGGAGGGAAAAGGTCTATGTTTACTGCACAAATGGCAAAATGTGCTGTGTGAAGCCCAAGTACCAGCCAAAAAATAAGCCATGGCTGTTATGAGTGCTTTGAAGCCTGGAGCCAGGAAAAGGCAGATGAAGTCACCCTAGATTCGAGCCCAGTGGATTCTTGAGCTCTGTCAATAAACATCTCTGGCTGACCCCCGTGTTCGCCTGTTAGTGTACCCCGTGGCTCGCAGGAGAGCCCCACACAGGTGGTTCAGGAAGTCAAAACTACTTTCATGGGCTGGGACTATGGCTCAGGGGTAGAGCGCTTGTCTCGCATGTGCAAGGCCCTGGGTTCGATCCTCAGCACCACATAAATAAAATAAAGGTATTGTGTCCACCTACAACTAAAAAACTTATTTTAAAAAAAAAAAAAAACTACTTTCATGACACGACACTCACTCTCTCACAAAAGTTCAGTGGAATGTTCTGGAATCTACAACATGTGGTGGCATAATTGTTCTGGCATTCAACAAAAGATGTGTTTCTGTACTCTTGTGTTCTTCTAGAATATTTTAAGGTAGAAAACTTAAGATAGAAATATATTTATTAGCCGGGCGTGGTGGCGCACGCCTGTAATCCCAGCACTTTGGGAGGCTGAGGCAGGAGGATCGTGAGTTCAAAGCCAGCCTCAGCAATGGTGAGGCACTTAGCAACTCAGTGAGACCCTGTCTCTAAATAAAATACAAAAAAGGGCTGGGGATGTGACCCAGTGGTCGAGTGCCCCTGAGTTCAATCCCCGGTACCAAAAAAAAAAAAAAAAAAAAAAAAGAAATATATTTATTTTCAGAAATTAACTCAGTAATCATTCTGTTCTCAACTGTCCTTGGTTGTATTATTCATCTTGGTACCTTTCTCCTTGTATAGTGAATCATTACTTTGAAATCTCAAAACTTTCCTTGAACGAGAAATAAATACACCTTATTTTCTTGGTTTGCAGAAGTATATTAACAACCAGACTCAACTGCCTAACAGAAGGAGAATGTTCTCCCTGAGGGAAAAATAATACTTATTCTAGTCCCTACAGTTTTTTTTTTTTTTTTTTTTTTTTTTTTTTTTTGGTGGTACCGGGGATTGAACTCAGGGGCACTTGACCACTGGGTCACATCCCCAGACCTTTTTTGTATTTTATTTAGAGACAGGGTCTCACTGAGTTGCTAAGTGCCTCGCCATTGCTGAGGCTGGCTTTGAACTTTCGATCCTCCTGCCTCAGCCTCCCAAGGTGCTGGGATTACAGGCGTGCGCCACCGCGCCCGGCTCCCTACAGTTCTTTTAAATACAATTTCTGGCATCTGTACAATTTAAAAATTATAAGACATTCACAGAAGCAGAAAAGAATATGACCCATAATCAAGAATAAAAATAATCAAATAGACTCAAAGACAGTACAGCTGTTGGAATTAACAACCTTAATATAGCTATCATAAATATACTAAAGAAATCAGAAGAAAAGATTGATTTTAAAAAAGATGATGGGGGGCTGGGGTTGTGGCTCAGCAGTTAGAGAGCTGGCCTAGCACATGTGCGGCCAGGTTCGATCCTCAGCACCACGTAAAAATAAAGACATTGTGCACAACTAAAACAAATAAATAAATATTTAAAAAAAAAAAAAAAAAAAAAAAAGATGATAGGGCCAGGAGCAGTGGCACACGCCCGTAATCCCAGCGCTTGGGAGGCTGAGGCAGGAGGATCGCAAGTTCAAAGCCAGCCTCAGCAATGGCGAGGCACTTAGCAACTCAGTGAAACCCCGTCTCTAATAAAATACAAAAAAGGGCTGGGGATGTGGCCCAGTGGTCGAGTGCCCCTGAATTCAATCCCCGGTACCAAAAAAAAAAAAAAAAAAAAAAAAGATGATTGGGCCAGGAGCAGTGGAGTGTGCCTGTAATCCCAGCAGCTTGGGAGGCTGAGGCAGGAGGATCACAAGTTTAAAGCTACCCTCAGCAAAAACGAGGCATAAAACAACTCAGTGAAGACCCTTTCTCTAAATAAAATACAAAATAGGGCTGGGGATGTGGTTCAGTGATTGAGTGCTCCTGAGTTCAATCCTGGGTACCAAGATAAATAAATAAATAAAATAAAAAAAGATGATAGGATGGAAAATTAAAATTAATATATAAGAAGGTATCTGTTTTCTACTGCCATATCACAAAACCATTCTAAAACTTAGTAGATTAAAATACAACTTTTTATTATTTCTCACAGTTCTGTGCTTTGAATGTTTCTTCTGATTTTCTCACATGGGGTCACTCATGTGACTACATCTCTCTCCACATGGCCTCTCCAGCTTAAGGTAGTTAACTTTGTCTTCTTATGCAGAGGTTAGTTCCAGGAGGGGAAGGCCCAATATACAGCCTTTATCAGTCTTCTGATTGTATTATGCTTGCTGGAGTCTCATTGGCCAAAGCAAGTCACATGACCCAGGGTCCATGTGCAAAAGGACAACCCAAAAACATGAACAGCAGATATGATCCACTGCAGATATCACACAGCAGTCCACCTCTAGTGGAATCTCTAAGAATAAATTGAGCATTCTAAATCAAAAAATATAAGATCTAAAATCAAGAGTAATACACTAGATGTGCTTCACAGCAGACTGAGTGCCTAATAGAAGAAAGAATAAGTAAATTCAAGGAAGATCAACAGACAATGTACAAATCAAACCACAGAGAGAAAAGAAAGAATGCAAAATAAACATAATCAAGCACGAGAGGCTTATGGAACAATATCAAATAGCCTACTGTGCGCTTAAGTGGAATACCAAGGAGAAGACAGGAATAAGGAAGAATACATAGTTTTAAAAGATAATAACTGAAATTTTTCCAAATTGTTGAAAGACATCAATCCCCAGACTCAAGAAGTTCAGTGAAGCCAGGAATAGATAAAGAAAAAAGGAAAGAATATAGAAAGATTAAATTAACAGACACGCCGGGTGTGGTGGCACATGCCTGTAATCCCAGCACTTGGGAGGCCGAGGCAGGAGGATCGCAAGTTCAAAGCCAGCCTCAGCAATGGCGAGGCACTTAGCAACTCAGTGAGACCCTGTCTCTAATAAAATACAAAAAAGGGCTGGGGATGTGGCCCAGTGGTTGAGTGCCCCTGAGTTCAATCCCCGGTACCAAAAAAGTGAAATAAAATAAAAAATTAACAGGCATAACTATGTTCATGAACTGAGTCTCAATAAAGATGTCAATTTTATACTTATTGTTCCTAGATTCAATAAAATTCCAACAAGATTTGTCCTATGCTTGTTCAAAACTGTGCACATATCAACAAATTTTTGCTAGGGTTATAAACACAGGTGATAAAGCTATTAATAAAAGCTAAGATGATAATAAACACAAATTGAGATAGTAGTTACCTCTATAGGAACAGAGTGGGATAATGGTGATTTTTTTTAAAAAAAATGGGTGGTAGATACTGAGGTGTTTCATGTCTTATTCTTTTTTTTTTTTTTTTTTTTTTTTTTTTTTTTTTTTTTTGTGGTACCAGGGATTGAACTCAGGGGCACTCGTCCTCTGGGTCACATCCCCAGCCCTTTTTTGTATTTTATTTAGAGACAGGGTCTCACTGAGTTGCTAAGTGCCTCGCCATTGCTGAGGCTGGCTTTGAACTCGCGATCCTCCTGCCTCAGCCTCCCAAAGTGCTGGGATTACAGGCGTGCGCCACCGCGCCCGGCTGTCTTATTCTTTTTATACTTTCAAATTCTTTCTTTCTCTCTTCCTTCCTTCCTTCCTTCATTTCTTTCTTTTTTCCTTTCTCTTTCTTTCTTTCTTTCTTTCTTGTACTAGGGATTGAACCCAGGGTCCCTCATCACTGAGTCACATTCCCAGCCCTTTTTAAAAAAAAATGTTTTTTTTTTGAGACAGGGTCTCACTAAGTTATTTATGGACCCAACAAGTTGCTGAAGCTGGCCTTGAACTTGCAATCCTCCTATTTCAGCCTCCTGAGTCACTGGGATTATAGGCATGCACCAATGCGCCCAGTTTATAATTTCATATATTTGGGGGGATGTACCAGGGATTGAACCCAGGGACACTTGGCCACTGAGCTACATCCCCAGCCCTATTTTGTATTTTTATTTAGAGACAGGGTCTCACTGAGTTGCTTAGCGCCTTGCTGTTGCTGAGGCTGGCTTTGAACTTGCGATCCTCCTGGCTCAGCCTCCCAAATTTCATATATTTCTGTCCCTCTGTGTGTGTGTGTGTGTGTGTGTGTGTGTGTTGTGTGTGTGCTGCTGGGGATTGAACTCAGGGTCTTGTGCATGTGAGAGAAGCACTCTGCCAACTGAGTTATAACCCCAGCCCCTGAATTTCATGTTTATAAACATTCTTTTGTCTTCTCAGTATATAACAAAAATGCTTTTTTAAAAATAAATAAAAGTTATGAGCATTAAGTGCCTTAATTAATGGAAGGCCAGAAAAAATGAGAAAGGTGAACCAGTCATAAAGACCTAGAAAAGAAGGGGGCTGGGTTGTGGCTCAGCAGTAGAGCGCTCGCCTAGCATGTGCTTGGCCCGGGTTTGATCCTCAGCACCACGTAAAAATAAAACTCAATGTGTACAACTAAAGCAAATAAATAAATATTAAAAAAAAAAAAAAAAGACCTAGAAAAGAGGGCTGAGTGGCGGCTCGGTGGTAGTGCACTTACCTGGTGTTTCTTGAGGCACTGGGTTCAATTCTCAGCACCGCATATAAATAAATAAAAAACAAAGTTCTATCAACAACTAAAAAATATTTTTTAAAAAAGACCTAGAGGAGCCGGGCGTGGTGGCGCACGCCTGTAATCCCAGCACTTGGGAGGCTGAGGCAGGAGGATCGAAAGTTCAAAGCCAGCCTCAGCAATGGTGAGGCACTTAGCAACTCAGTGAGACCCTGTCTCTAATAAAAATACAAAAAAAAGGGCTGGGGATGTGGCTCAGTGGTCGAGTGCCCCTGAGTTCAATCCCTGGTACAAAAAAAAAAAAAAAAAAAAAAAAAGACCTAGAAAAGAAAATATTTTAAATTAATATCTTGGGCTTGGGTTGTAGCTCAGTGGTTGAATGCTTGCCTCGCATGCATGAGGCACTAGGATCAATCCTAAGCACCACATAAAAAATAAAATAAAATAAAGATATTGTGTTCATCTACAACTAAAAAAAATTTTTTTTAATGAATGTCTTCAAAAAAGAAAACAACCTATTAACAAGAAGAGCAATAGATTTGAACAGATAGTTCACCAAAAAAAAGCTATACCCATGGCAAATAAACGCACAAAAAGCATTTTTTGTGTGTGTCTAAATTAAAATGAACCGCTAGGAATATGCTCAGTGGTAGAGCACTTGCTTAGCATGCACGAGGCCCTGGGTTCAATCTGCAGCACCACAAAAACAAATTAAAATGATTGACCAAATGATTGTTGATGAGGAATGAGTTTTGAGAGCTGGGACTCTCATACACCTCTGATAGGGATGTAAAATGGTACAACCTCTCTAGAAATCATTCGGCAAGTAGTTTAAAAGTGAAACATACATCTACCATACAAGCCAACTCTTTCAAGTCCACCCAAATGACCCCTTGCCAAGTTGCAGGACACTATTTCTTCCCAATCAAAGCCCTAACTTTCACATAAACTATTGCATTGGACCAACAGAATTCCACAGCATGCATATGGAAATTTAGGGTCTGATTTTCAGCCCCATCGTCTCTGCAGCTACAAGAAATAAGAGGTTCTCTGAGGACCGCATAGACCTCTTCCATCTGCTCTGGACATGACTCCAACTGGGCATCGAAAGCCCTGTGTTGTCACTTTCCTTCTGTCAGCTCCTCAGTGCTGTCAGAAATCCCTAGCCTACCCCCACAGTCCCCATGATTATCCCTCCTTCCCAAAGTAAAATACAGCAGCAGCCACCTGCTCTTCCAGAACCTTGCCTTCATTGGATACATCAGTCCAAGCAACTGCACGTGGTGATTCAAGTAAATGTGCCACCACATCCCATAGATGACCAGCAACCTCTCTTCCATGGCCAATGAGATCATAATTACGCTTGAAGCACGACCCTTCAGGAATTCCATCTTAGCAGCCCCAGTTCCTGAGACCACGTCTGTTACCAAGTACTGTGTCAATCATAGCCCAGCACAGGAACCATGACAGGTATTTCAACAGAGGGGATTTTGTATGAGGAATTTGCTACCCTGTGGTTGCAAAGCTGAAAGAGCAAGAAGGGAATACTGGTGTAATCCAGAAATTACCGTCTACAGGAAACATCGACCATCCATAGGGTTAAAGGAACAACAGAAAGAGTAGTATTACCCCAACCTAGGCTTGTGAAAAAGGGGCCTCTGCGTAGCAAGTATTACAATCTCTAAGGGGGTTGTTCCGCAGCTCGTGGTTCAACATATGGAGAAGTAATATATCTTTATCCCATCCTTTTATTCAACTTCAAATTTACTGAGCACCTACAATGTGCCAGTTTGGTGCTTGGAGACCAAAGTCAAAACCGGGTTGTTCCCCAGAACGTAAGCTGCAGGAATCCCTGTTCCATCCACTGCTGAGTCCTCAGTACTTTGACTAATGCTTTCACAGGTGGCCTTCCATAAATGTTAATTGAGTAAAACAGAAAAAAAGAAATAGAGTGCTGGTGCTGATGACGTAAGTAGGGTGCACAAACTTTAACACAATTGGAACAAGGATGGAAATCATCATGGCGCCAAAGTTAGGAAATCCTAAACCTCAATCTAGCTTCAATTGGACTGAAGCCAGTCTCCCATAGATTCAAGTTAGGAAGAAGTGGAGCAAAAGTAATGGACACGTACAAAACGCCAGAGAAGTATCTTTGAAAACTGTATCTAAGTCAGGTATGGCACAGGCCTAATGGCAGCACTTAGGAGGCTAAGACAGGAGGATTGTGCGTTCAAGGCCAGCCTCAGCAATTTAGGAAGACTTTGCCTCAAATTAAAAAAAAAAAAAAAAAAATGTGGAGAGGAGGCTGAGGATGTAGCTCAGGGGTAAAGTGAACCTAGCTTCAATCCCCAATACAAAAAAAGGGGGGTATCTAAAATATTGTGAAGCTAATAAATTTTTGTACTAAGTCCTAAATCTATTGAACCAGAATCCCTGTGAATCATATATTCATTTGTTCATTTTTTTCACAGAATAAATATTTATTGATAACCTAGTATGTGCCAGCACTATATGAGCATCTAGGTATACAATAGGAAATAAAACAAACGTGAGCTTTGCCAGTGAGGTGATTATAGGCTGTTGAGGAAAAAGACATTTAACAAGAAATAAACTCGTAATTTAGTAAACTAGACAAGAGTATCCCAAGTTGGAGGCCAGCCTCAGCAACTTAGCGAGTCCCTGTCTCAAAATAAAAATAAAAAAATAAAAGCTGAGGATATAGCTCAGCAGTGGCACCCCCTGGGTTCAATTCCCAGTATAAATAAATAAAAATAAAACAGCATATGTTCTAACCTTGTGAGGGTACGTGGCTTGTTCAAGAAACTGAAAGAAAGGTGCTGGAGCTAAAGCCAAGATGCCAAGGGAAGGAAATTCAGAGAGATTTGGGAGGCCAGCGGTGCAATGGCCTACACGAGTCTTTGATGTTTGGGTTTGAAACACAAGTTCAGGGATGATTTACATACCATGGTAGAGGATGCCTGTCTTTCTTCTGGTAGCTTCTATTTTCACATAGCTTCTCCTCCCTGGAATTCTTTGCCTTATCCCACCACCCACCCTACTGCTGAGCCTTGGCTTTTACTTGGACTTCAACTCTGACTATAAGTTGCCTTATTCTCTCTGTATTCCCCAATTTAACTCCTTGTAACAGAGAATCTAATTGAGCCAGTTCATCGTTTTGTACCAACGCATATAATGGACAGTGGCACACGCGGCTGGTCAGCCTATGGGATTCGCCTGGCTTGGGGAGATACCACTTCTTGTCCAATAACTGTGTCTGGGGTGTAGGAAGGTAGCAGGCCTTGCTGGTCTGTGTGCAACGCCCTGTAACTCATATGACCTCACTTCAACTCAAGCTGGGATAGAAGAGCATGAACAGACGGGACACATGGGGTCCTGTCTATCACCCTTCTAGGTATCCTTGCAATAAACTCACATAGAGAGGCATGTGTCTGCCCCTTTCCCACGTAAAGCAGAACCCCCAGGCTTAGCGGGAAAGAGCTTCGCTGAAATGCGGGCCCTCCTGGTGGGATTCTAGGGAGGCAGACCGCCACTCCATCCTTTCATGAAGTCCCTCTAATCTGTTGGTGAGAGCTTGACATTCACTGACCCCTATTAAACTCAATGTTCCTTTTATATAACAAATACTTTTCAATGCCCCCTTTCTGTTATTAAATATAATTCATAAAGATGGAAGCCTATTTACTCATGTGATTTCAAGAAAAATAAAATTAACTATTATAAAAGAAGGGAATAAGACGGGCGCGGTGGTGCACGCCTGTGATCCCAGCACTTGGGAGGCTGAGGCAGGAGGATCGCAAATTCAAAGCCAGCCTCAGCAATGGCAAGGCACTTAGCAACTCAGTGAGACCCTGTCTCTAATAAAATACAAAAAAAGGGCTGGGGATGTGGCCCAGTGGTCGAGTGCCCCTGAGTTCAATCCCTGGTACCAAAAATAAATAAATAAATAAATAATAAGGGAATAAGAACTATTTTATAACATGTATTTTGATGTGCAAATATCCTAAAGACTTAGTGAAACAGATCTGGTACCTGTACATGACATGGGTGCAATAGCCACAGAAGCAGACCCAAATGGTGTGCCAGGGGTAGGGGGTGACTCATATATTGCCCATAGTGTTGCTTCCTGATCCAACTTTCAAAAAGTCTGAAGAGGTTCGGTGATGTTCTAACCAAAACTGTATTGCCACCCTGTGATTTACACAATAGTTTCATTCTAGGAAAATTCAGGTGGAAAAATATTTTTGCAAAAGCGCCTTAATTCTGGGATCATATATAAATGATCTGGGATCATTTATAAATGGGATTCTCACCTAAAAGTTTGAGGAAACAAGTCGATACTTCTTCTTCTAGGACAGTCCATCACACTGCATGCCAGATAATACTCCTAGTCCCCATCCCCCTAAATTGCAGTAGGGAATTGACAATCAAAAATGTCCCTAGCAATACCCAAAAATAACCCCTAGAGGGCAGTATCTCCCTTGCAACTCACCGACCTCATCGCTAACTGCAGGCCTGAAAAATTTCAATAATGCCTTGACCCTGAGGATTGTATGGGATGCCTGTTTTAATGGGATATGTTGAATTTTGCGCAAAACTGTTTGAAAGATGAGGACGTATAAGCGGGACCATTATCTGTTTTAAGCATTTTGGGGATGCCCAATGCAGCAAAAGCTTGTAAACAATGAGATGTGACCATCTTTAAACTTTTTCTCCGGAATGTAAGGAAGCAAAAATCATGCCTGAGCATGTATCTATGGTTACATGAATAAATTGCAATTTTCCAAAGCTTGGCTCATGATAACATCCATCTGCCACAAATGATTTAATCCTCTAGGGTTAACACCAAAATGAGGATTGGGCAAATGTGTTATACAAGATTTTACAATCTTTTACAATTGTTCTGGCTTGCTCCTTTGTGATTTTAAACCTACGTTGCAAGGTGGTGCCTGTTGACATGAAACTGGGAATGAAATAAAGTAGCTTGTTGTAGTGCTGAAAGTATAAATATTGTTTTTGTAAGTTCATCTGCCTTTTGATTACCTTCATGGAGGGGGCCAGGCAAATTAGTATGTGCTCTAATATGGCCTACGAATAGAGGTTCTTTTCTTGCCCACAAAAGTTTTTGTATCTGATAAAACAATTTAAAGGCTGGAGTAGTGAGGTGCATATTGGTCCTGCTAACTCTAATTTTGGGATGGCTTGTACAATATAGTGGCTATCTGAAAAAATGTTTATGGGCTGGTCTCTAAAATTTTCCAGAGCTCTTACCACAGCTTCCAATTCCACTAGTTGAGCTGATTTGTGTGTGCAGTTATGTAAGTCATATTTTCTTTTGTAGTGACTACTGCAGCAGTACCATTTGAGGACCCATCTGTAAATACATTAAATGCCTTAGGAATAGGTTTGATTTTTTTATTACCTGTGGAAATATAATAGGATGATTATACAAAAAGATAATATAGGAGACTTAGGAAGGTGATTATCAAAATTTGCAGAGGTAGAGCATCTAGCTATAGCCCACTAAAGCTTCTCTCGCTGCCAGGATCGTCTGCTTTGAGTGCGGTAAGCAGATCATTCACCTGAATCTGAATACATGTGCTGAGAAAACAGTATTTTGGGGCTAGGGTTATGGCTTGGTGGTAGAGCACTTGCGTAGCATTTGTGAGACACTGGGTTCCATTCTCAGCACCACGTATTAAAAAAAACTAAATAAATAAATAAAGGTCCATCAATAACTAATAAAAATATTTTTTAAAAAAAACAGTATTTTTTCGAGGTTTCTTTTTTATTTAACTGTTTTTCTTTTAAAATCCATTTAGTTTTGCCTTTCCAAAACATCGTGTTAAGTAGAATCATTCAGTATATGCTCTTTGGTGTGTGACTTCTTTTTGCTTAATGTTTCTGAGATTAATTCAGTTGTGCATATCAGTAAATTATTCTTGTTTATTGAGTACTATGGCGTCGTGTGACTATAATTCAATGAATCCATTCACCAGCTGAACATTTGGGTTGTTTCCACTTACCGGCCATTATGAGTAAAGCTGACATAAACACTGATGGAGACGTCTTTATGCAGACATATACCTACTTAACATGCATATATATATATATATATATATATATATATATATATATTGTATGGGGGATTGAACCCAGGGTACTCGACCACTGGGTCACATCCCCCAGCCCTTTTTTGTATTTTATTAGAGACAGGGTCTCACTGAGTTGCTAAGTGCCTTGCCATTGCTGAGGCTGGCTTTGAACTTGCGATCCTCCTGCCTCTGCCTCCCAAGTGCTGGAATTACAGGCGTGCACCACCATGCCCAGCTATATCTATTTAATTTTCAAAGTAACTCTGAAACGAGTTTTCCCAAAGTGGTGGTCCATGTTACATTCCCACAAGCAATGTATTAGCTTTCTAGTTGCTTCATACTTTCACCAACCTTGCTATCATGGGTCTTTTTATTTTAATCACTCTGATGTGTATAGTATCTCATTGTGATTTTTTTTTAAATTTTTATCTAGTTGTAGATGGACACAATACCTTTGTTTTATTTATTTATTTTCATGTGGTGCTGAGGATCGAACCCAGTGCTCATGCATGCCAGGCAAGTAATCTACCACTGAGCCACAGCCCCAGCGCTCCCAGCCCATTTTTTATATTTTATTTGGAGAAAGGGTCTCACTGAGTTGCTTACGTTCTCCATAAGTTACTGAGGCTGGCCTTGAACTTGTGATCCTCGTGCCTCAGCCTCCCAAGCCTCTGGTATTACAGGCATAGACCACCTTACCTGGCTTCAGGAAGCAATTTATTGTTAAAAATCTTGTCCTGGAGGAATAAGCATAGCCCAAAATTTTCATGCTATATCAACAAGTGAAAAAACCAGAACACAAAATATCTACAGTTTAACTTCATTTTAAGTTGTATTTCATACCTTTTTTTACTTGTATTTCTATACAGTGAAAGCACTGATGATTTTAGTTTTCTTATGTGTTATTCTTAGTTTTCTCAGTTTTTCCTATAAGTATGCATTATTGTCACAATTAGGAAAAATTGTTATTTTAAAAGCACAAATAAGAGTGACTCTGGAAGACAAAATAGGTGCCAGAGAATCAATTGAGTCCCAGCTCCACTGCTTACTAGGGTTTGAACTGGGCAACTCCCTTCACTAAGGGCCTTGGTTACTTTACAAAAAAAGCAGAGATACTAATATACATGACTGTGAGAATTAAGTGAGATGATGTTAGTAAAGCAATTGGCACTTAATAAAGGGTAACCGATACGATCATTATCTCAATCACTCAGAGACTCCTTGAACAGCGTCTGTGCTCTGGATGGTATTTCTAATCACCTATTCAGAGCAAGCAGCCCTTCTCTAGTGTCGCCTGCCTGGTACACCTCGCATACCTGCAGTACCAGGGAGCATCCCCTTCATACTGACCTGTCCTACCAATGTGTGGCTATCATTCCACCTCAGAGACAGCCTTGGCCTCACATCCAGAGATATAAATCCATGTCCTGGGCTCTGTCCCTTGGGGACTGTGTGGTCTTTCTCTGGGCTGGTGAGCCTCATCTGTGAGGTATTTTGAGGAACCGCCCACCCTTGAGTTGCCTCATCTCTTTCATCTATTGGGTGTGTTCTTATGACTTAAGAGGTTGAGTATAAGTGTAGATGAGAGTCTGTTTGGACACTGGGTGGGAAAATAGCCATGCGTGTGTCGGGCTTAAGTTTGAGAGACCTATCTCATCTGTTTGTCTTGGTGTCAGCCCTCAAAAGGCCAATCAATGGCTGTCTCTGACATGACACATGGAGAGAAATAGCACTGCTTCGGTAGCATCCCTGCCACAAACTTAGGAGCTGAATTCACTCATGCAGAAACATCATCAGAGAAGCTCAAATGGAGGGATGTTCCACAGAACAACTGGCCCGGACTCTTCAAAATTGTCAGTGTCACGAAAGCCTGAGGAGCAGTGCCAGGCTTAAGAAGATCAAAGAAACACGACGGCTGAATGTAAAGCGTGACCCAGGATCTGCTTTTGCTACAAAGGACTTCACTGGACTAGCGGGTGAGATTAGAATGAGTTCTGCAGACAGGAAAATTGAATTTTGTCAGTGACTACTGCCCTGATTTTATAATCATATTGTATATGGTCATATTAGAAAATGTATTTGAGGTTTTTGAGGTTTTTTTTCCCCAGGGAAAGCCTGCGGACATATTATTTAGGCATAAAAGAGCATCATGCCCATAATTTACTTTCAAACGGTTCAGAAAGATGCATACTGTGTTTTAGTATATTTTCATGTATATATAGATAGAGAGAAGGTAAAAGTGGCAAACAGTTACCAGGTGTGGTGGCGTACACCTGTAATCCCAGTGGCTCAGGAGGTTGAGGCAGGAGGATCTCGAGTTCAAAGCCAGCCTCAGCAAAAGCAAGGCGCTAAGCAACTCAGTGAGACCCTGTCTCTCAATAAAATACAAAATAGGGCTGGGGATGTGGCTCAGTGATTGAGTGCCCCTGAGTTCAGGCCCCACCCTCACCCCCCCAAAAAAAGTGGTGAAATGTTTATATTTGGGAAACTGAGTGAAACGTCTGTGGGAATTCTTTGTACTTTCCCTATGACTTTCCCACAAGAAAGTGAAATTATGTGGAGAAGGAAAAGAAGGCCCATGTTGTGGTCAATAGCAATGACAGTGAATGTAGCACCTTCACCTACTGAGCCCTTACCAAGTGCCAGAGGATCTTCTCACAGAGCTTGCCACTGGGAGCTGTCCTGATGCCCCTTGTACAGAGGAGGAGCCCATGTGGCTCTGGGGACCGCTCCGAGTTCTCATCTCTCCCCTTTGTAGGCTTAGACCTCTACTTCCACCCTGGCCCCACCTCAGTGGGCCCTCCAACAGTTTTGCCCAGGAAATGAGGGAAGCAGCACTGATATCCAGATGGTGCACTTTGTGATTAAAACAATTCAGCATCTCCCTCCTGGTGGGTAAACGGTTGCTCCCAAGTCCCTTGGGTGCCCCTCCTCCAGGCCAGCTACCTCTGGCATAGCTGAAGGTGGTTCTCAGGCCTGAAACGGAAGGGTTAATGTGTGGCAGAGCAGGTGGCCTCCAAGATTCTGCTCCTGCCCCTCATCAGCACCCCTCCTGCTGGGAAGTATTTTGAATGTCATCACCCCTCTTTTAGCCTGACCATGCAGGGTCCCCTCTCCAGTCTTATTCTTGGGCTGGGGCCAAGGCCACCCAGGACAGCTCTCTTCTCTGAAACTCTCAAAGCACTGTGGACGAGACCTCCCCGCCCCTAGCCCTCAGTGTTCCCTCAACTTATCCAACAATCATGCCCCTTGCTGGGCTCAAACCCAGGGAAGAGATGGGCAGAGATTCCCTTACTCCCACGTTCAAGTTTACTTCAGAGGCTAGAAAAACAGAACCCCTTTTTCCCCAGTCTCTCTTACATCAGGAGTGACCATGTGACAGAGTTATGGCCCATCAGATAGGAACAGAAGTCTGTTAAGGGGGTTTCAGAAAAAGTGTTTGCTTTCCTGATGAAAGAAGTGCTTGCCTGTACCAACACTCTGCTGGGACCCTCTTCCTTCTCTAGGCAAGGACATGAGGCCTGAGTCTTGATGGCCATATTGTGACCCAAGAGAATCCAAAGATGCACAGGTTCTGTCTGCCTCCAGACATCTCTCTCTCTCCCGCCCTGGCCAGGCACTGGGGATGCACCTGGCATGCTGGGCAAGCACTCTACCAGGGGGTTACATCCCCAGCTCCACGGGCTTCTTTTTATTTGAGAAAGGAAAAAAATAAAAAGCCCCTGCCAATTTGCCAAGTGAGTTTCCTGGGTTGTTTTTGTTTGGTTGGTTGGTTTTTTGGTACCGGGGATTGAACTCAGGGGCACTCGACCACTGGGCCACATCCCCAGCCCTTTTTTTGGTTTTTATTAGAGACGGGGTCTCACTGAGTTGCTAAGTGCCTCACCATTGCTGAGGCTGGCTTTGAACTTGCGATCCTCCTGCCTCAGCCTCCCAAGTGCTGGGATTACAGGTGTGCACCACAGCGCCCGGATCCTGGGGGATTTTTTTAGCTAAATACAATCCTAATGGATACAGCGCAATGAAACCATGTGTCTGTCTACCTCCCTGATTCTATTCACGTTCTCTCCCTGCCTTCCTGTCTCAGGCCCAGAAGAGCCATATTTCCCTCCATCGTCTCTTCCTGCTCCTGTGATAACTACTTTCATAAAATTCTGCTGGTCCCATCTATCTGCAGCCTCTTGAAATGTCCAAGTAGGAAGTAAAAGAATATAGAAAAATCCTTCTTTGCCGGGCGTGGTGGCGCACGCCTGTAATCCCAGCAGCCAAGGAGGCTGAGGCAGGAGGATCGCGAGTTCAAAGCCAGCCTTAGCAACTTATCCAGGCCCTAAGCAACTCAGTGAGACCCTGTCTCTAAATAAAATACAAAATAGGGCTGGGAATGTGGCTCAGTGGTTAAGCACCCCTGGGTTCAATCCCTGGTACCAAAAAAGAAAAATCCTTCTTCCCCTCCACAGAGCTGCCTTGCCATTCAAACACGCCACCCCCCCTTCTGAATGCCAGAAGTTTATTATTGACTGTATCCTCATTAATTCTTATTATGACACCTCATCATTTACTCTGATCCTTAACTCCACCTTGGTTTTTGTATCCTTCTGTCAAGTCCTAATCTCCTGTTATAATCTCACATCCTTTCTATGGATGAGGAGACTTGGAGTAGGGGGCTTTCAGAGGTGCAGTAATTTTTCCGGAGTTGGACCGACAATAAGTGACATGGCCAGGACCGGAACCATTCACAACGGCCATTAGTGCCCACTCTCCCTGGGTACCTTGTCTCCCTCTACCAACCACCCCTCCCACACCCCAGACTTTGTCCACGCTCCTGGACGGGAGCCCAGTGAGCGAGCAGAACAGAGGGAGCTGGCCGAGTATGATTTATTGGACAGCAAAGGTGGCAGTCCCTGGAGCCGCTAGTCCTGATCGTTCTTGAGAGGTGGGAGCGGTTTGAGCAGGTAGGGGAGACAGCACAGGGACGCATCCGGGCACAGGTGCATGAAGGACTCCTTCCTCGTGCAGAAGGTTCGGCAGGCCCCTTGGCCCTTCCAGCACCGTTTGAACTCCGGCCTCCCTGTACAGGGGAAGATGCAGGTCACAGAGCTGCACATGGTCACAAGTTAGGCCACAGGCTAAGCCACCCTGGTTAGCTCTCCAGTTGTTTGTTAGACCAATAGTCATGGGCGAGAGTTCTGGTTACCACTGAGGCTACAGATTTCAGTCCTGCTTAACCCACAGGCTGTACCATTGTTAACAAGTTAGAGATGACTTTCTTGTCCAGGTAGAAATCACATACCAGGTAAACCCTCAGTACTGTTCACAAGATTATAGTGGTCTTATTATAATCCCTGCTATACAGGTTAATAGCCTTACCCAAGGTCACACAGCCATCAAAAACAGATCCTGGATTCAAACCCAAGCATTCTGCTACAGAGTCTACACTCTTAACCATTACACAAGTCTCCCAATATCCAGGGACTGTTTAAAATTAAGTTATAATGAGGGAATTTCCAGCCCTGGGTTCATAGAAAGAACAAGGCTTAGAGAGAACAGGTCCTACCCACTCCATGGGTCTTTGGTTATATGGCATGGGATGGAATCTCTCCTTTGTTTATTCATTCAACAAACATGGAGGGACCCACAATAAACAATATAGCCATAGTCCATGCCCTTCCAAAGGCAGGAAAAGCAACTTAAAAGCAAGCAAGTAAAAGAAATAAATCAAGCAAGTAACCAGGCATGGTGGCACACACCTGTAATCCCAGCAACCCAGAAGGCTGAAGCAGAAGGATCATGAGTTCCAAGTCAGCCTCAGAAGCTTAGCAATCCTTAGCAATGTAGTGAGACCCTGTCTGAAAATAAAAAGGACTAGGGATGTAGCTCAGTGGTAACGTGCCCCCATGGATTCAATGTCGGTACTACCAAAAAAAAAAAAAAAAAATGATCCTGTCTCAGAAGAAAATCAGGGTCTGGGGATGTGGCTCTGTGGCAGAGCATTTGCCTAGCACGTGCCAAGGCCTAGGTTCAATTCCTTGCACCACAAAAGAAATGAGAACAAGCAAATAAATAGATGGAAATGATTAAGGTGCTCTGATGGCCAATTTGAGCAAAAATTGGAAAGTGGGACAAGATTAGAATCACCGAGGCTTGTCTGTTATGCAACATTTCTAGACGCGTGGCCTCAGACAGGCAGAGAGCAAGCGACAGAACTAGGACCGAGTGGAGGCTGGAGAAAGAGGCTTGCCTACATCTCCCTGGACTAAAGAGATCCCACATAATCCTCAGATGACACAAACTATCCAGAGGTTTTCCTAGCCCTGCCAACTAGCCCATCCTTCCACCTTTCCAGGTAGAGAAGCTCAGAATGATACAATGCTGGCCTCAAAATCTCTATGGGACAAAGAATCTGTACTCTGAAGAGGGTGTGTAGCACAGTGATTAACAGTGATGTGACCTCCACTCAGAACTCCTGAACCCAAATCCCAGCTCCATCATTTCCCAGCTGAATGACCTTGGCCTTAGATTCCTCATCTCTACGACCTTCTTTCAGAGGAAAGTCACAGGATCATTTTCTCCCAAGGCCTGGCACATAGTAAGTGCTCAATAAATTGAAGGTGAGATTATCAGAATAACAGCTCAGTAGTTGGAGCTACCACAATCTGGATAGAACCAGAGCCCCTGATTCTCAGGCACTGGCAGTTCCTATTATAAATATTCTCAGCACATCATCACATCTGAATCTCCAAGTACCCAAGACCCAGAGCTGTTAAGTGCTGGAGGATAATCTGCTGGAGGGCCTCATGCCTTTGACTAGGCCTCCCACACTTTCTAGTCCCCATTAGTCACACGGCCCTCCATGCTGTTCCTCCCATCAGACTACCATCCTCCTGCCCCAGGGCCTCACTTCTTGCTGCGCCCAACACCTGGAACAACCTCCCCTGCATCCTCACTCAATTCAGAACTCCATTCAGACCTACCTAATAATGCAAAATGAAAACACCACTGCAATATACTTCCAGGTAATTCCCTGGGGTGGCGGGAAAGGCAAATAACAGAACCAGCTTTGTTCAAGTTCAAGGTGTTCTGGTTGGGTGATAGGTCCTAAGGAGTTCTTTAAACTGTTTTTTTTTTTGTTTTGTTTTTTTTTTTAATTTCTGTTTGAAATTTTCTAAAATAAAAAAGTTTCTTTTAAAAACTCAGGTCATTACACTAATCTGTTTTTGCATACATTTAAATTTTTCCTGAATGAAACATTTTTTTTAAACTCACCTTCTGGGGCTGAGGGAGTAGCTCAGTGGTAAAACACATACGTGGTTAGCATGCTAAGCATATGTGAGACCCTGGGTTCAATCCCCAGCACCCCCTATAATCCCAGTGGCTCAGGAGGCTGAGGCAGGAGGATCCCAGGTCCAAAGCCAGCCTCAGCAACTTAGTGAGGCTGTAAGCAACCTAGCAAGACCCTGTCTCAAAACTTTTTTAAAAAATTTAAAATAAAAGGGGGTGGGGATGTGGCTCAGTGGTTAAGTGCCCTTGGTTCAATCTCTGATACCAAAAAAAAAAAAAAAAAAAAAAAACAAAAAAAAAAAACCTCACAGTATTCGTTATTCTATTTCATGTGTATTTGAGAGTTTTCTAAAATAAAGATATTTTTTAAAGCCCCATCAGAGTTCTTCCTTGACCACCACAACAGCTTTCCCATCACCCCCCCTGCTGCTCTTACCCCTTACCTTGCCTTTATTCTTCTTACCACTGACACATTATGTGTTTTTCCTTTTTCTATTTCCACCAAATAAAATGTCAGCTCCATGAAAGCAAGGACTTGTTTTCTTCCAGTCAAAATCCCAGCAATCGTATCAGTGCCTGGTGCACAGGATTTTTGAAATGTATAGTTGTTGAAGGAATCCCATTTTACAGATTAGGAAACTGAGGTGCCATTTGCTCTAAGCTGCCCATCAAGTCAGTGATGTGGCCAAAGTGGAATGTTGATCTAGGCCCTTCTGTCCTCCAGGACCTGGGAGCCTATTACACACACACACACACACACACACACACACACACGTGAGGTTACCTGGTGGCACATGACCCAGGACCAGGAGAGCCACAATGAGTAGAAGTAGCTGTGCCATGGCGACAGGGCTCCTGGGGAGGCTGCTGAGGAGGACAGGAACCAACTGGTTGAGCCTGGCTGCCTGCAGACCAGCCTTTATGGACTGCAGGTGAAGGCAGGGCTGGGGCAGTGGTGGGCGTAGGAGGCCATGTTGTCCCAAGGCTGCTTGGGATCTCAGCCAGCTCTGTGGGAACCCGTCAGCCGCACCCTCCAGAGGCTGCTCAGGTCTGAAGCTGGGGATTGGGTTTTCTGAAGCCATGCCTGGGGACAGAATCTGGACAGCTTCCCTGTACGGGTGGGTGAGAAAAGCCATGATTTGAAGTCAATCCCAGCATCTCCCCCTAGTGTCTGTGAGACCTTGGACAAGTCACTTAACCTCTCTGGGATCCAAGCTGTCATCTGTGAAATGATGACAGGCCTCCTTTACAAGGCTTATAAATGGCAAGGAGAAGGGACCAAAACACACTGGCCCATTCAAACAAGCATGCATTTACACCTACTCTAAGAATGGGAAGAAACCTACCTCATAGAGAATAATAGCTACCTATCTCACATACGGTATTAAATGAAACAATACAGTGATTCTTAAAATGTGGCCTCAACTGGGACTTACAAATTCTCTGGGTCTACCCCAAAACTTACAAATCAAAAGTTTGGTGGGGGTGGGGAAGTCCTGGGAAAGTGCAGCTTAAGAAGACTTTCCAGGTGATTCTAACGCACCACTAAAGTGTGAGAACCACTAATATACGACCAGAGCCTAGAATCGTGTCTGGTAGTCAGGAATCTAAGCTGCTTTGTGAAAGATGAGTAGGGAAAAGGGTATACCAGGCAGAAGGGACAGGGAGCACCGGAAAGAGTGGGTGGAGCAAGACTCTGTTTCCAGAGAAGGGGCTGAAATTGACCCTGCAAAAGACAAGAGTCAGAGCACAATGGACCTTGAATGCCAAGTTCAGGTTTTTGTATTTTATACAACCACAAGTTTTTTACCAAGGGTATAACCAGCCAGGTGCGGTGGCACATGCCTATAATCCCAGCACTTGGGAGGCTGAGGCAGGAGGATCGAAAGTTCAAAGCCAGCCTCAGCAATGGCGAGGCACTTAGCAACTCAGTGAGACCCTGTCTCTAATAAAATACAAAAAAGGGCTGGGGATGTGGCCCAGTGGTCAAGTGCCCCTGAGTTCAATCCCCGGTACCAAAAAAAAAAAAAAAAAGTATATAACCTGTTGAGGGTACAGTTTTAAATAAAGAAACTGAAACCCAAAGAGGGGAGTTGACTTGGCCAAGGTCACCCAGCAATGGAGTCGCAGACCTGGGCCTGGAGGCCAAAGTCATCTCACTCCCAAATAAAGAAGGGTGTCTCACCACACAGAGGTGGGAAATGGAGGCCAAGGTCATGCCTCCGAAGGAAGCCAGGCATGAGGGGTTTGGTGTCTACCCAAGACTCGTGGGGGCTGCTTTAGGAGTTGTTCCAAGCTGGACACCTGAACCCCCTCAGCCATGACAACAAATTCCACCCACAGGTACAGCCTGGTCTCCCAGGTCTCACGCACATATGCACCCCCAAGAGTTACAGGAAACCAGGCACAATGACACATACCTGTAATCCCAGAAATTTGAACATCTGAGACAGGAGGATCACAAATTACAAGTCAGTCCAGGAAACTTTAGCGAGACCCTGTCTCAAATTTTTTTTTTTTTTTTTTTTTTTTTTTTTTTGCGCGGGAGGTGGGTACTGGGGATTGAACTCAGGGGCATTCAACCACTGAGCCACATCCCTAGCTCCATTTTGTATTTTATTTAGAGAAGGGTCTCACGGAGTTGCTTAGCGATTAGCCTTTGCTGAGTCTGGCTTTGAACTCATTATCCTCCTGCCTCAGCCTCCTGAGCCGCTGGGATTACAGGCAAGCAACACCGCTTCTGGCCTCAAATTTTTTTAAAAAATAATAACAAAGGACTGGAGATGCGGTTAGAGGGATAGAGCATTCCTGGGTTCAATCTTCAGTAACACTAACACAGAGACACATACACACACACAGGGCCCCACAGCCGACTTCTGAACCAAGATCAGTGTCTTTTCTCCTCCGACATACCCGGGGAGTCTTGTTTGCAAAAGGGGCAATAGGCTGAAAGGCAGAGTGACCTGAGTCCCAAACCCAAGTAATCCGGAGCTGGTGGATGAGCAAAGGAATGAATGACAGCAAAATCAGATATTCAGAAATCTTCAGTACAGACTTCCTGGACTCCCTCTTCCCCCAAGCCATTTCCCAACATTAATCCTCGGTCCAAAACAGTTTCTCCAAGTGGGGTGCAAGAGCTACCTGCATCAGGATGGCTTGGGAGTTTGTTTAAAATACTTATTCCAAAGCTGGGGAGTTGCTTGACTAGCGTAAGTGAGGCTCTGGGTTCCATTCCGAGCACCCCATAAAATAAAATGCAGATTCCTGAAACCCCGGGACCTAAGAAATTGAGCCTTTACCAAGCGGCGGAGTGGGTTTTGCGAAGGTTGAAGTTGGTGCCCCGCATTGATGGATTGGCCAGACGCGGACGCAGAGGGGGATCCAGACCCTTCCTCTCTCTGTCCGCTCCCCCGACACTGCCACCCACCCCCACCTCGCGCAGGCGTGGAAGCGGCGGGTCAGCGGGGGATCTGCAGTCTTAACACGGTCTCCGGCCGCCCAGGCCTCGGGGCGGGGACCCCGGGGCTGCCCTGACGGGGCGGGGCTGGACGGGGCGGGGTCGCGCTCCTCCTCCGGCCCGGGGCGGGGCGGGCGGGCCTGAGGGGCTGCTCGCGGAGGAGGGTGGTACAGCCGGGAGCACCCAGTGGCCGAGGCGGCGGGGACGCGGACCCCTGCCCACGCCGAGGTAAAGCTCAGCGCAGCCCGCCGCCAACTTGTCCAAGTTGGAGCGGAGTTCGCCGGGCGCCTGCACGGGGGGTCCTGCGGTGCCGGCGGGGACGGGGAGCTTCGAAACCGCGTGAGGGGTGGGGGTCTCCAGACCTGGGGCCGGGAGGGTCGGGGAGCCCCGGACCACGAAGCCCGGACCCGCGATCGGGGGACTCACACCCGGGACCCCGGGCAGGGAAAGCTCGGACCCAGACTCCGAAAATGGCACAGGCGTTCCGGGGCCCTGGGGGCTCCTCTCCTGTCCCCCGCCGGGACCCTGTCCTGTCACCAAACCTGGGGCCTGGCGGGCTCTCGTCCCCCGCCCTCCAGCAACAGCTGGAGGCCGTAGCGCCAGCCGCTCCTGAATTTTTCACGCAGGGGGCGGGCCGGACACGCCGTTCCCATGACACCAGGGCACTCGGGTTACAGCTGGAGGGATCCCCCGACCCCCCTCGCCCTTCTGGGGCACCAACCACCCCGCCGACCCGTGGGATCGGGCAGCGGAAGTAAACCCCCCAGCGGCCCTCAACCCTCCTTGGCACCCCCAACCCAGAGCGTGTGAACGAGACCAGTGGGAAAGGGCGGATGGGGGCAGCTCGGGTGCCTTTCATTACCAGGGGCTCATGTCGTAAAGGAGGGGCAGGTCTGCGCACAGGGAGGTGTGCAGGTATGGACATCCACCTAGCTGCGGTCTGTCACCTGGGGTGGGCCACCCTTAAGGCACGGACATGGCCTCTGGGTGCGCACGTTTGTGTGTTCACAGCCTGCCACTCGCCCCTTCCAGGTGATCTTACCCTGGGCCTGAAGCCAGAAAACCCCCACTCCAAGGAGCAGAGGTGCCTCCTCCTGTTTAAACAAGAGGGGACTCTGGAGGAAGCCTTCTCAACAGCTCATCAGGACCCTACAACAGAAGGAGGGGCTCAAAGCAACTGCCCATCCCTGCTTCTTTCAGGGGGAAGGAAGGAAGAAGGAGTAGCCAAAGCCCTTCCCTACCAAGGATGACATTGAACACCCAGCAGGAAGCAAAGACCCCCCTGCGTCGGAGAGCCAGCACTCCACTCACCCTGTCATCCCGGGGCCACCAGCCTGGCCGCCTATGCACAGCAACCCCCAGTCAATCCCAGCATCCCCCGTTGGGCCAATCAGCCTCCCTCAACCCTCCTGCCCGAAAACCTTCACCTGCCCCAGATGGTTGGTCCTCTGAATCCAGCGACTCGGAAGGCTCTTGGGAAGCCCTCTACCGAGTGGTGCTGCTTGGAGATCCTGGTGTAGGGAAGACCAGCCTGGCCAGCCTCTTTGCAGGGAAGCAAGAGCGGGACCACCACGAACAGCTGGGAGGTAGGGGCCTTGTGGGATGGGTTGGGATATGGCCAAAAGAGTGAAAGGCCTGTCACCAGGGGGCAGAGGGCTGCCAAGAACAGTTGTACGAGTCATGCACTGTTCAACTCTGAGCATCATTCACACAGGCTATGAAGTGAATGATACTCACCTGGATTGTGCAGGATGCAGCCTGCACAGTAGTCTAGAGGAGGGAAATCCTTGAATAGAATGAGAAAATTTGCCAATTTTTCATGGATGAGACGTGTATGATTCATTTTCATGTCATAAGGGGGGCAATTCGGAAAACTGTCAAGAATTGGTAGACTTTCACCCAACTCAGAAACTCCCATTCCCAAGTCCTCCTGAATCTCAGATGCCCCAGACCCACAGACACCCAAGTATGGCCACCATGACCTACAGCAAAATCTCTAAAGTGGAGATTCCCAGATCCCCAGAACTGGGTTGCTTTATTCCAAAGAAATGCAGTGAGCTCACAGGGCCAGGGGTCCCAGGATGATTGGATACGGCGACAGAGGAAACAAAGCAGACCCCTGTGGGACTGGCTGGGAGGACATAGGGTGAGTGGGGAGGGAGTTCATTAAAAGCAGAGAAGAGGTGGGGACAATGTGGCCCTGCTCTTTCTGCAGCCTCAACACTCCTGAGAGTGAGAACTCACACAAGGGGCATGTAGCCTTAAAACCTGCGTGTGTTATGAATGGGGAGACCAAGGCCCAGAGTTTAACATGACCTGCCTGACGCACAACTAAGTCAGAGACTGTGGGACCAGGAGGATTCCCAGCCCAGCTTTAACCCCAGCACCCCACACTCATTCAATCCACCACACCAACCTTCCTGGCACCTACTATGTGCCAGGTACTGTTCTGTGCTGGAAACATGGGCTCCTTATAGAGTTTTTTGACCTACCAGGAAAGACACACCAAATAAGTGTGGTGAGCACTCCCAAGGAGAAGTGGAGGGGGTGATGTGACCAGAAAGGGAGGCTAGGGAAGCCCACATCTCCCAGACCTGCCCCTCCTCCCTGAGATACAGTCTTCCCTTGGTTGCAGAAGATGTGTATGAGAGGACCCTCACGGTGGATGGCGAGGACACCACACTGGTGGTCATGGACACCTGGGAAGCTGAGAAACGGGTATGGCACTGCAAGCAGGACTTGGGGGACAAGGCGCTGAGCCTGACACTAGACTCCTATTCTCACCTGGGACATACAAAGCAGGGTTTGGGGCAAGGGCCTTTCTGAGCACACTCCCCCCAAACCTACAGCTCCTAAACAGCCATTCCCAAGACAGAGACCCTCACGACCCTGACCCCTTCTCTCATTCCGTGGGTCCCCTCCTGGCGCCCACCCTGGGATGTGTTTCTCCCCCTGCAGGCCTCCCCAGTATCATGACCAACCTCTCCCCACCCCCCCACTCACACTGTGTAAGGCTGTATTTGGCACAAGGATGCCTAAGCTTGAACCCCCTCCTTCTTTTTCCTGCTAGTTGTATATAGCTTTGTGCAATTGAGTTATCAGTTTTCTTGCCTGATAAATGGTGAATCGTTCCAGTCGTTCCTGTCATTCTGTCTTCCTCGTCAGCTGACTTTTATTGTTGTTGTTTGGTGGATTTTGGTGCTAGGGTCCAACTCAGGGCCTCAATTAAGCAAGTATGAGCTACACCCCCAGCCCCATCATCGGCTGATTTTAAAACTTTCTTAGGCGGTTCCAAGAGGTGAGCCCAGGTTGGAACATGAATAATAAATGCTGAATGGGGTGGAGAATTGTATGGGATAATTCTTATTAGTTACAACCAGGTAGCTAGTCAAAAAGGAAACCTAAGGGTATCCTTCCTACCCCCTTCCAAAGCAAGACATGAATGCACACAGGGACAGGTCTCTATTATGACTTTCCTGTCTTCTTTGATTTTCTTTTCTCTTGCTACACGGGTAATATATGCCTATTGTTGAACTTTGAGGAAATACATGTAAGCAAAGAGAAGGATCCAAAAGTCATCTGGAATCCCACCTCTCTAAAGGGTAGAACCCTTCCTCAACTCTTAAGGAGGCCCCACCCTATGACAGTATTGGGTGATTGACAAGAATGGTTGACAGCTCCATTGATAGGCCCCAAAAATGAAGACAAAGGAGCTAAATGGCCAATTTCTCTTAACAAGCATAAAAAGTAATACAAGTCCAAATGAGCATAATAATGATGATTCTTATAATAGCAGCTGACATTTTTGGTGCACCCTGTCACTGGATATATGACATTCAGGAAAAAAAAAAAATATATATATATATATATATATACACACACACACAGTTAGTCTTTTGAGTCCCATTCTACTGATAAAGAAACTGAGGCTCAAAGAGGTTAATCATGTGTCCAAATCTCTCAAAGAGCAGGTAGGATTCCAACCCAGATCTGTGCCACTCCATAGCCTGTACACACCAGGACTGTCCCTACCTGTGTCCCTTGGGAGCATCACCTTCTGAACCTTCAGCTCATTCATTCATTCTAAAGCACTTGGTAGGTGTCTATCACGGGCCAGATGCTGGAGATGCAGCAGTAAACCAGGCAGACATGTCCCCTGGCCTTATAGAGCTCACAGGTGGGTGACTGCAGGTCTGTTTTTTGGATGCAGTTGAGGATTCCCTGGGGCAGGGTCCAGTGAGTGAAGAACAGTGATCAGAGTAGGAGTCCCACTCTGGAGACAAGGGAGGAAGGTTACTGGACCAGAAAGCAGGAGCTGGAAATCTGCACCCAGTTTGCTGTGAGGCCTTAAGAATGTTTTCTCCTCTTCTCTGGAATTTTGTTTTACTTTTCTATCCATAAAATAAGGAAACTTATTTCCCCATTCAGTGACTGTGAAGGGAGTTTCCCAGAGCAGGCCCTGCACTAGTAATCTATTGGAATAAGCATCTGCCCTTTCCACCCTGGGCTAGATGGGCTCTGATGTCAACAGATAGAATTGGACAGAACTGGGTGGGCCTATGGCTCACCCAATAGTGCCCTCGGTTGGCTGACCATCAGGGTCAGCTGGAAAGAATTAAAAATCAAATTCTTAAGCTTCACCCCAGACCTAATGAATAAGAACCTCCAAAAGTGGGATCTGGAATCTATATTTTGAATCATACTCCCAGTGGTTTCTCACCCACCAATCCATGCACCAGCTGGCGTTGGTGATCATAACACCTAACCAATCCTCCATAAATATTTGTATGATGAATGAATCGTCAAGCCCGACCCTCTCATCCTGCAGATGGGGAAACTGGGACCCTAAGGGAGGAAGGAACCCATCCATAGTCAAGGTTGAGAACCCACCTCTGTCTGACTCTACCCCAAGCTTACTTGGCCTGGGTAATGATCAGTGTGTCTGTTGAGAACACATCTCTTAGACAATGATGTTGACTGAAGATCTGATACTTTCCCATTCATGTATCTTATTTGGTTATCAGAAAACTTTTCTGACTCCTTTTCCCTTACAATAAAAGCTTCCACCACACTCAGCCTTTCCCCCTCCAGACCTTAGCGCCAATGTTCTCTTTGTCTGGAATCTCTTCCCTGCTTGGGCTGCTCAACCTTTCAAACCCCACTCACTGGTCCACTGGGAAGCCCTCCCACGCTCTGCTGACCTCCACCCCACCCACCTGGCTCCTCCAGCCACTTGCATATGGCACTCCGGAGGGTACATACCACACTGCATTAGAACTCTCCATTCCAGCCGGGCATGGTGGCACATGCCTTTAACCCCAGCAGGCTTGAGAGGCTGAGGCAGAAGGATCTCCAGTTCAAAGCCAGCCTCAGCAACTTAGCGAAGCCCTAAGCAACTGGGCAAGACCCTGTCTCTAAATAAAATACGTTAAAAGGGCTGGGGATGTGGCTCCGTGGTTAAGTGCCCCTGGGTTCAGTCCCCAGTACCAAAAACAAAAAAAAAAAAAAAAAAACAAACAAAAAAATTCTCTATTCCACTAACCTCTGTGATGGTTTGGATATGAGATGCCCCCCAAAAGTTCCTGTATTAAGACAGGAGTGTTCAGAGAAATGACTAGATTATGAGAACTGTAAACTAATCGGTGGATTAATCCATTTGCTGGATTAGTAATCTAAATGGGCCAGGTGGTAACTGTAGGCAGGTGGGGTATGGCTGGAGGAGGTGGGTCACTGGAGGGGTGCCTCTCTGCCATGATGCCTGCCTCACCTTGGGCCCCAAGCAATGGTGAGAACAGACCATAGACTGCACCTCTGAAACTGTGAGCCAAAATAAACTTTTCCTCCTCTGAGTTGTTCTTGTCAGGTATTTTGGTCACAGTGATGAAAAGCTGAGGAACACAGCCTCCCTTCTGCACCAGAAGCTTTTGGAGGGCAGGAATGTGTCTTATTAAACACTTATAAATTTATTACCAGGTGATCCAGTTTCAGAATGCAGTCCCTGGCTAAGTTCACCATCCAAAATGGAATATCAAAATCACCCTCCAACCCACCCCCCACCCACCCCCATTCAACTTGAAAGGACTCCACCTCTTAAAGGGCCTCTGGTCACTTCCATCCCTTTGAACTTACACTCCACAGGTGCTTTTTAGCTCCTTTCACTTCAAAACTGGCCTGGAATAGGCCTCCCCTGGAGTCTACCACCTGTCCTCATATCTCTCTCTCTCTCTCTCTCTCTCTCTCTCTCTCTCCCCCACCCCCTTTTAATTCTGGATTGCAGACGTCCTACAGAAATGTCTAGCAAGGCCAAACCTTCCTCAAAACCAGACAAAAGAGCAGAACAGGCAAAGCCAGATCACCCACCCCACCCCACCCCCCCGCCCAGAAAAGGAACCAAGTCCTTCTTGTGCTCCCGGTGCCCAGCCTGTGGACATGATCGGTGAATGACAAAAATCAAGTGATGTAGTGTCCACTCAATTTTTCAAGCAGAGAAACCCAGGGTCAGAGAGAATCAGGGGTTTTCTCAAGTGACACAGGAAACTATGGTAGAATCTGTCCACCAAACCTGTCCAGAATATAACCTCCATCCGATCCCACTAGAGCAGACCAGCCTCTTTCTCAGCCAGGGCCAGGTGCCCTCTGAGGATGGGCCTGGGGTCCCTCCTCTACAGGACGAAAGCTGGAGCCACGAGTCGTGCCTGCAGATGGGCAGCGCCTACGTCATCGTCTACTCCATCGCAGACAGGGGCAGCTTTGAGAGCGCCTCTGAGCTCCGCATTCAGCTGCGGCGCACGCATCGGGCAGACCACGTGCCCATCATCCTCGTGGGCAACAAGGCGGACCTGGCCCGCTGCCGGGAAGTCTCCGTGGAAGGTGAGCCCTCCACCCACCCCACTCCTCCAGGACTCTTGCCTCAGGCTCTTTGCTCTGCCAACCCACCCCCATCCTACAGCTTCTTACCTGAGCAGAAAACTAGGAGCTATCCTGCCTCCTCTCTCACCTGGGCAAACTGGTCTCCAAGTCCTGCCAGTCCCCTTCCCTCTCTGCCCTACCTTGGCATCTCCACTTGGTCCTGAGTCAGTCTCTGTAGTTCTTCCCTCAATCAGTCCTCCTTGCCAGCGGCTAGTTTTTCAGAACCAGAATTGACCTCCTCACTTCTTTCCTTTCGAATTTCCCTGTGGCTCCATCTATGACCATTATTTAGCTCCAAAATGAAGTGAGAAAATAATAAATTTAAGTCTTTCCAAAGCTTTATTGTCAACCAGCAACTACAAACCCAAACTTTTTAAGTTATCTATCAATTACACTTACAGTGGGATGGGGAATATTTTAATGTTTCATGTTTCTGATGTGGCCCATAAAGATCTTAAAATGGCCCTACTGGCAGAGTAAAATCTCTAAAAATATGTGGAAACTGAGACTCAGAAAGAGAAAGCCAGTTTCACAAGTCATCAGTCATGGAAGACTAGAATTCAGGCCCCTGTCTCACAGCCTAGTGCACCCCAGAGTTGGAAGACCATGTACTCTGTGGACAGGCACCCCCAAAATCCGCAACATTATCCGCAGGAGATTTTGTTAAAACACATATTCCCAGACCTCATCCCAACCCTATGGGATCAGAATTCCTGAGGGTGGGCGAAGGAACCTGCATTTTAACAGGCTCCTCCAGGTAATTCTAATGCCCATGAGATCCAGGCCTCAATCTGGCATTCAACCTGGTCCCTACCTGCTCCTAACCTCCCTGTCTTCCCAGCCTCCTTCTGCTATCAGTATCAGTCAGTACACTGTGAACCAACTCCTCAAAGCCCCGTAATCTCTTGAGTCCCCTGGAACTGCCATAGGTATGGGCACAGGTAAAGTTGCTTTCAGTTGACATTGACCCTCCTCTTCCAATCTTCATCTCCACCTTCTCGTACGGCTCACCTGACTCCGCCCCTCAGAGGGCCGCGCCTGCGCAGTGGTGTTCGACTGCAAGTTCATCGAGACGTCAGCCACTCTGCAGCACAACGTGGCCGAGCTCTTCGAGGGCGTGGTGCGCCAGCTGCGCTTGCGCCGCCGAGACAGCTCCACCCAGGAGCCCCCTGCACCGCGAAGGAGGGCTAGCCTGGGCCAGCGCGCACGTCGCTTCCTGGCCCGCCTAACTGCCCGCAGCGGCCGCCGCCGGGCACTCAAGGACCGCTCCAAGTCCTGCCACAACCTAGCCGTGCTCTGAGACCACCCGCACTTCTGGGGGTCGAGGGACACTGGGTACATTCTGGCCTCCACTGCCGCCACCGAGGGGCAAAGGTGCAGTTGCCTGCAGTCCGCATCCAAGGCTTTTCCTACCCGCTGCCCTGATGGCAGAGCTTCGAGGGCCCTTCAACCCCAAGGAAGCAGTGGACAGACTACGGGGCCAAGGCCTCAAGCTGAGCACAAAGTAGAGGTGTTTTGTTTTGTTTTGTTTTGTTTTGTTTTGTTTTGTTTTGTTTTGTTTTGTTTTTGTTTAACGTGGTGGGTGTCTTTTTGTAAAAAAAAAAATCTTTCTTGTCCTGGGCCCTGGGCAACCCTCAGAAACCCCCCAACGATAACCCTGTCCAGAGGGATGCCCTGAATGCCCAGACCGCTCCTTCTGGGCCCTCCAGGTGTCTCCACCTCCTGCACACCCAGCTACACTGACTGTAGACTGGTTTGGCCTGCTGGCCTGGGGTCAATAAAGTCATTGAATCAATTATGTTCTCAGGCTTTTCTCCCAACCACGGGGTATAGTCCCTGACTTCTGTCTTTAAGAGAAAGACAGTGGATCACAACTAACCACAATTTGGTGTGACCACTGAATTAGATTATAGACTCACAAAGTATTGTCTGGAAAGAATATCAGCACTCATTCTGACAATATAACAGCTGGCGTTTGTGGGAACTGGCTATGTGTTAAGCCGTCACAGATATTAGTGAATCTACCACGACCCTGGTTTGACTCATTAGGAAAGTGAGGCACGGAGAGAGCATGGACTCACACACAGGATCATAGAACTGCTGTAAGTGATGTCGCCAGGATTCCAAACCAGGCTGGTCCCACTGAGTCTATGCCCAAATTATCCACAGTCCTCTTGAAGAATTGGGCAAAGTGGAGCCGTTGCGGTGGCGCACACCTGTAATTCCACCAACTCAGGAGGCTGAGGCAGAAAGATCACAAGTTCAAAGCCTGCCTCAGCAACTTAGCAAGACCCTGTCTCAAAATTTAAAAAAAAAAAAAAAAAAAAAAAAAGGTTTAAAAGGGCTGGGGATGTGGCTCAGTGGTTAAGCACTCCTGGGTTCAACTGAGTTCAATCTCCCATGCCAAAAATAATAAGAATAATTTGGGAAAATGGGGATGTAGCTCAGTAGTAGATGCTTTCCTAGCATAGAAGAGGCCCTGGGTTCATTCAGGAAAGAAAGAGAAAGGAAGAAAATAATGGAATAGAAAAGAAATATTACAGGAAGGGACAGATATTTCAAACACAACTTTGCATGCGATTTAAGGCTGGAATGGTAGATGAACATGAAACTTAATCCATTAGTCTCCAGGAACCTCCCCAATTTATTCCAATTCACGCATTTTCCCAAGGTGGAAACTCAAGTCCAGCCAAAGCAAGTGAGCACCTCAGGGTCACTCAGCCAGTGAGGACCCAGGGCCCAAGCTTCTCACCGCTTCCCTTTGGCCGTGAGAAAGGAAAGAGGTAGTGAGGCGGCCAGCCTGGGTAGGGACCGGGTGCATGTTGGGGATCAGGTCAGGAGTTTCCAGCCAGATGGACGAGAATGGGTGTCACCGCTATGAGAGGAGAATGAGATGCGAACGGTTTGGACCATCGCGTCTCTGAAGGGGGACACCCCTGCCCCCAGCCAGCTGCCTGCCCAGCCGCCTCAGCCCCGCACGTGGGCCACCACGTTCCAGCCGCCGGGCAGCAAGAGCCGGACAGCGATGACCTCCAGCGGCGCCCCGTCCCCCAAGTCGCGCCAGCGGGTGACTGATGGCACTTTTTCCTCCATCCCAACCTCTGCTGGAGGAAGCGATGAGGAGGAGGGTCTTCCCGCACTCCGAGCTGTCTCCGGCCTGCGGTCGGGGGAGGGCTCTAGCTGTGGAAAGTTGGCAGAGGCAGCCGGCAGCAGCCGGGAGAGTGGAAAAAATGATATCAAACCCGGAAAAATGCAGGCCGGATGGAGGGCCGGAGTCTGCCGAGTCCGCCCGGGGAGGTGAGAGGGAGGGGGGAGGAGGGACAGCGCGGCGGCCAAGGCTGAGAAAGGAAGAGGGGCCGAGGGAGTTCAAGAGCAGGCTCTAGAAAGCTGCCGGCGTCGCCCTCTCTCCCTCCTTTCTTCATCCGTAAATATTTATTGAGGATCTGCTAAGTGCAGGGCACAGTGCCAGGCGCTCAGGAGAGGCGGTCAACCCGAGGAGGGTGCACCGTGCTCCCTGGAGCTGCCGCAGCCTGGTAGGAGAAGCAGAAAACAAATAGGTGAATAAAATAACTATAAACTGATAAGAGACAGGAAATCAGAGTGGTCAGCGAAGGCCCTGAAAAAATCCAATCCGATCGGGCTCCATTCACAGATGGGGAAACTGAGGCCAAAGGATGCTTAGCCCAGGCCACTCAGAAGGTGGAAGAAATAGCTGAGACCAGGATGGGGGTAGGGAGAGTAGCAGCCAGCTCTGGCAGGATAGCAGAGTGGTTAAGGGCACCTGCCTGAACTAGGAGTCCAAGGTCAACCCTGTTCCCCTCCACATCTCTGTGCCTTAGTTTCTCCATCCATAAAATGGGATTCATGACAATTCCCTCCCTCAAGGTTGACATGAGGGTTAAATGATTTAAGATGTATAAAGTACTTAAATAGTTCCCTCGCCCAGGAAGACTCAATAACTGTCGCTTCAGATTTGGGGGGAACCAGAGTTTGTTAAGGTAAGGGCGTTATTTGTTTATTTTGTTTCCTGTGCTGGGATTGGACCCAGGGGTGCTCTACCGCTGAGATGTGTTCTCAGCCCTCTTTTTTAATTTTTATTTTGAGACGAGTTCTTACTAAGTTGTCCAGGCTGGCCTCATTTTGAAGACCTGGGAGTCTTCCTGGCTATGACACAGAAGGACTATAGGAAAATCTCTTTTTCTCTTGAGCCTCAGTTTCCCCATATGCAAAATAAAGGGATTGAATCTGAACTTGCATCATATATTTATGCACTCACATGTTTGTTGTCTGTCTACCCCACACACATGAAATCCCCATGAGGGAAAGGTCCTAAGTGCTGCTGTGTCCCTACCACCCACCACAGTGCCTGGTTCATAATAGGTGCTCAATAAATATATGTTAACTAGATTAATTAACCAACCCATCCCAACCTGATTCTAAGTGTGTGTGAGCAAGACATGGCTGGGAAAACGTGAGGACTTCCACGGTATTCTTCCCAGGGACACAGCTCATCACAGTTTGGAAAGTTCTTTCTTACCCATCAAAACAAATAAACAAAAATGGTTAATTTTCAAAAGCTCTTTCTATATGATTGTATTGATCCCCATGCAACATGCTTCTCATTTCATCTTTAGCACAACCCTCTACTTAATAGGTACCATTTAATAGATGAGCCTATAGAGGCTAAGAGAACCCAAGAAATCGATCCTAGGCCACCCAGCAAGGAAGGGTCATCAGTTCACCTCAGATGGGTTGTCGAAGCAGGAAGGAATTGTTGTCTTTTTTATTTTATTTATGTATTTTAATTAGGCATATATGACAGTAGAATGCATTTTGATTCATTGTACACAATTGCAGCACAACTTCATTTCTCTGTATATGATGTAGCACTGCACCATATGTGAAGTCATACATGTACCCAGGGTAATGATGTCCATCACAGTCCACCATCTTTCCTCCCCCCATACCCCTTCCCCTAAGAATTGCCGTCTTAATTGTATGGATTAGGGAGAGGAGATGAATCGTCCCAGCCTAAGGTCAATGCAATAAAAATAGCAAATAGTTGCATCCCTCTTCCTATGTACCAGGTGCTGTTCTGAGTGCTTTCATAATTAATTTGTTAAATCCTCAAAACTGATGATACGATCACCATGTGCCAGTTTTCAGGCGGGAAAACTGGAGCACAAAGAACTTTAGATCCAATATAGCACCGTTAGCACCTAACAGACCCAGAATTCAAATCAGGGAAGTGTAGTCCCTCCGTGTTTAGGACTCACCTATAGTGCACCGTTTGTTGCTAGGACAAACCCAGAGCAGACTGGCACAAAAGGGGAGCAGTCTTTGCCCCCCTACCCTGCTGCCTGTCCTAGGGGCTGGGCAGGGAACAAAAACACTTCAAGAGTCCTCAGCCGCCAGCTGGGACTTTCCACCTTAAAGGGAGGATACTGTTATGGAAAAAAAAAAAAAATGATAAAGCTCTGGAAAGATGAATATCTCCCCCGAGGCTCCCCAATTTCTTCTGAGTCCCCCCCTTGCTGTGGGGGAGGGTCATGAACTGTGCTAGCCGGGTCCACAGGAGATGAAGGCCACCTGGCTTCCAAAACACCCCAGCCAGGCTGCTCCGACAACAGAGGATCACTGGCCTTGGTGGAAAGTTTCAATTTCTCAGCCAGAGGCATGAGATTTCTGCTTGGAGAACCAGAGGAATCCAGCTCAGGCTGCAGCTCCCTGACCCTGGGTGGTGGGAAATACACATCTCACTTCATTCACGTGGGGACAAACTCATACACTGTGAAGGAAGGTAAGGAGCACAGAGGTCCCGGCTGGCAGACACAGGAATGTCCAAGTCCCTGCCCTGGCCAGGAAGGGAGAGGAAGGGTAAATGAGAGCTAGAACATTTTTTCTGCAAATGCTTTATAAAGATGAAGAATCTCTCAGCTCTGTCATGAGCATGTGACCTTAGACAAATGAAAATATACAGAGTGAAGAGATTAGGGTAAAATTATCCATGTGATTGTCTCTGTCTCAAGACTATTTGAATATTCTAGTCCAACAGCTTGAAAAAATATACAAGTTTGGTTTCAATTTGAGCACTGTTCCCTTCTGTTCAGTTCAGGGTTCAGTTAAAAATAATACTGATGATGGGCTGGGAGCTTTGGGTTCAGCAATGCGTGCAGTTTCCCCCAGTTCCATCTGGTTCAAGTTCAAGGGTAGGGTGTGTATGGAGGGAGGCTAACATTCCCATGCTTCCTGAATGTGACAAGACATTGGCAGAAAAGCACAGATTTTGGAACTAGAAAAAAAACCCATGTTCAATCCAATCTCAGGCACCTCATTTGGATTCCTTTCCTTCACCTTGAAATTGGAGGTGGAGGTCTGGGGTTGTAGCTCAGTGGTAGAGAGCTTGCCTAGCATGTGTGAGGTGCTGGGTTCCATCGTTAGCACCACAAAAAAATAAACAAATAAAATAGAGGCATTCTGTCCATCTACAGCTACAAAAAAAAATTTTTTTTTTAAAGAAAATTGGAGGTGGGAATTCCTATCCCATAGAATTAAATGGGATTTTTAATATTTAGGAATGCACTACTGGGTAATTTACTTCTTATGTGCCACTGGGTAATTTATTTTCTCTCTTATGCTCCAGTTTTCTCATCTGGAAAATAGGAATATTAATAACCTTCTCTCTCTAAGGGTTATGGTGAGAATTCAATCACATTATTCTTTGTTAGTACGTTGCTTTGCACACAGTAAATAAACACGCCTTGAATTATAGCTGTTAGTATATTCTATGCATTTCTTTATACTATTTCCTACATGTATGTTCTGTGAAGCATAGTATTGTATGTTTTCAAAAGTCACTCAAATATACTATATGCATCCTTTAGCTTTATTTTTCACATTCAATATTATATTTGTAAAATTCATTTCTGTTGAGATATGTAAGCTTACTACATTCTTTTCCATCACTGTATAGTATTCCATTATACAAACATACAGAATTTCTTTTCCTTTTTACCCATTGGATTTTTTATTTTTCTGTTATTATCAGTGCTGCTATGAACACTATACATGACTCTTTGATCACATGTGTAAGAGTTTCTCTTTCCATCTTTCTATTCTGCCATCTTCTAAGTCTCAGCTTGCCCTGGGCTGGCTACCCTTAGGGTTCCAATGTGGCCACCCCAGTTTTAGGAATCATATGTGGACATGACAAGGGCCAGTGGAAACAAGAAAGCTGGTTCTTCCTGGTTCTCTCCCAGGGACCTTCAGCAAACTTCCTTTCATTTGTCACTGACCAACTTCAAACCAATCATTAGCTTAGATTAACCAGTGTTTACCCTCCAGTGTAGAATCTAACATGGCCATACCAGAAGAAAGGCTACTTGAGGAAAAAACTATATCTCAGACAACAGAAAAAGGGGAGAATGTATGTCAGATAGACTGTTCTAGTTACTGTGCTGCATAAGAACCCACCCCATAAATCCTGGTACTGCATACACACACACTCATACACACACACAAACACCCCAAAACTCAACAGCAGGAAAACTTTTTCTTATAGGTTGTGAGAGTCAGGGATTTGGGCAGGGAAACGTTGCTAAAGCCCATCTCTGGGGTCTCATTTGAGAAACTTAGATGGGGGTGACTGGGCAACTGGGCTGGGACCATCAGAAGATATCTAACTCTGTTGTCAGGAGGCAGCAAACTACATTGTCACCCTTCTGAGGCCCTTCCGAGGCCCTCCCAGGTAGCCTGGAGTTTGTTTCCTATTGCTGCTATGCAAATCACCACAAACTTAGTGACTCCAAACAGCACAAAGTTATTATCTTCCATTTTCAGTTTTGTAGGGTGGAAGTTCAACATGGAACTGATTGAGCTAAAATCCTGGTGTCAGCAGAGCCATTTTCCTTTCTGGAGATTTTATTTTTTGTTTATTTATTTGTTTGCTTGTTTTTGGTGCCGGGAATTGAACCCAGAACGCTTAACCTCTTAGCCACATCCCCAGCCCTTTTTATATTTTATTTAGAGACAGGGTCTCGCTGCTTTGCTTAGGGCCTCACTAAAGTTGCCGAGGTTGGCTTTGAACTCACAATCCTCCTGCCTCTGCCTCCTGAGCCGCTGGGATTGCAGGCGTGCACCACCGCGCGTGGCCTTTCCGGGGGCTTTAGAGGAGAGTCTCTTGTCTTGCCTTTTCCAACTTCCAGAGGCCAGCTGCTCTCCTTGGCTCGTGGCACCTCTCTCCATCTTCAGAGCCAGCACTGTCAGGCCACGTCATCTTTCTGGTCCTCCCTCTTCTGCCTCTGCTTCCATCCTGGTGATTACAGGGCCCCACCCAGGTAACCCTGGATAATTTCCTTATTTTACTCAAGCTTATTTTACGCAAGCTCCATTCCAGCTGCAGACTGTAAAAGGATGGCCTTGGGCCTTAGCCTAAGCAACTCCATTTTAAAGCTTCACTTTGAACCTGCAGCCCCACCAGGCCCACTTACAGAGCACTCCGATATAGTCATCAGGCATAGCCTGATAAAGTAAGTCACTCCTCACATCCCTGGCTTAAACCCAGAGGGAAGTCTCTGTCTTGTTACTCTCGCCCTGATAAGTCCCTGCCAAAGGCAAGAGATGAGAAAATCAAGGTGGGGACCACCAGACCAGATGCTCTAGCCTCAGGACGAATGAGGTCACTGAGAAACCCGGTCAGGATTGAAACGGCGGTCAGAAGCCCCAAAATTTAGTGTAAATGATGGAGCCAATGAACAGACATTCAGCCAGCCAACACTGACGCCCACTTGCTGGACAGACTGATGAGGACCTGAACTGACACCCCAACTCTGCTCATCGTTTGCCTGATCCTCTGCATCTTCCTCTCCGCTCTCAAAGCCTACAGCCACTTCCTGACCCTGGTGAGAACCGCTACTTCTCCCTACGACCCTCTCCTCAACCAGCTATCAGCGCCACACCAGGAGAAGCCTGCCTTGGTTCCTGATCTGATCACCACGGTCTGAGTGAGTGTGCTTCTGCTGGACTCGAGACCTAAGGCTTAAGACTTTAAATCTAGCACTTAATCTTAGCTAAGCAGAGGGAAGGTCTGTTATGAGTCTGTCATGATTAAGTGTATTTGCAATGCTTAAAATTAACTTAGAATTGTTTGTTGTGAATTGATTCTGTCTATTGCAGTGCCTAGTGTTAAGGATTGTCATTTTCTTGATTAGGAACCTAGAGTATGGGCTGGGGTTGTGGCTCAGGGGTAGAGCAGTCACCTAGCACATGCGAGGTGCTGGGTTCAATCCTCAGCACCACGTAAAACTAAATAAATAAAATAAAGGCCGGGCGTGGTGGCGCACGCCTGTAATCCCAGCACTTGGGAGGCTGAGGTAGGAGAATCGCAAGCTCAAAGCCAGCCTCAGCAACGGCAAGGCACTTAGCAACTCAGTGAGACCCTGTCTCTAATAAAATACAAAAAAGGGCTGAGGAGTGGCCCAGTGGTTGAGTGCCCCTGAGTTCAATCCCCTGTACCAAAAAAAAAAAAAAAAAAAGGCCCTGGTTCTATCCCCACAGCACCATGAGAATAAAAATAAAATAACAACGCCGGGTGCAGTGGCGCACGCCTGTAATCCCAGCACTTTGGGAGGCTGAGGCAGGAGGATCACAAGTTCAAAGCCAGCCTCAGCAATGGCGAGGCACTTAGCAACTCAGTGAAACCCTGTCTCTAAATAAAATACAAAAAAGGGCTGGGGAGTGGCCCAGTGGTTGAGTGCCCCTGAGTTCAATCCCTGGTGAAAAAAAAAAAAAAAAAAAAAAGTAACCTAATACCACGGGGGGGGGGGGGGGGGGGGGGGGGGGGTGGGGGGGGGGGGGGGGAGGGGGAGTGAAATTAAAACCCTGTGCAGAGGGGCTGGTGTTGTGGCTCAGCGGCAGAGCGCTCGCCTTGCACGTGCGCGGCCTGGGTTCGATCCTTGGCACCATGTAAACATAAATGCATTGCATTGTGTACAACTAAAGTAAATAAATAATTTTTTTAAAAAAACCCTGTGTAGAATAGGTCCACCCAACCAAATTCTGACAAGAGGCTGACATTTTATATAACCTTTGGTCTAAACCCAAAGAGTGACAGAGAAATGCATTCTCTGCCATCCTCCAGCCTGCAAGGCCACCCTTACCCCGCATAGTTAGTGCATAATTATAAGGAACGGCTCGTTCCCCTATTCAACTCCTCTCTCTCCCTCTTTCCAAGAATGTCTCTCCTTCCCTGGCATTTGGGATACCAAGGATGCCAGGTGGTGTATTTTTTTTTTTAAACTGAACTTTGAATCATAGTAACAATATATTTTTATTATAAGAAAAAAAATCAAAACAACAGGGAATATATGGTAAAAAAATTTTAGAAATGCATTTATCTGTGAAGTTGCCTACAGCTCCACATGATGGGAATCCTTATAAGAACATTTTCTAACAAGAGGTCCGGAGGTAGGCAATTCTAAAGTTGATTCATCGGCCCTAAATGTCAGGACACTGCTCTACTTCTGTAGACATTTCCCTCAGGGTTATAATTTGACTACCACAATCCCAAGCACCACGTCCTTTTACTAGTATCCCAAGTAAGAATAGAAGGGAAAAGGTCAGAAAAGGGTTCTTTTCTTTAACAGGGGCAAAATTGTTGGCCCAGATAGTTCCCTTCATATTTCACTGGCCAAACTGGGTCTTGTGGCCGACCCCAGCTGCTAGGGAGCCTGAGAAAGCAACCATATGGGGGTGGGGGTGTGTCATTACTCATCCTCACACTGCCCCAAACAAGATGGCCTCGGTGAGCAAGAGACAACTGGGTAAGAGTCTCCCAATGGGCACCGTTGGTATTTGCCACAGAATTCCTCCATCCTCTCTCCCCTGGATCCCCGCTCCTCCCTGGAGGTACCCACCATTAGCAGCTGGGGTTTGTTCTTCTGGATTTTTTTCCCACCATCTCCATATACACCAGAACAGATGTTTGGCCATTTTTCTTTTCTTCCACACCATCAAAACTACCGTTTTTGCCGTTGTTCTCCTTTTCTCTGTGGAATCAAGAAAAAAATCCTGTTTGCTTTAAGCCAGACAGTGATTTAAAGGGGGACTTACAACCCAGCTCTGGTCTATGAAGTGTGATCTAGAAAAAGCTTCTTTCCAGCCAGGCGTGGTGGCGCACGCCTGTAATCCCAGCACTTGGGAGGCTGAGGCAGGAGGATCGAAAGTTCAAAGCCATCCTCAGCAATGGCGAGGCACTTAGCAACTCAGAGAGACCCTGTCTCTAATAAAATACAAAAAAGGGCTGGGGATGTGGCCCAGTGGTCGAGTGCCCTGGTAGAGTGCCCCTGAGTTCAATCCCCGGTATCAAAAAACTAAAAGCTTCTTTCCTCTTATGAAAAGAACTGAATACAAAAACCATACGAAGAGGGGGCTGGGGTTGTGGCTCAGCGGTAGAGCGCTCGCCTAGCACGTGCGCGGCCCGGGTTCAATCCTCAGCACCATGTACAAATAAAACGCATTGTGTACAACTAAAGCAAATAAATAAATAGTAAAAAAAAAAAAAAAAAAAAAAATGAAGAAACAAACACCCCCCCCCCTTTTTTTTTATTGGTCACTTGAATATATGAATGTGACATCTGGAACCGCAGCCACTGTCTTGTGATTGTAAAGTCCAAGGATGGGAAGCACCTGAGCTCTGGAGGAAATCAAGTTACTGAGCTAATCAACCCTAAAGCAGCCCTGCCCCTGGACTTACTGTAATGTAACCTGTCCTTAATGCTGAAGCAAATGATCTGCAAATGATCGTTACAAAGTCAAAATCACACACTTATATTTCTTTGCCCAACCCCCACCATCCCCCACAATACTGAGCTACATCCTCACTTCTTGTTCTGTTTGTTTCATTTTGTTTTTAGACAGGGTCTCACTAAATTACTCAGGCTAAGCCTCAACTTTGTGATCCTCCTGCCTTAGCCTCCAGAGTCACTAGGATTACAGGCATTTGCTTTTTTCACATAAGTGGATTCGTGGTCATATGCATTAGAATTGAGTTCAGTTGCAAGAAATGAAACCCAAAAGAATAGTGATAGAAATAAGATAGAAGTATATTTCCCTCTCATGTACCAAAAGTGCAGAATCGCTTCCAAGGCTGGCATGGCATTGCATAGTGCCGGAACCAGGGACACTCCTTCCATTTTTTTGAGGTTCCACCATGTCCTATACAATAGGCTACTCCGGCTGCAGCGCGCATGTGCACATTCCATCCAGCAGGAGGCAGTAAGGAGCCAAAAAGACAGTCTCTCAGAAGACTCTGCTTCCATCTCATTGGCTAAAACTTAGTTCCATTGCCATGCTTAATTGTACAGGAATTTAGGAAATGTACTTTATCTGAACAGCCATGCACCAGCTCCAAATAGGCGTTGAGGGACAGCAGCAATCTTTGCCACAGTGCCGTACAATTAGTTATAATTTGCTTTTTTCACTCGATGTATTCTGGCTTTCTATCTATGCCAGTACATGTAAGTTCACTGTATTTTGAAAGCTACTTTGTTTTTCTACATTCTTTAGATAGATGATTAGATCATTTATTTGAGACTTTTATTTTAATGCTGGGAATTGAACCCAGGACCTCATGAATGCTAGGCAAGCACTCTACCACTGAGCTACACCTACAGCCCTTCTCTGCTAATATAAGCACTTAAAACTAAAAATTACCTTCTAAGCTCTAGATGCATACCACAAATTTTAATATATTGTTTCTTTCATTATTGTTCAATTCAAAATATTTTCTGAGTTCCCTTATGATTTCTTGTTCCTATTCATCATCAAATATGTTATTTAATTTCCTGATACTTAGGGGTTTTCTGTACATTTTTTTTCATCTATTTCTAGTTTAATTCCATTGCAAATTTGAGACCTGTTCCATAATTCAATATATGGTCTATCTTGGTGCATGTTCCATGTACACTTGAAAATAATAGTATTCTGCTGCTGTTGGGTGTGGTGTTCTAATAAAGTCAGCTTACTCAAAGTGCTTAATAATGCTGTTTAAGAAAGGAGAATTGTAGCCGGGCGTGGTGGCGCACACCTGTAATCCCAGCACTTTGGGAGGCTGAGGCAGGAGGATCGCGAGTTCAAAACCAGCCTCAGCAAGGGCGAGGCATTTAGCAACTTAGTAAGACCCTGTCTCTAAATAAAATACAAAAAAAAAAAGGGCTGGGGATGTGACCCAGTGGTTGAGTGCCCCTGAGTTTCAATCCCTGGTACCACAAAAAAGAAAGGAGAATTGAGGGCTGGGGTTGTGGCTCAGCAGCAGAATGTTAGCCTCGCACATGCGCGGCCCAGTTTCGATCCTCAGCACCACGTAAACATAAATGCATTGCATTGTGTACAACTAAAGTAAATAAATAAATATTTTTAAAAAAGAGAAAAAAATGGAGAATTGAGCTGGGCGCAGTGGCGCATGCCTGTAAGCCCAGCAGCTCAGGAGGCCAAGGCAGGAGGATCATGAGTTCAAAGCCAGCCTCAGCAATGGCAAGGCGCTAAGCAACTCAGTGAGACCCTGTCTCTAAATAAAATACAAAATAGGACTGGGGATGTGGCTCAGTGGCCGAGAGTCACTGAGTTCAATCCCCAGTACCAAAAAAAAGAGAAAATCTTCCACCATGATGTTGTCCTTTCCTTTTTGTATTTTCAATAAATTTTCTGAAGGTTTAAGACGACACCATGAGATGTGTGCATATTTACAGTTGTTACCTCCACTTGGTTGGCAAAAATGCTTTAATACTTTAAAATATCCATTTTTTGTGTCTAATGGTATTCTGCGTGCTATAATTTGTATTCTGTGATATTATTATAGTGATCATTGCTTTGCCTACATTTATATTCTCTGGTACACACTTTCATTTCCTTTTAATTTCAACTTTCTGTATTCTAATAAACTAGGTCTTGTTCAAGTTAAAAAAAAAAAAAAAAAAAAAAAAAAAACTTAGTTTAGACTTATTCCACACTTCATTCTCTGCCTAGATAGAAAAGTGTTCTTACTGCTAATTAGCAGAGCCTTGGTTAGAGCAGGAAAGCTGGAATCAGCCAGATCTGAGTTTGAATCCCTCCTGCTTAGCCATAGGCCAGCTGTGTAACCTTAGGCAAGTTACTTGGCCTCTCTGAAACTCTGGTCCCTCAGTTTTACAAAAGGGATGACATGCACTTTTACACAGGTATTATATGGATTAGAAACTGGGTGTGTAAAGCACCCCAAATAGCCATTTGGAGGGAGAGTACTGGGGATTTAAACCCTAGCACTTTTAACACTGAACTACATCCCCAGCCCTTTTTATTTTTTATTTTTGATACATAGTCTCACTAAGTTGCTTAAGGGCCTCTCTAAATTGCTGAGGCTGGCCTCGAACTTGCAATGCTCCTATCTCCACCTCAGTTGCTGGGATTACAAGCGTGTGCCACCATGCCCAGCTAGCAATCAATTTTCAGTAGGTGTTTATTGAACGTTTGCCACATGCACTGAGTTAAGCCCTTTTCTCAACTTATTTCATTAATCCTCACAACGGTAAGAGATAGCACCATTTTACCAATGAGGAACACTGAGACTCCAAAATGTTAGGTAACTTGCCCAAAGTCTCTCAGTGAGTAAGGAGCAGGGCTAAGGATGAAATCAGAAGTGTCCCACTTCTAACTGAGCCTGCCTTCTGAGGTGGCCAGATCAGAACACTGAGGCCCCCGGAGATGAATGACATATAAAAGTAAATGGTGGAAACATTTTTTAAAAGTTCTTTTAAATGGTGGATGAGCAGCCGCGGGTTGGCCAAATAGCCCCTCCCCCTTGCTGGGTCTGGGTGACCAACTGGAAAGAGACTGGAGAGCGCGGAGCAAGGACAGCTACCCAGCAGAGGAGTCAAGAGCATGGAAAATGTCTCTTTCAGCCAATTTTCCTGAGGAACCCTGGCTGGGGCTCAGGCTGGGAATGGAAAGTGTGTGGGGAGGAGGCGCAGCCGCGTCCATCCGGAGAAACTGTTTGCAAAGTCCTGCTGGGAGAGGCAAGGGGGGGGAGGGGCCCCCGCTGGGCTTGTGGAGAGGGTGGGGGAGGAGCAGATCCAGGAGGCCGAGGACCTGGCACCAGACCAGGCCGGGTCCCCTGGGAGAGGAGCAGGCGTCCTGAGCTCCTGCTTCCTCCCGGGGCTCCCAGCTCCGGCTCGGCCAGCTTCTGCCGCGCCCTGCCCACTTGTCTGGGTATCGGTCGCCCTGGAACCGCGACATTGGCAAACTCCACTCTCTGGGGATGCGCACAGCTGACTCAGGGAGGGTGCGGCCCCCGGGAAGGATCCATCTTCCTCCCAGAGGCATTGCCCAGAGCTGGACGGGAGAGCCACCCGCGGCGCCACATGCATCCTGATCTCCAGGACGTCAGCGTGGACCTCTGTCCAGATGATCTCCCCTTGCTGCGCACAGTGCCCATAATCCCACCATCACAGATACAGGCAAGGCTGGTGCTGAGCCTGGTGTTCGGAATGCAGAGGTATGGCCAGGCCAGCTGTTCAAACATGTGGACACCATCCTGCTAGTTAACAGCCCTGGTCCCAAGTGCCCTCCACGTTCCCACCCCTCAAGCACAATGTACACTCTGGACTCTCCTCTGGGAACCCCCAGGCCCTCTCACAGCTAAAGAAGAGGTGATACCTGCCATAGCAGGTCCTCCAGGGCTATGGAGATCACCAGTGAGTGACAGAAAGGTTTTTGACACTTTCCACATGACTCCTGAAAGAGCCCCTTGGGTTACAACATGTCTCCTGCGTGGTAGAAGCTTAGAAGTAAAGGGACCTTGTGTAATCTCTTTAACTTTCCAGATAAGGAAGCTAAGGACCAGAGGGAAGCAGAGACTGGCCCAAGGTCACCCAGCCTGACCTAAGAACATGAGTCCCTGACTTCTGACCCTTTCTTTGGGCATCATTCAATGTAACTAGCCCAACAAATGCTGGGCTTTAGCAGATGATAGTAGAAGGGGAAGGGGAAGAATCTGTCTCCAGGCAGAACTGACAGCCAATCACTTGCCTCTTGTACCTGGTAGCCATAACCATGGCAACCATTTCCTTGGTCACTATCTCCGTAGAGATAGTTGCCATGGCGACTGTGGGGGGCCCAACGTCCTGACACCCAAGAGCCTTAAGATAAACCCCAAAGCGAGTCTGTTCCACAGCACTTGACCCAGATCAGAGCTCCGAGGAGGAGGGAGACATGCCGAGGTGGCCCAGCAGGCTGGTGGGGCAGCGAGTGCCCGTCCTCAGCCCCAGGCTCCCCCAGCAGCCGCCCTTTCTGCACTGACACCCCCACTCCCCACCCCCGTTTTTCTGCCTGCTTGGTGCTTCCCACATTCCTCCAGGCCTCCGTCAGGATCTCCTTCCCACGGCATCTCACCCTTGGCTGCCTGAAAGCCAGCTCGTCCTCCTGGGAACCAGCTGACTGAGCTTATCGGAGGACTGGACGCATCGCAGGGGTTTTCAGCTTTAGCTGGGGCTCCCTGAAGACCGAAAATCCTTCAACACCCTTTGCCCTCCAAAGGAAATGACCTCCAGTGGGGGAGCTGCAGGCGCTGTGCTCAGAATTGGAGAGCTGTTTTTGAGGCGGTCGGACCATACACGTGTAATTGGCAGCCAAACAGAGCTGCCAATCACTTGTTTCTTATACCTGGTGGCGATAGTCATGGCAACAGTCTCCTTGGTCACTATCTCCAAAGAGATAGTTGCCATGGCAATCACCACCCAAGGCCACCAACTTCCTGAAACCCAAGAGCTTTAACATAAACCCAGTTTCCCTTGTAGAAAGGGCTTGGGCTGGGAGGCCAGAGCCTCCATCCCACCCTACTCTGAGCCTGGTCCTTTCTTTGGCTTTTATCAGGACTCGTCTCTGGGATTCCATGTCTCCATAAGGCTGCTGGGCCCACATACAATCTAGTGTTCTGGCATCGTTTTTTAAAAAGAAAAAGAAAGAAAATGCAGGGACCTTCTAAATCTTCAAGAGAAGCCAAATAGCCAGGCATGGTAGCGCCTGCCTATAAGCTCAGTGGCTTGGGAGGCTGAAGGAGGAGGATCTCCCATTCAAATCCAGCCTCAGCAAAAGCGAGGTGCTAATCAACTCAGTAAGACCCTGTCTCTAAATAAAATACAAAAAATGGCTGGGGATGTGGCTCAGTGGTGAGTGCCCCTGAGTTCAATATCCAGTACACACACCCCCCAAAAAAGAAGCAGCAGCCAAATATACAAAATGTTTATTCTGAAATTGCCGGACAACTAGGCAGGGGCAGCATACACGAGCCAAAGAGAGGAGCATGAAATTACCTTGAGGGGAATGGGAGTCACTGAAGGGCTTCCAGCAAAAGAGGTGTGATGGAGAAGGAACTCTGGGAGAATTAGGGAGCTGTTGCAATAATGCAAGAAAGATGATGTGGCTCGGATTGGCCAGCAGCCTTGGACAGGAATGTGCTCAGATTTCTCTGGAATCAGCCTCAAAGTCAAAGGCTGAATTTGAGTCTTAGAGCAGGTCTACTGCTGCTCCATAGCCCAAGCAGTGGCTGTCCCATTGCAGGAGTTCCTGGGCTCATCTTGGACACAGCCACACCCTGGGGGGTTGACCTTGTTAACTGGCCTAGGCTGCCCCCTGCTGGAGGAAGAGAGCTCTACAGCAAGTAGTGAGGTGGGCAGAGAAAGACAGCCAAGAACACCGGGCTTCCCTGGGTCCTCCCCATCTCTTCATCCAGTGGGTCAATTCAGGAACCCAGGATAGTTGTCACACTGCCACCTCCATCACACCCCAACAGGGAGTCCTTTTCATTTTATTTCCTAAATAGAATCCTAACACAGAAATGTCCCGACCACATTTTAATCATGTCCATTTCTATTTCCGCCGGCCCCACCCGAGCCAAAGCCACCATATTTCTGCTTTCATCTATTTATTCACTTTTATTCCTGTCTTGACCAATCCACATCTCACTTATCAGCCAGAATACTCATGGCATCCTCTGATTCCAAGATCTTTTCACTTCCGTTTATACCTCCTACCACTCAGTGTCCACAGAGATGGGAAATCCCTGATATGCTCATATCCCCATGAACCAGGGCACTGCATGATCGTACTGCAGATAGCGTCACCAGATGGCTCACGTGGGAGCCTCAAGCAAGGCCACCCATCGCTGGCAGTGCTCCCCTCTCTCAGCCTTGAGCCTGGAGTCTCAGCCTTGTGCTAGAGCTACCTCGATGGTTCCACTCCTCCTGCATCCTCCCCTTCTTTCCTGGTTCCTCATCCTCTGACTCCTACAAATTCCCGTTCCTTCCTAGTGCAAAGTGGAGTTGCCATTTCAGCCCTGGCACCCAGGGCACTTAGGTTCTCCTGTCCCCTCAAGCAGATCGTCAAGGTATCTTCCAAACATACACTGCACTCCCTCCCCAGGAAAACGCCAGTGCAGGACGATGACATTCACCTGGACACACAAACGTGATGCTAACACTCTATGACCCTAGTTGCAGGAGCCCTGTTTGGGGAGATGGCTAAGATTGCGGTTGACTCCGGGCCATGGAGATGTTTGGGCATTGCCGCCTTCAGTAGTCTCACGGGACTTGGCCCAGGATCTCGCGGGACTTGAGCGAGATTGCTGATCGGGTCTGCGCCATTTGGTGTGTTGGTTGTTTGGTGGTGTGTGTGGTGTGTGTTAAAGTCATTGTTAGAGCCAGAGAGAAAAGTTATCAAAATAAAAAGGCTGTTTGTTTCCAGTTCGCCTCTGAACTTCTTCCCGCGGCTTCGTTGCTCCAAGCGGCCATTGCTTCAGGCGGCAACACCTAGTGTTCCATCATGCCAACCTCTTGTGGCCGAGCCTGAGATGGTGGAAATTCTCACCAGCAGACCCAGTAATGGAAGCCTTTCCCACTCTAGAAGACTTAGAGCTGGGAACCCTGGAGATCCCTCTCACCAAGCTAAACCAAGGAGGCCCAGACCCAATGAACTCCCAGGTTCTTGAGGCAAATCTCAACCTGCTAACTCAGTCCATGGGGTCTGCCATTTGTAGCATGCAGGTTTGCTGTGAAAGAGAAGAGACAGTAAGCAGATAAAAGCAGAGAGAAGATGGATGGATCTCCTGACTTCTAAGAGTTCTCGAGGCCCAGCGCCAGCCCTGCCCGTTATGGGCAGGGGATTCTCTCTTCACCTCCTCCTTGGATATGTTCTCTCCTTTACCTAAAGTGCTTCGAGTCAGGCTTCCAGCCCTGCAAACCAAAGAACGCTGATCCACCATGAGAGAGGGACTTGCCATCTGTTTGTAAATCCAGCCTCCATCGTAACCCAACAAGGAACAAAGAGACCTCAAATGGCGAATTTCTCCTGAAGTCTTCAGAGGTCTTCTACGTTCTTTTTTGAATGTCAGGGTTAAGTTCATTATATTCACTTCTGAGTCAGGAATGTAGTTCACTGGGGGAGCGTTGCCTAGCATGTGCAAGGTCCTGGGTTTAATACCCAGCACTGGGGGTGGGGGGGAAAGGAAAACCACACCATACTCATTCCTAGACTATTGTCACCACTTTCCACAAGACCCCTGTTGTATCTTACTTCTGCACATAGTTCTTTGTCATAATGCCCAGTTCCCACTCTCATTCCCATCCCCCTAACAGGCAACCATTTGAATGTGCTTGGCAGGAATTCTTTCACAAGTGAACATCCTGGGCTGGGGATATAGCTCAGCTGGTAGAGGTAGAGTGCTTGCCTTGCATGCACAAGGCCCTGGGTTCAATCCCCAGCAACACACACACACACACACAAATATATAGATGAACATCCTTGTTAGATCTGCCATGTGGGCATGGGATATGGACTTTTTTTTTTTTTTTTTTTTTTTTTTTTTTTTGGTACCGGGGATTGAACTCAGGGGCACTCGACCACTGGGCCACATCACCAGCCCTTATTTTATTTAGAGACAGGGTCTCACTGAGTTGCTCAGTGCCTCGCCATTGCTGAGGCTGGCTTTGAACTCACGATCCTCCTGTCTCAGCCTCCCAAAGTGCTGGGATTACAGGCGTGCGCCACCGCGCCCCGCAGGGGTATGGACTTTTACAAGTATAGTTATCGTATGCTTTTCTCTTCTTACTGCTCAGCTTACTTGATGAGATCTGCACGTGTTGATAAGGCTGGGTGATGGGAGCCTGCCTCCGACTCTGGTGAGAACTGGCTGAAAACCACTCAGCTGCCAGCTTCTCTGGAGAAGTGCCCCTGCTCCAACAGGAGCCAACCAGCCAGGGAGATGAGCCTGATCCCCAATCCCCTGGCTGGGGCCAGTAACTGCAGATGCAGGGGTCAGAGGGCTGGAGCCCCAGGCCCAAGATGAGAACACTTCTGGTTCAGTTTGTGCCCCAGAGCTCCCCTCAGGATGGGGGGAAGCATGACTCCAGCTGAGACCATGTCACCTTCCCTCACTCCCTGCCTCCTAAGAACACTCCCTTCCCCCCAAAATCACAGGCTCTGCTTCTAAGGACCCTGACCTAGCAACCACAGATTAACATCCACACCAATATACTTTTTCAAATTTTTGTTACTTTTTATTTATTTAATTTTTTAGTTGTAGATGGACACAATACTTTATGTGGTGCTGAGGAGCGAACCCAGAGCCTCACACATGCCAGGCAAGCACTTTACCGCTGAGCCACAACCCCAGCCCCGATACACTTTTGAGAGTGAAAAGGGGCTCTATAATCAGGCCAGGACAAATGGCGTAAACCAGGACCGTCCTGCCCACACCAGGTGCAGCTTCACCCTAACTGGGCATGCACTTGCTTCTGACTGCTGTCCACTGTGAGCATCGGGCACTTTGCCCATCCATTCCCCAGTAACCTGCCACCATGTCTAGTCTAACTTACCATTAACAGGAGCCCACACGCCACACTCACACAGAGCAGGAAAATCCTGGGTGTGTCCCCTGATCAGTCCTATGTGCAAATTTCTCTAGGATCATGAGGCTGAAAACACTGTATTAGATACATCTCCGCATAGGCAGTTTGGGCCTCTGAAAAGATTTTCCCAAATGAGGATCTCAGTTCAAACACAAGGAGTTATGGGGGCAGAGTTTTATACCGGTTTCTTTTCTCTTATAAAACTTGTATGGTGAGGATTACTTGGGGCCAGACGGTCGGAGCAGCTGCGACTTCGTGAGTTCTGTGATGAGTCAGGTGACACCTAATCTCTTCAGAACCTTTTGTCAAGCGTGGCCAAGATGAAGGAGTTGGTAACCCAAATCTTTGGTCCCCTGGTACAGCAGGAAGCACAGGACTGTGTGGCCCCAGATGAGATGATAAAGATGATGCAGAAGATGAACATAACGTGGACCACAGAACTCACTCATCTGCAAAACAGCCAAAGCACCTCTTAGCTATGACTTTTATGAAATTCTTAAAACTGCTACTATATCCCAGTTATCAGACCCTGATATTCAAGGCACACCTATACTCCAATTTGAGAAAGCATTTAATTTGTTCCCCTGGGAGAAGTTCATCAGAGAGAAAACTTGCTTCCAGCTGGGGATGTAGCTCAGCGGTAGAAAGCTTACCTAGCGCAGGCAAGGCCCTGGGTTCACACCACCCCCCTCCCTGCCCACATTTAAAAACAAAACAACAACAACTAGCAGAGAAAAATACAGTAAATGGGGGCTGGGGTTGTGGCTCAGCGGTTAGAGCGCTCACCTAGCACATGTGAGGCCCTGGGTTTGATCCTCAGCACCACGTAAGAATGAAATGGAGGGGAGGGGAGGGAAAGAAAACAAAAAAAGGGGGGGAGAAAAAAAAAGAAAAGGTGGTTGAATGAGATGGATATCATTATCCTAAATGCATGATTGAAGACCTGAATGGTACGAATATACTTTGTATACAAACAGTTGTATGTAAAAAGATGCTATATATGTGCATTATGAATTGTAATACATACTACTATTATAAATAAAAAAGAACAAATAAAGGTATTATGTCCAACTACAACTAAAAAAATAAATAATTTTAAAAAAAAAAAAGAAAAATACAGTAAATGTTTAGGAAAGAAGTCTTTTTTTTTTTTTTTTTTTTTTTTTTTTTTTTTTTATTTATTTTATTTTTTTGGTACCAGGGATTGAACTCAGGGGCACTCGACCACTGGGCTACATCCCCAGCCCTTTTTTTGCATTTTATTAGAGACAGGGTCTCACTGAGTTGCTAAGTGCCTCGCCATTGCTGAGGCTGGCTTTGAACTCGCGATCCTCCTATCTCAGCCTCCCAAGCGCTGGGATTACAGGCGTGCGCCACCCGCGCCCCGACCTTAAGAAGTCTTTTTTCTTGAGTGATAAATTTCAGGCCACAGAAACGAAACAGAATACTTGGGAATGTCTAAAATCTTCCAAGTTGGCAACTGAATTTTTATCATTGTTTTTCCTTTTTTAAATAGCCATTGAATTACATTGTGTGATGTGTACAACATTTAGATTCTGTTATGCAAAGTACATGTCCTGGATCATAGGCAATAATATTTCAAAGAACTGATATAAGTGGCAAAAATCAGCCAATAAATGTTGGAATGTCAATTCTCTGGAAGTACAAGAAAAATAAGGGAATAGAAATACCCAAGAGAAAGGAGAGACCTTGAGTGTGCCCCAAGGCAATGCTGGATTCACATCTGTGCCTTTTGTACAGACATCCACAGATGACCCCTCTCAGTGGGGATCCATCTTCTGACTTCCCTGGGAGCCTGAGGGAGCAAGGGAGGGGTGGTGTTGTGCTATCACATGGTATATGCAGAAGTACAGAAACCAGCCTGAGCAAACCAGCCATGTTGGTTGTACATTAGATGTTTCCTCTCCACCTGTGCCATGCTGTGGCTTTACTGAACAAAGAACTATTGAAACTTTTAAAAACATATATGTTCCTAAAATAAAATAAAACTCCTGCGGCACTGCCAACTCCACCCTGATGGGGATGGGGCCCTGCAAGGCTGTGGGGGGCGGGGAATACTAGGAGGAGGGAACAATATATTCATCCATTGGTACACAAATATTTATTAAGCACATACATTTAAAGGCCCTAAGGCCTTGGCAGCAAGAAGAGCAAACACTTATGCAGAGTTTTACTGCTTTCCAGCTACAAGGATCAAGAACATGGCATTACCTGGGCTCTTCCTGGCCCCAACTGTGGTCCTAATTTCTGAGATAAGTGAAACACCCCTGAGGTAGGGACAGACTGTCTACAAAGGAGGAATTCTCCAGCGTCTGCACTGCTCAAACTAAATGTGCACGTGAGTTATGGGGAGGCAAAGCAGGTCTTCAGTGGAGCCTGTGATCCTGTATTTCTCAGCCAGATGAGGCTGATGCAGCTAGCCTGGGGACCTCACATTGGGCCACAAGGTCCTACAGAACCACAGATTATTATCACACAAGAAATTGTCCATTGGGCTGGGGTTGTGGCTCAGTGGTAGATTGCTCACCTAGCACGTGCGCGGCCCGGGTTCAATCCTCAGCACCACGTAAACATAAATGCATTGCATTGTGTACAACTAAAGCAAATAAATAAATATTTAAAAAAAAAAAAAAAAAAGAAATTGTCCGTTGATGCAATAATATCATTATTTAGGGCTGGGGTTGTGGCTCAGCAGTAGAGTGCTCGTCTGGAACGTGCGCGGCCTGGGTTCGATCCTCAGCACCACGTACAAATAAATCCATTGTGTACAGCTAAAGCAAATAAATAAATATTTTTTAAAAAATATATCATTATTTAACAAACAATCCATACTCACATTTCCCTACTTGTCTGAAATTTTTCTTTATAGCATTAAAAAACATATATTGTGATCCACAATTTTTTTATTTTTTATTTTAGTTGTCAATGGATCGTTTATCTGTGTATATGCGGTGCTGAGGACCGAACCCAGGGCTTCACACATGCTAGTAAGTGCTGTACCACTGAACCACAACCCCAGCCCCTGTGATCCACAATTTAATCAAGGAAGATACATTGATTTTTCACTTCTCTTCAACTCTTTTCATCTAGAATAATCTGTGGTTTGTTTCTGCTTGCTTGCTTGCTTGTTTTGTTTGTACTAGGGATTGAAACTTGAACTCAGGACCACTTTACCACTAAGCCACGTCCCCAGCCCTTTTGATTTTTCATTTTGAAATAGTGTCTAATTAAGCTGCCCAAGCTGGCCTCAAACTTGTGATCCTCCTGCCTCAGCCTCCTGAGTTGCTGGGATTATAAGTGTGTATGACCACACCTGGCTTCAGAGGGTTTTGTTTGCTTTGGATTTGTTTGTCTTTCAAGTCACTGACATGTTTTAAAACTTCTAGCCAATGCCTTGTACAATAGGCCGCAATGTGGATTTTTCTGACTTTTCTTCATCTTTCCCATTAGTAGACTCAGGCTAAGGGTGTCTGGCATGTCTAGATGCAGCCTCCACGTCCCATTGCATCTTATCATTTTGTCCCATTATGGATGCTGCTAAGTTTGATCACCTGGTTAAGGAAGTGTCCACCAGATCACTTCATTATAGGGAACCATTTTCTCTTTGTAATTTGTAAGCCATCTATGGGGTGACACTGTGAGGCTGCATGAACATCAAGTTCCTCAACAACCTCTGTCCCAATGGTTTTAGTATCCACTGATGATACTTGTTTGTTGTTGCAGGAATGATTCAAATATGTAATAGTGCATGCAAGTGTGTGTGTGTGTGTGTGTGTGTGTGTGAATGTATATGAGGAAAAAAGTGGATATCCATCCATGGTAACTGACCACAGCAATAAGTGGGAAAATGGAAGCTGGATCTTTCTTTGGAACAAATGTTTGGTAATTTGTTGGAAATTTAGGTAATCCCTCGGCTCAGTATTCTTCCAAGAAAGTAATCCCATGTGGAAGACTTCACCTTGGGGCACGCACACTCTGACTGCCTCCTTCCCATCTCCAGGGACTATCCAGATAAGGGGGCTCCAAGCCAGCAAAGCAATCCAGCCCCCGCAGCAGCTTTCTGCACCCAGGTCGCCTCCTTGATTCCCTGGGTCATGTTCACAATCTCCTGCCTGAAGTGTAAGGAGAGATGCCAGATCTGCCCTGGGCCAAACCAAACTAAGGGCGCAGCCCAGCAAGAAGCAGAAGCGTCTCCAACTTCCAATCCTCTGTTCTCAGATGAGGAGACTCTGAGTCTGGCTCCTGGGCAGATTTTATGGCCTGAATTATTGATAGATGATGTGCTAGTCAGTTTTCCATCACTGTAACAAAGAAAAAAAACTGAGAAAATCAACTTAAAAAAGGAAAGATTTAGCCGGGCGCGGTGGCGCACGCCTGTAATCCCAGCACTTTGGGAGGCTGAGGCGGGAGGATTGCGAGTTCAAAGCCAGCCTCAGCAATGGCGAGGCACTTAGCAACTCAGTGAGACCCTGTCTCTAATAAAATACAAAAAAAAAAGGGCTGGGGATGTGGCCCAGTGGTCGAGTGCCCCTGAGTTCAATCCCCGGTACCAAAAAAAAAAAAAAAAAAGGGCTGAGGGTGTAGCTCAGCGCTAAAGCACCCCTGAGTTCAGTCCCCAGTACCAAAAAAGAAAAAGAAAAAATAATTACAATGATATATTTATTTATTCATTCATTCAGCGAGTGCCCGCTATGAGCCAGGCACGATTCCAGGTGCTGGAAATTCATCAATGGATGCTAGAGACCTGGCATCTGCCTCCATGGAGCATAAAATCCAGCAGAGAAAACAGATATTAAATAATTACCAAATAAAAATAAGGATGTTGTGTTAGTCAGCTTTGTATTACTATAACAAAATACCTAAGAAAATCAACTTAGAAGAGCAAGTTTACTTTGACTCACACTTTCCGTGTTTCCGTCCATGTCAGCTGGTTCCAATGCCTTTTGGGCTGAGAAGAAGCAGAAACATCATGGAAGTCAGGTGTGGCAGAGGAAAGCTGCTCACCTCATGGCAATCAAGAGGAATGGGGGGGGGGAAGAGGAGATTCTGTTAGTCCCTGGGGACACACCCCCAAGGACCCCTTCAACGAGGTTCCACCTTTTACACTTTTCACCACCTCCCAATAGGCCATCCAGCTACAAATCCATCTGTGGATTAACCCATTGATGGGGTCAGAGTGCTAGGATCCACTCACTTCCCAAAAGCCCTGCTACAGAACCTTGCTATACTGGGGACTAAGCCTTCAATATATGAGACTTTGGGGGATATTCCAAATCCAAATATATATAATTCTCCTGCATGACACCCTAGACTATCTTCACATTACTCTTAGAATAAAACTCATGCCAGTCAACCAGGCCCAACAGGCCATGATTCACACTGGCCAATCTGACCTCATTGTCACCATCGGCTCTCTTTCCCCTTTCCTCCAAATACCATTTGGTTCCTCTAACTCATAGAGCCCTTCCTCACCTGAGGACCCTCAGTGCATCTTTACCTGGGATATTCTAATCCATTGGCTGGCTCCACCCTTCCCCTTCAGGTGTCAGGTCTCCTTTGAGCACCAACCCAAGATGGTTTCCTTCTGTCACTCACTGCACAGGTCCATGTTTGTTTCCTGAATAGCCCTTCAAGTCCCAGAGTTTGGCAAAGCACCACCTATGTGCTAGATATGTGATAGTGGTTTGTTGAATAAAGGGATCAGCAAATTGCTTGTAAATGCATAGGAAAGTTCTAGAATGATACACAAGAGACTATTAAGACTGATTGCCTTCAGGAAGGTAAGGCAGGAAACTAAAAAGGAAAGAAGTCTTTCTTATCGTTGTGTGCTTTTGAATTTTTACCATGTGCACAAATTAAGTTTTCTACTTTAAAAACCAGTACTAAAAATAACCTAAATAAGCAGTTCCTTCTAATTGTGATAAGCGGTATGAAGCTTTATAAACTATACAGGTTATGAACTGTAAAGGGATTATTATTTCCTAGCACATGGTAGGTACTTAATGCATTGGAAAATCCTATCCACTCTCATTTTTACTTTATTTTTCTCCAATTTATCTGCATTTACATGCTACCATACATAATTATACATGACATCTTTGTTTATTTATTTATTTGGTACTGGGGATTGAACCCAGAGGGGCTTAACCCCTGAGCCCCATCCCCAGCCCTTTTTATATTTAGAAACAGGGTCTTTGAAATCGTGAATCCTCCTGCCATAGCCTCCTAAACCGCTGGGATTACAGGCATGGGCCTCACCCAGCTCCATCTTCATAGGTTATAGTTCAGACTTCCTATTCTATTTATTTCACTTCTCTTCCCAGTCTCCCCCCCCCACAACACACACACACGCCCGCGCGCGCGAATCTAAAATGCAAGATTCGTGATAATAGGGACGAACTTTTGCCTGTATTGTTCCCTTCAGTGTCTTCAGATCCTAGGAGAGTGCCTGGCATATTGTGGAACACAATAAATATTTAAGGAACAAATAAACAACGGAATATTGGATGAATGCATGCATGAATAAACACATTTTTTAGTTGGAGGTGAGGATTTATGGAGAACAGAACAGTGCGGGATCGAAAAAATCCGCTGGAACTAGGAAATGAGTCCTCAGGTCCCTCTCAGGATGGATGAGGGCTGCAGTGGTCCAGTGTTCCCTGCCCCGCCCCGCCGCTAGCAGGTTGCTTAGCAACCGGCCTGTGCGCCCGCTGCCACCGCTAGAGGGCGAGCGGGCGGGGAGACGTGGGCGCGCGTGTGCGTGTGCGTGGGCGGGCGCGCGCGGCGCTGAACGGCGAGGGGCGCACGTCACTTCCTGTTTCTTTAGGGGAACGTGGCTTTCCCTGCAAGCGCCCGTCCCTCCGTCTGCGTTCCTGCTGCAGCGGCCGGAGCTGGAGTGAGAGCCCGAGCGCAGCCTCGCCATGGACTCGGCCCTCAGCGACCCGCACAACGGCAGCGGCGAGGCAAGCGGCGCCGCCAACGGCACGACGCGGCCGCCTTCCACGCCCGAGGGCATCGATCGCGCTGGCCTACGGCAGCCTCCTGCTCATGGCGCTGCTGCCCATCTTCTTCGGCGCCTTGCGCTCGGTGCGCTGTGCCCGCGGCAAGGTAGGTTCAGCGGCTAATCCGGGCCTTCCCACCCTCATCCCCTTCCCAGCCGACCCTTTCTTGGAGGAACCCCTCGCCGGGGTCGCTAAGCGGGCCCAGCCTTTATCACCATCGTCCCCTCCACCCGCTTCCAGATTCCGGGGCTGGCCTTGGGCGTCCTCGGATCTGGGCACCGACCCTCTAACTGGGTACCCACACCTTCCTCAAAGGGGAACTGGTTTCTACTCCTGCTTAGACCGCGACACATCTGCATCATGCCGCATTCAGGAACGGTCAGCCGACCCTCACACTGATTGTTCCCTCTGCGCCCAGCCCCACCCTCTGCTGTGGCTGGTCAGCAGCAAGATATCCTCATCCCAACTGGAACAGTCACCCCATCCAGGGCTCTGGGTCAACTCCAGTCTGTCTCTGATGAGTAATGAGAATTGAGTGGTACCATCTCTAGTCAACCCTCTGTCGGGAGCCCTGCCTCACCCACCCCTGGGCTAATTCTAGCATCTAGACCCATTCCTAGGCTCTGGTTCCTGTCTCACTGAAATCCTAGCATGTGGGCACTTACATGAAACTCACAGATCAGGCCCTAGCCCCTGCTATGAAAAAAATGAACCCAGGAAATAACTCCACCTTAGCAGCCAGACTATTGCTTTACTTTCTAGAACCAGTTCCAACCAGCTCCTCAGATCTGGCACCTTGGTGCCTCTACTTTTTAACCATGCTTAGACCACTTCTTTTGTTGGCTTTCTCTAACTCCCACTCAGATTTGTCTTAGCTAAAGCCCAGATCCTCACTTTGTGTCCACTCAGCCACTGACCCTATCTCAAAGCATCCTTTCTCCCTGTCTCCCCTAAGACAGTCCCTCCATCCAGTTGGGCCTACCTGCTGAGTAACTGAGCCACTGTTGGTCTCTCTGGTGAGACTGGGCCAGTCCCCATCCTTGGCCTTCTTTGATATTTGTCCCATTGGATACCTAAGAGGACTCTAGCACTTTCCTCCTTCTGCCTCCCTCTCTCCCACCCTCAATTCTTCCCTATATTAAGCTCTCTGTAGCCCCTTGAACCAAAGGTTTCTCACTTCCTGGCACCCTCTCTCCTCCTTAACAGCCCCTTAATCTACAAGCATCCCCACTGCTCCTCCCCCACCAGACCTGAAGATGGACCCAAGCGGAAGCCGTTTTGCCCAAAGAGGGCAGGCCCACAAAGCAGCTGCCACTTTTGAAACTGCTCCAGCTCAGGTTCTCAAAACACTGTCCAACTTAAGCAGTGACTGAAGGCTGCTGCCTTTCCTCCCAGGAACAGAGAACCCACCGCTGGCTCTCTGTGGTCAGATGCAAAGGAGAACCGTTAGGGCTTAGGTTGAGAAGCTGAGTGTGACCCTGTTTTTCTTTCTATTCTGCCTTTGCTAAGCAGAGTTCAGGTGGCCTTATCCTCAATACCTGGCCTATTAGGCAAACACTTGGTACAGAGAGAAGTTCAGAAATAGACCAAGACAAAGAAGGCAAAGGGCCGTGTGGCAGGAGGCCAAGCAACTTGATCTGAGTGGCTCCCAGACCGTCTGAACACTTCTCCTTGGCACCTTCTGCACAGGGATCGCTCATCTCTTCCAAAAACACCTTCCAGGAAACAGTGTTTCCTGAACTTCTGCCGTTGTCTGGGGTGGAGGGATGCTTCAGGGATGAGTAGGTTAGAGCACTGTCACCAGGGAGTTCAGCAGTGTGAATGAGGGAAGGATAACTAGGTCTGTGACACTAATGCCAGCAACCGCAGGGTTTGCAGGGAAGGGCTGCGCACGCATGTCTAGAGCGGGGCAGGGAGGCTTTGTGTGGAGGGAGGCCCGAGCCTTGATGGAGAGGTAGAATTCCAGCCAGGAGAGGGCATTCTAGCAGAGGAACATGAAAGGTAGGAAGCCTGCAAGAGACAAAGCAGTTATAGAAGCACAGAACGTCTGGTGTGGCTGGAGCAGAGAGTGTGGATTAAAGTGCTTTAGTCTCTAATTGCCTCTCTGAAGCATCTCCTGCAGGGCTGCAAGACTATGAAATTTACAAACAGGGCCTGACCATTCACTGATGACCTCTACCTCCAGTAACCAGGATGCTCTAAAGTTATAAAATCTTCTCCCACGTCAATGCTCAGTGTGGCAGGTAGAGCTAGTTTTGTTATCCCCATTGTACAGAAAAAGAAATCGAGGGTCAAAGAATGGCTTTTGAAGATCACTCTACCATATAGGAGCAGAACCAGATGTGCCTAGTCTCAGGGCACTATCTTTGATACAGGTGCCTCTAAAGTCTCACACAACTAGCATTTTGGCCCAGGGAGAGTCACTTTTTCATCATTTCCTTGGTCATTTGGCAAGGAGGGAGAAAAGCTAGTGTGGGGGCCCAAGAGTTTTGGGTTTCCACTCATGTTAGACCGTAAAGCCACCTGAGAGAGGGCTTGTGAGGACAGATTTGTCCTGGGTCAAAGTATCCAGGGCACACTGTGAAATCCTGGGGAGAAGGTCGAGATGCAGGAATGCTGGGAAGAAGTGGCCTACAAGAGCACTCTCAGTGCTGTGCCCACCCTGCCAAGACCTGTGTCCCTAGGGGAGCAAATCCTTTTTTTTTTTTTTTAATGTGGTGCTGAGGATCAACCCAGTGCTTCACACATGTGGGCAAGCACTCTACCACTGAACTACAGCCCCAGCCCTGAGGGGAGCAAATTCTGTCCAAGCAGCTGGTTCAGCAGCCTTGGCCTATAGAACAAAGCAGCCCCTCAACTAACAAGACAGGGCATCTACTCTGGGCCAAGCCCTGGACCAGGTCCCAGGAGTGCCAGGATAGAGAAGGCCAAGCCCTCCTCACAGACTTCAGTCACCAGTAGTGCACAGGTGTGTGCTCAGTCAATTAGAGATTGAATCCTCATGTGCCTCCAGGGGGAGGTAGCAGTTGACTTACAGAAGTAGGTGAGAATTCAGTAGACAGAGCAGGGACAATGAAAAGTGTGACCTGAGCCCAGGAGAGGAACATGGATGCCAAGACAAGATACCCAGGAAACATAGACTTTCTGAGTAACAGAATCCTGAGGCAATGCTTAATCTTGGTAGTGACAATATAACTACAAACTTGGGGGGGGGGGGGTGTGGCGGAACTCAAGCAGTACAGAGCATAATGGAAAAGCCTCCTCAGTACTACTCCTCAGAAGTCCACTTAGCAGGGCTGAGGTTGTGGCTCAGTGGTAGAGCGCTTGCCTAGCACCTGTGTGGCCCAGGTTTGATCCTCAGCACCATGTAAAAATAAAGGTATTGCGTACAACTCAAACAAATAAATAAATATTAAAAAAAGAAGAAGAAGAAGTCCACTTAGCTGCATGGAGTGTAACCTTCCAGAACATTTTTATTTTGTTTATTTATTTATTTTATGGTGCTGGGGAAGGAAACTAAGGCCTGGAATTTGCTAAGTACATGCTCTACGACTAAGCTACATCCCCAGCCCACCTCCCAGAACTTTTTCTGTGTATATTCAAACGTAAATATGTGCTTATGTATATATACACATAGGTAGGTTTATTTTTATAACAATAGGATTATAAGTATTGCTTTGCAATTTGATTTTTTTTTCTTTATCAGTATATATTAGTCATTTTTCTACATTAGGTCTACCTCATCCTTTCATGTTAGGGAGGGTAGGTATGCTTGTCACTGGTACAAAATTCAGAAGGTACCCAGAGGTTACAATGAGTCTCCTTCTACCCCAGCTGCCCAATTTCCCTCCCCAGAAGCAGTCCCTGTCACCTGTTTCTTAAATATCCTTCCAGGGAAGCCGGGCGCGGTGGCGCACGCCTGTAATCCCAGCACTTTGGGAGGCTGAGTCAGGAGGATCGCGAGTTCAAAGCCAGCCTCAGCAATGGCGAGGCACTTAGCAACTCAGTGAGACCCTGTCTCTAATAAAATACAAAAAAAAAGGGCTGGGGATGTGGCCCAGTGGTCTAGTGCCGCTGAGTTCAATCCCCAGTACCAAAAAAAAAAAAAAAAAAAAAAAAAAAATATCCTTCCAGGGAGACTGTACAGTAAGTAAGCATGTTTTCCCCCCATTTTGTTATATAACTGTTATATTTTAACTATTATTATGTGTGTAGTCTTTTCTGCACCTTGCTTTTATTCACTGAATATATTTTGGAGATCAAATCATGTCAGTACGTATGCATAGTCATGTTCTCTCTTTTTTTTTTTTTCCTTGTTGTTGTTGTTTTGGGGATTGAACCCAGGAACACTTTACTACTTAGCTACATCCCAGACTTTTTTTATTTTCTATTTGAGACAGGGTCTCTAATCCAAGTTGAGTTGCTGAGGCAAGCCTTGAATTTACAGTCCTGCCTCAGCCTCAAGTTGCTGGGATTACAGGCGTGCACCACCACACCCCACACCGGTTTCATGTTCTTCTTTATAACAACTGTGGTGCCCCACCTGCACCTCTCATTTTGTTTAGAGCACTGGTTCTCAAAGGATAGTCCCTGGACCTGCAGCACCAACATCACCTGGAATCTTGTGAGAAATAAGATTCAGAATTAGAAACTCAAGGTGGGCCCAGCAGGTGTGTTTTTAACAGGCCCCCTGGTGATTCTGATACACACCCAAATTGGAGAACCATTGGCTTAGAGGCCTCTGGTCCTTTAGGTTGTTTAGGTTGTTTGAGTCTTCAGCTGTTACAAACCATGCTGAAATTAATATCCTAATACATTTATTATTTCCCATCTTTTTATGTATTTGTAGGACAAATTTCCCTCCATGTGTTGGGTCCAAGGCTGTGTGCATTTTTTTACTTGGATAGATTTTCCCAGCTTTGCCACAGGTATTCTGTCAGTACACACACACACACACACACACGCACGCACGCACACACGCACGCACCTGTCAGCAGTGTCCTCAGTGAGGACGCTGAGTGAGGATTTAGGGCAAGTATGTGCTGCAGTCAGGTGTAGGCTTTGGAGCTTGAGGTCCACTGGTACAATTTGAAGACAGCTATAGGGGAGGATGAAGGGGGATTAGTTCAGGAAATGTTTAGGAAGCAGGATCACGGTGAAGTATGAGTGGGGGTGAGTAGAGGAGACCCTGTGGTGTCCAGCTGGGTGACAGTAATGGAATGGTCCAGGAATTCCACAGCATTTCTAGGACGTGGCCTGGAAGCAGTATTCCAGAGTACAGGTTATGCCAGGGCTGGAGCCAGGCTCTGTCTTCCTTCACTGCTTTTGTTTCCACCCTTGAAACTGAACATCCAGAATGTCACTGGAAATGAAATTCTGCTGTTCGTTTATTTCAACAGTCTTCCCTTTTGTCTAATTATATTTTTGTGTTCCAGGAGCTCTTTGCATAAGTGTCTGGTTAAGAAGAACAACAATAACAAAAAAATCTAAACTACATTGGTAGAGAATACCAACAACTTTTAGTATATTTGTAACCACAAAGGTTAACTGTTCTTGGCCAGGCGCAGTAGTGCACACCTTTATCCCAGCTACTGGGGAGGTGGAGGCAGGATTATAAGTTTGAGGTCAGCCTGTGCAACTTAGCCAGACCTTGTCTCAAACTGAATGAAACTTTAAAACGTACTGGAATGCAGCTTCAGGGTAGAGTACCCCTGGGTTCAATCCTTAGTACCACAAGAAAAAAGGGCAGGAAGGATTAGCTAATCTTTACCTTCAGGATTCTGTTCGTTAGGAAGGTCACAGGCTTCATGAGCATCTTGTCACAACTTTCCAGCAGCTATTTCCAGATAGGAAAGAGACAGGTCATCTAGTAAATGGTAGCCAAGAGGCTGGGTTCTGGAAACAGACCGCCACAGTTTGAATCCGGACTCTGCTGCCTGCCAACTGTGTTACACTAAGCAAATTATTTCACTCTGAGCCTGATTTTCCTCACTTGTAAAATGTACCTGTTTTATGGAGGTGCACACTTAGAACACCACTTGGCACATAGAAAGTTCTCAATAAACGGTATCCTTATTAGTGATATTACCGGTCAGATTTGATGTCTCCTATTCTGACTCACCATTGCAGCATGAGATATTTATAACAGTCACCCGCAGAGGAGACCAGATTTCTCTGTTAGGTGGAGCATCTGCACAACATTAGTTTGTCGTCAAATAACATTAAGCCTCTTCCTGCCCAGGTATTGGCTGAATTGGAAGGAATCTGTGAAGATGAGCCATAACACTGGTTTATAGGTGAAGCTGCAAAAGCCCACGTGTACTTCCCAGTCCTGGGCCTCTGTATGTGCATGTCACTGCCGATAGGTGCTTCATTTCCTTGTGCACAAAGCAAACTCCTCAATTCAGTCAGTTCCTACTGCATACCTGTCTCTGTACCTGGCTTTCAAGCTTCATCTGCTCTAGCCACTGCTGACATGCCCATATTTCCCTGTACACTCATGATTCCCTTGTTCATAAAAGTGATGTGAATAGTGTATACAGCTTGAATGATTACTCAAATACTTCCTATGCAAAAATGGGAGTCCTCACAACTCATTTTACAACTGGAAATTGAGAGAAAATCACCTTCCAAGGTCCCACAGCTAGGAAGGAGTGCAGTTGGGGTCTTGCTGGGACTTCTGACCTCAGCCCTCCCTTAACCACTTTGCACTCATACCATGAATCACATCAGTGTGCATGTTTGTTTTGTTTTATGTCGCACTGTACTATTTACCTGTCAAGGTCTTGGCCTATCTTCCTGGGAACTCTGAAGTCAGGAGCTTTCTGATTTATTTTGTACCTACTCTACTGCCACACAGGAATTGTATTAAATTTGTGGAGGTGCACAGAGAGGCTAAGGCACTTGCCCAAGTCCTACCACACACTGCTGCCAAAAAGCAGAAATCAAGTCAGGCATAGCGTGTCTCATGCATGTAATCCCAGCTGCTCTGGAGCTGAGGCAGAAGGACCACAAGTTCAAGGCCAGCCAGGGCAACCTAGAGATTCTGCCTAAAAATAAAATAAAAGGGCCAGGCATGGTGACGCATGCCTGTAATCTCAGCAACTTGGGAGGCTGAGGCAAGAGGATTGCAAGTTCAAGGCCAGCCTCAGCAAATTAACGAAGCCCTAAGGACTTGGTGAGGCCCTCTCTCAAAATAAAACATAAAAAAAAAAAGTCCTTGGGATGTGGCTCAGTGATTAAGTGACGCTGGGTTCAAAAAAGGGCTTGGAGTGTAACTCATTGGTGAAACAGCCCTTGGTTCAATCCCCAGTACCACCAAAAAAAAAAAAAAAAAAAAAAAAAAAAAATGGGCTGGTAGAAAAGAGGGAAGGAAGGAAACTGGGCCTCTTGGTAATGATATTGCTCACCCTCCCTGCCCCCACCTCTTGGCGAAGCTGCTGAGGAGTGATTCATACAGAGCTGCCTCTGGTGGCTCCAGAGGGGAGGGCCTGCCGTTTAGCCTACACACAGCAGTTTGGTAAAGGGGGCTCCTCACTCACCTCTCCCCAATAATCACAGCCTTGTGAGATCACAGTACTTTACAGTTTGCCTACCTCTTTCACATTCCTCATCTCATTTGGTTTAAGCCTCTTTGCCCTTTTTTGAAGTAAGTTAAGAGAGTGTCATCCTGTTTGACAGATGAGTAAACTGGTACTCAGAAGGCAAATGACTTGCTTCAGTCACCAGCAAGTGATTAACAGCCATGAATACCTTGGATGTACTTGGTGTGAGATTACATCTGTAGAAAAAATTCCCAGAAGTATAGTTGCTTGATCAAAGGGTCCGAGCATTTGTCGTTTGTTTTTGGCGTATATTGCCAAGTCATCTCTACAGGAAGACCAAAAGTGTGGATTTTTTCCATTATGAGGAAAAATAGAATTTTTTAAATTTCAGGTGAGATGTGGGAGCTGGGCATGGTGATGCACACCTGTGATCCCAGCAACTCCAGAGGCTGAGGCAGGAGACTCTTGAGTTCTAGAGTGAAGGGCTGGGATTTTAGCTCAGTGGTAGACAGCTTTCCTAGCATGTGTGTGGTCCTGGGTTTGATCCCCAGCACTGCAGGCAGTGGGAAAAAGTGGAAAATGAATTTTTTGTTTTCCTACAACTAAAAGTCATTTGTAGTTTCAGTCTGTGAATCTTCTTTTTATGTCCTTGGGCATGTGCAAATTATGATTTGACACATTCTGCCAGATTGCCCTCCCCAAAAGCCTGGGTGGGTTTGTACTCAAGCCAATGATGGGTTTCCCTACACCTCCCTCTCCTTGTGATGGTCTCCTGGGCTTGCTGCCCTGTACCCCCATCTCCTTCCCCTTCTGCAGCCTTCCACCTTGGGGCAGAAGAACCTCCCTGAGGCCAAATCCTCCTCCAGACAGCTCCCCTCTCAGCGCGTCTTTTCTGGTTGTTGTTTTCTTTTTCTTTTCTTTCTTTTTCTTTTTTTTTTTAGTTATAGATGGACACGATATCTTTGTTTACTTATTTTTATGAGGTGCTGAGGATCAAACCCAGTGCCTCACATGTGTGAAGCAAGTGCTCTGCCACTGAGCCACAACCCCAGCACTCCTGTTAGTTTTTAAGAGCCAGCATTGAGCCAAACTATTGGTGAAATTCCACAGCTGAATGCCATCCCTTCTCCCAGGAATGCTGGTACCTTCTTCACAAGATGGATGTGGTGATGGTGGAATATTGAGCGCTGTGACAAGCCTGTGGCTGCTATGGATAGAATTTCACCTTGGCATGGGTGTCTGTTTTGCCTTTGCTAGGATTTTGGTGGTTATGATTTAAAATAGTCGGGGTTGGCTTATCCCAGTGGGGGAATCTGGAAGGGCTTCATGGCAGCTAGTGTTTGCTGGGCCTTTGAAGACCATGAAAAAAAGTCTTTTGGCATTAATTCTATGAAGCTAATTTAATTCCTGTGTTACATTGTTACTCCATTGTCAGTTTGATTGCATTCAGTTCTTTTTCATGTAAATATCTATCATTCATCAGTCTCTTTGCCTACATCACATTCTTGCCAACAGTAGCATCTGCCATTTATAAATGTAATAGTGGTTTGTTGTTGTTTTTAAACCATAGTCAAATCTCCCAGTGGTTCATTTTTTTGGTCCCCACCCCCACCTCACCCCTCACCCCACCCTGCCTTGCCTTTGTGGTACTGAGGATTGAACCCAAGGCCTCCTGCGTGCTAGGCAAGCACTCTACCAACAAGCTGTGTCCCCAGCCCTGTTTCCTTTTTTTTCTTCTTTCTTCTAATTCCCTACCCCTTCTCAGTTGTCACATGCTGTAACTGCCTCTGCCATAGCTCTTCTCCCCAGATATGCCATGCACGCAGTGGGTTCTTCTGGATGGTCTTCACCACAGTCCATATCTCCTCAATGGGAAAATGAGGGAATCAGCTCATCTTGCCCCAGGGGGAGGCAGGCAGCCTTCCTGGCAGCAGGAATAACATAGCACCAGATGAATGAGTTGTTGGAGCATCGAATTCCATCAGCAGCCAGCCACAGAAGACTGACAGCCCCACAGCCCCACTCAGTGGTGCCTTTCTTCTCTCCTCTAGAATGCCTCGGACATGCCAGAAACCATCACCAGCCGGGATGCTGCCCGCTTCCCCATCATCGCCAGCTGCACACTCTTGGGGCTCTACCTCTTTTTCAAAGTAAGTTGTTTGCCACCTCTGTTGTCATTTGGTTTAAATAACTTTACTTTCTTTTGTTTTATTTTTCTCATCACAGGAGCCATGCATGTTTGTTTCTAGAAAATAAAGAGCAGGGAGAAAGTAAAGATTCACCTGTATGTAGAACCACTACCCAGAGACAGCTGCTGTCCATGTTTGGGACCTTTCCTGCCAGTCTATTTCTTTTCTCCATGTAGTTTTTTGTTCTGTTTCATGATACCAATTTGGTTTTATTGTACTGTATGTGTTGGGCTGGGGTATAGCTTGTGTCTCTGACATTACCTCTACCATACTAATCGCCTTTTTTTTTTTTTTTTTTAATTTATCGAGGTTTATTTTCCCAATAAAAGTTACACAGGCTCAGTGTTGCAAACCTGGAATACACAGGAAAGTAAAATGGGGGAAACAGCAATCATCCAAAACCCCACTTCCAGTGACAGTCACAGTTTCCCTTTGGAGGTGTGTCCTTCCGCGTTCTTCCCGTGCATGGTTTCTCCATGGCTGTGACCACGTGGTGTATTCAGTCTGTAGCTGCTTTTCTCACTTCACATTGATAACATCATGAGCATTTTCTCATGTTACTGCAAACTCTCCTTGAACCTTTTTTTTTTTTTTTTTTTTTTTTTTTTTTTTTTTTTTAAATATACATATAATCGTACTATTTTCTGGGGCTGGAGGTGGGCTCAGTGGTAGAGTGCTTGCCTAGCATGCCCAAGGCCTAGGTTTGTTTTATCCTCAGCACCTAAAAGGAAAAAAAAAAAAAAAATTCAACCTAAGGGAAGAAAATACAAATGAGCCATAATCCTCTCCCCGATATAGTTTCTTGTGGCTCTGTTATGCATAGACCTAGAATTACATTTTTAAAAATATTTTTAGTATATGTATCTATAACTCTCACCATGAAAGTATTTTTATACAACACAGTCCAATCCACCTGATTCTTTTTAAACTGCCCATGGTTCTGTTATATGATGTACCTCTGAGGATGTGTGTCTGCTGTTAGAATATTAAAGCAGTGCTGCTATGAACATATTCCTGCACATATTTTGGCATGAAGTATTTGGCACATGCATATATTTTCTTCAAGTATATCTGCAGTATTATCAGGTCAAGCAGAGGCTTGTTTTATAATTAGAGAGATAGTACCAAATTGCCCTCCAAAGGGGTAGTTTTACATTCCTACTGGCAGTTACAAGTGTGCTGGCTTCCCTCTGCTATCCACGGCATTAGCTAGCATCAACGTTTTTGGGTTTTGCTATTCTGTAAATTGTAAATGAAGCAAATGCCTGATTTTTCATGCCTGTTTCCTGTTGCATCACTATCTCATTATTCAGTCATAACTACTGTTTTTAACGGTTTCAGAATATGCCCACAGGCAGATACACCACAGTTGACTTACAGTATCCCCCTCACTTCAAACAGAAAATGTCATTCTGATTTTTACTCTTAAAAATAAGGATTTTGGCGCACGCCTGTAATCTCTTGGGAAGGCAGGAGGATCGCGAGTTCAAAGCCAGCCTCAGCCATGGCGAGGCACTACAACTCAGTGAGACCCTGTCTCTATTAAAATACAAAAAAAGGACTATTCGTGGTCTGCCCCTGAGTTCAATCCTCAGTACCAAAAAAAAAAAAAAAATAAGGATGTACCAAAGAGCATTGGCTATTCGCCTTCCCCCTCTTTTTTTCCTGGACCTCGGGTGAATAGCTTATCATATGCCTTGATTCATGGCATACCATCCTCAGGTGCCCCATCTTGTTTGTTTCCCCCACTTCACCCCTAATGTCCACCTCCATTTCCCACCTTCATCTCCGTTTCCACCAGAGGTGCCTGCTCTAAACGTGTCTAGTGTGTGGTGTGTTGGTGTCTGAGTGAGTCAAGCTGCTGTAAGTAGAACTGTGCAGTGTGTCTCCCTCTGCTTCCTTTTCCTCTCCTCTCTGCCTCAGAGATCCCTGTGGCTCTGGGCACAGCGGGCCCGTTGCTTCTGACTTTGCTTTTGGCAGATTTCTCAAGTCTGTTGTGCTCAGTGCAGGAAGACACCAAGTCCCTGGCCTCCAGACCTCCTAATATATTTAGGATTTAGTACTCTTTCCTTAGGCCAGATGCCCCCAAAAGGAATTTCTGACAGCAGAACCATTTTTTTTAAGGCACGGCTGCCATTGCTCAGCCTGCCCTCCTCTATGAGCAGGAAGCCCCCACCCGCCTTGTGCCAGCAGCACAGTCCCACCTCTTCCCCCTGCCTCTGCAGTGTCCACAGGGAGATTTCTGAAAGCAGCTGTGGGACAGTGTAGCCACCAGGCTCCTCAGGAATCCCAGCCTGATAACTAGTTGGTTGGTTGGTTTAACAGCAGAAGCGCCTACCACACGGGCTCTTACTCTGCTTCTTCCTCCCACTTCTGGTTGGGGTGCTGGAGTTTGAAACTGCATTATACATTTTAAAATTTTTTCTTGAGATCACAGCATCCCCATAGTAAAGCTCAAAGTATCCTGTCCAGGTGACCAAGTGTGGTTAAGGCTGGTCTCCACTCCAGCCTCCCCTGACTTTGACCTCATGACATTCAAACATACCAGTGAAATCCCCTCCCTTCTTTTATTTGTGTGCTCTACCTTGGCCTCAGTGAAGGCACTTGCCCATGAGTCTCCCTCTCTCCAGGCTGTAAGTGTAGTAGATCCTTTCATTTCACGTGCCTTTCCGAGGGACTTACTGCCTGATTTAGAATGTTACCTCTTTTCCCCAACTGTGTTATAATTGGGGAAGTCCCCCTTGCAGAGTCTTTAAGGATCATTCCAACACAGCCAAGGAATTCAGTGCTCAGAGAGGCGTGTGGAAGTACAGGATCTGTTATACTCAGAGGCCTTAGAGAAGGAGACACTGCACAGCACACAGGGACCCCCAGGGGAGGAGTCCCACAAGCAGATTTAACTGCAGGTGAGAGGAAGGACCCCTGGGCAGGTGCCTGCACTGGAGATCAGTGCAGAGAACACAGGCATGAGGGAATATCATTGTCATTGGTGTTTTTAAATGTCACTAGGGCACAGTCTGGGGAGGGCAGGAGGGGCAACTTGTAGGGATCAGCCTTATCACACTGCTGTACCTGTCACCTGGGTGGGGTGCTCACAGCCTATTTGTGGGGATGTTGAGGCATTAGGAAAATATGAAGTTTGAGAAATTTATAACACAATAGCATTTCTCAGCATCATAGCATTTACTTTATCTCATCTCATTTACCCAATTGCTTTGAGGCAGCTTATAAAAATAAAATCCGATAGCATGAGAAAAAATAAAGGGGTGGAGAAAAAATTGAAATAGGATAAAACAAATCTTGGGTGAGGACATTACCTAGACCCTGTGGCCTAAAGACTTGTATTCTTGCCAGGAATGGACCACAGTTGTAGCTCCGACCTTTCTGGCAGCCAAAGCACAAAGCCAAGTGCATCTTGGTGCTCAATTCCCATAGCCACATAGTCACAGCAGCCAGCTCACAAGTGTGGCCCAAGCGAGCTTTTTTCCTGGGAGCCCACATAGGAAGAACACTGCATGAGGCACAGCACATCTCCATAGATGAGGCCTATCCAGATGCCTCCAGAATGTGTTCAGAGGTCCTCTCCTATAGCAGTCACGCTGCCTGGCACTGGACTGCTCGTTTGCTCAGTCCTTCAGCATTTATTGAGTGCTTGCTACATTGGGCCCTGTGCTGGGGACTCTGTAGCAAGAAAAAAGCCAACCGCCCCTACCCTCAAGGAGCATCTTGTTAAGTGGTAGAGACAGACTCCAGTCACATAGATAAATGAAGTTAAAGCTCTTAAGAAGGGTTGTGAAGACAAGGTCCTGTAGAGGCAGGAAAGCACAGAAGAACTAGCCTAAGGTGAACCCCTGCTCCTGCCCAAACCTCCATCTTAGACAACAGCACCTCTGTCCACCTAGCTGCTTGGCCAAAAACCCCCAGGAGTCCTCCTTGTCACTGCTCCTCTCATCCTTCATAGCTACTCCCTGTGCGCTTCCTGCAATTTTGATTCCAGAACAGATCTGGAGTCTTTTGCTGTTCATCACTTTGCCCCACGTCCCCCAGTGCAGGACCCTGTCTTCCCTCTGCTGGATTTTGCAGGGCCCTCCTCACCCACTGGGCTCTTTGCTTCCACTCTTTTCCTTCAGGATCTCTGTTTTGCATAGCAACAGAGGAATCCTGTCAGGCCATCAGATCATGTCACAACCCTGCTCTCAGCCCTCCAATGCCGACCTGTCTCACTTAGGTGAATCTGAAGTCTTTCATGGTACTGCAGGATCTGGCTCCCTCCTGTCTCCCTAGCCTCACCTCCTGATGCTCCCTTGTTCCCTCAGCCCCAGGCTCGTAGGCCCTCACCGTTCCCTGCACACACAAACAAACACCCATCTCAGCAACTTTTTACCTGCCCTTCCCTCTGCCTCAGGTGCTCTTCCCTGAGCATCTCCCCAGCCTACTCCCACCCTCTGAGGGTTCTATTCTAGTGTCCTCCCTTCTGAAGGCTTTCCCTGGCCACTGTCTGAAATAGCAGCTCTCGCCCTATGTTAGTCAGTTTTTCATCACTGTGACCAAAATACCCAACAAGAACAACTTAGGAAGAAAAGTTTATTTTGGTCTTACATTTTCAGAGGTTCAGTCCACAGTCAGCCAACTCCATTGCTCTGGACCTGAGGTGAGGCAGAACATCATGGCAGAAGGGCATGGTGGAGGAAGGGTGCTCAGCATATGGCAGCCAGGAATGGAGAGAGCTCAGAGAGCCAGTGAGAAAATTTAATCCCCAAGGGCACATCCCCAGTGAGCTGCTTCCTCCAGCCCCACCCCCCACACACAGTTGCTACCCAGTATTCCACTCATATTAATCCATCAAATGGATTAATCCACTGATGAGGTTACAGCTCTCATAAACTAATAATCATTTCACCTCTGAACATTGCTGCATTGAATATCATGTTTACACCACCATGAGCTTCTCAGGGGGACACTTAATATCCAAACTATAACACCCCCTTCACTTAACTCCTTGCCCTGCTTTGCTTTTCTTAGTGCCAGCACACCTAACAGTATGTTATATATCGTTGTTTTTTTGTTTTCTGTTTTTTTTTTTTTTTTTGTTTTGTTTTAGATTCTTTCTCCCTCGCTGGCACATGAACTCCGGGCAGGCACTTCACCTTATTGCTAGCTATATCCCTAGTGTTCAGCACAATGTCCTGCCCGGCATGGTAAACCAGTAAACGTCCACGGAATTTCTGGGGGGACTGCCTGAGGAAAGCTTGGGCTGAGGAAGGATAAATAGGGCTGGCCAGGTGAAAGGAAGAAGAGAGCAGCCCGGGAGCATGTGCCCAGGTGGCCTGTGGGTAGTAGTGTGGCACAGCCATGACACCACAAAAGCCAGTGTGACTGGGGCACATAGAACAGGAGCAGTGAGGTCTGCAGTGGTCGCTAGGAGAGGTCAGTGCAAGGGTGTGGGCCTCCAGCTTCTGGGAGCAGTGGGAAGCCACTGAAAGGATTTAACCAGGGGACTTCTGTGATCAGGTTGGCATTTAAACAGATTCCATCACAGCCTTACTTGAGAGCAGAGGGCCAGTGTCCCTACCCTCGCAGATGAGCACATCATCCCCTCCCAGTTAGACCACCACAGTAGCAAATTCAGCAAGGATGCAGCAAGTGTGGAGGAATATGACATAGCCTTCCAAGGCACAGAATTAATATGTGACACTTGAGTTTAAAACATTTGACAGAATATGTCTGTTTCACCTGACAGTAAGGTGGCCAGGATGCGGCTGTCAAGGCCTGATGTCCCAACCTCCCACCACAGTTGTCAGGAGGAGTTATCGGTAGAGTTGACATGGAAAGTGGAGCAGGACACCCAGGATACTTTGAAGCTAGCATGATGGTGGCTGTAATGGCCACTCTATAAGGGCTCCTGGGATTTGGGGGCAGGGAGAAGGAGATATAGAGGAGCAGGTACTGCAGCCCCACAGCTCTCAGGTTTCGGTGCTTTGGGCTCCCCTGTCCATGCAGGACCACCCTGCAAGACTCTGGGCACAAACAATAACTGCCTATTTCCAGATAATGCAGCCCCGGGCCTACGCCTCTAGACTCCTTTGGGAGTTACATGGTGGGGCTTGAAGTCCCACCTTTTTTTCTCACAGCCATAGAAAATAGGAGTGCCCTGGTTTTATCTGAGGGTTTTTTTCCCAACTGTCCCCTGACTCCAGGGGCATGACACCAACCTCCAGAGGAGAAGCTGGGGCTCTATAGTTTCCTTGTGGCCACAGACAACCCTAACTTTCTGTTTCTTTTTTTATTTCTGCCTCAGATATTCTCCCAGGAATACATCAACCTCTTGCTGTCCATGTATTTCTTCGTGCTGGGAATCCTGGCGCTGTCCCACACCATCAGGTCAGAAGGCATCTCTGCAGCATATGAAGCAGCTTTCACAGGAGCCAGAACAGGGTTTTGGATGTGAACATGACCTTTGGTGTCATTCAGAGCCAGGTCTGGCTCAAAAACCCCAAGGGAACCTTTCCCTTGTGTCACTAAAGGTGACCTAGGACTAGAACTGTAACGTGTCTGGGCTACAGTGTCTTTATAGGAACCTATAAAAGTAACTGTGGATATTTCCCACTGCCACTGTTGTTGGGAAAGTTGTTCATGAGCAGTAACATCCTGGTGGTTGTCATAGTGCTGAGATGAGCAACACCAGGTACTGTGGCCTGCCAAGCACTGTCTTGGCTCCTGGCACATTGTCTCTTTTGATGAGAGAAGCAGTATGGGCAGAGATTAGGAGGGCAAGCTCTGGAATCTGACTACCTGACTTTAAATCCAGACTCTGCCACTTAATAGCGCAACGACCTTGGGCAAGTTATTTAATCTCTCTGGCCTCAATTTCCTCACCAGTGTGGTAGAAGATAATAATACCTTCCTTCTGGGGTCATGTGCAAAGCTTTTAGCTTGATTTCTCGCACTTAATATGTTCAATAACTGTTAACTTTGTTGTTATTATCTGTGATAACCTACCAGAGAAACTTATGATTAGCTCTTTCTTTTAATCCTGGGTTGCAGGCAGGGAAACAGGCTCAGAGAGGTTAAGAACTTTGCTCTGTCCAGGTGTGATGGTGCACACCTGTAATCCAAGTGATTCAGGAGGCTGAAGCAGGAAGATCACAAATTCGAGGTCAGCCTTAGCAACTTAGTGAGACCCTGTCTCTAAATTTTTTTTAAAGGACTAGGGATGTAGCTCAGTGGTAAAGCACCACTGGGTTCAATCCCAGTACCAGGAAAAAAAATTTAAAAAAAAAAAAAAAAAAAAAAAAAACTGCATTCTGGTGATACAGCTGATAAGCAACAAACTCAGGTCTGTGTGGCCCCAGAGCCCATCTTCCTGCCACCGCCACCCTGCTCAGATAACCTGCTCGTGACAGTTCTGTGGGGATGAGTGAGCTGAACCAGTGTTCCTCAGGACGGAACTACCACTGGCATTCTCTCTGGGCAGGCCTAGCCTGTGCACTGCAGACCTTTGGCATCCTTGTTCCACTCAACAGACGGGAGTTGTACAGCATCAGGCTGAGGCCATTGATAAGACTGAGCAGTAGCGGCAGACCAGGAAAAGTTCCCAGAAGAAAGGAAGTCAACTTGAACTAAGCTTTGAAGGGTAGGAGGACCAGAAGAGGTGCTGAAGAGAGACCAGGCCAGGAGCCAGAAGGAGCATGCCCATGAGGGATCACGGTCAGGATGTTTCCAGAGTAGTCAGAGAAAGAGCAGGGTCTGCCCCTATAGACAGTGGACACCTGGCTGAGCATGGCCTTCTCTCCAGGCATGCTAATGGGACAGTGGCGGTCAGAACATGGGCTCCAGAGGCATCCTGGGACCAAGGCCTGGATCTGCCAGCTTTGTAATTTTCTTACGTTACTCAAATCTCTGAGCATGAATTTTTCCACCTATAAAATAGACTATAGACTGTCCTCACAGAGGAGCAGGAAGGATCAGAGTAGCCACTGTATGCGGCTCCTAGGGCTCAGTGCCAGGCACTTGGGGAGTAGAGAAGCTGGCCCAGGGTTACACAGCTGGGACTTCAGCTGTGGTCTTGAGACTGAAGTCAGTATTGTCTTTACCTACACTGACCCTTCACCCCAAAACTTATTCTAGCCAACTTGGGAGGACTGTGGTCCCATTCCCCATCCTGAAAAACCAAGGTCCAGAGAACCTAGCAAACAGTGTCAGGACAGACCTCTGTAGTCATGATGAACCGGGAACGGGGTGGGAAGCCATCGTTCCAGGCACAAGGCCCCTTCTTTCCCACACTGATGAAGACCCTCCCTGCAAGTCTAGCTCATCCCACCCCACTGCCTGTAAAAGGCTTGACACCCCAGTTCTCCCCACAGCCCAACTACCACTACACAGAGGAAATCCAATATATTTTGAAAGCCACTGCTATACTGTGTGCTGAGGAATTGTTTCACTTTATCTCAGCAGCCCTGCGAGAAAGATCATTTCTCTATCCCACTGCCCAAGCAGGGTGTTTGGAACCTTTGTCATTTTGACAACGAAGACTTTTTTTTTTTTTTTTTTTTTTTTTTTTTCATTTAGAACAATAACTGAGAGACATTGTCCCAGATTTCTTATAGATTAGCCAAGAAATAATTGTCTCTCTGTGTTCTAACCAATTCACTATTGTTAGTGATGGATATTGTCAATAGAAAAACCAACATAGCCAGGTGCAGTGGCATATGCCTGTAATCCCAGTTACTCGGGATGCTGAGGCAGGAGGATTGCCAAGTTCGAGGCCAGCCTCAGCAATTTAGCAAGATCCTACCTCAAAATTTAAAATAGGAAGGGCTGGGGTATAGCTCAGTAGTAGAGTGCTTGTCTAGCATGCATGAGGCCCTGGGTTCAATCCCAGTACCACTAAAAAGAAAAGAAAAAAACATCAGCTTTGCTAAAACTGCTTGTTGTAAAATTTGTTAATGACTAGACACTAACAGAAGAATCATTTTCTTAATAAAACTTAGAGCAACAAAATTTGACTGGGAAAATTAGATGTTGTAAAGATAACGGATGGCTGTGGGTAGAAGTGTGCTCTGCATTCAGGGTCAGAACTGTCCACTGAAAAATCTGATAGGAACCAAAGACTGTCCAATGAATGAAAATGTTATTGTAAAATGTATATGGAAAAGAAATGAATCCAATGATATTTTTTTTGAAAACATTAATAAAAAGGGGAGATACAATTAATCATATTTTTTAGAGAGTTGATCCAAAGATTCAATTGACTGTTCTTCAATCAAGTTGAATTTTCTTAAATACTTTCTCAGAGAAAGTCACAGTGTTAGAATTTCAATGAGCTGTTCATACAAACTTAAGAGTCAGACCTTCCTCAGGACTCACATAAGGTGCAAAGTTCAAGGCGGGTGTATGACCACCAGGATTTGAGGTTGATAAGAGCAGAGTTAGGTTTTGAGCCCGGGTCTGTCTGACTCCAAAGCCAGTATTCTTTTTGGTTTGGGCAGAAGCGAGGGGAAGGAAGGGAGACTTAGGGAGGGTGGAACTGTGACGTGCTGAGGGTTGGCAAAGCAGAGGTCTGCGGAAAGGCTCAGAGCTGAGCCTCGAGCCGTGGCAGCCCAGGCTGTACTTCCTTCAGATCCCTCCACTCATCTCAGGCCTCCAAGAGCAAACTGCAGCTCCTCATACTGGGGAAAGGCAGGGACCACAGCCTGCCTTCAGTCTTCTACAGTCACCAAAACTCAAGCCCTAGCCAAATCCCAGACATCCCCCTGGCAAGGGAACTTCGGCTTATTTCTTGTCATCTCTGACTGAGCTCATGCCCCACCCAGCTAACTCTGGGAAGACAGAAGGCCCAAATCTGCCACACCAGGAAGAGCAAGCCAATTCATCAGTGTCACTAACCCTTACCTTCCACTCCCAGGTAAGGGCACCAGGATGTGGTTTCTTAGCAGGAAGCAGTGACCTTTAGGTTTGATGTGAGCCAACAGAGACCAGAAAGAATCTGTGCCTACAACAAAAGTGCATTCAGAGTTGTTCAGCAAGTATTTACCACGTGCCTCCCAGATACCATGGCTAGCCGGGAGGGGACAGAGATGATAACATGGGGCCCCTACCCTTAAGTTTATAGAGTCACACCAGCACGATCATGTGACTTCCCTTGTGTTATATAGTACTTGGGATTGAACCAGAAGGACTCTACCACTGAGCTACATCCCAGCCCTTTTTATTGGTTTTTTGTTTGTTTGTTTGTTTGTTTAATAAATCCTCTCAACCCTCCTGTCTCAACCACGAGTAGCTGGGATTATAGGCATATGCCACCATGCCCAGCAGCCCATCTTTGCACAGTAACAAAGACCTGAGACTAGTGGTATTCCACGGTGGTAGAGCACTTGATTAGCGTGAATCAGCTCCTGGATTCAATCCCCAGCATTCACTTAATTCTTTCAATAATTCTGTGAGAAAGCTATTGTAGTGTTTCTGATGAGAAAAGAATTGCACAGAGCAGTTAAGTAACTTTCCCAAGTTCACACTGCTATATCATGAGAACGGAGATTTGAATCTACAAAGTGTGGCTCCAGCACCTGTGTTCTTAACTATCATACTCTCCTTGTTGAGAATTGGAGCACTAAGCTCCCAAAGAAGAGGCCAGTCTGGGGTGAAGGCCTTAGCTTCTCATGTCACCTCCCTGCCCACACCTACACACACACCCTGATTTTTAGACTCCCCCAAAAGTGATTCTACAAACTGAGCTGAAAGTAGCTTCTAGTCTTCTCCATCCCAGCTTCTGCCTCCCACCCCAAAGCTGTGCTATGGAAGCCGCCTCCTGACCCCAGGCCTGTGCCCACCATATCACTCTTTAGGAGGCCCCTTATCATTCACACCTCAGCCCTGTAGGCTTTGAAGGATCAGCAGTTTTGACAAGTGGGGAAACTGAGGCCCAGAGATGACTCTTGAATCTACATCCTTCTCCAAGCCACCAAGCTGTTAAAGAGAGAGCACCCTTATCACTGCCTTTACCACTGTGACCTGGGCATCTCCTGCCTTCCTCAGCTTACTTGTTAATTGGGATTTGCCTTCCCCATTATCAGCCTGATCTGATGCCACATGCTTTCAAGCTGAGGCTCTAGAAGAGTGCACCATGACAGAAGCGCACAGTTCTTCAACATCCCTGCTGCAAGTCCCAGTGCTGGGCTAAACCTCTCACCTACCTGCTTTCTATCTTCACACAACCATTTGAGACAGGTGGTATTATGATCCCTATGTACAGGTGAGGAGACTGAAGGCCAAGAAGACTCTGCCACTGAAGTGGTTCTCCCAGGACCATATGGCTGGTGTGTGACAAAGCAGGCTTCAGGACTAAGTTGCCAACGCTGGTAGCCACTCCACAGTATTATCAATCCCAAGACCAGGCTGGGCCAAGAGGCCTTTGTTTGCTATCTTGTTCTGAAGATAGTACGGAAAACAACAGCTGTTCCCTGCCTGGCTAGGAAGTGGGGCATGCTGGGTAATCATGAAGCCAGGCTGGTCTTGAGCAAGACAGGCCTCGTGGAAGAAGTGAATATGAGGGTAATCCTGCCCCAGGGGCTGTGATTCATCTGGCTGATCAATTCCAGCTGTATTTTAAAATCTCAGCCTGTTGCTAGAGAGTAGGATAGCAAGTTCTGGAGTGGGGTGGGGTGACTATCAGGTCATCCGACTTGGTAGGTCTGGAAAGAAGTCCAGAAATGAGCTTCTTGACAAGGGGCTCTCATATAGGTGGTGTGTGGGCCAGACTTGGGAATTCCTGACTCATCCAAAAACTGTTTTACACAAGTCTGTCTGCCTCAACTTTGTATCTGTGTGTGATAATAAAGAGGCAATACTGAAGTTACTAGGAGTTTAGACACCTAAGTTTGAATCTCAGCTCAATGTTGGCACCCTGTGTGATCCTGGGCAAGTTACCCTGTAAGAACCTGTGTTTTCTCATCTGTAGAGTGAGAATAACATCTACCTAGCAGGGCAGCTGTGAGGGTGCCAGGAGATAGAGCTTTAAATGGGCCTTGGTGGGGGTTATTAGAGCCATGGTTGCCCATGGATGGGGCTGTTTGCCGACCAGCTTTGTCTTTCCTTCCAGCCCCTTCATGAATAAGTTTTTTCCAGCCAGCTTCCCAAATCGACAGTATCAGCTGCTCTTCACACAGGGCTCTGGGGAAAACAAGGAAGGTCAGTGCCACCCACTTTCCCATGTGGTATGTCTTGGGTGTCTTCCCTTCCACTCCCCTTTGTCTCTCCAATATTGGGTTCTTCAGTAGTGTTAAGTGATGGAAGAGGCTGGCTCTGGAATCTCATGGCTTAGTTCATATCCCAGCTCTGCCACCACGTAGACATGGGACTCTAGGTGAATGCTTTACCTCCCTGAGCACTGGGTAGTTTTGTTGGGGTTTGGGTCCCCCCCCCAAATCTGTAAAATGAAAATAATAATTCAGCACATTCCTCATAGGCACAATTATTAGGACTGGGAGTAAATGAGTGGAAAGCACCGAGCACACTGCCTGGCTCACATAAGCACTCATAAAAAGCTCACTATCGGTGACCATTTTTATAGTGTTTATTTTTAGTGTGACTACCGTCCCACCTAAAATTTTAGAAAAGGAGTTCCACAGTTTTTTCTTTCTTCCTTTTTTTTTTTTTTTTTTTTTAATGAAAACTATAGGGACCTTAGGAGAGGCTGGGATTAACAGGTTATTTACAGCCTGGGTTCCAATACAGCAAGATCATCAATGGCTTAACCAAAGGGAAGCTCTCCCACCTCCCCTTTCTCTTTCTTTCTCATTCTCTATCTCATGAAATTCTAAGCTTGCAGAAGGTTATCACCCTCTTAACTAGTGCCTAGCGCATCCTGCTTTGTCCCTAGAGCGCAGCGATGTTTTGATTCCTTTCTGCATCTCTAGTGCATCTGTGCCAAGTAAACGATTGATGGAGTTTTCTTTAAAAAGCTAAGATTGGGGGCTGGAGTTGTGGCTCAGTGGTAGAGCGCTTGCCTAGCACGTGCGTTGCCTGGGTTCGATCCTCAGCACCACGTAAAAATAAGCGCATTGTGTACAACTAAAGCAAATAAATAGATATTTAAAAAAGAAGAAGAAGAAGCTAAGCTTGCCCCATAGAGTCTACAGAGTCCCAAGCCCCATCAGCCTCAAGCTCTGCCATACTCAGTGGTGACCCCCGGGTCCAGTCCGCGATGTCTACCATCACTACACACTGCAGCCAGAAGGAAGGACAGGCATCCCTGTCGTGGACCCATTTAGCTACGTGGGGTGGGGGGAGAGGTGGAGAACGTGACCTGAGTGGGTCAGCCTGGTGTCCAGTTAGGAACCATCAGCCGCTGTATGCAGTTAGGAACCACCAGCCACGCCCCTGGCGTCTTCCGGCCACCTGACTGACTCCTCCATCACTCCTTCCTGCCCACGCCCCGCCCTTTCCGCTGCCCCACTGGAGTGGAGTCGATAGTGGGAAGAACATCCGGCCGAGCACTGACGTGGGGTTCAGAACAGCGGAAGCAGTCCTTTTAACGGGGCCGTAAAGCGCGGCCGGGTGGCCCGTCTTCCGGTTAGCGACAACAGCCGCGACCGTCCCCACCGGCCTTCCTGGAGCACGGAGATCGTCGGACCCTGGCCGAGTCTCATTTTTTTCTCGTTGCTGCCCACTCCAGTCGGCACCCCTTTCTTCACCTTGGATCATGTTCAAGAAATTTGACGAAAAGGAAAATGTGTCCAACTGCATCCAGTTGAAAACTTCAGTTATTAAGGGCATTAAGAACCAACTGATAGAGCAATTTCCAGGTATCGAGCCATGGCTTAATCAAATCATGCCTAAGAAAGATCCCGTCAAAATAGTCCGATGCCATGAGCATATGGAAATCCTTACGGTAAATGGAGAGTTACTGTTTTTTAGACAAAGAAAAGGGCCTTTTTATCCCACCTTAAGATTACTTCACAAATATCCTTTCATCCTGCCACACCAGCAGGTTGATAAAGGAGCGATCAAATTTGTGCTCAGTGGCGCAAATATCATGTGCCCGGGTTTAACTTCTTCTGGCGCAAAGCTTTACCCGGCCGCAGAAGATACGATTGTTGCAGTCATGGCAGAAGGAAAACAGCACGCTCTGTGTGTCGGAGTCATGAAGATGTCTGCAGAAGATATCGAGAAAGTCAACAAAGGAATCGGCATTGAAAATATCCATTATTTAAATGATGGACTGTGGCACATGAAGACATATAAATGAGCCTTAGAAGGAATCCGTTTGTGCTAAATATGGATATTGTGTCGTATTTGTGTTTTGTGTCTGTGTGTGACAGCATGGTGACAATGCCTCTGTGGTTACACTGAATAAATTCAACAGATGCCTCAAAAACAAAAAAACTAGGGTGCTCTTAACACAGAGGAGAAAACAGAATTTGGGGGACAAGCAGCAGTGTGCTGCACTCGAATCTGGAAGGAGTGACTGCACCCTGTGACCCTGGCCAACCTCCACCACCTCTCTGGGCTTCCTCATTAGGAAGCTTGGAAGCAATTGAGAATGGGTCTGACATCAGGATGTCTACCAGGGGGCTCCCCACAAGAGCAACAACAGGGACTCCCTCCTGCCTTTTCTCCAGGCTTCCATCTCTTTCCTTCTTCTTCCTCTGCTAGTGAACTAGGGCTGCCAATAACCTTGATTCCTTTGGTAGCAAAGTAGAGTTTCCAGAATGTACTAGGACCTTGCTAAAGACCTGAGCTCAGTGACAGCTGGCATTGATTGAGTACCTGCTGTGTGCCCCACACTGTGCTAAGGACATTGTAAGGACAGACTCACTCCCATAGCAGCCCTATGAGGGAGGTGCTGTTCCCATTTTTACAGATGAAGCTCAGAGAGGGAACTGCTTTCCCTAAGGTCACCTAGCTACCAGTGGCAGAGCCTGTGCTTCTAGCACCAAGGACCACTTCCCACTGAACCTGTATCAAACCAGTATTCTCTCTGGATATCTTTTCCCTTCTCTAGAAGATTAGGGGGACTGGGGGAGGCTCCAGTGAGCTCTCCCCATCATAACATTCTCACCAGTCTGGGGCAGCCTCGGCTGAGCCCCTGGGCCTGTGGGCCTCTGACATTGCCCACAGCCATGCCCTCCTCAGTCCAGGGGCTGACAGGTGGGAGGGGCAGCCCTGCCCTGGGGAGTGGACTTACCTGGCCTCTCTGCCCAGAGATCGTCAATTATGAGTTTGACACTAAGGACCTGGTGTGCCTGGGCCTGAGCAGCATCGTTGGCGTTTGGTACCTGCTGCGGAAGGTAAGTAGCTGGGCCTGAGTAGAAAGGGAGGCTAGGGTGATGGGGGCACAGGGAGATGGTCTCACCCCTTACTTTCCCCAGCACTGGATTGCCAACAATCTTTTTGGCCTGGCCTTCTCCCTTAATGGAGTGGAACTTCTGCACCTGAACAACGTCAGCACTGGCTGCATCCTGCTGGGTGGACTCTTCATCTACGACGTCTTCTGGGTGAGTCAGCAGGGACACCAAAGATGTCCAGCTTTACACCTCCCACCTCCCTATTCCTCTGCCTGTCTGGTCCAAGTGGCAGTTATCTGATGGAAGTCAGTACCCCAGAGCAGGTCCTCTCAAGGCCCATCTGTGAGAGCACACTCAGTGCCCGGGGCCTTCCACCCACCCTCACGCCCCTAGCAGGAGTATAATTTAATTCCACATCTCCGTAACAAGCAAGTTGAGACTCAGGGCTGTTCAGACAAGGGCAGTACAATGCTGGAGAATGGGTCCATCAAGGTCCCTGACCTGGAGGACAGGCCAGCTGTGCTCAGGCTACACACCAGCCCTGGGCTTTGAGACTTAACCACATTTACTCTGTGAGGCCCCACTGAGGGACTGAGGTCAACCCAGCTCAGGCACCCTTTCCTTGGTCCCAGGTGGCCTCTTCTCCCCTGGGGTAGTTTGTGCCCAAAGTTTTTATCTCTCAGAAGGGACAGAACCTTGAACAGACAGCTGCCTGGCTTGGGCAGACACCTTTGAAGTTCCTCTTTGTTGCTCAGAACCAGGATCGTTGGCTACCTTGTTCAACCTCAGATCTTCTCTGGTGCCCTTGCCAGCCCCTGTCCTACTCCCCATAGGTCTCAGGCAGCAGCACATCCAGAAGTCCAAGGACAGCTCTTCTTTCCCATCTAGCCCCTTACCTCCCTTCAGACTGTTCTCTTCTCCTTCCAGGTATTTGGTACTAACGTTATGGTGACTGTGGCCAAGTCATTTGAGGCGCCAATAAAATGTAAGTGACCAGCCCCAGAGTGGGGGACATCCACTGCCCTCCCCAGTTGGCTTATGGTCCCTGTTTGGGTCAGCACTTCTCCCTTATCTCCTCCTCACATACCTCTTCCTCCTCCAAGATCTCGTGGGTTTCTCCAGCCTGGTTTCCTTCTCTTCATGGATTCTCTTGACTGTGTTCATGAGCAGCTGCTTTCTGCCCAGGCCCTGACCTTGGGCTGCTTGGTAATGATGCAGTGTGGTGGGAAATGAGCAGGAGTGGGTACAAGGTGTCCAAATATCCTGTTGTGGGGCATACAGGGGATTTCCAGAACAGGAGACCTCGGTGCTGAGAACTAAGAGCAGTGTTCCCTGTCCCACATCTCACACAGCCTTAGTTCTGTTTTTCAGTGTAGCCACTATTCATAAGTATTTAAGAATCCAGCTGTTGGGGGCGGCGCGGGGTGGGGGTAGCCCAACGATAGAGCACTTGCCAAGCATGCACAAGACCCTGGATTTAATCCACAACATGGCAAAAAAGAAAGGGAGGGGAGTCCCAATTATTGGCATCTTTAAAGAAGGGGGGAATTGGCCAGGTGCGGTGGCGCACGCCTGTAATCCCAGCACTTGGGAAGCTGAGGCAGGAGGATCACGAGATCAAAGCCAGCCTCAGCAATGGCGAGGCACTTAGCAACTCAGTGAGACCCTGTCTCTAATAAAATACAAAAAAGGTCTGGGGATGTGGCCCAGTGGTCCAGTGCCCCTGAGTTCAATCCCCAGTACCAAAAAAAAAAAAAAAAAAGTGGGGGAGGGATTTGTTTATACTACAGCAAGCTCAGGGATAGGAAATGTCAGGGGTGAGTTACTGACTCTCAGTGAAGTCACCAAGAGCCACGGTTACGTTGGTTCAGCCAACCCACCATTCTTCACATGTCCACCTGTCACTTGGCTAATCCCTTCATGGTCCCTAGATGGGATGACAGTTCCTAGCATTGGCTTCTCACACGGCATGTCCAGAGGCACAAAGGGGAAACTGTGTCCCATCAGGAAGGAGGTCTTTCTCCCCCAAATCCTCCTTCATGTTTCACCGACCAATATTGGGACTTGGACAGACCCAAATCCAAATTGTGCTTCAGAAAGGGGAAGGGGAAAAGCATGATTAGCCTGGGGTCTCAGCCCTAGACTAACCATAAATCACCCTCCAGGGTCACAAGGCTCAGGGGACCAGAACCAGTCAGACATGATAGCAAGAAAGGAGAAGGTAGCATCAGGAAGGTGGTCAACATTTCCCAGGCCTGCTTCACTGTCCTCTCCAATGCCAGGGGGCACAGTATGACTTGCCAGCCTCCAGAACTAGGTCTATAAGGGGAGGAAGGACTGTTCTCTAAAGGAAGGACACAGATACTGGGCAAGCCAGATGATACTCATGCCCCACAGTCTATGATGCTGAGCCCAGGGATAGGGGAGTCTGGAGATCCCAGCCAGGATGGCAGGAGCAGCTTTCCTAGGTTGCAAAGAAGAAATGCTCATTTATCAAGGATGAAAGGGCAGCGTGGGTGTTTGAGAAGAGTGCACCACTTCAGCAAAGGGCTGGAAGCAGGAAAACGCATGGGACACCCTGGGAGCACAGAACCACAGAGGAAGTCTGGCTGAGTTCAGCAGGGCAGCAAGGAAGGGGCTGGAAAGAGGGAGACACAGGCCAAATTTGGAGAAGCCAGGATGCCATGCCTAAGAACTTGACACTGCCCATTAAGCAGTGGATGAACAGGGAAATGACATTTTCATATTTAGTTTTTGGCACTTGGAATCTGATTTTCTAGATTAGGGAGACCTATTGTCTTGAGGTTTTTTGTTTTTGCAGTACTGGGGATCAGACCCAGGGGTGCTCTACCACTGAGCTACATCCACAGCCCTTTTTATTTTTTATTTTGAGACAGGGTCTTGCTAAGTTTATCAGGCTGGCCTTGAACTTAACAGTACTCCTGCCTTAGCCTCCTGAATAGCTGGAATTATAAGCGTTTACCACTGCACCTGGCCTAGATCTTCTAGAAGTGAAGTTCAGGAGCTGAATGATTTAAGAGCACATATGCTGGCAATGCATGGTAGCACCTGTAGCACCAGCTACTCCAGAGGCTGAAGCAGGAGAGTCACTTTAGCCCAAGAGTTCAGGGCCAGTATGAACAACACAGCGAGACCCCATCTTCAACAACAACAAAAAAGCACATATGGCTGGGCGCGGTGGCACACGCCTGTAATCCCAGCACTCTGGGAGGCTGAGGCAGGAGGATCGCAAGTTCAAAGCCAGCCTCAGCAATGGTGAGGCCCTTAGCAACTCAGTGAGACCCTGTCTCTAATAAAATACAAAAAAGGGCTGGGGATGTGACCCAGTAGTCGAGTGCCCCTGAGTTCAATCCCCGGTACCACAAAAAAAAAAAAAAAAAAGCACATATGAAGCCGGGCATGGTGGCGCACGCCTGTAATCCCAGCACTTGGGATGCTGAGGCAGGAGGATCGCAAGTTCAAAGCCAGCCTTAGCAACTTAAGGCCCTAAGAAATTAAGTGAGACCCTGTCTCCAAGTAAAATATTAAAAAGGGCTGGAGGGCTGGGATTGTGGCTCAGCGGTAGAGCGCTCGCCTAGGACGTGGGCAACCCGGGTTCGATCCTCAGCACCACGTACAAATAAAACGCATTGTGTACAACTAAAAGCAAATAAATAAAAATATTTTAAAAAAAAGGGGGGGGGGCTGGAGATGTGGCTCAGTGGTCGGGTGCCCCAGAACCCAAAAAAGAAAAGAAAAAAAAGAAAAGCACGTATGCTGGAGTCATACTAGGTGGGCTCAAGTCCCATCCTTGCCACTTGCTGCCTCTCCAAGTCCTGGTTTCCACATCTATAAAATGGAGACAGTAGTTGCTACCCCTCAGGACTGAGTGTCAGATGAGGAAGTCTATAAGTCACGGTGCACTGTACATTCAAGGGAGACGTAGACGGGCAGGGGCATCTCGGCGTGTATTCAAGAAGTGCAAGCAGCCGGGCACGGTGGCGCACGCCTGTAATCCCAGCACTTTGGGAGGCTGAGTCAGGAGGATCGCGAGTTCAAAACCAGCCTCAGCAATGGCGAGGCACTTAGCAACTCAGTGAGACCCTGTCTCTAATAAAATACAAAAAAGGGCTGGGGATGTGGCCCAGTGGTCTAGTGCCACTGAGTTCAATCCCCGGTACCAAAAAAAAAAAAAAAAAAAGAAGTGCAAGCTTAGCCAGAGCCCCAGGGCACCTCTGTGTGCATAGTGTTGCCAGAGCTGAGTTGTGTAGACACCCCTAGACACAAAGAAAGGCAGGAATTCTGGAAACAGGATTGTCCTCTTTGGCATAGCCATACACCACATTCAAACCACCACAAGGAAGAGTGCCCCACACAAAATCAGGGATGGGTTAGTACAGAAGGCACAGCATCGCAGCCATCTGTGTGTGCAAATCATCTAATCCTCAGTACCACCCCATGGGAATGCTTCCACAAGTAAGAAACCAAGACAGCTGAGTAACCTGTGCAGCGAAACTGCAGAGCCAGGCGCCAGGTCCTAAAGCCCACTTGTAACTGCTTCCCTGCTAACAACTGCAGCAGGATTCTGAGTAAGGGACTCTAATCAAGGAATTTGCAGTGGTGTGGCCTTTTCTCCCTTGGACATAAAGAGTCCATAGCCCAGGCTCACACTGCTTCAGAACAAGGACCACCATCTGTTCGCACTCCGTTGTCAGATGGAAAACTTTTGGATGTCAGAACTCTGTGGCTTTTTCTTTTTTTTAATTTATTTATTTACTTTAGTTGTATACAATGCAATGCATTTATGTTTACGTGGTGCTGAGGATCGAACGCGGGCCGCACACGTGCGAGGCAAGCGCTCTGCCGCTGAGCCACAACCCCAGCCCCCTGTGTGGCTTTTTTATCATGTACATCCTGGGCTTTAGGATCCCTCCCGTTGAACCAGAGGTTCTATAACTGTGAAAAGGCATTGAAATCGTATGGTATGTGAGTTATAGGTCAACAGAGGCATTAAACTTTCAGCCTAGATGACCCCAGATTTCTCCCCACTCTAGCCAGCTGTGGTTCCAGATGGAGATATTGCCCTCAGGCCTGTGATCATCAGTCCCCTGCCCCCAAGAAACACAGATGTGTGCATTTCATAGAGCAGTTGTGGGGGCGGGGAGTCTGGGTAAGCTGGGCTCCAGCCAACTTCAACTCCTCCCACCCTCTCTGCCTGCAGTGGTGTTTCCCCAGGACCTGCTGGAGAAGGGCCTTGAAGCAGACAACTTTGCTATGCTGGGACTCGGAGATATCGTCATTCCAGGTGACTACTGCGGTGTGGGCTGTGGTGCAAGGGGTGGAGAAAGTATTTTTGTAGAACAAGGAGGAGTACTGTGAAACAGATAGCCTTACTCTTTGGGGAAGGGAGTGAGAAAAAAGTCAGCCCGGGGTTTGATGAAGTATTCCACCTCAGCACACATCTGTGGAGCATGAGTCATGTGCCAGGCCCTGAGCAGAGCCTTGGACAGACAACAGCAAGTAAAACTGTCCTTATAGAGGGCCAGACACAATGGTGCACACCTGTAATCCCAGCAACTCTGAAGGCTCAGGCAGGAGGATCACAAGTTTGAGGAGGAAGAAAGAAAAATGCTCTGGTCCAGTTGAGTTGATAACTCAAGAACAAATGTACAATGAAAGACTAAGACACACCCTGGGGAAAAGCCCATCCTGTGACAGTCTTAAAGGAACCCGACACCTCTTGTGCATATGCATTTCCAGTGTTTCCAAGGATTACAGATGTCGTAGAATTGCCAGAATCCCCTTGCTCCCCTCCCCTGTGCTGAGAAGCCTCAGGGAGAGCACCTACATACATGGAGATGTGGGCCCCTGTATACTTTGATGCACAAACTGGCCTTTGAGCCTTGTCTCTCTCTAGATGTGGGTGCTGGTCTGTGTTCCCATGGGATATGGCACAAGGGCCTGTCCAAAGTGCCAAGTACAGACACGTCCCTCACATTGTCTGCTTGCCTCACCTTGGGACACCAGCATCCCAAATTCCCCGGCCAGAGACTTAGAACAGAGCCACACTCCCACTCAGGGCTGCTGAAGGCGCTGAGCCTTGGGTGCAATATGTCTACAGACCTGGGCTGAGTGACAGACAGCACAGTGAACTCCAGTGGCCATACTTGTTCCCCTAGTATCAGGTTCAGAACAGAAGAAGGTCAGAAGTCAGAGGGTTAGAAGCCTGCTAAAAAGAAGAAAACATGGAACAAATTAAAAGCCAACTTCTTTCCCATTGTAGGAAGTAATAACAATTATAATAACCAAGGATGTGGTAGGTGATTCTGTTTACAGTTCTTTCATCTTATGACAGGTGTATGAAGCAGAGGCTTGCCCTGTTTCACCAGTGAGGAAACACACTCAGAAATGAAGGGACTGTTAGAAATTAACATGTTTGTAAGCCAAACTCAGAAAGTGAAAGATCAGGTTTTCTGTCTCATATGAAGCTAGAGAGGATTAATGAAATTCTTTCTAGATGGGGGGGGGGGGGGGTGTGATTCTTTGTGTGTGTGTGTGTGTGTGTTACCGGGAATTGAACTCTGGAGCATTCAACCACTGGGCCACATCCCCAGCCCTTTTTTTTCCTTTTTTTTTTTTTTTGTATTTAATTAGAGACAGGGTCTCACTGAGTTGCCAAGTGCCTTGCCATTGCTGAGGCTAGCTTTGAACTCCCGATCCTCCTGCCTCAGCCTCCCAAGTGCTGGGATTACAGGCGTGCGCCACCACGCCCGGCTGGTGGTGATTCTTATGAAAAGCAAAGGAAGACCTGTAGAGTAAGAGGAAGGGGGTTGGGGGAGGGTAAGGGGAAATACTGGGGAACAGTATTGACCAAATTATATTGTTATATCATGAGCATGTAATTTGCAGAGCTGTGAGGTGGGATGGCTGGCTTCCCTGGTAACCAGGAGAAAGCCACTCCACCAAACAGAAGAAATGCCATCCATTGAACCATTTGGCTCACCAGAGGATGGTCTGTTACAGGCACCCCCACAGACTCCCAGTGTCCTTGTTGGTCACAGTTCTGGGCTTCAGGCAAGCCCAGGACATCTGCATGTCTGTCCCTCCCATATCCACATATATTTACAAATCTTTCAGCAGCCACAATAAATGTAAGTTGATGGCACCCTCACAGCCCCAGTGGAGCCTTGCTCTGAAGACCAGATGGACTGTTAGGAATGAAAGTTCCACTCTCCGTGTAAGCCCAGTGACTTGGGAGGTGGGAGCAAGAGAATTGCAAGTTCAAGGCCAGCCTCAACGAATAAGCAAGTCCCTAAGCAACTTTCTGAGATGCTGTCTCAAATATTTTTAAAAAATTTTTAAACAGCTGGGCACAATAAGGGAGTAGTAGGGATGATAGAGGTATTTCGGACTGGACAGAGGGGCGTGAAGGGAGAAAAGGGGCTACAGGCATAGGAAGGATAGTAAAATGAATGGGACATTGTTACCCTGTGTGCATATATGATTACATGACCTGTGTGACTCTACATCACGTACAACCAGATGAATGAGAAGTTATACTCCATTTGTGTATGATGTATCAAAATGCATTCTGCTGGGCTGGGGTTGTAGTTCACATGCCTAGCATGTGTGAGGCATTGGGTTCGATCCTCAGCACCACATAAAAAACAAATAAAATAAAGGTGTTGTGCCTATCTACAACTAGAAATACATTAAAAAGTGCATTCTGGGCTGGAGTTGTGGCTCAGCGGTAGAGCACTCGCCTAACATGTGTGCAACCCGGGTTCGATCCTCAGCACCATGTAAAGACAAATGCATTGTGTTACAACTAAAGCAAATAAATAAATATATTTTTTTTTTAAATAGTGCATTCTAGGGGCTGGGGTTGTGGCTCAAAGGTAGAGCGCTCGCCTAGCACGTGCGTGGCCCGGGTTCGATCCTCAGCACCACGTAAAAATAAATGCATTGGGGGCTGGGGTTCTGGCTCAGTGGTAGAGTGCTCGCCTAGCATGTGCGTGGCCCAGGTTCGATCCTCAGCACCACATACAAATAAACGCATCGTGTACAACTAAAGCAAATAAATAAATAAAAGTGCATTCTACTGTCATGTATAACTAATTGGAACAAGTTAAATAAATAAATAAGCCGGGTGTGGTGGCGCATGCCTGTAATCCCAGCACTTGGGAGGCTAAGGCAGGAAGATCAGGAGTTCAAAGCCAGCCTCAGCAATGGCGAGGCATTTAGCAACTCAGTGAGACCCTGTCTCTAATAAAATACAAAAAAGGGCTGAAGATGTGGCCCAGTGGTCTAGTGCCCCTGAGTTCAATCCCCGGTACCAAAAAAATTTTTTTTAATTAAAATAAATAAATAAGTAAGTAAGATTTTCTTTTTTTTTTTTTTTTTTTTTTTTTTTTTGTGGTACCAGGGATTGAACTCAGGGGCACTCAACCACTGGGCCACATCCCGGCCCTTTTTATATTTTATTTAGAGACAGGGTCTCACTGAGTTGCTAAGTGCCTCGCCATTGCTGAGGCTGGCTTTGAACTCGCGATCCTCCTGCCTCAGCCTCCCAAAGTGCTGGGATTACAGGCGTGCGCCACCGCGCCCGGCTAGTAAGTAAGATTTTAAAGGGCTGTGGATGTGGTTCAGTGGTAAAGCATCCCTGTTTTCAATCCCCAGTACTTTAAAAAAAAAAAAAAAAAAAAAAACTAGCCCAGAGCTCTGGACCCTCTATTAGATAGAAAACATTTGTAGAGTTCAGCCACCAGGGGGCGCAGAGTTTTGCCTCTTCAAAAAGGCATCATTGGTCTGGCTCTGCCCACTGCCTCCCTACTCACAGGCTTCACTCACTGAGGAGTAACTCATTACCCTCTCTCTTTCATTTATTTATTCATTGATACTAGAGATTGAACCCATGGGGGCTGAACCATATCTCCAGCCATTTTTATTTTTTTTTATTTTGAGACAGGGTCTCACTAAGTTGCTTAGAGTCTTACTAAGTTACAGAGGCTGGCCTTGAATTTTTGATTCTCCTTCCTGGGCCTCCCAAGTCGCTGGAATGGCATGAGCCACCACATCCAGCTCATTTCTCTCTTTTAAAGTAAACCTATGGGAGGGTGGGTATAACTCAGTGGTAGAGCACTTGCCTAGCATGCACAAGGCCTGGGGTTCAATCCCCAGCACTGCAAAACACACACACAATCGTGTGTTGTCACTTGGTGCTTCTGATTTTCTTGAGAACTTACTCTCAGCTAAATGAGACTCAGCCTTTGCCCTGTATGATCCTGAAGACCAGTGAGGGAGACAGACACACAGAATCTGTGGTGTGTGCGCAGCATGAAGGCTGGAGCAGCTGACTGTATCTTGGGGACTTAGAGGCTTCTGGGTGGGGGCTGGGTTTTGAACAATGAGTAGAAATGCGGAGGGTGGACAGAGCTAACTCTCCTCTCCTGAGCTCTGCAGGGCTTCCTAATGGTCTGCTTCCTGCTCTGCTCTCCCCCCTCCAGCCAGGCAGCTGCACAGGAGTCTTTTTTCAAAGCCTGTTTTAGATTTTCTCCTCCCTAGAACTCTTTTAGTGTGTCTTCTGCTCGGGATATAGACCCAGCTCGTCCCCATAGTGCCTGGTGCCTTGCACAGCTGGCCCAACCCTGTGTCTACTGCTCTGGGCTGCAGCCTTACTAGACCTCCAGTGCCTACTGACTCCCCTGCCAAGCCCTCTTCCCTGGGGTCTTCACACACACCACTTCCTCTCCTTGCAGGGGTCACTTCAGAGAAGCCCTGCTTTATCCCCCCTCTTCCACCAGCAGACTAGGTTCCATTGTAGCACATCTCCCCGTGACACAGGACGCACCCCTTCACAGTTAGAAGCCTCACTAACTTTTGTCCCTATTTGAAGTATGTCAGAGCATGATTCCCCTCTGCTCCTTTTGCTGAGCTCTGAGAGGTTAGCCTCTATTACCCATAGTGTCTGGTGCTTAGTAGGTGGTCAGTAAACACTGGGACAAGAGACCCAATATGACATAGTGTAGTGCTGTGAGATGCCCCGTCATTGTAGTCCCAGGCCAAAGGAAAGTCCCAGGACTTTTCTTATTGTTCTAGGTTGAAAAATGGAATTTCCACTGGTACTTGCAGCATTGGTCACACCTTTGACCCCCAGTAATTGCTTTATGACTGGGAACACCAGGTTGGGGACCAAGCCCAGTCTCTGTCCTCTGTCCATGCTCCCCTCTAACCCTGGCTTTCTTCCACAGGGATCTTCATCGCCTTGCTGCTGCGTTTTGACATCAGGTAAGCGCGGGAGGGCCTGCTGGGCGCTAGGGTTCTCCCAGGATTCTCCAGTGGCTTTCCGGAGCCCAGAGGAGGGACCTGAGGGGACCAGACCCTCCACCCCCACAGCAACCAGAGCAGTTCTGATTTCATCTACATTCAGAAGGTGTAAGCATGCCAAGAGTCCACGGCCAAAAGTGGTTTTCTGTTTTGTTTTAAGTTGAGAATCATAGGCCAAGAGATTTAAACCTAAAAAGGTCCTGGTGGTACTTGTAGTGCTTTCTCACTGTGTGCCCTTGGCAAGTGGCCTGACCCTTATGAGCCTCTAGTTTCTTATCCTTGAGGTAGTGAGAAACAAGAGTTTCTACCTTAAAATTGCCCTGATAATGGAGAAGGGAGTGCTGAACACATGCTGACCTTGGTGGCTCTGGGGGAGGTCAACTATAGTCATAATTGTTGTCCTCATCCTTTATCAGCCTGTGGTCAGGTCATCATGTCCCAGGTGCGCAAGGTGTTTCCTGCCTTCTCCTTACTGAGATTCTTTTGGTCCAAGATAGAAAGTGAACACAAAGGCTAGGCGCAGTGGCACAAACCTGTAATTCCAGCAACTTGGGAAGCCAAGGCAAGAGGATTGCAAGTTCAGGGCTAGCCTAAGCAACTTAGACCCTTCCTCAACATAAAAATGGCTAGGGGTTGGGCTGGGGTTGTGGCTCAGCGGCAGAGCACTTGCCTTGCACGTGCATGGCCCGGGTTCGATCCTCAGCACCATGTAAACATAAATGCATTGCATTGTGTACAACTAAAGTAAATAAATATTTTTTTAAAATGGCTGGGGGTGTAGCTTAGTGGTAGAGCACCCCTGGGTTCCATCCCTAGTACCAAGGGGAAAAAGAAAAATAAAACACAGGGGATAAAAGGGGCCAGCTTGGGTCACCACCTAAAACAAAAGGTCGTTTGGGAGCAAAAGCACCTGGGCAGCTGGGCCTCCTGCCAGCAGTGGGTGCACATGACTGTTCGTCATTTTATGCGCAGTCCCCCCAGCCAAGGCTTGTGTGTGTGCGCACTCAAGTTTGAGGTAGTTTGTGAAATTTTCATCTCCTTACACCCAGTAATTGCAAAAATAGTACTAGTGTTGACAGTGGCAATAACGATCTCAATGCCAGCATCGTTGAAATTCTATTTGAAGGCCAGGTGCAGTGGCACACGCCTGTAATCCTAGCAGCTCAGGAGGTTGAAGCAGGAGGATCACAAGTTCAAAGCTAGCCTCAGCAACTTAGTGAGACCCTAAGCAACTTAGCAAGACCCTGTCTCTAAATAAAATATAAAAATGGGCTGGGGGTGTCGCTCAGTGGTTAAGCGCCCCTGGGTTCAATCCTTGATACAAAAAAATAATAATAAGCTGGGCGCGGTGGCGCACGCCTGTAATCCCAGCACTTGGGAGGCTGAGGCAGGAGGATCGCGAGTTCAAGGCCAGCCTCAGCAATGGCGAGGCACTTAGCAACTCAGTGAGACCCTGTCTCTAATAAAATACAAAAAAGGGCTGGGGATGTGGCCAGTGGTCAAGTGCCCCTGAGTTCAATCCCTGGTACCAAAAATAATAATAATAATAATAATAAACCACGAAATTCAGTTTGTTTGAGTGGGCTTCTCTTAACACACAGGCTGACACTTTTGAAGGGCCCTGGCCAGGTGGTAAGTAGAGGTGCATTCTGGACCAGCCAGTTCTACTCTTGGCTGTTCTGAGTTAGCACAAAGAGAAACCCACAGAAGTCCCTTGGTTCGTTTGCTGCAGACAAGTTCAGCTGCTAGCACCCTCAGAGGCAGAATTCCTTCCTAGTGTGGGCCCTCAGGGTAAGCAAGCCCCTCAGAATGGTTCTGGAATCAGCAGAGTATTCCCAAAGGGAGTCACTTGTACCCCATTGCTCATAACAGAATTGCTCTCAGTGTACTTGTTTGTAGCTCAAGACTTAGAAGCAACCAGGGGCTGGGGCTGTAGCTCAGTGGTAAAGCGTTCGCCTCGCATGTGTGAGGCACTGGGTTTGATCCTCGGCACCACATAAAAACAAATAAAGATACTGTTTGTTCATCTACAACTAAATAAATATTAAAAAGGAAAAAAAAAAAGCAACCAGGGCAAGGAGAGAGGAGAGTCAGAAGTATCCATTCACTCCACAGATGTTACCTGAGCCTCTAGTACCTAGTGGGCACTGTTCCAGGTGCTGAGGACACACAGAGGTTATGTAGCTGGCATTGTAAAGGGAAGTCAGGTAATGGCAATGCCAGGTTGAATATGATTCATGTATTCTGAAGGGAACCTTGGATGAATCACCTCCAGGAAGCCACTGGCATGCAGCCAGCATCTGTTTAGCACCCACAAAAAGGTTAGCCGGCGTGGTGGTGGCGCACGCCTGTAATCCCAGCACTTTGGGAGGCTGAGGCAGGAGGATCGCGAGTTCAAAGCCAGCCTCAGCAATGCGAGGCACTTAGCAACTCAGTGAGACCCTGTCTCTAAATAAAATACAAAAAAAGGGCTGGGGATGTGGCCAGTGGTCAAGTGCCCCTGAGTTCAATCCCTGGTACCAAAAATAATAATAATAATAATAATAAACCACGAAATTCAGTTTGTTTGAGTGGGCTTCTCTTAACACACAGGCTGACACTTTTGAAGGGCCCTGGCCAGGTGGTAAGTAGAGGTGCATTCTGGACCAGCCAGTTCTACTCTTGGCTGTTCTGAGTTAGCACAAAGAGAAACCCACAGAAGTCCCTTGGTTCGTTTGCTGCAGACAAGTTCAGCTGCTAGCACCCTCAGAGGCAGAATTCCTTCCTAGTGTGGGCCCTCAGGGTAAGCAAGCCCCTCAGAATGGTTCTGGAATCAGCAGAGTATTCCCAAAGGGAGTCACTTGTACCCCATTGCTCATAACAGAATTGCTCTCAGTGTACTTGTTTGTAGCTCAAGACTTAGAAGCAACCAGGGGCTGGGGCTGTAGCTCAGTGGTAAAGCGTTCGCCTCGCATGTGTGAGGCACTGGGTTTGATCCTCGGCACCACATAAAAACAAATAAAGATACTGTTTGTTCATCTACAACTAAATAAATATTAAAAAGGAAAAAAAAAAAAGCAACCAGGGCAAGGAGAGAGGAGAGTCAGAAGTATCCATTCACTCCACAGATGTTACCTGAGCCTCTAGTACCTAGTGGGCACTGTTCCAGGTGCTGAGGACACACAGAGGTTATGTAGCTGGCATTGTAAAGGGAAGTCAGGTAATGGCAATGCCAGGTTGAATATGATTCATGTATTCTGAAGGGAACCTTGGATGAATCACCTCCAGGAAGCCACTGGCATGCAGCCAGCATCTGTTTAGCACCCACAAAAAGGTTAGCCGGGCGTGGTGGCGCACGCCTGTAATCCCAGCACTTTGGGAGGCTGAGGCAGGAGGATCGCGAGTTCAAAGCCAGCCTCAGCAATAGCGAGGCACTTAGCAACTCAGTGAGACCCTGTCTCTAAATAAAATACAAAAAAAGGGCTGGGGATGTGGCCCAGTGGTCAAGTGCCCCTGAGTTCAATCCCTGGTACCAAAAAAAAAAAAAAAAAAAAAAAAAGAGGTTGCTGAACCGTAGCATTAATTGCTGTCTTGTAAATGATGACTTGTCTGTGAAGTTTGTGTTATTATTTCTCAAAGCATGAACTGGGGATGCGGATGTAGTTCAGTGGGAGAGTGGCTGCCTAGCATGAGTGTGACCCTGGGCTTGATCCCCAGCACTGCCCACCCCCCAAAATTAAAAGGATCCACTTGTATCAGATTCACCTCAGTTGTTTTCAAAATGTAGATTCCATGGCCTTGCCCTGAGCTTATTAGATCACCTTCCCTGGGGGGAAGGGGGACAGCATACCCCTGTGATCCTAGCAGCTGAGGGGACTATGACTACCAGGATTGTAAATTCAAGACCAGCCTCCAATTTAGCCAGACCCCGTCTCAAAATTTTAAAAGGGCTAGTGATGTAGCTCAGTGAAAAAGCACCCCTGGGTTAAAACCTAGTACCCAAAAATGGTCACCCTCCCTGGACACTGGATCTAGAGCCCTACTTTTTTTTTTTTTTTTTTTTTTTTTTTTCCTTCCTTCACGAGCTTTCTAGATGAATTTTTTTTTTTTTTTTTTTTTTTTTTTTTTGTACTTGGGGATTGAATTCAGGGGCACTTGACCACTGGCCACATCCCCAGCCCTTTTTTTGTATTTTATTAGAGACAGGGTCTCACTGAGTTACTAAGTGCCTCGCCATTGCTGAGGCTGGCTTTGAACTCGCGATCCTTCTGCCTCAGCCTCCCAAAGTGCTGGGATTACAGGCGTGCGCCACCGCTCCCGGCTTTCTAGATGAATTTTTTTATGCTAACTAAACTTACAGCTACTGTTCTGAGTTATGGTATTTGATATTCATGACACCAAGGAGATGGGCTCATGGTTTTCCTGTTTTGCAGATAAATAAACAGGCTGAGAGAAAGTGACTTATTCAAAGATACATAGCTGGGGCAGTAATAGAGTGTAGCCCGGAACTCTGCCAGCCCCACAACCTGCAGGGTCTCCCCCAGCTCCCTCCTTGGAAGGGATACTGCCACTCCAATTCCCATGCTAACCCTGGTCTTTTTTCCCATGCCTTCCTGGAAGCTTGAAGAAGAATACCCACACCTACTTCTACACCAGCTTCGCAGCCTACATCTTTGGCCTGGGCCTCACAATCTTCATCATGCACATCTTCAAGCACGCCCAGGTGAGCAGGACTTACAGAGAGGGCTTATCTGTCATGGGTACGAACAGTCCAGAGGCAGGTGCTGCCCAGGGGTATCAGAGCAATCCCGTTTGTGATTCTCTTGACCTTGCGCTTGTGGTTGCCAGATGGCTGCCGTACTCCAGGCAACACATGCACTCCAGTGGCAAAGAGGAAGAAAAAGCCTAGCAGTCATGCTGCCCGCATGATCAGGAATACAGGAACTTTCCCAGAACACCATCAGCAACTTTTTGCTCACTTCTCATAGGCCAGATAGATCAGTATCACGTGGTCCCTCCTGGGAGCAGGAGTGTGTGGGGAAGAGGATTGTGCTTCTCAAGCTCTGTAGTGGAGGCATACGGAGAAGGACAGGATTGGGTGGGTGTTGGGTGTCCATTCCAGTGTCCACACAGATGAGTGATAAGGTGCTGAGGCCTCTCCTCCATCTTCTCCCAAAGTTAGCCAAGGCTCTTCCTCCTCTTTCCACCTAGATGGGTACTGGGTACTGAGCTGCCAGAGTGAACTAGCATAGCACAAGGGCTGGGAAGGAAACAGGAGAAGATGGGATTACCTCCTCTCTACTGGCAATAGGAGGAGCTCTTATCTGTTGAGCATCCCACATACCTGGCTCTGTGCTCATGAGGATCCCTAAGAAAAGACGAGAAAACTAGAGCTCAAGTACCACACCTGAGTATGTATGTAGTGGAGCCAGGATTCAAGCCTGGGTCAGCAAGGAAACCAGGCCCATGCTCTTCCCTGGCCATTGGAAAGGCGTGTGCAACAGAGGCTAAGGGAGCTAGCTCTGTTGGGAATCCAGACCAGTCCATTCAGTTATGCTTGGTTTTCCTCATTCATAAAACCAGAAAAAGGGAGATAAATAACAGCCACCTTGGGGTGGTTTGAGGATGAGTTAATATAATTGAAGTACCCAGAGACACCCTGGACCAGTTAAAATCAGCTGTCATCACAGTAGTCCCCCTCACCCTCATGCAAACTTTTGCTATGGTTTCAGTTACTGATAGCACAAAAACATTAAATGACAAATTCTTAAAAATAATTCATGCCGGGCCGGGCGCGGTGGCGCACGCCTGTAATCCCAGCACTTTGGGAGGCTGAGGCAGGAGGATCGCGAGTTCAAAGCCAGCCTCAGCAATGGCGAGGCACTTAGCAACTCAGTGAGACCCTGTCTCTAAAATAAAATACAAAAAAAGGGCTGGGGATGTGACCCAGTGGTCGAGTGCTCCTGAGTTCAATCCCTGGTACCACCAAATAATAATAATAATAATTCATAAGTTTTAAATTGTATGCAGTTCTGAGTATCATGATGAAATCTCTCACCATCCCTTTTTCAAGTGGATCCACACTACGCACTACCCACCCATTAGTCATCTGGGTTACAGATAGGGTTCAGTACTACCCATGGTTTCAGGCATTCACAATAGGGGATGGGGTGGGTACTACTGTACTATTGTTGCCTTCCCTTTGCCCCCTCCTCATGACTCAGCCACAGAAAAACTGCCTTTGAATTCACTACAAAAGCTTTTTATTGATCACTGTTAGGCACTGTGTTAAACCCTTTACAAAAAGTCCCTTAGCCCATAGGTGGAGATACCAAGAACCCTTGCAGAACCACCTTGCACTTAGCTCTGCTCCAGATGGCCTCAGGAGCCAGCTTAGATTGACATGCACTTGGCAAGGGGATCACAGAGTGAGTGGATCTGGGTTGGGTGACTAGTTCAAAGGCCTTTTGGAGGTCTCTGCTCCAGCTCCTAACCTCAGAACTATTCCTCTGGCAGCCACCAGGTGGCAGGCTTGCCTTCTGTCTGGCGGGATTCAAAGGAGGAACTATTCCGAGCTCTCACACATGTAGGGAGCAGGAGTAAGAGGTGGTCCTCTCCTTTGTAGGGAAATTGCAACCCCAGGAGGAAGGGAGAGTTACCCAGGCCACACAGCAAGTTGACCTGGGCCCCTCCAAAGCCCTAGACTCTGGTCCCTGTCCCCAGGCCTAGCTATACCCCAGCTGCTGCTCAGCCCTTCTGCCCAGTCATCCAAGTAGGCATCACCTTTACATTCCTTCTTGGGAAGGGCGTCAAGGACACTAGGAGAACCTGTTCCATGAAGCCCCCTCTCTCCAAGACACAGGTAGTCCTGGTGCCAGCATTGCTTCAGGCAGGGTTCGCCTCAGTGTCCTCTGTGAGACCTCCAGCTTGTCATCCTCTTTCAGAAACCTGCTTCAAGCCAGGAAGCCAGCAGCCCCCTCAGGAAGGCCTTTGGAGATGATTGGGTATAACGTCCTCATTGTGCAGAGGGAAAGGCAGGCCCAGAGAGGGAAGTAGTTAGTTTAGCCATGGTGACATAGCAAAGCCAGTGGAAAGCCAGGAGCCTGACCCCCAGCTCACTTCCCTGAGCAGTACAGCCCTCCTTCTCCTCAGCACTGACTGGAGAAGCTCCCTGAATCCTTGAGAGGAAAGAAAATAATACAGGCCTGTATCCTAACAGTGAACCTACTCCCTCCTAAAGGAGCCCTTCCCATTGGCCCTTGAAGTCCCTCAGTTCCCAGGTGAAGCTGGCTGCAAGGGAAGAGCCAAGTTTCTATCTCCCTACCCTAGAAACCCTGTCTGCCCAGTCTGGCTTTGGTGAATAGAATGCACTAGTCTTAGAGGCAGAGGAACCTAGGTCCAAATTCTGTCCAACTGTGATTTTGAACAGGTCCTTCAATTAGCCTTGCTAAATTGCTGCGGCTGGCTTTGAACTCAATTCTCCTGCCTCAGCCTCCTGAGCTACTGGGGTTACAGGCATGTGCCACTGAGCCCAGCACAAATTTTTCTCTTGAGTACCATTTAGCTGCTTTTTACCATTTGTTTTTGTTTGTTTGTTTGTTTTTAGTTTTAGATGGACACAATACCTTTATTTTTTTTGCGGTGCTCAGGATCAAGCCTAGTGCCTCACACATGCGAGGCAAGCACTGAGCCACAACCCCAGCCGTTCTTACAGGTTTTGATATGAACCTTTGTCATTTTAATATTGTTTTATTTTGTTTTATGCTTATTGCACTTGTCCTGAAGCCTAGTACACAGCAAAGACTTAATGCCAGTGGAAGAAGCACAGATGTCCAGAGTCAAATCCCAGCTCAACCACTTACACATCTGTATGACCTTGGGCAGATCATTTCCTCCTGAGTTTCAGTAACATCATCTGTAAAAAACAGATCCTAATATTTAGGGTATTAATAGATTCAAGGATAATCTACATAAAATGTGGTTCACAGCCCACCTGGGCAGGTGCCAAGAAATGATCTGAAGATCTGACTGGAGAGTGCAGAGGAAAGAGTCCTTTGTTCTCTGACCACAGGCTGCTCTGCACCAAGAATGGTGTTTCCAAGACACCCTAACACCCCCGAAGAAGCTGTTCACTTAGTATTTATCAGGCCCTCTGCTGATTGGCATGCAGCAGTGAAACAGGACTGCTGGAGGCCCGCCCTCACCAAGATGGTGAGACACCAGGCAGCAAGGGCCCAGGAAGGTTCCCTATGGGTTGCCCAGGAAAAGCTCTAAGGGAGACTTGGAGGGCACTCTGGGAGCACGCATGAAGGAGACCTGTTGCCTTGCAAGTGCAGGCTCCACACAGAGGTGATGTCTGAGCTGAGTGCTGAAGGAGGAAGAAACCAGACAGAGGCGGGGAGAACCTCTAGGCAGCAGAAACAGTACACACAAAGATCCCAGGACTGGCCAGAGCAGGGTAGGTCAGATGAGGATGGAAAAGGAAGCAGGAGCCACGTTTCATGGGGCCTTCACAGCACTGGCCAGCACTGGGAACTTTGGAAGGATGAACTGTGGGTCGATGTCTACCTTTCAGGTGCTGCAAGGGAAAGGCCGGCATGCCTGGGCCGTGGAGATGGGCTGAGACATGCCAGGCAGGTCAGCTCGGGCCTGCACAGCAGGGCATCCTCATGCCCTGAGGGGCTCTTAGTATAGTTGTCCTTTCTCTAAACCCAGCTTTACCTGTAGTCTCAGCACAGACTTTTGGGGCCAGATCACCTGGGGGTAAATCCTGGGGAGCCAGTGACCGCTGGGTCACCTTCACACAAGCTGTAGCAAACTCCGCAAGCATAGCAGCTATGTCATCATCGTCCCCATTACAGAAGCATCCCCCAGAGCATTTGCTGAAATTTGAGCCACCTACCCCTGGGCAGCAAGGCCTCTGAGAATGAGATGGCCCAGGAGGTTGCAGTTGGGAATCTGGTGTGGAGTGATTCTCGCGCCAGCCAGCCAGACTCCTGAGACCCCTTCAAGCCCTGCGTCTGTGAGAGTCTCCGTGTCTGCTGCAGTCCCTCCCAGGGAGGAGCAGCTCTGGTCTGGGAGTCCAGGAGCACCGGGTTCAGGTCCAGCCCCTGCCTTGCTCTACCAACCTGGGAGGACTGTCCCGCAGTTGAGCCCAAGAGAGGGTTGGGGTGCTGGGCATGGCCCTGAGCAGCTACCCTGCCCAGCACTGCCTGACCAGCCTCCCCCCACAGCCTGCCCTTCTGTACCTGGTACCTGCCTGCATTGGCTTTCCTGTCCTGGTCGCGCTGGCTAAGGGAGAAGTGACCGAGATGTTCAGGTAAGGCTGGGTGGGGCAGACATTCGCATGGACCCAGGTGCACCTTCGGGTGGCTGAGGGGCTGGAGGTGCACATCTCCTGGGACCACTGTTCCCTCCACCTGCTCCACTTCTCACCGTGCCTTCCACACCTGAGATATGGCTGTGGATACCGGTGGAAGCCTTTGCCTGGGCCAGGAGCCGAGGCCTCAGGGCCTCGCTGCCTCACAGCCTCACAGCAGCTGGTCTTAAGAGAACACTAGTGTTTGTTTCTCCCCAACCCACTGCCCAGGGTCCTGGGTTCTCAGCCTGGCTCTGCCATCAGGTGACTTGAAGCATGTCTTTCTCCTCCCCAGCATCAGTTTCCACACGTGAGCCATGGGACAGGGGATGTGTGGGAGAAAGCACCCTCTATTCAGGCTCAGGCGTTGGTCCCTGTTAGCCGCCTCCGTGGCCTTCGCTGCACAGCTCACTGCTTTCTCTACATCTCAGTTTGTCTCATTCACACACCCCTTCCCCAGGGCCACATTCACATCTGCCACACCTTATGCACAGCCCCACCCCTACCCCAAGGCCTGCGTGACTTCAGCAGGTGTCTGCTCCCTAGCACCACAGACCCTGCCTGCCAGGGACCTAGAAATAGCTGCCAGCTGCGATTAAGCTGCCCACTTGGGGGCTTCCACCCAGCTCCACCTGCCTGGTCTCTTAAGATGCCCCTCAAGCGCCTGCCAGGGCCTCTTATGCACCTGGCTGCCCACAGGGCAGCCTGTGACTCACCCCTCCCCCATCCCTGCCCCTGTCCTCCCTGTCCTGCCTGGAATCCCAGCTCCCAGCCTGCCTGCCTGCCTCCTGGCCTGGCAAAGCCCCGTGGTCTCTGAGGCAAGTGGGGTGGGGAGATGAACTTGAGGACAGATTTGGGGAACCTTTGGGGTGAATCATGGCACCTGATCCCGGAGTTCAGCACCTCACCCTCTTAACTCATCCAGCCTCAGACCCTGCCACCCCATCCCCTGGGGTCACCTCCCTAGCTCAGTCCTGTTATACCCTCAGCAGCCAAAGCTCTGCCCAGTCACCCAGTTGGTGCTTGGTGTCCCTAAATGCTCTGCTATCCAGGCACCCTGCCCCACCTCTGCCCCCTACTCACCCAGGAGGTCCTTGGGTAAAGGTGAAAAAGCAGGGTCTCTCTCTCTCTCCCTCCTTTCCCCCCTCCCCTCTCCTCTCCTCTCTTCTCCTCTCCTTTTCTCTTCTCTTTCTTTTTTCTGTGGTGCTAGGGATTGAATCCAGGGCCCTGTGCATGCTAGACAAGTGCTCTTCCACTGAGCCACACCCCCAGCCTTCTTTTCTTTTTGTCCTTTTCTCTCCCTAGATTTCCACTTTTTGCTTTATTTTTTCTTTTACTGTTGTTTTTTGTTTTTTGTTTTTGTGGTGGTGGTGGTGGTGGTGGTGGTGGTACTGGGGATCACCCAGGGTGTTTCACCACCAAGCTGCATTGCCAGCCCTTCTATTTTATCTTGAGATGGGTCTTGCTAGGTAGCTGAGACTGGCCTCAAACTTGACGATCCCCCTGCCCCAGCATCCCAAGTAGCTGGGGTTATAAGCATGGGCCATGTCACCTGGCTCATTTATTTTTAAATAGTTTCAAAATTTGGTTTAAACATGGTTCAAAATTCCACAGCTGTGCGAGGGAGAACATCCTCCCGCCCCAGCCTCCCGGCAAGGCCAGCTCTCGCGGACATTCAGGAACACCTGTGCTCTGAAATGCAAATGTGCGCACACGCTGTCTCACTGATGGTGGCATTCTTAAGCATTCTGCATCTTGATTTTTTTTTGCGTGTGTGTTTTTGTGGTTTCCTGGTCCTGGGGGTCAGGCCTCACACATGCTGAGCACACCCAGCTCCACTGCCAGCCTTGGTTTTTACTGAGCCCTCCACAGCACCACGTGGCACTGCCAGGGCACCCTTGCCCTTCTGCTCAGCTGCATGGTTCGTCCTTGCAGAGGTGCATCTGTCCTTGTTGTCCAAGTAATACTGGGCTCTTTTCACAAAGTCTGAAAGTGCAGAGCAAGATGAAAATAAGACAGTTGTGCTCCTTGCCCCTTGGAAAGGCAGTCTGTCCTCCCTGAGTCTTTCCCTCTCCATCTCTTGTTCTCTCTCTCTGTCTCTGTCTCTCACACAGCTACGAGTCCTCTGCGGAAATCCTGCCTCATACCCCGAGGCTCACCCACTTCCCCACGGTCTCGGGCTCCCCTGCCAGCCTGGCCGACTCCATGCAGCAGAAGCTAGCCGGCCCTCGTCGCCGGCGCCCGCAGAATCCCAGCGCCATGTAATGCCCAGCGGGTGCCCACCTGCCCGCTCCCCCCACTGCCCCGGGCCCAAGGTAGGGCACACACTCCAGCTCTCCACGGCCACCAGCATTCTGCACACCCAGCCCTTTGAGGAGCAGGGAGCCCAGAACAGTGGTGTATTCACCATTACCAGGGGGCTCATGTGAGAGGGTGGACGCGAGTGGCCCTTGTCAGACAGTGGTGGATGCTCACTGGTGGACAGTGGTGGGCCACTCACTGTGTGCACAACCCTAGCGACGATGCTGCTACTTTCAGAACCTTTCTTCATCTGTAAGTGGGTACATTCTTGCCTCACAAGGTTAATCTGGTGAGAAAATGTACGTGTTGTCCTTGGCATAAAACACAGTTGCTGAATAAGTGAAGTCCACAGTAAGAGCTAAGCCAGGGTGTCCATCTTCAAGAACAGTCCTGCCACTCACACCCCTGGGGCTGAGCTGCTGGCCTCCTGCCATGCACCCTGAGAGGCGGCCCATCTCCCATCAGCTCATCCTGGCTCTTTCCCCCACCCCCCACCCTTCAGCAGAAGGTTCAGGAAGCTTAAACTTGATCCATATAAGCTCAGGCCCAACCTCTCCCATTTGCTGCTGTTCTTGCTGCCTCTTGGCACCGTGAGGGTACAGAGAGTCTGGGGAGGGCACTGTGGGGCTGGGCCAGGTACTGGAAGATGCTGAGCAGTGATGCAGAGTTGATGTGCCTTACGTGCCCAGGGGCTTCCTGGGATGGTAAGGGGTAGAGGGGCAGCAAAGTTCTGTCTCCATTTCCTCTGAATGTGTTCTTATTGTCTTGTTTTCTGATCAGTTATGAGGAGTCAAATCCTAAGGATCCAGCAGCAGTGACAGAATCCAAAGAGGCCACAGAGGCATCAGCATCGAAGGGACTAGAGAAGAAGGAGAAGTGATGCGACTGGTACCTGACCCCTCAGGGCCAGACCAGCCAGGCGGGGATGGACTGACAGGCGTGCATGGGAGAGGGTTCAGGAGACCGCTCCAGGACTGGGACCGGGGCAGCAGGATCCCTCCGGCCGGGTCTCTGTGGCCTCTGTTTCCCTCTCCCCCTTCTCTGGCCCTCCTCTGTTCTCCTCATCCCCTGCAGGCAAAGGAAACCAACCCCCAGCTTCCTCCCTCCCCCGGAACCAGGTGGGAAAACTGGGTGTGATTTTTAGATTTTTGTATTGTGGACTGACTTTGCCTTACATTAAAGACTCATCCCATGGCCAGGGTGGGCGCTGTGCTCCTGCAAGGGTCCTCTGCACATGCACCCAGTGCCTTGTGCTGGGTTTACTAAGTCTCATCTGCCCGCCCAGAAACTTCTGCAAGCCCTTTTCCCAAGTGCCCACTCCAGTGCTGGGTCAGTTCACCCCAAGAACACCCTGTGGCCAGCAGAGGGGGCCCACAAGCCCTCCTGAGTGACAGGTTTTCCTCACCACCTTCTGGATGCATGGGGCAGTAAGGGTGCTGGGCAGCCACTCACTGCACACACCCCACCCCACTCCCCTTGGTGAGTGGTAGGGAAGGAACCAGAGGCCAACCTGACTCAGCAAGGGGACCAATAGTGATAAAGCCAGCCTGCAAGCTCCCATGGCCCCGATGTCCCTATGGCTTCAGCTGGAGAGGACCTGCGCTCTAGGCTGCCGTGGAGTTTAAGGCCCCATCGCTCCCATTCTGCCCATTCCTGGGTTCTTCACACACAAAAAAAACAGCCAGTTATAACACAAGGGCCAGAACTTTAGCGAGGCTGGAGTTGGGAGGGACTCAGCCAGTGTCTCTGAGGCCATCTAGGCCCAGGAGCTGTAAATACCAGGACCAGAGTTTCCCTAACCCCTGGCCTGCAAGAGAGCCCCCAGTAGACCAGGCAAGGAGTGACATGGCCTTCATCCATGTGTCTGCGAAGGGGTCACTGGGTGGGGCCACTGAGACAGGAGGGGTGGCCATTGTTCTCCCTTGCCCAAGCTTCGGGTTCACGGGCTGAAAATAACAGTGGCTTCCAAAGGACAAGTATGACCAGAGCCTCACAAGTGAGACTGATGATCAGGTACCTCATTCTCACAGTCTTGGGCTGTAGGTGCTGTTGTCAGCCCAGATTGCAGGTGAGGGTCTGGAGGAAGCTTGCCCACAGACATGGATTTGGCCTTGAGCAATCCAGGTTGGAATTCAGAGTTCTAAGGACTGTTGGGCTGCTCTCCAGACCCCTGGGACCAAGTCACTGTAGCTAGCACACTGGGCCCCTCTGAGCCAGCCACCCAACTTCTCTGGGCCCAGGATACTATGAAAAGAAAGAAACCTCAGGCTTCTAGCCAGGGGGTCTTTTCAGGGACTTCTGGATCTCTGCAGATTCCAGCTGCCTCCAGGGGGAGGCCGTGTGGTCCTGGAACAAAGCCCCTCTGAGGGCGGCAGATGGGGCAGGCAGCCCAGGCGCACAGCGTGGTTGGCTCTGTGGCCCAAGGCCCACAAAGGCCTCATTGAGTCACCGCCGGCCCCCGGCGGAGGCTGAGGTGGCAGTGGCGCCGGGCGCCTGCCACCTAATGACCGGCCTGGCCTGGCCAGATGTTCCACAGACTTCGCAGGGCCGCCGGGCCAGCCGGCACCACAGAGGCCACTCCAATTCCAATTACCCAGCTTCAGCTGAGCAAACAGCGGGCAGCGGGGCCCAGCCCGGGCGGTAGGCCCAGCCTGCAGAGCCTCCGAGTCTAGACTCCAGATGTGAACCGCCACCGCCCGAGTCCCATGGAAAAATGGCACCAGGCCGGTACGGATTGGGCCTGCACGCTGGGCGGGTGGCTGGGCAGGGCCAAGGTGGGCCTGGTGCCAGCCTCTCCCTGGGATGGGGGTAGATTCTTGAGAAGCTACTCTAAAATCCCAGAGTACTGCCCCTTATTTGTGTCCTTGTCTGCCTCAGTCTCCCCTGACTGCGATACGAGGGGGCTCCAAGGGAGGATCCAGCCCTACTGAGAGCCCCAGTACAAGCTTGGTATATAACAGTTTAACATGTGACTAGCATTATGCTAGTATTTTAAAATATTTAATCATTGTAGCAACTCTTGATATACCTCTCCACCACCCCCTTGGTACTGGGGATTGAACCTAGGGGTATTTTACCATGTCCCCAGCCCTTTTTTAAATTTTTGAGACAAGGTCTCGCAAAGTTGCTGAGGCTGACTTTGAATTTGCGATCCTCCTGCCTCAGCCTCGAGCCCCTGGGCCACCACACCTAGTGCAGCTAGCACTTTTTGTTTTGAGACAGGTCCTCCCTAAGTTGCTGGCGCTGGCCTTGAACTTGCAATGTTCCTGTCTCAGCCTCACTGGTATCACAGTGCCCCCATGCCTGGCCTGTTTTTACAGATGAGGGAACTGAGGCAAAGAGGCCTTAAGTACCCAGGGAGCGTTTGAACTCGGGGTGCCTGGTTTCCATGACCATGACAGTTGACCATGGTGGCATTTGACATAAATTAGAATTATGGATTTCCTGATTCTCTTCTTGGTTCAGTGGAGTGGGATATGGGGTGCAACCTCAGAGTCAACAGTGCAGGGCTGGCTCCTACAATGTGACTGAGAAAGCCACCCACGCTGTCCTGTTTCCCCAGCTGTGAAGGAGTAAAAACCTCTTCTCTAGGCGAGTCCATCTTTTCAGGGCGGAAGCCTTGAGCCCTCTATGGGCCACCACTAGCAGGCATGTAAGAATGAAGTGGTTGGGAACAGCAGGGTACATGAAGGTCAGATGCCCACTCACCCTGAAGGGGAAACAGGTTATGACAGTGATGTCTTGGGTTGCTATGATCCTGTCCCATCCTGAGGGGCAAAGCAAAAGCCTGTGCAACCCCTAGGTCAGAGTCCAGGTGTCTGGACCCGCCAGGTGGCACCAGCCTGTAACCCCAATGGCTAGGGAGGCCGAGAGAGGAGAATCGAGTTCAAGGCCAGCCTCAGCCACTTAGCGAGACCCTGTCTCAAAATATAAAGGGCTGGGGGTGTGGTTTAGTGGTACAGCGTCCCTGGGTTCAATCCCCACTACCAATAAAGCTCAGCTGTCCCTGCACAAAGGGGTCAAACTGGTCCTCCCCCAAGACGGCAAGACCTGCGGGTGACACAGTGGACATCCCAGGTGGGGTCTGCTCCTCCCTTCCCGCCCCCGCCCCGTGTGACTCCCCCCAGGATCCCAGGCACAGTTCTAGGGAGGCGGAGGCTGCTTCCTGCCGGGCGCGTCAGGAAGGGCCGATCGAGCGGGAAGGAAAGCACCACCTCCCGCCCCCGCCGCGGCCACACCTGGGCTCTCCGCGCGGGCAGGGGGGCCCGGCCCGTGCCTGGCTCCAGCGAGTCTGGGCCGCCTCCCCGCGCGCCCAGTGGGAGCCGCCAGATGGGCCCGGCGCCCGCCCAGCGACGCGGGCAGGAAACTGCAGCCAGGCGGCCAGGAAGGCGCGCGGCAGGGAGGCAGGGGCGCGCAGGGCCCGGACTGGACCGCGCCCAGCGCCCAGCCCCTGCGCGCCCTCGCCGGTTTCCTTGAGCGTGTACTTTGTCTCTTGTGACTCGGTTTTTCTACCTGTAAAATGGGACTGCTAATTTCAGCTCCTATCACAGTGTGACTTCAGGGCAATTTCTTTCCCTTCCATTCTTTAGTTTCTTACCTGGAAGAAGGAGAACAATGTACCTCCCTGGGCCATGGGCTGTCTCCACTGGGGTGTAAAGTCTGGGAGGGCTAAACCCATGTGTTTTCCTCTCCACAATATAAGCCCACCGCCTGGCCCGGTGCCTGAAACATGCAGGCTTTCAGTATTTGTTAAATGAATGAATATAAAGGTCTGGGACAATCCTGAGTACGGGCACATTAGTGGACCCTTCACAAACGGACACATTTGCTTTGCTTGGCGCTAATGCTTGCCAACAGTGTGGCTTCTTGTCTACTGAGTTTCAATTTCCTCCTCCACGTTCATGGGTGGGTATGAGGATTAAACAATGATCCAAGGACAGCACACTTGGTATGTCCTCAGCAGATGGTATGTATAGAAGAGTCTTAAAGGTGTGAAAAAAGAGACACTGTTTGGTAAATTTGAAGGCAGAGGAATTGGGCATCTTAGGAAATATTTTCTGTATATGCAAATTTTTTTTGTATTTATTTATTTGCTTTAGTTGTACACAATGCGTTTATTTGTATGTGGTGCTGAGGATCAAACCCGGGCCGCGCACGTGCTAGGTGAGCGCTCTACCGCTGAGCCACAACCCTGCAAACTTTTATATATTTTGTATTTTTAAGATTTTGAGCCAGATGAATCTATTCTTAAAAACCAACACTACTATCTCCAGTGTACATGGACATGGGTTCAATCCCCAGCTACTGCAAAACCAAAAACCAACACAACTGCCCAGGGCAATGTAATCCCAGCAACTGGGGAAGATCACAATTTCAAAACCAGCCTCAGTAGTTTAGCAAGGCCCTAACCAACTCAGCAAGACCTTGTCTCTAAATAAAATATATTTTTAAAACGGCTGGGGATGTGGCTCAGTGGTTAAGTGCCAGTGGTACCAAAACAAAACACACCCACCAGCACAATTGAAATAAAAATGAATCTAGCCAGCCAGGTGTGGTGGTACACACCTGTAATCCCAGCACTTGGGAGGCTGAGGTAGGAGGATCATGAGTTCAAAGCCGGCCTCAGCAATGGTGAGGCACTTAGCAACTCAGTGAGACCCTGTCTCTAATAAAATACAAAAAAGGACTGGGGAGCCGGGCGCGGTGGCGCACGCCTGTAATCCCAGCACTTTGGGAGGCTGAGACAGGAGGATCGCAAGTTCAAAGCCAGCCTCAGCAATGGCGAAGGCACTTAGCAACTCAGTGAGACCCTGTCTCTAATAAAAAATACAAAAAAGGGCATGTGGCCCAGTGGTCTAGTGCCGCTGAGTTCAATCCCCGACCAAAAAAAAAAAAAAAAAAAAAAAAAAAAAGAAGGAGACCCTATCTCTAAATAAAATACAAAAAAGGGCTGGGGATGTGGCCCAGTGGTCGAGTGCCCCTGAGTTCAATCCCCAGTACCAAAAAAAAAAAAAAAAAAAGGACTGGGGATGTGGCCCATTGGTCGAGTGCCCCTGAGTTCAATCCATGGTACCAAAAAAAAAAAAAAAAAAGAATCTAGCAGTAGGAGGAAAAAATACTATCTGCATACAGCAAAGGAGGCATCTAAAACTCAGAGAGGGTCTGAGACCTGCCAGGATCACAAACAGCAAGGAAATGGCAAAGAGGAGATTTGAATGCAAATTCATTGGACTCCGAATTAAATACAAGGAGCAGCAAGGTCACCTCTCTCACTTGCTTTTCTGCACTTCCACCAAGAGGAGGGAATCCTAGGCCAAGCAGAGGGAAAGGGCCCTAAGGAGAGGCTGGAGGGGAGGGGCAGAATCCAGAAACGTGATAGATGAGATGTAGAAAGGTGACAGATCCCAAGGGCCAGGCCAGAGAGTTTAGGTTCTATGATGACGGCAACGGGCAGCCAAAAGAGTACCAGGAGAGTGACATTAGTCCTCCCTTCCCTCCGGGCGGTGTGTTGAACCAGGGCCTCGCACATGCTGGGCAAGCACTCTACTACCAAGCTGCATCCCCAGTCCTTTATTTTTTTATTTTGAGATAGGGTCTCTATATAAGTTGCCTAGCTGGGCTTGGAATTTACAATCCTCCTACCTCCCCTCCCAAGTCTGGATTACAGGCAGGCACCACTGTGCCCAGCATCCTTTCTAGAAATGGAGAAGGTGCCAGGCACAGTGGCTCACACCTATAACCCCAGCCATTTGGGAGACTGAGGCAGGAGGATCAAAAGTTCAAGGACAACCTAGGCAATTTAGCAAGGCCCAGGGCAACTTAGCAAGACTCTGTTTCAGAATGAAAAATAAAAACAGGCTGGGGATGTAGCTCAATGGTCCCTGAGTTTAATCCCCAGTTCCTTCTGCCCCAAAAAAGAAAGAAACGGAGGTGGGCAGTAAAGCAGGAATAGGGCTTCAGGCTAGTGATGCTACTGGTCTGAGTGATAAAAAGGCAGGAGCCCAAGAGGATGGGTGAACATGAGAGATTGAGGACTGCAAGCAGGCATAGTGTGGACTCAAGGTCGTCCAGATGTTCCTCCGCAGCACGGCAGTGTCATAAACCCATATCCTGACTCCACTTACCAATTTCCTCTTCCTAGGGATGATTCATCCAGCACCACTCCCACCTGAAATGCCCTGGAGCCAGGTGTGGTGGCACACTCCTGTAATTCCAGCTGCTAGGGAGGCTGAGGCAAGAAGACTGCAAGTTCAAAGCTAGCCTCAGCAATTTAGCGAGGCCCTAAAGCACTTAATGAGACACCCTCTCAAAATAAAAAATGTTTAAAAAGGACCGGAGATGTGGCATGTGGCTCAGTGGCTGAGCACCCCTGGGTGCAGTCCTTGGTGCCAAAAAAAAAAAAAAAAAAAAACACCCAAGCAGAACTGGAGTGTAGCTCTGTGATGGTACACTTGCCTCCCACAGACAAGGCCCAGGGTCGATTCATTTTTAAAAGGCTGGGGAGGGGCTGGGGTTGTGGCTCAGCGGCAGAGGGCTCGCCTCGCACATGCGCGGCCCGGATTCGATCCTCAGCACCACGTAAACATAAATGCATTGCATTGTGTACAACTAAAGTAAATAAATAAATAGTTTTAAAAAAAAAAAAAGAAGGCTGGGGGAGTAGCATTTGCCTACTATGCCTGAGGCCCAGGCCCTGACTTTTTTTTTTTTTTTAATATTTATTTATTTGCTTTAGTTGTACACAATGCGTTTTTATTTTTACGTGGTGCTGAGAATCGAACCCGGGCCGCGCACATGCCAGGCGAGCGCTCTATCGCTGAGCCACAATCCCAGCCCGACTTTTTTTTTTTTTTTTAACCAGGGATTGAACCCAGGGATATTTAATCACTGAGCTATATCCTCAACCTTTATATTTTGAGACAGGGTCTGGCTAAGTTGCAGAGGTTGGCTTTGAATTTGCAATCCTTCTGTCTTAGCCTCCTGAGTCTCTGGGCTCACAGGCATGTGGCACCATGCCCTGCTCCAAGTGTTTACATACCTTACATTCTGTGTGTGTGTGTGTGTGTGTGTGTGTGTGTGTGTGTGTTGTACTGGGGATTGAGACCAGAGGTGCTCTACCACTGAATAACATCCCCAGCCCTTTTTAGTTTTATGTTTTAATTTTGAGACGGAGTCTCTTTAAATCACCCTCACTGGCCTGGAACTCGCGATCCTCCTGCCTCAGCCTCCTGAGTAACTGGGGTCACAGGCGTGCGCCACTGCGCCCAGTTTCCCTGCTTTACCTCTTCACATGACCCCTCCCTCGCAATGTGCCCAGTCTCCATTACACAGATGGGGAAATAAAGGCCCAGAGGAGAAGGGACCCGCCCAAGGTCACACAGCAATCAAGAGCCTTCCCAAGGCTGACGATGGCCCAGGTGGAAGGCTGAGATTGGAGGACTACAAGTTTCAGGTCAGCCTCAGCAATGTAGTGAGATCCTGTCTCAAAATATAATGGGTTGGGGACACAGCTCAGTGATTAAGCATCCCTGGGTTCAACCCCCAGTAAAAAAAAAAGAAAAAAAAAAAAAAAAAAAAAAAAAGCCCTGTTTGCAGGGCTGGAGATGTAGTTCAGTGGTAAAGTGTCCTTGGGTTAAATTCCCAGTACAAAAAAAGTTGGGGAGTGGAATAAATAAACCCATTCCTGCCACCCAGAAATTCCTGCCAACATTTTTTTAACTGTCTCTCTGCTTATTACATATTTTTTAACCCAAATCAGATATGCAGGGCATATTGTTTTGACACCTGTTCGTTTCCCCAGCCAACTACCTCCTTCCCGTGTAAGCAGGCTTTGTCATCCTATCTAATACCCGGAGAGCAATCAACCTTTGTCATTTTAAGGAAGGACAGGTGGGACAAACAGACATCTGCATGTGAAGGCAGACACCTGCCTCGGAGGTGAGGCCAGCTACAGTCTTCCGTGGGAGATGGGCCCTTTCTACCTCTTCTTCCTGCCACTCCAAAGCTATGGAGTGGTCCAACCCAGTGTCCCAGGGAGCCTGGGAGCAGGGCTGGGGATTACAGATGGGGGACTCAGCACCTGGGTTTTGCATTCAAAGCCTGCAGGTGCCTGTGCTCCTCAGGCATGAGGCCTTGCTTGCTCCAGGAGCTGGGTGCCCATCCCATTGCAGAGGAACCCAGGGCCTAGTGGGGGAGGGGAGGTAGAGGCAGGAGAGCCACAGTGTCACAGATGGGGAGAAGAGAAAACCTCAGGAGACCAAGGCTAAAGAGCCAGATGCCTAGGTTGGAGTTGGGGGAGGGACTAGCCCTTGCTGCCTGAGTGTGTGTGTGTGTGTGTGTGTGTGTGTGTGTGTGAGAGAGAGAGAGAGAGAGAGAGAGAATATATATATATATATTTATGAGAATCTGTGCAAGTGTTTGCGTTTGGACTAGTGTGTGGATGAGTGTAAGGGTGCTGAAATCTTATGTAGGGCTGTGTTGTGATGTGTTTCTACTTGGTTACAAAAAAATTTAAAGTTTGTTTTTGTTTCTTATGATACTGGAGCTTGAACCTAAAGACCCTTTACCACTGAGCTACATCTCCAGTTCTTTTTATTTTTTATTTTAGGACAGGGTCTCACTAAATTGTTTAGGGCCTCTTTAAGGTGCTGAGGATGGCCTGAAACTTGTGATCCTCCTGCCTCAGCCTCCCAAGCCACTGGGACTACAGGGGTGCGCCACTGCCTGGGCTTAAAGATCTTAATTAACTTTTTCCCCCCCACCTGGTACTGGGAATGGAACCCAGAGCCTCTGGCAAAGTGCTCTGCCACTGAGCTACACCAGCCCTTCGCTGGCTTTTATTTGTGATTCTAGAATCGGGCTGCACATCATCCCATAATACAGTGAGTGTTCCCATGAACTAAGCAGAGGAGCCTCGATTCATTCACAGAGAAGGGCTGAAGGAAGCAGAAGTAACAAAAACTGGATTGATCATTTCAAAGTTACTTACGGTAAAGTTACAGTCAGGGGACTTTCTTCTTCTACAATTAAAAAAAATTTTTTTTAGTTGTAGATGGACACAATGCCTTTATTTTGTGTATTTATTTTTATGTGGTGCTGAGGATTAAACCCAGTGCCTCACACATGCTAGGTAAGCGCTCTACCACTGAGCTACAACCCAGCCCCCAAAGGAGACTTTCTTGCCAAGCACTGTGGTACATACCTGTAATCCCAGCTACTCCAGAGGCCAAGGCAGGAGGATTGCAAATTTGACACCAGCCTCAGCAACTCAGTGAGATCCCCAGCAACTCAGAGACACCTGTCTCAAAATAAAAAATAAAAAAAGGGCCGGGCGTGGTGGCGCACGCCTGTAATCCCAGCACTTGGGAGGCTGAGGCAGGAGGATCATGAGTTCAAAGCCAGCCTCAGCAATGGCGAGGCACTTAGCAACTCAGTGAGACCCTGTCTCTAATAAAATACAAAAAAGGGCTGGGGATGTGGCCCAGTGGTCGAGTACCCCTGAGTTCAATCCCCGGTACCAAAAAATAAAAAAAATAAAAGGGCTAGGGATGTAGCTCAGTGGTAGAGCACCCCTTAGTTCAACCCCCAGTAACAAAAAAAAAAAAAAAAAAAAAAAGGAGGGGGGGTCTTCTTTATCAAGCCAGTTTAACTGACCTGTTTGGGGATTTATCTTTTATCCTTCTGATTTCTTGGAAAGTCAGATAAACAGCTTAGTTTTGGCTTGGTGATGTAGACCTTCAGCATGAATAACTCCATTTTGGTTTGACCCTTTAGGCCTGGTGCAGAGGCTCAGTTCAAAACAACGGACTCCTACAGCTTAAGTGTGGTAGTGTGTTTAGGAATGCATATTTGTGAGAATGTCTGTGAGCAAATGGCTGCATTGGTGTGTAGGTGAGGAAGAGAGACCATGTCTGTGTGAGTATTGGGGCTTATAAAGGGTTTTGCACAGCTTTGCTTGTTCATGTTTGTGAATTGGCACACTCTGACCTTTCTGCTCAAGTGTGAGTCTGCCTGGGTCGCTCCTGTTCCTAGCCTTGGTGTCTCCCTCTTTCTCCTTATGGAAGAGTTCCAGAAAGAGCACAGAGTTAAAGAATCAGGTCCTGGAATTCTGACTGCCTTTCTCTCCCTGTGTGGCTTCAATCAATTGACTCCAAGCCTCAGTCTCATCATCTGTAAGATGGGGATACAGTCGCTGGTTATTGTTATTCTAATTCTCTCTGTTTACTTCCTTCCTGCTTTCCAAATACCAAAGTCTTTTCTGCTCTGGCCAAATTGATGACACCTTTGGCTTTTAAGCCTAAAACCAGTTTATGCAAATTTGTGTACCAACTAATCATTCTGGATTTACCTAGGACATATTTTAGAGAAGGAAGAGCTAGCTGGGAAGAGCAAGCTGGGAGCATCCCACAGAGGTGCTGGCTTCTGCCCATGCTGGGAAAGGCTCAGGGCTTCTGTGCAGGCCCCAGAGCACAGCTCCATCAGTCAGTGGGAAAGTCGCAACAGAGAAAGAAAACAAAGGGTTTTTCTTCCTTTAAAAAAATTTTTGATTTCAGTCTGCATCTGTTTTAAGCCCCACCGGATGGAAATGTCCTAAAATAAGAAATTAAACAGGAGGGGAAATCCCATTATCTGGGGTTTTTTTAAGGGCCCTCAGGATTCCTCTGGACCCCTCTAGCCGCTGTGTGGTCCCCTGCCCTCCCACGCCCACCCACCTCCAGCCCAGCGAGCTTTCCCAGGATTCACATGGTAATGAAAGCATCCATCTTCTCCCAGACACACACTGGGCCCTCCTGACCCTCCGGCCTGCACAATGGCCCAGTGCCTGCGGCCCCACCACCTGTTGGATTTTCCCAGGGATGGAGGGAGGGCTGGAGGAGAGGAGCCCCTTCCTCCCAGTGCCCCCGCTCCAGGTCCTGCACCCTGATCCTGGGAGTTAGGCCACTAGTGGTCCTCGCCGGAGCTCAGCTCTCTCTTTCCTCATCTGCAAACTGTAGGTGATGGTACCTGAGTTACAGGATGGCCGGGTGCTGACTGCGTGGTGGTGACTGAGCGCAGGGAAATGCAGAGTGGAGTCCATAAGAAATTCCAGGGCTGGCGATGTAGGGCGGTGGTAGAGCCTGGCATACAGGAGGCCTTGGGTTCATCCCCAGCACTGCAAAAACAGAAATTAAAAATAATAATAAGCCGGGCGTGGTGGCGCACGTCTGTAATCCCAGCACTTGGGAGGCTGAGGCAGGAGGATCGTGAGTTCAAAGCCAGCCTCAGCAATGGCGAGGCACTTAGCAACTCAGTGAGACCCTGTCTCTAATAAAATACAAAAGAAAAAGGGCTGGGGATGTGGCCCAGTGGTTAAGTGCCCCCGAGTTCAATCCCCGGTACCAAAAAAATAAATAAATTAATTAATTAATTAATAATAATAATGATAAGGGGTTTGCATCTAAAAAGAACAAATGAAAAATTAAAGTCAAAACATAATAAGGCGTTGGTTTGTATGTTTGTTTTGGTCCTAGGGCTTGAACCCAGGGGCCCTCTAGCACCAAGCTACATCCTTCATTATTCTGAGACATTATCTGACTAAGTTACTCGGGCTGAGTAGCGGGGATTGCAGGCATGGATCACAGAGCCTGGCATTTTTCCTTCCTTAAACCTAAGTGGTGGCATTCTATACTCCCTGCCCTGCAACCTCCTTCTTTGCTTTCACTTATGCCCTCGGATAACAGTGACCTTCCACATCTCCTACCGCATTTTTTCTTTCTTCCTTCCTTTCTCTTTTTTTTTTTTTTTTTTTTTTTTTTTTTTGAGATGGAGTCTCTTGGGGGGTGCTGGGGACATAGCTCAATTGGTAGAGTGCTTGCCTTGCATGCACAAGGCAGTGGGTTCAATTCCCAGGACCGAAAAAAAAAAAAAAAAAAGAGAGAGAGAGAGAGATGGAATCTCTCCATCACTCAGGCTGGCCTCAAACTCCCGGGCTCGGTGGATCCTCCCCTCAGCCTCCCTGGTAGCTAGGACTAGGAGTTCTGGCCACACACCCAGCAATTTCTCATTCCCTCTTGCAGCTGCGCAGAAGGCCCTGCATGAGGAACGACCTTTATTCAACCAATGCTCTGGTGGGTGGGCATACAGGTTTTAATTTCCCATTGGCCGCTTTTCCTGTACATAAATCACTTCTCACGTTTGAGTCTATTCTTAGGATAAATGCCTGAAAGTGAAAGTGCTGTCTCTTGATTTCCCAGGGCCGCAAGGAATTTCATAGTTTATTTAGCCTTTTTCCTTGTGGTGCACATTTAGTTTGTTTCTAATCGGTTGCTCTTACGAACACAGCTGCTGTGAATGCTTCGAATATCCCTCCCAGGCACTTTGGCAATGTGTTAGAAACTGTGGATTCTTTTCCAAAAAAAAAAAAAAAAAAAAACCATCAAATTCACCCAACTTTGAACTCCACCCAGGAGCCTTAAGAAACTGATCTGCTCTAGTGGCCCACACCTGTAACTGCAGCTACTGGAGAGGCTGCAGCAGGGCGACAGCAAGTTCCAGGCCAGCCTTGGCAATTTAAGGAGACCTGTCTTCAAATAAAATGAAAATTTAAAGATGGGCAGGGGGGGCTGGGGTTGTGGCTCAGCGGTAGAGCGCTCGTCTGGCACGCGCGCGGCCCTGGTTCGATCCCCAGCACCACCACGTAAAAATAAAACGTGTTGTGTACAACTAAAACAAATAAATAAATATTAAAAAAAAAAAAAAAAAAAAAAAGATGGGCATGGGAGGTAGCTCAGTAGTGGAGTGCCTGTCTAACTTGTGTGAGGCCCTGGGTTCAATCAACAATACTGCAAAAAAAGAAAAAAAGAAGAAGAAGAGGAGGAGGAGGAAGAAACCTGCAATAGCGCACCCCTGTAATCCCAGCAATTTGGGAGGCTGAGGCAAGAGGATCACAAGTTCAAGGCCAGCCTCAGCAATTTAGTGAGACCCTAAGCAACTTAGCAAGACCCTGTCTCAAAATAAAATTAAAAAGTGGGGGGGCCGCTAGGGATGTGGCTCAGTGTAAAGTACCCCTGGGTTCAATTCTCAGTACCAAACACAACCCCTATGACTCCTGTCTCACTCAGAGTAAAGGACCAAGTCCTCACTGTCACCTACAAGGCTCACATCATCCATCTCTGCCCTGCCCCAACCACCCCTGATATCTCCCTGACCTTGTTTCCTAGTACCGTCCTCCTTGCTCATTCAGCTAAAGTCACACTGACTTCTTTGACACCCCAGGCAAGCACACCTCTACCTTAGGACCTTTGCACTGGCTGTGACTTCTGCCTGGAATGTTTCTTTTCCTCAGTAGCTGAGGGAAGGCTGGGAATGTAGCTCAGTGGCAGAGGCTTGACAAGTATGCAGGAGGCCCTGGGTTTGATCCCAAGCACTACAAAATAATGATAATATGCTGGGTGCAGTGCTGTTCACTTGCAACCCCAGAAATATGGGATGCTAAGGCAGGAGGGTCTCAAGTTCCAGGTTACCTGGGTAATTTAGTGACACTGTATCTCAAGATAAAAAATAACAATGACTGGGGACATAGCACAGTGGTAGAGTGCCTTAGGTTTAATCTTCAATACCTGCCCACCCCACCCCCCCAAAAATGCTGAGGAAACAAGTTCTTCATCAAAATATCACCTTTCTAGGGAGGCTTTTGCTGACCTTCACCCAACACTTCATTTAAGACTGCAACTAGGCAGGGCTTGGTGGTGCACATCTGTAATCCTAGCAACTCAAGGCTGAGGCAGAAAGATCCCAAGTTCCAGGCCAGCCTCAGCAACTTCGCCAGACCCTCTGTCAAAGCAAAAATGAGGGCAGAGAGAAGGGAAAAAGGAAGCACTGGGGACTGAAATGGAGCAAATTATATTCCATACATGTATCATTATGTCAAAAGGAACCCCACTATTATGCATAACTATAATGCACTAATAAAAACATTAAAAATTATTATTATTATTTTGTACTGGGGATTGAACTCAGGGGCATGCGACCACTGGGCCACATCCCCAGCCCTTTTTTTTTTTTTTTTTTTTTTTGGTGGTGCTGGGGATTGAACGCAGGGCCTTGTGCATGGAAGGCAAGCACTCTACCAACTGAGCTATATCCCCAGCCCCCCAGCCCTTTTTTGTATTTTATTAGAGATAGGATCTCTCTGAGTTGCTAAGTGCCTCCTCATTACTGAGGCTGGCTTTGAACTCGCGAACCTCCTGCCTCAGCCTCCCAAGTGCTGGGATTACAGGCGTGCACCACTGCGCCCGAATAAAAATTTAAAAATTTGGAAGGAAAAAAAAAAAAAAAAAGAAAGAAAGGACTGTAACCCACTCCCAATCCAGCTTTCCTACGTTCCAGACTTGTCTTTCTTCATATCTCTAGATGAGGAAATATATATACACACACCCTGTATACTTTACTCTACCTCAGTGCCATTCCAACCTCACACAACAAGATTCCTGTTGATTTTGTTCAGTATTAACAACGGGGCCAGAACTGTTTGAGTAGGTCCCTACAGATAACTTATTGATTCAAGGAAGTCATAAGATTTGTAAAAGCATCTCGCACACAGGAAACTAAAGGGGGTGTGGTGTCCAGGAACCCACAGGCTTTGCAAACCCTAGACTCCAACTACAGCTCAGTCTACCACTTGTTGTGACCTTCAAGGAGTCGCCTACCATTGGGGATCTCCATGTTCCTGATATTGGAGGGGATTCTCACAGCACCTTCTACACAGGGCAGCCGTGAGAATTCACGGCTTGGGAGCTCTGGTAAGTGCTCACTAAGTGTCAGTCAGCAGCCTGCTGCTTTTGGTGGCGGTGTCGGCGGTGCAGCAGGTGCGCTGGCTACCTCCTCGGGCCACGTACTGCTAACACCAGGGGTGGAGAGGTGGTCACGTGGGGCGGATTCCTGAGATGGCTATCTAGTACTTTCCGGCTAAAGGGAGGGAGGGTTGCTGTGGTGGGGAGGCTAGGGGTAAAGCGCTTCCACCTGAGAAGCCCTTCAGCCGGGTCCTGGGCTGCCCTCCAGATGCCCGGGCGGGGCCGCAGCGGCCGCACCTTCCTCGCCGCCCGCCCCAGCAGCTGCAGGGGAGCACGGCAGGAAAGCCAGCAGGGTTTTCCCAGGCTTCCGCCCCCACCCACCCCCCGCGAACATCTGGCCGCGAACATCTGCCCTTCGCCTTTGTCGCGCGGCCCCAGGCCGGCCTCGCACCCATCTGCCGCCGCCCCGGCCCCCGCCCATCTGTGCGCCGCTCCCCCGGGGCGGCTCCCGGTGCCCTCGCCCCCGCCCGCCGGGCCGGTTCCCACGGGCCGAGCGCGGGAAGCAGGGGCGGCCCATCTGCCGCGGGCTGCTGCCGGGCGCGGCGGGTCCCGCCGCCAGCGTCCCCCGGGGCGGGGCGCCGAGCCCGGGAACGCCTTTCAGGAGGTGCGCGCCCGGAACAGAGCTCGGGTGCGGGGCGTCTCCTCGCCCGGCTCGGCCCAGAGTCGCGGCTGGGGCTGCTGGGGCAAAGGGCGTAATCGCACCCCTGTCGCCTCCCCGGACGGAGCAGCGCGCCCTCCTGCCCGCTGCCCTCCACCTCTGACCCCAACTCTCAACACGCCCGGGCGCCCCCGTCCATGATGAGCCCCCAAACTGGCAATCTCCTGGGCCCTTCTGCCTAAATGCCCCTTGCCCTCATTGCTTGCCCAACTTTTTCCTCCACCCACCCTCCCATAATGGGGATTGAACCCAAAGGCGCATTACCACCGAGCTACATCCCCAGAACTTCTTATCATTTTGAAACAGGGTCTTGCTAAATTGCTGTGGCTGGCCTTGAACTTGTGATGCTTCTGCCTCAGCCTCCTGAGTCGCTGAGATTACTGGTGTGTGCCACCTCGCCTAGTCCAACTCTATACTTTTACTGCACAAAAAAACGTATTAACATTGTTCCTGAATGATTTCCTTTTAATTTGTGTTTAAAAAATCATTCCGCAGAGCCCGGTGGCCCACGCCTGTAATCCCAGAGTCTCCAGAGGAGGATCGAACATTTGAGGCCAGCCTCACCAACTTAAAGGAGACCCTGTCTCAAAATAAAAAGGGCTGGGATGAGCCTCAGCAATGGCGAGGTACTTAGCAACTCAGTGAGACCCTGTCTCTAAATAAAATACAAAAAAGGGCTGGGGATGTGACCCAGTGGTCGAGTGCCCCTGAGTTCAATCCCCGGTACCACAAAAAAAGGGGGGGCTGGGATGTAGCTCAGTGGAAGAGTACCCCTAGTTTCAATCCCCAATACCAAAAAAAAAAAAAAAAAAAAAAAAATCATTCTGTAGTTTTCCTAAGCAACCCATTCATGCATGCATCTAGCATAATGCGCATATATCTAGCTCATTCCTATTAAATGCTGAATACTCAGCCATTGTCATTTTATTTCTCCATTCTCCTGTCCTTGGGCAAGGAGGTGGTTTTCCATTTGTTGCTGCTGTAGAAGCGACTGCCAGGCTGCAGTCTGCGTCTGCAGTGTCTTGTGTGCAGAGTGTGCAGAACTCTCAGAGAATGTCCGTGGGAGTGAACTGCTGGGTCATAGGGTGTTCAAAAATGTTCACTTTTACTTGATATTGCCACACTGACCTCCCAAGTGATCATACCAGTTTACACACCCACCAGCAGTGGATGAGTTTTTATTTTCCCTCATCCTCACCAATGTCTTCAACTACCACACTTTAAAGTTTTTTTCCCAGTGGGCTGTGGCAATTGTCCCCTGCAGACATCCCAGGTACACAAATGTTAGGGCTCAGGAGGACCTGTCTCACTTTTCTGGCCCTTTTTCATGGGCTATGGCCTCCTCTGCCAGGAAGACCTCTCTAGCTGACAGTCTTTTCTGGGCCACCCTCCTGTAGCCCCTTGTGATTCCCTGTCACAGCCCTGGGAACTTGGTGGGGGCGGGGGTGGGGGGGACTGACTGCCCCATTACAGTCTCTCTCTCACACCAGGCCTTCAGCTCCCCAGACAGGAACCACATTTGCAGGAACATTGAATAGGCTTCCAGGAGCACAAAGAAGCTACGAATTACTACATACATTTTTTTTTTTTTTTTTTTTGGTACCAGGGATTGAACTCAGGGTCACTCAACCACTGAGCAACATCACCAGCCCTATTTTGTATTTTATTAGAGATGGGGTCTCACTGAGTTGCTAAGTGCCTTGCCATTGCTGATGGCTGGCTTTGAACTCGGGATCCTCCTGCCTCAGCCTCCCAAGTGCTGGGATTACAGGCTTGTGCCACCGCGCCCGGCATGAACGCTCTTCTTCCCAGTTCCTACAAAGGGCCCCCTTGGGATAGCCGCAGTCTACCCTCTGACAGCACCTGTGTGTCCCTGTCCCCAGAATGTAGATACAGCCACCAGGAACCAATCACCTGGGAGAATTTATTCCCATTTGATCACCCCCCCACACCTGAAAGTGTTTTCCTAAAAGCATGAACCCAGGTCCTGTTCTTTCCCCTCAGTACCTAGAAGAAAGTGAGTGTCTGCAATTGGCCTATGGAATGAATGATTGGCATTTAATGGCTCTATTTTATTTATTACTTTCTCTGTGTGTGCACGGTGCTACGGCCTCTCTCATATGCTTGGCAAGTGCTCTACCACTAAGCCACACCTCCAGCCCTTATTGATAAAGTTCTATTCAGTGGTGGAGCATATACCCAATTATTTAAAATTGGTGACCTCCAGGAGAATTGTCACAAGAGTAAGACAAACTAGCATGTACTGAATGCTGACTGCCAGGAGCATTATGAGCTCTTCATGCACTTATTTAACCGTCAGAGGAGGGAGTTCCCACCATCCCCACTTTCACAGATTAAGAAACTGAGACATGAAGAGGTGAAGTGACCATCAGTCGTGCAGCTTGCAAACCCTGAAAGTGGAATGCGGAACCCTCTGAGAGACCTCACTCTGCTGTTTCCTAAGGAAAAGGGTCCTTCTCTTTCTTAAATGTTTCTGGATGTCTTAACTTCCTTTTAACCAGAACGTCAATGCTTTTGCCTCAGTGAAATAAAAGCAATAGCCAGGAGTGATAGGTACATACCTGAAATCCCAGAGACTCAGAGGCTGGGGCAGGAGGATTGCAAGTTCAAAGCCAGCCTCAGCAACTTAGTGAGATTCTAAGTAACTTAGTGAGACCCTGTCTCAAAATGAAACATAAAATGTGGCTCAGCGGTGGAGCACTCGCCTGGCACGTGCGCGGCCTGGGTTCGATCCTCAGCACCACGTAAAAACGCATTGTGTACAATTAAAAGCAAAATAAATAAATATTAAAAAAAATTTGGCTCAGTAAGCCGGGCACGGTGGCACACGCCTGTTATCCCAGCACTTGGGAGGCTGAGGCAGGAAGATCCCAAGTTCAAAGCCAGCCTCAGCAATGGCCAGGCATTTAGCAACTCAGTGAGACCCTGTCTCTAAATAAAATACAAAAAAGGGCTGGGGATGTGGCCCAGTGGTTGAATGCCCCTGAGTTCAATCCCCGGTACCAAAAAAAAAAAAAAAAAAAAAAATGTGGCTCAGTGGTTAAGCACCCCTGGGTTCATTTTCCCAATACCAGTAGTAATAATAATAATAATACTTTTTTAATTAAAATGTAAGAAGAGACTGTCATGAGTCACAGTAGTTGAGGAGTATAGCTGTGGTTGTGGCCTGAGGTGAGGGTGTGGGGGCAGGTGCCGCCCCCTCATGACAGGATACTCAGGGTTGGGTTGAACAAGGAGGGTAGGGGTTGCCCTGGGTTTGGCATGCTCTGAGAGTCTCGACCTCAGCTGGTTCCCGGGTTCTGGGCCCTCAGGCAGTGGGAGGGGAGCAGGTGTATGGGACGTGGGTGAGTCAAAGGAGGGCCATGCTGGGCGGGCCAGGGAAGGTACTGCTTCCTAGGATAGGACCTCTGGGACCTCGGCCTAGCCCCAGTGAGCCTCTGAGGCAGCCCATTTGGGGGTCTCTTGTTCAGTCTCCCCAGGACCACTGGTCCCACCTCAGTGGTCCAGAAGGGCCCTTGCAGCTGGGAGCAGTGGTCGTTACTGAGCTTTGCCTTGGGGTGTGGCAAACCGGCCTTGGGGCACTCCTGCCTCCCTGACTGCCAGGGTCTGACCAGCTCCCACACCTCCGCCCTGGCAGGGCCCGGGCCTGCATGCGTGGGGGAGAGACTCAGAGGCCTGGTTGGGTGTGGGGCTGTGTCTCTGGGGCTCCTGCAGAATCTGAATTGCATGTGCACGCACCCATGCAGGCACACGAGCTTGGGGGTGGGGGCAGATGAGGGGATCAAAGCCCTGGGCAGCGGACATAGCATGGGACTTCAGACTGGGGCAGGGGCTGGGTCGCTGTGTGCCAGGCGGGTGTGCCAGAGGGAGCCGGCCTATCCTTTCTCTCCAGTTCTAGGCAGGAACGCCAGTATCTTGGCGTGGCTGCAGTTTTGGTGTGAGCAATCCTGGGGAGGTGTGTGTTGTACTGGAGTAGCTGGTGTGTACAGATCTGTGATCTGTGTCGACTGGATCGTTGTGTTGAGTGTGTTTCTGTTATGTGCTTTGCAGTGACCTCCTTGCTCACTATTTTTTGTTGTTGTGATGGTTGTTCGGGTTTTGGTGTTCTGGTTGTGTGTGTTGGTTGTATATGATGGCGTAGGTTGTGTTGCACGTTCTGGCGGGTTGCTTGTTGGTTGTGTGTGTTGGTGGTGTGTGCTGTCACGCTGGATGTGTTGGTGGTATGGTGTATGCACTCGTGTACTGCTGTGTGGGTGCGTGCAGAGCGTGTCTGTTCAGCCCTGCAGGTTTGGCCTGAACTGAGTGACCCAAGATGGGAGCTGCCGGGGTTTCACTCTGCCTCTCCTGTGGCCACCGGAGACCCCAGGGCAGCAGGGGCCCTTTTTTCAGCCACAGGAAGGCCCCACCCCCTCCATCTGCAGGGGACCCTGGGAGGGGCCCAGACTGCCAGGCTCCAGCCTCCCGTCCATTGTTCTAGGGCCTCTTTGGAAAACAGGATGGAGGGCAAAAGGTGGATCCAGGCCTGGTTCCTCACACTCCCTCATAGGACCCGGGAGCGCAGGATGGAACCCGAGGGTAGAGGCCAGCTAAGGTCTCCATTTTGCAGATAGGGAAACTGAGGTCCAGAATAGGAGACTTAGTAGGAGCTTTACAGCCTGTCAAGGGTAGAGGTTAAAGCCCCCACACCCTTCATGTCCCGAGTCTCCTGCTGAATTTGAAGGATAGAAAGATGTGACCTCAGCAGGCACGGTGGTGCACCCCTGTAATCCCAGCAGCTCAGGAGGCTGAGACAGGAGGATTGCAAGTTCAAAGCCAGCCTCAGCAATTTAGCAAGGTGCTAAGCAATTCAGTGAGACCCTGTTTCTAAATAACATACAAAAGAGGGCTGGGGATGTGGCTCAGTGGTCAAGCGCCCCTCAGTTCAACCCCCAGTGCCCCCCCCAAAAAGGAAAAAACTGTCTACCCTGTTCTCTGTTCCCATTTTCAAGTGCTTCCCACATACTAAGTACTGAAGCGTCATAACTCTGGGGGTTAAGTTTAAATTTTGACCCCATTTTATCCCAGTGCAGTGATGCACGCCTATAATCCCAGGAACTCAGGACACTGAGGCAGAAGGATTGCAAGTTCCAGACCTGCCTAGGCAATTTAGCAAGACCCCGGCTCAAAATTTTAAAAAAAGGACTGGAGAGGTAGCTCAGTGGTAAAGTACCCCTGGATTCAATCCCCAATCTAGAAAAAAAAATTTTTTTGTCCCCATTTTGCACATGAGGAAACTGAGAACCTTAGGCAATGACTCATTATTCAGCAGATCACTCTAAATATTACTCCAGTCCAAATACTATGCTGTGTGACTTTGAGCAAGTTGCATACCTTCTCTGGGCCAGGCCTCTCTTCAGCTCTGGGCCAGGACCTCCTTCAGCTCTAGTGACAGCTGCGACCAAAGGAGCCATGGGCTCCTGCTTTTTTTTTTTTTTTTTTTTTTTTTTTTTTTGTACCAGGGATTGAACTCAGGGGCACTCGACCACTGGGCCACATCCCCAGCCCTTTTTTCGTATTTTATTAGAGACAGGGTCTCACTGAGATGCTAAGTGCCTCGCCATTGCTGAGGCTGGGTTTGAACTCACGATCCTTGCCTCAGCCTCCCAAGTGCTGGGATTACAGGCATGCACCACCGTGCCTGGCTCCTGCTTTCTTAACAGTTCGCAGCCTGGGAGGAAAGGGATGGTGCAAGGAATAGACAATATACCAGAAAACTAAGATTATTTCAGAGGGTAATATGTTAAATGAGTAATTTGAAGACCAGGGGAATGTGAAAGAAAGGGGTTCTGAGAAGTCATCTGAGGAGGGATGTTTGACCTAGGACCTGAAGAATGAGAAGTCTTCCAAGGAGCTGGTAGATAAGTGTTGTAGACAGAGGGAGCAGCAAGGGCAAGGGCCCTGAGGCAGGACCAGGCTAGTTCAGTAAAGGGGGCCAAGTGGTTGGTGAGAGAAAGGGAGGGCAGGAGATGCGGTCGGTGGTGGTGGGCAGGGGCTGCAGGCCACAGGCGGAGTTTGGATTTTATTCCCAGTGAAATGGGCAGAGATTCAGTGTTGGCTGGGGCAGGAGGTTCTGGGGTGGGGGGCGCCTGTGGTCTCCTGTTACAAGTGTGTGGGGGGGTGATGGGGACACTAGAGCCAAAGGTCTCTCCCCCGCAGCTCAGGCAGTCCCAGCCCAGAGGCGCCGGCCTGGCGGCTGGAAGACTGCACTGTGGGCACATCTGGGGAGCAGCTGCCGGGCCTGGGCCAGAGTGGGTCACGTGGCGCACAGGACAGGCCTAGCCCGGAGCCCGGAGCCTGCAAGGCCAAGGCTCTGGGGAACACGCTGGATGGGACCCCGTGTCAGCCGGGATGTGCTCTGCAGACCCTGCCTCAGAAGCCAGGCCACCTGGGTTCAGCGTCACCTTCGGGCTGTGTGACTTTGTCCATCTGAGCAATTTGCCTGGAGCCCTGGAAGCCCGAGGAGGCCCAGCAGAGAGCAGGAAGGGAAGTGCAGGGGCAGGAACCGTCATGCAAAGGCCTTTCCCAGCTGGGCAGGGGGCGCCTGGAGACCCGGAGACCCCGCTACTGGGGAGGCCAAAGCAGGAGGACTGCTTGAGTCCAGGAGTTCAAGACCAGCCTGGGCAATAGGGCTGGTCTCCAAAACACAAAACAGATGATGGCATCCCAGTCCTCACGGGTGCTGTGCCCAGCTCCTGGCCTGGCCTATCCCACTCTCATGCCCGCTCTATGCTCCACTTCACAGGTGAGGAAACAGACCCTGCAGGGGCAGATGGAATGGCGCTAGGGCAGGGGGACAGCTCCCCAGGGCACTGAGCATGAGCCTGGGCTGGGAACACGGGGCTGCACTAAAGGAGCCCTCCCCACCTTCCAGCTACCGAAGTGTGGTCTGTTTTCCTGAGCTGCCCTGGCACATGGAACTGGGAGGAAAAGGCTCCCTCAATCCATACTACCAAGAAGGCAGAAAAAGGCCCAGGGGCCACAGATAAACAGTCTTTTTTTTTTTTTTAACTGCCCCTTACTTTTTTTTTTTTTTTGTGGTACCGGGATTGAACTCAGGGGCACTCGACCACTGCACCACATCCCCAGCCCTTTTTTGTATTTTAAATAGAGACAGGGTCTCACTGAGTTGCTAAGTGCCTCGCCATTGCTGAGGCTGGCTTTGAACTCGCGATCCTCCTGTCTCAGCCTCCCAAAGTGCTGGGATTACAGGCGTGCGCCACCGCGCCCGGCTGAGGCTGGCTTTGAACTCGCAATCCTCCTGCCTCAGCCTCCCAAGTGCTGGAATTACAGGCATGCGCCACTGCGCCCGGCTCTGCCCCTTACTTTTATTATTACTATTTTTGAAATTGTAGATGGACAAAATATCTTTGTTTTTAATGTGGTGCTGAGGATTGAACCCAGTGCCTCACACATGCAAGCAAGTGCTCTACCACTGAGCCACAACCCCAGGCCCAGCATAAACAGTCTTTATTTAAACTTCTTGTCAGTCCTTAAAAATGTAAGAGATAGCTGGGTGAGGTGGCGAACGCCTATAATCCCAGTGACTTGGGAGGCCTGTAATCCCAGCAGCTCAGGAGGCTGAGGCAGGAGGATAAGGAGTTCAAAGCCAGCCTCAGCAACGGCGAGGTGCTAAAACAACTCAGTGAGACCCTGTCTCTAAATAAAATACAAAATAGGGCTGGGGATGTGGCTCAGTGGTTGAGTGCCCCTGAGTTCAATTTCCAGCACTCCCCCTGCCAAAAAAAAAGTAAGAGATAAAAACGAGCACATGGGAACACTGAAAACATTCTGGACTAAAATATAAAGGCAACTTTTCACAGGCCTAAGATGTGTGTGCATGTAGGGGTGTCATTATTTCAGTAGGAAAGTTTGAGGGTGGTGCAGTGAAGAGAAAGGTTCAGGGGTCTGTAAGTCTGTCTTGCAAGGCTTCCTTAAACACCCTGGAAGCAGCTGGGTGTGTAAGCTGCCTGTCATGGCCAGCCACGGCGCCACGGGAGAAAAACTCTCGGAGGCAAAGTAAAGCTATTACTACTTTTACTTCTACTTTCTTAGAGAGAGCTTAGAGCTTAGCTTAGAGAGAGAGAAAGAAATATAGAGAGAGCTTAGCTTTGAGAAAGATTATTTTTTAGAGCTTCTTCTTTCTTCATGCTTCTTTCTTCTTTCTTCCTCGGGAGCCTCGGCCTAACTCTGACCAGCCCTCGGGAGCCTCGGCCTAACTCTGACCAGCCATTACTTCTTCTATCTGGTTTCTCTTCTGTAACCGCTCTGCCTACATTCTGGCCGCTCTGATTCTCCGACCCGAACTCTTCTTCTGACCGACCGAGCTACTGCACGACTGACTGAATGAATTCTCCTTCGTTCTCCTAACTCGGAACCGCTTTCACCCGGTTATATACCTTCAGCTTTTTGGGTGCCTACAGGTGCGTCACATACATATCAGGTGGAACTTATGGCTTCCAGATAGCTGCAACAGCCCTTCCTAATTAGGGCTCCTTCATGGGTGTGGTGGTGCAAGCCTGTAATCCCAGCAGCTCTGGAGCAACGTTGAGGCAGGAGGATCACAGGTTCGAAGCCAGCCTTAGCAATTTAGTGAGGCTGTAAGCAACATAGTGAGATCCTGTCTCAAAAAAAAAAAAAAAATACACCCTGGAAGCAGCTGGGTGTGTAAGCTGCCTGTCATGGCCAGCCACGGCGCCACGGGAGAAAAACTCTCGGAGGCAAAGTAAAGCTATTACTACTTTTACTTCTACTTTCTTAGAGAGAGCTTAGAGCTTAGCTTAGAGAGAGAGAGAGAAATATAGAGAGAGCTTAGCTTTGAGAAAGATTATTTTTTAGAGCTTCTTCTTTCTTCAATGCTTCTTTCTTCTTTCTTCCTCGGGAGCCTCGGCCTAACTCTGACCAGCCCTCGGGAGCCTCGGCCTAACTCTGACCAGCCATTACTTCTTCTATCTGGTTTCTCTTCTGTAACCGCTCTGCCTACGTTCTGGCCGCTCTGATTCTCCGACCCGAACTCTTCTTCTGACCGACCGAGCTACTGCACGACTGACTGAATGAATTCTCCTTCGTTCTCCTAACTCGGACCGCTTTCACCCGGTTATATACCTTCAGCTTTTTGGGTGCCTACAGGTGCGTCACATACATATCAGGTGGAACTTATGGCTTCCAGATAGCTGCAACAGCCCTTCCTAATTAGGGCTCCTTCATGGGTGTGGTGGTGCAAGCCTGTAATCCCAGCAGCTCTGGAGCAACGTTGAGGCAGGAGGATCACAGGTTCGAAGCCAGCCTTAGCAATTTAGTGAGGCTGTAAGCAACATAGTGAGATCCTGTCTCAAAAAAAAAAAAAAAAAAAAAAAAAAAAAATCCACAATCTTGGAAGCAGCCTGGGTCCAGGTGTGGTAGCACATTCAGGTCATTCCAGCTATTCAGGAGGCTGAGGCAGGAAGATCACAAGTTCAATTTACCAAGACATTGTCTCAAAAATAAAATAAAAAGGGCACAGGACAGAGCACCTGCCTAGTATGAGGCTTTGGATCCAACCCCTAGTACTGCTAAATAAATAAATAAATAAATTGAAAACAAATATGCAGCCACTGGGTCCAGGGTCCTGGCCTAGACCTGGACAGATGCTGTGATCCGCCCTTTAACTCCTGGGTGCGAAGACCCGGCAGGCACTTGGCAACTCCTCCCAGTAACCTAAGGTGGCAGGAGTGTCTACCCCCTTGCCAGTGAGAAAGCGGAGGCTCAGAGGGAGGCCCCTTGCCCCAAGTGACAGGGCAGGACGAGGACTTGAGTGCTCCTGCCCTCCCCACCGCCTGGCAGTCAGCCTTCCTCCCCAGCTGTCAGAGCCTTCCCTTTGCCCAGCCACCTGGGCCCCCTGCCTTCGTTCGGGCCATTTCTCCTTGTGTCCCACATAGGCTGTCCAGCAGATAAGCCACCTTCCTGGGAGGCCTCTCTGATTTCCTCTAGGGTAGAGCTCATCCTTGCTGGGCTCCTATAATCCCAGCTACTCCACAGAGGGGCACTTGAGCCCAAGAGTTTGAGGTGGGGGTGGAGAAAGAGAAATACATTCTTTCCTTATTTTATTTATTTTTGGTACCAGGGATTGAACCCAAGGGTGCTTCACCACTGAGCCACATCCACAACCCTTTTTTTGTATTTTATTTTGAGGCATGGTCTTGCTGAGTTGTTTAGGGCCACGTTAAATTGCTGAGGCTGCTTTGAACTCTAGATCCTCCTGCCTCAGCCTCCCAAGCTGCCGGGATTACAGACATGCACCAGGTTCTTTCTTTGTTTCTAAGGCAGCTAGGAGAAGGAAGCTTTCATCCTGTAGTCCTTGTGTGAGAATAATTCCTTTCTGTGGCCCCTGTGGCTTGCACAACACCAGACAGGCACTGGATGCTCATGAATGTTTTTTTAATTTTTTTTTATTTTTTGGGGTTCCAGGGATTGAACTCAACCACTGAGCCACATCCCCAGCCCTATTTTGTATTTTATTTAGAGACAGGGTCTCACCGAGTTGCTTAGTGCCTCGCTTTTGCTGAGGCTGCTTTGAACTGGTTATCCTCCTGCCTCAGCCTCCTGAGCTGCTGGGATTACGGGCTTGCCACACTGTGCCCGGCTCCTCCTGCATGTTAACTGCGCTTCCCTCTTGGGGGCTCTAATTGTCCTTTGACTTCTTTTTCTCCTATTAGTCTGAAAAAGTATCCTTAGCCTTCTACATCATCCAGACCAGCAGTCAGGCCCAGAGCGAGGTATAATAAACACTTAGAGTTGATTTATTACACAAAGTAGTACATGAATACTCTTATTTCTTTCTTCCTTTCTTTCCTTCTTTTTTTTCTTTTTCTCTTTCCCTCTTTCCCTCCCCATCTCTCTCTCTCTCTCTTCTGTGCTGTGATTTTTTTCTTTCTTTCTTTCTTTTTTTTTTATTTTATTTTATTAAGGGAAGGGGAGAAAGGGGGAAGCGGGGAAGGGAGAAAGGGGAACGGGGAAGGGGAGAGCTGGTAAGAAGATGATGGCGAAAAGAAAAAGAGAGAGAGTGTGCTGTGATTTGTTTTTTTTTTTTTTTTTTTTATTTATTTATTTATTTGCTTTTAGTTGTACACAATGTGTTTTTACGTGGTGCTGAGGATCGTACCCAGGCTGCGCACGTGCTAGGTGAGCGCCCTACCCGCTGAGCCACAACCCCAGCCCCATGTGCTGTGATTTGTGTGTGTGTGTGTGGTACCGGGGACTGAACTCAGGGGCACGACCACTGGGTCACATCCCCAGCCCTTTTTTTGTATTTTATTAGAGACGGGGTCTCAGTGAGTTGCTAAGTGCCTCGCCATTGCTGAGGCTGGCTTTGAACTCGTGATCCTCCTGCCTCAGCCTCCCAAAGTGCTGGGATTTGGCTCTGTGCTGTGATTCTAACCCAATGCTTCCTGTATGCTAAGCACTCACTCAACCACTCCAGCCCCTGAAGGTACTTGTGTTTACAAGTGTATTCATGTGTAATGGATCACAGACCTACAGGTAAAACCTAAAGCCACAAAAACATCTAAAAAATACTGGAGAGAATTTTTGAGATTTAAGATTAAGCATGGATTTCTTAGACATGACAATAAAACTATGATTCCACGATTTTTTTTTTTTTTTGTGTGTGTGTGTGTGTGTTTCTGGGATTGAACCCAGGTCCTTGTGCATGTGAGGCAAGCACTCTACCAACTGAGCTACATCTCCAGCCCCTATGAAAAACTTCAATAAACTGGGCTTCATTAAAATTTAAAACTTCTGCCAGGCGCGGGTGGCGCACGCCTGTAATCCAAGCACTTTGGGAGGCTGAGGCAGGAGAATCGCCAGTTCAAAGCCCTGTCTCTAATAAAAACACAAAAAGGGCTGGGGATGTGGCCCAGTGGTCAAGTGCCCCTGAGTTCAATCCCTGGTACAAAAAAAAAAAAAAAATTTAAAACTTCTGCTGAGCGCGGTGGCACACACCTGTAATCCCAGCACTTGGGAAGCTGAGGCAGGAGGATTGCAAGTTCAACGCCAGCCTCAGCAATGGCGTGGCACTTAGCAATTCAGTGAGACCCTGTCTCTAATAAAATACAAAAAAGGGCTGGGGATACAAAAAAGGGCCCAGTGGTCGAGTGCCCCTGAGTTCAATACCTGGTACCAAAAACAAAACAAAACAAAACAAAAAAAATTTTAAACTTCTACTCTTTGGGTTTTTGTTGTTGTTGTTTGTTTTATTTTGAGCTACATTCCTAGACTTTTTGTTTTGTTTTGGGGGTACCAGGGATTGAACTTGGGGTCATCAACCACTGAGCCACATCCCCAGCCCTATTATGTATTTTATTTAGAGACAGGGTCTCACTGAGTTGCTTAGCACCTCATTTTTTACTGAGGCTGGCTTTGAACTCAAGATCCTCCTGTCTCAGCCTCTAGAGCCACTGGGATTACAGGCATGTGCCACCATGCCCAGCCATTCCCACCCTTTGTGTTTTTAATTTTGAGACACAGACTTGCAAATTGCAGTTACAGAGTCTGGCCTTGAATTTACAATCCTTCCGCATTAGGAGGCCCTGGGTTTAATACCCAGCACCACAAAATAAACAAATAAATAAACAATCCCAATGTCCTTCAACAGGTGAATAGATAAACCTATGGTGATATACATCCATTTGGTGGAATATTACTCAGCAATAAAAAGCAATGAACACAGATGAATCTCAAAATAGTTATGCTGAGTAAAAGGGCGACAAAAGATTATATACTGTATGTTTCCGTTTATACAAAATTCTAGAAAATGCAAATGGATCTATACAGAAAAGAAACCAGTGTTTGCCTAGACTGGAGGGAATGGTTATAAAGGGCAGAAAGAAACTCTAGGGTCAGGAAGGTGACAGAGCATATGTTAATTTTCTTGATTTTGATGATGTTTCATATAGGTGTATGGCTATATCAAAATTTATCAGATTATATGTGACATACCAATGTCAGATGGATGCAGTGGCCCACACCTCTATTCCCAGCTGCTCAGGAAGTTAAAGACAGGAGGATGGCACTATCCAGGCCAGGCTGGGCAATTTAGTAAGGCTCTTTCTCAAAATAAAAATAAATAATGCCGGGCACGGTGGCGCACGCCTGTAATCCCAGCACTTAGGAGGCTGAGGCAGGAGGATCGCAGAGTTCAAAGCCAGCCTCAGCAATGGCGAGGCATTTAGCAACTCAGTGAGACCCTGTCTCTAATAAAATACAAAAAAAGGGCTGGGAATGTGGCCAAAATAAATAAATAAATGAGAATGACTGGGGATGTAGCTCAGTGGTACAGTGCTCAGGGTTTAATCCACAGTAGTGGAGTGGGGGGAACCTATGTAAAGATAACGGTTTGGAGAAGCAGTTCGGTGGTAGAGCACATGCTTTGCATACACTGGACCCAGGATTCAATCCCCAGCGTGTGTGCCCGCCTTCCAGCAGCTGCGCATGCGTGCGCGCAAAATTCCTACTTCGCACTGGTTGCCTTCTTCCTTTCACCCCTCTCTGAAGTGGAAACCCTATCAGTTTTTTTAGTATATATATATAGTATATATATATATATATATATACATATATGTATGTATATTTGCTTTAGTTGTACACAGTGCGATGCATTTATGTTTATGTGGTGCTGAGAATCGAACCCGGGCCGCGCACGTGCTAGGCGAGCGCTCTACCACTGAGCCACAACCCCAGCCCTTAGTGTTTATCTTTTGTGGCTATTTTATGTTTATTTTTTGCAGCACTGGGGACTGAACCCAGTGCCTCACTCATGCTAAGCAAGGCAAGAGCTCTACCACTGGGCTGCACCCCCAGGCCAACAACAGGGGTCAGATCTCTCTCAGAGCCACACCTCCCACCTGCTGCATAGCCAGGCCAGGCACTGATGCTCCATTCATAGTTCGCATAACGCCACTGTCCACGTGCATTTAGGTCATTTGAACTTACCCATTTGCATACAGTACTGAACATCCGTGAGCAGACACCTTTGTGCCTGTCCCTGTGGTTTCTCTGGAATTGACTGCAGCAAGTGGAATCGCAGGGTCAATGAACAAGCATGTGGTAATGAATTAATACTTCCATTTCCCCTAGTTGAACACTGTTCTTCCAATTCTTCTAAGGAGCAGGCGCTGTCTCCCATCACTAGGGAATTGCTAACCAAGGCCTAGAGAGTTTGGAGGTTACTGGGGTGTGTGATAAGGGGGTGGGGAATCCAGCTATTAATTCACATTGTCTCCCTCCTTTGAAGCTGGTCTTACTGATCAGTTTTCCTGGTTTCCTGCTGTAGGGGCAGAGGGTTGATTTATTTGTTGTTCCCTCCCCAAACATCTGTAGGAAAAGGGAACCAGCTGATAACTGCTGAATTAGTTACTTGGGAGGAGGAGGAACTATAAAGCCACCCTTCTCTAGGTGAATTCTGTAATTTACCCCTGCTTATATGGTGGCTTTGAGTGACTATTCTGAAGACTTAGTTTCCCTGCTGTGACCAGTTTAGGTCTCAGGAGTCCCATCAAAGGGGCTGCATGACAATAATGTGTCCTTGTTATAACAATGCAGCCATTACAGCAGCTACGGCTCTTGGGAGGTTTTTGTAAAGTCTCCTTTGTGTTGGAAAAAAACAAACAAACAACAACAACAACAAGAAAAAAAAAAAAAAAAAAACACCAAAAACTCCTGTCTTTGGAGTTGTGGGGATCACTACAGAAGATGATAATGGCAAGCTCTTTACACAGTGCTGGTACCACGTGAGAACGCAATAGATTCACGTTTGTGATTATTATCCAAAAACCGGGCAGATACTGAATTGTGGGCTCAGAGAGGACAGACTTACCTAAATTCACCCACAGCAGCTGGAGTCACAGTCAGGACTCCTTCCCCAGGCTCAGTCGGAGAGCCGGGGTTGGGGTGGTGGGGCCATGAGAAAAACTCCCAAGTGGTCCAAGCTGTGGGGCTGGGTGGGGGAGCCTCGCAGGTGTGGGGCGGGGAGGTAAGGTGACCCTTGCCCAGCGACCGCACCCACGAGGAACACATTCCCAGGCCTCCCGCTCAGGGTCTGCAGGTGACTCGCGGGGGGAGCAGGGAACGCTCCAGCCCAGTTTGTCGTCTCCATGGCGACCGCCCGCGCGGCGCCAGCCTGACAGCCCGTCCGGGTTTTATGAATGGGTGACGTCACGCGCCTGGCGTCTAACGGTCTGAGCCGCTTGTTCAGACGCTGACACAGACCGGCCCGGGAATGGGAGGGGGGAGACTGGATCTCCGCAGCTGCCGCGCTGTGGGAGGGAGACCCCGCTTCGAGGTTTTAAGCGGGGGGGGGGGGGGGGGGGGGGGGGGGGAGCTAGCTAATAAAGGGAGAAAAATTAAAAGTCGCTAGTTGCTGTAGATTTGGGGGATTTTGCAGGGCCCCTGCACTTAGAGGGTAGAACCCGGAGGAATGCAGGTCCACTCCACCACGTTCCTTCTATCTAGTTTAGGTCCGAGAAGCCTCATCCTCAACTCAGGAAGACTTTCCCGAATTAACTGCCCCCACCTCAAGAGACCTGGGTAGGCCCTTCTGGTGGTAGAAACATTAATAGCAATAATCTCGGGGAATTGGGAAAGACCAGCCCTGGGAATTGAGCGTGAAGGAGCGCCCGCTTTAGCCGCGCGCAGCGGCGCACGCCGGTAACAATCCCTGCTACTCGGGAGGCTGAGCTAGGAGGACCCTAAATTTGAGTCCATCCTGGACAACTTAACGAGACACTATCTCCAAAATAAAAGGGGCTGGGGTGTAGCTCAGTGGAAGAATTTCCATGGATTCAGTCCCCAGTAAGGGCCTTGGCGGGGGGGACGGAAAAACAAAAACCAAGAGATCCTACTTAAAAATTCTGTCTTGACATTTGGAGATCAGGGTCCGAGAGGTAATCTTCCACGAGGATGGAAACCTTGAGTTAGTCCTGGACTCTCTGGGCGACCCAGAGCCAGCCACATCTCCGCCCAGGCCTCAGTTTCTCTGGTCTGTAAAATGGAGCTAGAGAGGTGAGAAAACAAGAAAAAAACTGATTCCTTTGGTCTTTTCGTTTTCGGCAATACCGATTTTGCCTCCTTGCCTCTTTCCGGAAGAGCTCAAGACAGCCCTCGCCTCCACTAGCCACTCGGCCAGTACCCCTCTTCTTGTTCTGGGATTCGGTCGCCTTTCCACTAATCTCCACTGATGCTAGGGCACACTAGTTGGGCAGGGGGCGGGACTCGAGAGAGCGCTAGGCCACGCCTCCTGATCGCCCATTGGCTGCTTTTGAACGTTCTGAGCCCACCCCTGGGGGGGCGCGGTGTCCCTATAAAAGTCTGGCTCCGGAGCGTACGTCCCACATTCTACAACCGTCCTCTTACTCTTCGGGTCCCTCAGTTCCCAGGGCCTTCTTCTTCTTTCCTCCTCACCTCTCGTCTTAGCCAGTCGCGAGAATCATGAAGGTCGCCAGTGGCAGTGCCGCGGCCGCCGCGGGTCCCAGTTGCACACTGAAGGCCGGCAAGACGGCGGGCGGCGCGGGCGAGGTGATGCGCTGCCTGTCGGAGCAGAGCGTGGCCATCTCGCGCTGCGCCAGCGGCGCCGGGGCGCGCCTGCCTGCCCTGCTGGACGAGCAGCAGGTGAACGTGCTGCTCTACGACATGAACGGCTGTTATTCGCGCCTCAAGGAGCTGGTGCCCACCCTGCCCCAGAACCGCAAAGTGAGCAAAGTAGAGATCCTTCAGCACGTCATCGACTACATCAGGGATCTGCAGTTGGAGCTGAACTCGGAATCCGAAGTCGGGACGCCCGGGAGCCGAGGGCTGCCTGTCCGGGCTCCGCTCAGCACCCTCAATGGCGAAATCAGCGCCTTGGCGGCCGAGGTGAGACCCGAGGTGGAATACCAGATTATCCTCTTACCGATTGGGAAAGTGAGGCAAGAGGGAGGGGGCAACTTGTACGATGTCCGCCCCATCCTCTCGGACACCGGGCAGTGCGGAGATGCCCAGGGAAGAGGGAGCGCTTGCTGCGCTTGTACCTTGTCCCCTCCAACCTGCCGGATCTCATGCTCTCCTTTCTGTCGTTTTCACAGGCAGCATGTGTTCCAGCGGACGATCGCATCTTGTGTCGCTGAAGCGCCGCCCGCAGGGACCGGTGGACCCCAGCCCTCCAGGAGGCAAGAGGAATAAATGCTCTCGGTTCCCACCCCCCCCCCCCAGGAGCCTCGCGGGAATTGGGGGAAGCAAGACGGATTGGCGGCCTTTGGGCCTTTGCAAGATGCGGCCCCGGGCTGGGAGACTGACGCGGGGAGGCCGATTCTCTCTCCACACCTACCAGCCGCCAGAGACTTTGGGGGGTTCCCCCGTGTGTTTCTATTTTTTGAAAAGCAGACATTTTAAAAAATGGTCACGTTTGGTGCTTCTCAGATTTCTGAGGAAATTGCTTTGTATTGTATATTACAATGATCACCGACTGAGAATATTGTTTTACAATAGTTCTGTGGGGGTGTTTTGGTTTTTGGTTTTTGGTTTTATTATTAAACAAATACTTTAGATGGTGGTGGAGTTGCAATGACTTCTTGGATTGAGGGGAGGGACCTGGGCTGTGGGTTGACCTCTGACCCTTTTCACAGCTGGTGCTAGAGGAGGGGGACTGGAGGGCCACATCTGGACTGTCCTTGTTACCGACCTGAATGAGTGTTTCCGGTGTCTTTAAAGTCTGTTCTTTCCCATCCCTGGCCATTTCCCTGCTCCCCAGTGTCATAAAATTAAATGCTCTAGACCTCTAGGGTTTCTCTCAAAGTGGTCAGTGGGCCATCTGGATCACCTGGGGAGGTTGTTAAAATGCAGATGAACCTATGGAGGCCCCCCTCTGGGTTGGGGAGAGCCGAAGCCATTCCAGTTGGAGAACCAGGTCACTGGACCATCTGTCTCAGCCAAGAGGTTGGAAGTGAGACCCAGTGGAAGGGGACTTGCTGAGGGTCACAACTTGTCTGAGGCAGAAGCTTCTTTTTCCCTATTCCCCAGTAGGAGGTGCCTCCCCCAGCAGGCCACCTCTCCCTGGGTGCCAGCAATTTGCCCTGGGGCTCCCAGCTTGTCCAAGTGGGTGATCAAGTTGGCAGGGCCAGGCTGTGCACAGCTGCTGGGCCACCTGCTCTGTGCTGGGACTCGGCCCCCTCACCCTGGCCTGGCTGTGCCAGCAGCTCAAACCAAGCTCTACCCTGGGGCTACTGTGGGCTCTGAGAAGGAGTGGGCGAGTCATGTCCCTAGCTCCTGAGCAGGAAAAAGGTGTCATTGGCAAAGGCCTATCTGCCTGGACATGTGAGTTTGTGCTCTGGGGAGGGGGGGTGCATAAATGTCTGGGCTTGTATATGTGACATGAGTAAACCGGTAGTCTTCCCTACAAGGTTGTGTCCTCTGCTCAGGTACAAGCCTAGGGGTGTAAGTAAGGATGTGTTTGGGGTGTGTGGAAGGGTAAATGCAAGCACATGTGTTCTGCAGATAAGTGTGCAACCTCCAGCTGTTCAGGCTTGTATGTTTTGCCTAAGTGCATGTTGGGCATCTCTGCATGGGTCTGGGTTGATGGATGGGATTGTGTGTTGGGGGGCCTGTGTGTATAACTGTAGATTGCTTGGCATTCCTGGGCCTCTGCAGGTCTAGGGTAGGGTAGGGGCCCCTGTGTTTGGCAAACCCTTCCTCAGAAGTCCAAGTACCAAATCCCTGGGTAACTGCTAGGCCTTGGGGACACCAATTCTCAAATATTCCCATCAGGTCATCTCTCATGTGTTACACAAGGAGAAGCAGTTCCCAGAAAGGGTGAATTACTTGTCCCAGAGAGGGTAAGGACTACAGACACATTTTGTCAATGAACGAATAGTATAAACAGCACCTGGAACCAGAAGCCTTCTCCACCATTTACATAAAGGATTTCAGGAATCCCTGTGGAGCTAAAGGTAGCTCTGTGATTGCAGTTTTACAACAAAAGAAACCAGCTCCGGAAGAGGATGAACAAAAATAAAATTTTAAAGTAGTGATTGAGCACTAACATTAAGCCAGGTACCACCCTCAAGCATTTTATGGACTTAATCAAAGAAAATGGTATTTGTAGTTAAATTAAGTCCTTCGCTGCCTAGTCTCTGCCCGTTGCTGTTTTATAGAATTGTCCACAATAAATGAAATCAAGTAAAACTTAGCACAGTGCTTGGCACGTACTGTTTGACAGTTATAAATTATTAATTGTCTGTGTGTCCTTGGAGTGTCCTCAGAAGCACACGTGTACACCCACTCCCTTGTGTGGGCTCCCCCTCACTCCCTCCTGCAAGCCCACCCACGGGGACGTGGGCGTGTCCCTGTGCGCACTCCTACATTGCAGGGCCTGGGTCCAGGGGAGGAAGGGGCTGCGGCAGGGCCTCGGCCACCTCCCCCGCCATTCAGGCACACTCTGGATTCCACGTTTCTCTCTCTTCCCCTTTGGCCCGGGCCCAGCCCATCTGGAGGCCGACTCGGCGGCGGCCTGGGAGCGTTTCCATCAGCTGGGCCCGAGGAATGCGGAGCTATTTAACCTGAGCATCCCCAGGTGTACGGAGGCGCCTGGCTGTCTGGGGCTCGCCGTCTTTGGCACCGCCGCGCTAGACAAACAGCGCGCCGCCCCCGCCCTGCCCTCCGCCCGCAGCTGCAGCCGGGCCTGGGAACGCGGGCGCCGGCGGCTTGCATAAGAGGCTCCCGGCCTCGCAGAGGGAGGGAGGGGGCAGAGGCCTCTTGTGTGTGTGTGTGTGTGTGTGTGTGTGTGTGTGTGTGTATGCGCGCGCGCGAGAGCGCACAAATCCCTGCTCCTTTGGAAATCATTAACGCCTTAACCCCTCCTGGACTGGGTGCAGCCAGCAGCTGGGGTGAAGACACCAGGAAACTATAGGACAAAGTTCCTTGGGCGTTAGACCTGCCCTTCCAGGACCCTGGGCCAAGACCCGAAATTTCTTCTTGTCCTTCTTTTTCTTCCCACTCTGTGCTGGGGATTGAACCCAGGGGCGTCCTACCACTGAGCTACATTCCCAGTCCCTTTCATACAGTGTCTCCCTAAGTTTTGAAGGCTGGCCTTGAACTTGCCATCCTTCTTGCCTCAGCCACTGAGCAGCCACTGCGCCCTGCTCTTAACTTCTTTTTATTTAACACCTATAGAGTGCTTATTATCTGCTGGGTGTTATACTAAGCTCTTTAAAATATCATATCATTTAATCCTCACAACCTTAACTTTATATGCTCTTATATGCTCAATCTAATATCAGTAATGACAAGAGGCTAACCTTTTAATAGGGAGGAAAGTAGAAGGTAGCCTGTGTCAGCCTTGATGTTCATCACTTGATCTGAGCTCCCAGAGCTCCTGGTTCCCATCTGGCAAATGCATTTCAGAACCTGGGCCTCCAGGATCAATTGACCTGATGCACATAAAAAACTTACTAAGACCCCCTCCTCCCCCACCTGGCTTGTGGTGGCACTCCTGTAATCCTGGCATCTCTGGAGGATGGCAAGTTTGGGCCAGCTTCAGCAATTTAGGGAGTCCCTGTCTCAAAAAGACTGGGTATGTGGGGCTGGGGTTGTGGCTCAGCGGTAGAGCGCTCGCCTAGCACATGTGTGGCCCAGGTTCGATCCCCAGCACCACATAAAAATAAAGGCATTGTGTACAACTAAAACAAATAAATAAATATTAAAAAAAACACATTGTGTACAGCTAAAGCAAATAAATATTAAAAAAAAAAAAAAAGGACTGGATATGTAGCTTAGTGACAGGATGCCTCTGGGTTCAATCCCCAGTACCCCCCCCAAAAATTAGCACCCTCAAGATTGGCAGGTACCCTCAAGATGGGCAGGTGGCGATCTCTGTAGGCTCAGCTACTGGGAGGCTGAGGCAGGAGGATTGATCTCTTGAGTGACACCTCTTCTCAAAACAAAACAAGGAGCTGGGGCTGTAGTTCAGTGGTAGAGCCCTTGCCTAGCCTATGTGAGGTGCTGATTCCATCCTCAGTACACAACAGAAGTTTAGTGTTCTGGCTGGCTCATGTAGGCACTTAGTAGATGTTGGTATAGAATGTCTGGGGACCTTACTAAGGTTGTGTTCTTGGCAGCCCTATCAGTTGTGGGGCCCATTGCTACTCCCATTCAGATGAGAAAAGAGAGGCATCAGAGAAGTGGAGAGACCCACCTAAGGGCACACTGGGACTTTGACTTTTCCAGAAATCAGGTTGGTCCAAACCAGGTTTATAAGAGACCTCATGTTTCTATAGGATGTCCAAGTTAGCCTTTTCATCTTATTTCCAATTATAATCATGCCTACCTAGCCACCATACACATACATGCACACACAGGCACACACACAAAATGTACATATGCACATATATATATATGTATGCGTTATTAACCATGTATATTTAGGGCATATACATATCACAGCTTTTATGACCATATTTTGGCATCTCAATTTGTGTGTGTGTGTGTGTGTGTGTGTGTGTGTGGTCCCGGGGATTGAACTCAGGGGCACTTGACCACTGGGCCACATCCCCAGCCCTTTTTTTTATTTTATTAGAGACAGGGTCTCACTGAGTTGCCAAGTGCCTTGCCATTGCTGAGGCTGGCTCGATTTTTTTTTTTTTTTTTTTTTTTTTAGTTGTAGATGGACACAATATCTTTGTTTTATTTATTTATTAATGTGGTGCTGAGGATCGAACTCAGTGCTTCACACATGCAGGGTAAGCACTCAACTACTGAGCTACCACCCCAGCCCTGAATTTTAAAAATCTAACTGGAGCCTGGAAGGATAGTCCATCAATCTCCATCTCCGAGAGGTCCTAGGTGGGATCCTGTGTGACCCAGTTCTGAGAGAACTGGCCATACAGTAAGGCCATGTCAAAATGCTGTGGAAAGGCCGGATCCTGATACTGGAGCCTGAGGGGTTATCTAGCCAAGCCCTGATTTCTAGAATACCCTTCCCCCAACCCCAGGGGTTCAGGATGCTTCAGACACAAACACCAACCTTGTACCTGCCAGTGGGATTCATTCAGACCTCAACATTGGCTTCCTGGGGGAGGCTGCCCCTGGATTACCCCACATTTTGCCTCCCCAGATGAAGGCTTGGCCTTCGAACTCTCCTTCATGCCAAACCAGATAGGGTTCCCCAATGTTATTGAACACCAGGAACTGCCAAACCAGATAGGGTTCCCCAATGTCTGGGGTCACAGAGCAGGGTTTCTGAGTGGCAGGCAGGCCTTGGATCCCAGCCTGGCTGCCACAGTGAAAGGAGGTGAGTCACAGGGCTAGGCCAGGAGTTGGGTGAGGCTGGGGCCAGGGTCCAGGAACTGCTCTCTGGGAAAGGGAAGGGAAGAGGAAACAGAGGCCTGGAGGAGCTAGCTGTAGGGAGGGGCAGGGAGTCCTTATCTCCCTGACCGGCCCTGGCTGGTCCTACTTCCTGCCTACCCCAACTCTTGCAAAACCTCCTTCCCAGTGCTGCCCCCCCAAGAGGGGTGCCCCGGGCCGGTACAGTGTTGCATCAGAGCTTGTGCAAGGGGCGGTTAGGGGGAGGATGGTGGCTGTGGGCCAAGAGGGAGCAAGGGAAGGCAGACCCAGTACCACTTCTGATTGGGCACTTGCTTCACTCTCTGTCCCTCAGAGTCCCCAGCTTTGAAATGCATGGTATACCCACTTTTCTGAACTTTCAGCAATACCATCCCCAAACCATGCACACTGAGCCTCAGTAAACTGTTGTTGCTTCTATCTGGAAAACTGTACTAGTCCCAACTGATTCATTCAACAGTTAGAAAGCTCCTACCATGTGCTAGGAACAAACTGTGGAACTAACAATTTAGATAAGTAAATTCTTCCCTCCTGGAACTTTCATTCTTAGTGGGAAACAGACAGCAAATAAATACATGTATAACCAGAGGTGCATTCACCCTGAAATTACTGAAGCTTAAGCTTCCAAGCACCTCCTGTGGGAAAAGCACTAAACTTTGTGTTCACAGGTGTTTTATTTTCTTGTACTGGGGATTGAACCCAGGGGCGCTTAACCACTGAGCCACATCCCCAGCCCTTTTTAGTTTTGGAGACAGGGTCTCGCTAAATCCATTAGGGCCTTGCTAAATTGAGGCTGGCTTTAAACTCACAATCTTCCCGCCTCAGGGAGGAGCTGGGTGCCCCACGTTGCTCTACTGTTTGTTGTTGTTGTTGTCATTGTGTGTTATAAAATTTGAAAACAGTTGTATTCTTGTTAGAGACCCCCACAAAACCTAGATTCTAACATATAAGAGGAAAGAAAGCCCTGCACAGTGGTGTATGCCTGTAATCCCAACTGCTGAGAAGCCTGAGGCAGGAGGATCACAGGTTCAAATCCAGCCCGGGCTAATTTTTTTTTTTTTCCTTTAGTTTAAAAAAAAAAAAAAATTAAAATAGGGCTTGGTGATAGAACCCTTCTGGGTTCAACACCCAGTACCTCACACAAAATGAAACAAAACCATGCTGGGCTGGGTGTAATTCTAGCGATTTGGGAGCATGCCACAGGAGGACTGCATGTTCAAGGCCAGCTTCAGCAACTTAAGGAGACCCTATATGAAAATAAAATACAAAAAAATGAGGGGGAGAGTGGGATGGCATTCAGTGGTAAGGCCACCTGGATTCATTATCCCCAGTATCAAACAAAAAACAGGGCTGGGAGCCGGGCGCGGTGGTGCACGCCTGTAATCCCAGCACTTGGGAGGCTGAGGCAGGAGGATCGCGAGTTCAAAGCCAGCCTCAGCAATGGCGAGGCACTTAGCAACTCAGTGAGACCCTGTCTCTAATAAAATACAAAAAAGGGCTGAGGATGTGGCCCAGGGGTCGAGTGCCCCTGAGTTCAATCCCCGGTACCAACAAAAAAAAAAAAAAAAAAAAAAAAAACAGGGCTGGGGAGGTAGCTCAGTGATACAAAGCTTGCATGAGTGAGGCCCTGGGTTCGATTCCCCCCAATATTGTCAAACAAACAAAACAAAACAGGGAGGGAACAAGGCCCAAGTTCAAAGGCAGAGCCACAGAAGACAGGTGAATCATCTGAAGACAGAGAAGAATCATCTCTATAAGTGCTGTTCGCTTTTGGGGATTTAAGAGACCCCGTGAGTGACTACCAAGTGGGACCCCCCCCTGTCCCCCAGCCGCTGGGATGGCTCACGCATCTGCAGACACCCGCGCTGTGCCGGCTGCGACCATCCTCAGGCCACGGGCGCCCCCTCCCGGGGTGATCCGGGGCTGCGCCTGCGCGGGCCAAAAAACACAACCAGTTTGGTACCCTGGCGGCCTCTAGTGGACTTTCTAGGATCTGCAGCTGGGGACGTTTAGGAACTATGAAGCCTGGGTGTTTTCTGTGTCCGGTGTATGAATATGTATTAGCATAGATGTACACAGCAGGCGACGAATCCAGACATCTCCACCCTCAGCACCGCTCTGATCAGGGCCTCCTTTAGCTCCCCTTCCTACCATTCTGTTTCTTTTTTCTTACTGTGTGACAACCCTTTTAAGCCTAGTTCCCTCACACATAAAAAATCTTAGGTAATCCCAGCACTTTGGGAGGCTGAGGCAGGAGGATCGCGAGTTCAAAGCCAGCCTCAGCAATGGCGAGGCACTTAGCAACCCAGTGAGACCCTGTCTCTAATAAAATACAAAAATGGGCTGGGGACTTGGCCCAGTGGTTGAGTGCCCCTGAGTTCAATCCCCAGTACCACCAAAAAAAAAAAAAAAAAAAAAAAAAAAAAAAAACTTAGGCTAAATTTTTGTAGATATCCCCTGAGTTAAATCCCCAGTACCCACACCTCCAAAGAAGTTATTAGATTTCTTCTGTTTTATTACACGTGTCATTTTGCTAACATTTGTTCATGTTACTCATAATCTAATCCAGGATCCCAGATGGCGTTAAATTATCATGTCTCTTTAGCCTCATTTGATCTGACCATTCTTCAGTCTTTCCTTTCCATGACCTTGATACTTCCAAAGAGTTTAGATCAGTTATTTTATAAAACATCTGGGGATATATATAAAGACAGTAACAAAGCGCACACTTAAGTACCAGCCATGCTGATAAATAGCAGAGCAGTACTTTTGAACCCTGTATGCCCGCCTGGATAAAATCCCCAACCTCCCTTGTGGGATGTGACCTCTATCCAGAACTTTGTGTCAATCAATCATTTCTCCTCCCCCTTCTCCTCCTTCTCCTTCCTCTTTTTCCCCATGCTGGGGATTGTGGGACCCTAGTCTTCCTCTTTTCTTTTTGCTTCCTGGCTGACGTGGTGAGTGGATTATTTCAGTTGGTGGTTGTTTGGATTTGTTTTGTTTTGTTCCAGTATAGGGGTTGAACCCAGGGGCACTCTGCCACTGCACTACATCTCAAGCCCTTTTATAAATTTTTAAATTTTATTTTGAGACAGAGTCTCTCTAAATTGCCCAGGCTGACCTTGAACTTGCAATCCTCCAGCCTCAGTCTCAGAGTAGCAGGGATTATAGGTGCTCACCAAAGCACCAGGATTGACAAATGTTTTATAAAAAACTGATGTCTTTGAAAGTATCAAGTTTGTGGAAAAGAAAGACTAAAGAATGGCTAGATCAAACGAGGCTAAAGAGACATGATAATTTAATGCCATGTGGGTTCCTGGATTAGATTATGAATAACATGAACAGCAAAATGACACTCGTAGGGAAACAGAAGAAATCTAATAAATTGGGGCACGGTGGTGCACGCCTGCAACCCTAGCACTTGGAAGGCTGAGGCAGGAGGATTGCAATTCAAAGCCAGCCTCAGCAATGGCGAGGCACTTAGCAACTCAGTGAGACCCTGTCTCTAATAAAATACAAAAAAGGGCTGGGGATGTGGCCCAGTGGTTGAGTGCCCCTGAGTTCAATTCCCGGTACCAAAAAAAAAAAAAAAAAAAAAAAAAGAAAAGAAAGAAAGAAATAAATCTAATAACTTCTTTTGGGGGGAGGCGGGTACTGGGGATTGAACTCAGGGGCACTCAACCACTGAGCCACACCCCCAGACCTATTTTGTATTTTATTTAGAAACAGGGTCTCACTGAGTTGCTTAGCTTTTGCTGAAGCTGGCTTTGAATCCTCAACCCTCCTGTCTCAGCCTCCCGAGCCGCTGGGATTACAGGTGTGCGCCACCACGCCAGCATAACTTCCCTTCTTTAGTTAATTTCAGTTAATAGCCAATAGTAGGGCTGGGAATGTGGCTCAGTGGTAGACCACTTTCCTAGCATGTGTGAGGCACTGGGTTCAATTCTCAGCACCACATAAAAATGAATAAATGAAGTAAAGGTATTGTGTCCATCTACAACTAAAAACATTTTTTTTAAATAGTCAGTAGTAATGTACCAAGGTTGATCTCTTGCTCTTTTTTTGGTACCAGGGATTGAACCCAGGGACACTTAACCATGAGCCACATCCCTAGTCCATTTATTTGTTTGTTTGTTTATTTATTTATTGAAGGTACCAGGGATTGAACTCAGGGGGCACTTGACAACTGAGCCACATCCCCAGCCCTATTTTGTATTTTATTTAGAGACAGGGTCTCACTGAGTTGCTAAGTGCCTCGCCATTTCTGAGGCTGGCTTTGAACTCCCGATCCTCCTGCCTCAGCCTCCCAAGTGCTGGATTACAAACATGTGCCACTGTGCCCGGCCCACCATTTCTTACTTTTGACAAGTGTCCTGTCATTATGTAGAATTTTGACAAAAGGGGAAGCCGGGTGAAGGGCATACAGGAACTCTCTGTACTTTTTTTTTTTTTTTTATAACTTCTGTGAGTCTAAAATTATCTTGAAAAAAAAATCTTACAAAGAAAGATAACTGAGGGGAGGCTGAGTTGTCTTTCTTTTTTTTTTTTTTTTTTTTTTTTTTTATTTTATTTATTTATTTATTTTATTTTATTTATTTATTTATTTTTTTTTTTGGTACCGGGGATTGAACTCAGGGGCACTCGACCACTGGGCCACATCCCCAGCCCTTTTTTGTATTTTATTAGAGACAGGGTCTCACTGAGTTGCTAAGTGCCTCGCCATGGCTGAGGCTGGCTTTGAACTCGCGATCCTCCTGCCTCAGCCTCCCAAGTACTGGGATTACAGGCTGCGCCACCGCGCCCGGCTCTGAGTTGTCTTTCTACACCCCGTCTCCTCTCCCACGAACTACAACAAAAACCTCCAGACAGATTCACAAAGCAGCTACTTAAGGAAGAACTCTGAAAAACAAATGGGAGAGAGCAGATTGGCTGGCTAGAAACTAGTATTTGAAGAACAACCAGTACATAGTACTGCAGGGGGAGTTTCCTGGTGGATTTTCTATTTTCTTCTTTTATCTTCTGGCCTTTCCCACCCTACCCTCCCAACTCATCCCCCTTGGTGCTGGGGATGGAACCCAGGGCATCACACAGGCTAAGCAAGGGCTCTGCCACTGAGCCAAACTCCCAGTCCCTCTGGCTTTATGTGACCCAGGGCAATTTTTGTGGAGAAAATATGTGCTTGACAGCAGAAATCACCTACTCTGGAAAGCTGGCCCAGTCTGGCAGCAAAAATATCTCCAAGAGAAAAGCCTAGGGCTGGGGTTGTGGCTCAGTGATAGAGCGCTCGCCTAGCACATGTGTGGCCCGGGTTCGATCCTCAGCACCGCATAAACATAAATGCAGTGCATTGTGTACAACTAAAGCAAATAAATAAATATTAAAAAAAAAAAAAAAAGAAAGAAAGAAAAGCCTAAAATATCCCAGTGTCTCTGGAGGCTGAGGCAGGGGGATCCCAAGTTCAAAGCCACCCTCAACAACTTAGCTAGACCCTAAGCAACTTAGTGAGACCCTGTCTCTAAATAAAATATAAAAAGGGCTGGGAATGTGTCTCAGGAGTTAAGCATCCCTGGGTTCAATCCCCAGTACCAAAAACACATAAAACAAAACAAACAAACAAAAACTCTGATTATTAAAACCACTGCCTAGGACTAGGCGTGTAGCTCAGTGGTAGAGCCCAGATTTAGCATGTGAGAGGCCCTTGGTTCAATCCCCAGAATCAGAAAAACAAAACAAAAACAGGGGCTGGGGTTGTGGCTCAGTGGTAGAGTGCTTGCCCAGCATGTGTGAGGCAGTGGGTTTGATCCTCAGTACCACATAAAAATAAATCAATAAAATAAAGATATTATATTAATCTACAACCAAAAATATTTTTAAAAGAAAAAAAAAAGCATATTCTTAAGAAAAATAAAAAATAAAAAGCTGGGCACACTGACACCTTCCTGTAATCCTGACTACTGGGCTGAGGTAGGAGGATTGCAAGTCCAAGGACAGCTGGGGAAGTTTAGGAGCTAGGGATGTGGCTCAGTGGCAGAGTGCTTGCCTAGCATGCAGGGAGCTCTGGATTCCCAGCACAATTCACACATAATAATAGAGCTGGGCACCGTTTGTGTGCACCTGTAGTCCCAGCTACCTGAGAGGCTGAGGCAGGAGGATTCCTTGAGCCCAGTAGTTGAGGCCAGCCTGGTCAACATAGTGAGACCTTGTCTTTTTAAATAAATATGTAGGGCTGGGGATGTAGCTTATTCGTGCAGCACTTGGCTAGCATGGATGAGACCCTGGGTCCAATCCCCAACACTGCCAAAAATAAAAAAGTACACCTAAATTTTCTCTTATCCATAATTACACAAATGTACTAATTACTACATAAATCCACCAAGTACAAGATAACAATCCTTGGATTAGACTTAAAAAAAAAAAAAAAAAAAAAAAAAAAGCAAGACCCAACTATCTACTGCTCACATGAATCCCACTTAAATATAATTACATAGGTAAATTAAGGGAAAGATGGAAAAAGATATATTATGCAAGCACAATTTTTTTTTTTTTCAGCGCTGGGATTGAACCCAGTGCCTTGCGCATGGGAAGCAAGCACTCTATCAACTGAGCTATATCCCCAGCCTGCAAGGACAAATTTTAGAAGTTGGAAGTTGGAGTGGGCCGGGCGTACTGGCTCACGTCTCTAATCTCAGAGAATTGGGAGGCTGAGGCAGGAGTATTGTAGGTTTGAGGCCAACCTCAACAATTTATCGAGGCCCTAAACAACTTAGTGAGACTCTGTCTAAAAAAATATATATAGATTTAGTTTAGTGGTAAAACACTTCTGGGTTCAACTCCCAGTATCAAAAAAAAAAAAAAAAAAAAGTTGGAGTGGGCTGGGATGTAGTGCACTGGTAGAGCACTTACCATGTGCAAGGCCCTGGGTTCAATCCCTAGCACTGGAAGAAAAAGAAAAGAAGGAAAGAAAGTAGGAGTGGCTATATTAATAACAGAAGTAGACTTCAGAACAAGAAAAAAATTACCAGGGATAAAATTGCAGGTTTATTCACCAACAAAACATAGTAATCCTGATGTGTCCTTTTTTTTTTTTTTTAAATGTTTATTTATTTGCTTTAGTTGTACACAATGCCTTTGTTTTTACGTGGTGCTGAGAATCGAACCCGGGTCGCACACGTGCTAGGCGAGCGCTTTACCACTGAGCCACAATCCCAGCCCCGATATGTCCTTCTTAATAAAACTCCCACATATATAAAGCAAAAAATGGATGGAGCCGGGCATGGCGGCGCATGCCTGTAATCCCAGCACTTGGGAGGCTGAGGCAGGAGGATCATGAGTTCAAAGCCAGCCTCAGCAATGGCAAGGCACTAAGCAACTCAGTGAGACCCTGTCTCTAATAAAATACAAAAAAGGGCTGGGGATATGGCCCAGTGGTCGAGTGCCCCTGAGTTCAATCCCCGCTACCAAAAACAAAAACAACAACAAAAAAAATGGATCGATCTGAAAGGGAAAATAAAGTCACAATTTCACAATTATACTTGTAGATGTCAACACTCTTCTTTCAATAACTGATACAACAGAAAATTGGAAAAAAATGTGAAAGACCTGAACAACACTGTCTACCAACTTGACCTAGCTGACATTTATAGAGAACTCCACCTAAGCCGGGCATGGTGGCACCACACAATGTAATCCCAGAGACTGGGGAGGCTGAGGCAGGAGGATTGAATGTTGGAGACCAGCCTCAGCAATTTAGGGATACCCTGTCTCAAAATAAAATAAAACAAAATAAATAAATAAATAAAAATTTACAGTGGGTTGTAGCTTAGTGGTAAAACATCCCTGGGTTCAATCCCCAGCTCTACAAAAAGGGGGAAAAAAAAGAGAGGGGGTCAGGAGAGATCCACAAACACAAAACATATCCTTTTAAAGTACACATAGAACATTCACCTAAACGGGCCTATTAGGGGCCTTTTACACTTAACAGATATTTAAAATTTTACATGACATGTTCTCTAATCATTATGGAATTAAAATAGAAATCAGGAACTCAACAATATCTGGAAACCCCCCAAATGTTTGAAAACGAAATAACTGACTTCTAAATGACCCATGGAAATCTCATTAGAAATTAGAAACTCTTTTAACTGAATTAATGAAATAAAATTACAACATATCAGGGTGCTGGGGATATAGCTCAGTTGGTAGAGTGCTTGCCTCACATGCACAAGGCCCTGGGTTCAAACCTCAGCACCACACACATACACCAAATTACAACGTGAGACCAAGCTAAAATAGAGCTGAGAGAATTTTATAGAATTAAATGTTTGGGTGCTGGGGTTGTGGCTCAGTGGTAGAGCGCTCGCCTAGCAAGTGCGCAGCCCGGGTTCGATCCTCAGCACCACGTAAAAATAAAGGCATTGTGTACAACTAAAACAAATAAATAAACATTAAAAAAAAAAGAATTAAATGTTTGTATGAGAAAAGAAGGGTATCTAGCTGGGCATGGTGGTGCCTATCTGTAATCCCAGCTATTTAGGAGGCACAGCAGGAGGATCACAAGTTTGAGGCCAGCCTCAGAAACACAGTGAGACTGTCTCAAAATAAAAATTTAAAAAGGCTGGGGATGTAGGTCAGTGGCAGAGCACCTCTGGGTTGTAGCCCCAGTAACACACACACACACACACACACAACAGATGACATTTAAATGAAATTTGAAGGACTATAGTGGGGTTGGGGGTGTCAATATATAACATGCTCTTCTTTGCCAAGGGGGAAAGACAGGAAGGGAGGGGGGATAGGAATAGGAAAGACAGTAGAATGAATCGTACATAACTTTGCTATGTTCACATATGAATACACGACCAGTGTAACTTCATACCATGGACAACCACAAGAATGGAATCCTAGTTAGAATTTTTCTAAGTTATGCTTCACGTTTTTTTTTTTTTTTTTTTTTTTTTAACTCAAGGGCACTCGACCACTGGGCCACATCCCCAGCCCTTTTTTGTATTTATTAGAGACAGGGTCTCACTGAGTTGCTAAGTGCCATTGCTGAGGCTGGCTTTGAACTCGCAATCCTCCTGCCTCAGCCTCCCAAGTGCTGGGATTACAGGTGTGTGCCACCACGCCCAGCTTCGTGTATGTTTAACATGTTAAAATACACTCTATTATCGCTGGGCGCAGTGGCACATGCCTGTAATCCCAGCACTTTTGGGAGGCTGAGGCAGGAAGATCGCGAGTTCAAAGCCAGCCTCAGTAATGGCGAGGCACTTAGCAACTCAGTGAGACCCTGTCTCTAAATAAAATACAAAAAAGGGCTGGGGGTGTGGCCCAGTGGTCGAGTGCCCCTGAGTTCAATCCCTGGTACCAAAAAAAAAAAAAAAAAAAAAATACACTCTATTATCATGTATATCTAAAAATTATATGTATACACACACACACACACACACACACACACACACACACACACACAATATATATGCTCTACTTTGCCCAAGTCATGACAACTGAGGGCCTGATGAAGAGCCAGTGTATTGGGCTGGGGTTGTGGCTCAGCGGCGGAGCGCTCGCCTCGCACGTGCGCGGCCTGGGTTCGATCCTCAGCACCACGTAAACATAAATGCATTGCACTGTGTACAACTAAAGTAAATAAATAAATATTTAAAAAAAAAAAAGAGTCAGTGTATTGAAATCAGAACTTCTCTTACTGTTCCAATTACTGTATGACAAACCTCCTGGAAACCGTGTGTAAAACAATGTTGATGCCCATGGATTCTGTGGTCGGAGATTTAAGAAGGGCAAAACATGCATGACTTGTCTCTGTTCCATGATGTTTGGGGCCTCAGCTGGAAAGACCAGATGGCTAGGAGGGACTTGATGGCCCAGGTCTGGAATCATCTCGAGATGTATGTCTTAGTACACTTTGTGCTGCTTTAATAAAATACTACAGACTGGATAATTTATAAGAAATGCCTATTTATTGGCTCACAGTCTGGAGGCCAGAAAGTCCAAAATGGGAAAGACTAGCATCTGCTGAGGGCTTTTTGCTGCCTCATCCCATGGCAGAAGACAGAAAGGCAAAGGGGGCAGGAAGGAGCAAGAGGGGAGGAAGCTTTCCTTTTATAAGAAACCCACTCCCTAGCTCACTGACTCGGCCTTCATGGCCTACTCTCCTCTCATGGGGCTCTCCTTTCCAGCACCGCTTGCTTCGGGGATTGTTTCTAACACATGCTTTTGGGGAGGCACATTCAGCTCATAGCAATGTATGTGTCTGTAAATTGGTGCTGGCGGTAGGCTGGCCCCCCGGCTGGGTGCCAATCGAGACACCTACTCATGACCTCCCCAGGTCTCTCCCCATGGGCTAGTGTGGCTTCCTCACAGCAAACGCTGGATTCCAAGTGTGTCCCAAGAGAGCACCTGGCGTTTTTATGACCTAGTTTCAGAAGTCACACAGTTTTACTTCCACCATATTTTACTATCACAAAGATACACCCAGGTTCAAAGAAGGGGGACACAGATCTCATCACTTGATTTCAAAAGTGTCAAGGTCACATTGTACAAGGAGTATGTGGAATGGAGATATTTTTAAAGTTATTTATTTATTTGTTTACTTATTGTAGATGGTGGAACAAACTCAGGACTTTGTGCTTTCTAAGCAACCACTCTACCACTGAACAGCATCCCCAGACCTTTTCTTAAAAAAAAAAAAAAAAATTTTAATTATTTTAAGGAAGGGTCTTGCTAAATGGCCTAGGCTGACCTAGGCTGAGATCTTACTGCCTCAGTCCCCTGAGTAAATGGGATTACAGGCCACGCCCAGCTGAGGTTACCTTTTTTTTTTTTTTATGGTACCAGGCATTGAACTCAGGGTCACTCAACCACTGGGCCACATCCCCAGCCCTATTTTTTGTATTTTTTAGAGACAGGGTCTTCACTGAGTTGCTAAGTGCCTCGCCATTGCTGAGGCTGGCTTTGAACTTTCGATCCTCCTGCCTCAGCCTCCCAAATGCTGGGATTATAGGTGTGCGTGCCATCGCGCCCAGCTTGAGGTTACCTTTTTTGAAAATATGATTTGCTGAGCTGGGGATGTAGCTCAGTGGTAGGGTGCTTGCCTACTGTGCATGTGTGTGAGACCCTGGGTTGGATTCCCAGCACCCTCCCCCAAAAAAGGGATCCCTAGCAACTCCGCCCCCCCCCCCAAAAAAAAAAAGAAAGGAAAGAAATATGATTTGCTACAATTACTGATAAACTAGTTTGTAAAATATAGCTTAGGACTGTGGATGAAAGGCCAGGTGTGTTACTACAGTACAGCTTTCTCATATGGAAACAGGTGATGGGAATATATGTTTTGCTCTGAGACTACAGCATTTCTGAAGGGGGCAGAGTGGTTAGGAAGGCTGTGCCTCAGGTCCTGCGTGATACCTAGATCTTCCTCGGTATCCCCTCTGACTTGGCAGGCTGGAGTTGGGTCCTTCCAGAAGTTGAGTGCCTGGGTGGCGGTTGTGCTGTCCGGCCTTTGTGTCTGGGTAGCTCTCTGGAGCTGAGTGCAATGTGCCCCTTTGTATAAGGGTGTCCCCTGGGGGTCCAAACCGCAGAGCCTACAGGAAAAGGACATATCCCTTTCACCTCCCATGCCTGCTGTTCCCACAGTGTCAGCCTGTAGCCCCACAGTACTCACAAGTAGTGCATGGCCCTGAGTGGCCTGGAACGAGCCATCTGGAGCCCTCTGCTCTGCTCACCAGAGTTCCAGGGGAAGACACCTCCCTGGCCGAGGCAGTCTACTCCCAGGTTCAGGATCTCCAGACTATGCTCCACCGTCACCTGCACGGTGGTGTTGCCCCTTGTCAACCGTGAGCTGCCCGGGGGCGGGGGGGTGGGGGTCTGTTTTCCCCCCATCGCCTTCAGCCCTGGGGGCGAGCTTCCCGCACAGATGTTCCTTATCACAGCAGCACTCCACATCTGGAGCCTGGAGTTCCCACAGAGGCGGGGGTGGGAAAGCACAGGGAGAAGCAGAGGGTCGAGTTCCCCAAATGCCTCCCCTTGGGAGGCCCTGTGAGAGATGGGAAACCAAGGCCCAGGAACGGCGCCGCTTGGCCACTTAGCGTGGCAGCCGTAGAGCCCACGCATAGGCCGCCCCGGACACTGACAAGATTCAAGGCGTGCTCTCCTCCAGGCTCGGTGAAGTAGGGTCTTCCCCTGTCCTCTGTCTCCGGGGGGCTACTCTACAGGACAAGAGATACAGCTGGTCCCGGTAAGAGGGGTCGCCCAAATCTGGGATTAGCTTGGTCGGGGGAAGAGGAGCAGCTCCCAGAAGTGAACACCAGAGGGCGCTGGACCCTGGAGGGCCACTCTTGGGAGCTGAGGGGCTCTTGGAATTCCGTGACTCAGGGCTGCTGTGTCTGTCTCCGCCCTTGTCCAGAAGGTGGTGATGCGCACCTGCCCACTCTAGATTCTTTCTACAGTCTTCCCCTGAGTCCTCCTTGTCTTCTAGGCTATTCTTTCCCTGGGAACTAAACTTTCCTCCAGAAACTGGCTGGAACAGGGTTCTTCCTGGGCTACTAAAACACTTGGATGGGCCAGGGCCCAGAATCAGGACACCTGAAAAGCTCTGGCCCCCCGCCCACAATGGAGACCCACTGCCTCACCATCGGTCCACCATGGGTAGACAACATGAGGCCATGCTTACTGCACTCATGTTCTGTTCCATTTAACCACATCACTCCCTTTCTTCCTGTGGTTGCCTCTTATATTCTTTTTTTTTTTTTTTTTTAATATTCATTTATTTACTTTAGCTGTCCACAATGCAATGCATTTATGTTTATGTGGTGCTGAGGATCGAACCCGGGCTGCGCACGTGCGAGGCGAGCGCTCTGCCGCTGAGCCACAACCCCAGCCCCACCTCTTATATTCTTTTGAATAAAACCCAAGATCCTTATCATGGGGGTCCTGCTTTGTGGTTCATCCCATCCCTCCCTCTCATCCTCTTGCCCATTATGCCCTGGCCAAGATGGCTTCTCCTCTGTTCTGTGAACACACCCTGTGTTTTTCTGACTCTGGGCCTTTTCCTCTCTGCTTGGAACTGGACTGTAAGCTTTTCAGGGTAGGAACTGTGTTTGAATCTGATCCATACTCTCCAGCATTTAATTTGATAATAAATGCCAGCTGTAATAGATCTCAAATAACTTTTCACAATTTTTCCCCCCTAAGATGGGGTCTGACTTTGTTGCCCAGGCTGGCCTTGAACTTGTCATCCTCCTGCCTCAGCCTCCTGAGTAGCTGGGATTATAAGCATGCACCATGCTTCAATAAATATATTTTCTAGGCTGGGGTTGTGGCTCAGTAGTAGAACGCTTGCATAGCACATGCGTGACCATGGATTCAATCCTCAGCACCACATAAAAATCAATAAATAAAATAAAGATATTGTGTCCAACTACAACTAAAAAATAAATTAAAAAATAATATATCTTTTCTCCCCTTGGTCATCATCACATTCCAGCCGTTAGCAAGCCTGGCCCACAGTAGAACTAAATGATTCTTCTTTTTTTTTCCCCTTGTTGCGTTGGAGATTAAATCCAGGGCCTTACATCCCCAGTCCCCAAACCCTTTTAACTATTTATTTATTCATTTCAGTACTGGGGATTGAACCCAGGGGTCTTCTACCACTGAGCCAGCGCTTTTTATTTTTATTTTTATTTTTTAAAAAAAATATATTTATTTGCTTTAGTTGTACACAATGCCTTTATTTTTACGTGGTGCTGAGGATCGAACCTGGGCCACTCACATGCTAGGCAAGCGCTCCACCGCTGAGCCACATCTCCAGCCCCATATTTTTTTTTGTGTGTTGGTACCGGGGATTGAACTCAGGGGCACTCGACCACTGGGTCACATCCCCAGCCCTTTTTTTTTGTATTTTATTAGAGACAGGGTCTCATTGAGTTGCTAAGTGCCTCAATATTGCTGAGGCTGGCTTTGAACTCGCGATCCTCCTGCCTCAGCCTCCCAAAGTGCTGGGATTACAGGCATGCGCCACCACGCCCGGCTAGCCCCATATTTTTTTAAAAAATATTTATTTATTTATTTTAGTTGTACACAATGCAATGCTTTTTTTTTTTTTTTTTTTTTTTTTTTTGGTACTGGGGATTGAACTCAGGGGCACTCGACCACTGGGCCACATCCCCAGCCCTTTTTTGTATTTTATTAGAGACAGGGTCTCACTGAGTTGCTAAGTGCCTCGCCATGGCTGAGGCTGGCTTTGAACTTGCGATCCTCCTGCCTCAGCCTCCCAAAGTGCTGGGATTACAGGCGTGAGCCACCACGCCCGGCTTGCAATGCATTTTATGTTTACGTGGTGCTGAGGATTGAACCCGGGCCGCTCACGTGAGAGGCAAGCGCTCTGCCGCTGAGCCACAACCCCCCCCCCCCCCCCCATATTTTTTTATCTTGAGATAGGGTCTAAGTTGCCCAGGTTGGCCTCAAACTTGGGATCCTCCTACCTCCGCCTCTAGAGTCTCTGGGATTACAGGCATATGCCACCACCACTGCCACCTGAGGCTTTTGTATCAATGGATTCAGTCTTTACCATAATCGTGAGATTTAAAAAAAAAAAAATGAGGAGGGAACTATCATTATAATGTGTCATTTCACAGAAAAGAAAACAGGAGCTCAGAAAGGTTAGGCCATTTGTTGAGAGGTCACACAGCTAACATTTGAACCCCTGAGACAGGCTTTTCAACAACCTCTCACTGGAATAGGGCTGGGGAGAGGGAGTCACTACAGGACAGGTCCCAGATTGGTGTTTGACGCTTCCTGCAGCAGGAGGCAGTGAACTGGGCTGAGAGACTGGCAAGACTGGCGTGAGGCGGGCATTCCAGGAGGATGAGCTAGGAGCAGAGGCCTGGATACGGGGCATCCTGCTCTTGGGACGGTCCAGCGCAGAGCGCGAGGGGCGCTGTCAGCTGAGGGTCCCCAGAGGTAGCAGCCCCGGGTGGAGAAATTAACACGGAGTCCCCCTACGGTCCCTCCCCGCAGGCTAGGGCGCGCCCCCAGGGACTCGAGCCGGGCGCTCCCAGGACTGGCCAGACAGGACGTTCCCACGCGGGGGCGGCGCAGGACAGCGGCTGGGCGGGCCGGGGGCGGGCGCCCGGGCTCAGGTCCCTTCGCAGCCCATTCTCCGTTACTCGCTGGGAGACCGGGTCGCGCTCCGCCGCCGCCGCCGCCACTGCGAGGTGAGAGGGTGGGAAATCCTAGCTGCCCCGAGAGCGCCCCGGCAGGTGCGGGGGGATGCGGCTGGGACCCCCCGTTTTCCCCGCCCGGCCAGGCCTCTGTGGTCCCTGCCACAGAGAAGGGTCGGGGGCTCCTGGGGGTTACCCTCTGTCCGCACATGGGGCGCGCCCTCTTTCCGCAGATACAGATTCCCTGCTCCATCTCCCGGTGTGCCGGGCTCTCCCACCATTGATCCCTGAGCCCACTGACCACCGACCCATAGATGGCCGACCCCAGTCCTTCCTTCCCAGCGGTGGGGGCGCCCCTCCCACTATCACAGACGGTGCCCCCTGCCGCTCTCTAGTTCTGGGGCACCCTTTTCTCTCTTCAGAGATGGGATGCCCACTCCCTCTCTCCAGATGTGGGGGAACCCCTTTCTCTTTCCAGAAGTGGAATGCTTTCTTCCTCTCCCCAGATGTGCGACCTCCCCCTCCTGCTGACCCAGTTTAGTCTCTGTCCTCTAAAGCTGTTCCCCACCCCCATGGGATGCCAGACCCTGAGACTTCCCCCAGGGGTGGGGGTGGGGCTCAGCCCGTCCCCTCCCCCACCAGATCCAGCCCAGCCGGCTCTGTGCGCACGTAGGCCGGCAATTAGGGGGAAGGCCCCCCTCCCTCGGCCATCTGTGCTGAGGCCTCCACAGATGGCCCTGTGGGGAAGAGCCTCAGGATTTGCCCTCTCCCTACCTGGACTCCCACCCAGTTTCCCCTGGGGGCAGACAATTGAGGTGGGGTCCCCCATCTGGCCAGGCTGAGCTGGGGCTGGCACCAGAACCCAGGTCCCCAGACCATAGGTGGTGAGTTAGGACTCCTGTCACTTCTCATTGCCCTTGAGGGAGCCAAAGCTCCAGGACCCTCCAGCTACCCCATGGGATAGTATAGGAAGCATCACACTTTCACTACCACCACACGGGGAAGCAGGGTTTCCTGGGTCCTGTGAGGTGGGCAAGAGCAGGGCAAACTCTCCCACACCTGCCCAGATGCTCTCCAGGGCTGCCTGGAGTTCCGTGCTGAGAGGAGGAGGACTTGGAACCCGGGGGACACACAGCCCGGGAGGCCCTGGTAAGACTCCACCCCCTCCGTCCCAAACTAACTCCGGGGTCAGGGGCAGGGGTCCTCTGTGCAGGCTGCCCGCTCCCTCCCATGTGGCCCTGGACCTCGCTCCAATCCACTTCCCTTGATCCCACCCCTTTGTCCTGAGCCAGTTCCTCCAGAAAATGGTGCCTATGGGGTAAAGGATGCATCTCCCTTGTTTAGGGTCCAGCGCACAAACCTCAGGCCCCTAAGAGCCTTTGGAGACAAAGGATGCTACAGCACCTTAGACCCTGGATCCTCCTTTCTAAGACCTTGATATCAGTTGTAGTCAGAAGAAAGAGTCTTAAAGCAAGAGAGACTTCAGCCAGCCATCAGAAGAAACTTTCTGACCTTCAGGAGAATAGTAACAAACATGTACTGAGCCCTTAGTAGATAGACCCCCTAGCTGAGAAGAGCATTTTGTATAGTTGCTACAGTTAGACTTCACAGCAGCTGTGTGAGGCGGATGCTGTGCCAACTCCATTTCTCGGATGAACAAATTGAGCCCCAGTACCTCAGAAGTGCCAGGACTCCTTGTGCAAGGCAGCTCCAACACTATCCCCGTAAGGTGACACCAGTCACTCCTGTGGGCGTCTCCAGTGTTTTGTCGATGAACAGAAGGGCCTTTGTCAAGACCATCCCTAGTGCCCAGCCTTATTCTGCACTCCCACAAGGAGCCCTGGGGGCTTAGCCATCAGGGGGGGAGCTTCTGGGAAAGGGGGCCAGTAGTAAAGCCCACCTCTGTGAGTCAGTGTGGTGTGCTGAGCTCCTGCGCAGAGGCGGCACCACCTGCACTCAACATCCCACTTCCCAGATGAGGACTTGAGCACAGTAAAGTCAAGGGGCTCAGGGGCACCGCACTCGCCTAGCACGTGCGTGGCCCGGGTTCGATACCCAGCACCACATTAAAAATAAAGGCATTGCATACAACTAAAGCAAATAAATAAATGTTAAGGAAAAAAAAAAAAAAAAAAAAAAAGTCAAGGGGCTTGTTAGAGCTGGGATGGGTCAAACTGGGTTTCAAACCCAGCTGACTCCAAACCCGCGCCCTTGACTCCTTGTTAGGGCATGTGTTAGCTACACCTTGCAGCTTCATATCTAGCACGTTCCTGCCGCTGAGCCTTTGCCCAGCCATGGCCTCTGCCTGACATAACCTTGGCTCAGATCTTCCCAGAGAATGCAGGATTCGAGGCCAGAGGGGCTGAGCTGCAGCTCGGGCCCTCTCCCTCTTGCTTTGTGCATTTCAGGGAGTCACATAGCTGCTCAGTGTATTCGTTGGCAAAATGGAGCTAACCCCTCCCAGCAACTGAGGCAGGAGGATCACAAGTTCAAGGCCAGCCTGGGCAATTTAATGAGACCCTGTCTCAAAAGAGCAAAAGGAGATGGGCATGGTCGCGCACGCCTATAATTTCAGCAGCTCAGGAGGCTGAGACAGGAGGATTGTGAGTTTAAAGCCAGCCTCAGCGAAAGCGAGGCGCTAAGCAACTCAGTGAGACCCTGTCTAAATAAAATACAAAATAGGGCTGGGGATGTGAATCAGTGGTTGAGTGCTTTTGAGTTCAATCCCTGATACAAAAAACAAAAACAAAAAGAAAAGAAAAGGGGTCAGGCACACACCTGTTATTTTTTTTTTTTTTTTTTTATTTTTATTTTTTTTAATATTTATTTATTTGCGTTGTACACAATGCGTTTATTTGTACGCGGTGCTGAGGATCGAACCCGGGCCGCACACGTGCTAGGCGAGCGCTCTACCGCTGAGCCACAACCCCAGCCCACGCACACCTGTTATTGAGACCCTATCTCAAAAAAGAAAAAGGAGCTGGGCATGGTGGCGTAAGCCTGTAATCCCACCAGCTCAGGAGGCTGAGGCAGGAGGATTTCAAGTTCAAAGTCAGCCTCAACAACTTAGCCAGGCACTTAGCAGCTCAGCAAAACCCCGTCTCTAAATAAAATATAAAAAAAGGGCTGGGGATGTGGCTCAGTGGTTGAACACCCCTGGGTTCAATCCTCAGTAGCCCCCCCCCCCCCCAAAAAAAAGAGGAAAGAAAGAGGCTGGGGATATAGCTCAATTGGTAGAGTGCTTGCCTCCCAGGCACAAGGCCCTGGGTTCAATCCCTAGCGCACACACACACACACACACACACACACACACACAAAAAAAAAAAAAAAAAAAAAAAGGAAGAAAGAAAAGAAAAGAAAGAAGAAAAAGAGCTGGGATGTAGCTCTGTGGTAGAGCAGCCCTGAGTTCAGTTCCCAGTACTGCCAAAAAGAGAGAGAGAGAGAGAGAGAGAGAGAGAGAGAGAGAGACCACAACCCTGGCTTTGACAGGTGACTAGCCAGTGAATCAACCCATGCAAACAAAGGCCTTATCCAGGCTTTTTTTTTTTTTTTTTTTTTTTTTTTTGTACCGGGGATTGAACTCAGGGGCACTCGACCACTGGGCCACATCCCCAGCCCTTTTTTGTTTTTTATTAGAGACAGGGTCTCACTGAGTTGCTAAGTGCCTCGCCATGGCTGAGGCTGGCTTTGAACCCGTGATCCTCCTGCCTCAGCCTCCCAAGTGCTGGGATTACAGGCGTGCGCCACTGCGCCCGGCTCTTATCCAGGCTTTTGCTCATAACTGCGGCCCTTGTTATTAATATTACGGTCAGAGATGGGTGTCCCGGGCAGGCTGGACACACCTGTCTCCCTGTGCCCGCAGCTCCGGGGAAGATGACCCCCTACACCAGCTACTTCGCCCAGCGCTCCCACCCGATGCCGGACGAGCCCTTCTGCACGGAGCTCAACGCTGAGCAGCGGGCCCTGAAGGAGAAGGAGAAGGGCAGCTGGACCCAGCTGAGCCACGCGGAGAAGGTGGCCTGTAGGTGGCAGGGTGGGGCTGGCTGGGGGGGTGGCCGGGGTGGCGGAGAGAGGCCCCGCAAGGCAGCGGGAGACCCGAACACTGCCGAGCTCGGGGCTGGAGTGCGTACATCTATTCTTGCATTCACTCAACCTGGGCGCACAGCCTGACGGCAGGTGGTACTGGGGACGGGAGATCTTGCGGGCCTCCCAGAGGACTTGAAGGGTGGGGGAGGGCTTCCAGGTAGTGGGAGCCGCGTGGGGAAGGGCGTCACTGAGTGGGGTGGGGCCAGGGAACAGCGAGAGGCGGGTGAGACCTGCGAGCTGGGACCTGATCCCAGGAGGAGGGCGGGGTGCGTGGCCCCAGGTCCTGCCCACAGAGTGCCCCTGGCACTGACCCTTTGAGAGTTAGAGCTTCTTAGTGTCATTCCACAAATGGAGGAACTCAGCCTGACCTCCAGCGTTTCAAGGTTCAAGGACTTGCTTCTCAATTCATCTTCATTCATCACATTTTTTTTTTTTTTCCCGGTACCAAGGATTGAACTCAGGGGCGCTCAACCACTGAGCCACATCCCCAGCCCTTTTTTATATTTTATTTAGAGACAGGGTCTCACTGAGTTGCTCAGGGTCTCACTGAGTTGCTGAGGCTGGCTTTGAACTCTCGATCCTCCTGCCTCGGCCTCCCAAGCTGCTGCGTGCACCACCACGCATGGCTCATGGGCATCTTATTGAGCACCTACTACAAGGCCAGGCACTGGGCATGTGTCTGGTAGCAAGCCTGCTCCGTTCTTGCCCTGAAACCTCACACTCCCAGTCCTCTCCCCTCAGCTCTTTTCCTTCCTCTCAGGTCTCTCTCTTCTTTTTTTCCCTCCCTCCCATTCCTCTTTCCATTTCAGAAACCCACATTCCTCCCCCATCTTAAAGCACAGAGCATCTGACAGGAAGCGCAGGCCCTGGCATTGCTGCAACTTAGGTGCCACCAGCTGGGAGGGCAGGTCCTCTCACCAGCTCACAGCGAGGAGACCCAGGCTCAGGGTGGTGGAGTCCCTGGCCGAGGCCGCACAGCTAGAGAGGGAAAGAAAGAAAACGAGAGAGAGAGAGAGAGAGAGAGAGAGAGAGAGAGAGAGAGAGGAAGAGGGGTCAGTCCCCTTTCTAAAGTCCCCCTGAGGTCAGGTCTTTGTATGTTTTTTTTCCCAGAGAGAATCTACCGTGTCCCTGCATGCAGTAGTAGTTCCTGGGGCGGGAGGGTAGCTCACGGGTCAAGTGCTTGCCTAGTGTGTGCGGGGTGGGGGTGGGGGGGCTAGGAACTCCTCGTTTCTTTTCCAGGGCTCCCCCGCCCCCACCCCCGTACACTGTCTTCTCTCACCAGACAGCACTCTGGGTCTAAGATCTCAGGTGTCACTGCCGGCAGCTGGCTCAGTCCCAGCCTGCCCACCTCCTGACAACTAGGCTAGATCTTACATAGAGATACTTACCTGTGGCTGTTTCACAACTGGTAGAAGACAGGTTAAGCAAAAATTAAGTTACGTTTTGGATGCATTAAAAAAAAAAAAAAAAAAAAAAAGAATCTCCTATAAGTCAACCACCGTTCTAGGTGCTGGGATTGAAGAGGGGAGAGTGGGTCCTTGCTCCCCTGAAGCTTCGAGTCAAGTAGGAAAGATAAGCAGTAAATAAGAAAGTAGAAAACAAAAACATTCTTCAGTGTGAGGGAAGCAAGGGTCAGTCCTGATAAAAGTTGGTTTGAGTAAAAGCACAACTTTGTCACCTCCTTAACTACAGTCCACCCTCCCCAACTCAGAATGAAATCCGAACTCCTCTCTGTGGCTGGCAAGGTCCTGGGTGATCTGGCCGCTGCTGACCCCGGATTGCAACACTTTCCCTCCTTTGGTTCATCCTACTCCAGCCACAATGCCCTTCACTCACCCCTTTCTGCCTCAGGGCCTTTGCACTAGCTGCCAGTTCTCACTTGACTATTCTCCCTTTGATTTCTTCAAGCCTCAGCTCCACTGTCACCTCCTCTGAGAGACCTTCTCTGACCACTCTAACTGAAGTGACGCCTGCCCACGGTCTGTCTGAAGATTTGCCATTTGTGTCCCACTCCAAGCTCCACAAAGGCAGGAATTTTCAACCAGCTTATTCAATGCTAAATCACCACTTCTTGGCCATACTTTGTATATAGTACAATCTCAATAAGAATTTACTGACTGAAACCGGGTGTGGTGGTGCACGCCTGTAATCCCAGCAGCTCAGGAGGCTGAGACAGGAGGATCACAAGTTCAAAGCCAGTCTCAGCAATTTAGCAAGGCCTTAAGCAACTTAGCAAGAATCTGTTTCAAAATAAAAAATAAAAATAAAAGGGGCGCGGTGGCAGGGCCCAGCACTTGGGGGCTTGTGCTCAGCGGTAGCAACTCAGTGAGCACTGGTCTATATATGTGCGCGAGTGCCCCTGAGTTCCCCGGTTTGATCCTCAGCACCACGTAAAAATAAAGGCATTGTGCCGGGCACGGTGGCGCATGCCTGTAATCCCAGCACTTTGGGAGGCTGAGGCAGGAGGATCACGAGTTCAAAGCCAGCCTCAGCAATGGCGAGGCACTTAGCAACTCAGTGAAACCCTTTCTCTAATAAAATACAAAAAAGGGCTGGGGATGTGACCCAGTGGACGAGTGCCCCTGAGTTCAATCCCCGGTACCACAAAAAAAAAAAATAAATAAATAAAAAAAAATAAAGGCATTGTGTACAACTAAAACAAATAAATAAATATTAAAAAAAAATAAAAAATAAAAGGGGCAGAATGTGGCTTAGTGGTAGAATGCCCTGGGTTCAATCTCCAGTACTGGGAAGGGAGAGGGGAATTTTCCAGATGAACAGCATTTGCTGGAGGAAGGGGGGGGGGGTCAACTCTTGGCCCAGGGTCTTTGAAATAGAAGCCCCTGAAACCCCTTCCCCGCACCCCACCTGCTCCCAGTGTACCGGCTCCAGTACCACCAGACCTTTGCAGAAATGAACCGGCGCTCCAACGAGTGGAAGACAGTGATGGGCTGCGTCTTCTTCTTTGTTGGGTTGACGGCCCTGGTGATTTGGTGGCAGCGTGTTTACGGTGAGTGGCTGCATAGGTGGGCTGTGCCCCTGTGGCCATGGCCATGGGCCAAACTCTTAAGGAAGCCATATTGTGACTCACCTGAAGACTTGAACGTTTCCAAAGAGGTGGAGGGCGAAGGACAGACATGGCTGCCCTGGATGAAATGTAGGGGCTCTACCTCCAAAGGCCTCAGTTTCCTTATCTGTAAAATGGGAATAATAATGCCCATGTCTCAGTGTTCTTGTGAGGATTAATGAGAGGGATGTGGACCAGTGCTTGCCACTGGGTCATGAAGGTGTTGTTACTGATTACTGTGTATTAACCATGTAGATTCCCGTATGTTGTTTCAGCTGCTGTAACAAAGATCCCCAGCATAAGAACTTAAGCAATATAGAGGTTTGTTCCTTTATCACAAAATGAGGCTAAAGATATAATCCAGAGACTGGTTTGGGGATGCACGCCTGTAATCCCCGAGACTTGGGAGGCTGAGGCAGGAGGATCTCAAATTCAAGGTCAGCCTCAGCAAGAGGCTGAGAAAGACCCTCAATGACTTAACAAGACACTGTCTCAAAATAAAAAAAAAAAAAAAAGGAGCTGGGAAATGTAGCTTAGTGGTAAAGGGTCCCTAGACGCAATCCCTAGTACCACTGGGGAAAAAAAAAAGAAAGAGAAAGAAGAAAAAAGAAACAATCCAGATGAGTATTGGGACTCCACAAAGCAGGCTCCTTCGGACTTGTTTCTCTGCCATCTTTAACATGTAGCTTCCATCTTGACACACAAGATGGCTGCTCAGCTCCTGCCACTTCTGCTTGCATCCTATTGGCTAGAGGTGTTCACATGACCCTGCCTAACTACAAGGGAAGCTGGGAAATGTAGTCTTTTGTTGGGTCTCATGTGTCCAGCTGAGGTTTTATTACCTCAGAAGAATGGTTCTCAAAGTGTCCCTGGACAGACAGCAACCTTGTTAGACATGCAGATTCTCAGCCCCCTCCAGATCTACTGAGTCAGATGCTCTGGGGGTGGAACCGATTGATTGATCCTTTCTTCCTTCCTTCCTTCCTTCCCTCTCTCTTTCCTTCCTCCCCTCTCTCTTTCCTTCCTTCCCTCTCTCTTTCCTTCCTTCCCTCTCTCTTTCCTTCTCTTTGTGGTACTGGGTGCCTGGCCCCAGGCCTTGCTCGTGCTGGGCAGGAGCTCCAACCCTGGGCTACCCCCTGAGCCTGCAGTCTTCGTCTTTGAACAGCCTCCGGCTGGTTCTGAGGCTCGCTCAGCCTGAAGCCATTACTCTGGACGAAGGGGAGAGGACTTTGAGGACGGCTGGCATCATCCAGTGGCCTCGTCTAGTTTCCTGTGTGGAAGTGTGATGGGAATTCCTGGCCTGCATGGGGTGAAATGAGACAGCCTTTGGGACACAGTCTGGTGTGGCCACTGTGGCACATAATAGGTGCCAGTGAAGATGACTCCCTTCCTTCCCCTCCCTGGGATGGAAAGCACCAGGGATGGAGGCCAGGCAGCCTGGGTGGGCTGCAGAGGCAGCCGGGCCAGGGAGGAGAAGGTACGCGTGCTGGGAGTGTGGCCCCAGGTCCTCCTGACCGGCACATCCCCAGGTTCTTAAAGTGAACACCCTATACTGATCTACTCCTCCCTCCTCAGAAAACCAAAGGAATTCTCACACCCTGACTCTTCCCAGCAAGGGGGAGGGTCTCTGTGATTATGACTACAGTAGGTGACACCTGGCAGATGCTTCATATCTGTGCCCGTAGTTTTACAAATACTAACTCACTGGATCCCCACAACCCTCGAGGATAGGACCTGTTTTTGAACAGGTAAGGAATCTGAGGCTCAGAGAGGTGAAGTGACTTATTCAAGGCCACACAGCAAGGGAGTAGAACAGCTGGGATTTGGATTCAGGTGGTCTTCAAATCAGTGCTCCTACTACCACTGGCTACAGAGGTAGGTGAGGACACGCAGGCTCAGGGTGGGTCGAAGGCCAGGCTGGGATTGAACCTAGAGGTCCCTGGAGTGATGATTTAGGAGAGTCTGGTAGGGGCCAGATAGGAAGAGGGGGGTCTTCAGAGCAGGGCCCCGACCCTGGGGCTGGGACTGTGGCTTGGAGGAGGGCTGGGCTGGCTGGGTCCTGAGCCACCGCTGTCCTGCCCCGTGCCCTCCCCACAGTGTTCCCTGAGAAGCCTGTCACCCTGACGGACGAGTGGAAGGCCCGGCAGCTGCAGCGCATCCTGGACATGAAGGGCAACCCCGTGCAAGGCCTGGCCTCCCGGTGGGACTACGAGAAGAAGGAGTGGAGGAAGTGAGGCCTTCCTGCTCCCTGCCTTTCAGGCCTCCCCACCAGCAGTCCCAGCCTGCAGCCTCCAGCACCCCTCCTCACCCTCCTTTAGCTCCAATAAAGCTGGCCTCCACTCGAGCCTCGAGCCTCCACTCTGCACTGCACCCGGCACCTAGAGTCAGGCACCGCAGGAGACGAGAGACAGAACAAGCCACCTCCAGGGCCCAGAGCCTGGCGATCAGGGAGGGCTTGATGGGGGAGTGGGGACTCTGGCTGGACCAGGAAGAAGGGCAGACATTCTAGGGGATGGCAAAAGCAGGGGTGTGCATTTATTCAGTCAGTAAATATTTATTGAGCACCTGCTGTATACTGGATCCTTTATTTTTGGTACCAGGAATTTAACCCAGGGGTGCTTAACCACTGAGCCATGTCCCGAATTCTTCTTATTTTTTTATGCTGAGACAGGGTCTTGCTAAGTTGCTCAGGACCTCACTAGGTTGCTGAGGCTGGCCTCGAACTCTCAATCCTCCAGCCTTAACCTCCCGAGCCGCTGGGATTACAGGGCCACTGTGCCTGGCCTGTGTGCTGGGTTCTAATCCAGACCCTGAGGATGCGGCAATGAACACGTGGCAGTAAGCGCTATGAAGAGGCAAAACGAAGCAGGATGCAGGGAAAGTTAAAAGTGAGTTGGGAGCTGGGCGCGGTGGCGCACGCCTGTAATCCCAACACTTGGGAGGCTGAGGCAGGAGGATCGTGAGTTCAGAGTCAGCCTCAGCAATGGTGAGGCACTTAGCAACTCAGTGAGACCCTGTCTCTAATAGAATACCAAAAAAAAGGGCTGGGGACATGGCCCAGTGGTCGAGTGCCCCTGAGCTCAATCCCCGGTACCACAAAAAAAAAAAAAAAAAAAGGGGTGGTAGTGTTGGGGCGGCAGGCAAAGGCCTCTTGGAGAGATGGCACTTCCACTAGGGCCAATGAAACAGCAGGACAGGCCTCGCAGCAAAGGGCGGGGATGCAGCTCAGTGGCTAGAACCTAAGGAAGGAGGGAGGGAAGGAGGGCCGCACCCCTGAGGTGCGATCCTGGCTTGTGTGTCTGTTGGCCTTCAAGGAGGCTGCCGTGACAGGAGAGGAGGCCCGGCCTGGGGGGCTGGTCTTGGGGTGAAGGGCAGGGCACACAGGGGCCACGGGATTTGATCCCTGGAGTGATGGGAGCGCTGTCAGTTTGGGGTCTCTGAGGAACAAACACCAAAAGCAACCATATGAAGAGATCTGCGGGAGGCAGGGCCTGTCAGGGACAGGGACACGGCATGGCAGTAGGTGGGCAGAACCGTCAGACTGCGGTTCTAGCCTGAAACCTGTGAAGAGAGAGGGCAGGAGGGAGGAGTGGACCGGAAGAGCCTCCGACTGCAGGCCCTGGATCTGTCCGAATCCAGTCAGGAGACAGGAACCACACCGCCCCTCCCACAGAGGCTGCTCCACAGGGAGCATTGTCAAGCTCACACAAGAGGGTGACTCACTGTAATCCCCCCCACTGGGGAGGCCGAGGCAGGAGGACCTCGAGTTCAATCGCGCCTCAGCAATGGCAAGGAGCTAAGCAGTGAGACCTGGGGATGGGGATGTGGCCCAGTGGTCAAGTGTCCCTGAGTTCAATCCTTGGTGAAGGATAGATGAAACACACTGGGACCGCTGTGTAGAAAAGGGGAGGGGGGGATTTTATCAATCAGCCGAAGGGACACGTGGGGGGAAGGGAGAATCGGCGCGTGGAACAGGAAAAGGGGAAAAGAAGAAGAAAAAGAAGGGGCCGGTTTCAGTCTGGAGTGCGCTTAAGTAGTGGACCGGTGGTCTGAGGGACCCCCCAGAGGGAGCCCCAGTTCCATAGGCCGCTGGGGGTCAGAAGGCAAGCCCATATGTTGCAATTGGCTCAGTAAGGCACTTGGGGAGTGGTCAGCGGCATGGTCAACCTGAGGCGTGGCCAGCAGTGTGGCCAGCAGTGTGGCCGACCTGGGGTGCTTGGAAGTCTTAAGTCGCCTGGGGGTGTGGCTAGTTGAGCTGCCTGGGAGGCGTGCCTTTCCCTGCCCGGAATCCAACACTTGGCACCCCCCCCCCCAAAAAAAGGAGGCGACTTTCTAAGTCAGAGAACTTTAAAAGATACCCTAAACTATACCAAGGAAGGATCAATCTGCCCTCCCCACACTGGGATCTAGACCTCGTAGGAGACAGTGAGGTTTGCAGCCCACAGGTTGGTGAGAGGTCGGGCGGGTTGCTTGAGCCAGGAGTGGTCCTCAGCCAAGGGGGCTGAGGCTGGTGGGTAGGTAGGTGCAATCAGGGCACATCTGCCCAAGCAAAGCCTAAAGTGTGTGTGTCAGGATGATGGTCCCCAGGCCTGGGGGCCACAAGGGCGTTGATAGGCATCCTGGGCTCGTGGGGGGTTAGATGAAGTTTAGGTCACACACACACTCTCTCTCTCTCTCTCTCTCTCTCTCTCTCTCCCCTGAGAGAAGCCGCCCTTCCTCCTGCGGTGCCCTCGCAGCGCCCTCTACTGGCAGAGCTCAGCATCTCCCCGTGGAGGAACCGGTGCCGGCGCCTTCTCTCCTGCAGGTGGAGCAGGTGCTGAAGAGTGAAATCTGGAGCTGACAAGCAGCAAATTGATAACTTGCGTACAACTCCCGAGAAAGTCTCGGGGAGGTCAACAGGGAGCCCCAGAGCACATACTGCCCACCAGAGGAGTCTGGCATTGGGAAAACTGCCCTGTTCCCGCTAACCCCGCAGGGCTCAGTTCTTGGCTGGGAGCCGTAGCCTTGGCAGGTGGAGGTGGTCCTGTGATCACCCTGTTGAAGACACACCGATGCCCATGGAAGGACTTGGCAGAGCAGTTGCGGCAACATTCATTTGATCAACAAATATTTATTAGGTCCCCAATCTGTCCCAGGATCTGGGATGGAGTGAATGAGACTTCATTCCAGTCTCATGACTTCCAGTCCTTGTGAATATGAAAGTCTGAAATGGGAAAAGAGACATCAACCAGAGGGTGGCTTTAATAAATCGTAACACACATGTGTGCTAAGTGAAGGTGCATGGCACTTGGACTAACCAATTGAGGAATTGAGGGAGTTTGGAGGAAGTGTCCTCTTTCCTGAAATAGGAAAGATGAGCCAGGGGCAGCGGTGCACCCCTATAATCCCAGCAACTTGGGAGGCTGAGGCAAGAGGATCACAAGCTCGAAGCTAGCCTCTGCAAATTAGTGAGGTTCTAAGCAACTTAATGACACCCTGTCTTAATATAAAAAATAAAAAAGGGCTGGGGATGTGGCTCAGTTGGGTTCAGTTGCTGGTACTAAAAAAAAAGGATCCTGGATATAAACTGGGTGAGGAGTAGGAGGTAGAGAAAAAAATCATATGCAAAGGCCCTGAGGTAGTGAGGATCATGGCATGAGAGAAGAAATAAAGGGAGTCAATGGAGCTATCACACAAAGAGGAAAAGGAAGAGATGCACCAGGGAAGGTGAGGAGCAGGAGACCCACCCAGGGCCCTGGAGGTTTGGCTGCCTCTGCCCAAGAGATGAGTTTGGATGAAAGCAGAGAAAGCAGAGGAAGATGGATCTGGAGGATGTTGGGAAAAAAGTATGGGAAGCCTTGAGCATCAATTTAATTTACCTGAGAAAGCAGCTTTCTTGGCCCCAGGCTCTATCTGCCTTGCGTGGAGAGATGGCAGGGACACAGAGACAGAGAGCAGATAGGGGACCTTCCCTCCAGCCCTCCCAGCCTGTTGGTGGACATAATAGTCAGAAGCTAGTGGGGCAGAACTATAGAAACATTCAGAAATATGTTCCAACCCTGTTGTTTTGTTTTGAGGTCCTTTGCGTTACTAGGGACTGAACCCAGGGCCTGTGCATGCCTGGCAAATGCTCTACCACAGAGCTACACCCCTAACCCCCAAGTGTTTTCTATGGAGGTCTTGTTTTTGCATAATGGTATTTTATATCTATTCTTTAAAAATTTTTATCGGTACGCTGCATTATGGCATATGGACTCATTATGACATATTTGTACATGCACAAAACAACTTGATCAATCTCATTTCCCAGTACCTTCCCTTCTCCCTCCCCTGATCATATCTACTCGTCCTCATCATATTAGTACCTTCAGAGGTTTTTGTTTTTGTTTTTGTTTTCAGTCCTAAGGGTTGAATCCAGGTCCTTGCACATGCCGGGCAACTACTCTGCCGTTAATCTACTTCCCCAGCCCTTTTTATTTTATTTCGAGACACAGCCATGCTGTTTCCCAGGTCGGTCTTGAACTATTGATCCTCCTGCCTCAGCCTCCTTCGTAGCTGCGATTACCAGAGTGCACCAGCACACTTAATATTTTGCTAACAGCCTGGACATAACTGAACATGTTAAATGTGCAGGCAAGAAAATCCATTTAGATTAATAAATTACTAAGGAATCCTGTTGTCGTGGACAACAAAGAAAGTTGTCAAGATTGACCCAGGGGAAAAAATGGACGTTGTACCGGTCAGTTTTGCCTCTACAGTAATGCTGGGCAGGGCTGGGGGTGTAGCTAGCTGAGTGGTGGAGTACTGCCCAGGCTGTGTGAGTCCTGAGTTTGATGTTCAGCACTGTAAAAAAAATTTGCTGTGTAATAACCCCAGAATTCAGTGACTTTCAACTTCAAATATTTATTTTGGTTCCTTTGTGTTTTATTTATTTGTTTTTTCAGAGCTGGAAGTTGAACCCAGGGACAGGAACCTGCTAGGTAAATGCTTTAGCAGGAGCTACTTCTTCAGCCCTTAAGTACTTACTTCTGTCTTTCTTGGGCCTGGGATTGGCTCAGGCTCTGCCAGAATCAGTCAGGGTTCCTTCCAGGCTGTAGGTTGCTGGATTTGTTTGTAAAAGTGGCTATGGCAGTAATCCACACACCAAGTCACATAAACAACAGAAATTTATTTTCTCACTTTCTGGAGGCTACAAGTCCAAGATCAAGATGGCGCCAGGATTGGTTTCTCCCCACTCGGAGGTTTGTAAAGGCCATCATCTTGCTGTGTCCTCACACGGTGTTTCCTGTGTTGTGAGTATCCCTGGTGACTCTTTTGTGAGCCCACATCTCCTTTTCTCATAAGGACACCAAGCTGATTGGATTAGGGACCTCCTCAACGGCCTCAGTGGAATCTATTCACCTCTTCTAAAGACTCTGTTCTCCAAATACAGGCACATTCTGCGGTACTGGAGGTTAGAATTCCAACAGAGGAATTTGAGGGGACATGAGTCACCCTGTAGTTGGCTCCATGGTCTGGAACCAGTGGGCACCTAGGGCATGCACTTCTCATGGCAGAAGACTTTGAGGACGCAGAGGGACGAGTGGGGACCCTCTCACTGGCCAGGCTTAGACTAGCACACAGAGAAGTAGCAGCACATCCACCAGCCACAGCACTCTAGTTAGGGTGGCTGGTTACAGACACCCCAGAACCCACAGAGTAGCACAAAACAACCATTTTATTCTGCTCAGAGAGTCTGTGGGTCAGGAGCTCCGATGGGGCTCAGTGGAAACCACTCACCTCTGCTCCAACGAGTCTGGGCCCTCAGCTGGAGACACTCAAAGGCTGTGGCCGGGACTGTCTGGAGGTGTTTTCACTCACACCTCTGATGGTTGAAGAAGGCTGACATCCGGGGCCTCAGCTAGAGCTGAGCTCAGTGGGAACACCTCCTGCGGCATCCACGTGGTCTCTCTGTATGGGCTACTTTGGGCTCCCCCAAAGCATGGGGGTGGGGGGGGGTTCCAAGAGCAAACAAGAAAGCCAGGAGGAAATACAATGCCTCTTTATGTTCTAACCTCAGAAGACACAGCATGACTTCCCTGAGCCCCGTTGGTCAGGCACTCCCAAAGGTCCACCAGGTTCAAGGGGAAGAGGACGTAGACCCCACTGCTTAGTAGAAGGACATCAGGATCACAAGACTTGAGATGCATGTGAAATGGGAATATTTTTGTGGCCATCTTTAGAAAATCTAGTCTATCACTCAAGGTCAAGCCCAATATCAACGGGCAGAGAAATAGCTTCCTTTTGGAGAATGCTTGGCACGCATGAGGAAGGCAGCCAGATAGGAGCAAATGAAAAAACCTACCACAGATGTGTAGGGATAGTCATCATAATATCAAGTTGACAGGGTTTTTAAAAATTAATTATGGGCTGGGGTTGTGGCTCAGTGGTAGCGCACTTGCTTAGCACGTATGAGACACTGGGTTCGATTCTCAGCACCACATAAAATAAATAAATAAAGGTAAACTAATTAATTAATTATTATTATTATTCTATTACTGTGCTGGGGACTGAACCCAGGGTCCCACATAGGCTAAGAAAGCACTCTAGAACTGAGCCACATCCCCAGCTCTTTTTCTTTCTTTCTTTTCTTTTCTTCTTTAAATTGCCCAGGCTGGCCTTGAACTTGCCACCCTCCTGCCTCAGCCTCCGAAATTGCTGGGAGTATAGACCTGCACTTTCACACCCCTGGGTTTAACCTCCAGTTCCAAAAGATAAAGAAATTTAGCCGGGCATGGGGGCTCACACCTGTAATCCCAGCACTTGGGAGGATGAGGCAGGAAGATCGCAAGTTTGAAGCCAGCCTCAGCAATGGTGAGGCACTTAGCAACTCAGTGAGACCCTGTCTCTAATAAAATACAAAAAAGGGCTGGGGATGTGGTCCAGTGGTTGAGTGCCCCTGAGTTCAATCCCCAGTACCAAAGGAAAAAAGAAAGAAAGAAAGAAAAAAGAAAGAAAGAAAGAAAGAAATATAAACATCAAATCAAGTTAACAGAAATGAAAATTGACCATATTAAATTAGTTACTGACTAAAATTCAAAATCTTGACATTTAAATAAGCATATCTGACCTGAAGAAATTGGACCAGCTGGAAATAATAGACCCAGAACACAACACACAATGACACAAAACTAGCGAGCAGGTATGAACTCAAAATGAATGACAAAAGAATCTCATCTTCATGGTGGTGTTTACTTGGAAGCATTTGATTGGAATGAAAAAATGATTTGGGGGCAGTGGGGCATAGCTCAATGGTGGGGTGCTCACCTAGCACATGCAGGGCTCTGGGTTCAATCCCCAGCAGAGAGAGAGAGAGAGAGAGAGAGAGAGAGAGAGAGAGAGAGAGAGAGAGAGAGAGTTGAGCAAAGGTCATAACCAGGGAGATTAGAGAAAAACAAAACAAAAATTTGTTATGGAAAATTTCAAATATACAGAAAGAAAGAATAGAGAATGGGTCTTTTGATAACAAATCTCTTAGGATTCCTTCATCTGATAATGTGATAATGTCTTGAATTCCCCTTGATTACTCAAGGATACTTTTTTTTTTTTTTTTTTAGTGCTGGGGCTGGAACCTATGATGTCACCCATGCTAGGCAAGTGCTCTACCATTGAGCTACAACTTCAGGCTGTATTTTTACTTTTATTTTTCCAGTACTGGGGATTGAATTTGGGGGCACTCTACCACTGACATACATTCCCAGCACATTTTACTTTTTTTTTTTTTTAAATGTTTGTTTATTTGCTTTAGATGTACACAATGCAATGCATTTATGTTTACGTGGTGCTGAGGATCGAACCCCGGCCGTGCACGTGCTAGGCGAGCGCTCTACCACTGAGCCACAATCCCAGCCCCTAGCACATTTTACTTTTTTGAGATAGGGTCTCACTAAATCGCCCAGGCTGGCCTTGAACTTGTGGTCCTCTTGCCTTAGCCTTCTTAGTCGCTGGGATTATAGGTGTGCACCACCACAACTGACTCTGAAGGATATTTTCAAGGAATATAGGATTCTGGGTTATTTTCTTCCAATGCTTGAAAAATATTGTATTCCTTCCATTTGGGCTCCATGGCTACATTTTTTTTTTTTTTTTTTTTTTTTTTGGCACTCAGGGGCACTTGGCCACTGAGCCACATCCCCAGCCCTATTTTGTATTTTATTTAGAGACAGGGTCTCACTGAGTTGCTCAGTGCCTCACTTCTGCTGAGGTTGGCCTTGAACTTGTGAACCTCCTGCCTTAGCCTCCCAAGCCACTGAGATTACAGGCATGAGCCACCGTATTCAACACCATGGCTTCTTTACTCTTCGTTCTTTTTTGGTACTAGGGATTGAACCCAGGACTGTTCTACCTCTGAGCTGCATCCTCACCGGCCCTTTGTATTTTTTATTTAGAGAGTTGCTGAGGCTGGCCTCAGACTTAAGAGCCTGCTACCTCAGCCTCCCAAGTTGCTGGTGGATTACAAGTATGTGCCACTGCATCCAGCTCATTTTTAATTTTTGGCTTGACTATGCTTGGGTGTGCTGTGTTCTTTTTTTCAGAAGGCACAAGGTGCCTGGTGTTCTTTGTGTACAATTAGCAGCTTTCACCGGTCACTGTGCAGATTCATTAACTTATTAGGAGTACAGATGGCTTTCAACCACATGAGAAGATGTCGACCTCAATTAGAATTTTAAAAATGAAATGTTAAAGTACAAGTGCTTTTTTTTTTTTTTTTTTGTTGTCTACCAGATTGACAAAGATCAAGGAGTGTTAACACTGAGTCTGGCAAGGGTGCAGGAGACAGGCACTTTCACAGGATGCCAGATTTGACTGTATCCATCAAAATGACAAATGCATATCCCCTTTGGCTTAGCAGTTGTGCTTCTGGGGACCCATCCTGTGGCTAAGCCAGCAGGTGTGAGGCATGATGGATACGCGGGGTTGTCTGCTGCAGTATTGTTCACATAAGCAAAACGGGAGGACTTCTAGCTGCTCCTCCCTCCAGCAGCGTGTCCCAGCTGGTGTGCTACCAAGTTGTCGCAAGTTGTGGCAGCCGTGTTGGTGGCCCAGCCATGTGCCCTTGGCATACCTTCAGAGGTCATATGCAGACTTGGTGAACAGTTCTTATCCAAGGACACAGGTGCCGGTGTCTCTTTGACTGCAGGATTACGCTTTATTCCAACGTGGGGCAGACAGGATGTGCCAAATGCTGAGGAGAGATTGGCAGCCCTGGGCCAACAAGGGATGGAGTTAGGGGGTTGAATACCTTGGTGCTATTGTTAGTGCCCCTTGGTGATATAATTCTGAGGAACATCCCACTGCATCCCACTGTTCTTTCTTTCTTTCCTTCCTTCTTTTTTTTTTTTTTTTTTGGTACCAGGGATTGAACCCAGGGGCACTTAACCACTGAGCCACATTCTCAGACATTTTTGTATTTCATTTAGAGACTGGTCTCACTAAGTGCTCAGAGCCTCGCTAAGTTGCTGAGGCTAGCTTTGAACTTGCGATCCGCCTATTTCAGCCTCCTGAGCTGCGTGTGCCACCACACCCGGCGTCCCACAGTTCTTTTGAAGAATCCCTTGGGGTGATCAAAGGATCCCCTGGGTTGAAGTGGTAACTTACTCATCATCAGTGTGTTGTGCCTTTGTCAGTTTTCCATCACTATGATGACATACCTGAGATAATTATTCTATAAAGATAAAAGGTTTATTTTGGCTCACAGTTTTGGAGGTTCCAGTCCATGATTGATTGGCTCCATGGCTTTGGGCCTGTGGCCAGCCAGCACAACATGGCAGGAATTTGTGGTGGAACAAAACTACTCACTGTGCTGGGTGTGGTACCTCAGACCTGTAATTCCAGACACTCAGGAGGCTTAGGCAGGAAGATTGCAAGTTCAAGGCCAGCTTCAACAACTTAGCGAAACCCTAAGCAACTAAAGGAGACCCTGTCTCAAAAAAAAGAAAAAGAAAATAAAGGACTAGTGATGTGGCTCAGTGGTTAAGTGTCCCTGGGTTCAATCCCTGGTACAAAAAAAAAAAAGTAAGAGATCAACTTTGCCACATTACTATTGACTATTAACTAAAGAAGGGAAGTTATTAGATTTCTTCTGTTTTCCTACTCATGTCATTTTGCTGTTCATGTTATTCATAATCTAATCCAGGATCCCACATAGCATTAAATTATCATGTCTCTTTAGCCTCATTTGATCTGACCATTCTTCAATCTCTTTCTTTTCCATGACCTTGATACATTTTTTTTTTTTTTTTTTTTGGTACCGGGGATTGAACTCAGGGGCACTTGACCACTGGGCCACATCCCCAGCCCTTTTTAAAAAAAAATATTTATTTATTTTGCTTTTAGTTGTACACAATGCATTTATTTTTACGTGGTACTGAGGATCGAACCCGGGCCGTGCACATGCTAGGCGAGCGCTCTACCACTGAGCTACAACCCCAGCCCCTCCAGCCCTTTTTTGTATTTTATTAGAGACAGGATCTCACTGAGTTGCTAAGTGCCTTGCCATTGCTGAGGCTGGCTTTGAACTTGTGATCCTCCTGCCTCAGCCTCCCTAGTGCTGGGATTACAGGCGTGTGCCACCACGCCCGGCTGACCTGGATACTTTTTTTTTTTTTGTGGTACTGGGGATTGAACTCAGGGGCACTCGACCACTGGGCCACATCCCCAGCCCATTTTTGTATTTTTTTTATTAGAGACAGGGTCTCGCTGAGTTGCTAAGTGCCTCACCATTGCTGAGGCTGGCTTTGAACTCGCGATCCTCCTGCCTCAGCCTCCCAAAGTGCTGGGATTACAGGCGTGCGCCACCGCGCCCGGCTTTCAGATGAGTTATTTTATAAAACATCTGCCAACCCCGGTGGTTTGGTGAGCGCCTATAATCCTAGCTACTCTGGAAACTGAAGCAGGAGGATTGCAAATTAAAGGAAAACCTGGGAAATTTAGAGACTGTCTCAAAATAAATGTTTTTTGTTTTTGTAGTGCTGAAGATTGAACCCAGGGTTTTGTGCATGTGAGGCAAGTACTTTACCAACTGAGCTATATCCCCAGCCATCAAAATAAAATTTAAGAAAATTTAAAAGGGCTGGTGTTGTAGCTCAGTGGTAGAGCACCCCTTGGTCCGATCCCCAGTACTGCAAAACAAACAAACAACACCACTTACCTCATCCACCAGGAAGCAAAAAAGAAAGAGGACGACTGGGATCCTGCAGTCCCCTTCCAGGGCACACTTCAATGACCTAGGACCTACCTCTAGGCCCTACCTCCTAAAGGTTCCACCCCCCACCCCAAAAACTCTATCCTGGGGACCACACATTTAACACAGGGACCTTTGGGAGACCTTCAACATTCAACCCATAGCAACTGGCTCCCTGTCCTTCCTGCTTCATGTCACCTCTTAAACCACGCACACCTGAATCTGATTGGAGACTGTGCATTGGCAGGAGTCCACACTGAGACGGTGAGAGCTTGGTGGCAGTTTGACAGCTTGACCTGATAAAATTGATGCAGTGCTTACAGAGCTAGGGACCCTTGGTAAGTCCTGTACAACAAAAGCATTGAATCTGCAGGATCACCCCATGAGATTGGATGATCACCACCTCCAGTTTGGGGTAAAGAAACTCAGGCACCAAGAGTCACTTGTCCAGGACAGCCAGCTATTCCAGGCGGTCTGCTCTCAGAATCCTGCTCCTAAACACCACCTGGCCTTCCTGCTCTGGACGTCACTGCTGGACAGAGCTAGGCAGAGGATGGCCAAGGCCGGGTTCCTCCCTTCTGGAGCAGCAGTCAGCACCATGGGGAGCGTGACCATATGGTGGCCACCTACCCTCACTGTTTGCTTTCCAGGAGCCCAGGGAGCTTGGCTCCTAGCCCAGGTAAGGGAGAGCCAATAGCAGCAGAGGGATGCTTCACCACAGAAATGGTTTGCAATGTAAGGTTCTATCTTTATTGTAATCTTATTATTATTGCAATGCTAGGGATTGAGTCCAAGACCTTGAACAAAGTAGGCAAGTGCTGTGCCACCAGGGACATCCTTTGCCATTTTAGTTTTATTCTGAGACAGGGTCTGGTTGAGTCACTGAGTCTGGACTTGGACTTGTGTTCCTCCTGCCTCAGTCTTTCATGTAATTGGGATTATAGGCGAGCACCACCATGCCTGCTCCAGAACTACATTTGTGTGTGTGTGTGTGTGTAAAACTAGGGATTGTAGCTCTCCCACTGAAGTTCTGAGGCTGGCTGGCCTTGAACTTGAGATCCTTCTGCCTTAGCCTCCTGAGTGGTTGGGATTATAGGTGTGAGCCACCACACCAGGCTCTAGAACTACTTCTTGTCCATACTCTTGGTACCTTAAGTGATTTAAGAATGAATTCTTAAATTTATTTATTTATTATTATTTGATTCATTTATTTATTTAGTACCAGGGATTGAACCCAGGGGTGCTGACCACTGAGCCACATCTCCAGCCCTTTTAATTTTTATTTTGAAACAGGGTCTTGCTCAGTTGCTTAGGGCCTTACTAAGTTGCTGAGGCTGGCTTGGAACTTGCAATCTTCCTGCCTAAGCCTCCCAAGCCACTGGGATTACAGGTGTGCACCACTGTGCCCATCTGTTTACTTTTATTTATTTAATTTAACTTTTTATTTTTTTCTAGTGCTGTGCATTGAACCCAGGGCCTGAACAATGCTAGGAAGTGTTCCAACACTGAGCTACAACCCAGCCTGCCCTCTTCAAATTTTAAGATTGTCTTATTAACTTCGTAATATACCTATTTGCATTCCTTAAGAATTCACAAAACCCTTCATAGTGAAATTATTCTAGCTAATTATTCATGTGTGAACCTACTGAAATGAGATGGCTTAAATAATTTAGAAGGGAATAAATATTCCATATGCCCAGAATTCTAACATTTGTGCGTGAATATTTATTAAAATCAAGACAAATTTATATAAGTCATATATGTTTATTTCTACTATTTTATATATATTAATAAAAGGTTTTTTTAACATTTATTTGTTTGCTTTAGTTGTACATGATGCGTTTTATTTGTACGTGGTGCTGAGGATTGATCCTGGGCCACGCACATGCTAGGCGAGCGCTCTACCACTGAGCCACAACCCCAGCCCTATTGTTATTTTTGCTTATAACAAAGACTATGACGGGTAGAGATAGAAAAATGGAGAGTTGGACATTGTATGATGAATTTGATCATGATATAAACTGATCGTGATCAAATGGCTTCTTTTGATTGTTTTTGGCACCAGGGACTGAAACCAGGGACACTTAACCACTGAGCTACATCCCCAGCCCTTTATTATGTTTTTTTTTTCTTTTTAAATATTTATTTATTTGTTTTAGTTGTACACAATGTGTTTATTTTTACATGGTGCTGAGAACCGAACCCAGGCCACGCACGTGCTAGGCGAGCGCTCTACCGCTGAGCCACAACCCCAGCCCCCCTTTATTATGTTTTGAGACAGGGCCTCCCTAAGTTGCTGAGGCTGGCTTTGAACTTGCCATCCTCCTGCCTCAGCCTCCGGAGCCGCTGGGATTACAGACATGTGCCACCACACGGGCTCAAATGGGTTTTTTTCAGCTTGTTTTTTAAAAAATTGCATAAGCAGGACTAGGGGTGTGGCTCAGTGGTAAGAGCACTTGACTAGCAAGCACAAGGCCTGGGGTTAGATCCCCAGCACTGAAGGAAGGAAGGGAGGGAGGGAGGACAGGAAAGAGAGAAAACAGAAAAGACCCTGACATAGGACTTTGAAGCTGTCCCCTAAATATCTGACATGTAATCTGCCTTTCTCCTCCCTCCCTCCTTTCCTTCTGTTTTGTACTGGGGATTAAACCCAGGGGTGCTCTACCACTGAGCTACACCCCCAGCCCTTTTAATTTTATTTTTGAGACAGGATCTCCCTAAATTGCCCAGGTTGGCCTTGAACTTGAACTTGGGATCCTTCTGCCTTAGCCTCCTGTGTAGCTGGGAGCTGGGATTACAGGTGTGTACCACTATGCCCAGCTCAAAATCAAGTTAGTTTATTTCTTTCCTTCCTTCCTTCCTTCTTTCTTTTTTTTTTTTTTTTTTTTTTTGTGGTACCGGATTGAACTCAGGGGCACTTGTCCACTGGGTCACATCCCCATCCCTTTTTTGTATTTTATTAGAGACAGGGTCTCACTGAGTTGCTAAGTGCCTCACCATTGCTGAGGCTGGCTTTGAACTCGCGATCCTCCTGCCTCAGCCTCCCAAAGTGCTGGAATTACAGGCGTGCGCCACTGCGCCCGGCTATCTTTTTTTTTTTTTTTTTTTTTAAGTTGTAAATAGACACAATATCTTTATTTTGTTTATTTATTTTTATGTGGTGCTGAGGATTGAACCCAGTTCCTCCCATGTGCAAGGCAAGCACTCAACTGCTGAGCCACAACCCCAGCTCCTCAAAACCAAGTTTCTTAAGAAATGATTCTATGGGCGGCAAAGCGCTCACCTCGCATGTGTGCGGCCCGTGTTCGCGGCCGGGTTCGAACCTCAGCACCACCTAAACATAAATTACATTGTGTACAACTAAAGTAAATAAATAAATATTAAAAAAAAAAGAAACGATTCTACAAATATTTTATCAGGATGTTTTAATAAAATTAATATTTCATATCTTTCTTATGAAATGTGTTCTTTCACTTCTTTCATCAGAAATATGTAACATACAAAATGGAATGAATTTTTTCCCCAAGACCCACCACATATATAGTCCAAATCCCTTCCAGCTTTCCCTCAGTGTGCAATTCCAACATTTACTCATGTGTGATGGCATATACATGATTGGGAATCACTGAAAGGTCTGGTTAAAAATTTTTGTGGAACTGGTAAAAAGAATGAAGTTGTTAAAAGCTGATAATTGTTGGGGTTGCCTGATGAGTACATTGAGAATTCATGTATGCAAACACTTTTACAAGATACCCATAAGCAGGACTAGCAAGGCAAAGTGTGTCTAATATGTAACCATTTATTTAAAAATGGGGGAGGGATAAAAATATAAAAATTGAATGTGTGTATTTGCCTGTAGGTGAAAAGTCGTTTCTGGAAGCACATCGAAAATCTGGGGAGAGAGAGCTTAAGTGACAGTATAGCGGGTAGGATCCAGAGATCCTCATGCGGGGAGAGGTAGGTGGGAGGCTGGAGGCTTTAGCCTTGAACCAAGAATGGCGACCCTGAGCCTTAGGAGAGCTGGGGCAAGCTCTGAATCCGTCCTTTGAGGAGCAAGGCTCTGGAGGACGCTGGGAAAAGCAGGCGGGCCAGAGATGGGCACTCAGCGGCTTGGGTTGCCGGTGGCTTTAGGGTAGCATCCCGTGGCCACCAGGGGGCAGTCGGGCCTGCTCCTGAAAGAGGGCGAGGCGGAGCGCGGGAGGCAGGTCACTCCCCTGAGCTGGAGCAGCCTCCCCTGGACTCCTTGAGGTTTTCCCATAGCCCTCCGGACCTCGGGCCGCAGCCACGTGGAACTTGCAGAGCTGGAACTCCTTCCTTCTCCAGGAGGGCCGGCCTGCCCCATGGCGGGCTCATCTCCGACCCCACCCCCGACATCCAGGCCTCCCACCTCCACTGGGTCATCTCATTCAACCTTTTGTTGTTGTTGTTGTGGTACCGGGGATTGAATTTAGGGGCACTCGACCACTGGGTCCCACCCCCAGCCCTTTTTTGTATTTTATTAGAGACAGGGTCTCACTGAGTTGCTAAGTGTCGCCACAGCTGAGGCTGGCTTTGAACTCGCGATCTTCCTGCCTCAGCCTCCCAAAGTGCTGGGATTACAGGCGAGCGCCACCGCGCCCGGCTTTCATTCAATCTTGAAAGCAATCCTATGAAAGGGGTACATACCCATTTTGTAGAGGAGAAGCTGGAGTGTGAAGAAGTTAGGTGACTTGCCCAGCGTCACAAGACTAAGCATGGTGACCTGGGACACACACCTTGCCACCCTCAAAACTGGAGCATCAACCCAACCAGGGTTTCCACTCTGCTACTCTCCAGGGCATTCTCCACACAGCAGCCAGAGGGATCTTTGGGAGCACTAGGGGACACACCTCTTACCTCTTCTGACCACCTTTGTCAGCTGGCACTGCCCTCATGGCCAAGTTCAGCCTGCAGAAGGCCCTGTGCATCCTGCGCATTTGTTGCTGCTTCACCAGGACCGACTCCCTGCATCCCCCTTCTTTTACTTACTCTTTAGGTCCTTGCTCTCATGTCACTTCCTCCAGGGAGCCCTCCCTGTCTTCTGCCTCCTAGACAAGTTCAGATTCCATAATAAATGTGTTGGAGGCTCACTGCCAGCCTCCCACTGGCCTCAGACATGTGCTTCATCTTTGTGTGTGTGTGTGTGTGTGTGTGTGTGTGTGTGTGTGTGTGTGTATAGGCATCACTATTCCAAAAACATCACCCTTGAGCCATCTTTATTCTATGGCTATCTTTTTTTTTTTTTTTTTAAATATTTTTATTTATTTGCTTTTAGTTGTACACAATGCGTTTTATTTGTACGTGGTGCTGAGGATCGAACCGGGTCGCCCACGTGCTAGGCGAGCGCTCTACCGCTGAGCCACAATCCCAGCCCTGGCTATCTTAAATTATCTGAAATCCTGAGATCTACCTTTAAAATGTTAAAAATGTTACCTCAAACCAGGTGCGGTGGCACGCACCTGTAATCCCAGTGGCTTGGGAGGCTGAGTCAAGAGGATCACAAGTTTAAGGCCAGCCTCAGCAAGTTAGCAAGGCCATAAGCAACTAAGCAAGTGCTCTACCACTGAGCCACAACCTCAGTCCCAACCCTGTTTCAAAATAAAAATTAAAGGGCTGGGGTGGCTCAGTGGTAGAGCACTTGCCTGGCATGTGCAAGGCCCTGGGTTCAATGCTTAGCACCACATAAAAATAAACAAAATACAGGTATTGCATTCAACTACAACTAAAAAAAAGGGGGGGGGGGGCCTGGGAGGTGGGCACAGTGGTACATGCCTGTAATCCCAGTGGCTTGGGAGGCTGAGATGGGAGGATCACGAGTTCAAAGCCAGCCTCAGCAAAACTGAGGCGCTGAGCAACTCAGTGGGACCCTGTCTCTATATAAAAAATAGGGCTGGGGATGTGGCTCTCAGTGGTTGAGTGCCCCTGGGTTCAACCCCTGGCACAAAAAGAAAAAAAAAAAAAAAAAAAATTACCTCAAGCCTGACTGTTTCTTCCATCCTGGCAGGAAGGGCTTAGGGAATGCAGTGGCTTCCTCATGACCACCCATCGCCCTACAGCAACCAGAACAGTGCTGATATGTACGTCTCTCCCACTAGAATAGGCACTTCAAAAAGGCAAGGATCCACAGTACCTGGGACTGTGCCAATGCAGACTGGTACTCAGTCCTTACTTGCTGTTTCTCCCATTATGATGTCAGCTCCTGAGGGCAGGGGCTGTGTCTATCCTGTTCACGATGCCCAAAACATAGCAAGTGCTCAGTAAAAACACTATAACATACAGGTGAAGCGATTCAGGCCCAGAGGGAGGAAGGGATGTTTGAGGCTTTCCCTGAGGGCAGAGCAGGCAGGACCAGTACCTGGCTCTCCTACAGCCTCCGCCTGCCCAGCAGCCCCTTCTCTCCCCATCCAAGCACACGAGAGCCTTTGTTCACTGAGTCAACACAGTTTATTACTGAACTGCACTTTCACCTTCACACAAACTATTTCAAAGAGCTGGAACAAGTGGGGATGGGAGGGGGGACAGGTGCCCCTCAGGAGCCAAGACCCCTGGGACAGCTTCCCCGGACCAGGGCAGGGGAGGGAGCATTAGGCCGCCAATCTCCGGGCACCAGCTCTCCACGTGCACACGCACAGCAAGCCAGCAGCTCCTCACACATAAATACAGACACGCTTAACAAAAATAGTATATCATCTTCACAAGGAATAAAAACTAGTCTGGAATATGTACAGCAGAGAGCCTGGGGTGGCCAGTGCTGTGCTGGGACCCCCAGGGATGAGACAGGCCAAGGTTGGAGCAGAGGAGAGAGGGAGGCCTGGAGGGCTCCTGGCCAGGCCACTTTGACCTTGGCAGCCCTGCTGCCCAGGCTGGACAGAGTGGGGCAAATATCTGCCTGGCAGGCAGGACAGGCCCCTCCAGTCAGCCCCCACCTCCCTGCACCAGGCTCTCCTTCCTGCCCTTCCTGCCTGAGGTAGGGAAGACCCCAGGGCTCCTACAGCTGCTCCCTATAGCTCCCCTTTACCTCTGGGCTGAGGCCCCTGAACCCCTGGACCCGATATGCAGTAGCCCAAGGCAAAGATGCCACAGGCTGATCTCGCAGGAAGTGAGGCAGCTGAGGCCATAAACAGCTCTGGGGCATCTGTCTTGGGCCCAGTTGGTCCCTCAGTCATGGTCATGGGAGCCAGGGGAGGGGACTAGGGTAGTGCTAAACTGCAAGGGCCACCCTAGCTTTAGCATGGGGTACTTCCTGCAGCTAGAGCCCCCTCCCTCCTACGTGGGACTGGCCTCTAGCCAGAGGCCTCTGGAGAACATTCAGACTAGGAGTGGGGGCTGTGGCCAGGCCAGAGGTGGGGAGGAAGTCCTGACCCTTGCTTTTTTATCACAAGCAGCCTGAATTCCTAATCAGTCAAAAGTGGCCTCTAAATGGCTCTTGGGGGTAGAGATGGAAGGAATAGGGGCCCAGGTCCAGAGGAGGGGTAGGAAATGATCAACTCTGAGGCCACAAACATCAAAACAAAGGCAATCTAGTCTCTTTCTGGGGAAGAGGTTCAAAAGACTTTCTAGCTCCTTACCAGGAAAGCAGTCTGAGAGGCTAAGGGGTAGTAAGGGTTCTACCAATTAGGTAGGGCCCTCTTGCCCCCTGCCACCCCCACCCCCTGCCAGCCTTCATGGGACAGATTTTAGGGAAATTTTGTGGATTTTGAAGCCAAGAGAACTGAGGTATGGGGGAAAGTGGCTCTCACAGAAGCGTGGTAGATTCTAGAAAACTAACTGCAGGGGACCAGGTCTAGGCCCAACCCAGTGATGGATGGGTGGGCATGGGCTGCATGTAGTGGTTCTCCTGGTGGCAATGGTGGCTGGACGGAGGGATGTGGTGGGGTGGGTGGGGTGGGAGGGTGAGTGGGTGGTCAGTGTCTGGTCATTTCCGACTGAAGAGCGAGCCCAGCAGAACCACGCCGGCCACAGTCATGCCCGTCAGGAACCAACGGTTGAAGCGCTCCTGGCCCTTCCGGCTCTCCGCCGCTGCATTATTCCCGTAGAGTTCCACAAAAGTGTCCTGCAGGGAGACAGAAGTGAAGGCTCCATTTAAATCCTCCGACGGACTCAAGTATAGAAATAATTGTTTAAAATGGCCCCTCCTTTTGTCACTGGGTTGGAAATAGGGATAAAGCTGTACACATTTAATGGATGGAAATTAAGTTCATGGGAAAAGTTTCTTATTTTAAATAATTTGTCAGGCTAAAGGAGGGAAACTGTATTAATACTGATATCTAAACTTCACAATACCACTTAGGAAAGCCTTTTCTTTAAACAAATTACAGTTTATGTTGTTTGTTTAGAGTCTTATTTGAGATGTATTGCTTTATTTTTCAATTAAAAGTGATTTTCTCCTAAAAAAAAAAAAAAAAAAAATCCTCTGGGTGGGAGAAGGCGCCATCCGTACACAATGGCACCGGTGATTTGAAAATGGCAGCATCAGGGTCCACTGTGGGCTAGTTAAGGGCTGCCCTTTACCCCCAGGTGGGCACGGTGAATCCAGGTTATTGCTGACACGTACAGAGAGGGAAAGAACTATAATCCCAGCAACTTGGGAGGCTGAGGCCCTAAGCAACTCAGCAAGACCCTGCCTCAAAATAAAAAAATAAAAAGGGGCTGGGGATGTGGCACAACAGTAGAGCAGCTGTGGTTCAGTCCCCAGCACCCCCTCCCCACCCACGGCCAAAAGAGCCAGACCGTGCAGCCTGCAAACCAGAGAGGAGCTTGAGAGTAGTATGGGGCTGTGCCTTGCCCTTTCACTGCCACACCAGAGGGGGAGAAGGGACTGGACTAGATCCCAGAATTACTTAGGGGCAGATTCAGGGTAGATCAGGTCTTGGGTCTTTGAACTGAGGCCCCTTCTCCCTCCAGAGGGAGCCTCTTGACAGGGCAGGTTGGAGGATGAGAAGATAAGGGCTAGCAGGGAGGGTAACAATGACACAGGACAGGGAGCCTTCCATGATGTGGTCTCTGAGATCCATCCCTGTCCCAACCTAGAGTTGTCACTCTGAGCCCAGAGGGAGGTGAGCAGTAGTCCTCTGCCCTGAAGTTCAGTCCAGAGGAAGCACAGGGCAGGAGGAGAGGGGCTGTGGGTGATTACCAGCGCAGGGAGCAGGGCCTGCGGGCTCCTTCTGTGAGCGAGCTTCAGGCCAGCTCAGCCTTCCACCCTTCCCACGGCCTTCATGCAGCTCTCCCTGCACAGCTCAGGAAGCTGGGGTTCTCAGGGCCAAAGGGCCAGATCATAGTCACTCTGTGTGGGTCACCAAGCTTGGTCAGCAAGCAGTGGAATCAGAACCTAACCCTGTGTCCAGCCCTAGGACTAAGTGCTCAGTGTGCGCTGTGGAATGAGTGGACCACTAGCTGGCTCCAGAGCCCTGCTCGCGCCTCTACCATGCTCTCCTGCAGGCACCCACAGCGCCAGCCAGTCCCAACTGGCCAAGCGGCCGCTCCCTCAGACAGGGCCTGTCATTTCCAGTTAGCCTCAGGACAACAGCGTGCTCGCCTGGGGTACCTATCTGCCCCACTCTGACACCCTCCATCCGTGTTCTTTGCAGAGGTTTCTAAGAACATACGTCAGGCCACTGCACACCTGTGCTCACCCCCAGCCCCCAGCAGCTTTCCCCTGCACTTTCAAAGCAGTGTCACTTAGTTTTGTATCCCTGGTACCTAGCAGAGTGCCACACACACTGAGCTGCAGATCTGGCTGCAAGAACCCTCAACGTTTATTATGCCATTAGGAGGGCAGCAGTGCCCATGAGCTGGGCCAGGTGGGGAAGAGGACTGGGGAAGCAAGCAGGTGGGGAAAGCCTCTCCACCAGACCACTCCATTCCTTCCCTCGGCTTCCCTCACACCTGGAATAAAGTCCCCACTGCTTACCCCACCCGGCAAGGCCTAGCAAGCCCTCTGTCCTCCCAGGCACACTGGCCTCTTTGCTGATTCACCTGCCACCTCGTCTAAAACAGTACCCACTCCCATCTCTCTCCACCTACCCCCAACCTTGCTTTATTTTTTTTTCTCAACATGTTTCATAACCAGACTGCAGACTTTGTTTCATTGCAATCCATCTCAGCACTAGATTTTTTTTTTTTTTTTAAAAAAAGAGTGAGGAAAGGTTTATTACTTGTACAAGCAAGGAGAGCACTCCTAAAATAGTCTGTCTCCACACTAGATGTGTCCTGATGAGGGCAGACATCCTGTCTTGTTCCTGTACATCCAGTGCTCAGAACAGCGTCTGGCACAGAGCTGGGGCTCGATAAACAGTCATGCGCTGCATAGTGACGTTTTGGTCAATGACACATAAACGATGTAACATTACAATGAGCTGAAAAATTCCTCTTGCCTAGCTGGCTGAGGTCAGAGTTTTTGCCCTCCTAAGGCACAAGGCATTCCTCACGTGTTTGCGGTGACGCTGATGTAAACAAACCTACTGAGCTCTCGGTCACATAAAAGTGTAGCGAGCACAATGACGTATAGTACATAAGACTTGCTAATGATAATAAATGACTATGCTACAGGTTTATGTATTTACTACACAATACTCACTATCATTATTTTAGAGTGTACTCCTACTTATAAAGACCACGTTTACTGCACAACCGTCAGTCCTGTCAGGCCAGCAGCAGCCTCAGACAGCTCATGTTTACTGCGTCTCTCGATTGCCTCTCGATTGCGTTGCTTTCTCTTGTGCAACCATCTAGGTTTGCTAAAGAACACTTTACGATGTTCACACAACAATGACACGTCTAACACGTTGCTCAGGCTGTCTCCCAGCTGTTAAGCAGCACATGACTGTTCATGAGTAGAACAAAGGTATCACTTATCTACTAAGCACCAGGCATTGTTGCTGCATTTCACTGTCAGAGTCCTTAGAGATAGAGAGGTGAGCTCCATATCACAGGTGACAGGAGTGAGGCTTCAATAGGGACCAGTGAGTTAACAGCAGAGGTGGAATAGAACTGCAGGGCTGCCCAGTTACACGGTGGGTACAGGGGCTGGGGTGCCGCTCGGTGGGAGAGCGCTTGCCTAGCATGCCTAAGGCCCTGGGTTCCATCCTCAGCATCCCTCAAACAAAACGGCAAATCAAAGGGAGTGCAGCTACAGCAAGACATTTTTCTTAGGTTAGGGCTGGAGACGTATCCTGTCAGTTATGCTGATTGTGGAAGCAGGGTTGAGGTGGAGCTCAGGATCCGGGGAGGAGGCAGCGGCTACGTGGGCCTCCCTGTCTTCCTTTCCATCCTGGCCAGCCTCTGTAGGTTTTGGCAGATGAGAAAACTCTTGTGAAAGTTGAAATTTTTCTTCTCCCAAGTTATTTAGGCCCAGATGAAGACACAACGACTATGCACGATGTGGGAGAGTTCTAGGCTGTGGGGAGCACAGGAGAAGTGAGGCAATGGCCAGAAGACTCTGCTATCCCAAGGGGCCAAATGTCCTACAAGGAACCAGGGATACTGGGGCTGTAGCCAAAATGGGAGAGGCCTGGCTCTCTTGATGGGAACTTTCCTGAAGTAGGAGGCTGGCAGCCACAGGAAATTTTCGGCTCTGGGGCTTGGGCTGGAGTAAATAGGCCCTATCCCTACAAGGGCACAAAGCATTCACTGTCCAGGAACAGTCATTCCAGGGTAGAGGGGACATTCTCATTTCAGTGCCACAGAGAACAAGGCACTGACCGTCTCCAGTCCCCACTCATGCAGTCCCGGGCCAGGACAATCCTCACTTCACTGAGCTCCTTCTCCTGGGGAGGGGTGGTAGGACTTCCAAGGGCGTGGATTCTGGGGATTGCTTTTACAGAGAGTACAAGCAAAATGAGGCGTGCTGTTCCAGGGCGGGGGCTGGAGGGGTGGTGGTGTGGGTATATTTAGCCCACGGTTCACACACGACACACTTGGAAACAAACACAGCCATTTTCTCAGTGGGTGGCTGCTCTGGATAAATAAACAGGATTGCAGAGCAGCCCTGTTCTGGGAATGCAGAGATAAGCCCCACTGCTTCTAGGTAGCTCCCACTGATTTTAGCTACGCTGGGCACAGTGGGCAGGGGTAAGGGGTAAGGCTGGGGTGCAGGGAGGTCTCTAAGGTCACAGGGGCTTCCAGGAGACCCAGGCCTGAGGGCCTGTCTGTATCCTTAGCTTGGGTTACAGCAAAATGGGAGAAGTTTCTCTTTGGAACCGATGGCTTCCATGGGGATCCATGGAGGGGTTTTTTAGGGCCATTTGTGACAGGTGATGGCTAATGACCTCCATGAAAGGGTCATGGACTCCTAGCCAGGCAGACCCCAGAAGTCTGCAGGCCAACCCACCTATCCATAAGGCTTCCCATAGCCAGCTCTCCTGACGTGGTCCCCAGGAGAGGCTCATCTCTAATAGTCCTGACCACACATGTGGAGGGCCACATGCATACTCCAGAGAGCTTCATGCCCTCGTGCCTTTACCAACATTGTGCCCCCTCAACTGGCCACCCTCCCCACCTCGCTTCCTCAGTCAGCTGGCAAGAACTCCCTGCAGAGCCAGCCACCTCTTCCCTGCTTACCTCTCCTCCAATTCTGGGAGGAACATCTCCTTTGTGCCTCCAGGGTCCCTGGACTTTTGTTCATACCACAGATATTTACTAAGCACCTACTATGCTTCAAGTCCGGCTGGAAATGCAGCAGCGAACATGGCTGCCATGAGTTTATGTTCTAATCCATTTTCCATGGCAGTAAGATTACCCTCAATGGGTTGAAGTGAAAAATTCTTAGATGTTACAATGATTTGTGGCTTGCCACAGGGCCATGGTATATAGACACATAGTGTGGCCAGGTGCAGTGGTGCATACCTATAATCCCAGCAATTAGGGAGACTGTAATGGGAGGATCACAAGTTTGAGGCCACCCTCAGCAAATTAGCAAGACCCTGTCTCAAAAAATTAAAAGGGTTGGGGATGTGGCTCAGTGGCTCAATCCCAATATTACTTCCCCATCTCCAAAAAAGAGATACACAGTATGGATGTGACATTCAAATTTTATGGGAAGGTAACTAGGACAAAATGTATAAAAAGACTCCTTGGTGGAATTGATAAGAAAAATAAAAGTGGAGAAATGATGTCCCAGTGGAAAGCAGAGAAAGGGGCATAAGAAAAACGCAGGATAATTTCAGAGATGATGGGGTCTTGAAGAAAATTTGTTGGGGGCTGGGGTTGTGGCTCAGCGGCAGAGCGCTCGCCTCGCACGTGCGCAGCCCGGGTTCGATCCTCAGCACCACGTAAACATAAATGCATTGTATTGTGTACAACTAAAGTAAATAAATAAATATTAAAAAACAAACAAACAAAAAAACAAAAAAACAACAACAAAAAGAAAATTTGTTGGGGGAGGTGACAGCACCTGAGGTAGGTGGAGTGGTCAGGGAAGATCTCTAAGGAGTAAAGTTTTTTTTTTTTTTTTTTGTACCGGGGATTGAACTCAGCGGCACTAGACCACTGGGCCACATCCCGAGCCCTTTTTTGTATTTTTATTAGAGACAGGGTCTCACTGAGTTGCTAAGTGCCTCGCCATTGCTGAGGCTGGCTTTGAACTCGCGATCCTCCTGACTCAGCCTTCCAAAGTGCTGGGATTACAGGCGTGCGCCACTGTGCCCGGCTAGGAGTAAAGTTTGAGCTGAGACCTGAATGACAAGGTGGTAGCAGCCAGGGAAGGATTGAACTGTCTTAGGTGAGAGAGCATTCCGGCAGAGGCAGCATGTGCAAAAGACCATGGAGGGGAGGAGAGGAAGGTTTCCCTACTTGAAGCCTCCCTGCCCATGTGCTGGTCTCCCTTGGAGCCCGGGCAGGCGGGATCAAGTCTGACCCAGGTCTGGCATCTGGCCCACCCACACAGACTGGCACAGACTAACTTCAGCTAGATCTCTGCCCACAGGCAGAGAACAGAAGGATGCAGGTCCCTGGGCAGCTACCTGTGACCCTGAAGAAATCAGGTGACAAGGCTGGCATGACACCCAGAGGGAGGGGCTCAGGTGCCAGGGAACCACCCATGCAACCAGGGGCTGTACGGTCCCTACAGTCCCTGCTTGAATCTAATCTGTCTTCTGTCATCCTTCTCTCTCCCCTCCCACATTTCAATGCTTCTTCCTCGCATTGGGACTTTGAAGAGGTTATTTCACCTCTCTGGTCCAGTGTCCTCACTTATTAAACAAGAAAAAAATAACAGTTATTATGGCAGCTAGTATTTTTTTAAAAATATTTATTTATTTGCTTTAGTTGTACACAATGGGTTTATTTGTATGTGGTGCTGAGGATCGAACCTGGGCCGCGCACGTGCTAGGCGAGCGCTCTACTGCTGAGCCACAATCCCAGCCCGGCAGCTAGTATTTTTTGAACATTGAAATGTTTTCCCTCTGCCAGGCACTGACCTAAAGCACTTGACCTGACTTGACAAGTGATCTTTTGGTCCTGCTTCCCCTACTAGATCATGTGTGTTTTGTCACCTGTATCTCCAGAACACACCTGGAACACAGCAGGCACATTCTAAATGAACCTACTGTAGCTGAATAAAATAATGAATGCTTTCTTTTAATCCTTGCACATTTCTCAAGTGCCCTATTTCTAAAGGGGAAAACCGAAGCTCCAGAGTTTACTCAGGACTCCTATCTAGGTAGGGGCAGGACTGGGATTTATCCTAGTCCTATTCTCCTACTCATCCTAATGTCCCATCTTGCCACTCCAGTCCCTGCTGTCTCTGCCCACAGAAAACCGGATCTCCGCAGCAGCAGCAGCTGCTGACATTTCTTGAGCACAGAGCCCGTGGGCACTCTTCTTTCTTGGCCATTCGTGCATGTTGGTTCATCAGCCGTCTCTTACATGCTGCCCGTGGATTCCACTGTTAACTCCACACAGCTGATGATCTTGACTGCTCAAGGTCACACAGGGAGCTGGTCACCTGGCCAATCACCTTGCTGCCAGCTTTGATGCAGTGCTTGCTCAGTTTCAAAAGGGCAGGGTGGGGCTGGGGTTGTGGCTCAGCGGCAGAGTGCTCGCCTCGCACGTGCGTGGCCCGGGTTCGATACTCAGCACCACGTACACATAAATGCATTGTATTGTGTACAACTAAAGTAAATAAATAAATATTAAAAAAAAAAAAAAAAAAAAAAAAAAAAAAAAAAAGGGCAGGGCATCTTCTCCAGTCTCCACCATGGGCTGGTGCACGCTTAAGTGATTAATGGAGGTCCTTAATCTGAGCTTAGGTAAACTGAGGCTCAGAGATACCGAGGGACTTGGCCAAAGCAATTAAGTGAAGAAGCCAGTTTTAAGCCCCGGTATTTTGTATGTTGGACAGCGAACCCCATATTCTGGCCAGAGCTATTACCCTGGGTCCCCCTAGGCGGGTAGAGTGGCCTGAGGCTACCAGCTGAATGACATGCTCTGGCCCAGCCAGCTGAGAGCAACTAGGTGCCAGAGGGAAAGGATGTGACGAAAACCAGGAGGGAAAGTGAAACCCTTCCTTCCTGGCTACATGGGGAACAAGTTCTTGTGCCAGACGGTTCTTCCTTCCTCTTGAGTGACTCTGGAGAGCTTGGGCCCACCGCTTCCTTCCTGCTTGGTTATTTCAGGAAAGAGGTAGGTGGAGAAGAGGAAGGGGCTCTTAGCAGCCAGGGAAAGTGCCAGGGACATCAGGAGTGTACCTTGCCTGGCTTCTCACAGCCCTGCACAGCAAGCCATGAGTCACTTGCAGAGTCACTTTCTGTGCCTGGTCTCAGTTTCCTTGAGGGAGCAGCTGATAAATGCCTGCTGAGTAGACAAACAGGCCTTGTCAGGAGATCCCTGAGAGAGGACGGAAGAGGGGGCAAACTGAGAGGCCTTATCGCTCTCCTGGCAGGGTGCTGCAGGCGGAGACCCGGAAGAGGTGAGGTTTGTGGTTGGAATCCACTTCCCTTGGCTTTCCTCGGGGAGCTGTTGGCCTCTATGATGTGAGAGGAACAAGCCTCTCTCCTCTACCCTGGGGAAGGTAGTCTGTGTGGGCAACCTGGAGAGGGAGCTCAGGGGAGGCTGAGATGGTAGCTGACTGCAGGGCGAAATACCTGGGCCCAGCGAGTCCAGCTGTGGGCCATGGCCAGCCTTTGGACTTCTGAAGCCTGGTTTCTCCTGCCTTGACATCACAAGGCGGTGGTAGTAAGATCAGCTGGTAAAAGCAACCCAGGGAAGCACGGAGACCTTGGTGTTCCTGGCTGAAGGGAGTGTCCTGAGAGGCCCAAGCCTTTGGGCCTTGGGGACTCTCTGGAGGCACCTCAAAGCACACTTTGTGTTAATCTTCCTCTGGTTCTGCCCCTCAGCTGCCAGACTCTCTTCCCCCGCCTCCTCCCCCACCATTAGTTCTAAGAAGCTATAAGCCTGACAGATGCGCTCATTTCACAGAAAAGGAAGTGGTTGTGCCGGGAGGAGATAACACCCCCGCTGGGGAATCGAGAGAGCTATCAGGCCGCTGCGTGAGCGTGGGCCCTCCACCTCCGCGGCTCAGAACCAGGCCAGGAGATCACTCAGACAGGCTTTTATTGGGGTAGATGCTCAATGGGGTTCACGACCTCGTGCCCTGGGAGTGCTAGTGACACAACAGCTGGTATTTACTAGGCAAGTGCTTTGTGCATAAGAACTCACTTCACACAACACAATGACCATGAGCGAGAGCTGTCTTACTCTGTAGTACAGATGAAGGCACAGTAGAGAGGTAAAGTCACCCCCAAAGTCACACCGTTCATCAGTGGTGGAGCCCAAGCCCCCTACCACTCCTAGTGGCTGACACATGTGCCTGTGGCTTCCTCCTCTGGGCCTGGGAGCTTCCTGAGTCTCTCTCCTGACCTCGACTCTTCTCATTTCAGCCCCGGGAATTCCATACCCTTTCACAAGTAGATGGCTACAGTCCTCCGCTCTTCTCCCAGTGTTCAGGTTGAGGACCAAGGTACACCCTTGGAAGAGTCAGAGACTCAAGAGTGACCTTCCAACACACCTGCCCAGCCTTTCACAAGATGTTCTCCCTAACACTCCCACTTCACAGATGGAGTGAAGCCCACAGAAAGATGGTGCCCAGATCACACAGCAGGTCTGTTTCACTCCAGATGGACCCCGCCCATGGCGGCTCCGTCATTTCTAGGGCATGCCCTGCTTATACACTTGTGATGGGAAGCTTGCTCCCTCTAGGTGGAACATTTTGCTTTCGGATAGCCCCTCAAAATTAGACAACTGTTCCCTGTTAGTGAGCTGAATTCCTGCCCCACTGCTGCCCACTGGCCTCTGTTCTGGTCTCTTTGCTACTCTTCTGCAATTCTTTCCCAAGAGTTGCCTAAGAAAGCAACACAGGCAGGCAGAAACGGCTTTGCCAGCCATGCTAGGGATCCTGGTCCAAGTATCAGTTTCCTCTTTTGTGAAATGGAGGTGCAATCTGAACCAGGGCCGATCAACTTTATTTTCCCACCAAGTGAGCTGCCAGAGTGCAAAGTAGACAGGTAACCAATAACTCTTGCAACTAGACAAAGATGTTCATCTTTGGACCTCATCTGTAAAATGAGATAAAAAATGAACTTCAGGGCTGGGGTTGTGGCTCAAGCGGTAGAGTGCTCGCCTAGCACGTGCGCGGGCCGGGTTCGATCCTCAGCATCCACGTAAAAATAAATGCATTGTGTACAACTAAAGCAAATAAATATATTTTAAAAAATGAACTTCAAAAGAATCCTGTTGAAGATTCAATGGTAAAACATGTGGAGCTCTTGGAGCTGTGCATGGCACAACAAATCATGTCAATGCCATCGATGATGATTCCACTATTAGGCCAGGCTCAGCTTGAGTCTTGAAGGCTTCTGTACAGCCTGCAGGGCCCTCAGGGTTTCCTTGACTTCATCCAGAGCCAAGCTGCCTCATTCCTCACAGGTTATGGTCTGCTCAATCCCAGGAAATTTACCCGCGCCAATTCCTCTGCCAACCTCCTAGGCATGTATCTCTTAGGTCTCAATCCATAGGTCACTTCTTCAAGGAGGCCAGTTGCTTTCTTCCTCCAGCATTCACCCATGGGCTCTGGCCCACAGGCCTGAGCCACTGCTGGGCCCAGAGAAGGTATTAAAGAAGAAAAAGCCCAGGCGCCTCTCTTCACCTGCATCCTCACTGTCTGGTAAAGCCTGATGAGGCCCCCAGGTGCCTAGGCAAGGAACCTGACATCCTCCACATACCAAGTCCTCTGAGGCTGAGGAAGGAGGTCAGGAAGTTTATCAGAAAGTTCTAAAAAAAAGATATATCTTGCATTGTGCTAAGGCAACAGGCAGGATGGATTGGAGTAGCAACCTATAAACACTAGGGTCAACCTTTCTCCCTAAAATTCTGCTTCCTTCTGGGATCTTTTTTTTTTTTTTTTTTCTTCTTCTTTTTGTGTAACAGGGGAATCAAACCCAGCACCTTGTGCAAGCTAGGCAAGTGATCTACCACTGAGTTACATCCCTATCCCTTTTTATTTTGAGACAGGGTCTAAATTGCCCAGGCTGGTATTGAACATCCTCCTGCCTCAGCCTCCAGAGTACTGGGATTACAAGCGTGCACCACTGCACCTAGCTCCTTGGGGTCTGTGGTCCAAAGTAGCTTCTCCTTCCTTGTCACCCAAGGCTGTGCCCGCCCCTTCTTCTGGAGCTGCTCAGTGCTTCCTCAGTGGAGGAAGAACACTGGCAGATGGCCAGTGGATGTGGTTTCATCTCCCAGCTCTCTTACCAGTTTGGGGAGAATCCACTCCCTGTCTGGGAGGAGAGTACCTCGCAGGGCTGCGGCAGGAGGAGGAAGATGAAAGGAACTCACACACAAACGAGCAACGGCCCGGGCTGGCTCTCTCAAGGGTGTCCAAAAGATCCAGTAACTAGTGTCTACAGTAAGAAGCAACACTCCAGAGCAGAAGGACATGTCACAGGAAGCTCTGATATCCTCCTTCACCTACAAGCCTACTGAGTCTCACCCTCAGGCCTGAGGAATCCAGGGGAAGAGGGCAGTGGGCACATTTTACGGCTCAGGGCAAGCTCCTTTGGGTGGTCAGCCTTCTGGGCCAGCCCTGGTGGCCTCAACCTCATCACCCCAGCACTGCCTCAAACTAGTCCAGACAAGTCCTGGGTATTTTCAGCCACCTTTATCTGATAGGAAATGTTTGGAATTCCACAGAAGGCAAGAGCTCTGGAGGATTTGGGGATGGGTGCAAATCCCTGCAACACTCTTCCTCCTGCTCTCCTCCCCCACCACATGTGAATGTGCTCTCTCTCTCTCTCTCTCTCTCTCTCTCTCTCTCTCTCTTTGTAACCAAAAACTCAGAGCTGCAGGCTCCTGCAGGGCTGCATTTCCCACATTCCAGTTCCTTTAGTCTTCTTTCCTTTTCATCTCTGCCCCACTCTGCAATTCCCCCTCAAGGTGTGGAACTGCAAGATGCCTGAGCTGGTGCCAGCAGGGCTGGGTACTCTGCAGTCTCTGAGAGAAGGGACATTCAGAGGTGTGCTGGTTATAGGCAATGCCCAGAGCACTGATGAACTGCAGAAGTATGCTGCCACCACCACCCAGAGGCCCAGAAGCAACTCACTGTCCCACCTGAAGTGGAATGTGGACCACAGGAAATCAAGAATGTCATGAACTGTGGTTTAACCCTCTCCCTGAGCAAATGGGACACTGGGACCCAGATGAGGTAAAGGGACACCCTGCAAGTTCTCACAGATTCAGAACAGAGCCTGGCTTCAGGCCTCCTGATCCCCGGGGTCAGCAGAGTGGCTTCCAAACCCAGTTCTGGGGCATCCAGGCTGCTGGACAAGGGACCTCTTTGAGGTAAAGGGTAAAATGAGAACAGCTGAATCTACTTCACAGCCTTGGCAGCAGAATTAAATGGTCCATAGTAAGTGCTTGATAAATGTTAGCTGTTGTTATTTTTTTTATAGCCAAAAATGAGTGACTCAGATGGGTGCGGTGGCACTCACTCATAATCCCAGCGACTCAGGAGGTTGAGGCAGGAGGATCACAAGTTTGAGGCTAGCCTTAGCGATTTAGTGAGACCGTGTCTCAAAATGAAAAAATAAAAATAAAAGCTGGGGAAAGGACTCAGTGGTAAAACATCCCTAGGATCAATCCCCAGTACCAAAACCAAAATGTGCTTCTCATAGGGCCTCTGTTTTTTGTAACTACAAACAAAAAAAATAACAGCTAATATTTGCTGAGCTAATATTTACTGCTTGATTTCTCAAAATCTTGTAAATAGGTGTTGTCTCCATTTTACCAACATGGAAACTAAGACTCAGAGGGGTGATGAGGCTCTGCCTGAGGTCACTGGTTACTAGTGAGGGTATGTGAGACTCCACAGCACATTAAATTGCCAGTGCAATTGACAGATGAAGAGAACTTCACTAGGTTCTTCCTTTTGTCACTTTTTCCCATTCTATTTTTACTGAGAATCTGCTACTCTTGGGCCCTGGAAATTGGAGAAGACTGAGGTCAGGGAAGCTCCTACCCCCTGGATCCCTGGTGCCTCCAGGGGGAAAGGAAGGGAAAAGTGAAGGCAGGCTGCCCTGTGCTCAACCACCTCCTCCCCAACCCCACTCTGTAATGCCAGTGCCTGAAGAGAGCACGCCTCATAACTTGGGAAGGAAACAAGTCGCACTGGAGACACTGTTAGCCGAGTTCTCTAAGATAGGACATCTTTAGGAGACAGGTTGCCTGTGGAGCTGCAGGAAGGTTCAGACAAGCTGCCCTCCTCACCTCTGGATACTCGTGTATTCATTGCATCTTTATCAAATGCCCACTAAGTGCCAGGCACTGGGCTAAGTGCTGAGGATACAGCAGTAACTAAATCAGATGAAAATCCTACCTCTATGAGTTTATAATCTATCAGAGGAGATAGGCAGTAATAAATAAATGTGCCAGATGGTCATAAGTGTTAAAAAGAATAAATGTGAGAAGGGATAGAAAGAAATATGGAAAAGACAGGATTAGAATCTGTGATCAGGGAAAAGTTTCTTTTTGTGGTATTGGGGGTTGAACCCAGGGGCACTTTGCCATTGAGCTACATCCCCAGCCCTTTTTATTTTGAGACAGAGTCTCACCAAATTGCTGAAGCTGGCCTTGAACTTGTGATCGTTCTACCTCAACTTCTCAAGTCCCTGGAATTACAGGCATGTGCCATCTTGCCTGCTAGGAGGCAACTTCTTGAGGAGGCTTTATTCAGACACCCGAATGAAGTGAGGTATCAGGCACTGCAAGGATCTGAGAAAAGGGAGTAGAAGTAAAAATGTGCAAAGACCCTGAGGCAGAAACATGCCTGAGGTGCTCCAAGACACAGGAAAGATGCCAGGATGGCAGAAGCCAGTGAAGGAGGAGATCCACAGTAAGGTCTGGAGACAGCCAGCTGCCAGATGGTGCAGGGCCTTATAGGCCATTTAAGGCCTTGGAATTGTGGAATCGCTGCAGGGTTCTGAGCAGAAGAACATGACTAATTTTGGTTTAACAGGGTTCCTGTGGCTGCTGGGTGGAAACCTCCAAGGGGAAGGCAGAGGTAAGAGGTATGGTAAGAAGCTGATAAAGCCACTCAGGAAAAATAGGATGGTAGCTCAGCCACGATGGTGCCAGGGAATCTGATGAGAAGCAGTCGGATTCAGAATTTATTTTTAAAATAGAGCTGAAAGGATGCTTTTGGGTTTTTTTTTGGTGGTGGTACTGGGGATTGACCCAAGGGATACTCCTACCACTGAGCTACAACTACATCCCGAGCCTTTAAAAAACTTTTTTTTTAAATATTGAAACATGGATGGGGCTGGGATTGTGGCTCAGCGGTGGAGCGCTCGCCTAGCATGTGGGCGTCCCGGGTTCGATCCTCAGCACCACATACAAATAAAATGCATTGAATAAAACACATTGTGTACAACTAAAGCATATAAATAACAAAATAAAAAAAAATATATTGAAGCCGGGCGTGGTGGTGCACGCCTGTAATCCCAGCACTTTGGGAGGCTGAGGCAGGAGGATCGCGAGTTCAAAGCCAGCCTCAGCAATGGCGAGGCACTTAGCAACTCAGTGAGAACCTGTCTCTAAATAAAATACAAAAAAGGGCTGGGGATGTGACCCAGTGGACAAGTGCCCCTGAGTTCAATCCCTGGTACCACAAAAAAAAAAAAAAAAAAAAAAAAAAAAAAAAAAAAAATAATAAAAATATATATATATATATATATATATATATATATTGAAACATGGTCTCAATTAAGTTGCCCAGGCTGGCTTCAAACTTGTGATCCTCTTGCCTCAGTCTCCCAAATTGCTGGGATTACAGGCATGTACCACCACGCCTAGCTCCCTATTCATTTATTTGTTTTTCAAACAGGGTCTTGCTAAATTGTCCAGGCTGACCTCAAACTTGTGATCTTCCTGCCTCAGCCTCCCATATTGCTGGGATTACTAAAGAGAGCTGAAAGAGTCTACTGATGAACTGGATTCAGACTGTGGGAATTGCCTTCTGTTTTGTGTCTGTGAAAGGCAGGGAAAGAGTCACTCAAGGATTTTCTCCAGCTTGATAAATATGGAGGCCTAGAAAAAGAAAGAGGCAAAACCATTTCTTCTGCTGTCATGGAGGCAAAAAGGATTTGCTCTTCAGGCCAGGAAAGGTGGATGGCAAGAAGAGGAAGGAGGAGGGGCTGGACAGACAGTGAGGCAAAGGGAGAGCAGGGGTCTGCCTAGACTGTGGCTGCCCAACTTTTTCTTTTTTTTCTTTTGGTACCAGGGATTGAACTCAGGGGCACTCGACCACTGAGCCACATTCCCAGTCCTGTTTTCTATTTTATTTAGAGGCAGGGTCTCACACTGAGTTGCTTAGTGCCTTGCCTTTGCTGAAGCTGGCTTTGAACTCACCATCCTCCTATCTCAGTCTCCAGAGCCACTGGGATTACAGGCTTGCCCTACTTTCACCACACACATCCCGACCACCAGGCACACACAGGGGCACAGAATAGGCAGGCTAGGGTGGGGATAGGTATCTTGATTTGTTAGTGGAGGGGCAAGGGCAGCAGAGCTGTGTAGGCCCAGGAGGCAAAAAGTGCTGGTGACAGACAGACTGAATGAATGAATGAGGTGATGGCAGGAGGTCAGGGTGTGTACAAGAACTCCCAAGTCCTTCCAAATTAATAAGTGAGCCTGGGTCCAATGGCCTCCCCTCCTGTCACTCCTTGGTTATCAATTATGTTCTAGGCTGAGGCTCAAGTTCCCATTCCGCATGAACAGACGAGGTCTGAGTTCACTAACGCAGAATTTTAGTGCTGAAGGAAGCACAGACCCATCTGGTCCACTCCACCCATAATTTCAGCCATTACTGTTTTGGCCTTATCTATGTATTTATTACCTGTTATTATTTACTTAACATTTTTGTTTGTTTTAAAAATATTTTTTGTAGGTGTAGATGGACAGCATGCCTTTATTTTACTTGTTTATTTTTATGTGGTGCTGAGAATCAAACCCAGTGCCTCACGCATGCTAGGCGAGCACTCTGCCACTGAGCTACAGCCCCAGCCCCTACTTAACATTTTTCTATCAATTGACGTATTTATTTTAATATTTATTTATTTGCTTTATTTGTGCACAATGCATTTATTTGTACGTGGTGCTGAGGATCAAATCCGGGCTGTGCACGTGCTAGGCGAGTGCTCTACCACTGAGCCACAACCCCAGCCCCATGAGCCACAACCCCAGCCCCCAAATGACATACTTTTAAAAAAGATTTAAATAAATGTACTGAACATCCTTCCCATCAACCCTTAATCTTCTAAAATCCTGTTCTTTCTGCATCTTTCCTCCCTTCTCAAAACTTTGCAACATCCTTAAACCCTCTCCAGCTCTCATCTGTCATACATTGCAGTGGATCTATATTCAAAATTTATCTAGAATCCTAGCACTTCTCACCATCTCCACTGCTATTATGTGATCCAAGTCAACTAGTCTCGTTGTACCACCTCCTTACTGGACTCCCACTTCTTGCCTACCCACGATAGAGGGGTCAATAAAGCTGGTTCCCATCTGCTCAAAACCCTCCACTCCCTGCCCAACCATCTCACCTGAGAAAGGAACCACCAAATCATAGCATGGTGCACACAAATCTTCATTTTCTACGGCTTCTTCTCCTGCTCTGTTCCAGCCATACTCATCTCTGTTCCTTCTCAAACATGGCCAAGCAGACCCTTTTCACGCTGGGGCCTTTCTACTTTTTCCCTATGTCTGGAATGTTTTTTCCATAGACTGTTTCAGAGTGCACTCCTGCAGGCCTTATAGGCACAGCTCTGCTCAGATGCCTCCTCTTCAAGGCCTTTCCTAATCACCTTTTAAGACAAACACCAAATATCCTCTTTGTATGTAAACCCCACGAAAGTGAGTAAATAGCTAGAATGGTGCTTGGCATCCAGTAGATGCTCAGTAATTATTTGGTAAGTGAATAAATGTCACAAAAAGGCAATTTACTACTACTATAAATAGAAAGAGTATCATCTGCCACAGACAGAAATCACCATAAGATACGTTGACTATTAAAATAAAAACTGTCCATTTGTATATTGCCTACAAGTTATCCTGAAGATCAACAGAATATATCCTGATCTTGCTCCAACTTGTACAGAGAAGCTATGTGAGGCCCTGGGTAGGAGAAAGTTCAGGACAAAGAGCCAGCCAAAGTTCGAAGTGGCCACGTAAGTGAACTGTCCCATTCCTTGGAACCACAGCACAAAGAGACTGAATCTCAGGGAAGGTGTGGCTTGGTTGGACCAATAGGGCCTGCTGAGGGTCCAGGAAAGCCTTTCCTTATGCCAAGGACAGAGCTGGCAGAACTGCCGAAGAGAACAAAGGCCAAAGAGGAGTGTGGCAGGCTGGAGGGGCCTCGTGGGGCTGCATCGTGGGGGACAGGCACGCATGAACTTGTAGGTGAGGTCCGTGGAGACCAGACAGCTGAGAGCAGAAATGAAAACAGGCTAGGTCCCAAAGGGCAGCAGCTTCAATCCCGTAAACACCAGACAGGCGTGGGGGTTCAGGTGCAGGTCTGGAGACCCAGCTGAGCCCAGGGGGAGGATGGGGCCTCCCCAGTCTCTTTTGTCAGTGATGATGACTAAGCTGAGCAGAAGCACCACCAATCCAATTACCAGTCCCGCCAGGGCACTGCCACCCTCTTGGTCCCCACCTTCCAGATGTTCTCTTTCATACTCTCCCCAGGTCCAGCCAGCTCCGCCCACATGGACCCTTAGAGATTCCATCCCTGTTTAGAGGAGCCCATCCCTTGGGACTTAGAGAATAGGGCTGCAGGTGCAGGGGGTGAAGCTAGAGCCGCTGTAACTGACAGGCCAGCAACGCCTGGCCTACATCTCCATGGTTGGTTGCATGAAAGAAAAATACCAGGGATTGCCGTTGGTATTCACCAGATGCAGCTGGTTCAGGGAAGGCTCCCTCCCTCATGAAGGACTGTTGTGAGCAGGGAGCATGGTGATGAGCTGGCTGGGACAGGCCAGACGATTGGTCTCCAAAGCATTTCCTGGCTTTGGAAACCTCCCTAGATTTTAGACTATAATCTTCTTTCTACCAAGGTCCACTGAAGTGTTTTTCTTCTTCTTCTAGTATGTTATCCTTATCCTTATTAAGGATGAGAGAGGAAAGGACATGTGGCTAAGTGGTAGAGCACCTGACTGGCATGCATGAGGCCCTAGGTTTAATGCCTAGTACCACCAAAAAAAAAAAAAAAAAAAAAAAGAGGGAGGGGGAGTGGGGACATGATGGCACCTGCCTCTTTCAGGAAGTTGAGGCAGGAGGATCACAAATTTCAGGTCAGCCTCAGCAACTTAGCAAGACCCTATCTCGAAATAAAAAAAATTATAAAAAGGGCTGGGAAGCCGGGCGCGGTGGCGCACGCCTGTAATCCCAGCACTTTGGGAGGCTGAGGCAGGAGGATCGTGAGTTCAAAGCCAGCCTCAGCAATGGGGAGGCACTTAGCAACTCAGTGAGACCCTGTCTCTAATAAAATACAAAAAAGGGGCTGGGGATGTGGCCCAGTGGTCGAGTGCCCCTGAGTTCAATCCCCGGTACCACAAAAAAAAAAAAAAAAAAAAAAAAAAGGGCTGGGGATGTAGCTCAATGGTAGAACACCCTCAGGTTCAATCCCCATTACTTAAAAAGAAAAAAATAAGCTGAGCGCAGTGGCGCATGCCTGTAATCCCAGCACTTGGGAAGCTGAGGCAGGAGGATCACGAGTTCAAAGCCAGCCTCAGCAATGGCGACTCAGTGAGACCCTGTCTCTAAATAAAATACAAAATAGGGCTGGGGATGTGGCTCAGTGGTCAAGTGCCCCTGAGTTCAATCTTGGGTGCAAAAAAAAAAAAAAGAGAGAGTTGAAGGGACCAGTTATAATACCTTAGCGATATTTGCCCTTCAGTCCTATGACAAGTTGGCTTTTTTTCTCTTGTTCATACCTGATCCATTCTTCCAGACTCCCTTTACCTGGAACCTTCAGGCAACCAGCACAAAGCCCCCAGCGCCCTCCCCAAGCGGCCAAGGAGTAGAGGGAGTCAGAGTCCAATTTATCACTTCTTTACTGTAGAACCCTGGGCCAAACCCCAGCATGGTAACACACACTTGTAATCCTAGCTATTCAGGAGGCTGAGGCAGGAGGAATGACAGCTCAAGGCCCACCGGAACAACTTAGAGAGATCCTGTCTCAAAATAAAAAGGACTAGGGCTGTAGCTCAGTGGTACAGTGCTTGCTTAGCATGCACAAGGCCCTGGACTTAATCCTCAGCACTGCAAAACAGAAACACTCTGGGATCATCATTCAAATTCTTGGGTTTCAGCATTCACATTTGTAAAATGGGCGTAAGGCCTAACCTAATAATGCTAAATATGTTTGTTAGCTATTCTGTTATGCTTCTTTCCTCCTTTGAACTTCTCTAACCATTGTGGTCTTTTCCAGTCTCATAATCTAAGCTGTCATGAACTAGGCCTATATTTTATAGGTCTAAAGCATGTGACAGGTGTTCAACGAGCACCCATGACACAACTTGGAAATGTGTACTTGCTGAGTTGGTATCAGTGGGGGTCACGCCAGAAGATCACACACCAATCCTCAGGCATCACTCTGATGAGCACTGGGGTTGGAGGAAGGATGGAAAGGTGAATGGAAGCTGCAGGTCTTCTCTAAAAGGGTCAGTGTGTGGCAGAGAAGGCAGACGTGTCCTCCAGAAAGAGCATCAAACAATAAAAAAGAGAACAAGAGGCAGAGAGAGGCAAGGGACGCCACAGCAAGTGAGGGAATAAGAGAGCTGGTGAGCAAGGAGGGCTTTAGAGTCCAACAGATTGGATTTGGATTGTCCTTTGACCTTAAGACTATTCTTTAACTTATTTTACTCTGGGATTTCTAATCTGGACAATAACATGTTTCCCAAGCAGGGTCATTGTGACAGGATTAGAAACACTACACAATGGACCTTGAAGTACTCTGCACATGGTAGACATTCAATAAATGGCAGCAACTATACTGAAATTGTGATCAGAGCTGGGCCATCTCTAGAGACCCCTCTGATGGCCAAGAGATGACTTTAAGGTTCCCAACAGCAAGTAGGGCTCTGGATGGAGAAAATCCTCAACAGAACCCTAGTGAGATTTGGAAGCTTTCTGAGGGAGGAAGGCAAGCAGCTCAGTACAGACCACAGGCCTCAGATCTGACATATGTGGGTTCCTCCTGGGGACTCCATAGTTTCCTGGCTGCTCGTATTTGTGGCCAGTTACCCTCTCTGAGCTAGATTCCTTATCTGCGTTAGCCCAAAGACCATGAGCTATTCCTCCTGAGAGGCATTCAGGAATGTTCCTCAAGGTGTTAGAGGATTAACTTGGGTTTAATCCTGGCTCTCTGCTTACTAGCTGGGCCAGTGACTACTGCACACCATCTAACTCTTCTGATCTTTGATATTTTCATCTAAAAACCTTCCTGTTGGATGGCTGCAAGGATTACCAGATAATGTGCCTGTAGCTGGCACACAGTAACAATTTCAAATGATACATGAAAGTATATTTTGTATCCAGGGTTTGGTATTAAACATACTCAACAAACACAAGGTACCAAACTCTACTCTGAGGGTGTTCAAAGAAGACCATGCTTCTATAAACTGGTGCCACTGACACAGGCTTGGGCAGGCAATACCTGTTAAAATCCCCTTTGACCCAGCAATTCCACTTCCAATGATCTATGCCCCACAGCTATACTGTATTCATGCATGGGTCAAATGACAAATATATAGAGCTATGCACTGAATATCACTATTGAAATTACAAAAGACTGGGAAAAAATAAATATCTACCAATGAGAGGTAGTGAAATAGAATATGGGACAGTGCCCTGTATGGAATACTGTGCAGCTATTAAAAAGGCCCTGAGCCGGGCGCAGTGGCGCACGCCTGTAATCCTAGCACTTGGGAGGCTGAGGCAGGAGGATCGCGAGTTCAAAGCCAGCCTCAGCAATGGCAAGGCACTTAGCAACTCAGTGAGTCCCTGTCTCTAAATAAAATACAAAAAATGGCTGGGGATGTGGCCCAGTGGTCTAGTGCCCTTGAGTTCAATCCCCGGTACCAAAAAAATGGCCCTGGTTCTATCCCCACAGCACCATGAGAATAAATAAAATAACAACTCCGGGTGCAGTGGCGCATGCCTGTAATCCCAGCACTTTGGGAGGCTGAGGCAGGAGGATCGCAAGTTCAAAGCCAGCCTCAGTAATGGTGAGGCACTTAGCAACTCAGTGAGACCCTGTCTCTAATAAAAATACAAAAAAGGGCTAGGGGGGCTGGGATTGTGGCTCAGCGGCAGAGCGCTCGCCTCGCACGTGCGCGGCCTGGGTTCGATTCTCAGCACCACGTAAAAACGTAAATGCATTGCATTGTGTACAACTAAAGTAAATAAATAAATATTAAAAAAAAACTGAAGTCTTAGTTTAAAAAAAAAAAAAAAAAAAAACAGGGCTAGGGATGTGACCCAGTGGACGAGTGCCTCTGAGTTCCCTCCCCGGTATCAAAAATAAATAAATAAATAAATAAATAAATAAATAAAATAAAAACAATGAGAAAGCTGTTTATGGACTCATACAGAATGATCTCAAGAGATACTGTTGAGTGAGAAAATGAAGTTGAGTAAACAGTACATGACCATTTGTGTAAAAAGTAGGGAAAACACACGTATTTTCCCAGGCAGGGAACGATAGGGGGACATTTGGTCTTCTTGAACTTTGAACCATATAAATATATTAACTATTCCAAGAAAATTAAAAAATGAAAAGGAGGAGGGATGCTCCCATAGAAGTGGATGGAACTCCACAGAGAGACTAGTGAGTTAGTACAATACTGGAAAAAAATGCCAACTCTGGTATTTGTATCCTATGACAACAAATAACACCATTACTATAGAACCATCTGCATTCCAGCTGCTACCATCTCTGACCCTTTGTCCTTCAATGCTGCTAAGCTGGGAGAAGCTGAGGATTCTTGATGAGGCTCCTCCATCCTCTAGGTTATGTCTGTCTAAAACAACAAGAAGGTTCTGATACCCACTTCTTCCCTCAATTCCTCTACCCTTTCCTGCTGGACCACTCGGACAGGATTCTTGAAAGTAGATGGAGACTAAGCTGGCTCTGAAGGAAATACACATGGCCAATAAAACTGAAGAAAAGGAGTCTTACTCAGAAGCAACGCTGAAAACAGTCCTTGGAAATGCTATACTTTTTATATGAGAATATTTAAACATGTACAAAAGTAGAAAGATAAAATGAACCTATTACTCAGCTATCACAATTATCAACTCAGCACGGGTCTGGTTTCATCTTTTCTCCAACCATTTCCCCTTGCCCTTATATTATCTTGAAGCAAATCCCAGACATCTCAGCATGTATTTCTTTTCTTTCTTTTTTTGATACTGGGGATTAAACCCAGGGGTGCTTAACCACTGAGCCACATCCCCAGCTCTTTTTTATTTTGAGACAGAGTCTCTCACTAAGTTGCCCAGGCTGGCCTCGAATTTGCGATCCTCCTGACTCAGCCTCCTGAGTCCCTGGGATTATAGACGTGTACTACCATGGCTGGCTCTCAGCATGTATTTCTAAAAAGCAAGGAAGCTTAAAGATTAAAAAAACCCACATAACCACAATATCATTATCATGTCTAAAATTTGAAAAATCCAACAAAAATCTCATAAGGGTTTTTTTTCCCTTCTTTTTCTAAATATTTATTTATTTGCTTTAGTTGTACACGATGCATTTATGTTTACGTGGTGCTGAGGATCGAACCCGGGCCGCACACGTGCTAGGCAAGCGCTCTACCGCTGAGCCACAACCCCAGCCCCCTCATAAGGGTTTTAAATGTGATCAAAACTCTTTCTCAAAGAGGGCACCTTCATTCAACATAAAACATTAATGCAGTGCATATAATGGGCTCTATGTACAGCTCATCATAAATAATTCAGATAAAATCTACTGAAATAAAGGTGTTTCACCAACAAAAATACTAAGGTGACATAAGAGTCAATTCCAGGTCTTATTAAAGACTTAAGTGTGAAAGGCAAAACTTATAGAAGAAAATATAGACAAATATCTTTAGGACCAAAGTGAAGGAAGGAAGAATTTATTCAACAAGACATATAAGGTTTAAATCGTAGAAGAAAAGACTACATTAAAAGAAATTCTAGCCATCAAGAGGTATCATGTCAGACACAGTAGCACACACCTGATATCTCAGCTACTGGGGAGGCAAGGAGGATGATCACAAGTTTGGGGCCAGCCTGAGCAGCTTAGAGAGATGCTGTCTCAAAATAAAAAGGGCTGGGGATGTAGCACAGTGGTAGAGTGCCTTCCTAGCATGCATGAGGCCCTGGGTTCAATCCCCAATACTGACAAAAAAAAAAAAAAAAAAGAGAGAGAGACATCCTATAAAGTGAAAAGACAAACCACAAATAGAAAGACTATACTTATAACATGTACAGCTGAAATATTATTATTCAGAATATATAAAGAATTCCTATAAACCCCTAAGAAAAAGTCAATTCAAAAGAATATGGAGCAAAGACCTGAACAGGTATTTTACAAAGAGGAAACATGAATGACCAACAGATGTTAAGATTCTAAGCCCCATTTGTAAACTGAGAAATTGCAAATTAAAACCAGAAGGTACCATCTCACTCCCACCAGCTCCATAAAAGTTTAAAAGTCTGACCATATCACGTATTAACAAAGATGTAAAGCAATGGAAACTCACACTACTTGTGGCCGTGTAAATTCATATCAACAGAGGTAAACAACTTGGTATTACCTTTTAATCAAGCAATTCCACTCCTGAGTCTATCCCCTATAGAAATGGTTCTGAAATGGAGGTCCCAAGGCCAGCAGCAGCAGCAGCAGCATCTGAGAACTTGTTAGAAATGCAGCAGTTTGGGCTGAGGATTTAGCTCAGTAGTTGAGCACTTGCATATCAGGTGCCCTTAAGGCCCTGGGTTAGATCCCTAGCACCATAAGAGGGCCCCAACCAGACACAGAATCAAACACTGTGGGGTGGAGCCCAGTAATCTTTGGTTTAACCAAGCCCTCTAGGTGACAGGCAGCTAAAGCTTGGAAAACAATGCCCTGGAAAAATTCTTGAACATGGGCAAGTGTGGCAGACACACAATCTTTTGCAACAGCATTGTTTGAAATCGCGAAACAAGCCAACAACCCAAATAGCCACTGGTAGTAGAATGGACACATAACTTGAGACATACTACAAAAGCAGATAAAAATGGACTGCAGCTATACATGTAACATGAATGGATCTCACAACATTGGATGAAAAAAGCAAACTGCAGGCAAACATACATAGTATGTTACCTAAATGAATTCTAAAGGCATGCAGAAGAATATTCGGCATTATTTAGGAATATATGTGGAAGGAGCTTAGAAAACACCATCCCCAAATATGCTGCGTGGGTAACCTGATTACTTCACTGAGGGCACCTGGGGGAACAGCAAATGTAGAGAGGGGCTTTCTCTGAACTTCCCTTATCTGCCAAGACAGACCCTTCAAAGGTTCACCTTTGGCATGAACAACCTCCCAAGGAATCTCATCAACCAGGAAAGATTAACTCAAGAGAGGAGACTGCAGATTGATACCACTCTCAGACAGATTTTGCCACAGGTGAATTCTTCTAAGGGCCCATTCATCTTTTCTCAGAAATTATTTTACTCTTTCCTAAATTGCTTACAATTCCTCTCCCTTGCCCCTATGAAGAGTTTATATAAGTTTCCAGATCTCAATGGATATTTGGGTACTCTTTTCTTCCATGACATGCCCCTGTGCATACAATAAATTTGTATACCTTTTCTCCTGTGAATCTACTGCCAGTTTATTTCATAGACTCAATTATGAATGCTCAGAGGGCAAAGGCAAGGTTTTCCCTCCCCTATACATCTATGTAGTTAAAAAAAAAAGACAAGGGAGTTATAAACACAAAATTCAGGAGAATGAGCCGGGTGTGGTGGCTCATGTCTATAATCCCAGTGACCTGGGAGGCTGAGGCATGAGGATATTGAGTTCAAAGCCAGCCTCAGCAATTAAGCAAGGCCCTAACCTACTCAGCTAGACCCTGTCTCTAAATAAAATATAAAAAAGGGCTGGGGATGTGGCTCAGTGGTTAAGCACCCCTGGATTCAATCCCAGGTACCAAAAACAATTTTTTTTCAGGAGAATGAGTAGGGAGGTAGCTGGGATTAGGGAGGGGCACAAAGGGGGTTCAGTGACTCACATGTTTGATTTCTTAAACTGAGTGATGAGTTTATAGGTATTTTCCTATTCTTGAAACTGTACACAATGCATTAGATATTTTCCATTGTACTTATGATAAAATTATTTTTATTTATTTATTTTATTTTTTTATAAAATAAAATGTTATTTATTTGCTTTAGTTGTACACAAAGTCTTTGTTTTTACATGGTGCTGAGGATCGAACCCGGGTCGAGCACGTGCTAGGCGAGCGCTCCACAGCTGAGCCACAACCCCAGCCCCCGATAAAATTATTTTTAAAAAGAAGATGATGATGGGCTGGGGTTGTGGCTCAGTGGTAGAGCGTTCGCCTAGCACGTGCGCGGCCCGGGTTCGATCCTCAGCACCACGTAAACATAAATGCATTGCATTGTGTGCAACTAAAGCAAATAAATAAATATTAAAAAAAAAAAAAGATGATGATGATGATGAAGCAGCTGGGCATGCTGGCATATGTCTATCATCCCAGATACTGGGGAAGCTGAGGCAGGAGGAATGCCAAGTTTCAGGTCAGCCTGGGCAACTTAGTCAGAGTCTGTCTCAAAAAGGGAGAAGGAAAGAAAAGAAAAGAAAAAGAAAAAAGGGCTGGGAATGTAGATCAGTGGTAAAGTGCCTGAATTCAATCCCCAGTGTGTGTGTATTGGGGGTGGGGGTTATAAGGTGCATTGGAACAATGCAATACTTTGAGCCAGAACTGCAACCAGTAACTGACTACATGTGCGGTGCCTGAAGGGTTAAGCCTGTTTCTCTGCCTGTGGGTGGGAGAGCAGGCAGCAGCTGGGGCACAGTGGGAGTTCCTGGCTCCAGCTGGCTCCAGCCTGGCTCCAGCTCCACGCCCAGGAACTGGCACCTGTGTGTGGGGGGTGCCCTCTGGACAGGTGGCACCTGCAGCCCTTGGTGACTTGATACATGTGAAGGGCTGGGCCCAATCAGATAGATGGTGGCCTCTGGTAAAGAAGCTTGCTGGTGGCAGCTTGGAGCTGGTGAGAAGAGAAAGGGGGTCTCTGTAGCAAGATGGGAGTGGAGAAGAAAGTGGGTGGGCTGAGAGCAGATACCAGGGGAGGCTGGTGGGATTAGCACCTGCTGAGAGTAAGATTAGGTTTCTTGGGAAGGGCTCATCTATCTAATGCTCCTGAAAGCTTGTCTCCCAGTGGCTTTTCTCTGCTGGACAGATGGTGTCTGAGCTGCCTCTTGGAAGGTGGGATCCTTGAGGGGATGGTGGAGGTGTGGTGCGACCTGCTGCCTGTTTTCAGAGGCCTGTTAGGCCATGGGACTCACTGACTTCCAGCGGAAATAATAATGGCCTGAGTTAACTCTTACTGAAGGTTCTTCACACAAATTACTCCCACTTAGTATTCACAGCACCCAAATGCCTGTGGCCTAGACAGAAAGTTTACATTTTGGGAAACTGAAGTTTGCCCAAAGTCAATCAACAAGCAAACCAGAATTCAGGCAGTCCCACTCCACAGCCCTAGCCTAACCATCATTGGATATATATATATATTTTTTTTCCTCATTAAATGGTGGCTAGCTCCTTCCAGTTGCTCCAGTCAAAAACCTGGATCTCAGGGCTGGGATTGTGGCTCAGTGGTAGAGCACTCACCTAGCACATGCGAGGTGCTGTGTTTGATCCTTAGCACCACATAAAAGTAAATAAAATAAAGGTATAAAAAAAAAAAAAAAAGAAAAGAAAAAAAAAAACCTGGGCTGGGGTTGTGGCTCAGTGGTAGAGCGCTTGCCTAGAACATGCGCGGCCCGGGTTCGATCCTCAGCACCACATAAAAATAAAGGCATTGTGTACAACTAAAACAGATAAATAAATGTTAAATATAAAAAAAAAGAAAAAAAGAAAAAAAAAACCCTGGATCGCTCTCTCTTCCCCTTCTCCCACGTCCAATCATCAACAAACCAAGCATATCAAGCTATGACCACTGCTCACCCCTCCCATCACACCTCCACCTTGGTATAAATCACCACTGTCATCTGCTCAGCTTCTCACTGGTGTCCTGCTCTTGCCTGTATAATTTGTTCTCCAGTGACCAGAGATTTTTCTAAACCTAAGTCAAAATTTGTCATTTCTTGGCTCAAAAATCCTCTATTCCTTTCCACTGCTGTCAGAATAAAAGCAAGGTCCCATGTGGCTCTATAGGACTGGCCCATGGCCACCTCTCAGACTTGATTTCAACACTCTCCTCTTGCTTAGTCTATACTCCAGCCACACTGGCCTCCTTGATGTACTTTCATATGTCTGGGAATCTTTTTTCCCCCTCTACCTGCAACACTCCTCCCCAGATATCTGTATGAATCATGCCACCACTGCAATCAGATCCAATGTCACCTTATCAAGAAGCCTTCCTGACTACCCTAGCTAAAAAGGAAAACTTTCCCATCGCTATGCCCCCACCCTGCTGTATTTTTTCCTATAGCATTAACTACTACCTGACATGTTAATTAGAATCCTTCTCCCTCCCTGGAATATCCACTTGGTGAGAAGTGGGACTTCAGTTTATTCAGACAGTATGCCCAACCTCTATTTAGCTTAGTGCCTGACAAATGGCAGGAACTCAATAAATATTTGTTAATGAACAAATGAATGAATGGCCAACATCCCTTAGGAAATGACTCAGACTCAGTGGGGGAAGGCTGCCTGAGTGCCCTTGGCTTTCACAGGCTGGATGACCTTTGGTAGCCCCAAGACAGTGGTCAATGTCCTTCCCTATCATGAAATGACCTGAGCACACAGCATCATCACTGTGTCATCCACTGTGCCTGCACATAAGCACACACACAGGAGCATGGGACTTGGAGCAGGGCGGTGCTGAAAGAGGGAATGAGCTGGGCAGTTGAAGTCCAGGTTCAGCAAACTCTAGGGCACTTATTTCTAAGTGGCTATCCTTGCCACTGCTACCCCATGAGGTCCCTGAACTTTGTACAGTTTGACTTTTATTCTCATAAACAGTCATTAGAGGGTTTTGAACAAGCAATGATAGGATCTGACCTACATTTGAGAAGGATCAAAGGTTGCCATATGGATAACCAATCAGAGGGGGGACAGGGCAGAGCAAGGAGACCAGGGAGGAGGTGGTCTCCTCGTCCAGTTGAGACACAATGGCAGATGCTGCCCTCTCATATCCTATTTTTCAGGCTTTGCCCATGCCAGATCTGAAATGGCAATAGCACATGCTGGGGAAGCTTATCAGTGGCTTCTGTTTTATCAGTAGAATACCTTCTCAGTCCTCCCAAAAGCTGGTGAAGTGAGTTCTAACAATATCTACTTTTTTTTTTAATTTTATTTTTATAATTTTTAATATGTACAACTCATAGTGCATACATTTAGTATCTTTTTACATACAACTGTTTGTATACAAAGTATATTCGTACAATTCAGGTCTTCAATCATGCATTAAGGAAAATGATATCCGTCTCATTCAAACACCTTTTTTTTTTTTCTCCCCCTCCCTCCCACAATATCTACTTTTTACAGAGAAGAAAACCAAGGTTCTGAGAGGTAAAGTCACATGTTAAAGATGACACCGCAAGGGCTCAGTGGTAGAGTACTGGCCTAGCATGTGAGGCACTGGGTTCAATTCTTAGCACCACATAAACAAATAAACAAATATATTGTGTCCATCTACAACACACACACACACACACACACACACACACACACACACACACACGATAACACAGTAAACTTCCAGCCTCCAAAGTTTGCCCTCTTTCCACATGAATAGGCTGCTTCCAAGCAGCATCATTCTATGTAGGCTCCAAAGTTCAAGTCCAAGCCAATCTTTCAGCAGGCCTTGCCTAAGCTTATCCAATGGCTGATCCCTCTTTTGAGAACCTATCAACAGGGCTATCATCTGCTGAGTACTCCTGGGGTACTGGGTGCACTGCTGAATGCCTATTTATTTATTTATTTATTTATTTGGGACTCGTTGCCAGGCTGGTCTCAAAACTCGTGAGCTTAAGTGATCCTCTTGTCTCACACACCCAAGTAGCTGATTGTACAGGCACACACAGGCCACCAGGCCCAGCTATGCATGCTTTTCATGTTATTTCATGATATACTTAAGTGACCAGAGTCATATACCCTGGTGACATACATTTTATACATGAAAACAGCGTAGCTGAGAAAGGCAAAGTCACAGGCAAGAAAGTTGTGTGTTGTCCCTACCTCTAGGGCACTCAGCCATCTTTTTACTACTTCCTTTTGATTTTTTTATAAAAAGTGTAATTTTGCCTTTTCCCCCTTCTTTGTCACTGGGTCAAGGGTGATCTCCAATTGATCACAGTATGGGAGCTGCTCTACTCGGAAACGTAAGCAGCTTTTTTGGCTCTTGGGCCAGACTCTGAAAGCTTTAAGGTGAAAGTCTACAAATAACATTTTATTTGCCCATCCTACAGTGCTGAGTTTGAGCCTAGAACTTGGGCAGGACATCAGGAGGGTCAGGAGTTCTTGCCAAGGTCATAGAGTTAAATGAAGATGGGGAGATGGAAGAGAGGGACAGGGGGCCTTCCTGTGAATCCTCCAGCCCCTCAGGGACAGTGATCCATTAGCTCGAGAAGGCATGCCTGAGGACAGCTTTTCCCATGAAAATAAATCTTTTAGGTCCTTAAAAACAGTGAGGCCATGTATGGTGGTACATGCTTGTAATCCCAGCTATTAGGCAGACTGAGGCAGGAGGATAGCAAGTTCAAAGCCACTCTGAGCAACTTAGAAAGTTGCTCAGTTTTAAAATAAAATTTTGAAAAGGGGCTGGGGGTGTAGCTCCATGGCAAAGCATTTCTTCCTCCTATTTTTCCTTTTTTTTTGGTACTAGAATCTTGAACCCAGCGTACTTTACCATTCAGCTACATTCCTTACTTTTCATTTTTTATTTTGAGATAGGGTCTCACTAAGTTACTAATCCTGCACTCAAACTTGGGATCCTCCTGCCTCAGCCTCTTGAGTTGCTAGGATTAAAGGTGTGTGCCACCATGCCTGGTAGCAGAGCACTTCTCTAAGAATGAGCAAGGCCCTGGGTTCAATCTCCAGTAACACACACACACACACACACACACACACGCACGCACACACAGAAACACGGCAGGAGCATTGCTCCTTCTAGTAAGAACCCTGCAGACAGGTGAAACACCCCTACCCTAGCCTCATTCTGAAAAGCCTTGAAGAGTAGGAAGGAAGGGGCAATGACTTTCAGTTCCCGTAATGTCTAGAAGCAGCAGCTGATTCAGCTAGATGATGTCACCTTCTCAAACCTCCTGACCAGCAGCTGAGATGGTAAAAGCAGGAAACTGGGGGATACTCATCTGGCTAAGTCCAAACATGCCTCTGGCAAAGGCCTGCAGTAACCCCAAGCTCTGGAGGCATTCTCCTGCAGCTGAGCAGAAAGAGTTCTCTCATTTGGGATGATAGTAAGTGTCCTTCAAGACCCTCATTCCAAGATGCCCCCCAACATCCTTTTGCTAAGCAGCTTTCTACACATCCAAAAGTAATGATGTTTCATTTATTCCAAAGGTGGAGCAGTGGAAAGAAACCTAGTTTTGGAGCTAGACCAATCTCAGTCTGAACCCAGGTTTTACTATGTACAAACTGCAGGACTCTGAGCAAGCAATTTCATCTCTCTGAACCTTAGTTTCCTCACTGCAAAAGAAAATAGGGTCAACTGACTACATACTACTCAGGTTAGGTAGGAGAATTCAATGACAAAATGCATGCAGAAAGCCTGGAGTGGGAGCGATGCTCAATACGTGGTAGTTATCACTATTCCCTTAGGATATCTACAGGACTTTTTTTTTTTTGTATTAGGGATTAAATTCAGGGGTGCTTTAACCACTGAGCTATATCCCCAGTCCTTTTTATGTTTTTTTCTTCACAGTTGTGGATGGACACAATACTTTTATTATGCTTATTTAGTTTTTTTTTTAATTTGCTTTTAGTTGTGCACAATGCGATTTTTTATTTTTACGTGGTGCTGAGGATCGAACCCGGGCCGTGCACATGCTAGGTGAGTGCTCTACCGCTGAGCCACAACCCTAGCCCCCTGTTTTTTTAGTTTTATGTGGTGCTAGGGATTGAACCCAGGACCTCAAACATGCTAGGCAAGCGCTCTACCACTGGGCTACAACCTCAGCCCCTTATTTTTTATTTTTTTGTATTTTATTTAGAGACAGGGTCTCACTGAGTTACTAAGTGCCTCGCCATTGCTGAGGCTGGCTTTGAACTCGAGATCCTCCTGCCTCAGCCTCCCAAAGTGCTGGGATTACAGGCGTGCGCCACCGCGCCCGGCTTCCTTATTTTTTATTTTGAGACAAGGTCTTGCTAAGTTGCTGAGGCTGGCCTCAAATTGGCGATCCTCCTGCCTTAGCCTCCTGAGATGCTGGGATTACAGGCATGCATTACCACGCCCAGCTGTAAGGGATATGAAAGATCATCTTTATCTACAATACAAAGGGAAATAAGGCATAGACTGGGCCCACCAGTGTCAGAGCTGAGCACCTGTACCCAAGTCAAGTTCAAATCCTATCTTTTCTCTATCTGCAAAATCTTTGCTTCACATATTCCCAGCTGGCTCTTTCTCTTCAGTGTACTCTCAACTAAAATCTGTCTATAGCCAACTCTTCTAGCTTTATCCTAGTAAGAGAGACTCCTCCACACATGCTCCAAACTGGACTGTCACCACCCATGGGTTTCTTTTTTTTTTTTTTTTTTTTTTGGTACGGGAGATTGAACTCAGGGGCACTCGACCACTGGGCCACATCCCCAGCCCTTTTTTGTACTTTATTAGAGACAGGGTCTCACTGAGTTACTAAGTGCCTCGCCATTGCTGAGGCTGGCTTTGAACTCGCGATCCTCCTGCCTCAGCCTCCCAAAGTGCTGGGATTACAGGCGTGCGCCACCGCGCCCGGCTCCATGGGTTTCTTTATGAGAGTCTGTGCCCATGTGCACATCTTAGTTTACATGATCCTCTAAGATGGGTGCACCAGCCCTTCTGTAAGTCTTTTTTTTTTTTTTTTTTAATATTTTATTTTAGTTGTACACAATGCAATGCACCCGCCCCTTCTACAAGTCTTAGTGCAAATCTTACCTCTGCTCATTTGGCATTTATCATTTATTGTTAGCTTTCACAAGATGTCTTTCTATGTGTCTTATGTCTTTTGTCTCTAATTCAACGGGAACTAGGTGAAGACCAGAACTGGGGCTTCAATGGCACTAACTAAATTAATAAACCTGAGGCCGGGTGGCACATGCCTATAATACCAACAATTTGGGAGGCTGAAGCAGCAGGACCACAAGTTTGAGGCCAGCCTGGGCAACTTAGTAAGACCCTGTCTCAAAATAAAAAGGGGATATAGCTCAGTAGTAGAGCACCCCTGGGTTCAATCCCTAGTACCACCAAACCCAAATAAAACAAAAACCTGGGAAAAAGTTCTTTGAAACAAAGTTTGTTGGGTCCAGAAAGGACCACTGAGCCACATCCATAGCCCTCTTTAATTTTTACTTTGAGACAGGATCTCACTAAGTTGCTTAAAACCTCACTAAATCACTGAGACTGGATTAGAACTTGGGATGCTCCTGCCACAGACTCCCAAGGTGCTCAGATTACAAACATGCAGGTGCCCAGCCAGTTTTCTTCTTCTTCTTCTTCTTTTTTTTTTTTTTTTTGTGGTACCAGGGATCGAACTCAGGGGCACTCGACCACTGGGCCACATCCCCAGCCCTTTTTTGTGTTTTTATTAGAGACAGGGTCTCACTGAGTTGCTAAGTGCCTCGCCATTGCTGAGGCTGGCTTTGAACTCGCGATTCTCCTGCCTCAGCCTCCCAAAGAGCTGGGATTACAGGCGTGCACCACCGCGCCCGGCTCAGTTTTCTTCTTAATGCTATAGTGGTGGGTATAAAGAAATGATATTCCAAACAACTCATTATAATAGTTGAGGATAAGTGGCAAAATTAATACATGTAAATCACTGAGTACAGTGTTTGGCATTTAATGAGTATTCAAAAGGCAGATCTGAAGGGACTCTATTAATTCTCAGTAGCTTTTGTGCTCTGGGTCTGTTATGTCTTTATCTTTGTTCATTTGATTAAATCATTCATTCCAAAACTATTCACTGAATATTTACTACCTGCAAAGAACAATTGTAGGCACTAAAGATAGAATAATGAGCCAGGCGCGGTGGTACACGCCTGTAATCCCAGCACTTGGGAGGCTGAGGCAGGAGGATCATGAGTTCAAAGCCAGCCTCAGCAATGGCGAGGCACTTAGCAACTCAGTGAGACCCTGTCTCTAATAAAATACAAAAAAGGGCTGGGGATGTGGCCCAGTGGTTGAGTGCCCCTGAGTTCAATCCTTGGTACCCCAAAAAAATAAAAATAAAAAGCCGGGCGCGGTGGCGCACGCCTGTAATCCCAGCACTTTGGGAGGCTGAGGCAGGAGGATCGCGAGTTCAAAGCCAGCCTCAGCAATGGCGAGGCACTTAGCAACTCAGTGAGACCCTGTCTCTAAATAAAATACAAAAAAGGGCTGGGGATGTGGCCCAGTGGTCGAGTGCCCCTGAGTTCAATCCCTGGTACCACAAAAAAAAAAAAAAAAAAAAAAAAAAAAAAAAAAAAAAAGTAAATAAATAAATAAATAAAAATAAAAAAGATACAAGGATGAACAAACTAAATCCCCTATGATCAAGGGGTCTGCTGGAGGTATAGCTAGAGCACATGCTTAGCATGGCCAAGGCCCTGTGTTCAATCACCAGCACAGATACACGCAAATCATGGGGCTTATATTCTAAGACACAGAAGAAAAATAAGAAAACAAAACTAAAATTTCAGATAGAAGTTGTTGCTATGACAAAAATAAAAAGTAAAAGACCAGAGTGTTTTGGAAGTAATTTAGCTACTTTAAAGTAAAAGTCAAGGAAAGCCTCATAGAAGATGTACCCTGTGGGCTAAGAAAGGAAACACCAGAAGCAGAACATTCCACATAGAGAGAACATCTACAAAGAGACATCCCCTCAGACAGGGACAGTATGCCAGGATCCAGGAAAGGCAAGGAGCCTATGTAGCTTGGGCAGAGTGAAGGAGAGAATAATGAAAAGCAGCAACTAACAGATCATATAGGCCTTGTAGGCCTAGATAAGGACTCTGGCTTTTATTCCAAGTGCAGGGGGAGGCCACTGGAGGGGTTGTAAGCAAGAATGTGATAAGATCTGAATTTGGTCTTTAAAAGACCACTCTGGCCCAGTGATGGGACAGAAGTGATTTTCTAAGGTCATTTCCCAGCTCCTATGAACTGGCTATCTGAGCAAGAAAGATGAGGATGTTGTGGAGGACTGAAGAGATTGGAGTGATTCCTGCTCTGGGCAGGAGTAGGGATCTTGTGTGGTGGTACCTGTTCTGCAGTGGGAGGGAGTGGCCCACTCTGGGAGGGGTGAGAATCCCAGCTTGGAAAACATCCCCAAGCCACCTGTATTGTTTCTGCCTCCTGTGTGGAAGTTTCTGCCAATGACACAGAGCTCTGGAATGCACCCCCCACACACCCAATCTTCCGTTTACAGAGCCATGGTTGTATTTTGCATTCCTCCCAGGACTTAGCTCAAAGCTAGCCTACAGGAAATGGTCGATAAAGAGCTACTGATTGATTAATGAAGAGAGGGAATATTCCCAGCCATTAAGCAATTATTAATGAGTACTATGAGTACTATGTTGATCTCTGGGGATGCAAGGTGAATAAGATGGGTCTCTGGTTCTCACTGAGCTCAGAATTCAGCAGAGAGACCAAAACCACAGACAGTTACAATACTAAATACAACAGTTATAGCAGCAACATGTATTAGGCCCCTTCTTATGCCAAACAGGACAAAGGCGTTGGGATCAGACAATCTGGGTTCAAATCTTTGATTAACTTCCTTAATTTCTCTATGTCTCATTTTTCTTCTCTGTGAAATGGAAATAAAAACACTGACTTCAATGATACTATTTTGAGAATTTAATGAATTAACACCTATAAAATTGAAGAAGTGCTCAACAAAAGTTGTCCATTAGGGCTGGGGATATAGCTCAGTTGGTAGTGCGCTTTCCTTGCATGCACAAGGCTCTGGGTTCAATCCCCAGCATCACCACACACACACACAAAAAAAGTTGGCTATTATTAAAAATATGAGCGCTAAGCGTGACATGTATGATCTCATTTCATTCTTACAAAAACGCAGGAGGCTGGGCTTGATGGCCCAAACCTGTAATCCCAGCTACTTAGGAGGCTGAGGCAGGAAGAGCAACTTAGTGAGACACTGGCTTGAAATAAAAAAAAAAAAAAGAAAAGCGCTGAGGATGTAGCTCAGTGGCAGAACACTTGACTCGCATGCACAGGCTCTGGGTTCAATACCCAGCACCACAAACAAAACAAGACACCCCGAGGCAGATAACAGTATTATCCCTAACTGAGGCTCAGAGGTGGGAAGATATGTGCCAGAGTCCAACAGTGAGTTGTGATGGTGCCCAGATTCAAACCCAATGCTGTCAGATCCCAGAGCTCATGCTTCCTACAATAAAACCATCCCCTTCTCATAAAAGAATTCCAGCAGTGTCCAGTACACAGCAGGGGGCCCCCCCAGAGGAAACCTGGTTATTATGCCACTGTCCCTGGGTGTTTTCCAGCAGTAGGTACTGTGGAGCTCATGAGGGGCCTGTCTGTCAGGGAAGGGTTCAAAGGGGCTAGCCTGAGTGCCAACTGCAGGCTTTGCTCTGGAGTTCCACAGGTTTCTCTAAGGCTTGGGGTGCTAATATGCAATGCCACCTTCCACCACTAATCAGACCCAGAATCCCTCTCAACCCAGGTGCCCAGCCACCTGCATGGACAAGCAGGCAGTTTCCTCCGCATTGACTTCTCATCTGGCCCTACAAACCTCTCAGTTTCACCACTTAGCCACTAGCCCAGACCCTCATACCTGCACCTGCTGCTTGACCTAGTCCCAGGAGACCAAGGGCTGAGAGATTTGGGCTCTATCCTTGCACCCACCCCAAAGGAAAGAACCATTTATGAGTGACTCCCTGGGAATGTCCCTGACATGGTAGTCCCTAGGGTTCCATCTGAATGTGGGTGCTGTGAGCAAAGGAAAATTCTTCTCACAGATTAGCTGATGGAGAATAGGTAGAACAAGGTGTGGTTGTTCTTGTTCTGAATCAGAGGGTGAGGCCTGCTGTGCTCCGGGTTTTATGTTTAAGCAACACTGATACTGACCAGGTCAGAGCTCCCACTCTGGAGTCTAGCCTAGGTAGGCATGGATGTCCTGTGATTAGGAGTGATACTCATTTCTACTTCCTATATGAGTCACATTTGGAGTCTGACCTTGCCTGGTAATCCGAGGCAGAAGGCAACCAATGGCTGAATCAGTGAATAATGAGTCTCACAGTGAGAGGAAAGGCAAAGGCCTAGAATCTGGTGAGCACGCTGCACTAGGTACTGACAGGTCACTTTACATACTCCATTCATCATTAGGAATGTTTTGTTAACTTGGTCACTAAACACTCAGACACCACATGCTAGGCCCAACAGTAGCTGATCATGGTGAATAAGACACTTTCCATCCTCCAAAAACTCAGCACCTTGTTTTGTTTTTCTCAACAACCTGTGAAACAACCCACCCATAGAAGTATTCCCACTTTTATAGATGTCCAGGCTGAATTAGAGAAGTAAACTGTCCATATTCAGGAAGCGGGACAAGCTATTGCTTCTTCTTCTTCTTTTTTTTTTTTTTTAAATTATAGATGAACACAATACCTTTATTTATTTATTTTTATGTGGTGCTGAGGATGGAACCCAGTGCCTCACACGTGCTAGGAATGTGCTCTCAGTGCTACCACTGAGCCACAACCCCAGCCGGAGATACTGCTTCTATTTTGAAAATGCTTGTTGGTTCAATGAATATAAATGAATGAATGACACAGCCATGGATGGCTGTGATCTTAATCAAGAAGGAACAGCAGCAAGACCAAACATTACTAGTTCTCAAAGTGCTTTTTCATCTATCACCTCCTTGGGCTTCCCTGCTAGCCCACGATGGAGGCCAGGCGGGTGTTATCTTTCCTCAACACATGAGGCAACAGGCAGAGCTTAGCAGGAGGCTCACAGACTCACAGCAAACAAGGAGTGGGGCCATCTTATAAAACTCGAGTTCTCACATGCCTTGTTAAATTACTTGAATGTGTCAAGCACCTACTATGTGCTAGCTACTATGGGCTATACATGTTTCTATAAATGTAAAATATTTAATGCACTAAGTCTTCCAACTGGGCAACAAACAAGGAGGTCACTGCCTTTCTGGAGATCTTTGGCAAAGATCAGAAAAAAATATGCCCCACTGCCAAACACCTAAGTCAAAAAAAAACACTGGTCAAACTGTGTATAAGTTATGACTTGAGGCCCTAGTGGACAAGGTGTGGGGGATGAGGTTGTGAGCCAAGATCACCAGCTTTAGGAGCCTTCAGATCTCCATACTCGTCCAAAGAATGTCCACATATTCTGTCAGCTTGAAAATTTGTTCTTGGAGAGTAACTCCAGTAACACAGCAATTTGATCACCTGTGATTGCAATCTGGTAATAACAGTAACAACAGTAGGGGTCAAGTAATTACTGGGGCCCATGCTAAGTGCTCCATGCATCTTATCAGGTATTTTCATTGCTCACCAGTGCTTCAAGAAAAGCACTATTATTTGCTTTTTAGAGACGAGGAAACTAAGGCTGGGAGAGATTAAGCAATTTGCCAAGGGATTTGTTAAATTTTGTACCTGACTCTTTAACAGTGATAAAATTTCTCCCAAGGAGACAGTGGCAAGGCAGGCACTAAAAAAAATACTAGAGGAAAGTTTCTCCCTCTCTGCTGACCCAAAGGGAAGAAGTTAGTTAGATCTTCCTTTGCCACCCACCAGTCCCTCGAGTGAAACAGAAGACAGTGGGGACTAAGGAAGTCTTCTCTCCCTGGGATTGGTGGGGAGGCAATCCAAGGAAGAAGGTAAGAAGCCTGTATATGCGATAGGGTATATGTCCTTCACATGGAACCCTCTTGGGGAAATGCCAGGACACCTTCTGAACCCAAGAAGCCTTAGAGAGGAGAGACTGGCATAGTCCTGAACTGCAAGCTAAGCTAACTTTTTCTAAGCATTGTAACTAGGTCATCAGGTTCCTGGAGAAGCCAGCTGTGGCTGGGGGATGGGGAGGGAAATTTTGCAGCCTACCAAGATCCCTATTTCCCTTCAGGCCCCTCCCTCCCCGAAATCTGCACCTGCTCCCAAACTGACCCCTCCCCCCAGCTGAGTCCAGCTGTCAACGGCTCCCAATGCACCACCTCTGCCTTACTTGGGCAGGAACCATGTGGGGACTCTTGGGCAGGAGATACTTTTTTGTCACCTGAGCCCTTCAGACGGGGGCGTAGTAGGGCAGGAAGGAAGTGGCCTCTCCTGGAGGCTATCTCTCACTCCACCAGGACAGTAAGAAAGTTAGGACCCTTTGGGCCTGCCCAGAGTACCTTCCTGGCATCATCACAGCAGGTGGCAGGAGACAGGTGATGTTTACCCTGCTGAGGCCAGAGTTGCCAAAAGGCTTCAATCAATCCTTTGAATCTGCACCTGGCTGTGAGCCCCAGAATAACAACCAGGGCAGCCTACCTGATCTGCAGGTCACAGGTGCCTCTGGCTTTCATCTCCCTGCAGCTCAGTCTGGGGAACTCAGCTGACAAGGGATTCTTTTTCCCAGGGGTTACTCCAGACCTGACTGCATCCCATGGGTGCTCTGGGCCTCTCCCCATAGGACCTACTTCTACCATTAGCCATCCCCTCCCCTTCCTCTGCCATCCCTTTTGCCTGACCAGCTTTACTGCCAGCCCAGATCCTCTTCAGCTCCAGCCAGTCTGCCTCCTCGCCATCTCCAAATGGGGATCTGTCTGAGTGGTTTTACCCAACCAACCTGCCCTTGCCAACTTCCTTTCTCCTTAACAGCCTTCATATGCCACATCCTCCTAACAGGTGATGCTGCCCAACACCGACTGAGCCTATTGTATGCCAGGTAGGGAGCTAGACGATGTTATCTACACAGTCATTCACTCAACAAATATTTGTGACAAGCACTCTGCTAGATGCTGGGAATGAAGGGGAAAACAAGACAAAGCCCCTCTACTCTGGGAGCTCATGTTTTCCTGGAAGAGAGAGACAATAAACATGTAAACATGGGTGGCCTCTGGGGAAGTGATATTTGAGACCTGAATGATGAGACAGCCCTAATCGGATCTAGGGAAAAAGAGATCTGGGCAGAGGAAAAACAGCAAACCTATGAGGAAAGAGATTAATTGCTTTTATCTTCATTTTACAGATGAGGAAACTGAAGTGTCAGTGTGAACCATGCAAAGCTACATTGTGAAGAAAGCTGGGATTATTCAAGCCCCCAAGGACCTCCCCCGCCCCCCTTCCTTACCCTTTCCACTGTTGGTGCAGAAGAACATCTGGATTGGCAGTGCAGCTGGTCAGGGAAGATACAGGGTGATGATGTAGGCTGAGGGTTTAGGCCCGGGCTTCAGAGGGTAGTAGATGGGGGAAGTGGGCCCATTTGGCAGAGGCCCAGGGCACTGTGGGATGCAGCCAGTGGGTCTGACCTCTTCTTCTTTTATAGCCTATACCACAGATATGGCACAAGCCATTCACCAAGAGTTTTTAGGTCTATTCCTACTGCTTCAGATGAGTTTGATTCCTTAGGGGCTGAGACATTTTTTTTTTTTTTTTTTTTTTTTTTTTTTTTTTTTTTTGTAGCCTAGCCTGCATCTAATAGCAACAACCCCTCATGTTCACTGAGTAGACCCTGGCCTTGCCCTTTCCAACTCTGGGCCCCATGTCAGGTACTCAGGGTAAAAAATAATCTAGTCCTGGCCTACACAAAAAGCAATGACATAGTGGTTGAAAGATATGTTTTGCTGGGCTGGGGCTGTAGCTCAGTGGTAGAGAACTTGCCCAGCATGTGTGCGGCACTGGGTTCCATCCTCAGCACCACCTAAAAATAAAATAAAGGTATTGTGTCCATCTACAACTAAAAAATTTTTAATTATTAAAAACAAAAAAAGATAATTTTTGACACCAGACACATCTTTGTGTAAGACTCAGCTCTGCCTCTTTGAGCCCTGGATTCCCCTTCTTTACACCAGAACAGTTGTGGGGACCAAATAAGATTATATCAAGGGCATAAACACAGCCCCTGGCACAGAGCAAGCAAGTACTCGATACATAATACCTGTTATTGTTACTTAAAAAAAAAACCCTGCATTTAATTTTCTCATTTATGCCTTCTTTACCCGAGTACATTGGCACTATCATCTCAGGCTTATGGATGAGAATTGGAAGCCAATTTGCTTAGTTTTATGTCACCAGCAAGAAGTTAAGCTGTTTCAAAGGAGAGTCCAGGGTTTTGTCTATTTGTGTATTGACAGTGAAGAATACACACTGTTTATGGTTTGGATCTGAAATGTCCCCCCAAAACTCACAGGTTAAAAGCCTGGTTCCCAATGTAGCAGTGTTCAGAGGTAGAGCCTTTGAGATACTTGATCATGAGGGCTCTAACCTCATCAATGGAATGATCCCCTGATTGATTCATAACTTCCTAGGCTCCTGGGAGCTGGTGCTAACTTTAGGAGGTGGAGCCCACTTGAAGGAAGTAGGTCAGTGGGAGTGGGGGATGTCCTTGAAGGGTACATCTTGTCACCAGCCCCTTCCTCTCTCATGTGCTCTCTCTCTGTGCTTCCTGGCCACCATGAGATGAGCAGCTTTTTTCCACCACGTGCTCCCTGCCATGATGCTCTGCCTCACCACAGGCCCAGAAACAAAGGAGCCAAGTGACCATGGACTGAAACCTCTGAAACCATGAGCCAAAATGAATGTTTCCTACTTTGAAATTGTTTTCTTCAGGTTATTTTGTCACAGCAATGGAAAGCTGACTACACACACAATAAACTAAAACAAACCCTGCCTGGCATGTCTGAGACATGAGGGGGACAGATGGGTAATACACACAGACTTATTCAGATGGCAAAGGGACACTAGTCAGGCCCAAGGTGTGGAGCACTGACACAGACCACTAGGATATGGCTTTCAGTCCCACTCACCACCACAGCCATGATATCTCATCACTTAGCACATTTAAGGCATTCTTCAGTATTTGCTGATGTAACCAAAAAGACAAAACTCCCAGGATGTGGTGGCGCACACCTGTAATCCCAGTGGCTCGGGAGGCTCAGACAGGAGGATCATGACTTCAAAGCCAGCCTCAGGAAAAGTGAGGCACTAAGCAACTCAGTGAGACCCTGTCTCTAAATAAAATAAAAAATAGGGTTGGGGATGTGGCTCAGTGGTTGAGTGCCCAAGTTCAATCCCTAGTACAAAACAAAACAAAACAAATCCACTACACTGCACATAAAAGGAATTGTCACTATGCTACAGACTACTAACATGGTACAGTTGTGAAGCCACCCATCCCAAGTTTGAATCCCAGTTCTTCCTGGTACTAGCCTGTGAAGCCTGGGCATATATGGCCTTTTTTCTGAGCCTCAGTTCTCTCAACAGAATGAAGATACCACCTACCCTATCAAATTTTTAAGGATTAGAGATAAAAAGCACAGGCTTTAGAGTAAGACAGGTCTGGTTTCAAATTCTGATTCTGCCTGCTGCTAACTGCAAGCCCTCCCAAATCTCAGTTTCTTATAATGATAAGGTTGTTGGGATAGTACACAGAGATGACATCAAGGCCTGTCTTGTACTGAACACTGGATAAATGCCAACAATCATCTAGACACTGGTGAACCGACAGAGGGAACACAGTGCAGTGTTTAAAAAGTGAAAGCTTGGAGCCAGGCATGGTGGGGCATGCCTGTAATTCCAGCTACTTGGGAGGCTGAGGCAGGAGGATCACAAGTTTGGGGCCAGATTGAGCAACCTGGCGAGACCCCATCTCAAAAAAAAAAAAAAAAAAAAAAAAGGCTGGGGATCTGACTCAATGTTTATAGCACTTGCGTAGAATGTGCAAGGTCTGGGTTTGATCCTCAGTACCATAAAGGAAGAAAAAAAAAAAGTTGGAGTTTGGATACTACCCTCCGGGGCTTTGCCACTAATAACTGTACTACCTTGTATATCTTAACTTCTCTGTATTTCAGTTTTTTTTTTTTTTTTCTTTTCTTTTTGGCAGTGCTGGGGATTGAACCCAATGGTTAACATGAGATAGCTGGCCTCGAACTTGCGACCTTCCTGCCTCAGCCTCCCCAGTGGCTGGGATTATGGTGTATACCACTGCTGCCAGCAGTTTCCTCATGTTTGAGAAAGGGATAATAATAGTCCTTACTTCAGAGTGTCGCGGTGAGAATGGAATCAATTAATACACATAAAGTACTTTGAACAATGCATGGCATAAGAGTTAAGCACTCAATAAAAGTTAGGTGCTATTAATAGCAATGTTAACAATAATATTCATCACAAAGCAGAATAAGAGGGAGGACTGTTGTAATCCTGGGACCTGGGCATCCCAGGGAATAATTCCAGAGAAGTGCCTGGGCAGCTATTTGTAGCCAAGTTTTCAGCCTCTTCTGCGTAAAGGACATGAGGCTGGGGGCTCTTGGGCAAAAATCCCAGTCCCACAGACCAGTGGCCAGCCTCTAGGGAGGCAAGTCAGGCTCCTTGGAAGGGACACTGTGTTCCTGGCCCTGCCTGACTCTGACTCGGGGAACAAAGGCACGTGTGTGTGGCCAGGGAAGAGGGAGGGGAATGTTTCCCTTTCAAGAGTGGAACAAAGGATCTGAGGCATAGTTGAGTACATTCCAAACCCCTCCCAGCCAGCTTCCATTCCTCAGATGATTGTCCAACAAGGTTTCAACCTTCTAGCTTCCTCCAGAAAGGTGCCTGGGGGAGGGGTGGCAGGCTCTGCCTTACTCCACCCTCTGTAACCAATCTCCACCAGGCAGGATTTATATGTGCCAAACCTCAGAGATCACTCGGAGCAATCTCTGTCCTATGCTCCGGTGAGGTGGGAACTCCTGGGAGAACTCAGTTAATGGATGACACAGGGCACTCCAACTGACAGTTTTAATGCCCTCTATGGGGAGTCCATGACTGACACTGTTCTTGAATGATGAAGCCATGGAGGGAACCCAGGAGTTCCAACTGACCCCCACAGCCTATGGTGGGGTAGGGGAACAGTCTAGTAAAACTGAACAGGAAGCATTTTTTAAAATCTTAAAGGGAGAATCATAGGCTAGAGGGAGAAGCTAGGTGAAGGGGGAAGGAGGTGGGAGAAAAGAAAGTAACTGACAAGAGGAAAGGGAGGGCCATGTCCAAAAAAAGTAGTTGGGGGTGCCTCTAGGGACATTACTTTCCAGTTTCCACACTCCTGCCGGCAGGAATCCGGCTGCTGGGCTGGGACAGGAAGCAGTCCATGGAAGTCATTGCAATGGCATTTCCTGAAGAGCAAGAGAAAACCTCTAGTTCCGAGGGGAGCTCTGGAGTCTGCCCAAAAAGCCCTGTAGCTTGGAGCTCACTGGAAATTTGGCCTGAGAGTCTCATCAGGGATGAAACCAAGTAGCAGAAGGTCCCAAAGGCAGTTTCTTTCTATGAAAACACTATTTGCAAAAATCAATGTTAGAAGTGGTAGGGCAAAGTGACTGAAGGGGCCCCAGGAAGATGATGGTGCTGTTGCTAGCAACAATTATTTTCTGAGAGCCTCTGGACATGAATTAATCCACTGAATCTTCAGGAGGAGGTGCTACTATTATAGCCATTTACAAGTTAAAAGACTTGTCCTGGGCTGGGGATATAGCTCAGTTGGTACAGTGCTTGTCTTGCATGCATAAGGCCCTGGGTTCAATCCCCAGCACCACCCCCCCCCAAAAAAAAAAAAGACTTGTCCTGGTCACAGAGCAACTGAGTAGTGAAATCACTTCATCCTTTATATCAGATGGACTCCCTTACACTTTATCCCTCTCACCTCCTGTAAAATGCTTATAACATCCTTTCTACTCACCTCTTTGGGTGGTTATAGGGCTTAAAAAGGCAAGGTAGATATGCAAGTGCTTTGTAAGCTGTAATGTGCTAGGCTGAGGCAGAGCTCACACTGGGGTTAGTTAAGATGCTGCATCCATCAATAGGAAACAGCCATCCTAAAACATAATTCATGTGAAATATTCCTTAACGTTAAGTTGAATCTGCCACAAGGCCAGGGGCCAGTGAGAAACAGGATTCCTAGGCTGTCTGCTTCAAACCCTCCATCTTGCACAGGGGAAACTAGTGCCCAGAGGCTGAAGTAAATTAGCTATGCTTGGACAGTAGAGAGCAGAGAGCAGAACTTGGATTTGGACTCTTTTTTTTTTTTTTTTGGTACTGGGGATTGAACTCAGGGACACTTGACCACTGGGCCACATCCCCAGCCCTTTTTTGTATTTTATTAGAGACAGGGTCTCACTGAGTCGCTAAGTGCCTCGCCATTGCTGAGGCTGGCTTTGAACTCGCGATCCTCCTGCCTCAGCCTCCCAAGTGCTGGGATTACAGGCGTGCGCCACCGCGCCCAGCTAAAAAAGCCAATTTTTAAAAAATATTTATTTATTTATTTTAGTTGTACACAATGTAATGCATTTATATTTACGTGGTGCTGAGGATCGAACCCGGGCCGCGCATGTTTGAGGCGAGCGCTCTGCCGCTGAGCCACAACCCCAGCCGGGATTTGGACTCTTAAGACCAGAGAGTGCCTGGACCACCATGGCACATAAACACTGTGGACCTCCTCCCATATCAGGTGCACTGCTAGGGTCTGCTCTGAGGATGTGTCTGTGCATCACTATGAATAAAAAAAGAGAACATCCATTCAAGAGCCACCGTCAAGCACGGTGTTGTACTCCTGTAATCCCAGCAACTTTAGACAAAGGCAGGAAGATCACAAGTTTGAGGTCAGTCTCAGCAACTTATCCAGGCCCTGTGCTCGAAATAAAAAAAGTTGGAAGGCTGGGGTTGTGGCTCAGTGGTAGAGAACTTACTTAACATGTGTGAGGCACTGGGTTCAATCCTCAGCACCACATATAAATAAATAAAAATAAAGATCTACTGACAACTAAAAGAGTATTAAAAAAAAAATGCTGAGGATATAGCTCAGTTGGTAGAGTGCTTGCCTCAAGGCCCTGGGTTCAATCCCCAGCACCACAAAAAAAAAAAAAAAAAAAAAAAAAAAGATTGGAGATGTAGTTCAGTGGTAAAGTGCACCTGGGTTCAATTCCCAGTATCACCCCCCCCCCCAAATTTTTGGTTAACAGTCTCTGATAGGCGTTCTGTGATAAAGATAATAAAAAATTATGACACCAATATGGCACCAGGCTCTACATATCTCTGGCACATTTCTTTGGGTCTTCATTACCACCCTGTGAAGCAGGTATTATTATTATTGGCCCCAAAGTTCAGGAAGGTCAAAAGAGTTTGCCCAAGGTCACACAGCTAGCTAGACATGGGTGAACTTGAACCTGGCCCCAGACAAACCGCAATTATCAGACAGAAATACTGCTAGAATGATGAAGAAACATTCATCAGATCAGAATATCAAATTTTGAGAGAACTATTCCTGAAAAATAGTTTACTTAGCCCTGATTCTAGGATCTTCAAGTGGTAGAAAAACACAGTTTCATGGGGCTGGGGATGTGGCTCAGCGGTAGAGCGCTTGCCTAGCACATGCGTGGCCCGGTTCGATCCTCAGCACCACGTAGGAATAAACACATTGTGTACAACTAAAAGCAAATAAATAAATATTAAAAAAAAAAAAAAAAAAGAAAATAAAAACACAGCTTCCAAGGTGGCTGGGTGGACCCACCAATGTACCATAGGCAAGCCTGGTCTTGTTTTACAGTGCCTTCTTATCACCTCTACCTCCTCTGTCAAAGCCAGTAGGGTTTTTTTTGTTTTTGTTTTCTTGGCAGTTGCACAAGCCTCTTCACTAGGCTGCTTGCTGCCACCCTTGCAGAATTCAGAGCATTGTTTCCCCTGCTCCAAACCTCTTGCCTTTCTCTCCCTCCAAAGCCAGAGCCTCATCATGGCTTGTAATGCCCTAGGTGTCCTGACTCCCAGCTACACCCCCGCCCTTCTCTAACAACTATATCCTCAACTCACCTCCTACCACTCTGCCCCTTGGTGTTTCTTCTCCAGTGATGTTGTCCTCCTTGCCCATCCTTGAAAATGACAAGCACATTCCCTCCTGAAACCACTTCCTCTGCTTGAAATACTCCCTCTATAGGGACCAACACCATCCACTCCTTCATCTCCTTCATGTCTAGGTTCAAATAACACCTATAGATAATACCTTTATTACCCAAGTACAACTGCAGGGAAACAACAATATGCCAATCCAAAAGTACACTTCATTCATATGTATATACTGGGGATTGAATTGAAACTAGGGGTGTTTTACCACTGAGCTACATCCCCATCCCCAGCTCTTTTTATGTTTTTTTTTTTTGGTGGTACTGGGGATTGAACTCAGGGGCACTCGACCACTGGGTCACATCCCCAGCCCTTTTTTGTATTTTATTAGAGACAGGGTCTCACTGAGTTGCTAAGTGCCTCGCCACTGCTGAGGCTGGCTTTGAACTCACAATCCTCCTGCCTCAGCCTCCCAAAGTGCTGGGATTACAGGCGTGCGCCACCGCGCCCGGCTTCTTTTTGTTTTATTTTGAGATAGAGTCTTACTAAGTTGCTTAGGGCCTCACTAAGTTGTCCAGGCTGGTGTTGAATTTGCTATTCTCCCGTCTCAGCCTCCTAAGTAGCTGGGATTACAGGCGTGTGCCACCATGCCCAGCTTTGGCATACTTTGAGTTGGTTATTTTGAGAAACTGCAGGCACAGGAGTAGTTCTGAAATGTCCTTTTGTCAAAGAAACCGACATCTACAAAGAAAATCTATGTTAATAAAAAGTATTTTTGTCAGGAAGAGGGCTGCTCCAGACGACAGATTATTACCTGAGCCACAGAATCTGCTGCCCAAGTCAACCTTTACTCATCAGACCATTTCCCCCTCACCTTCTCATAATTTGGGTTGCCACCCTCCCCACCCCACATCCCAAACCCCTATCCCTCTCAGTAGTTCAGCACACTAGATAAGCTTTGATCATCTAGCCCTTCTTTTGAGTCTCCTTTTTTTTTTTTTGGGGGGGGGGAGGGTTACCAGGGATTGATCTCAGGGGCACTCAACCACTGGGCCACATCCCCAGCCCTTTTTTGTATTTTATTAGAGACAGGGTCTCACTGAGTTGCTAAGTGCCTCGCCACTGAGGCTGGCTTTGAACTTGTGACCGTCCCTGCCTCAGCCTCCCAAGTGCTGGGATTACAGGCATGCGCCACAGCACTGAGTCTCATATTTTATGAGACTCCCATGCAAATGCGATTAATTAACATGCTTTTCCCTTCCTGTTAATTTCTCCTACATCAATTTAATTCACAGCCAAGCCAAATCTAGAAGGGTGGAGGAAAGCCATTTCACATTCCCCTATACCTTCTTTGGTCACTTCTTTAGGCATTACTGGGGATCAAACCCAGGGGCTTGTGCATGCTACACAAGCAATCCACCACTGTGCTACAAACCCTAGCCCTGATCACTCTTGTAAAATTGTAGCACCACCCTGCCTTGTTAGGCATGCCCTATGTCCCAACCTGCCTTATTTGCTTCAGAGCACTTAACCATCGCCTGATATGTATAGTCATGCATCATTTAACAACAAGGATGGGAGAAATGCGTCGTTGGTAGCTTTGGTTGCTGTGTGAACACCAGGGTATGCTTACACAAACTAAGATGGATTCAGTGTCACTAGACCATATGATTTTACAGGCCTACTATGGTATATGTGGTCTATCATTGACAGAAATGTTGTTATGTAATTATGCATTTTTTGTGTCTCTCCCCACTAGACTGTGAGCTCCATGAGAACAGAAATTTAGTTTTATTTACTGCTATACCCCAGTACTTAGGACAGCCTGGTATACTGTAGGAGCTAAACAAACATCAAATGAATGAATGAATGATTAGGTAAAGGGTCTGTCCCATAATTGTTATTCTGATCCAACAAATTTGTTTCTTTGGAAATTGAGTATCTCATTAGGTGCCTGCTATGCCCAAGACCTGTCCTCAGAACTAAGGAAACAAGTATGGACAAGATGTGGACTCCACCCTTAGGAAGCTCCTAACCCTGATAGGAGTTGTGAGAAATGTCTTCTAGGTGCTAACTTAAACTCTACCATTGTAGCCGGGCGCGGGTGGCAAACACCTGTAATCCCAGCACTTGGGAGGCTGAGGCAGGAGGATCAAGAGTTCAAAGCCAGCCTCAGCAATGGTGAGGCACTTAACTCAGTGAGACTCTGTCTCTGAAAAAATAATAAAATACAAAAAAGGACTGGGGATGTGGCCCAGTGGTCGAGTGCCCCTGAGTTCAATCCCCAGTAAACAAAAACAAAAAACTACCATTGTTGGTCTCTTTCCATTTCCATTTATGCAAATTTTGTTGAGGATCATACCAACAAAAAAGGCCGAGTTCTTTTTTTTTTTTTTGTACCCGGAATTGAACCTAGGAGAGCTTAACCACTGATCCACATCCCCAGACCATTTTTAATTTTTTTATTTTAAGACAAGGTCTTACTAAGTTGCTTAGGGCCTTGCTTTGAACTTATGATCCTCCTGCCTCAGCAACCCAAATCGCTGGGATTACAGGTGTGCGAAGCTAACAACATATTCTCCTGGGTCTTCTCTTGCCCAGGCTGAACAAAAAGATCCAGTGGCACTGTCTGATTCAGGTTGGACAAGAGGGAATGGTACAGACTTTGAGCTGCAGGGACAGCAGAGAAGAAGGTCCAGGACAGTGTGACTTCCAAAAGAAAATGGAGGGAATTGGAGAGGACTCCATGAACTTAGGGTGGAGGTTGGGGTGGGGAACAGAAGCCCTGCTAAATTAAGGTACTAGAAGATTCTGCTTCTATAGAAGAGCAGCATACTGGGAATTATCCCATATTTATCTATGCAGTGCTAAACCCAGACAAACCACAATTGCTAAAAGAAAGGCCCATGATGGAAGGCTGGGGGTGCTGGAAAAAACAGGAAGGTTGGGCATAGAGGAGGATGCTTGAGCCTACTGGCCTCAGGATAGGGAAGGGTCAGCTAACAACTGCTGCTTCATGCAGCACAAACAAATCTGTTGATGCCCCCTAAGAAAGTCAAGAAAACCCTCCAGGTTCCACTGGGGACCCATGAAAAAATACCTGGGTAATTTTCAACCAGAAGTTGAAGGGCTCCATTGGGCTACTGGGGAAATTATTCCTAGGAAGTCTGGAAAATCCTGTGATGGCACAGAGCAACCTACAATGTATACCCAGAAGAAGTGGGTGTTCCAAGGGGGAGCCCCTGAGATGCTTGTACCTCATTTTGGTACCTGAATGAGATTACTAAAAATTTCCATGTTTGGGGTTTCTTAATGGGGTTCCCCCAAGAAAACCACAGAATTGCCAATACTTGCAAAAGGAGCTGAGGTGCTTCAACTAAGCATATATCCAAGCCAAAGAAGAACAAATAGGCAAGAAGAGACAGAACTAGACCACAGATCCATGCAGCCTGGGAAAGGCCAAGTTATTTTTCTGCCCACACACCTGGGTTTAATGCTTTTAGCCATGGTGCTTCCATCAGACTCAAGGGTTTCTCCAAGCACAGCTATCCAAAAGGAGCCTGGACGACCTCTGGTCCTCACCCACCTTACCAATGGAAAGCCCATACAACATTCTAGTGAATATTTCCAGAACTGGTTATGTTTCTTGAGAAGTAACTCCAGGGGCAAAGTTCAGTTCCCTGAGGGAGGAAGCCCATTCATTAAAAGAAGTGCTTATAACCTACAATTAAAGTAGGGGAAGGGCTTTTATTCTAGACCATTTACTAGAGTCAAGCTATGGCAGCTGGCTATCATTATTGCATTTTACAGGTAGGAGAAATAGACTAGAGAGACCAACAGGTTCAGCATTTCTCCAGGTGACTCAGGCAGGTGGTGGTGTGGCTAGAGGCTGAAATTCCAGTCCTTGGAGCATCACCCTGCAATTAAGCCACCTCCCTGCACAGGCACCACTGTCATCTATTGGCAGGGCCTGAGAAGGCTTTAGCGATGAAAAAAACCAACAAGAAGCCCACTTTGACTTGGGAAAACACTGGTATCCACCTGACACCTGCCATGTCTGAGTTTCACCAGTGCCAGAATCTGAGGCTACCCACACCTTTGTAGGAATCTGCTACTGATGACAAAGGCACTGTCCTTCCCACAGCTACCTGAATAATACAAGGATCACAGCCCAGCATAAACACTTTCACAGGTATGTTTTATTTGACACAACAGCATCTGTGGCTCTCTATGCCCATCCGTCCAGGTTACTTTATTACTCTCTGGACCTGAGATGGATGAAAAGTGTTTAGGCTTCAGAGTTAAGCCAGCTTTGATATAAATTCTCAGACAGTTGACTGGCTGATGCCTGAGGTCAGCCACTAAGCCACTAGGAGATCATGTGTAAACTGGAATGAACACACCTACCTTGGAAGTTTTCTGTGTGGAATACATAAAAGAGCATGTCATTTCCATGATAGAAGATAACCATGTCTGGCTTATGGCCAGCACCTAGCATACTACCTGCCTTACAGTAGATGCTCAATAAATAGGTTGCATAAGTAAAGGACCTAACATGATGTTTAATACATAAGAGGTACTCAATAAAGGCCAATTTCCTTCCCCTTTCCTGTAGGGATGCTAAAATTTAGAGCCTATCCCTGGGTGGAACAGCCCAGTAACTCCTGCACTGAAGGCTCTCACAGCTGCAGCCTCGAGGAAGGTTCTGAGATGCCACTGCAGCAACCAGTCTGTGTGGCTCAGAACAGGACAACACCTGAGAGGGAAGTGGGCAGGTCTCTTCTACCCAGGCTCAAAGGATCCTGAGTCAAATGTGTGTGTCGTCGTGTCCCCCCCGCCCCCCCCGCTCCCCCCGCCTCAGGGGAAGAATGCATGCCCAGAAATGGTTCTGACATAACTGGCTCTTCTGCACACATCCCCTCTGTTCACAAGAGGAAGTGACATGTGGTATGTTGTCCAACGGGCTCTGATAATTCTTGAGCAGAGATGGAAGACGGAATTTCAATCCAGTGGAAACCTAACAAACTTGCCCAGATCTGCTGTGTCTAAGTCTCCTTTCACATGCAACACTGGGCAGCTGGTAATTCTTTGGTTAGGGTAGCCCTCTGCAGAGGCAGGCTAGCAGACCAGGCACCTCTTCCAGACTGCCTTTTGTTGATAGCTGACAACCCACCTGATATGAGGACCAGGGTCCAAAGACAATAGTCAGGCAAAGTAGGTAAAGGGCCCAAGTCCCTACCTGGAGATGCCTCAGAGGGTGTGTCTGAAATGCTGTAATCCTGTCCCTCCTGTAATCAGCTGAACAAATATTTGCCCCAAAAGAGAATCAAAGCAGGAGGGAAGAGTGGAGGTCACTACACAAACTATTTAATCATTTATCCCCCCAGGGAGTTCATTTACAGATTGGCTTTCAAGTCTAGTCACCCTTAGCTTAAAAGAGCCCACCACCTCCCACCACTTTACCTCCCCCAACTCCACCCACAGTCATCTGACCTTCATTGACTTCATCCCCACGCCTTTTTACAGACTGCCCTTTTACAAGAGCTGGCGGTGGGGAAGAGTTGATAAAGTTGAAAAGAAATGGGAAATGAGAGAGGGTGTGGATTCCAGGGCAAACCCAGGAGTTCTCTGGCTCAGTGGTAAAGTGAAGTGCCTGCCACGCCCTAGGCAGGGCCTATGGACAATTGCATTCTTGACATTCCTAAGTCCATGGTGCTTGGCCCCTTCCACCTCAGCTCCTTCAATAGATAACTTATTTTCCACAGCTTGTGGGTTTTCTGAATATTCAAAAAGAACAGAATACCTCTCATAAGCCCCCACCCCTCTAGGCAGGGAAATTAGCAAGGAAATAGGACAAAGTTCAGTAAAGAAAGGTAAAAAGTACCTATTGGGATCACCAATAAAAAAGCTCTCATCTCTAACATGCTGACTTGGTGATGGGCAGGGGGATTCCAAAAGGAGCTTGCTGGTGTCAGTTACTGTGTGCATGTCATCTTCAAGATTTATAATACTCTGCAAGGCAAGAAGAGCTTGCCACATTTTTAGTGGAAGAAACTAAGGCTTAAGAAGGTAAATCAGCCTGTCCAAGGTCACACAGCTAGTTAAGTGACAGGGCCAGGACTTACACCCATGGTCCAATCTGTCACCACATCTTAATGTTCTTCAGAGCCCCACAGACCAGGTTCTTGCTTTGCCAGCAAACAGTACTTGGTGAAGAGGCCTCTGGGTTCTGGCCGGAAAGTAAATGCAGAGCAGCTGGAGCTCCCCAACCGACCCTGAGCAGTGAGGTGCAAAGTCCCGGGGCTTATGTGTGACACAGCAAGAGCTTTACAAATAGGCCAACCAAGCAGAAAGTTGCACACTTTGGGGAAAAAAATGAACTCAGGGACACAGCACAAACACAACCGGCACAGACTACACTGCCCTAAATCTCAGCCATCCAAGCCAGCGGGAACTCTTGCCTGGTCAAGTGGTCTGAGAAGGACTGTGCATGCAAACTCTGAAATAAAGGGAATCTGATTTAGGGGAGGGAAGCCAGGATAGGATTGACACGGTTGCAGGAGAAAGCTTGAAGGGACTTGTGGCCATCGGCTCATCAGCTCCTCTAGACATTATGTTCACCACCATGGTTAACCATTGGATCAAGGGGAGAGAAACACCAAATGAACTCCCCAGTTTCAAAGCTTTTGAGCCAAATGAACACATAGGCTATGTTAGTCTTTGCTAAGAAACTGGAACACAAGTATAAAAGAGTGGGGTCATGTGGGTGACCAGAATGAAAAGATGCGGTTCCTTCTGGGTTATCCAGATTTCCAAATAGTTCACCTCTTGTGGTGAAATGAAGCCAGGCAGTTCTCCTAACAATCAACATCTCCCACAATCACCCAACACAGCAGAAAGAGATAGAAGGGAAGGGTTGTTGGAGATCTCCAAAGAAAAGGGACATACAAGGGGCGTGGTTCTTACCCAGCCGCCGTTCTCCTGGATCCAAGGCTCTAGGTGGTCATTCAGGTAAGTGGCCATCCAACTTGCGATCCGACTCACCAATACCTGCATCTCCTTGTCTACGCTTTCCACGCACAGTGCCCCGCCGAAGGAGAAAAAGGCCACAATGCGACCCCAGTTTACCCCATCCCGGAAGAGTTCATTCACTACCTGTTCAAAGCTCTGATACGCTGTCCCCCGGGGTGATGTGGAGCTGGGATGTTAGGTCACTGAATGCCCGCCGGTACCGCAGTTCAAACTCATCCCCTGCCTCCCTCAGTGCTTGCTTCACTGCTGCCATGGGGATCACCTCCCGGGCATCCAAACTGCTGCTGTGGCCAGTGGCTCCATTTACCGCGGGGCTGTCCGCCAGATGCCAGGATGGGTTGCCATTGATGGCACTGGGGGTCTCCACCTCTGATTCAGTCCCTTCTGGGGCTTCAGTCCTGTTCTCTTCCACAGCACTAAACTGACTCCAGCTGTATCCTTTCTGGGAAAGCTTGTAGGAGAGAAAGTCAACCACCAGCTCCCGGTTGCTCTGAGACATTTTTATAATAGAGATGGGCTCAACCAGTCCATTGTCCAAAACACCTGCTCACTCACTGAGTCTGGTCTCTGCTTAGTGATTCTCTTCTAAGATCCAAAGCCAAGATAAGGTTCTGAAGAGAGAGAAAGAGATGAGCTTCAGGGAAAAAAAATTAATATGCATGTCATTTATCCTACAACATCTCATTCCCCCTCCAGGTACCCGAACTGGTTTCTTTGTGGCTCTTGTGAAGGTCTGGGTCCAGGTTCCAAGAGACTTCAATGAAGTCAAATAGAAAGGACCAGTAGGCTCTGAATCATCCCATCCGTCTCTTTCACCCGGCCACCCCCTTTTCTCCGAAATACCTTCCTCGGAAAGTCACCCCCGTGGGCAGTCTGCACCCCCCACCACCACCTACATTCAAATCCGTCTCAGGCGACAGTAGGCAGGTGCAGCCCCCGGAAGATCTTTTGTATCATAGGTCGGGAGAGGAGGTGGCGGCCGGGTTGCCGGTAACTCAGCCGGCCTCGCGGCGGCTGGCAAAAAAACCAGCTCCAGCCGGAGGGATCATGCGACCTGGTAGGCTGGGAGCCCAAAAGGCGACACAGGAATTGCGAAGCTCAGGAACCTGCCCCCTCGCTGGCTTCCTCCTCGCATCGCCAGGATCGAGGACAGCCTCTCCGCTCGGAAACCGCGGCCTCCAGCCACCCGGGAGCCCAGCCCCCTCGCTCTTGCACGCCCCTTGGCTCTCCGCCTCCTACTGGGAGTCAGGAGAACTCTCCCGGAGGTGGCTGGTATGGGTTCAGTGTAGTTTCCCCCCCCCCCTCTTATTTAAGTACCAGCCCTGGGTGAGGCTTCCGAAACCCTGAAGGGACGTCTCAATGGATCTCAAGGTTTCGATGAGCGACGCAGGGAGAGGAAATCTGCCTCGGATCTGCGATCTGACTTTGGAAAGGCCACCCCCGGGCCTTTCCGGGAGGCTGAAGGCCAGAGACCCCACACACACGTCGCTGGTTTTCTTTGAATTCCCCAAAGGCCCTGGATGTGACGGTGGGGGATTGCCAGGTCCTCCATTCCCCGCCCGGGACACAATGGCCGCCGGCGCCCTGCACAAAGACGGGGTGAGGAGGAGGCGCTGGGCCTCTCCTCCGGTCAGGAAGAGGGGTCGAAGGCTGCTCTAGGCCCCCCACAGCTGAGACCACGTTTTCCTGGGGACAGGCCCAACGCGGCTTCCTGGAGCCCCAGGGAGGGCTCAGGGGCTGAGGGATGCACCTCTCCCGAGCCCAGGGTGGGTGGGCTACCGCCTTACGGCTTCTCGCGCTCGCTTGGCCGGGTACCCGCCGAGCCACCGCCCCGTTGCTAGGCAACCGCCCTCCCTCAGGGGCGCCCCCTAGACCTTCCAGGGAGGAGGGGTCTCGCCCCCCGGCGGCCCTCCCCATCAGAACCAATCAGCGAGTCCTGTCGGCACGGAAGCGGGACGGCGAAAGTTCCTATTGGGCGCAGCGCCTGTCACGCACAGGGGAGGCGGCGCTCTCACCTGCGAGTCCAGCGAGCCGTGGGGGGCCACATCCCCCTTCATCGGCCGGGTTGTTTCCAGACAGGAGGGCTCTTCACGGCCAAGTTCCGAGCCGCGGACCCGGGCCGGCCTACCTGGGGGACTGCTTGCACCGTCCGTCTCGAACAAGCCGGCCTCAGTTTCCCCTGAAGAGACCGGGGGAACTTGCAAGCTCAGTCACTTCCGGTGCCGAGGCAGCGCGCGCGAGCCCGAGACGCACAGGGAGTGCGCGCCTTAAATAATTGGCGTCAAGACCTGGGAGAGAGCACCCCCTTGCGGAAGGCCTGGGGAATGCCGAGACGCAAAGAATGTTCATATTCACATTTCCATTCATTCGTTCAAATTCATCCATCCATAGTTTATATACAAAAGAAAGCGTCACGTTGTGGCAAAACACTTTTCTCTCTGGAGTCCAGCTCTGCCAATTGGGCAAATTTCTCAACTGCACTGTACCTTCATTTCCTCAACTATAAAATGGCTATTAGAACCAGCCTCTCTTACTGATTGCAAAGATTAAGTAAATCTCACAGAACAGTGTATGGCCCGTAATCTATGCTGCATAAATTCATTCAGCAAATGGTTATTGTTTGGGTTGCTGAAGATAGAGTTAGTATCAAGGCATGGTCCCGTTTTCACGAAGACTTACAGTCTAGAGGTAGAATAATCTCAAATAGTGACTATGCTTTGAAAAAAGTAAATCAGGGTATTGTGATGAAGATGGTAAAGAGACAGGGTCTTCTTTAGAGTGGGTGGTCAAAGATGTAAGCCCCACTTTTCCTACCAAGAGAAACAGAGGCATTTTCAATAATTTTTATGTAGGGTGGCCAGGGCTGGCCTCTTTGCAAAGATGATTGAATCTAAAGTTTTTGTTTGTTTTGTTGTGATGCTAGGCAAGTATTCTACCACCGAGCTACATCCCCCACCCTGAACCCAAGGTTGAAAATGGAACGGAAGGTTAAGCGCCCAGGCAACATCAATTTAGGCAGAGGGAAGCCCATGTGCAAATGCTTGAGTTAGGAAGATGTTGGCATGTTCCAAAAGCTGAAAGAGAAGCATTGTGGCTAGAATGAGGGCGAGTATAGTGGGGGGAAAGTTGGAAAATTGACCTTGGAAATGAACTGAAATTGACTCTAAAAATTGAAGCTTTGTTGTTTGTTTGTTTTATTCAGTTTTTTCTTTTCCTTTTTTTTCTTTCTTTCTTTTTTTTTTTTTTTTTTTTTTTTTTTTTTTTTTTTTGCAACACTGGGGATTAAACCTACCACTGAACTACACCCTCAGACCTTTTTATTTTTTTAGAGATAGGTTCTTACTAAGTTATCCAACCTGGCTTGAACTTGTGATCCTCCTGTTTCAGCTTCAAGATCATTGGAATTATAGGCATGCACCACTGCACCTGGCTCAAATTACTTTTAAAGAGGATATGGCCAGCATCACTTCATGTGCCAAAGAAATCATGTAACCGAGCGTGGACTAATTTTAAATTTTGAAACAGGGTCTCCCTAAATTGCTAAGTCTAGCCTCAAAATTGTGAGCCTCCTGCCTGCCTCAGCCTCCTGAATAGCTGGGATTACAGGTATGTGCCACCTTGCCCAGTGAAAATATATTGTGTTAATTTAGTTGATTAAAAATAGATATATCCTGGGGCTGGTATTGTAGTTCAGTGGTAGAGCGGCGCCTAGTATGTGCAAGGCACTGGGTTCAGTTCTCAGTACCACATATAAATAAATAAAGGTCCATCAACAACTAAAAAAAAAAAAAAAAGTAAAAAATAGATATATCCTGTTCTTGTGGATAGGCCGAATCACAGCCTTTAGGACAGGAGTCTCCTGTGTTTCTCCTTTGCTAGCAATACAATAAACCTTTTTTTTCCTTTTTCTCAAAAAAAAAAAAAAAAAAAAAAAAAAAGGACATGGCCTCACGGTGTAGTTCAGTAATAGAGGACAGGCTTAGTATTCACAAGGCCCTGAGAAAGGAAGAGTACAAAAACCTGAATAAAAAAAGACCATGGAACAGAAATTAAGTCCTCTTCTATCTGCTTTTCAGTCCCCAGTTTCCATCATCACATAGGTCATCACTCATAACCTATTTCTTGGTTTGTATTCCCAAGATGTGTTCAAGAGCCAGGTGCGGTGGTGCATGCCTGTAATCCCAGCACTTGGGAGGCTGAGGCAGGAGGATCGCGAGTTCAAAGCCAGCCTCAGCAATGGCGAGGCACTTAGCAACTCAGTGAGACCCTGTCTATGATAAAATACAAAATGGACTGGGGTTGTGGCTCAGCGGTAGAGCGCTTGCCTAGCGCGTGCGCAGCCCGGGTTTGATCCTCAGCACCACGTAAACATAAACACATTGCATTGTGTACAACTAAAGCAAATAAATAAATATTTTAAAAAATAAATAAAATACAAAAAAGGGCTGGGGATGTGGCCCAGTGGTCCAGTGCCTCTGAGTTCAATCTCCGGTACCAAACAAAAAGGTGTTCAAGAGAATATTCATGTGTATAGAAGTAGTATACAAGCAGTTGCCCAGTATAAACAACTCTACACTTTGCTTTTTACACTGAGCTCTAAATTTGGTACTAGGGAGTGAACTCAGGGGTGTTCAACACTGACACATCCCTGACCCTTCTTTTTTATTTTTTGAGACAGGTTTTGCTAAGTTTATTAGGATCTTGCTAAGTTGCTGAGGCTTGTTTCAAACATGCCATTCTCCTGCCTCAGCCTCCCAAGCTCCTTGGGATTACAGACATGTGCCCCCTCACCCAGAATTGTGTAGTGTGTGTGAGCGTGTATGGTGTTGTTGATTGAACCCAGGGGATCTCAGGCATATTAAGCATGCTTTGTTTTTGGTTTTTGGTGATGCTGGGGATTGAACTGAGGGTCTAGTGCATGCCAGGCAAACACTCTACCAACTGAGCTATGTCCCCAGCCCAATCATGCTCTTTTTTTTTTTTTTTTTGGTACCGGGGATTGAACTCAGGGACACTCGACCACTGGGTCACATCCCCAGCCCTTTTTTGTATTTTATTGGAGACAGGGTCTCACTGAGTTGCTAAGTGCCTCGCCATTGCTGAGGCTGGCTTTGAACTCTCAATCCTCCTGCCTCAGCCTCCCAAAGTGCTAGGATTACAGGCGTGCGCCACCGTGCCCGGCCCAAGCTTGCTCTTTTGCTATTGTGCTATCCCTCCCCTCCCTTGAAGCTCCTCAGTTTTAAAAATTAGCTTTAGCGCTGGGAGTGTGGCTCTGTGGTACAGGGAATACCCAGCATGTGAAAGGCCCTGGGTTTGATCCAGAGCACCACAAAGAAATAATAACTTGATAAGGACACGACACACTGTGATCTAATTGCCCATTCCTGTACTTGAAAACATTGTGATAGTTTCCAATTCTTTTTTCTTTTCTTTAAGTGTTGATGGACCTTTATTTATATGTGGTGCTGAGAATCAAACCCAGTGCCTCACACATACTAGGCAAGCACTCTACCACTGATCCACAACCCCAGCCCCAATCCTTTTTTCTTACAACTATAAGTTGTCTATTCATTCATTATTCTGTATACGTGGGAGTTTATCTGCAAGGTAAAAACTTCTGGAAGTGGAAAATTACCAGTAATTGAATATATAAATTTTTGTTGTTTGTTTTATTCTTAAAATTAGTCTTTTAAAATTATTATTATTATTATTATTATTTTTTGTGGTACTGGAGATTGAACTCAGGGGCACTCGACCACTGGGTCACATCCCCAGACCTTTTTTTTTGTATTTTTTTGTTTAGAGAGACAGGGTCTCACTGAGTTGCTAAGTGCCTCCCCATTGCTGAGGCTGGCTTTGAACTCGCGATCCTCCTGCCTCAGCCTCCCAAAGTGCTGGGATTACAGGCGTGCGCCACCGCGCCCGGCTTAAAATTATTATTTTTTAAGGTACTACAGATTGAACCCAGGTGTGCTTTACCACTGAGTTACATTCCCAGTACTTTTTATTTTTTTTATTTTGAGACAGGGTTTTGCTAAGTTGCTGAGGCTGGCCTTGAAATTGATACTCTTTAATCAGCCTTCTGAGTAGCTAAAATTACATTCATGGGCCATCATGGTCCAGCATGAATTACTTTTGTTTTATTTTGATGAATATTGGCAAAGTACTCCACGTAGCTTTTTTTTTTTTTTTTTGGTTGGTTGGTACTGGAGATTGAACTCAGGGGCACTCAACCACTGAGCCACATCCCTAGCCCTATTTTTTATTTTATTTAGAGACAGGGTCTCCCTGAGTTGCTTAGTGCCTTACTATTGCTGAGGCTGGGTTTGAACTTGGGATCCTCCTGTGCTACTGGGATTATGGGCGTGCACCACCTCACCCAGCTGTACACATTTATTCTCTCATCATTAAATGAGAGTACTTATTTCCTCACATCTTGAACTATACATTGTGTTATCAAACGTTTTTATCCTTGCCAATCAGGTGAAAACTTAGAGGCACCTTTATTTTTCATTCCTTTTTATTGTGAGTGAACTTAAGCAATATATCGTATGTTTTAGTTTCTTCTGGAAGGGTGGATCTTTTTTTTTTTTTTTTTTTTTTTGGTACTGGGGATTGAACTCAGGGGCACTCGACCACTGGGTCACATCCCCAGACCTTTTTTGTATTTTATTTAGAGACGGGGTCTCACTGAGTTGCTAAGTGCCTTGCCATTGCTGAGGCTGGCTTTGAACTCGCGATCCTCCTGTCTCAGCCTCCCAAAGTGCTGGGATTACAGGCGTGAGCCACCGCGCCCGGCAAAGGGTGGATCTTGAATTCTTCATTTATATTGTTTGCCCCCTTTTCAGTTCATCTTCCTTTTGAATCTTTTCTCATTACTTATTTTCCTACACATGAATAATAGATTTTTTCCAATTTATTACCATGGAAAAAGCTTTTATGTTGTATGTGTCTTAATTTATCAGTTTCTCTAGGTTTTATGTCATACTTAAAAAAAAACTTTCTCGGGGGCTGGGGATGTGGCTCAGAGGTAGAGCGCTCGCCTAGCACATGTGAGGTGCTGGGTTTAATCCTCAGCACCATATAAAAATAAATAAATAAATAAATAAAGGTATTTTTTAAAAAGCCTTCTTCAGTTCAATATTATAAAAACACTTCTCGTTTTCTTCTAGTTTTTTTTTTTTTTTTTTTTTTTTTTTGTGGTACCAGGGATTGAACTCAGGGGCACTTGACCACTGGGCCACATCCCCAGCCCTTTTTTGTGTTTTTTTTTTTTTATTAGAGACAGGGTCTCACTGAGTTGCTAAGTGCCTCGCCATTGCTGAAGCTGGCTTTGAACTCGCGATCCTCCTGCCTCAGCCTCCCAAAGTGCTGGGATTATAGGCGTGCGGGCTTCTTCTAGTTTTTACATGGTTTCTCTTTTACATTTAAATCCACTGGACATTCACTTAATATAAAGTGTGAGGTAGGAATCAAAAACTTTTTTTCCAAATGACTATCAAGTTATGTTCATATTGTCATCATCTTTTCCCTACTGACTTGAAATATCTTCATTATCAGAAACTATATTCCTAAGTATATCGGGTCAGTTTCTGAACTTTCTATTTTATTCCATAGGCTGAGAGTATATAGCTCAATGGTAAAGCCCTTGCCTAATATGCATGAGGCCCTGATTTGATCCCCAGCAAGGTAAAAAAGGAGGCTATTTTGTTCCATGGGAGGGTTTTAAATTGGGGTAGGACGTGATCTGATTTACATTTTTGAAACCTGTGGTGTCGCAATTATTCCAATGAGAAGTAGGATTATGTAAGTCTTAAGTGTGCTTTTGGAGCCCAGCAGAGGGCAGATAAACTCTGTCCAGAGACCACAGGCTTGTGATACTGCAAAAATTTATTTTGGGTTTTCATCTCAGTTTCCTAACATCCTTGGAATTTTCAAAGTGGTGTCTTTTGGTATGCTAATGAGCTGACTGATGTCAGTCCCTTGGTAGCTTCAGGATGGGGTTTGTCCAGGACAGGCCAAGGCAGGAATAGAGCCTAGGGACTTGTAGCCCCACCCCCTAACCTCCCTGGAGGAGAGATGGGCTGAAAGTGAAGTTGATCTTCAGTGGCCAATGATTTAATCAGTTATATTTATGCAATGAAGCCTCTGTAATGCTAACCCCCCAAAAAAGACAGGTCTTGGAGAGCTTCAAAATTTTAAGATAGCCATTGCACATTAACAGGAGAGGATGCAGGATGAACCCAGGTAACAGGATGAAATTGCGATCTCGAAAGAGAGTACAATGTTTTCATTACATTGAATTGAACATTTGTACACATTTTTGCCTCATTATTATTTCTCTCTCATACATTTCGTGTGTGTGTGTGTGTGTGTGTGTGTGTGTGTATCTATAACTAATAAAATCAATTTTTAGAAGACCAGAAAGAACTGAGCGTGGTAGTACAATGCCTGTAATCCTAGCTACTCAAGAGACTGAGGCAGACGACCACAGTTTGGGGCCAGCCTGGGTAATTTAGTGAGGCTGTTTCAAAATAAAAAAGCAAAAAGGGTTGAAAGGGCTAGGGATGTAGCTAAGTGGTAGAGCAACCTTGGGTTCAATCCCCAGTACCACAAAAAAAATAAAATTAAAATAAAAACAGAAGGAAATATAGTAAAATGCCAATAGTGGAGATGTTTTTACTAAAGGATTAGTAATTGCTTCCCCCCCCCCTTTCTTAATTGGTGCTGGGGTTGAACCCTGGGCCTCACAAATGCTAGGTAAGCACTCTACCACTGAACTACACCTTCAGCCCTTTTTATTTTTTGAGAAAGGGTCTCATAAAGTTGCCACCACTGGTCTTGAACTTTTTGTTTGTTTGTTTGCTTTAGTTGTATACACTGCGTTTTTTATTTTTTTTTATTTTTACGTGGTGCTGAGGATTGAACCTGGGCCGCTAGGCGATCTCTCTACCACTGAGCCACAACCCCAGCCCTGGTCTTGAACTTTCTATCCTTCCCCAGTAGCTAGGATTATAGGCATGTGCCACCACACCTTGCATGCTTGATATTGTAATAGATGTTGGCCTCTGTAGTTGGCTTTTTTGAGTTCAAATTCCGATTTTGTCACACACAAACTTATAATCTTGGAGAAGTTATCCACCTTCCTGAGCCTCAATTTTCCCAATCTATAAAACGGGTATGGTGATATTACCTACTTTGTAGGGTTTTTTTTTTTTTTTTTTTTGGTACTGGGGATTGAACTCAGGGGCACTCACCACTGAGCCACATCCCCAGCCCTTTTTTTGTATTTTATTAGAGACAGGGTCTCACTGAGTTGCTAAGTGCCTTGCCATTGCTGAGGCTGGCTTTGAACTCGCGATCCTCCTGCCTCAGCCTCCCAAGTGCTGGGATTACAGGCGTGCGCCATCACGCCCGGCGGTAGGGTTATTTTAATAAAATAAGTTTAAAGTACCTTGAATAGTGCTCAGTACATGGTGTACCAGCTATTATTACTCATACACACATACCCATGGGAAAAAAATAGAGCATTATTTTGCATATTTAAGAAACGATTTTATACTGAATTTATATCAATCAACAATTCATTTTTTAACTAGAAAATATGCCTCAAGGGCTGGGCACATAGCTCAGTGGTACAGCACTTAACCTGTATCATGTGCAAGGTGCTGTGTTCAATCCCTAGCTTTGCAAAACAATAAAAACAGTAAATGATGTAGCAGATTAGGAGGTGATAAATGCAGAACTATTTGCTGACCAGGCCCCAAACTATGAATGGCAAGAAGAAGAGGAAGGCAGGAAGAAGACAGAAATAGTGAGGCAAAGGCAGGGCAGGGGACTTCCTAGACTGTGGCTACCCCAGTTTCAGAACACATATATCATACAACCACGGCCACATAGCAGGCAGGCTCAGTCAGGGATGGGGGTACATTGTTTTGCACTAGGAGGGAAGGGGCAGCAGAGCTGTGTTTATAGGGCCTATGAGACAGAAGGCGCTCAGTGACTGGTTAACTTAATGAATGAATGAATGAAAGAGGTTATGCCAAGAAGACAGGATGTGTGCAAGAACTCCCAAGTCCTTCCAAATCAACAAGCTGGCCTGGGCAGGAGCTTCCTCTCCTGTCACTCCTTCTGCATCCATTACATTCTAGGCTGAGGCTCAAGTTCCCATTCTGCAGGAGCACACTAGGATCTGAAATCACTAAAGTAGAATCTTTATTGCTGGAAGGCAGCAGACTCATCTGGTCCCTTCTTTTGGCAATTTCAACCATGACCGGGGGAGGGGACAAGAGTAGAAATAAGGAAGGCAATTAAAATAGTCTGTTGTGTTGTGGAGTTGTTGTGATAAACTAACTGCAAATCCCCTAAACTTTCACAAATAGGAAAATATTTCATAAGACCACCTAAAGAATGTAATACTAAGCAGCAGTTAAAGACTTCCAGGGATTTGGGCTGACAGGGAGGTATCTTTAAGACACTGGGGATTGAATCCAGGGATGTTCTACCACTGAGCTACATTCCCTAGTCCTTTTTGTTTATTTAGTTTTTATTTTGAGACAAGTTCTCACTAAATTGCCAGGGCTGGCCTTGAACTTTGGATTCTCCTGCCTCAGCCTCTTGAGTTGCTGGGATTACAGGCATGCACCACTGCACCTAGCATCATTTACTTATTTACCTTGTTTAATATTTTTCTTCTCCACTAGAATATCAGCTCCATGAGGACAGGATTTTGTCTCTCTCTGTGTGTCTCTGTCTCTGTCTCTCTCTCTCTCTCTTTTTTTTTTTTTTTTTTTTCCAGTACTGGGGATTGAACTCAGGGGCACTCGACCACTGAACCAGCCACATCCCCAGCCCTATTTTGTATTTTATTTAGAGACAGCGTCTCACTGAGTTGCTTAGCTTCTTGCTTTTTGATGAGTGTGGCTTTGACCTCGTGATCCTCCTGCCACTGAGATTACAGGTATGCACCACTGTGCCTGGCAGGATTTTGTCTCTTTTCACTGATCTTAGCACAATGACTGGCACGTGGTAGGCACCCAATAAATGCTGCAGCAACTGTGCCTCTGTGTGGGTGTGGATGAGTGTGTCTCCTGGAAGTCCTAGGTTATAGGGCATACACGTTTGACTTTATTTATTTTTTCAGTAACGGAGATTGAACCCAGAGCCTGTACATGCTAGACAATTTTTCTATTCTGAGCCATATCCCCAGCACAATTTAAAATTTTATTTTGAGCCAGGATCTTACTAAGTTGTCCAGGCTGGTTTTAAACTGGCAATCCTCTTGCCTCAGTCACCTGAGTAGCTGGGATTACAAGTGTATGCCACTAGGCCTGTAGGCCTGGCTGTTTCAGGACACTTAAAACTCTTCTACTGATTTTTTCCCCTTTAATTTCTATAGCAACAAATAGTTTTTTAAAAATATTTATTTATTTGTTTTAGTTGTACACAATGCCTTTTTACTTTTATGTGGTGCTGAGATTGAACTGGACCGCACACGAGCTAGGCAAGCACTCTACCGCTGAGCCACAACCCCAGCCCCCAATAGTTTTTTTTTTTTTTTTTTTGGTACCAGGATTGAACTCAGGGGCACTCGACCACTGGGCCACATCCCCAGCCTTTTTTTTTGTATTTTATTAGAGACAGGGTCTCACTGAGTTGCTAAGTGCCTCACCATTTCTGAGGCTGGCTTTGAACTTGTGATCTTTCTGCATCAGCCTCCCAAATGCTGGTATTACAGGCATGCGCCACCGCACCCGGCTCCAATAGTTTTTTTTTTTTTAAACCTTTTTAATTGTAGAAAATTTCAAACACACACACAGGTATACTTTTGTATCATGAACCTATCACTCAGCTTTAGCAATTATCGACTGTGGCTCATCTTGTTTTATCTAAACTCCCATCTACTTCCTTCCATTGCATACTACCAATTATTCTGAAGCAAGTTCTAGAATCATTTCACCTCTACCATTTCTGTATATTATGTGCTGGGGATCAAACTCAGGTTTCACGCTAGACAAGCACTCTACCACTGAATTACACCTCCAGCACTACATAGTATCTCTAAAACACAAGGACACTTAAGCAAACCTGAGTGCTGGGGCTACCGCTCAGTGGTAGAGCCTCTGCTTAGCATATGTGAGCGCCTGGATTTGATCCACAGTGCCACAAAAAGAAAACAAAAAAAACAAAACAAAACAAGATCTTTTTAAAGATCTCTTATCCTGTTGGATTTTCCTATCTAATTTTTGTTGATTGTACCTCCATAGTCCGAATGAACCAAACCATATGAAAATTACTATAATTTTATATATTAATATGTGTGAATCTCTCTTTGTTGGGGTTGGGAGTGTTGCTCAGCGGTAGAGTGCTTGCCTAGCATATGCAAGGCCCTGGGTTCCATTTCTAGCACTGCCATTAAATAAATAAATAATAAAAAAAATAAAATAATTCCCCCTGTTAAAAGGAAAAGTCCTATACAAATTTAATAGTTTAGTTGAGCAAAGACCCATTCTTTCTTTTTGGGTACTGGGGATTGAACCTAGTGGCGCTTAAGCGCTGAGCTACATCCCCAGCCCTTTTTATTTTTTATTTAGACACAGGGTCTTGCTAAGCTGCTAAGTCTAACTTTGAACTCACAATCCTTCTGCTTCAGTCTCCTGAGCTGCTGGGATTACAGGCTGTGCTAATGCCCTGGCAGTGATTCTTGAACAGGGTAGCTGTCAGAACCAGAACAGGTTCTAAAAACTCCAGCCTACAACATGATCAGGCAGCATTTATGGACTGAAAACAAAAAAGCGAGGTACAGAGACGGCTTAATTGATTATAGGTCATATTTTGCTTCATTTGAATCAGTTGGAGGCATGCAAATTATTGAAGCTCAGCTGCTGTCATTGACTGAGACAGCTATTTGTTCTAAGAGTAAAATGTACTCCTAGCCGGGCGCGGTGGCGCACGCCTGTAATCCCAGCACTTTGGGAGGCTGAGGCAGGAAGATCGCAAGTTCAAAGCCAGCCTCAGCAATGGCGAGGCACTTAGCAACTCAGTGAGACCCTGTCTCTAATAAAATACAAAAAAGGGCTGGGGATGTGACCCAGTGGACGAGTGCCCCTGGGTTCAATCCCTGGTACCACAAAAAAAAAAAAAAAAAAAAAAAAAAAAGTACTCCTAAGTTTCTTTACCTACTATCTAGGTTCTAGTTCTATATGTAAAGACTTCAGAGGTAGGGCATCCTCAGAACAAATTTAATTTAATACTCCTATCATTTTTCAACACTCAAATGCCACTTTATTTGTTTTGTGGGGTATTGGGTGTTGAACCTAAGGGTGCTTTAGCAATAAGCTGCACATCCAGACCTTTTAAAATTATCATTAAAAATTTTTTTTTTCTTGTACCAGGGATTGAACTCAGGGGCACTTGACCACGGGGCCACATCCCCAGCCTTTTTATTTATTTATTTTTTTATTAGAGTCAAGGTCTCACTGAGTTGCTAAGTGCCTCACCATTGCTGAGACTGGCTTTGAACTTGTGATCCTCCTGCCTCAGCCTCCCGAGTGCGCCACCGGGCCCAGCTCATTTTTTAAATTTTGAAACTGGGTCTTGCTAAATTGCTGAGCCTGGCCTTGAATTTGCTATCCTCTTGTGTAAGCCTCAGGAGTTGCTGGGATTACAGGTGTGTGCTAACATACCCTGCTCAGATGTCACTTCTTGTGCATTTCCTCTTCTATATAAATTTATTTTATAATCATTAAGAAGTTCCAGCTGGGTGCAGTGGCACACATCTATAATCCCAGTAGCTTGGTGGGCTGAGGCTGGAGGATCGCAAGTTCAAAACCAGCCTCAGCAACAGCGAGACACTAAGCAACTCAGTGAGACCCTGTCTCTAAATAAAATACAAAATAGGGTTGGGGATGTGGCTCAGTGGTCCAATGCCTCTGAGTTCAAAACACGGTACCCCACCCCTTCTCCCCCCAAACAAAACAAAACAAAACAAAAAACAGTTCCATGACAAAACTTCTTGTTGGGATTAGAGTTAGAATGGCCTTGAAATTTTAATTTGGAGATTTAACATCTTTAAAATAATACCTCTCTATACATTATGTAACTTCATTTCATTTCTTTTCTTTCTTTCTTTTTTTTTTTTTTTTTTGTGGTACCAGGGATTGAACTCAGAGGCACTCGACCACTGGGCCACATCCTCAGCCCCCCCCCCCTTTTTTTTTTGGTATTTTATTAGAGACAGGGTCTCACTGAGTTGCTAAGTGCCTCGCCATTGCTGAGGCTGGCTTTGAACTTGTGATCTTCCAGCCTCAGCCTCCCAAGTGCTAGGATTACAGGTGTGTGTCACCGCGCCAGGCTTCATCTAATTTTTAATTGTTATTCAACCAAGTTTTATAGTTTCAATTTAAGGTTAATTTGTTAACTGTTGTAGTTTTTGTTGCTATTATAAACAAGGTCTTTGTGGTGTTATTATTTTCTGATTGATGATGTATATAAAGAACAGACATTCTCCATTCAAATCCCATCTCCATTTATGGTGGTTTTAGACAAATTTACTCAACTTTTCTGGGCCTGTGTTTGTTCCTTTACAACATGGGAATAACAAAGCCAAGGATGCATTTGGGACAATAAAGGCGAATCGTCCAATAAACCACGACTTTCAACCAGTTAGGATCGGGGATAGGACTGGACAAAGAACCTGAGAGACGGTTTCACGATGAGGAGGGAAGCTGGGGAAAATTCTATGTTGCCTTTAGGAAACTTCCTAATGAAATGAAGTGAATTCTCATAAATATTCATGACAACGCACAAATATAGGAAGAATATTTTTTAAAAATAGAATAAGAAAATGTTTTCTTCTGTGAATGCTTTGGGGAAGTCCAGCATGCGTGTCCTTCTGTCATCTAAACTGACTCCCCACTTCTTAGTTGGTACCACCTTTCCTAAGCAGCTAGAGCAGCGCATTCCGGGTTTTGTAGTTGCGTCGTCAGAGAAGTTGTTCCAATGGGCTCACAGGGGCGCTGGAGACTATATTTCCCAGAAGCCTCTCGGGCTGGTTGTTTGCTCGTCCCTCCTCCTGACTTCCGGCGTCGCTGCGTTCTCAAGGGCCAATCGAAAGGCTGAATTCGTTCTCGGAGCTCTGATTGGTGCATTCGACTGGGCAGCCTGGGTTCAAATTTTCAACGGTACTGAATGAGTCCCGCGGCGGGCTGGCGGCGTTTGATTGTCAGAACGGTGGCGAGGTGAGCAATGGGGAGAAAACTGGGCGCGGCTGGGGCGCGGGGCGTCCCTTCTCCCTGACTTTCGAACGGCTAGAGATCGCCTCCCCAGCCTTGGCCCTGGGCGCGTTTCTGAGCCGGGCCTCTGAGGCGGTTGCGGGGCTGGGGCGCCGCCTAGGCGGGGGCTTGGGGCCACCCTTTCTTTTGTTAACAGGGTTTTGCAGTGAAGTCGGCCTGGGAAACCGGGTGGAGGAGAATTTGCGGGAGGCTGTCGGCTCATCACAACGGTAGCGACCGCTGTTCTTGTTATTACGGCGCCGACAGGTAGGAAGCGTTTTGTGGACTGAGCCCGCTGCGTGTGATTTTTCACGTGATTTTTGCACCAGTGAGTTAGGTGCTGTTTTTCACTTTACAAAGAAGGAAACCGAGGCCTACGATCTTGATAAATTTCGAGAAGTGGGTGCAATAGCGGCTCCACCCTCAAGAAATGTGGCATTTAGTGGAGGAAAACAGAGGTGGTCGCACACCACTACATTTCAAGACGATTGCGTAAGACAGAAGGGTAAATTAGATGGTGTGCGAACAGCATCGAGGGAAAGTTTAATTTCACTTGAATTCGCCTTCTTGGGGACTTAAAGTTTATTTTAAGTTATCCATGTTTGCTTATCCCTCTTCCTTGGTATTGAGTTACTAGTTATTGCCTTCCTAATTTCCTTTCTTAGAACATTTATAGATGTATAGGAGTGGGGAGGAAAACGGAACCAGGTTATAATGCTGAGGAATTGACGTAACTTTTATTTTCTTTTTCTTTCTCTCTTGCTCCTTTGTACTGGGATTGAACCCAGGGGCGCTTTATTTCCGAGCTACACTCCCAAACCCTTTTTATTTGGTGGTGAGGATAGAACCCAGCGCCTCACACATGCTAGGCAAGCGCTCTACCACTGAGCTACAGCTCCAGCCCCTAGAAGAGGATTTTTTAACTCCCTGATTTTACTTTTAAGTTCATCTATTGGTGTACTTCCTGGTTCAGGCTTAGCTTATTTTGACATCCCATGGCCTTTGAATTGAATTTTCTCACTCATCAGATGTTAAAAGTAGAAGTGCTTTCTTGGGGGAGAGGGGGCAGTGAACGTTTGCTGCTGTAGTAAGAATATTCTTGTGTCTTGGCCTCAGTGTATTACACTACATGTCAAGCCACCCCCAAATTATATTTGAGTACCTTTGATTGGTTTGGGTGTCTCAGTATTGTCATTCTCCACCCCACCCCCCCCCCAGTGGATGGACACAATACCTTTTACTTATTTATTTATTTTTATGTGGCGCTAAGAATTGTACCCAGGGCCTCACATATGCTAGGCAAGAGCTCTACCAGTGAGCTACAACCCCAGCCCCTAAGTCGTCATTCTTGGTTCAAAATTTTTGTGGCTTCCTGTTACTTAGCCAATTAATTGAACTTTGAGGGTGTACTGTGTGCTTAGATTGGTGTATTCAAGGGCTTTCTGGTATGCGTGGAGACAAATAGATTAATTCATATTGCCAAGTGACAGAACAAGACAGCATCTGAGTGCTCTAGTGGTTGTTATCATAAGTGTTTCTGGCAGTTTAGAAGTGAGGGAGATCAGTGAGGCTTCAAACAGGTAAGGGTGGCTTTGTGAAGTAGCTGGGATGCAAACTGGGTCTTTGAAAGTGAGTTTGATTAGACAGGGACTAGAACAACACTGAGGGACTGGAACAGTACTGGTGCATAGGAATCACCCACTAAATATCTGTTGAATTGAATACAAAGGAAAGCTCTGTCTATATTCACTACAAAATTGCAGGTATGAAAAACTGTATCATATTCAAATAGGTTGTTAAGTTTTGTTTAAACTTTCAAATTATTTACATCAAATAGGATTATTTTGATCAGGATTATGCTTAAATGTGTGCAATTCAAACTTCATATAAGTAATTTATCCTACAGTTGCAATTAAACTTGTCAGGGAGAAAGAATTATCAGGAAAGTTCTTCATTTAGGTACTGAAAGAGTTTCATAGTTCTACATTGCCTATATATATTTTCCTTCAACGTTTTTCTGGGTCTCTCTACCTCCTATCCTTCTTCCTACACACACACACACACACACACACACACACACACACACACACCCCGCCCCCCAGCCTTTTGACATCCTGAGGAAGAAAAAAAGGAGGGGGAATTTAAATGTCCTTTGACAAACTTCATTGTCTTTGCTATGGCTGAAGTTAGGAAACAGAATTGACAACAGGGCAACTGAACAGCCCAAGCAATTCTGTAGAGAAGTCTGTATTTGATACAGAGACACACAGATGAACAGCCCAAGATACTCTGTGAAAAAAGAATAGGTAACTGGGAAGGGATTCTGATATTGTTTGTTTGTAAAGGGAAACTTGGTAAAATAGAAAGAAATTAATAGATTAATGATAAAGGTATAAAATTATAAATAGGAAAGGTAGTTAAAGTTTGTTGATATTTTAAGTGAGCCTGATGTTTGAATAGAAGTACACACTACCTCCTCTAGGTGTAAGTGTTCCTAAATTGCAGGCTTTGGAAAGATTGCTTTAATATGAGTCTGTGTAATACAAAGACACCAGAAGACAGCAAATACACACTAAGAAGTTTAAGGACACTTTTACAGTGATGCAACAACAATCTGTTAAGAAGTTTGGCATGTTAGGAGGTCCATGCTCAGAAGCACCCTTTATTGGGGGGGGTGGGGTACTAGGAATTTAACTGAGAGGCACTTATACTGAGCTACATAATTTATTTTTTATTTTTGAGACAGGGTCTCACTAAGTTGCTTAGGGCCTCTCTAAGTTGCTGAGTCTGGCCTTGAACTTGTGTTCCCCCTGTCTTAGCCTCTGGAGTCACTGGAATTACTGTGTGCATTATTGCACCTGGCTCATCCTTTGGTTATGATTCATGTTCTTCTATTTATGGACCCCTACTATTGTCCATTAACCTTTTTTATTATAAAGAACTTGAGCTTTTTTCATCACCTTTCTGCTACTTCAGGTTTTTTTTTCTTTTTTTGTTTTAATTCTAATTTATTATATATAACAGCAGAATGCATTACAATTCTTATTATACATGTAGAGCACAATTTTTCATATCTCTGGTTGTATACAAAGTATATTCATACTATTCGTGTCTTCTACTTGTACTTTGGATAATGATGTCCATCTCATTCCACCATCATTTCTAATCCCATGCCTCCACCCTTCCCTTCCCACCCCTTTGCCCTATCTAGAGTTCATCTATTTCTCCCATGTTCCCCCCTCCCTACCCCACTATGAATCAGCTTCCTTATATCAGAGAAAACATTTGGCATTTGGTTTTTTGGGATTGGCTAACTTCACGTAGCATTGTATTCTCCAACTCCATCCATTTACCTGCAAATGCCATGATTTTATTCTCTTTTACTGCTAGGTAATATTCCATTATATATATATACACCACTTTTTTTTTTTTTTTTTTTTGTGGTTACCAGGGATTGAACTCAGGGGCATTCGACCACTGGGCCACATCCCCAGCCCTTTTTTGTATTTTATTTAGAGACAGGGTCCCACTGAGTTGCTAAGTGCCTCACCATTGCTGAGGCTGGCTTTGAACTCACGATCCTCCTGCCTCAGCCTCCCAAAGTGCTGGGATTACAGGCGTGCGCCCGGCTACCACATTTTTTTTAATCCATTCATCTACTGAAGGGCATCTAGGTTGGTTCCACAATTTAGCTATGGTGATGTGGCTGTATCCCTGTAGTATGCTGGTTTTAAGTCCTTTGGGTATAGACCAAGGAGAGGGATAGCTACGTCAAACGATGGTTCCATTCCCAGTTTTCCAAGGTATCTCCATGCTGTTTTCCATATTGGCTGCACCAATTTGCGTCCCACCAGCAATGTATGAGTGTGCCTTTTTCCCCACATCCTCTCCAACACTTATTGTTGTTTGTATTCTTAATAGCTGCCATTCTGACTGGAGTGAGATGAAATCTCAGAGTAGGTTTTTTTTTTTTGGTACCAGGGATTGAACTCAGGGGCACTCGACCACTGGGCCACATCCCCAGCCCTTTTCTGTATTTTATTAGAGACAGGGTCTCACTGAGTTGCTAAGTGCCTCTCCATTGCTGAGGCTGGCTTTGAACTCGCGATCCTCCTGCCTCAGCCTCCCAAGTGCTGGGATTACAGGCGTGCACCACCGCGCCTGGCTTCAGAGTAGTTTTGATTTTGCATTTCTCTAATTGCTAGAGATGTTGAACATTTTTTCATATTTTTTTGATTGATTGTAAATCATCTTCTGAGAAGTGTCTGTTCAGGTCCTTGGCCCATTTATTGATTAGGTTATTTTATTTATTTTTTTTTTGTTTAGCTTTTTGAGTTCTTTATATACCCTAGAGATTAGTGCTCTATCCGATGTGTGAGGGATAAACATTTGCTCTCAAGATGCAGGCTTTCTATTCATTTTACTGATTGTCTCTTTTGCTGAGAAGAAACTTTTTAGCTTGAATCCATCCCGTTTATTTATTATGAAATATTTATTTATTTAGTTAGTTGTACACAATGCCTTTTATTTTTATGTGGTGCTGAGAATCGAACCCAGGCTGCACATGTGCTAGGCGAGCACTCTACCGCTGAGCCACAACCCCAACCCCATCTCATTTATTGATTCTTGATTTTAATTCTTGCTCTACTTCCAGGTTTTTAACAAGAAATATCTTCCAGATTTAAGGAAAGAGTATATTGCCTGTAGGCAAGTTGACTGACAGACCCATTAAACCACAGGTAAGGCTGTGTCCGCAGTGAGTGACATTAAAAAAGAAGGGAGCCAGGCGTGGTGGTGCACGCCTGTAATCCCAGCACTTGGGAGGCAGGAGGATCTAGAGTTCAAAGCCAGTCTCAGCAATGGTGAGGCACTTAGCAACTCAGTGAGACCCTGTCTCTAATAAAATACAAAAAAGGGCTGGGGATATGGCCCAGTGGTCGAGTGTCCCTGAGTTCAATCCCCAGTACCAAAAAAAAAAAAAAAGAAGGGAAACAATAATATATAAAGTTTAAATAGATGTCTTTATAAGGTAACATTTTGGAAGGGAATTTATGTCATATGGAAAAACAGAAAATTACCCATCTTTCCACCTCTTAGATAAAATAAGGCTAGCATTTTGATAGATTTCTTTGCAGTTTTTTTTGGTACCGGGGATTGAACTCAGGGGCACTTGACCACTGGGCCACATCCCCAGCCCTTTTTTTTGGTATTTTATTAGAAGCAGGGTCTCACTGAGTTACTAAGTGCCTCGCCATTGCTGAGGCTGGTTTTGAACTCACGATCCTCCTGCCTGAGCCTCCCAAAGTGCTGGGATTACAGGCGTGCGCCACCGCGCCCGGCTTCTTTGCAGTTTTTTTCTGTGCCTATATTTTGTTTTAAAAAAATCATGACTAAGCTGGGCGCAGTGGCGCATGCCTGTAATCCCAGCACTTTGGGAGGTTGAGGCAGGAGGATCACAAGCTCAAAGCCAGCCTCAGCAATGGTGAGAGTGAGACCCTGTCTCTAAATAAAATACAAAAAAGGTCTGGGGATGTGACCCAGTGGTCGAGTGCCCCTGAGTTCAATCCCCGTACCACAAAAAAAAAAAAAAAAAAAAAAAAAATCATGACTAAATTATCTCCTTATTTTAGTGTACCAACTATTATTTCTTTGCTCTTTTTACAATCATATTAAAACTAAGGCATAAAAGTTTTGGAACATTCAAATGGCAAACGTTAAAAATAAAAGGGTTATGGAAATAGAAATGCCACCATGCCCGGCATAAATATATATTTTTAAAATAGGTGAGACATTTGCATGGTACAAAAAGCAAAACAATATAAAAAACTATAATGCTGGGCACCGTGGCCCATGCCTGTAATCCCAGCAACTCCAGGAGGCTGAGGCAGGAGGATCGTGAGCTCAAAGCCAGCCTCAGCAAAAGCCAGGTGCTAAGCAACTCAGTGAGACCCTGTCTCTAAATAAAATTAAAAAATTGGGCTGAGGATGTGGCTCAGTGGACAAGTGCCCCTGAATTCAATCCCCAGCACCAAAAAAATTATAGTGGAAAATCTCCCTCCAGTCTTATGTGATATCATAGACCTGTAATCCCAGCTACTCAGGAAGCTGAGGCAGGATGATTGCAAATTTGAGGCCAGCCTCAGCAATTGAGTAAGACCCTATCTCAAAATAAAAAATAAGCCGAGCGCGGTGGCGCACGCCTGTAATCCCAGCACTTTGGGAGGCTGAGGCAGGAGGATCACGAGTTCAAAGCCAGCCTCAGCAATGGCGAGGCACTTAGCAACTCACTGAGACCCTGTCTCTAAATAAAAATACAGAAAAGGGCTGGGGATGTGGCCCAGTGGACGAGTGCCCCTGAGTTCAATCCCTGGTACCACAAAAATAAAATAAAATAAAATGAAAAATAAAAAATAAATACAGGGGCTGGGGTTGTGGCTCAGCGGCAGAGCGCTCGCCTTGCACGTGCGCGCGGCCCAGGTTCGATCCTCAGCACCACGTAAACATAAAATGCATTGCATTGTGTACAACTAAAATAAATAAATAAATATTAAAAAAAATAAATACAAAGGTTAGGGGTATATCTCAGTGGTAAAGTGCCTTTGGGCTCAATACTATACAATACCCAGTACTATAATAGGGGGGAAAAAATCTTCCAGTCCTGTCAGTTTACTTCTCCCTGCTACTCTAGGTTAAACATGTTTGTTAGATTCTTAGATTTTTTTTTTTTTTTTGCTTGTGGGTATTTCCCAAACCAAGTGCCATTTGAAGTATATAAATCTCTATAAGGCTAAGTATAATATTGCCATTTGTTGATGCTTGTAACATCCTACAGCCCCCCCTCAGTCAGCCCTTATAAACTCTTTAAATTTCTTACTGTTGAATTATTACAATACTTTGGAATGCTACAAAGATTTCCTTTTGGTATTCTGCAAAGATTGGTGTCATTATTTGGCCTAAAGGTAAACAGCATCATTGATTTCTGTATGGGTCCTATTAGCTCAGGAGTGGGTTGAGATTTTTTGAGTTCTATGCATAAATTAATGCAATACTGAGTTTGTAATCCTTTAAAATGGATAATATGAATTTCACAAGTTTGAAAGAGAAATGATATAAAAATATATTTGCTTTAGGTTTTGGACAGTGATGAATTAGAACAAGTGTCCATGTGTCCTGTTCTGACTTCTGAGTGTTTGGACAGTGAGGGATTGTCATTGGATTTTAAATTGACCCAATTTTGGAAGCTTCATAGATCTGTTTCTGTAAACAGATCCGATTTCAACATAGAAGTTAGCAAACATAAATGTGGAAACACAGAGTCCATTAAACTTTCTTCAGACTTAGTTTGTGACTTTGAATAGCAGTTAAAATTGCATGCTGGATTATCTTGCAATTTACTGACTCTTGTTAATCCTTTATGTACAGGAAAAAAAAAAGTAGGTATTTTCTCCCTGGTTAAAATGAATATAACTCAGCTCTGTTTTACTTGCGGTAATGTAACAGGATCTCTTATCCCTTGTGAAAGTAGGAGAGGATGTTCCTGGGGAAATGGCACTGCCTGGATGGGACTATCTTAACTAACTATACTTCTAATGAAGTCTTGACTTATGTGTTTATTCTGTTACATTACCAATTGCTTAACTCATGCTTTTCCCTCTGATAGAAATAAGCAAGACACATCTCATAAGCTGGATAGTGAGGTGCTTGGGAGCATCTGTCATACCAAAAGTCTTTGTTTTGCTAGGAGCTGCTAGTCCGCTATTTCAGCCGTGCTTAGAATGTACCCTCTGCAGCTTTCCCCCACCCCCTCTGAACCTGCAACTTTTGATTTATAGAGCTTGTCAAGTCTAGTTATTTTTGGTTTGAGAGTGAAGAGAGGCAGGAGGCAATGGGAGGTTAATTTCATATGAATATGGAAATAGGTTACAATTGCTTCTTCTGCAGTCTTCCTCATATGTATTTGTCCCTATTTGTTTTTCCTTTCCATTTCTTTTCCCAGAAAAAGTCAACATTTATTTATTTATTTTCATAGCACTGGGAATTGAATCCAGGGGTATTGTACCACTGAGCTACATCCTCAACCCCCTCACCTTCAAATTTTTTTTTTTAAATTTTGAGACAGGGTCTTGTTAAGTTGCACGGGTTGGCCATGAACTTGAGATCCTTTTGTCTCAGGCTCCTTCATAGCTGGGATTACCTTGACCATGAACTTGAGATCCTTCTGCCTCAGTCTCCTTAGTAACTATGTACCACCTTGCTTGGCTCAACATTCATTTTTAATCTGTAGAACTCTGCAGATCTCTTTGTCCTTTAGGTATCACTTCTGTCAGGAAGCCTTTACTGACCCTCCTTCACCTTGTTCTCTGTACTTCTTAGTGTACTCTGTTTATGCCCTGTTGTTACAAGGATCACCCTGTATCCTATTTGTATTTTCCATTCAAATGTGAGTTCTATAAAGTCTTTGTTTTTTGGAAAGAAGAAATGAGCTGTATGATATGATGGATTGGCATTTTGTAGACAGTTTTTAAAAGTACTTAACTAGATTATAACATGTGGGATAGGCTTTTTCCTCAGGTCTATTGCAGGATTATTTGTCATTAATAACTATTTCTCCACTCAGAATATTTCTAGTTTTACATGAGTCTTAGCTGTGGCAGAGTCAGATAATTTTGAAATATGAAGCTAATTCTCTTCTCTTGCTTGGCAGCTTGATTTGTGTGGGGGAATGTGGTTGACACATGTCCCTTTTTTTTTTTTTTTTTTTTTTTACTTTTCAGTGAGACCTGTTGACAGAAATTCAATCTTGATTAAGGGGTGCAGAAGGCATCCAGTTCCCACCATGCTTTTGGCTCATTTATATGGTTGCCTTTAGGTCCAGCTCATTACATTTTCTGCTAGATCTTTAGGACTTTAATGTTTGAAGTTTTTACTTTCCAATATTTACTGTTTATGGGAGAGGTAGTGTGGTGAAACTGGCATGACCCAGCAGTTAACTTTTGGTTTTCTTTATGTATTTGTGCTGTTTGTTGTCATTGAAGAGAATCAGGGTTCTTTTTTTTTTTTTTTTTTTTTTTTTGTTTTGTTTTTTTGGTACCAGGGATTGAACTCAGGGGCACTTGACCACTGGGCCACATCCCCAGCCCTTTTTTGTATTTTATTTAGAGACAGGGTCTCACTGAGTTGCTAAGTGCCTCGCCATTGCTGAGGCTGGCTTTGAACTCGCGATCCTCCTGCCTCAGCCTCCCAAAGTGCTGGGATTACAGGCGTGCGCCACCGCGCCCGGCTCAGGGTTCTTAATACATGTTTGTTTATTCCTATTTTTCAGGGAGTAGGGATCGTCTTCTGCATTGGTTATACAAGACCAAAAGTAGTAGCCGGGCGTGGTGGCTCACGCCTGTAATCCCAGCACTTTGGGAGGCTGAGGCAGGAGGATCGCGAGTTCAAAGCCAGCCTCAGCAATGGCGAGGCACTTAGCAACTCAGTGAGACCCTGTCTCTAAATAAAATACAAAAAGGGCTGGGGATGTGGCCCAGTGGTCAAGTGCCCCTGAGTTCAATCCCCGGTACCACAAAAAAAAAAAAAAAAAAAAAAGACCAAAAGTAGTTTAAACAAAGTTTTCTTTTGCTCCTGGGGATTGAACCCAGGGGCACTTTACTGCTGAGCTATATCCCCAATCCTTTTGATTTTTTTTATTTTGAGAGGCAGGGTCTTGCTGAGTTGCTGATGCTAGTCTTGAACTTGAGATCCTCCTGCCTCAGCGTCCTTAGTCACTGGGATTACAAGTGTGTGCCATTGCACCCAGCTAAAAGCAGCTATTTATAAAAGAGGCCATGTTAGGAAAATAATATTTTGGTTTTAAAATTTCACCTAACTGAAGATTAAGTATACTTGGGTTTGTATCTCTTGCCCTTTACCCTCTCACTAATCAAATGCAGTCCTAGACCTCTGAGGATAGCCTTTGTGATGCTTGAAAAACCTGCTTGCATGGTCTCTCTCTCTCTCTCTTTATTTTTGGTATCGGGATTGAACTCAGGGGCACTCGACCACTGAGCCACATCCCTGGCCCTATTTTGTATTTTACTTAGAGACAGGGACTTACTGAGTTGTTTAGTGCCTCCCTTTTGACTGGCTTTGAATTTGCGATCTTCCTGCCTCAGCCTCTTGAGCCACTGGGTTTACAGGCCTGTGCCACTGCACTTGGCTCCATAGTCCCTTTTACTCTAGAATATCTATTCAGAGGTTCTCGCTAACCTCCATGCCATACTGGGGATCAAACCCAGGAGCAAGCTTTATGCCTCTGAGTTATACCTCCAGCACTTTTTATTTTTTATTTTGAGTTAGGACCTTGCTAAGTTGCCTAGACTGTTCTCTTGCCTCCTGATCCTCCTGCCTCAGTCTCCTGAGTAGCTGGGATTATAGGTGAGCAACACTGTGCCTGGCTAACCGACATCTTTTTTTTTTTTTTTTTTAATGGTACTGGAGATTGAACTCAGGGGCACTCAACCACTGGGCCACATCCCCAGCCCTTTTTTGAATTTTATTAGAGACAGGGTCTCACTGAGTTGCTAAGTGTCTCGCCATTGCTGAGGCTGGCTTTGAACTAGCAATCCTCCTGCCTCAGCCTCCCAAGTGGTGGGATTACAGGCGTGCACCATTGCGCCTGACATAACCTACATCTTACATAGAGCAAAAACTATATGCAAAAGTACATACTTAGAATAGAGAGGAATTAAAGGATTATGTTTTGTTTGTGGGAAGATTTTAGCTCAGAGCTTTTCTAGTATATTTAGAAAAAGGATTTGTAATTAACCAAAGTTTTCCTTATGAATAATTTGTTGGGGATGTGTAGTTATTTATACAGTAGAATTCATTTGCCTTTGTTTTTGTTTTTTTGGTACCAGGGATTGAACGCAGAGGTGCTTAACCACTGAGCCACTTTTCTAGTCCTTTTTATTTTGAGACAGGGTCTCACTAAGTTGCTGAGGCTGGCTCTGAACCTTGCCATCGACCTGCCTCAGCATGTGTCCCTGTGCCCAGCTTGTTTGTTGTTTTTTTGTGCACTAGATATCAAACCCAGAGCCTTATACATACTAGGCAGGTACTCTATCACTGAGCTACATCCCGAGCACTTGTATTTCTCTAACGGTTTAGTGTGATTTGGTTACCTACCTCCTTGCTGAAGGGATGATTATAGGAAAACCCTGCACATTAAAGAGACTCCAGATTTTAGAATCTTTTAGATCCCATTTTTTTTTTGGTACTAGGGATTGAACCCAGTATCTTCTTTTTTTTTTTGTACTGGGGATTGAATCAGGGGCACTTGACAACTGGGCCACATCCCCAGCTCTTTTTTGTATTTTATTAGAGATAGGGTCTCACTGAGTTGTTAAGTGCCTCGCCATTGCTGAGGCTGGCTTTGAACTCGTGATCCTCCTGCCTCAGCCTCCCAAGTGCTGGGATTACAGGCGTGTGCTACCGTGCCTGGCAGTATCTTTTTTTTTTTTTTTTTAAAGGGGTCTGAGGTAAACACTGCTATCAAGAATGCTAAGTTTCTTCTTCTTTTTTTTTTTTTTTTAATATTTATTTATTTACTTTAGTTGTACACAATACAATGCATTTATGTTTACGTGGTGCTGAGGATCGAACTGGGGCCGCACACGTGAGAGGCGAGCGCTCTGCCGCTGAGCCACAACCCCAGCCCAGTATTTTTTTTTTTTGTACTGGGGATTGAATCAGGGGCACTTGACAACTGGGCCACATCCCCAGCTCTTTTTTGTATTTTATTAGAGATAGGGTCTCACTGAGTTGTTAAGTGCCTCGCCATTGCTGAGGCTGGCTTTGAACTCGTGATCCTCCTGCCTCAGCCTCCCAAGTGCTGGGATTACAGGCGTGTGCTACCGTGCCTGGCAGTATCTTTTTTTTTTTTTTTTTTTTAAAGGGGTCTGAGGTAAACACTGCTATCAAGAATGCTAAGTTTCTTCTTCTTTTTTTTTTTTTTTTTTAATATTTATTTATTTACTTTAGTTGTACACAATACAATGCATTTATGTTTACGTGGTGCTGAGGATCGAACTGGGGCCGCGCACGTGAGAGGCGAGCGCTCTGCCGCTGAGCCACAACCCCAGCCCAGTATCTTTTTTTTTTGAGACAGGGTCTCACTAAGTTGCTGAGGACATTGCTAGATCGCTGAGGCTGGCCTTGAACTTGCAGTCCTCTTGCCTCAGCCTCCCAAATTGCTGGGATTACAGGTGTGCAGCACCACACCCAGCTTAAATATCTATTTTAAAATAAATATGAGAGGCATTGGATAAGAATAGAATCTTTAGTGCCTATCCACAGGTTCAAACCCTGGCTCTGCTACTTCTTAGCTGTGTGACTAAATAAGTAGTAAATCTCTAGCTCAGTTTCCTTACCTTTTGTGGTAACGTTTACAAAATGAAGATAATAATAGTACCTACATTGTAGGATTTTTTGAGGATTTAGTGAGTTAATAAGTGTAAAACACTGCCAACAGTGTCCATTGCTTTCTGGACTGCAAATATAGATTTATGGGTAAATAAATACTACTTAATTAGTTTTTTAAACTGAAAGTGATGCATTTATATGATAAGAAAACATATTCAATGAGCATGAATAAGCATTGAATATTTGACTACATGAATAAAACATTCAAAGAAACTTTTCATATAGTGAAAATTCTTCCCCAAATTCATATATCCCAGCTCCCTTCACAGACCCAACTACAATTAACACTGTCTTCTTCCACATGTAGATGTACATGTGATTTGTAGATTGCCTTTTTCCTCTTTAAAACACTGGGGATACACTCTTTTGCACTTGTATATCTCACTTAATTGTTCTTAGAACTATTCTATACATATTGCAACATCAGCTATTACCCAATATGAAAGTTATTTAATACTTCATAATATAGTTGTGTCATGATTTTTTTTTTTTTTTTTTTTTTTTTTTTTTGGTACCGGGGATTGAACTCAGGGGCATTTGACCACTGGGCCACATCCCCAGCCCTTTTTTGTATTTTTATTAAAAGGGTCTCATGAGTTACTTGCGCCATTGCTATGGCTTTGAACTCTCGATCCTCCTGCCTCAGCCTCCCAAAGTGCTGGGATTACAGGCGTGCGCCACCGCGCCCGGCTTGTGTTTTTTTTTTTTTTTTTAGTTGTACACAGTGGTTTTTTTTTTTTTTTTTTTTTTTTTGGTGGTACCAGGGATTGAACTCAGGGGCACTTGACCACTGGGCCACATGCCCACCCCTTTTTTTTTTGGTATATTATTAGAGACAGGGTCTCACTGAGTTGCTCAGTGCCTCGCTTTTGCTGAGGCTGACTTTGAACTTGCGATCCTCCTACCTCAGCCTCCTAAAGTACTGGGATTACAGGCGTGTGCCACCACGCCCTGCTAGTGGGTTTATTTATTTATTTATTTTTAAATATTTATTTATTTGCTTTTAGTTGTACACAATGCATTTATTTGTACGTGGTGCTGAGGATCGAACCCGGGCCACGCACATGCTAGGCAAGTGCTCTACAGCTGAGCCACAATCCCAGCCCATTGTGGGTTTATTTTTATGTGGTGCTGAGGATCGAACTCGGGCCGCGCACGTGCTAGGCGAGCGCTCCACTGCTGAGCCACAACCCCAGCCTCTGTGTCATGATTTATTCAACCAATCTCCTATTGGTGGGATTTGGGATTTTGTTTTTTTGACTTTTATAAGATAAATTCTGTATTTGGCAAGACCTATCAAGAAAAAACATGCAAATTGCCCTCTAAAGAAGCTAACCAAATAGCTTCATAATTTTAAAAGAAAAGAGAGAATAAAAGGATGTGAAGGGTTAAACTTGAACATTTTCCAGGTGTTTTTTCAGCAGCATGCTTTGGTAGAATCATGAATTTTAGAAGGCTAAGTGGGATTGCTGCTTGTTACATTCCTGCTTCTTTCCTCCCCCAGCTTTAGTTGTCTTCCTTACATTCCTGCCTGGGAAGTGTTCCCAGTGACCTCAGTTAGGCATTAAGATCATGGGAATCCAAGATTTTCCCATGTCTTCCAGCATGTTCACAAGAACATGAAAATGTCCTCCTTGTAGCAAGGGAATTTTAACTACATTTAAGTCATTGAGAAATTCTTCACTGAGGATCTTTTTTTTTTTTTTTTTTTGTGGTACCAGGGATTGAACTCAGGGGCACTCGACCACTGGGCCACATCCCTGGCCCTTTTTGTATTTTATTTAGAGACAGGGTCTCACTGAGTTGCTAAGTGCCTCGCCATTGCTGAGGCTGGCTTTGAACTCGCGATCCTCCTGCCTCAGCCTCCCAAAGTGCTGGGATTACAGGCATGTGCCACCGCGCCCCCTCCTGGCTTGAATGTATTTTTTTTTTTTTTTTTTGGTACCGGGGGATTGAACTCGGCGGCACTAGACCACTGGGCCACATCCCCAGCCTTGTTTTGTATTTTATTAGAGACAGGGTCTCACTGAGTTGCTAAGTGCCTCGCCATTGCTGAGGCTGGCTTTGAACTCGCGATCCTCCTGACTCAGCCTCCCAAAGTGCTGGGATTACAGGTGTGGGCCACCGCGCCCGGCTTGAATGTATTTTTAAGGAAAGAAAAACTTAGGGGCTGGGGTTGTGGCTCAGGGGTAGAGTGCTGGCCTAGCATGTGCAAGGCCCTGGGTTTGATCCTCAGTACCACATAAAAATAAATAAAATAAAGGTATGTGTCCAACTACAACTAAAAAAAAAAATTTATATATATATATGTGTGTGTGTTTAAAAAAACCTTATTTGGCAAAACTGCATCTAGCTTTTACTGTTTATAAAGTACTGTGTTAAGCTACTTAACAGATGGATGAGGTATGGATAAGTAAAATCTGTTCCTGTGTTCAGGAGCTTCAGTTTATTGGGAGAGACATTTGTATGGTTAACTAATATAAAATTGGATGGTATGTGCAGGGCGTTATTGTGGTGTATACCTAGAATCCCAGCGGCTCTGGAGACTGAGGCGGGAGAATCACAAATTTGAGGCCAGCCTCAGTAACTTAACCAGTCCCTTAGCAATTTAGCTAGACCTTGTCACAAAATTAAAAAGGGGTGAAAATATAGTAGCTCAGTAGTAAAGAACCTCTGAGTTCAATCCCCAGTAGCTAAATAAATAAATATGTTAAAAAAATTGAATGGTGTGTATTATAGCAGAAATATAAACAAAGCTTGGATTTTGGAAAGAGCTCATAGAGATTTGAATTGGTCTTTGAATGGTAAGATTCTTGTTGGTAGGTATAAAAGTTAAGGTTGAGGAAAAATAATAAAATAATGAATATAAAACACCTGGCACAGCCAGGCACTGTGGTTTACACCTATTATCCCAGTGACTTGGGAGGCTAAGGCAATTGTAAATTCAAGGCCAGCCTCAGCAACTTAGTGAGACCCTGTCACAAAATTAAAATAAAAAAGGTTAGGGGATGTAGCTCCGTGGTAAAATGCCCCTGAGCCGGGCACGGTGGCGCACGCCTGTAATCCCAGCACTTTGGGAGGCTGAGTCAGGAGGATCACGAGTTCAAAGCCAGCCTCAGCAATGGCGAGGCACTTAGCAACTCAGTGAGACCCTGTCTCTAATAAAATATGAAAAAGGGCTGGGGATGTGCCCAGTGGTAAAGTGCCACTGAGTTCAATCCCCGGTACTGAAAAAAAAAAAAAAAAAAAAGTTCAATCCTTAGTACAAAAAAACAAAGCAACAACACAACAAAAAACACTTAGCATTGTGCATGACATATTGTGAAGTTCTTATCAACTTTGCCTCTTTGTAATATCAACATCTCAGCGTGTGTTCAAGTTACCAAAGCAAAAACAAGAACAACTAACTTTTAGGTTGATTTGACAAAGTAATGCATATTATCCAGATGATTTTCTGAATTGCAAAATACAGTAGTAAAACCAAAGTAGTTGCTGGGGAATCAGTGCCTTAGATTAATGTGCAACCAAATTTCTGAATTTCTTTCCTCAGAAAGTGTTCTGTTGAGAAAAGTGATACAAATACTGGAAAAACCTGCTCTTCTGCATTAAGGGTGGACAATGTCACAAGTTACAACCACTTATTCTTTCGATGCTCCCATGGACTTCATTAATTTTACATCTTTGGATGATGAGGAAGATTCTGAAAACATAGATTCATGGTTTGGTAAGTGCTTTCTCTGGCCATTTTACAACTAGTGGCTTGATTTGTGCTGAGTACCTTTCAAACATAGAGTTGTTTAGCTGGGCAGTGGTGCATATCTGTAATTCCAGCTACTCAGGTGGCTGAGGCAGGAGGATCGCAAGTTTGAGGCCAGCCTGGCTGGGCAATTTAGCAAGACCCTGCCTCAAAATAATACCTAACCAGCCTGGCGCGGTGGCTCGCGCCTGTAATCCCAGCACTTTGGGAGGCTGAGGCAGGAGGATCGCGAGTTCAAAGCCAGCCTCAAAGGCACTTAATCAGTGAGACCTAAAATAAAATACCATGTGACCCATGGACAAGTGGCTGAGTTCAATCCCTGGTACCTGTAATGGTGGCACACACCTGTAATCCTAGTGACTTGGGAGGCTAAGGCAGGAGAATTGCAAGTTTGAGGCCAGCCTCAGCAACTTATCAATATCAAGGCCTTAAGCAAAAGAAAAAGGGCTGGGGATGTGCCTCAGTGGTAGAAAGTTCCCCTGGATTCAGTCCCCAGTACTGAAAAATGAAAGACAAAACAAAACAAAACAAAACAAAAAAAACAACAACCAAAAAAAGGAATTACAAGAAAAATTTAAAATACTAACTCCTTTCTGTACCAAGATACTTTGTCATCCCTGATTTGATAGAAATGTATTTGACTTTTGAACTACGTGGGTTTAAACTGTATGGGTCCAGTCATATTTGTTTTTTTGATTTGTAATGATTAGATAAAACTTGCAAACTGCATAGCTTAGAAGTATTAAAAAGTTCAGTATGTCATGAATGCACAAATTTTATTTTCACGTGGGAGGCTGAACTAAAAGGCATTCTATCACTGAGCTATTCCCAAGCCCTTTTTTATTTTTATTTATTTATTTATTTATTTGTTTGTTTGTTTGTTTGGTACCTGGGGTTTAACTCAGGAGCACTCAACCACTGGGCCACTTCCTCAGCCTTTTTTGTATTTTATTAGAGACAGGGTCTCACTGAGTTGCTAAGTGCCTTGCCATTGCTGAGGCAGGGTTTGAACTAGCAATCCTCCTGTCTCAGCCTCCCAAGTGCTGGGATTACAGGTGTGCACCCCCACGCCTGGCCCTTTTTTATTTATTTATTTAAAAATATTTATTTATTTGCTTTAGTTGTACACAAAGTGTTTATTTGTACATGGTGCTGAGGATCGAACCAAGGCCGTGCACGTGCTAGGCTAGTGCTCTACCACTGAGCCACAATCCCAGCCCCCCTTTTTTATTTTTGATATGAGGTCTTGCTGAGTTCTGAGGCTGCCCTTGAGCTTGAGGTCCTCCTGCCCAAGCCTTCTGAATTGTTGCAATTACAAGCATGTGTCACTGCATGGGCTATGCATGCCTAACATTTATGCAAACAATATTTTGTTTTGTCATTTAGTACTATAAAATACAAACAAATCAATTTTTTTAAAATATTTATTTTTTTTTTTTTGCTTTAGTTGTACACAATGCATTTATTTTTACGTGGTGCTGAGGATTGAACCCCGGCCTCACATGTGCTAGGCGAGCACCCTACTGCTGAGCCACATCCCAGCTCCCAAACAAATCAATTATTAAAGGTTAAAATGTATTAAAACTTAACATACACAAACCCTTATGGACTATGTATGGTGCCATATGCTGAGAGAAATGATGTAAATATGTGATATTAAATCATAATGGCAGGGTCTAGGACTGTAGCTCAGTGTCAGAGTGTTTGTGAGGCACTGAGTTTGATCCCTATCACCACATAAAAATAAACAAAAATGTTCTGTCCATCTACAACTACAAAAAAAAAAAATCATGATTGCATACAATTAACTGTAGTAATACTATATTATTGTTATAATTTTGTTATCACCCCCTGTTGCAGGGAACCTAAAATTGTCTGCATATTTTTTTCTCTGAGAGTGTGCACCCCTAATTATCAGGTGGTTTAAGAGTGGGCTGTAATTAAAATGCCCAGTATTTGGGGAATGGACTCTTAAGTACAAATTAATGTTATTTTGCAATTCAAAATGCAGATATTCAGGGGCTGGGGTTGAGGCTCAGCGGTAGAGTGCTAGCCTAGCATGTGCACAGCCAGGGTTCGATCCTCAGCACCACGTAAAAATAAAGGCATTGTGTACAACTAAAGCAAATAAATAAATATTAAAAAAAAAAAAAAAGACAGATATTCAGGCTTTGAGAATGTATGGGAAAATTCAGATGAAACAATATTTAGTGACTCTCCAGGACACATACATGTTTGAAATGATGATAGCCACAAGAAATCTTGCTCTAAGCCTGGCATCGCACACCTGTAATCCCAGTGACTTGTGAGGCTGAGGCAGGATGATCTGGAGTTCAAAGTCAGCCTCAGTGAAAAGCAAGATGTTAAGCAATTCAATGAGACCCTGTCTCCAAACAAAATACAAAATAGGGCTGGGGATGTGGCACAGTGTTGAGTGTCCCAAGTTCAATCCCCGTACCAAAGGAAAGAAAAAGAAATCTTGCTCTTATTTCATTTGGCATAGACTATAATATTACAACTTGGATATTGACATTTATATAACATACCAATTTTACTCAGATTTCCCCAGTTTTACTTGTATTCATTTTTGTGTGTGTATATGTATTAAATTCTCTCCAATTTTATCATTTGTGTAGGTTCACATTTCTACTATCTCAATCAATCTCAAATGTTTTATTTATTTTTTTCTTACCAGTGCTGGGGATTGAACCCAGGGCCTCCTGCATGCCAGGCAAGCACTCTATCCATTGAGCTATACCCAACCCTTTAAACAAGTGTCCCCCCCCCCCCCCCCCCCCCCTTTTTGCTGTATTAGGGATTGAACCCAGGGACACTGTATTACTGAGCTTCATCCCTAGTCCCGTTTTATTTTTTATTACCTTTTTTTTTTTTGGTACTGGGGGATGAGTCAAGGGGTGCTTAAGCACTGAGCCACATCCCCAGCCCGTTTTCATATTTTAATTAGAGACAGGGTCTCACTGAATTACTTAGGGCTTTACTAAGTTGCCGAGGCTGGCTTTGAATTTGACATCCTCCTGCCTTAGCCTCCCAAGCTGTGGGGATTGCAGACATGTGACGCCATGCCCGACTGGCTGTTTATTTATTTATTTATTTTCTTGGTACCGGGATTGAACTCAGGGGTACTTGACCACTGCCACATCCCCAGCCCTTTTTTGTGTTTTATTAGAGACAGGGTCTCACTGAGTTGCTAAGTGTCTCGCCATTGCTGAGGCTGGCTTTGAACTCAGGATCCTCCTGCCTCAGCCTCCCAAAGTGCTGGGATTACATGCATGCGCCACTGCGCCCATCTTCCGGCTATATTTTATTATTTTGTTTTTATTTATTTATTTACTTTTTGAGATGAAATTTCACTGTTTCCCAGGCTGGCTTCAAACTTCTGGGCTCAAGAGATGACCTCCTATTTTAGCCTCCTGAGTAGCTGGGACTATTGTGCCTGGTGTTGTCCTTTTATAATTAACATTCCCTCTTCCCACCCCAATTCATCTTTTAAAAATATGTATTCTTTTTTAGTTGTAGGTGGAAGCAATACCTTTATTTTGTTTCTATGTGGTGCTGAGGATTGAACCCAGTGCCTTACACATGCCAAGCAAGCGCTGTACCACTGAGACACAGCTCCAGCCTCCAATTCATTTATTTTTAAAGAGTATTTTATTTTATTTTTATTTATTTTTTTGGTACTAAGGATTAAACTCAAGGGAACTTGACCACTGGGCCACATCCCCAGCCCTTTTTGTATATTTTATTAGACAGAGTCTCACTGAGTTGCTAAGTGCCTCACCATTGCTGAGGCTGGCTTTGAACTCTCAATCCTTCTGCCTCGGCCTCCCAAGTGCTGGGATTACAGGTGTGTGCCACCACGCCTGGCTCCGGCTTCCAATTCATTTTTAAGTGGAAAGATTTTCCTCCTAAAGACCCAGTCCTCAAAAGAATTGCCTGATTTGGTTCCTGCGATTTGGCACATAATCTGAAGCCAGGCCAACAGTCTGTATATGTGTGTGTATGTATGTATATATATATATTTTTTTCTTTAATATTTATTTATTTGCTTTAGTTATACACAATGCGTTTATTTTTACATGGTGCTGAGGATTGAACCCGGGCTTCTCGCATACTAGGCGAGTGCTCTACCGCTGAGCCACAATCCCAGCCCTATATATTTTTTAAATAGTTGTAGGTGGACAACATGCCTTTATTTGTTTAGTTTTTTATTTGGTGCTAAGAATTGAACCCAGTGCCTCACAGATGCTAGGCAAGCACTCTGCCACTCAGCCACAGCTATAGCCTCATGGTTATGTTTTTACTTAACTTTGGAATAATATGTGAGATCAGTGGTTGATGGGGCCCCTTCATTTTATTCTTTCTCATGTCTTCATCCTCCATCTTAAAAGAAATCAATATGTGGTGGGGACAAAAATGAATCCTTTGCAGCCACACTTTGTGCAGTGTCCCAGTGATGACATCTCCCATTCTCTTGGGGAAGGATTTTAGTGGTATCTATGGGAATCTCGAGAGGAATGGTCTGTTGGAAATGGTTTGGGAGGAAGGCGTATATAAGAGGGCTAGCTATCCTAGAGGGGTCTTCCCCATGTCATTGCTTCTCTGGAACCTGGAGGAAATTCCTAGCTATCTGAGGATTTCTTTTTCCAAGTTTTTCTTAAAATAAAAAACAACAAAACAACCAAAGCCAGGCGTGGTGGCATACACCTATAATCCCAGCACTTGGGAGGCTGAGGCAGGAGGATCCTGAGTTCAAAGTCAGTCTCAGCAATGGCGAGGCACTTAGCAACTCAGTGAGACCCTGTCTCTAATAAAATACAAAAAAGGGCTGGGGATGTGGCTCAGTGGTCGGGTGCCCCTGAGTTCAATCCCTGGTACCATAAAAAAAAAAAAAAAAAAAAAAAAAGGAAGAATGAAAGAAAGAAAAAAAAAAAGAAATATTAGCATAACAATACTATTACATATAATATGGCAGAAAAAACTTAAATCCCACAATCTTTCAAAGCTTTCTTATTCTAATATATTATACTTTCCAGATAAGCATATCTTATACAATTGTAATCAGAGCATATAGGCACAGAGATGTTATTGCTGATGATCACTGCATTCATGATGCTTTATCAGTGTGGTGTTGATAGAATAGACTTTTCACTGTTTTGCACAGCAGAACCTAAGGTAAAACTATCTTAGTTAAGAGAAAAGCTCTGCTTCACCCTCATGCATCCCATATGCCTATCTCATCTTGTCAGTTGAAGAAGCAGCTCTGACTATATAATAGCCCTTGTAAGTCCTACAGTTCCTGGTGGCTACAGTTTTCTTTAAGAGGAACATAATGTATTTAGATAGTAGACAAGGCCAGATCATATTTGTATGGCCCTGACTGTGTATCAAGCAAAAGATAAGGAGCTATTCACACTGCGGATTCTGTACTTTTCCTTTTTGTTCATTGTACATTGTTCAGTGTTGCCACTTTTTTACTGATAATTTTCACAGTTTCTGACATAATGTGTATTCATTTCCTTATTTTTTTTCCTTCTGCTGGAGATTGAACTCTGTGGTAGACCACTTGCCCAGTGGTACTCCTACTTTCCCAGTCCTACTCTTCCTTTTGATTGTCCGTTCTTGCTAAATAAATTAGAAAGATATTGGAAAGGGACTTTAGTCCCCATTTTAAGTGCTAGGTAAAGATTTGATTTGCTTTTTACTGATTGTTGGGATGATGATGACTTTACTTTTTTGCAGATGAGAAGGCCAATTTGGAGAACAAGTATTCTGGGAATGGGATAGGAGAGCTTTTTCAGGGCAAAACTTCTGGGAGAAAGACTAATCTTCAGCAACCTAATGACACACCTTTGAGACCAGGTAATAAAGAATATTTAGAAAAAAACTTTTTGATGGAAATTGGGACAGTGTATTAGAAGCCTGAGGATCTGGGAAGTTACTTAAATGCTATATCTCTTGGTTTATTATTGGTGAAATGGGCTAGTTAATTTTATGATTATCATAAAACTAATCTTGTTCTAATTTTTTTTAATCTCTTGGAACTTAAGCTAATATAGAATTTTATTGCTAGGTGTCTAACTATTGTTTTATAACAAAATTTAATGTAACCTAACTTGGGTCTGTTTGGGAAATAAAATAGCAGGAGAGAGGAGTGTACTGCTTACCATCATATATGAATTCTTGGAGTTATATATCTGATTTTAAAAGATGATATAGCTGGGTGTGGTGGCACACCCCTGTAATCCCAGTGATTTGGGAGGGTGAGGTAAGAGGATCACAAGTTTGAGGTCAGCCTTAGTAACAGCAAGATCCTGACTCCAAATTAAGAAAAGAAAAAAAGGATTAGGAATGTAGCTTAATGGCAAAGGGCCCCTGGGTTCAATCCACAGTACCAGGGGCGGGAAAAAAAGATGATTGACATTTAAACTGATGGTTACTAAGTCTACACAATATTGTCTCTTTGATCAGAACGGGAGAAGCATACATTCAGGTGTCCTAAAACCTGTTATTCTTTTTACTTTTTAGTTGTAGATGGATTCACAATACCTTTATTTATTTATTTATTTAGTTAGTTAGTTAACGGGGATTGAACTCGGGGAAACTTGACCACTGGGCCACATTCCCAGCCCCTATTTTGTATTTTATTTAGAGACAGAGTCTCACTGAGTTGCTTAGTGCCTTGCCTTTGTTGAGGCTGGCTTTGAACTTGTGATCCTCCTATCTCAGCCTCCCTAGCCGCTGGGATTAAAGGCATGTGCCACTGTGCCTGGCTGTTTTTTAAAATTTATTTTTACGTAGTGGTGAGGATCAAACCCAATGCCTTACATGTGTTAAGCAAGTGCTATACCACTGAGCTACAACCCCAGCCCCTAAAACCTCTTAAATGATTTTTTTTTTTAAAGTAATGGTTCTATATAGATATAGTTCACTTATCATGTAATTCATCTACTTAAAATGTACATTTCAATGTTTTTTAGTATACTCAGAGCTGTGCACCTATTAATTTAATCAATTTAGAACATTTGAAAATTATCCTGTGGGTAAATCTGAAACTGATCGCAGTCAGATTGTAACTAGAGGGGCTATATCAGAGATATAACCATATTTTCAGTGAATTTGATTAGTGTACAGTCTGTGCTTCTAGGCTGACTTTCAAATAATTGATTGTAGGTATAGGTGGTATCTGTTGAATTCAGGATCTGAACAAGGACCCTAAACTTTGGTATCTATCTCTCTTTTTATTAAACACTTTTTTAGTTGTCAATGAATCTTTATTTATATGCATTGTTGAGAATTGAACCTTGCCCCTCGAACATGCTAGGCAAGTGCTCTACCACTGAGCCACAACCCCAGCCCGGTATCCATCTGTCTTTCCTTTTTTTTTGTATTTTCCCTTCTGTCTTCCTTCCTTTCTTTCTTTCCTTTCCTTTCCTTTTCTTTTCTTTTCTAATACTAGGTATAGAATCCAGCGGTGCTTTTCCATTGTATTATATCCCCAGTCCTTTTAACTTTATTTTGAGGGAGGTTGCTAAGTCACTGAGACTGGACTCAAACTTTTGATCCTCCTTTTTCAACCTCCTGAGTTGCTGGAATTACAGAGTTGTGCCACTGCACCCAGCTTTCATACTTCCTTTTTGCTTCCGCCACAGTAGCTTTTACTAATTGATCTGACATTCTTTAAAATTTTTTTTTTTTTTTTTTTTTGTGGTACCGGGGATTGAACTCAGGGGCACTTGACCACTGGGTCACATCCCCAGACCTTTTTTGTATTTTATTAGAGACAGAGTCTCACTGAGTTGCTAAGTGCCTCCCCATTGCCAATGGCTGGCTTTGAACTCGCGATCCTCCTGCCTCAGCCTCCCAAAGTGCTGGGATTACAGGCGTGCGCCACCGCGCCCCGGCTTAAAATTTTTTTTTAATTGACAAATTTTTATATATTTGTGGGGTAAGCTGTGATGATTTGATACATGTATACAATAGGTAAGCAAAGTATCTCTTTTTTTTTTGCAGGTACTAGGGATTAAACCCATTCTCAACCCTATTTATTTATTTATATTTATTTTTTAGTTGTAGTTGGACACATTATCTCATTTTACTTATTTTTATGTGGTGCTGAGGATCGAACCCAGGGCCTCACACATGCTAGGTGAGTGCTCTACAGCTGAGCCATAACCCCAGCCCCCATTTATTTTTTATTTTGAGACAGAGACTCATTAAATTGCTGAGGTTGGCCTAGAATTTTAAAGTTTTCTGCCTCGGCCTCTTAAGTTGCTGGAATTGTAGGCATATGCTACCACTTTTTTTTTTTAATATTTATTTATTTGCGATGCATTTATGTTTACGTGGTGCTGAGGATCGAACCTGGGCCGCACACATGCTAGGCGAGCGCTCTACCGCTGAGCCACAACCCCAGCCCCATATGCTACCACTTTTGGCAGCAAAGTAGTTTTTATAAACAGACTGCTACATAAGATATCACTGGAACTAAAGGTTCTATTGCTTAGGAAGTGTATATGTGTATGTATATGTATGTGTATGTATATATATATATATATATATATATGAATATATATATACACACACACATATGATTTCAATTTCAAATTCGGCATTTATTATTATTATTTTTGGTACTGGGGATTGAACTCAGGAGCACTCGACCACTGGGCCACATCCCACCCTTTTTTGTATTTTATTAGAGACAGTGTCTCACTGAGTTGCTAAGTGACTCGCCATTGCTGAGACTGGCTTTGAACTCGCGATCCTCCTGCCTCAGCCTCCCAAGTGCTGGGATTATAGGCGTGCGCCACAGCGCCTGGCTTAGAATTCTTTATTTAAGTCATATGTATCTATACTTATATATTTTCTATATCATTTCTAACCTATTGCCTTTTGGATTTGAGTGCCAACTATTTTTTGGTTTTCCAGTTGACAACATTTATTACAAAGAGGCTGAAAAAGAAAATCTTATAGAACATTCCATTCCTTTAAGTGCTTGTTCTTCCCTGGAAACTGAGAGAGCCATATCAAGAAATACTCCAGCTCAGCCTCAGAGGTAAGTCTGTTTTAGGGCTGAGAATTGTGGTTATGCTGGTGGCACATACCTGTTATCCCAGCAACTTGGGAGGCTGAGGCAAAAGGATTGTAAGTTCAAGACCAGCCTCAGCACTCCACAACTTAGCAAGGCCCTCAGTAATTTAGGGAGACCCTGACTTAAATTTAAAAAAAAAAAAAAGAAGGGTTGGTTACGTGTCTTAAAGCACCACTGGGTTCAATCCCCAGTACCAAAAAAAAAAAAAAAAAAAAAAAAAAGAAAAAGTTGTGCTTATTATAGTCATTTTTACAAAAGTAATAACCCCAGAGAGAACCTTCTATGTGTCCACTGTTACACTCTTTATGTTACCTCACATGACACATAAATTGTAGCTTGTCAGCAATGGCGAGGCACTTAGCAACTCAGTGAGACCCTGTCTCTAAATAAAATACAAAAAAGGGCTGGGGATGCGGCCCAGTGGTCGAGTGCCCCTGAGTTCAATCCCTGGTACCAAAAAAAAAAAAAAAAAATTGTAGCTTGTAAGCTTAGTTTATAGATAAGTCATACTAAGTTGCTTGCACAAGGCAAGTCATTTCAGAGCTAGGATTAAGATACTGATCAGTCTGGCTCCAAAAGCTTTGTATGCATTTAATTGTTAAATATTCCCGATGTCATTTTAAAAAAATATTTATTTACTTGTTTTAGTTGTACACAATGCCTTTACTTTTACATGGTACTGAGGATCGAACCTGGGCCACGCATGCATGCACGTGCTAGGTGAGCGCTCTACCGCTGAGCCACAACCCCAGCTCCATGTCATGTTTTTTTTTTTTTTTTTTTTTTTTGGGTACCGGGGATTGAACTCAGGGGCACTAGACCACTGGGCCACATCCCCAGCCCTTTTTTTGTATTTTATTTAGAGACAGGGTTTCACTGAGTTGTTATGTGCCTCGCCATTGCAGAGGCTGGCTTTGAACTCGTGATCCTCCTGCCTCAGCCTCCCAAAGTGCTGGGATTACAGGCGTGTGCCACCGCGCCCGGATATGTCATATGTTTTTAAAAGATTTTATTTTTATTTATTTTATCTGTCTCTCTCCTTTATAACTTTATAACTTTATTTTATATATTTAATTTTATACTGTGCCGAGGATCAAACCATTGCCTCACCTGTGCTAGGCAAGCACTCTATCACTGAGCTACCTTCCCAGTCCCTCATGTATGTTTTTTAAAAAATATAAAAGAATATACTTATGGGGCTGGGGTTGTGGCTCAGCGGCAAAGCGCTCGCCTCGCACGTGTGTGGCCCGGGTTCGAACCTCAGCACCACGTAAACATAAAATGCATTGCATTGTGTACAACTAAAGTAAATAAATAAATATTAAAAAAAAAGAATATTCTTATGATTTTAAACAATGAAACCCTGTCATGAATTTTTTTTATAAACAATATATTTATAATTCTCATTTTTTTTATTCCTTAATGTTTCTCAAGCTTTCTCATAATTATGTGTGTATAGTATCTTTTAATTTACTTTTTTTTTTTTTTTTTTTGGTCTTGGGGATTGAACTCAGGGGCACTCGACCACTGGGCCACATCCCCAGCCCGTTTTTGTATTTTTTTTATTAGATCCAGGGTCTTGCTGAGTTGCTAAGTGCCTCGCCATTGCTGAGGCTGGCTTTGAACTCGTGATCCTCCTGCCTCAGCCTCCCAAGTGGTGGGATTATAGGCGTGTGCCACCCGGCTGTATAGTATCTTTTTCTTGACTTTTAATTTCCCCCCCCAGTACTGTGATCGAACGACTTTGAGTGCATATGCTTGGCAAGTGCTCTACCACTGAGTTACATTCCTAGCCTGTTTCTTTTTGTTTTAAGACCCGTCCACCCAGCACTTTGGGAGGCTGAGGCAGGAGGATCGCGAGTTCAAAGCCAGCCTCAGCAATGGCGAGGCACTTAGCAACTCAGTGAGACCCTGTCTCTAAATAAAATACAAAAAAAGGTCTGGGGATGTGACCCAGTGGTCGAGTGCCCCTGAGTTCAATCCCCGGTACCAAAAAAAAAAAAAAAAAAAGACTCGTCTTACTTAGTTGCCAAGGCTGGCCTTGAAATTGCAATCCCCCTATCTTAGCCTCCAGAGTATCTGGGATTACAGGCACATGCCACCTCACCCAGCTTGTAGATTTCTTGCTATCCTTTAACTTTCTACCTGTTTTTGCCTTTTATTTTATTATTGTCACTTTTATTTGTGGTGGTGGGGATCAAACTTAGGACCTCATGTATGCTAAATGAACACTCTATCATTGATGCCCACCCCTATCTTTGGTTTTAAAACTTATCTTTTATAGATAATACTTAGTGAGATCTTGCTTTTAATCCAGTCTGATAATTGCATTTTGTTTAAAATATTTACTCTTAGTTTTTACTATTTCTGTATTATAATCATGAATTTAGTTAGATTCGATCTGCCTTTGTACTTCTTATTTTCTATACATCTCATCTTTTGTTGTTGTTATGGTTTTCCTTTCCTATATTTGTATCATTCAAATATTTGTTTGCTTGCTTGCTTATTTATTTTGCTAGGGATTCAACCCAGGGCCTTGCACCTGCTTGCCAAGTGTCTTCCACTCGCTAAACTCAATCTATTGGCTTTTGAAGTATATGTATATGGAATCCTACAACACTGTGAGCGAAATAAAACAACAAAATAATACTTGTAGTCGTCTGATTATATTTTATGAAGTTTATTGTTTTCCTTAAAAACTAATATATTATGTTTATGAAATGCATGCTTATTTGGTAACAGGATAAAAAGGGGTAATGATTACTGTAAAAGTCAAGATAGCAGCTATTGTCAGTGTTCTGTTTCTTATCCTAGGTGGTGATTTCATGAGTCTCCACTTAGTAATTATTTAAGTATATAGTTTTGTTTTGTTCACTTTTTAGTATCTTGTATTTTTCCAAAGGTAGGGTCTACAAAAAGAAAAAGGAGTAGCCGGGCGTGGTGGCGCACGCCTGTAATCCCAGCACTTTGGGAGGCTGAGACAGGAGGATCGCGAGTTCAAAGCCAGCCTCAGCAATGGCGAGGCACTTAGCAACTCAGTGAGACCCTGTCTCTAAATAAAATACAAAAAAGGGCTGGGGATGTGGCCCAGTGGTCGAGTGCCCCTGAGTTCAATCCCCAGTACCAAAAAAAAAAAAAAAAGAGGAGAAAATAAACACCTTAGTCAGTTTCCAGTAGATTCTAATTTCAAGTCTGACAATAACAAGCTATGCCTAGTTATTAACACGTTGACTAAAAGAGTCAAGCCTTTTCATCGCTTTTGACACTGACCTATAAAAGGAGGGGGGTATAAGTGATTGTTGGAAATTTTTTTATTTTTAAAAATTTTTTTTAAGGAGGTAGAATCTTGCTATATTACCCTGGCTGGTCTTGAACTCCCCAGTTCCAAATGATACTAGTCTCTTAGAAACCTGAGAAACTGGGGCTATAGGTGCACTCAACTGTACCTGCTCTATTTTTTTTTTTTTTATCAGTTTTATTGAGATTTAATTTTTTTTTTTTTTTTTTTTTTGGTACAGGGGATTGAACTCAGGGGCACTTGGGCACATCCCCAGCCCTTTTTTGTATTTTATTAGAGACAGGGTCTCACTGAGTTGCTATGTGCCTCGCCATTGGTGAGGCTGCCTTTGAACTTGTTATCCTCCTGCCTTAGCCTCCCAAGTGCTGGGATTACAGCCGTGCAAGATTTAATTTTTGAACACAAATATATTTAAGTACCAAAACCTTATGGTCACATTTCAAAAACTGTCAGCAACATAAGAGAGTTTAGATTTTTGGAATGTAGATAATAATTCTAAGCTTTTTATAGTCCTTTGTAGTTTTTTTTTTTTTTTTTTAATATTCATTTATTTGCTTTAGTTGTACACAATGCAATGCATTTATGTTTACGTGGTGCTGAGGATCGAACCCGGGCCACACACGTGCTAGGCAAACGCTCTAAACCGCTGAGCCACAACCCCAGCCCCTTTGTAGTTTTTTTATACTTTCACATTTCTGAAGAACATTATGTCTGTACTAACTGTATTCATTATGAATTTTGTCAATTCATCTACTACAGAAGATCTCTTAGGCTCTCTGCTCAGAAGGTTTTGGAGCAAAAAGAAAAACAGCATGTTGAAATGAAAGCAAAGAGATGTGCCACTCCTGTAATCATCAGTGAAATACCACCTTCCAAAAGAATGAAAGTGTAAGTAGCCTGAGCTTCTGACTGCTGAAGGCAGACATACTGTGCCTTGTATACCACCTGTAAGGTTAATTTCTTTTCAAGGGAATAGGGTACAAGTAAAATATGTACATCTGCAATATGTTTGGTGCAGCTGGATCTGGGAAACTTAAAGCTGTGACCATGATGAGGTAAATTGTTATCTGTACCCTGGAGGATTCTCAAATCTGCCTTGGCACAGGTTTTATTTCTGTTTAATTCTCTGGCTAAGAGCATACTGAATATATGGTGTTGGTTCTTATTTTCACCAGTTAGGAATGTATTTTACTGCAAGTAATAGTCTGTTCAGCTGAAATGTTTTAAGTTATAATGATTTATTTGCTTCACAAAGTAGTTTGCTGCTGGCTTTGGTTCAGTGGGTAAGCAATACCAGGGTTAGCATCTCTGTGATTCTTAGCATTTTTTATTTATTTATTTTTCATACTTGTGTTTCAAGGTGGCTGCTCTGTTTCTCAGCTTTTTCCTTTTACTTGTTGCCACATTCTCACAAGGTAGCTGCTGTATCACATCCATTTTCAGGAGAAGGAGTATGGTAATGGAAGGAAAGTGAAATCTTTCCCAGAAGCCTTTGAATTGTATCTTACTTGCCCAGACTACTACTTTGATCCCTTAGTTGCAGTGCAGTCTATTAAAGCAAATATAGTACCTACTCGTAGCTTGGTATATTGGTGCTTCCTCCTAAATTGCGGTTTTATTAGTAAGAAAGGGATGAAATAGATATTAGGAAGGGATTAGCTGTCTGCCATTTGTTCATCTGATGATAAGCAGGTAGAATCCCTTCTTACTCTCCTGAATCACCACTGGTCAACCCTTACTACCTTGACTTCTGTTGACTTTCTCAAATTTTTCTCCCTGGAACCTTTGGTATATATGTTCTGATGATACTATTGAAAAAATTATGTGGTTGATGCATGCATATTTTCTTAAAAATGAGAAAATTTAAGCCACATGTAGTAGATTTGGAGAGGAGGGTAGTGTGGGATATGCTTTAGGACATTGAGAATACATTTTGTGTCCTTCTGAACTTAAGTTCTACCAACAAAAAGAAACCCCAGGAAGAGGAAGGAAGCAGTTCTCAAGATATTTCTCAAAAGACTGAATCTTCCCCAGAGAAAAATGTCAAGGGCAGACATACTATGACTTGCACACCACTCATAAAGTAAGTTTTCCCAATTAAACTTTAGAGCAAATAGAGTCCATTTACAAACAGGTACATCCTCATTCCGTTTGGTGCTCCTGGAGCTTGGGAAACTCCTCTAAAGTTGTGACCAGGGCAGAGTGAATTGTTACTATTGTCCTGGAGGGTGCTTATACTTTAAATAATGAAAAAATTATGCTATTAAAGCAAATTTAAAATAAATGTAGAAGGAAACAGTAAAGATCCCTTTGGCCTTTAAGTAGATACACATACTTTCACAACTGTTTATTAACCTTTGGGTTCTGCTTTATTCACTGTCCATGATATAATTCATTCATGCCTGCCTGCCTTGTTTTCGTCCCCTCTTTCCCTCCCTTCCTCTCGTCCTCCCTGTCTTCTTCTTCTTTTCCTTCCCTTCCTTCCTTCTTTATTTACTTCCTTTTTTTTTTTTTTTTTGGTGGTACTAGGGATTGAACCTAGGGCTTTGTGCATGCAAGGCAAGCACTCTACCACTTGAGGTATATCCACATCCCCTTACTTCCTTTTACTGATTGAACCCAGGGACTCTCTACCACTAATCTACCACCCTAGTCCTTTTAATATTTTTTATTTAGAGACAGAGTCTCACTAAATTGCCCCAGGCTGGCCTCAGACTTTCTTTTTTTCTTTCTTTTTTTTTTTTTTAAGTGTTTTTTAGTTGTAGATGGACACAATAACTTTATTTTATTTAATTATTTTTATGTGATGTTAAGGATCAAACCCAGTGCCTCAACATACAAGGCAAGTGCTCTACCACTGAGCTACAACCCCAGCCCATGGCCTTATTTTATTTGATATTTATTTATTTATTTATTTATTTGGTACCGGGGATTGAACTCAGGGACATTCAACCACTGAGCCACATCCCCAGCCCTGTTTTGTATTTTATTAGAGACGGGGTTTCACTGTCGCTAAGTCCCTCGCCATTGCTAAGGCTGGCTTTGAACTCGAGATCCTCCTGCCTGAGACTCCTAAGTGCTGGGATTACAGGTGTGCGCCACCATGCCCGGCCTGAGAGGTCTAATCCTACTGTCTGAGCCTCCTGAGTTTCTGGGATTATGGGCATGTGCCACTGTACCTGGCTAAATAGTTTAAGTTTATATAGGCAGAAAGTGAAATGACAGGGTTGAGATTTGAATTTTAGTTGACTTTACTTCTGTCTTCTCCATTATACTTATATTTAATGCTTTGCCATATTTGTTGGCAAATATTTTCCCCATTCTTGTTTTTTTTTTTCTTCAGTGTTGGACATCAAGGCCAAGACCTTACAGATACTAGGCAAGCACTGTACCTCTGAGCTCCATCCCCAGTCCTATTTTCTCCATTCTACTGTTTTGTGTGTTTGTTTGTTTGTTTGTTTTAGTTATAAATGGACACACAATGCCTTTATTTTATTTATTTTTGTTTCTATGTGGTGCTAAGGATTGAACTCAGTGCCTCACATGTGCTAGGCAAATGCTCTACCACTGAGCCACAAACCCCAGCATACTGCTGGTTTTTTTTTTTTTTTTTTTTTTTGGTACCAGGGATTGAACTCAGGGGCACTTGACCACTGGGCCACATCCCCAGCCCTTTTTTGTATTTTATTTAGAGACAGGGTCTCACTGAGTTGCTAAGTGCCTCGCCATTGCTGAGGCTGGCTTTGAACTCGCGATCCTCCTGCCTCAGCCTCCCAAAGTGCTGGGATTACAGGCGTGCACCACCGCGCCTGGCCTGCTGGTTTTTTAATTTAGTTTTTTATAGGGCATAAAAGCTAATCATTGTATGGATTTTGTATGGATTTGTGGGTCTTTTTTAGTATCTTCTATAGTCTGTTTTAGTTATTTTTTTTTCCCTGAAAATTTGTTAATATTTTGATAGTGTTATCTAATTAAGTCAGTATTTGCTTATTAGATAATATTTTTGGGGTTTGATGCTTAATTTATCATAGATTAAAAACAGTCTATATGATACCTTTAAGTTCTTTTGAATTATTGGGCATCTTTCTTTTTAGGCAGAAGGTTTTAAAAAGTACTGAGGAGCAAGAGTTGGAGAAGAGAATGAAAATGCAGCAGGAAGTGGTAGAGATGCGGAAAAAGAATGAAGAATTCAAGAAAGTTGCTCTTGCAGGAACAGGTTAGCTTGGCTCTAGTTGAGACTAGTTTTTGAGGGGTGCTCCTTATAATCTGGGTATGGTTTTCTGAGGTCTCTAAAGCAAAAAAAGGCTTTCTTGGTAGTCATCACTAAAGGTTGTGTTTATTAAAAGAATAGACATGGATTCCATTTATATCCCAACGATTATTCCCTAAAACATTTTATCTGCATTGGCCTTTCCTTAGAGTGTGCTATATCTCCCCTTTGAAGGAGCTAGGATTGAGACAATAGGTGAAATAATTGTACATCCCAGAACTAAAGGCAAAAAGAGCCAAGTCAAATTCAATTGTAGCTATGGAGGAAAAGTATAACTGAGGGAAAAGGTTACAGTTCTGCTTTACTTTGATATAGATTTATTAAGTCAAAGCTAAAGAGTCCTGCTTAGCCGGTTGAAAAAGCACCCCTTGAGTCTATAGGGTTTACTTCCTAGGGATGCTAAGTTTGCTTTTAAAGTCAATCTATAAGGACTGGTGGTGTAGCTTAGTAGTAGAGCACTTGACTAGCATATGTGGGGTTCTAGGTTCAATCTCCAGCACCCCCTACACAAAAAAGGTCAGTCTATAGCTTTTCCTATCAAAAGTATCCTAGTAATTCTTTCTCCAGAGTAATGATTATACCTAGGAAATGGGATTCTTCCCTTTGCGTGTATCTGACCAGAGGCCTTCAAACCCAGTAGGACTTAATAAACATGACATGTGTTAGTGTACCTGAGGACTGTTTTCAGTTTCAGATTACATGTAGATAGTGAAAAGTTAGATCCATGGTAATAGGAATACCAAAAGGATTAGAGTGAAAGGGAATTTAATGATGTTCTCTATTCTTTTTGTGTCAGGGTGAGGCGGGTAATGGGGATGGAGCCCAGCGGTGTTTTATCACTGAGCTATATATATCTCCAGTCCCTTTTTATTTTTTATTTTGAGACAGTTTCTTGCTGAGTTGCCAAGGCTGTCCACAGCTTTGTGATTCTTCTGCCTCAGTCTCCTGAGTTGCTGGGATTATAAACATGAGCCACTGCACCCAACTGATGTTCTCTATACTTAATGTCTTCTCTCTTTTACTCTGCTTCTCGCTTAGGGCAACCTGTGAAGAAATCAGTGAGCCAAGTAACCAAATCAGTTGACTTCCATTTCCGCACAGATGAGCGGATCAAACAGCACTCTAAGAACCAAGAGGAATATAAGGAAGTAAACTTTATATCTGAACTTCGAAAGCATCCTTCATCTCCTGTATGTTGATAAACTAATTCAGTTAAGATTTCAAATGTAGTATTTGTGGTCACTATTTATAGTAGTATAATTCAGAGAAGTATATATATTGAATTTAAGTAAATCCTCTGTAAACTGTGTGGTCTTGGACAAATCACTCTTCCTCCTTGGGAACCATCTTACCAAGTAGCTGTCAAAACTTAATTGAGGGCTGGGGTTGTGGCTCAGCAGTAGAGCGCTCGCCTAGCACGTGCACGGCCCGGGTTCGATCCTCAGCACCATGTAAAAGTAAATGCATTGTGTACAAATAAAGCAAATAAATAAATAAAAATTGAATTGAGATGATACATAAAGCACATTCATGTGGCAAACTGAAGGCATAGGCATTTTTACTGTGATAAAATTCTTGACAGAATCTTGTGTTTGCAAAATTTTGTAAAAATATAACAGACGTTATGGGGAAAATGAGGTTGGGATCACTCAAATCTTGTATAGTTTTATTAATAACAAAAAAATTCTAAAACTCATAATCTCATTTGTAGTTGGCATCATCAGTTTTTTTGAAAGAAATACTTCTTAGTTGTAAATGGATCTTTTAAAATTTTATTTATTTATTATTTTATATGTGGTGCTGAGAATCGAACCCAGGGCCTGACACATGCCAGGGAAGTGCTCTACCACTGAGCCACAACTCCAGCCCTGCATCATCAGTTTTTAAAATCAGTCTTTTGCAGCCTTAAACCCTGAAGTTGTGTTCCTTTTAAGATATATCCTTGAAAACTTTTCTTTCCTTTCAGAGACTAGTTTTATCAAAATTAATGATTTAAGGACTAGGCGTTTTCATCAATCATCTGCCTGACCTGATGCAGACCCAAAGCCTGATCAATTGACTTTAACGGGTTTGGGTGGGACACCTATGAGCTTTTTTCCCCCACTGAATTCTAAGAAAGTTTGGTCTTATTTTGTTCAAAATACTCACATCAAGGAAACTGTCTATGTACTATTGCAAAAAAAATTTTTTGTTAAATGCTATATCTTCCTTTTTTTTTCTTTTTGCTTTTTTTAGTAATGGGAGATTGGTGTAGTGGTGCATGGCTATAATGCCAGCTACTTGGGAGACTGAGGCAGAAGGATTGCAGTTTTAAGGCCAGCTTCAGTAACTTAGTAAATCCTGTCTCAAATTACCATAAAAGGAGGGGGAGGGGCTGGGGTTGTGGCTCAGCGGCAGAACGCTCGCTTCGCGGGTGCGTGGCCCGGGTTCTATCCTCAGCACCACGTAAACATTAATGCATTGTATTGTGTACAACTAAAGTAAATAAATAAATATTTAAAAAAACAAAAGAAGGGGGAGCTGGGAATGTAGCTTAGTGATATTGCACAGTTCATTCATTCATTCATTCATTTTTGCAGTGCTGGGGATTGAACCCAGGGGCACTCTACACTGAACTACATTCCCCGCCCCCTTTTTTTTTTTTTTTGGGTACTGGGGATTGAACTCAGGGGCACTCAACCACTGGGCCACATCCCCAGCCCTTTTTTGAATTTTATTTAGAGACAGGGTCTCACTGAGTTGCTAAGTGCCTAGCCATTGCTAAGGCTGGCTTTGAAATCACGATCCTCCTGCCTCAGCCTCCCAAGTGCTGGGATTACAGGTGTGCGCCACTGCGCCCAGATAGCCCTTTGCTTTTTATTTTGAGGCAGGTTCTTGCTAAGTTGTGGAGGTCCACTTCAAACTTGGAACCCTCTTGCCTCAGCCTCCTGAGTTTGCTGAGATTTCAGGTGTGCAACACCATGCCGTGCTTATATTTTGATTTGTGCTGAATACATGCCTAATGGTATATCTGTGCTCTTTTATAACATTTCGTTTGTGGAACAACTTTTCTTTTTGACAGGCTCGTGCACTTAAGGGATGTACCATTACAAAACCTTTTAACCTCTCCCAAGGAAAGAAGAGAACATTTGATGAAGCAGCTTCTACATATGTGCCCCTTGCACAGCAAGTTGAAGCCTTCCATAAACGAACCCCTAACAGATATCATTTGAGGAGCAAGAAGGAAGATTTTAGTAAGTTTTCTACTAATATAGCTGGCTGGAGCCTTCTAGAATTCTTCACACAGGTGGAGTGAATGTTCTTTGAAAGGAGGATAAAGAATGAGTGGGTAAGCCGGGCGTGGTGGCGCATGCCTGTAATCCCAGCACTTTGGGAGGCTGAGACAGGAGGATCGAGAGTTCAAAGCCAGCCTCAGCAATGGCGAGGCACTTAGCAACTCAGTGAGACCCTGTCTCTAAATAAAATACAAAAAAGGGCTGGGGATGTGGCCCAGTGGTCGAGTGCCCCTGAGTTCAATCCCCGGTACCACAAAAAAAAAAAAAAAAAAAGAATGGGTGGGTACAAATGCTGATGGGTTTGTGTGTTTGGTGGTGAACTGATGAATAGGTTCTAGTCTAATAGTTTCTATTTTTTTTTTTTTTTTTTTTTGGCTACCGGGGATTAAAATCAGGGGCACTCAACCACTGGGCCACATCCCCAGCCCTTTTTTTTTGTATTTTATTTAGAGACAGGGTCTCACTGAGTTGCTAAGTGCCTCGCCATTGCTGAGGCTGGCTTTGAACTCGCGATCCTCCTGCCTCAGCCTCCCAAAGTGCTGGGATTACAGGCGTGCGCCACCACGCCCGGCTAATTTCTATCTTTATGAAAATAATTTCTACAATAAGAAGGAAGACTGAGGGAGGCTGAGGCAGGAGGATCACGAGTTCAAAGCCAGCCTCAGCAATGGCAAGGCATTTAGCAACTCAGTGAGACCCTGTTACTAATAAAACACAAAAAAGGGCTGGGGATGTGGCCCAGTGGTTGAGTGCCCCTGAGTTCAAACCCTGGTACCGAAAGAAAAAAAAGAAGAAGGAAACCTGAAGAGTGGAGATATTATAAAATACTTGTCACTGGGCTGGGGTTTTGGCTCAGTGGTGGATTGCTCACCTAGCACATATGTGGCCCGGGTTTGATCCTCAGCACCATGTAAAAATAAAGGCATTGGCCGGGCGCGGTGGCGCACGCCTGTAATCCCAGCACTTTGGGAGGCTGAGGCAGGAGGATCCTGAGTTCAAAGCCAGCCTCAGCAATGGCGAGGCACTTAGCAACTCAGTGAGAGCCTGTCTCTAATAAAAACAAAAAAGGGCTGGGGAAGTGACCCAGTGATTGAGTGCCGCTGAGTTCAATCCCCGATACCAAAAAAATAAAAAATAAAAAAAAGGCATTGTGTACAACTAAAACAAATAAAAAAATAAATATTAAAAAAAATACTTGTCAACAAAAGACTATGGCTAGTATTCTGGATAAAATAGAATGTGATCATTTTGCTTTTGAGGTCTCTAAAATTTTTCTATCCTTGAATAGGCATTGTTTAGCACTATGTTAGATAACCACAGGAGTTCCTTTATAAAATATAGAATTTCTTTTTTGGTACCAGGGATTCAGCCCAAAGGGTACTTAACCACTGAGCCACAGCCCCAGTCCTTTTTATTTATTTATTTATTTTTGAGACAGGGTCCCATTAAGTTGCTGAGGCTGGCTTTGAACTTGTGATCCTCTTGCATCAGCTTCCTGAGCTGCCTGGATATTACAGGCATGTGCCACTGCACCTGGCTATGTACATACAGTGTTTCTTTTTATTTATTTATTTATTTATTTATTTATTTATTTATTTATTTTTGTAGTTGTGTATGGACAGCATGCCTTTATTTTATTTGTATGTAATGCTGAGGAATGAAACCAGTACCTCACACATGCTAGGCAAGTGTTATACCACTGAGCTACAGTCCCAGCCCTCTTTTTTTTTTTTTTAAAGGCGGTACTTGAGATTGAACCCGGGAGCACTTTACCACTGAGCCCTAGCCCCTTTGAGACAAGGTCTTGCTAAGTTGCTTAGGGCCTTGCTAAATTGCTAAGGCTGGCTTTGAACTTGCAATCTTCCTGCCTCACTCTCCCAAATTTCTGGGATTACAAGCATGCTCCACTGTGCCTGAATGTCCAGCATTTCTTAATGTTATCATTTTTCAGATTTTATATTATGAAACTAATGAAAAAAGAGTTTGGGTGAGTGGTTAGTGGGGATATATCTAAATCAGGTCCTTGCGCATGCTAGGCAAGTCTCTGCCACAAAGCTACATACCCAGCCTTTTTTGTTTTGAGACAGGGTCTCATTAAGTTGCCCTGGCTTGTCTTGAAATTGAGATCCTTGCTGGTTCCAGTGGCACATGCCTGTAACTCCAGCAGCTTGAGAGGTTGAGACAGGAGGATAGCAATTTCAAAGCCAGCTTCAGAAACAGTGAGGTGCTAAGCAATTCAGTGAGACCCTGTCTCTAAATAAAATACAGAATAGGGCTGGGGATGTGACTCAGTGGTTGAGTGTTACTCAGTTCAATCCCTGCTACCTCCCCACAAAAAAGAAAAGAAATTGATATCCTTCTGCCTTAGTTTCCTGAGTAGTTAGGGTTACAGGCATATGCCACTGTGTCCAGCAAAATACCTTTTTTTTTTTTAATCCTCATGAAAATTTAAATATTAAACTTGGCTTTTCAAATAATGTATGACTGTAAGACTTAATGTGATATCCTGTTCTTAGAATCACAGTTGTGGCAAATGGAAAGAAAAATCTATTTTATACACAGTTTACTTTGTGCAAATATAACTAAATTATGCTTGTATATATATATTTGAAGCATGATTTATTTGCAAAATAAAGAGATTTGGTTTGATCTCCCCCCGTTATGTGATAAGCACTAAATTAGATGACTTATTCTAAATAATTATGAAAATTTGTCAGCGTTGTCCCTGGCCAGGTAAATCATATTTTCTATTAGTGGTAGTGATTGTGTTAGTAGTTATGCTTTGACATAGTTTTTTTTTTTTTTTTTTTTTTTTTTTTAACTTTTTTTTTCTGATGCTTTGATATAGGGTTTTTGGAAATTTATAAAATTGAGATTTATTTCTTGGGCTTTATAAAGGCCTTATTTTTAAAGCTACAGTAAAAAAAAAAACATTTTTTTTTTTTTGGGTACTGGGGATCGAACTCAGGGTCACTCCACCACTGGGCCACATCCCCAGCCCTTTTTTGTATTTTTTTTAGAGACAGGGTCTCACTGAGTTGCTAAGTGCCTCGCCATTGCTGAGGCTGGCTTTGAAGAACTCATGATCCTCCTGCCTCAGCCTCCCAAGTGCTGGGATTACAGGCGTGCGCCACCGCGCCCGGCAGTAAAAAAAATCTTAATTGTCAATAACAGAAATAGAAAATGCAGCCTAGTGGAATGCCAACAACCAATCAGACTTGAGAGGATTTTAGATTTAGAAGATGATGGAGGAATTGACCCATAGGCTAGCCTTCAATAAATAGTGATAAGAAGAAAGGAAGTATTTGTTAAGTAGTCTGACAGAGCAGAGCTGAAGGTTGATGGCTAGCCACTGTGGTTTTATTCGTCTTTGGGCTGCCTAGTTGAGCCAGCACTTATAGGTAAACTAGATCTTAAGAAAGAAGGTGGAGGGGCTGGGGTTGTGACTCAGTGGTAGAGCGCTTGTCTAGCATGTGTGAGGCACTGGGTTCAAGTCACAGTACCACATAAAATAAAGGTCCATTGACAACTAAAAATTATTAAAACAAACAAACAAAAAAGTGATGTGAATATCTAATGTTGCTTTATAGATGTGTTACCCTCCAAATCTTCTGCAACCAAGATATCCAGAGACCCACAGACTCCCTTACTACAAACCAAATACCGTGCAAGGCCTGTGACCTACAAAAGTGCAGCAGAACAGGAGGCTGAGGAGATTGAGAAACTGCAACAGTAAGTCTCATTGGCAGTATCTGAGGAAAGCTTCCAAGGACTGCCTGCTTTCTCTCATTTCTTAAAAAAATATTTTTAAAAAGCACCACAGTAAAATAAAGATATTTTGTCCACCTAAAAGTAAAAAATAAATATTTTTCAAAAATTCTGTTCAATACCAGGGATTGAACCCAGGGGTTCTTTACCACTTAACTACATCCCTATTCCTTTTTATTTTGAGAAAGGGTCTTTCTGAGGATCTCAACCTAGTTGTGATCCTCCTGCTTTGCCCTCCTGAGTTGCTGGGATTGCAGGCTTGTGCCATTGCACCTGGCTTTCTCTTTGTTCTATAAGAGTGACAGTTGCTGTTTCCTTTTCATGAAAATCTTGTAGGCTCTGTATGCTGTGTATCTGCATCTATGATTAAAGGTCTGAAAGTGGGAATATGCTGATGTCCTGGACTTTAAACTATAAAATTTAATGCATACGTTGGAATAAGAGCGCTTCTTGCAATTCTAATTAAGAAATGTCCTCTTTGTGGCTACCTAAGGGAGTTTTTTTTTTTTTTTTTTTTGGTACCGGGGATTGAACTCAGCGGCACTGGACCACTGGGCCACATCCCCAGCCCTTTTTTGTATTTTATTAGAGACAGGGTCTCACTGAGTTGCTAAGTGCCTCGCCATTGCTGAGGCTGGCTTTGAACTCGCGATCCTCCTGACTCAGCCTCCCAAAGTGCTGGGATTACAGGCATGCGCCACCGTGCCCGGCCTAAGGGAGTTTTACAATTATTTGTGGAGGAAACTGGAACTTAATATGGTTAGCAATGGAACTTATCTTCTATATCTTTGTTCTATTCCTTTTTGTGCCTCTTTTGAGGAGGGAGAAACTCCTCTGTAAAGATAAGCCCAAATGTTGGAACTGTTTCATTGTTCTGTACTTGAGAAATAAAGATAATGACTTTGGAGAGAATGGAAATTTTATCATGTATGATTGGTCATCTTAATGATGATTATTTTTTGTTTTTGCTTCACTTTGTTGTTTGTGTAGTTTTCAGTTATTTAATTTTGTGTGTGTGTGTGTTTGTCATTAAACTCTCACCTTACAGATACAAATTCAAAGCACGTGAACTAGATCCCAGAATTCTTGAAGGTGGGCCCATCTTTCCCAAGAAACCACCTGTGAAACCACCCACTCATCCTGTTGGCTTTGATTTGGAAATTGAGAAAAGAATCCAGGAGCGAGAGTCAAAGAAGAAATCAGAGGACGAATGCTTTGAATTTCATTCCAGACCTTGTCCTACCAAGATCTTGGAAGATGTTGTGGTAAGAACAGTTGAGGCTTTGTGTGCTGGCAGAAATGTTCTGCCTGTGGCTGAATATCCACCCATTCAAAAAGGTATTAGTAGGTACTAAGAGGGGCACATTGTATTAGGAGCTGGGAATTATAAGGATAGACAGCAGAAGTAGATTTTGCTTAGTACTTAAAGTCCAATAAAGGAAGCAATATACATTTAAAATGATATAAAATGCAGAAGTGTTCAGAGAGATGACAGTTTAAAGTATTATAGGCATTTGGAGGAGATAATTTTTCATACAGAAGGTTCAAGGAGTGCTGTATGGAGGAGGCAGCATTTGACCTGAGTCTTGACAGTGGGTAGGAGAGTTGTCCTCACTGTGCTGTGTTTGCCATGATAGCTTATGCTTATGCTATATGCCAGGCACTGCTCTCTGACCTTCCCATATATAGTCATCCCTCAGTATCCATGGGGGATTGGTTACAGAACCCCCACATATTCTCAGATCTGTAGATGCTAAAGTCTCCTATATAGAATGGTATAGTATTTTCGTATAAACCACATGTATCCTATCATTTGTTTTTTTGAGACTAGGTCTTACTATGTTGCTCAAGCTGGCCTTAAATTCCTGGCTCAAGTGATCTTGTTTCAACCTCCTGAGTGGGTGGAACCAGAGGCACATGCCATCACTCCTAGCTTACTGTCCTCTCTTACTTTCAAGTCACCACGGTTTTCAGTGAAACTACAAGTATTATACTACAAGTATTATACCTTTGATTGAGTACCTAGTTTTGTTTATTCTATTTTCTTAGCACTAAGTCAAAAGCAACCTGAGGTTATATTTTCCAGGGTTTACAAGAATTATGTTGATGCTTACAAATGTTTCTATCCCCCATATCTTTTAGTTGCAAGCTTTTTACATGTGAGTTCTTATATCTATTTATAATGCCCTCCCCACTTTTTTGTTATGAAGCTCATAAAGCATAGGCCAAACTCTTACATACAGCCATTTGGTACTTTACTTTTAATAGCATCTTTTTTGTTGGGCATGGTGGTGCATACCTGTAATCCTAGCAACTCTAGAGTCAGAGGCAGGAGGATTGCAATTTTTTTTTTTTTGGTACTGGGGATTGAACTCAGGGGCACTCGACCACTGGGCCACATCCCCAGCCCTTTTTTTGTATTTTATTAGAGACAGGGTCTCACGGAGTTGCTAAGTGCCTCGCCATTGCTGAGGCTGGCTTTGAACTTGCGATCCTCCTGCCTCAGCCTCCCAAAGTGCTGGGATTACAGGCGTGCGCCACCACGCCCGGCAATTTTTTCTTTTTTTTTTTTTTTTAATATTTATTTATTTGCTTTAGTTGTACACAATGCGTTTATTTGTACGTGGTGCTGAGGATCGAACCCGGTCCGCGCGCCTGCTAGGTGAGCGCTCTACTGCTGAGCCACAATCCTAGCCCTCTTTACTTTGTTTTTTACATTTGAAAAAAAATTATATAATTTTTTCCTCAGGAAATTAGGGAAATATTACATTTTTACACCACACATTGATTTGTGGTTGGTCCTAACCCTTCCTGGAATAGTTGTCGAAAATACTGGCTGTTTATCCAGAACCAGGTGTTCACCCTGCTGATAGAACATACATGAACAACACTAGAGGAGTGCATGTTTTTCCCTGAGAGAAGACAAACAGAAGTTCTGGGGAGTGCCATCTTTCCAAGTAGCCCGTCCATTTTGGAGGATTTACCTGAACTATGCTTAGACCAAGTGCCTCTTCTCCCTATAAATCAAATGCCCTACTCCTCGCCCACCCCCAACTTCTCAAACCACTGGAGCTCCCTAAGCCCACACTGTCCTGGACCCAAAATATCAACTAGGATTTAGCTTATTTTTAAGCAGTCCCACCTAGTGAATTGGGAAGTGGGAATTCTAAATATCAATTTATATCTGTGCCTTATTTCCACAGCTGAATTTGGGGAGACAGGCCTTTTAGTCACCTTAATTAGATTTTAGGATTAATTAAAAACTGTATAGGGGCTGGGGTTGTGGCTCAGCGGTAGAGCTCTCGCCTAACATGTGTGCGACACGGGTTCTGTTGTCAGCACCATGTAAAAAAAAAATGCAGTGTGTACAACTAAAGCAAATAAATATTTAAGGAAAAAAAAAAGAAAAAAGAAAAAAACTATATAGAGTGCTTTTAGGTTCTTAAAGATAGACATGATGTAAATAAATGGTTTATGATCAAGAACAATAAATACATAGGTAAAAATAGCTCTAGCAAGGTGACCTTCTAAACTCTTCTTTTTTTTTTTTTTTTTTTTAAGTTATAGTTGGACATAATACTTTTATTTTATTTATTTATTTTTACATGGTGCTGAGGATCAAACCCAGGGCCGTGCATGTGCTATGCGAGCGCTCTACCGCTGAGCTACAATCCAGCTCCCTTCTAAGCTCTTTACTTTTATATAATAACTTATTTAATTGTCACAATCACCCTATGAGATGAACACTATAGGTACTTGTATCAGTCCATTTTACAGTGGGAAGCAGAGATAAAATAACTTGCCCAAGATCATAAACTAGCCAGTGGCAGAACTAAGATAGGTTATATGGCCCCAGAGAAATGGAAGATACCTTTTATTTGTTTTTCAAATCCTCTCCCCCACCATGCTATGGATCAAACCCAGAGTCTCATACACATTAGGCAAGTGCTTTGCCATTGAGCTATATCCCCAGCCTGATGATATCTTATAAAACAGAAAATTCTTAGGACATATGTGATTATTTAACAAAAAGTTTGCATCCCACCTACAGTTTGTATCACCAATTGTACCTGAAATCCATTTTTGAAAACTCTGATTAGGTAATTATTGTAAGTTTGTTGTACTCTGGAAAATCTAAGATGGAGTGGTAAGTGGGAAAGCATGACTAGAGCTCATTATGAGTTGATTGCAATCTGAGAGTAGCTCTGTTCCAGGTTATGTCTTTTAAGAATTCTGAATAAACAGATCTGCAAAGCACTAGGTAAGTCAGTGAGGTGGCACTGAATTAATGTGTGCTGAAGGAAAATGTTCACCGGATCTAACTGATTCTCAGAATCCCTTTTGGGCTATTATTACACACAGATTCCTGGGTCCCAGCCCTAGAGTTTTGATTTGTTGTGTGCAGTGTAGAGGGAGCCCAGGTGATGAGCCGTGTGCCTGACATACAGTAAGCAGTCATGGTGTTAATAGTAATAACTGTCATTTTATTGAGTGTTTATATTGTCCTGAGTGCTTAATGTAGATTTTCTTATTTATTTCTCATAATAGCTTTAAAAAGTAGACTTTTTATCTTTTTTTTTTTTTTTTTTTTGGTACCGGGGATTGAACTAAGGGGCACTCAACCACTGGGCCACATCCCCAGCCCTTTTTTGTTTTTTATTAGAGACAGGGTCTCACTGAGTTGCTAAGTGCCTCGCCATTACTGAGGCTGGCTTTGAACTCGTGATCCTCCTGCCTCAGCCTCTCAAGTGCTGGGATTACAGGCGTGTGCTACCACGCCCTGCTTTTTATCCCTATTTTTAAATTGAGAAAACAGGTCTCTAGTAAGCAGAACCAGGATTTGAGCCCATCACTTCCTTAAATCCTATATTATTCTATCCCATAATACTTACTCTTGTCGTTGTTTACTTTGGCATGTGTAGATTTCAGAACTGAAGAAATCTCTCAGAGCCTGATGCAGTGTGTCTGCCTGCCACTGTCATGCCCTATCCATGTGTCCTTAGTGCTGAAGTCTTATTTCCATGTGTCCTTAACACTGCTTCTTGTGCTTTCCACTTGTGGTTGATAGGTGGCAAGAGGACAACAGGACTGATGAGAGATGGACTTGAGCAGCAGTGGGCCTGAGGCAGAGATGAAGAAAGGGCTCTTGGGGCAGAGGTGGAGTGATGAAAGCCTTGCACATAAGGGTGTGAAATGTGAACTAGTGCCTGCATCTAATGAGGGGCTGGTACTCCATGAGATAGAGGAGGTGTGAGTGAGGCCAGTGAGTAATTTTAGCTGAGATATTTTAGGGATGACTTAGGGAAACTAGCAGGGTGCCCCCCCCCCCCCCCCCCCCCCCCCGTTTCTTTGTATACTCCTTGAGATAACATTGTTTCATAGTAATTTCCTAACTGCTCTGGGACAGGATTGAGAGCTCATTCCAGGGCATTTGGGGGCTTTTCCTGCATTTGAAGTTTTCATTCCCTTCCCCCATCCTCGCTGTTTTTCCTAAATGTGTCATCTGTCCACCCACATTGCCTTCTTCTAACCTCATATCATCTCTTAAGAGATACCTTCCCTAAACTTCCCATTGAGGGAGTGTCCCCCTAATGCCCTTTAGCTCCATATTCTGCTGGGTTTCTTTAGAACATTTGTGAAAATTAGGAAATGTTTAATTTATGACTTTCTTTTTTTTTTTTTTTTTTTGGTATTGGGGATTGAACAAAGGGGCACATAACCACTGAGCCATGTCCCAGTCATTTTTTGTTTTTTTATTTTGAGACAGGGTCTTAGTAAATTGCTTAGGGCCTTGCTAAATTACTGAGGCTGGCTTTGAACTTGGGATCCTCCTGCCTAAGCCTCCCCAAGTTGCTGGGATTACAAATGTCTGCCACCATGCCTGGCTAATTTATTACTTTTTTTTTTTTTTTTTTTTGTACCGGGGATTGAACTCGGGCACTTGACCCCTGGGCCACGTCCCCAGCCCCTTTTTGTATTTTATTTAGAGACAGGGTCTTACTGAGTTGCTAAGTGCCTCGCCATTTCTGAGGCTGGCTTTGAACTCGCGATCCTCCTGCCTCAGCCTCCCAAGTGCTGGGATTACAGGCATGCGCCACCGCTCCCGGCTTTATTACTTATTGATTGTGTTTTTTTCCACTAAAATGTGAACCCCTTAAAAACAGGGACCATTAGTAACCCCTACAAGTACAGGCACTCCAATGTTGGATAACTGAGCGTGTGACTATACAAGCTGACATGCACTGGCCTGTGTATCTATAGATACTGGGAATTCAAAGATGGAATGACATGACTGCCTTGTTCTTAAAGCTTGCACAGCTGGTAGAGTGGATTGACATGTAAACAAACAGAGTGATAATAATCAACATATGTTCAATTACTACCAGATTTTCTTGTAAGTGCAAAGGAATGGAAATGGCATTATCCTAGCCCTCAAGGAGCTTATGATTTAAACTTAAAATAGCAAGAAATCTTCATTTTTTTTCTGAGCCGGGTGCGGTGGCGTACGCCTGTAATCCCAGCACTTTGGGAGGCTGAGGCAGGAGGATCACGAGTTCAAAGCCAGCCTCAGCAATGGCGAGGCACTTAGCAACTCAGTGAGACCCTGTCTCTAAATAAAATACAAAAAAAGGTCTGGGGATGTGACCCAGTGGTCGAATGCCCCTGAGTTCAATCCCCAGTACCACCAAAAAAAAAAAAAAAAAAAAAAAAAAAAAAAATTCTGGAAATCTGATTTCCTTTTATATCAGATCAAGCCCCCAGTTGGTTTTTATTGCAGTAGAGGTGGGGTGTGGGTAGATAGTTGCTACAAAGATGATTTTTGTAACCCTATCCTCCCCCAACTACTGAGGATTGATCCCATTCATAATGTCTCTGTCATGGCCTACCCATTAGTGATTTCCATTGCTGCTCTTTTAAAATGTAGCTCTCTACTGGTTGGATAGAGAGAGGGGGGAAATGGGAAAAGGGAGATTACTTTAGAACTAAATGAGTCCTTGGATATTTATTTCAATTACATTATTTTATGAACCCGATCGCCTCACTCCAGGCCTGGTTTTATAGGCTGGAAGCAGATTTGGGCCTTGGTTCCTTGCCCATTGTTCTTTCTACTTCCACATGCACCTGGTGCATTCAGTCAAGATGTGCTCATGTCCACCTGTCCTGGATATTGTAGCACAGTAGATTTTGTTGTATATGGTAAGAATCATTTCTTGGATTCTTGCCACTCTCATTACAAGACTACTAAACTGGATTTCGCTATGCTAGTGATAGCACTCTTTTTAGAAAACATAAGAAACTTAATAGCAGAGTGAGCATTCCCTTCACAGTGGTCACCTAGAGGGGTTATAAATCCGTTCCAATCTAAAGGTGTTTGGAACTGTAAGAAAAACAATTTTTTTTTTTTTTTTTTTTTTTTTTTTTGTGGTACCGGGGATTGAACTCAGGGGCACTGGACCACTGGGCCACATCCCCAGCCCTTTTTTTGTATTTTTATTAGAGACAGGGTCTCACTGAGTTGCTAAGTGCCTCGCCATTGCTGAGGCTGGCTTTGAACTCGCGATCCTCCTGCCTCAGCCTCCCAAAGTGCTGGGATTACAGGCGTGCGCCACCGCGCCCGGCTAGAAAAACAATTTTTCTAAAAAAATAAAGACTTCTGAGTAGCCCATGATAATAGAGACAGAAACAATTTTGTTAAATAAAAGGTAAAAGATTGAGCAACTGTCTTGCATGGTCCAGAAAGTGGCTTTGAAAGCCATTCCAAGAAAGCAATTCCAAACATGTTTTGAGCAGTTGCAGCATTGTTGGGATTAAGAAGTCTCCCAAGGTATCTTCATAGAGTCCGATGTACAAATTCTCATGTGTTCATTCTTAGTGTATTCATTTAACAAATATTTACTGAATGGCTTACACTTGCGAGGTCTGTGTTAAATGCTAGAGATAGAGATTGATGGAATAAAATAGTCCCCACCCTTGAAGCACTCATAGTCTAGCTGAGGTAGATGAACATCTAAATAAATAAATGGAGTGAAGTTTTGTAGGTATAATCATCTCTCCTTGTTTGTGGGTTCTGCCTCTGCAGACTCAACCAAATGTGGTTGGAAAATATTGGGGGGGAAATTACATTTGTACTAAACATGTACAGACTTGTTCTTTTGTCATTATTCCCTAAATAGTACAGAATAACAACTTTCTGTAGCATTTACACTATATTAGGTATTACAAGTAATCTAGAGAAAAACTGTACAGGAAAGTATGTATAAGTTTTATGTAGATATTACACCATTGTTATAAGAGATTTGAGCATCTGTGGATTTTGGGGGGTTGTTTTCTTCTATAGGTTCTAGGAGCAGAGAGATCTGTTGTCATGATACATGAACTTCTCTTTAAGAAAGTGATTTAATCTTTCATAGTGGAGGTTGTTCCAGGATGTTTAATTGAGTTATGTGTTCCTTCCAGGGTGTTCCTGAAAAGAAGGTACTTCCAATCACTGTCCCCAAGTCACCAGCTTTTGCACTGAAAAACAGAATCCGAATAACCACCAAAGAGGACGAGGTAATTCCTTGGGAGTAGAAGGATTCTTTTTCTTTCTGCATAGTCAATCTAAGCTTTACCATTTCTTTCTTTTTTTTGGTACCAGGGATTGAACTTGGGGGCACTCGACCACTGGGCCACATCCCCCAGCCCTTTTTGGTATTTTATTAGAGACAGGGTCTCACTGAGTTGCTAAGTGCCTCGCCATTGCTGAGGCTGGCTTTGAATTCAAGATCCTCCTGCCTCAGCATTCCAAGTGCTGGGATTACATGTGTGCGCCACCACGCCCAGCTAAGCTTTACCATTTCTTAAACCTAAAAGAGATGTAATGCAATCACTTTTATCTGAGGTTGTCTTTAAATATGGTATTAACATTTGATCATCTTTTTTGCTCTTCCAAGAGCGAAGTAGTTGGTAAGGTATGAATTTTCTGACTGAAACTGATAAAAAGTTTCACTTTATGGAAACTGTGGGGAAGAATTAGGCATTGGAGGCTTGTCTGTTTCTATAGTTTTTTTTTTTTTTTTTTTTTTTTTTTTTGGTACCGGGGATTGAACTCAGGGGCACTGGACCACTGGGCCACATCCCCAGCCCTTTTTTGTATTTTTATTAGAGACAGGGTCTCACTGAGTTGCTAAGTGCCTCGCCATTGCTGAGGCTGGCTTTGAACTCGCGATCCTCCTGCCTCAGCCTCCCAAAGTGCTGGGATTACAGGCGTGCGCCACCGCGCCCGGCTAGAAAAACAATTTTTCTAAAAAAATAAAGACTTCTGAGTAGCCCATGATAATAGAGACAGAAACAATTTTGTTAAATAAAAGGTAAAAGATTGAGCAACTGTCTTGCATGGTCCAGAAAGTGGCTTTGAAAGCCATTCCAAGAAAGCAATTCCAAACATGTTTTGAGCAGTTGCAGCATTGTTGGGATTAAGAAGTCTCCCAAGGTATCTTCATAGAGTCCGATGTACAAATTCTCATGTGTTCATTCTTAGTGTATTCATTTAACAAATATTTACTGAATGGCTTACACTTGCGAGGTCTGTGTTAAATGCTAGAGATAGAGATTGATGGAATAAAATAGTCCCCACCCTTGAAGCACTCATAGTCTAGCTGAGGTAGATGAACATCTAAATAAATAAATGGAGTGAAGTTTTGTAGGTATAATCATCTCTCCTTGTTTGTGGGTTCTGCCTCTGCAGACTCAACCAAATGTGGTTGGAAAATATTGGGGGGGAAATTACATTTGTACTAAACATGTACAGACTTGTTCTTTTGTCATTATTCCCTAAATAGTACAGAATAACAACTTTCTGTAGCATTTACACTATATTAGGTATTACAAGTAATCTAGAGAAAAACTGTACAGGAAAGTATGTATAAGTTTTATGTAGATATTACACCATTGTTATAAGAGATTTGAGCATCTGTGGATTTTGGGGGGTTGTTTTCTTCTATAGGTTCTAGGAGCAGAGAGATCTGTTGTCATGATACATGAACTTCTCTTTAAGAAAGTGATTTAATCTTTCATAGTGGAGGTTGTTCCAGGATGTTTAATTGAGTTATGTGTTCCTTCCAGGGTGTTCCTGAAAAGAAGGTACTTCCAATCACTGTCCCCAAGTCACCAGCTTTTGCACTGAAAAACAGAATCCGAATAACCACCAAAGAGGACGAGGTAATTCCTTGGGAGTAGAAGGATTCTTTTTCTTTCTGCATAGTCAATCTAAGCTTTACCATTTCTTTCTTTTTTTGGTACCAGGGATTGAACTTGGGGGCACTCGACCACTGGGCCACATCCCCCAGCGCTTTTTGGTATTTTATTAGAGACAGGGTCTCACTGAGTTGCTAAGTGCCTCGCCATTGCTGAGGCTGGCTTTGAATTCAAGATCCTCCTGCCTCAGCATTCCAAGTGCTGGGATTACATGTGTGCGCCACCACGCCCAGCTAAGCTTTACCATTTCTTAAACCTAAAAGAGATGTAATGCAATCACTTTTATCTGAGGTTGTCTTTAAATATGGTATTAACATTTGATCATCTTTTTTGCTCTTCCAAGAGCGAAGTAGTTGGTAAGGTATGAATTTTCTGACTGAAACTGATAAAAAGTTTCACTTTATGGAAACTGTGGGGAAGAATTAGGCATTGGAGGCTTGTCTGTTTCTATAGTTTTTTTTTTTTTTTTTTTTTTTTTTTTTTTTTAAGTTCTACACATTACCTTTATTTTTACATGGTGCTAAGGATCGAACCCGGGCCGCGCACGTACAAGGCGAGCGCTCTACTGCTGAGACGCAACCCCAGCCCCTGTTTCTATAGTTTTGAAGTCAGTCAATTTTTGTAAAATGGATCAAAAGTTGCCAACCTCTGCATTTGTCTGAGTTATACTCATATTCACCAAGGGACTTTTAAAATTCATAGTAAATAGTCACATCTGCCTTGCAGATATATCCACCTTGTCCTATCTCTGTTAATCCAAGGGTCACAAAAGTGACTATGTAGTGATATTTCATGGAATTGTAATATATAAACTGGCATTGATCATACTAGTTTCTTATTACATCTCCCATTTATCTATAAATATCCAGAGTTAGAGTAATTTTATAGCAGACATCAAGCATAAGCCTTTTTATAGGTTCATTTGAAACTAAAATACACAGTTATCTTATGTTACCAGCTTGAACCCAAACAACTTTCTGGTCCTATTCTGGGTTTGGCAACCATTAACTCCAGTCATATGTTTTAGTGGAGTCTGGAGGCTGGGTCAAAGAAGAGGCTAAGGTATATGCCTGGTTAATGTATTTCTTATCTTCATTTTATTCATACTGTTTGATCTCATTTAATTCTTACAACATTGTTGTGAAAAACTTCAGATTAAAAAAAAAAAAAAAGAAAAAGGGGAAAAAAAACAAATGGGAAACTAAAACACCTAAGGTTGAGTGACATGCCTTCATTAATGGCTTACCCCTACATTATCTTCTGACAGTATGCTGAGGAGGTAGGAGAGAATGAGGAGTCTTGTTTCTAAACTGTAGTTTCTCTTAGGAAGAAGATGAACAGGCAGTGATAAGAGCTCAACCTGTGCCACATTATGGGGTGCCTTTTAAGCCCCAAATCCCAGAGGCAAGAACTGTGGAAATGTGCCCTTTCTCCTTTGATTCTCGGGACAAAGAACGACAGTTGCAGAAGGAGAAGAAAATAAAAGAACTGCAGAAAGGGGAGGTGGGTGTTTCCATTTCTGCAAGTAGGATGTTGCTCTTCTTTGAGCCCTCAAATATAACCTTTTTTTTTTTTTTTAATATTTATTCATTTGCTTTAGTTGTATACAATGCATTTATTTTTACGTGGTGCAGAAGATCGAACCGGGCTGCGCACGTGCTAGGCAAGCGCTCTACCGCTGAGCCACAACCCCAGCCCTCAAATATAACCTTTTATGTAGTACTTTTAACTATAAAATTACTACTTTCCTTTGATCCCTATAAAAATTCTATAAAATGTAAATAGGGCAAATGACTTTAAATAATCCTTTTGGTAGAAGGAGGTTAAATGACTTGCCCCTAGTTATTGGGAGCATACTGCCAGTTATTGGCAATATTGGGAGGAAAACCTAGATTTCCTTTTGAGTTCACTCTTCTCTGCAAGACCATGTGCTGCTTTGAAAACTGGCTGGCCATCCCTACTTTTCAGCTTCTTCCACATATTTTGGAGGAACCCTTGCTTTCTGACTGAAGAGGTCTTTATCTTAAATTTCATCTTTTCTTTTGCATTAGGTGCCCAAGTTTAAGGCACTCCCTGTGCCTCATTTTGACACCATTAGCCTGCCAGAAAAGAAGGTGAAGAATGTGACCCAGATTGAGCCTTTCTGCTTGGAGACTGACAAAAGAGGTGCTCTTAAGGCACAGATATGGAAGCACCAGGTGGGAGATTGGGGAGAGCAGTCAAAAATGTTGGTTGGTTGGGTTGGTTGGTTGGCTGGTTGGTTGGTTGGTTGGTTGGTTGGTTGGTTGGTTGGTTTTTGACAGGCAGACAAACTACACTGAAATCATCTGGGATAACATATTTGGTTATTTTGGTGTACTCTTATCTAAATCAAGGTTCAGTACCTTTTCTGCAAAGGAGCAGATAGTAATTATTTTAGGTTTTATGGGTTAGTACAGCCTCTACCACGTATGTGTGCATGTGTGTATTTTCAATCCTTTGAAAATGTAAAAAGCATTCTTTTTGTTTTTAATATTTATTTATTTGCTTTAGTTGTACACAATGCAATGCATTTATATTTATGTGGTGCTGAGGATCAAACCCGGCCGCACACGTGCTAATTGAGCGCTCTACCGCTGAGCCATAACCACAGCCCTTTTTCTTTTTTTTTTTTTTTAATTTTTTTTTTTTTTTTAAATATTTATTTATTTGCTTTAGTTGTACACAATGCGTTTATTTGTACGTGGTGCTGAGGATCGAACCCGGGCCGCGCACGTGCTAGGCGAGCGCTCTACCGCCGAGCCACAACCCCAGCCCCTAAAAAGTATTCTTAGCTCAAGAGCTGGATCAAAATCATTTGCAAGCTGGATTTGGCCTGCAGGCCGAAGTTTGCTGACCCCTGCTTTAAGTGATCATCTGGTGAATGTGAGAACTCAGGCTTCTTTTGAGTCAAGAGTCTCTGTAAGAGCTCATATACTCCATCTGTTAGACTCATTCATTAAGTGTTCACTCTGTTCTGTTGACTGCTTTCGTAAGAAACAGGATGAGAGAATAAGTTCTTAATATGATATGCTATTTTCTTAGCATGGTCTGTGATAAACTGGCACTCTACAGATAACAAGAAAATTAAAAGCAATTGATTGGTTATTGGCTTGTTTAATTGGGATCTAATTCTACCCAGTTGAAAAACGTTTAAAAAATATTTTGAGTTTGTCATTATTTTTATGCCATCACTTGTCCTGGACTCTTCCCAAAAGGAACTCTAGGCCAATACTTATTTATAGGAATCACCCTTCTTGAAGCCCAAGAGACGTGATTGCTCTGTGACCGAATGCAGGCCACCTGTTGGCATTGTTTTGTAGAAAACCTAAGGACTGTTGCTTTGGTAGAGGTAGTAACTCTCCCTTACTTAAGGACCAAGACATAGGATGTCTTGTGGGGCATTTTCTTTTCTTTTTTTTTTTTGAAACAGGGATTGAACTCAGGGGCACTTGACCACTGGACCACATCCCCAGCCCTTTTTTGTATTTTATTAGAGACAGGGTCTCTCTGAGTTAAGTGCCTCGCCATTGCTGAGGCTGGCTTTGAACTTGCGATCCTCCTGCCTCAGCCTTCCAAGTGCTGGGATTACAGACATGGGTCACCACGCCCGGCCTGTGGGGCATTTTCTTTTTTTTTTTTTTTTTTTTAAGTTTCTCAAATACTTAACAGAAGTAAAGTGATAATGGTATAATAAACCTTCATGAACCCAACACCTTCTGTAATGATTGAAACATGGAAAATCTTATTTCGACTATACTCCTACCACTTATTCCTCCATTGTATACATTACCTACACAACATTACTTTGAACGTAATCTCTCTTCATCAAAAATTACTTGAGTTTGTATTTAAAATATAAAGACTGGGCTAGGGGTGTGACTTTATGGTAGAGTATTTGCCTAGCATTTGCAAACCCCTGGGTTTGATATCCAGCACCAGAAAAAAATAAAGACTTAATTAAAACAAACACGGTAATATCTGGGGCTGGGGCTGTGGCTCAGCGGCAGAGCGCTTGCCTCGCACGCGTGCGGCCCGGGTTCGATCCTCAGCACCACGTAAACATAAATGCGTTGTATTGTGTACAACTGAAGTAAATTAAAAAAAAAAAAAAAAAACACGATAATATCAAAAAAGATCAACAGTGATCTCTACATAGTGACAAATAGTCAATATTCAAATATCCCTGAATTTCTTATAAGTTTTTGAAACAATTGAATTGTTCAAATCAAGATCAAAATAAGGTCCACATTTTGTATTTGTTTGATAAATCTCTAAATTTCAATCAGTGAACTTGTCTCTTTGTATTTTATTTGTTGAGTGAACTGGATTGTGTAGATTTTCCACAGTCTGGACTTTGCTGATTTTGTTCACACATTGCATTTGAAGTATTCCTCTGCTTCCTGTATTTTCTATAAATGAGTAATTAGATCTAGAGGCTTGATTAATTCTGGTTATGTTTTGTTTTGTTTTTGTTTTTGTGGTGCTGCGGATTGAATCAGGGCTTTGCACATATATACCATGCTTGTGCTTTACTGCTTTATAGTGGTACTGCATGGTACCTAATGAATCACATCTGGAGGCATATAATATCTAGTTTTTAAAATTTTTGTGATGTTAAGATAGGCCTGTAATCCCAGCACTTGGGAGCCTGAGGCAGGAGGATTGCAAGTCAAAGCCAGCCTCAGCAATTGCAGGTGAGGCACTTAGCAAATCAGTGAGACCCTGTCTCTAATAAAATACAAAAAAGGGCTAGGGATGTGGCCCAGTGGTCGAGTGCCCCCAAGTTCAATCCCCGGTACCAAAAATAAAAAAGATAGGCCTTGGGCTGGGACTGTGGCTCAGCGGCAGAGCAGTCTCCTCTCACGTGCGCGGCCTGGGTTCGATCCTCAGCACCACGTAAACATAAATGCATTGCATTGTGTACAACTAAAGTAAATAAATAAATAAATTAAAAAAAAAAAAAAAAAAAAAGATAGGCCTTAAAAATATCTTAAAGAGGGGCTGGGGTTGTGGCTCAGATGTAGAGTGCTTGCCTAGCATGTGCATGGCCCTGGGTTCGATCCTCAGCACCGCATTAAAAAAAAAAAAAAAAAAGGTATTGTGTCCAACTACAACTAAGAAAAACACATTTAAAAAATTATATAAATTATATATCTTAAAGAGGGCTAGGGTTGTGGCTCAGCCGTAGAACGCTTGCCTAGCACGTGCATGACTCTGGTTCAATCCTTAGCACCACATAAAAATAAAAAGTCAGGTGGGCATGGTGGCGCATGCCTGTAATCCCAGTACTTGGGAGGCTGAGGCAGGAGGATCACGAGTTCAAAGTCAGCCTCAGCAATGGTGAGGCACTTAACAACTCAGTGAAACACCCTGTCTCTAATAAAATACAAAAAAGGGCTGGGGATGTGGCCCAGTGGTCGAGTGCCCCTGAGTTCAATCCCCAGTACCAAAAATAATAATAATAATAATAATAATAATAATAATAATAATAATAATAAAAAAATAAAATCAAAAGTCATTGTGTACAACTAAAACAAATAAATAAATATTTTAAAAAAAATATATCTTAGCCGGGCTCGGAGGCTTATGCCTGTTATCCCAGCACTTGGGAGGCTGAGGCAGGAGGATCGCGAGTTCAAAGCCAGCCTCAGCAATGCCAAGGCACTTAGCAACTCAGTGAGACCCTGTCTCTAATAAAATATAAAAAGGGCTGGGGATGTGGCCCATTGGTCGAGTGCCCCTGAGTTTGATCCCCGGTACCAAAAAAAAAAAAAAAAAAAATTTTAAAGATATTTTATATTTTATAGTTCCCTGAGTGGACTCAAGATACTGGGGGTAGGAGAGGTAACCAGGGGTTATATTACATCATCTGCTATCTGGAATGCCAAAGCAGTTCAGAAACAGTAGATTTTGAGTTATTGTGGTGGTAGTCATGGAAATTGTACACTTGCCTGTCTGACAGTCTTTCTTCCTAATAGCTAGAGGAAGAACTGAAACAACAGAAAGAAGCAGCTTGCTTCAAGGCTCGTCCAAATACCATCACCTCTCAGGAGCCCTTTGTTCCCAAGAAAGAGAAAAAATCAGCTGCTGGTAGTATTCTATGGACTCTTGGGGGTCTGGGCAGTATTGTAAGATTTCCTGGGGGAAGTGGGACTTAGTCATGTCAGACAATACTTGGATCACCCAGAAGGGTTGGGTTTTAGAGGACGGTAGTTTTTCTTCCCCTAGAACCCATTCTTTTGCCTTTGTTGAATCCAGTACCTTTTTGAGTTTCAGAATGTGTTGGGGCCAGATTGGCATAACATGAACCTTGGCAGAAATGGCTGGCCTTTTAGTAAGTTACAGGCTTTCCCTACCAAAGAGTAGCAAGTAAGTGAGAGAGGGAGGCCAGGGTGTCCTTCTGGAGTTCTATGTGAAAGCCAAGCCTTAGTTACAGAACATTTGATTCCTTCAGCACTAGATGGTGTGTTAGAAAATTGGGATTCTTCTTCCACGGTCTTAAAATCACTATGTAGTTTTGAGCAAGCTACTTTCCAGGGGCCCTTACAACTCTTAAAATTCTAAGACTTACGTGTGGTTTACTCTGCCTTTCTTTTACCAGGGCTTCCTTAGAGCTCAGTCTTTTGTTGCTTTTGATGTCTCTGCTACTTGGCTCAATCCCAGGGGGCTGGGTTCATGCAAATACTGCTTGTGCACCAATATTCTTTCTGTTTCTGTACTCAGAGGGCCTTTCTGGTTCTCTAGTTCAGGAACCTTTTCAGCTGGCCACGGAGAAGAGAGCCAAGGAGCGGCAGGAGCTGGAAAAGAGAATGGCTGAGGTAGAAGCCCAGAAAGTTCAGCAGCTAGAGGAGGCCAGACAACAGGAAGAAGAGCAGAGGAAGGAGGAGCTGGCCAGGCTACGGAAAGAATTGGTAACTGGGTAGCATGAGTACTGACTAACCCAAGGTTGTCTCTGTTTTGTTTTACCTTACCTTGTTCTAAACAGGATCTACAGTGGTCTGCAAGGCTATTTCAAACACTAGTAAAGGAGAGAAATCATTCAGACTTAGGGTGGGGTGAGGAGGTTGAGGTATGAATGAGGCAAAAGATGTATAAGTGTGAGCCATTATTTTGTTTCTTTTTAGAAACCAACCTGTTAATAATGAAACAGTGTTCCTGAAATATAAAACCAATTGTCCCAAAAATATATTTATTAAAAAAAAAAATACAGGGGCTGGGGCTATGGTTCAGTGGTAGAGCGCTCGTCTCACATGTGTGAGGCCCTGGGTTCAATCCTCAGCACCACATAAATAAAGGTATTATGTCCGCCTACAGCAGAATGAAGCAGCTTACTTCAAGGCTTGTCCAAATACCATTTTATCCTTGATATTGTAGTTAGGATTTCTTCCATGAAGAAGACATTATATAATATAGTCATACATAGTGATGCATTTCCTAGGACTCTTTTTTGTTTGTTTGTTTTTTGGTACCTGAGATTGAACTCAGGGACACTCGACCATTGGGCCATGTCCCCAGACATTTTTCGTATTTTATTAGAGACAGGGTCTCACTGAGTTGCTTAGTGCCTCGCCATTGCTGAGGCTGGCTTTGACTCGCAATCCTCCTACCTCAGCCTCTCAAGTGCTGGGATTATAGGCGTGTACCACTGTGCCTGGCTTGTTTGTTTATTTTTTAACTTATTATTATTTTCTTCTGTGCTTAATAAGAAACAGCATATTTTACAATTAGACTAGAATACTTAGAGAAGGATGAAGGAATTGTGTGGCAACTGTACATATTTTTTCCCTCTTAATATTTGGCTCAGACTCTTTGGAGTTACAGTGTGTGTCAGTCTAGGTAATCCTCATAGTGTAGGTAATCACACTAGCATAATGATTTAGATATTCATTATCCCCTCCCCTAACAAATCATAGTTCAGCCAGGCGTGGTGGCACACACCTGTAATCCCAGCACTTGGGAGGCAGAGACAGAAGGATCACAAGTTCAAAGCCAGCCTCAGCCATGGTGAGGCACTTAGCAACTCAGTGAGACCCTGTCTCTAATAAAAATACAAATAAGGGCTGGGGATGTTGCCCAGTGGTCAAGTGCCCTTGAGTTCAATCCCTGGTACCGAAAGAAAAAAAAAAATCGTAGTTCATATTAAAGGATCCCATTGTCAGCCAGGCCCAGTGGTACATTTCTGTAATCCCAGCTACTCTGGAGGTTGAGGCAGAGGATTGCAAGTTCAAGACCAGTCTGGGCAATTTAGCAAGACTCTGTCTCAAAATTTAAAAAAAGGGCTGGTGGTGAGCATTCCTGAGATCAGTCCTCAGTACCAAAAAAATAAGGATCCATTGTTGAGAGGGCAAATTCTGTTAACTACACTTAATAAGGAAGAAGGGTTTTAGATGGAACTTCATATTATTAGCAAAAGGATGACTGTAGAAATGTATAAGTTGTTGAGGTTTTGTCTAAAAGAGCTAGCCTGGGGGCTGAGGGTGTAGCTTAGTAGTAGAGCATTTGCCTAGCATGTGCAAGGCTCTGGGTTCCATTCTTAGCACCACAAAAATACATAAATGAAAGTGCTAGACTAGCTGCTAGGTATGATGGTGCATACCTGTAATCACAGATAATCAGGAGACTGAGGCAAGAGGATTGCAAGTTCAAGACCAGCCTGGGCAACTCAGTGAGACTCTGTATCAAAATAAAGGTTTTTTAAAAAGGGTTGGTGATGTAGTTTAGTAGCAGAGTCTTTACCCTGGCCTGAGTGAGGTCCTGGGTACAGTCCCCACCCAGTACTCTTCAAAACAAATGAAGTACAAGTCTAGCTATTGAAATAGCTGTACCCATAGGGTGAACATGCCCACAGGAATGCTCTAAGGACAAACTTGAAGAGACTATATAGCCTCGTGGGACATCCAAAATTATCATCTGCTGATCGAATGAAAAAACAAGTTCTCAGTCTCAGTGCACTCATAAAACCACCCTCAACTTCTTTGATTTTCTTTAATACTTGGTACCTGCATCTTGTGTTTGTCCTCATTACAGAACTGTTTCTTACAGCAGTTCTCAATATAGGCTGATGAAAGCATTCTAAACACAATTAGTCAGTGCCAATTCTCTCTCTACTAATCTGGCTTGATTCAGGATTGATTACAGAATATCCAAAAGGATGAATGAGACCATGTTCTCTCCAGCAGCCCTTCCTGATTATTATTATTATTATTATTACTATTATTGTTATTATTACTATTATTTTACTTTTTGTATTTTCTTTTGGTCCATGTTTTTGGTGAATATGAGTAAGTTTCAGATTATACTCTGGTGAGCTGGAGATATAACTCAGTCGGTAGAGTGCTTGCCTCGCATGCACAAGACCCTGGATTCAATCTCCAGCACCACACACACACACACACACACACACACACAAAAAAAAAAAAAAAAAAAAGATTATACTCTGGCAAATCCCTAATATGTGACTTTTTTTAAAAAAAAAAATTATTTATTTGCTTTAGTTGTACACAATGCGTTTATTTTTATGTGGTGCTGGGTATCGAACCTGGGCCACGCACATGCCAGGCTAGTGCTCTACTGCTGAGCTACAACCCCAGCCCAAATATGTGACTTTTTTCTGCCGCAGTTAAGTACAACCTCGTAACACCCTGTAGATCACACTGGAGATATGTTTGACATTGTTAGTGAACGCAAGGGAACCCATGAAAGACCTGTAGAAGCTTCAAAGCTCATATGCTTTTCCATTTTACTGTGTTGTGCAGAGAAGATGAAAAAAATCTGGTATAGATTGTTCCTCATTTAAACCATGACTTAAACCCTATCTGAGGATTTAATTACTTTATTTTGTGATAAACACACACACACACACACACACACACACACACACACACACACACACACACATAAGGAGGGGATAAAGGGAAATAGAAATTGCTCTGTGCAGACACAGAGACCTGAAATCCTATATATTTTTTTCATCTTCTCTGTGCCTTTAAATTCATGATGGGATCCATAGGACTGTACAAACATTTTCTTTAAAAGGAAAAATAAAAACAACTGTGAGCATAGTTCTCTGACATCGCTCTCAGTGGTAACTTATTTTCTCTTCTCTGCAGGTGCACAAGGCAAATCCAATACGCAAGTACCAGGCTGTGGAGGTAAAGTCAAGTGACCAGCCTCTGACAGTGCCTGTATCGCCTAAGTTCTCCACTCGATTCCACTGTTGAACTCAGCTGTGAGCTGTGGATGCTGCTTGGTAACAGGAGCTGCTCCTTATATCACACCAGGCATAGACTTACCTACCCATGCCTAACAGAGCATACCTGACAACTGTGGACTCCAGTTTTGTTGAGAATTGTTCTCATACATTTTTGAGGCTAATAATGAGACTGGGTTCATCCGTGTCTCCATCCTACTCCCTGTAGTATTTCCTTTAAACCATCAGTTGACCTTTAATATTGGTCTTAACTCTGATTAGGATTTCAGGTCTCTGTGTCAGCACAGTGCAATTTCTATTTCCCTTTATCCCCTCCTTATATATATATGTGTCTGTGTGTTTGTGTTTTAATCAGAAAATAAAGTAGTTAAATCCTCAGATAGGGTTTAAGTCATGTTTTAAATGAGGAACAATCTATACCAGATTTTTTTCATCTTCTCTGCACAAAATGAATTTATAGTTCAGGGGTCCACCAGCGAGCTGGAAGACCACATGGATTCATAGGGAACCACATGGCACCATTTGCAAGCTTCCAGCAGAGCTACTCTTAGGCATAGTCTCTTATCATCAGTGCTGATTATAACAGGGAATGATGCGGCTTGCATTTTAAGACCTAGCCTAGCATATTTATGTTTCGTTCTCCCCTTCCTGATTTTGTTATTTGATGTTAAGTCTATCAAGTCCCTCCCTGTAGCGGTTACATTTTACTGGGGAAGTGGGTAATTGGAGAGGTGGGTCCAGGAACTTTCAAGAATACAGGCTCTGTCCTTAAAGGAAAATGCTTTGCAACTTTTTTCTATCTTATGTCAGAATATCCTTCCGTATTTTGCTGCCTCCCACCCAGTAATCACCCAGTCATGTATGTTATGCCTTTGCATAGTCTGTGCCTTTTTCCCTAAATAAGCTGCTTCTTTTCTTGTAAATTCTTCCTTTTAAGACTTAGCTCAAGTAAAATCTTTTAGAAAAAATCTTTTGTTGACCATCTGGCCTTCTCAGATAAGGAGGGTCACTTTCAGTGCCTCCAAAATGTTTCTTATATAAAATATCTCTAGGATGGGCTGGGGTTGTGGCTCAACGGCAGAGCACTTGCCTCACACGTGCGTGGCCTGGGTTCGATCCTCAGCACTACATAAACATAAATGCATTGCATTGTGTACAACTAAAGTAAATAAATAAATATTAAAAAAAATATATATATATATCTCTAAGAGAGCAATTATACTATATCTGAGTTACTATTGTTCACAAACTATTATAATAGAGATGTCAGTTCCTTGACCTGCGTTTGTGTGTGGGTGCAGGTATGGGTATGGTGGGGATAGAACCCAGGGCCTCACACGTTAGGCTATTCTCCTCTACCATTGAGCCACATCCCCAGCCCAATCTTTCCATCTCTGTTTTTTGTGGCTGACACAGAATTAACTTAGGTCTGTGTTAAATAATACATTTTCTTTTAGATTCACTTATTTTTGAGCATCTACTCTGCCAGTGATCTTCTGCACCATAAGATATAGAAACATTAGTGTTCTATGCAGACCAGTTTTCAGTACTTTGTGATATTAGCCCTATTTTATATTCATCATTTTATCCATTCAGTGAGCTTTTCTAGACCTATTATGTGTAAGCCATTGTAGATTCAGCAGTGGATGACTGAGCAAGATGGTGTTTTTCAGAGTATGATTTTTGGGTCCCTCATCCTCCTAAATGTCCACAAACTGGTACAAAATGCAACTCCTTTATTCATTTCCTAGAAGTATGCAGTATATACAGTTGCATGACTACGTAGTCCATTTAACAAATATTGGGTGTTATATACCTTGGCATTGCTCTAGTCTCTGAGAATACAGCAATGAGCAAAAACAAAGACCTTGCCTACAGGGAGCTTACATTTTGAATGGGGGGAGAGAGTAAGTGAATAGTTGTGCTCTTCTGTCTGTTGAGAGGTGTTCCTATTCTGCTATGTGAGAATGGACTGGGGTGGTGAAGGAAGCATGGGAGGTTGTAACTGAGAAGGCAAGAGCTGGTGATCACGGTGGAGATCATAAGGAATGGTTGGATTTTTTTTTTTTTTTATTCTCATGAGTTATACATGACATTAGAAAGCTCTTCAGAAATGGTTGAATTCTGAATACATTTTGAAGTTGTAACTGCTGAGTGTTGCTAATAGACTGGATGTGGAGAGTGAGAAGGGAGTTAAGGAATGCATGCAGGAATCAGCCCAGAGACAGCTCCTCCATCCCTTGTACTGTGAGAAATCTGGTTCTACCTCAGTCCTTATATTTTGGGGGGGGATTCTCAGAGCTTTCTTTTTTTCTGGTTACCTGTTATTTTTTCACTTGAGAAACCATCTCTTGATCCCTTTTCTGGGTCCATCCTATCCTGACTTTTTTCTCTACTTGTAACAGCAGATCTCCTCTAACCATTCACTGTCATTCTTGTATTTCCATCTTATATTTTGTTCATATAGTCTATTTTTTAAATTTGATTGTTTCAGATGCAACAATAAATTGAGCCCTCAAGTTGAGAGTTTTGGAAAGAGTGCTATTGAGAATGATTAACTTAAGGGATCCTTCCACCCCCATTATCCCCTCTGCACAGTCACATCAGAGTGGCATCTTTGACAGTAGAGCCAGAGGGGTGGACAGACCAGTTGCTCCAGTGTCTTAACAGAGAGGAGACCTGGACAGGTACTTGTAACACAGATTGTATGTGCCTCAGTAACCTAAGAGTGCTTTGGAAGCTGAGGGAATCTCATTGGAAACAAGATTGCTGTTCATAAAAAATGGTTTTTCTTTTTTGGTACTGGGGATTAAACTCAGGGGCACTCAACCACTGAGCCACATCCCCCGCCCTATTTATTTAGAGACAGGTCTCACTGAGTTGCTTAGCACCTTGCTTTTGCTGAGGCTGGCTTTGAACTTGAGATCCTCCTGCCTCACCCTCCAGAGGCGCTGGGATTAAAGGAGTGCGCCACCATGCCTGGCTTGGTTTTTTTTTTTTTTTTTTTTTTTTTCCTTTAAAATAAATATTTCAAAAGTAGTACTGCCTCTTGGAAACACACCAGTAGACATAAAATAAAACCTGCAAGTCTCCTTTCTTCACCTACTCCCATCCTCTGAAAGTAACCCCTAGTTCACAATTGTGTATTCTTCAAGAATGTTTACATGCACACACATTTATAGAGAATTTTCCCCCCTTGAGGAAAAGAAAAGATTATGGCTGGATATGGTAGTGTATACCCATAACTCCAGCAACTCTTGAGGTTGAGGCAGAAGGATCACAAGTTTGAGTTCAGCCTGGGCAAGTTAGCAAGACCTTGTCTCATAATGAAAAAGGGCTGGGGATGGAGCTCAGTGATTGAGTACTCCTGGGTTCAGACTCCAAGAAGTGTGTATGTGGGGGAATTATAGCCTCTGCATTAAAATGTTTTTAAATTTGTTCTTAGAAAGATTATATACATTCACATGATTGAAAATTTAGAAGATGTAAAGCCAGGGGCTGGATCTGTAGCTCAGTGGCTGAGCACTTGCATAGCATGTCTGAGGCACTGGGTTTGATCCTTAGCACCACATAAAAATAAATAAAATAAAGGCATTCTGTCAGTTTTTTATGCTCCCTTGCAGTTTCTACATATACATGTTCCTACCTCCCCTGCTTTTATTATTATATTCAAATATATCACATTCTATTCTATACCTTTTTTCAACTCTTGATGTATCTGAATAATGTAGTTCAGACAGTGCCTCAAGCATGTGCCCGCCTCCTTACTGAAGTGTGAAGCCTCTTATGTGAATCTAGTGACATGGAGGCAGACCTCTGCATGATGTCTTGGGCTAGTAACTTGTAGCCCTAAGGACTCAATGGCAGGTCAGCAACCCCTCCTGGCTTAGTTGAGCTGTGGGCATTTACTTATTAGTTTGAGTATCTGGTTGAACCTAGGATCCTGTTAGACCCTGAGGTCACTTTCTTTTCGGTTCCCTTGAATAAAGCCATCTCAGAGTATCTTGTCTGCTGGGGAACTTCCTCAGTGCTGAGAGTGGCAGTTAAAAAAGCTGTGAATCATGTGGCCAGGCTCTGATTTCTGCACAGGCAGGCTGAGTTTCAGCATGCTGTGGATCTAGGTAGGAATTGGTCAGCATTCTGAATCTTGAGTTGCTGTCTGCTTTGCAGCCTGCTGGGATGCTCAGTTTAGACAACATATAAAGTTTCCTGGAGACGGGACAGACCCAGGCATATGGAAAGAGCAGGAAGGTTAAAGTGTGTGGTACTTTTCAACAGTGACGAAGGCGTAACCAGGGAGCTGACATGTTTGCTCTGATGCCAAGAATTCCAGAACAATTTGTTGTCCAGTTAAAGCCAGTGTAGTTGCTACAAAGAAGCCTGGGGCAAGCACATTTTCCCTCATTTCCTTTGCCTTCTTTTCTAGCACTGTGGAGAAGGCTTTTGACATTGGAAATGTCTGCTTGTTTTTATCATTCTCTTGTAATAGAATAAAAGGCTGGGCTTAGGCCAAACCATGGCTCTTGTGAAGGCATCAACTTCCTGAAAGGGCTTCATAAATGCCGACATTTCTCACAGAGAAACCACAGTTGGAGAGTCAGGGTAATGGGCTTAAGGAAATACTAGAAAGAATGATTTCACAGACAGCCTGTTCTAAAGACATCAATTGCCCTTCTCCCTTAAAAAAATGTTTTTAACTGGACTAAGGAAATAAAGTATGGCCTGTCTGACCTGCAGAGGCCTATGTAGTTACAGGATTGCTGACCTGCAACATTATAGGCAGGTGTGTGAATGTGCTAAGAATCTTGGCCATGTGCTTGTTGCCCAACTTGTTTTTGTGATGATTGTTATCTCCAGCCTTCTTTCAGAAGCAAAGGGTGGGAGAAATAGATTTCAGTGTGTCAAAATACTTAATAGTGGTCATTAACTTCTGAAACGCAGTTTGATGCTGCATTGTTTAAACTTCCCTGGTGCCAAGATGAGGAGTGTAAAGCCTCTCACTGCTGTTCTTCTGTCACAGGCATGCATGCATTACACAGATAATCTAGTGGGGTTTTTTTGTTTGTTTGTTTTTGTTTTCTCTTCGGTACTGGGGATTGAACTCGGGCACTCGGCCACTGAGCCACATCCCCAGTCCTTTTTTGTATTTTTTTAGAGACAGGGTCTCACTTAGTTGCCAAGTGTGTTGCCATTGCTGAGGCTGCCTCAGCCTCCCAAGTGCTGGGATTACAGGCATGCGCCACTGTGCCCAGTTTATGATCTGGTGTTTGATGTAAAACTTGTCTGTTTTTATGCATTGTGTGGCTTTTCTGTACATACATATTTTTGTATACTGCTTTCTTTCACTCAGCATAGTAACACATTTTTCCTGTATTATTGCATACTTTGTAAATGCCATGTTTTAAAAAAAAATATTTATTTATTTGCTTTAGTTGTACACAATGTGTTTATTTACGTGGTGCTGAGGATCGATCCCGGGCTGCACACGTGCTAGGCGAGCGCTCTACCGCTGAGCCACAACCCCAGCCCTAAATGCCATTTTTAATAGCAGCATACTGTTCTGTTCTGAGTTTACTTCTCCCCTGTGAAGATGTTTGTTTTGCAAAGGATTGTTCTGGGTTCTATTTATAGGTCAGAGTTGTATGTATTTGCATCCCCCTAATGTGTCATGTCTGTATTTAAACTTTAAATGGCTATGTTGTAACCATTACCAGTTCAGCTTTGTAATTAAACTATATGCTCAAGAGGAAATCTAGACCCTTCCCTAAAGCATAGCAATGACATTATTCTGGCATATGCTCTTGCAAAATGGAGAGCTCCTTCTGGCTGATGTGATGTTATCTTTGAACCTTCAGGTCCAATTTTTTGGGGGGTGCTAGGGACAGAATCCAGGGTCTCATCCTTGCTAGACAAACATTCTACTACTGAGCCCTTCAGGTCAGATTTGAAAGGAGAAAGCATGTTGTCTCTCTTGCTCTAGCTGGGGATGTATGTGTCTTTTGGAAAGATCAAGGGTGGGGCGGGTATGATGATGCATGCAGGTCTATAATCCCAGTCATTTTAGGCTGAGGCAGGAAGATCACAGTTTGAGGCCAGCCTGAGTCACTTAGCAAGTCTCTGTCTAAAAATGAAAAAGAAAAAGGGCTGGGGATGTAGCTGAGTGGTAGTAGAGCACCCTTGGGTTCAATCCCTGGTCCTGCAAAACAAACAAAAAAGTGAGGATTGTGATTTACAATCTTACATGTCACTGGCTGTGAACTTGTGACCAACAAGCTGGGTAAACTTTAAGAAGTTATTCCCCTTTTCCGGGCCTCAGTTTCCACATCTGTCAAGCAAGATCGAATCAGAACAATTAATAAAGCTCTTTTCATCTTCCATATTTTCTAGGCCGTTTGTTTAAACCCCACTGGCCCTACTTTCATATTTATATTTCTTCTATAGCCAGCTGCTCAACCCCTGTAAGAGGGCACTTCTAGCAAGTTCTGCCCCTTCTTTCCCATGTGAACTTAACCAAATATGTTGGAAACCAGTGTGCTATCTTGTTGAGGACTTTCCAAGGGTTGTTCTGGAAGCGGAAATCTAGCCCAGATCACTCCAGGGGACTAATCCCTGAATAATGTCCTCTGACACACACACACACATATTTTCTGATGTTTCTCTTGACCTTGGAACTGGTTAAAGACTGCACAGAATGTTCAATGAATTCTTACAGACTAGCAGAAAGAAATACCCCTCCCCTTCCAAAATGCAGTTTTTTCCAATATGTGATTTTTTTTTTTTTTCTTTTCTTTTTGGATGTGGTGTTTCTATTGTTGGAAGCATTTTAAGGATGTCAGAGGAAAACTGATACCTTTCCTTGCTCATTTTCTATTTCTCTCTGCTGCAGTTCAGTTTCTACAGTGTCTGTGGTCAAGGAGATCTGGATTGCTTTTGAATATCTGGCACAGGGAGTTCAGGAGGAACACAGAATGATTTAGTGAAATAAACCCTAGATTGGGAATTGGGAGAGCTGCTTCTGGCTTTATGGCCTTGGGCGTGACATTTGAATTTTCTGGGCCTAAATCTTCTCATATTAGAAGTTAGAATGGTGGTTTTCTTTTTTTTGGGGGGGGGCAGGGTTTACTGATGATTGAACACAGGGGTGCTTTACTACTGAGCTATCCCCCCAACCCTTTTTTATTTTTTATTTTGAGATGGTGTTGCTGAGTTTCCCGGGCTGACTGTGAACTTGTGAACCTCCTGTCTCAGCCTCCCGAATTACTGGGGTTACTATGACAGGCTAGAATGTTTCTAGAAAGGACCCTCCAGCTTGGTGGAGTTTTCCGCAGCTATTAAATGACCCCAACTGACTGTGGGTGGCAGTGGTAACTGTTACCACTTCTGTTGGCTGGTGTGACAGTGTGACTATGCTTGAGTCACATATTCAGTATTAATTGTCAGTGGGTATGTGTCACCAATGGTTGCCAGAAGCCCCTGCTGTTTACCCACAGCTAACAATCTGACAGGACAGGGTCAGCAGCTGCTAGTTCACAGCCAGCTGAAAGGGACAGAGAGACTTTGCAGGGGAGTTTGAGCAAGGAAGCAAAACAAGGGATGGATTTGAGTCGAACTTGTAGAAATCTCATTGCTTTTGGTTGTTGGTTGATGTCTACACTGCAGCCTCACCAAACTTAGGACAACCTCCCTTTTCAGGCTTTTCTAAATTTGCACACTGGCCTTTTTCTATCAGGTGGTGGTTTGTCATGCAGCGATAGAACACGAATGCAGAAAGTAGCATGGAGCATAGTGGGGCAGGAGTTGGCAGGGGCTGTCATAGTCCCCTCATGAAATGGCATCACTTTTTGTGCATCTCTTGCCTTGAAATGTTAGCTGTACTGATGATTGGGTCTGAGTGTTTCTGTGTTTTGCTCACACCATGCTAAAGCACTGCTGTTGTCTACTGCCCAGAGGCCTCTGAAATGAGCAACATGGGAAGCTCAGCATCTTGGGCAAGGGAACTTTTCTCTAGGACAGTGGTCCTCGGTGGTCTGTGGACCAACAGCATGAGCATCACCCAGAACCAGAAATGCAGATTCCCTGCCCCTAATCTGGACCTATTGAGTCGGATGCTTTGGGTGGGGCTCAGTGGTGTACTTTAATACACCCTCCAGGGGACGGCAGTGCATGGCCAAGTGTGGGGACCATGGTGTCAGGAAAGGGATCTGCAAATCCAAACTCAGGTTCCCATGGGCTGAGAAGCCAACAGCCACTTTCATCTGTGGCCCAAAGTGTCCAGACAAGTCAGGGGACTACCTAGGGTGAGAGCACTTTCCTTCCCACGATGGCTCCCTAGAAGTCACCTTTGTGCAGTTTGTTCCTGTTGCTGGGTTCACTGAGTAGGTATTTGTCTCCTCAGCCAAGACCACCCAGGATGAAGGTGGAAGGAAGGATGTTTTTCCATGTATCTGTCCAACAAGTCATATGAGGAAACTGAGGCTTAGTTACCCAAAGTCAGTGATAGAAGTTACAGGGTCAGAATTTGGACCCAGGTCTGTCTGCACCTAGAGCCCTTTTCCCACACCAGCTTGCATCCCCTGAGCTTGCACCCCTTTTTTTTGGGGGGGGGGCATCCTCAGGAGCACCAGGAGGATAGGGCCTGCCTCTGTCTGGGAGCTGGAGCCTTCTCTGAACTCTTGACCTTGCTGGGGGAGCCTCTAACTAAGCCTCCAGAGGCTGCACGGCAGGTCCTCTCCTCACTGTCACCTGCCATCAGCACAGCAGGCTCTGCCGGATGCTTAGGTTCCTGTCAGGGATGTGGCAGCTGCCAGTCAATTAAGCCACAAGCCTCAGCAGGCCTGAGTGATAGCCGTGGTGGTCAGGGTGCCAAGCAGACTGCAGGTGGAGGAGTTTCCCCAGCCCCCTCCTTGCCCTTTGTTTGGATGCCCCTCACCATCCCGGGCAGGGCCCTCTCCTCCCAGCAACCACTCAGCTTACCATGCATCCCCTAGTTCTATGGTAACCCAGATTAGCAAACAGACCTAGAGTTTTATAAATAGCTGAATGGCAGGCACAGAAGCTGTCCTGTGCAGCAAGACAGAACTTTAATTCCCTGCTTCTTGAGCCATTTCCTGAGATCCCAGGATGGAAATGACTTTAGTGCAGATAAAATCAAATGGCTCTTCACTTCTGTTTTGGGGCTGTCCACTTGGTCTCGCTTCTACTCTCGGGCATGTCTGTGTCACTCTGCTGCCCCTGCCTTCACTCAGCAGGGCTTCCAAGTCTGCTCCTGGGACATTTCCTGTTCTTGGAACAGCTGCACCAGCCTGGGGTACCCTCCTGCTACTTGATCCTATAGGGAGGTGTCCAGTGGCTCTGGGTAATTTTCAGATGACCTTGTTCCTCTGACGTCATTAGGGAGCTATTTTTAGCTTTGCTGTTTATGCCACAGAAGTTGGGCTGCAGTGGGGGAGAAGGAGGAGTGAAGGAGGGGCCAGGCTTGGCTTCCCCTTGTCCCAGGCTCTACCAAAGTAGGAACATTTATTCTTCGACATTTACAAACCACCTACTGAATGTCAGGCCCTGGAGCAGCCAAGTTGATTAAGTCTAAATATTCTTCACTCTCGAATTTATTTTTCTGTGGGCAATATTTTGTGTATTAGAGTGGAAATTAAACATGAGGGCTCCGGCACCAGACAGTTTGTGTTGAAATTCCTCCCCCACCCCACCCTCATTTACTTTTGAAACCTTGGGTAAGTTTCTCCTCAGTTTCCTCTTGGAAATGGAAATTGTTATGGTACCTACCTCATAAGATTAAAGGAGTTCATACCTGTGACTGGCACAGTAAATACACAATAACGCCAGCAGCTCTTACTACCAACCACGGTAGCACCACATAGTTTCATGAGGTACAGAGCTGAATGACACCTGGCCTGTCTGTTCAGAGTTGACATCTGGGCTCGCAGAGTGTCAGCTCTTGGGAGGGTGCATACAGCCGACACCAGTCAGAAGGAACACCTGCCACGGGAAAGCCTCAGCAGTGGCTCTCAATCCTGATATATCAGAATCTTCTGGGGGACTTTAAAAAAAAAAAAAATCTGTGCCCATCTCCAGATACTCTGATTTAATTGGTCTGAGCTCAGGGGGGCCTCCAATGACAGGAGCTACAAATGCTCTCAGGTGTTTCCAGTACGCACCTGGGCTGAGGGCAGCCCTGACTGTAGGATATGTGTCTGCGAAGCTCTGCACAGGCTGCGCCCTTGTGGCCTATCTAGACTGCCTCAAAGCTGGTCCTCTTCAAAGGCTCTCATGAGGTTTTCCAGCCACTGGCCTGGCAGTTCTCAAATTTGGGCCTGCACGAAAACCACCTGAAATGCTGGCCATAAGACAATACTGGGTCCCGCTCCAAGCAGTCTTCATTTAAAGAAGCTCTATGTGGGGGCTGGGGTTGTGGCTCAGCGGCAGAGCGCTCACCTCGCACGTGCGCGGCCTGGGTTCAATCCTCAGCACCACGTAAACATAAATGCATTGCATTGTGTACAACTAAAGTAAATAAATAAATCAAAAAAAAAAAAAAAAAAGAAGCTCTGTGTGGGGGCTGGGGTTGTGGCTTAGCGGTAGAGCGCTCACCTAGCACGTGCACAGCCCGGGTTCAATCCTCAGCACCACATAAGAATAAAGGCATTGTATACAACTAGAACAATTTTTTTTTTTTTTTTTTTTTTTTTAAGAAGCTCTGTGGGGCTCAGGCACGTGGTAATAGGGGCAGAATTATGAGTTCTCTGAGGGTCTGGGCCTCATCTACTGCTGGGAAGTCATTCCAGACCCTCAGTTCCAAAGACTGCTTTTGAAATCCCCTGGCATTTCATATCTTATTATCACTCTTCCCATTTTCTACCTGTTGATGTGTCCCTGTTGATGTTTTGATTTATTTAAGGGTCATTTTTTTTTAATATTTATTTATTTGCCTTAGTTGTACACAATGCATTCACTTTTACATGGTGCTGAGGATCAAACCCAGACTGCGCACATGCTAGGCAAGCGCTCTACCGCTGAGCCACAACCCCAGCCCTTAAGGGTCATTTTTTAAAAGTTGGAAAACCCAGGCAAATAAAGAACAGGAATCATCTCCATTCCCACACTTGTTAATATCATCTACATCTCCCCAGACATCTCTGTAACAAGAGGTTCTACTCCATGAATAACTTCACAATCCTTTTGTCACCTAAAATGCAATAGATGGTGATCTGTAGCCCTCCCCCAACTTCATCTCTTGTGTCTCCAAGGTGGCTGGTTTAGTCCTGCCCACACAGTACTAAGTAAATAAAATCCTACAATTTTAGAACAGGACAGTGTGTCCATTGGACTTCCAGAGAATTCTGTGTCCAATTTGCCACAGAGAATGCCCACAGATGTCTGCCCACCAGCCTTAGCAGCAAGGACAGGGCTGCTCTAGGGGACGGCAGCCTCACCTAGGGCTTTTCCAGTGACCTGAGAGGTACTGCCAGGACTCTGGACTCAGGGGCCCAAGGTGGGGGAGAGGGCCAGAGAACACAACTTGCCAACGACACCCGCGAATGGCTCTCAGGTCAGGACCAGGCTGGAAGTTGCAGGGGAGTTGGCTGCTCTCTTTGGAGTCAGAGAGGTCGTTGCTCAACTCCTTGGATTTTCCATCACAGTAGAGCAGGGAGAGGGTCAGGCGGGGAATGTCTCCTCTGAGCAGGTCCTTTTAAAGCCTCTTGGCTGGACCAATTTCCTCCCAGGAGCCAAGGAAACAGTGCCCGGGTGGAGTTAACCCCTCCACTGCTGACGAATTCTTAAGAGAAGTGGACGGGCCTGGGAGCCCAGGCTCCTGGAAGGCAGAGCTACCCAGGGCAAGAGGCCTAAGGAGCCGCGAACTCTGGCTGGAGAAACCTTTCCTCTGGCCTTGTTAAATCTAACAGACATAATTGCATCCTGCTGACCTTAATTCCCCTGGCTGGTTTAATTGGTCCTGGCATTGCCCCACTTCCTGTCCTGCTCCTGTAGAGGCAGAGAGTGTCTGCACAGCTGGTGTAGGGCGGGGAAGCCCCTTCTTAAGGGTGGGCAGGGGCTCTGGCAGCCCCTAGCTGGGTGGAGGAGGTTTCCCCGGTGCCCCACCCCTGTGCCTCCAAGGGAGTGCTGAGAAGCAGCTTGGGGACTCCCATGGAGCAGCTGGCTGGAGCAGGCAACCCCGGGGATTGGGAGCCAGGCTGGCCTCCCATCCCAGCAGAAGGCACTGGGGCGGAGCAGGCAGGCACAGCTGAGCCCTCTACCTGAGGCGTCTGCAGCATTATCGAGCCCCCAGTACCTGTGGCACTGTGCCAAGCACTCCACACACGTGCTGGCTAAACACTCCCAGCGCCTGGTGAGTGGGAGGCAGTGGGGCAGAGCAGTTAGGAGCCAAGTCTTGGGTTAGTTAGATGGTTCCAATCCTGATTCTGTGGATTTGCACTGAGACTCAGTTTTCCTGCTGCATCTATGAAATGGAAATGAAATGGCTCGTGTTTATACAGCACATACTGTGCTCCCCTGCACTGCCCAGAATGCTTTATAACCTTCCCCTGGGGCAGATGCTCATCTAGAGACCAGGACACTCTTAAAAGCCCTTGTCCAAGATCACAGTTATAGGTCACAGCTTCACTGACAGTATCACCCCTACTCAGCAGGAGTTTTGTAAAGATTAAAAGGATACTTGTTACCCCAGTACCTGGCCCATTTTAGTAAAAGTTCAATTAAGTTTGCATTATTTTTATTTGGGAATCGCAACAGAAACAAAAATAGTTTTAAAAAAGTCACTTATGTCATCCTAGTCTGGATTTTTGGTCTTTTCTGAGAGGCAGAGCTGGATTTGAATCTGGGTCGTTTGAAGTCACTCACTAAGCTCTGTGACTCTGGAGACAAACTGTTTACCCTCTCTGAGCATCCATCAGTCTCAGCATCTTCAAAATGCTCCTAGCTGGCTGCGGTAGCATCTGCCTGCAACCCCAGCTCCTCAAGGAGTTGAGGCAGGAGGATCTCAAGTTTGAGACTAGCCTGGGGACCCTACCTCAAAATGAAAATTTTAAAAAGGCCAGACAAGTGGTGCACACCTGTAATCCCAGCAGCTTGGAAGACTGACGCAGGAGGATTGTGAGTTCAAAGCCAGCCTCAGCAACCTCTGAGACCCTGTCTCAAAGTAAAAAATATAAAGGGCTAGGGATATGGCTCAGTGGTTATGCACCCCTGGGTTCAATACCTGGCACCAAAAAAATAAATAAATAAAAAGGACCAGGAATGTAGCTCAGTGGTAGAGTACCCAGTACCCGTGGGTTCAATCCCCAGTACTGATAGATAGATAGATAGATAGATAGATAGATAGATAGATAATGCTCTTGACACTTGGCCCTTAGAGTCCCTTGGGAGGATCTGGCAGTCAGTCCGGCCTGGCCCTTAGTGGCCCTCACTCAGTACATGACTGGTATTGATAACCATGATAATAACAAGGGGATGTCAGCAGTGGCCAGCACAGTAATCCCAGTAATCCCACCCCAGGGCAGATCCTCGCTGGTCACTCAGTTATTTAACAGTTATCAAACAGTGATTGGCAGGCACACTCTGTGCTGGGACACATGTGAGCATCCCGCAGCCCTGCCCAGATTGTCAGCCCACGCTGGATCAGCCTCGGGCACTGACAGGGGTTGGTTGGAGGGATGTATCCAACATTTTTTGAGCTGTACTAGAACTTGCTGCAGGAACAACCCAACAGAGGGCTAGGAGGTCCCACTCATAGACATGGACAGGAAACATTTCCATCTTCAGAATGCTATGAGTTCCACATGGGGTGACCAGCAGGCAGAGGGGTGGAGGCACATTCTGGGAAAAGTTTAGGGAGGAAAGAGGACTTTAAGCTTTGAAATAAGACATTCCTGCCTCAGCTACCTCTGCATGTGTGTGTGTGTGTGTGTGTGTGTGTGTGTGTGTTTTGCAGTGCTGGGCAATGAACCCAGGACCTTGCACAAGTGCTCTACCACTGAGCTACATCCTCTGCCATCCCTTCTTTAAGTGACTTTTTAGGTGAGCCACTAATTCCTTTAACTCTCCTTGTTCTCATCCAAAAAATGGGACGAATGCTGCCCAGCTATTATCAAGATGATGCGTAAAGATAAGATGTGCCTTGGTTTCCCCATCTGTAATAGCACCTACCTCCTGGGGTTGTTATGAAGATCGTGTAAGTTCAGCTATATAAGAGCACTGTGAATGTGGCCTGGCCTGTGACAGGTACTATGTGGGCATTAGTGACTTTGCTTCCTGGAAGAGGCAGGCTATCACCTGAACAGAGAAGCAGGGGAGCAGAGGCCAGGCCTGGAAAGGTTCTGGTTTTGGCTGGCTCATGTCAAGAACCTTTGACGAGCCAGACGCGATGGTGCACGCCTGTAGTCCTAGAGGCCCAGGAGGCTGAGGCAGGAGGATTGCAAGTTCAAAGCCAGCCTCAGCAACTTAGCGAGGCTCTAAGCAACATAGACCCTGTCTGTAAATAAAAAATAGAAGTCCTGGGGATATGACTCAGTGGTAAATCCCCCCATGCCAGGTTCAATCCCAAGTACCAAAAAAAATAAATAAATGAAACGTAATGTATTATCCCCCCGGGCGTTTTGCACACGGGATGGCATACTCTTTCTGCCATTCTGCACCTTACTTTTGTTTCCACCTGGGAAACAAAACACGTAGGTTCAGGAACGGCTTCCTCCATCCTTTTCACGGTTGTGGATTTCCTCACTGCCTAGGAGCGAGGCCTTCTCCCTCCCTGCTTTCCCTCCCTCTCCCATCTCAGGGCAGTGGCTGTTGCCTTTGTTGGACGGGGGAGCCGAGCCCATGGCGTGGGCGGAGCGGCTGGACAGTTTGCCACCGCCGGGATCTGGAACCCAGTGTCCTTTCCACAGCTTCGTCCCGCGCATTCTCAAGGGTGCCACAGAGAAAGCCGGGGTGGACAGCCCCTGGGCGAGGGAATGCTCCTCAGAGCTCGCTCTCCCCGTCTCAACTCCAACACCTCAGGCCAGGCTGTCCCTCAGGTCCCCACTGTGGTGAAGGGTCCTTGAAAAGACTCTGCCGGCTTCCTCCTTCCAGGTGGGTCACCACCTGGACCTGCGCAGGAGAGGGGCCCAGGGCACTGACCATCTCCCACGGCCGCTCAGCCAGCCTTCACCATCCCTTTTATCCAAAGAAAAAGCTTCCTGGCCTATGGACGTGTTGAGCAAGTCCCCCTGAGACAATTCTTACCCAAAGATGGTCCGAGTAGGTCCAGATGCCAGAGGCACTGAGCTGGCACTTGGGTCAGGTGGTTGTCCCTGGACCTTCTGAGGGACCTAGGAGTTGTAGCATGCAGGTGGCAGAGTCGGGCTGGGCCTGGGTGTAGTTTTGCCCTTTAGCCCTGCCTGAGAGCCCCTCTCCTTCCAGGGTCCCCCTCTGGTCTTGTCCAAGTCAGGGGTACTGGGCAAGGCCTGGGGAGAGGGCTGCTCTCCCAGGGCCCCAGGTGGCCCCTCCCTTTTCTCTTCCTGCTTATTCCAACACTATTCTCCCCACAGTAAGGCCGTGGGAAGAATGCCGTGTCCTCTGAACGGGGGCCAAGAGTGACAGGTGGTGGCAGCCCGAGCTACATGGCCCCTGGTGTAAGAGATCCTCTTCTCCGTCCCCGCCTCCACTGCCCGTGCCCCTGCCTCCGCCTCTGCCCACCAGGCCCAATCCCTTACAACCTCCCCAGAACTATTCCCGAGCAGCCGCTGCGAGACAGGCAGCCACCAGGTTGTCCCTCTCTGCTCCAGGTACGTCTCTACCCTCAAGTCAGCTGGCCTTGGCCTCCTCTGGCCACAGCCAGCCCACAGGAGGAGGTATTCAATAGCCCGACATACCTCACTCTTCTTTCTGCAGCTAGAAAGACTTGAGTTAGACAAGCAGAAGCACACGCCTCCCTACCTCATGGCGACAGAAAATGGAGCAGTGGAGCTGGGAATCCAGAGCCCGTCAACAGGTGCCAAGCTGGGGCAGGAGATGGAGGGAGGAGCTTGGGAAGGGGTGTCTGAATCCAGGGCTGGGCAGGTTCCTCAGAGGAGTTCTGTGCTGAAGTTTCTTTGCATGGCGCATTGGGACTCAGACATCAGCATGATCTCTGGGTAGGGTTGGGCTGGGTCCAGCGCCTGCAGGAAGCCCTTCCTGGAGAGACCAGGAGGTGTGAAGCCACCGTGGCTGGCTGTCGGGGACCCACCTACACACCTTAGGCAAGGAGTGAAGGGAGGGACAGCAAGGCCCACCCAAAGGGACAGAAGCCTCCCACAGCGGCCTCCGAGGTCCTGGCACCCATTTCTAGGGCCCACCAAACGGCCCCTAGGCCCGGTGGGGCCGGCATTTGCAAGCCATTTCCTGGGTGGAGACCGGGGCCCAGAGCTGGTCTGTGCCCAGCCTGACTGCAGGTCCTCATGGGCGTCACTCCTTTGCAGATAAGGCACCTACAGGTGCTGCAGGTGAAGGACCTCCAGCTGCAGAGAAAGACCCTGGTCCCCCAGACCCGAAGAAAGATCCTGATCCATCCACCCCGAAGGAAGAGACCAAAGCCCCCACCCCGGAGAAAGGGGAGGGTGTCCCTGTGCAACCCTCAACCAGCAGCCAGGGCCCCCAGGGAGAGGGCGATGGGGGGGGGGGGGCCCGCAGAGGGCAGTGCTGGGCAGCCGGCGGCCTTGCCCCAGCAGACTGCAACGGCCGAGGCCAGTGTCAAGAAGTCCAGTGATGAGCAGGGACCCTCGGGCAGACAGGGCCCTGAAGAGCCCAAGATGGGCAAGAAGGCAGCAGAGGGCCAGGCCGCGGCCAGGAGGGGCTCCCCGGCCTTCCTGCACAGCCCCAGCTGCCCCGCGACTATCTCCAGGTGAACACCTCTGCGTGGGTGTGGGGTGGGGACTGTGGCTCTGATCCCCGGGGTCAGGCTCAGGTCCCCAAGCTGGGCACGGATATCATCATCTTCAGTGCCGGGAAGGGAGTTCTGCTGTCCAGGTCCCTCTGTCCTGGGCATTGGCTTGAATATCTTGTCCCTGCACAAACTAGGCCTGGAATGTTGGATAGGAAATACCCCCAAAGACCGCCTAGGCTGAATTTTTCTTCCCTTTTCTAGGCATCTGGGGTCAAGAGTCCCCCTTATTCTATGGACGTGGGTCTGGCCAAGGGAGGGCTGAGACCTCAGGGGAAAGGATAGTCCTTCTTAATGTAGTTTTATTGGTATAATGTGAAAAGATGACTAGTAGACTGGTAGTAAATGCTAATACTTTGATAACCATAATGTAGCACAGGTCCCATGTTGCAATCAGTTGTGCACACCTGAATGCAAATGAGGTCATTAATGATATGGTGCCATCTACAATGATCACACCATATCAATCTGATAATCATGTAATAATGTCAATTTCATGGTCACAGTTTTTTTAAGAATCATGAGCTACTTAACTGGGTGAGGTGGCACGCGTCTGTAATCCCAGCTACTTTGGGAGGCTGAGGGAAGAAGATGGCAAGTTTAAGGCCAGCCTGGACAATTTATTGAGGCCCTGTTTCAAAATAAAAAAGAAAGAGGATCAGGGATGTAGCCCAGTGGTAGACTGTTTGGCTAGCATGCTGGAGGCTCTGGGTTCTATCCCCAGCGCTGCCTCCCCTTGCCCCCCAGCTATACAACCCTTTAGCTGTACCTACATGATATCAACAACCTCATTAATAGTTAGTAATGACCCGTTAGTGTGTTGATAGTCAAGGTAATGACCATTCCTTGATTTTGCACAAAGTGAATTTGGATGTATTTGGGGCAGGGGCGGGGTTGTGTCAGCTCCGCATTGCAGGTAAGCTTCTAGAAGGTGGGGCCCCCTGGGCCACAGGGTGGCGGCTGCTGCGAGCTTCAACTCTGTTCTCACTTTCTAGCTCTGAGAAGCCACTCGTGAAGAAGCCCCCAAGTGAGGTGTCAGAGCTCATCTTTGAAGGGGTGCCAGTGACCCCTGGCCCCACAGATCCTGGGCCAGCCAAGGCAGAAGGAGGGAAGAACATCCTGGCAGAGAGCCAGAAGGAAGCAGGACACAAAGCCCCAGGCCAGGCTGGCCAGGCTAAGGTGCAAGGGGACACCTCGCGGGGGATCGAGTTCCAGGCTGTTCCCTCAGAGAGATCCGAGGTGGGGCAGGCCCTCTGTCTGACAGCCAGGGAAGAGGACTGCTTCCAGATTTTGGGTAGGCCAGGGGCAGGCGGACTGGGGTTGCCCTGGAGGTGGGGGGTGGGAAGGGACCCATCAGTCCCAAGAGTCCCCATTCAGGGGGCTGAACTGCCCCGAGCCATGCCTCACCCAGGCCCACCAGACTGCATGCCACACAGCCTCAGAAGTATTCCCTTTTGATAGAAATGGAAGAGAGGAAACCCAAAAGCATGCAGTGAAGACAGCCTGACTCCAGAGCCCAATTTAGATTTTATTTTACTTTGACTAAAATGAAGTGAAAGCAAGGGGGGAAAAAAAATCAGGCAGGTTATTAGAGCAAGAACTTGCAGTACAGTGTAACGTGAGGTTCAATCTGTAAAAGGGCTCAAATGCCCGGCTTTGGTAAACTACAGGCTTGGGGGAAGAGTTTACGGGAGCCATAGAGGGTTCATGAGCTGAGAAGCACCGTGTCTGTGTGTGGGGACCAGGGACCAAGGAAGCTGTGCATGAGATGGGCAGGACAGTGGAGTGGCCTCCACAGGTGATTAGACAAGGAGCTGGGGGCGATTTTCAGTGGGCAGCAGAGAGCCCTGCCTGAGCGTGAGTGAACTTGGGGAGGGGGTGGAGAGGGAAAGGGCCCAGACAGGGGTGCTGCAGGGCTGGGGTGGGTGAGATGGGGTCAGGAGAGCCCAGTGTCCGGACGCCACCCGCCCCGCTCCCGGCCGAGGTGCCCTGGGAGACCCGCCAGCCTGCCTGGTAAGCGGCACAGTGCCACCCAGACTGGGTGGGAGGACCTGGCGGCTGGGCGGCAGCCAGCGGCCCTGCCTCCTGCCCCCAGCGGCGGCAGAGACCTCCGCCCCGCCCAGAGATCACATCCTCGGCGTGACGGGACCTGAACCACCTCCAAGGGCCGTCTGATTTATCACCGGCCGGCTTCCCTGCCGCCTCTTGCTATTTTTAAAGAGGTTTTCATTCCCGATGACTCAGCCGCCGGCCTGCCTGCAGGGCCCGCAGTTCCCCGTGTTGACGCTAGGTGGCGGCATCTCTCCACCGATCCGCTCCGCCACGGGTCGGGGCCGCGGGTGGCGCGATCAGCCGGGAGGGTGGGCAGGTCCCGCCACCAAGCGCGACTTTCAGACATGGCAGCCCCACTGTCTGGGATTCCACTTCATGGCTGCTGTACTGGTTGTTTTAATGGAAACAAAGATACTTCGGGATGGAGTCCTCACACCTTACAAAGTAGGAGGGCCCAGAAGTCCAATCAGCTCGCACATGGTCCTGCCCCTTCTGATAGGGGCAGAGGCCTTCCAAGGCCGTTTTAGGTGTCATGAAACTGGAAATTGGAAACTGGGCCCCTAGCGCCTCTCCTGGTGTCCCCAGTGATCATTCAGTGGGACCCAGGCAGGCCAGGAGGGTGGGGGCGGTGGCAGGGTGAATCCTCAGCAGCCCTGACACTGGCGTTCCCTCTGCCTCCGCAGATGATTGCCCACCACCCCCAGCCCCCTTCCCACACCGCATTGTGGAGCTGAGGGCCGGAAACGTCAACAGTGAATTCAGCTTGAACTTGAAGGAGGCGCTGGGAGGGTGAGAGCTGACACCCCAAACTGGGACCCAGAGGTGGGTGGGCCCCCAGCCCCCAGCCCAGACACAGCTCACTAGGGCACGGTTCAAGTAGACACGGTCACTTCTATGTGCCCGCACATGCAGAGGCTGTCCTGTGCTGATGTGCGTGACACTGTCCCTCTCACGGACACACCGGTGGTCATTCAGTGTAACATTCAGGAAACACACAGGACTTTCCTGTCTGTCTCCAGGACCACAGTGACCCTTCAGGGCAATTCCTGCTTGGTAACAAATCCTGGCTGGGTCTGGTACTGTCAAAGAGCCAGCTCCCTCCCTGTGGCCTGAAGGGCCCAGGGCTTGCCCAGCCTGAGCCTGGAAGGGTTGCATTCTGGGCCATCCTCCCCAGGAGCTGCCCTTTCTGAGCACAGCCTGATTCCAACAGCCTGCCTTCAGCCTGTGCCCGGCTTCAGGAGGGCAGCAGGGCTGGGTTGGGCCATTGTTCCTCCTCCCAGAGGAGGATCCAGAGTCACCATTGGGTCTGGGGCCAAGACAGGAGCAGTACACAGGGCCCTGCTGATCCCTGTGCCCTCCAGAGCCCCCTCACTCCCAGCTTCTTGTCTTTCAGAGGCAAGTTCGGAGCAGTCTGTACCTGCACAGAGAAAGCCACAGGCCTCAAGCTGGCAGCCAAGGTCATCAAGATACAGACCCCCAAAGACAAGGTAGTTGGGGAGGCTGGCTCTGAGGGGGCAGGGCAGTTCTTGGAGTGGGCACCTCTCACCTCCTTCTGCCTGCACTGCTGGACTGGGGCCTGGTGGGAAAACTCATTGCACTGAAAATGCCACACAGAGAGACAGAGGGACAGGCAGCTCTGCTGCAGGAGCCTGGGGCCCCTCACCACAAACCAGACTTTTCAGTTAGTGAACTTCTCTGGGGACTCCCCCCTTCCAGGCTTGGGCTATTCATGACCCCGGGTTCAGTTCAACCATACTGGTGAGGGTGGACTCTGGGCCAGGCCTGTGTTGGGCACTAGAGTCCCGAAGTACGTGGCTGTGGTCCCTGTCCCCAGGGAGCTGCCACCAAGGTGGAAGGGCCCAGTGTAGAGCTTTGTCTCTAGTCTCCAGCCTGGGCCCAGCACAGAGGCTGTGAGCAATGTTTGTCCCAGGAATGGGTAGCTGGGCCAGGTGGTGAGGTAGGGGCGGTGTGAGGAGGTGAGGGTGGCCTCCTACCCAGGTGTTCACAGCCACAACTCGGGAGAGCCAGGGCTCAGGAGTGCGGTCAGGGAGGCCCCTGACTCAGCGGTGGGTTCAGGGAGGCTTCCTGGACCAGCTTCTCCTGAGCAAGGGCTTTTCAGAATGAGATGTTCTGGAGGAGAGGGCAGGAAGAAGAGTTTAAGACAGAAGGGATTATGGGGTGTAGCTCAATGGTAGAGCACCCACCTGTACAAAGCCCTGGGTTCCATCCCCAGCATAGGGGAGGAGAAAGAGGAAGAAGAGGAGGAGGAGGAGGAGGAGGAAAGGGACCACAATAGGAAAGTAAGGACCAAGTACCAAGTACCAGAAATAGCAGGGGTGCTAAGAAGTGAGATTATGATGTTTTCAGCACAGGCAACCGGGTGTTGCATGTGCAAAGGCCCAGAGCACAACAGGTGCACACGGAGCAGCTTGGAGCACAGCAGCCCTTCATGGCTCTAAGCACAGTGGGAAGGAATGCATTTTTTTGTTTTGTTTTTGGTACTGGGGATTGAACCCAGAGGCGCTTAACCACTGAGCCACATCCCCAGCCCTTTTTTTTTTTTTTTTTTTTTGTATTTTATTAGAGACAGGGTCTCACTGAGTTGCTAAGTGCCTCGCCATGGCTGAGGCTGGCTTTGAACTTGTGATCCTCCTGCCTCAGCCTCCCAAGTGCTAGGATTACAGGTGTGCGCCACCACGCCTGGCTTGTGTTCAAAATTAAATCTCAGCCAGCACGGTGGCGCACGCCTGTAATCCCAGCTCTTGGGAGGCTGAGGCAGGAGGATTGTGAGTTCAAAGCCAGCCTCAGCAATGGCGAGGTTCTTAGCAACTTTGTGAGACCCTGTCTCTAATAAGATACAAAAGAAAGGGGGCTGGGGATGTGGCCCTGAGTTCGATCCCTGGTACCAAAAAAAAAAAAAAAAAAAAAAAAAAAAGGCTTCCTTTGAGGAACAATGGATTTGAGATCCTTCTCAGTCCTCCCAGGGAACAGCAGGTGGGCAGCTGATGTCTTGAATGTGTTGCTGGAGGACGTGTTCAGAGGCAGAGATGTGTGTTTGGGAATTGTTCCCTGCATGCAATGGACAGTTGTGACCTCGATGTGGACTTCCAAAGAGAGATCTTGGGAAGGGGAGAGGAGGGGGCACAGAGGCCAGCAGGGAGGAGGCTGGGCAGTGGTCCAGGCAGGGACCCACAGGTCCGGCCAGGTGAGGTCTCGGGGCTGGAGGCAGGGAGTGATGTGCTTGGCTGGTCCCCAGGAAATGGTGATGCTGGAGATCGAGGTCATGAACCAGCTCAACCACCGCAATCTGATCCAGCTCTACGCGGCCATCGAGACCTCGCACGACATCATCCTGTTCATGGAGTAGTGAGTGCCAGCCGGGGGCGGGGCGGGGGTGGGTGCGGCAGCCCAGCGCGAGCCTGTACCTCGGTCTGTGCACGCAGCATCGAGGGCGGGGAGCTCTTCGAGAGGATCGTGGATGAGGACTACCACCTGACCGAGGTGGATACCATGGTGTTCGTCAGGCAGATCTGTGACGGCATCCTCTTCATGCACAAGATGAGGGTCCTGCACCTGGACCTCAAGGTACTGGGCGGGGCCTCCCCAAAGGGGCGGAGCACTAACCACTCACAACCCAACGTCCTTGTTGTCCCCAGTTGTCTTCCACCCCCATTTCCATCCATCGTTCCAGTAATAGATTCAAAGGGCTATTGGGTACTTACTAAGTCCAGGAGCTGGGGGTCCTGTGACTCCAGTTTTCATGGAACTTCTAGTCCAGTACTAAGTATTTGCTAAAGGATCTTTATTTTTTATTGTTTTGATACTGGGGATTGAACCCAGGGGTGCTTTACCACTGAGCTACATCCCCAGTCCTTTTTATATTTTATTTAGAGACAGGATCTTACTGAGTTGCTTAGGACCTCGCTAAATTGCTGAGGCTGGCTTTGAACTCAGGATCCTCCTGCCTCAGCCTCCCAAGCTGCTGGGATTACAGGCATGCGCCTCTGTGCCTGGCTGCTAAAGGATCTTCTACAGTCCTGTGAGCCCCAGGCTTGGTGTCTCACACATCCAGGTGACTAGTAAGAGGTGCTGAAGCACCTGCTTCAGTGTTGGCCTGTGATAGGTACTATGAACGCTTGTTCATTTATTCAAAAGCAACAAATATGTGTCGAGGGCCTGCTGTATGCCAGGCAGCATTCCAGTGGTGGAGATCTAAGGCTGAACCAAATAAATACCAACCCTTGCCCTCTTGCAGCTTACCAATGAGCATATTGTCCAGGCACCAATGCAGGAGAGGTGGGTGCCACCATCAGTTTAATGGAAGATATTTATATCCCTTTCTGACTTGGCTCAGTACCAGGTACATAGTAGGTCAGGGAGGGCACCTGGATTTCATGTATCATATCAACTCCTGTCGGCTGGTAGTGGCCTGGAGCTTAGTGACACCTGCTCAGGTGTGGAGTAGGGAGGGACAGCAGGAGTGCCAGGTACCCACCAGCTTTATGGCAGGTGCTGACATGTGTGGGATAAGTGGTGAGGCTGGCAGAGGAAATGAAATATTAATGCCAAGGTGCGTTAGTGCCACCGGCAGGGTGGATTTCATTCATTCCCTTGATAAACACATGCTGAGTACCTGCTATGGGAAGGGACTGTCCTATAGCAGGTTAGACTACCCCTAACACAGGCCTTGCCATTGGAACCACAACGGACAGAATACCTGTCCCAGGGAACCTACAGATTAGTGGTGGAAATGGATATTCATACCATGACTAATAATAACTATAATAACTAGTATCATAAACCATCCAGAATGTATGGCGGCCTGGGGGTATAGCTCAGTGGTAGAATATGTGCCTGAAATGTGCAAGGCTCTGGGTTCAATCTCCAGCACTGCAAAAAGAAAAAAAAAAAAAATGCTTAGGAATGGTTACTATGCTGGGTGCAGTGTCACATGCCTGTAATCCCAGTGGCTCAGGAGGCTGAGGCAGGAGGATCGTGAGTTCAAAGCCAGCCTCAGCAACTTAGCGAGGCCCTAAGCAACTCAGTGAGACAGGGCCTAAATAAAACAGAAAAAGGGGCTGGGAATGTGGCCCAGTGGTTAAGGGTCCCTGAGTTCAATCTCCAGTACAAAAAAAATGAATGAATAAAAAATAAGAAAGAAATGGTTAATACAGTATATACATATATATCCATAAAATATTAAATGTGTTATGGAAAAATGCACAAGAATAATGAGGAGGGCTGAGGTTTGTGGCTCATTGGTAGAGTGCTTGCCTAGCACGTGTGTGGCCCTGGGTTTGATCCTCAGTACCACATAAAAATAAATAAATAAAATAAAGGTATTATATACAACTACAACTAAAAAATAAATATTAAAAATAAAAAGAAAGAGGGCTGGGGTTGTGGCTCAGCCATAGAGCGCTTGCCTAGCACGTGCGCAGCCCGGGTTCGAGCCTCAGCACCAAGTAAACTTAAATGCATTGCATTGTGTACAACTAAAGCAAATAAATAAATATTTAAAAAAATAAATAAATAAAAAGAAATAAAAGAATATTGAGGAAACCACAATCTGCCTCTTGCCTGTGAGAGTGGAGTCAGGCAAGACCCAGAGCCTTCGAGGTCGGAGTGGGTAGGCAGAGGCTGCTCTGTGTCAGACACGACCTGAGCGGTTGTGTGACCCTTCCATCCGCTTCTTGGGCCACACGTAGTGAGAGGTGCCCTATCACTTTCCTGCTGATGATGAGGGAGGAGGAGGGCAAGGAGAGGGCTCCCCGGGGCCAGGGTGGGCGTGGGGTGTTCAGGAGACCGCGGGGAGACCCTCAGAGAGGGATGGAGGGCCTGGGCCCATCTGATTTACTGATGGTTTGAGTGGGGGCAGGGTCAGGAGAGAATTGGGGTGATTCCAGAGTTACTGGGGGCAGCTGCTGCCTGTGTGGGGACATTGGAGGCCTGCCATTCCCCTCTGAAAGCCAGTTGCTTTGGGGAATAGAACAGGATCCCCCAGCAATACACACTGCCCCAGGGGAGGGTGAACCTGCAGTGTGGTTTTGCAGGATAACAATAAGATTTTCATCAAAAAAGTGTGTTGCCAAGATCAAGAGAGTGGGGTGCACCCCAGCCTGAAGGGACCTCTTGTGTGTGGCCTGAACATCTCCAAAAGGAGGTTTGAGTCGGCTTCTTCCCTCAAATGCCCGGAGCCTGGGGCCTTTCTTTTCCTTGTCCTGGTGGGAACCGTGGAGGTCATCTGTGTCTGGCTGAGTGAGACATTGATTCTGCAAAGGCCTCAGGAAGCATTTGGTTACAGGCCTCGAATCAGATGCCCACAGAGACCAAGTGACAGAATCCTGTGCAGCAGGCGGGTTGGGTGGCGAAGACCCTAGGGGGACCAAGGGGTCCTGTCTCCCTGTACTGCACGAGGCCCGAGTGGCGGGGCCTCCCGCCTGCAGGAGCTGCTGGGTTTTGTGTGGACCACGGGGAACCTTCGCGTGTCTGCCCTGCAACTCGGCTTGGCCCTGTGTCGTTGTCGTGTTCTAGGAAGAGGATTTGGGCCGGAGGGGCTTCCTCCACACCTCACCTGAGCTTGACAAGCAAATTTCCTCTGAGCCTTGTCTGAGCACCTACTGAATGCTTTGGTTAGACACTGATGGTGGGGACCAAGGAGGCTGGGAGAAGATGGTCCCTGCCCTGGACCCAACCCACACCCCTACCCTGTAGAGTGGACCAAGGGACCTCGTTGGCTGGCGAGGACATCAGGAGGCCAGTGCTGAAGCCTGGCAATCCAGGGCTCAGGTCTTGGTTCTGTCACCTATTTGCTGGGCCACCATGGCACCTTGAGTTTGAGCCTCAGTTTTCTCAGCCATAAAGTGGGGTTAATGGTAGCGGTGTCTCAGGGTAACAGCCTAGAGCCCTGGGCTGGTGTTTTCTGGCTTGGGAACTCTGGCACTCCACACCTGGCCCTGACTTCCCACCCGGGCACACCTCCGTCCTCTGCAGAATTGCTAGGACGATGTTCTTTCGTGGGCTTAGAGGGAGGGGAGTCCCACCCAAGCCCACCAAGTGTTCACCAGATTCGAGGCTTCCTATGAGTCCCCCTGGGGGTCTCAGTGCCCTTATCTGCAGGGGCAGTCGGGATGGAGGGTCTCTGACAGCTGCCCACACTGGCAACCTGGGCCTCGTGTCAGAGAGCCTGGGTCTTGGGTGGACCTGGAGGGAAAGAGTCAGAAAGTAGGATCAGAGGCCAATCCAGGTCACCCCCTGTCTCCGCAGCCAGAGAACATCCTGTGTGTCAACACCACGGGCCACCTGGTGAAGATCATCGACTTTGGCCTGGCACGGAGGTACCCCTGGGTGAGGGGATGGCAGGGCCAGCCTCTGAGCGGGCAGGGCCAGGGCAGGGAAGAAGGTGTCCACGAGCAGGCTGGGGCTCTGAGTTCTTGACCTCACCCCCAGGTACAACCCCAACGAGAAGCTGAAGGTGAATTTTGGGACCCCAGAGTTCCTGTCACCTGAGGTGGTGAATTATGACCAGATCTCGGACAAGACGGACATGTGGAGTCTGGGGGTCATCACCTACATGCTGTGAGCCCCGAGGGAGGGCAGGGCTGTGGGGCTGGTTGGGGTACACGGGAGGGGCAGCAGAGGCCGAGGTGGGCCTCGGGGTCCTGGTGAGGTGGTCCCACCCACTGGGAGAACCAGGAAAGGGGCTTTTGTACCCATTTTGTAGATGGAAAAGCCCAGGCCCCCAGAGACATAGCATCTCAGCCCAGGGTGCTGGATGACAGGTTGCAGACGACCCGGGCGGGGCAGGGGCAGTGGATATTTTTTCGTGCACTCACCACCGGGCCTAGCACTCGTCCTTCCTCATCTTCCCTGGGAAGCTGGGATGATTATGCCCATTTTTCAGATGAGAAGAGTGAGGCTCAGAGAGGGGAAGTGACTTGCCCAAAGTCACCCAGCCAGATTCAAACCCAGGTCTGTCCCACTCGGGAAGCTGGGGGTCTTTCCAGCACATGATGGGCCTCCGAGGCTCTGCCCACCCCCTGCCCACTCTGCAGGTCCAGTCTCACCTCGCGGTCCCCTGCCACCTCTCTCCTCCAGGCTGAGCGGCCTCTCCCCATTCCTGGGAGATGATGACACAGAGACCCTAAACAATGTCCTGTCTGCCAACTGGTACTTTGACGAGGAGACCTTCGAGGCCGTGTCGGACGAGGCCAAGGACTTTGTCTCCAACCTCATCGTCAAGGATCAGGGGTGAGCCTCGCCCGGGCTGTGGGCCCTGCGTGCAAGCTCAGTGTGAGTGTGCCGGGAGTGCGGGAACCCTGCCACCGTCACCTAGCTGATGCCCTCCCACAGGGCCCGGATGAGCGCTGCCCAGTGCCTCGCCCACCCCTGGCTCAACAACCTGGCCGAGAAAGCCAAGCGCTGTAACCGCCGCCTCAAGTCCCAGATCTTGCTGAAGAAATACCTCATGAAGAGGCGCTGGAAGGTACGCGGGCCGGTGGAGGAGGTGGAGGAGGTGGAGGAGGGCGGGTGCGGGGCGGGAGGAGTCCCGGTGCCAGGTCCCGGGCCCCTCCAGCCCCGCCGTGGCGGACTTCCTTGACCAGGCCTGGCCTTGTCTGGGAAACAGGGCTGGCTCCTGCCCAGGAGTGGAGCCCTCCACCCACCCCTCCATCCTGGGGAGGGCACATCAGGGGCAGGGGCTCAGGAAAGTGTCTCACAGTGTGCTGGGCTCATATTCCAAATGTTTATCAAGCGGCTACTACTTCTAGGCATCAGGATGCAGCAGTGGACAAGAGAGACCATGGTCCCAATCATTGTGGACTTACCTTGGGTGGAAAATGGAGGGGTGTTGGAATGGTTTAAGGCTGGACTCTAGGAAAAAATGAGGCACTCAGCAGGGCCAGGAGAGAGGTGGCACTTATAAATGAGGAGTCAGGGAGGGCTCACTGAGAAGGAGTATGGGAAGAGAGACTTCTTGGAAGTATGGAGTGAGCTGTGCCAGTACTGAGGGAAGAGTCAGTGCAAAGGCCCTGTGGCAGAGGCAGCTGGTAAGTTCGAGGAGCAGGGAGGAGGCTAGTGTGGCTGAAAGAAGAGTGAGTGAGGGGGTAGGAATGAGGTCAGGGAGAAACAAGGGGACAGGAGATAGAGGGACTCATAGGCCACCACAAGAGGATTTTTACTTAGAGCCACTGGAGTGGTCTCAGCTCTGGCCTGGCTGACTTAATCTGATGAATGAATGGAGGAAGGAGTCCTGTGGCTGGTTTAGGCAGTCTCCACCCCAATCTCTGGCCCTCCTGGAATGAAGGGGACCTTGAAAGGATGCTCAGCGTCTTCACCGTGTCTCCCTGACCCCTCTTCCTCCTTCTCCCCTAGAAAAACTTCATTGCTGTCAGCGCTGCCAACCGCTTCAAGAAGATCAGCAGCTCAGGGGCACTGATGGCTCTAGGGATCTGAGCCCCGGGGGCAGCCGAGGCCTGGACGCAGCCGCACAGTGGCCAGGGCTGAGGCCACACAGTCCAGAAGGCCGGAGAAGGCAGGCCAGATCCCTGGGCGGGCTGGCCAGGACGAGGCTGCGCCAGGCTGGGAGGCTCGGGGCTCCCCACGCCCCCACGCAGTGATGCTTCCCCGACCTGAGCCGCCTGGGAGTGTGGCCCAGATCCACCCTGCTAACGCCTCCCCGGACAGGCTCCGGCCCTTCCGACAGCCACCCCCAGGCCCCACCGAGGGCTGCTGCAGCCGCTCCTCGTCCCCTCCCTGGCTCCCTCCTCTGAACTGCTGCCCTGGCGGCCCCTGCTCTGCCCCACCTGGGCATCTCCGGCCTGGGCTTGCTTCTGGCTGGGGCAGGATGGCTGGGGGTCCCACGTGCGTGTGGGGCTTCTGCGGCCACGGACAAGGCTCCTGGAGGGGCAGGAAGGCAGCCTCCAGTTCCTCAGGCCCAGCTGCCCCAGGAGACAGCAGGCTCTGTGAGAGAGGACCTCCATGCCCGCCACCCCCCACTCACCACAGATAAGGCCTCGCACACACCATCTGGCCCGACCCGGCCCCCACCCACCTTCTTGTGACCACCAACACACAGGAACTGTGTGAGAGGGGGGACGCCCCGCCCAGGCCTGGCAGGGGGCGGGAGAGGCCTGGGGGACATAGGAGACCACCCCCGAGCTTGCCTGAGGGCCAAGCCTGCCCCACCCGGCCACTCTGGGCCCACCCCAGGGGGGTCAGATGCAGGGGTCAGCAGGTCCAGGAGGAGTACGAAGGTCATCGGGCAGCCCCCAACCTGCTCTCAGCTTGTGCCTTGTAAATAAATGTACAGGTTGGACGTGGACGTGGCTCCTTCCCTCGGTGTGGCCGCGAGTGGGCGCTCTCCGACATCTATCCATGCACAGAGCTGCCCCTGAGGGCTCAGGAGCCAGCCCACGGTGCACAGTCTGGGCAAGAGGCGTTCCTGCTTTGCACCCCAGGCTTCTCACCTGCGGCAGGAAGGTCACGGCAGAGGGAGGTCACAGCAGGGGGAGGCCACAGCAGCAGCCAACATTGATTGGGTGGTGATGATGGCTAGGCTCTAGTTAAGTGCTTGCATATATGTTATCTCATTATTCCTCACAGCGAGATATCAGGTAGTTATTATTTCTGTTTCACAAAGGGAAACTGAGGCAGAGATGCTGAGGCAGGGGTAGGATCTACTGCAAAGGGTGGATGATGGCTGCATGGGGATAAAGCACCAGGGGCGTGGCACAGATAGTCGTCATCGTCTTCTTCTCTTCTTCTTCTTTTTCTCCTTCTTCTTCTTCTTCTTCTTCTTCTTCTTCTTCTTCTTCTTCTTCTTCTTCTTCTTCTTCTTCTTCTTCCTCTTCTTCTTCTTCTTCTCCTCCTTCTTCTCCTTCTTCCCCTCCTCCTCATCTTCCTCTTCTTCCTTCTCCTTCTCTTCCTCCTCTTCCTTCTTCTTTAAGTTTTGGTGCCAAGGATTGAATCCAGGGGTACTTAACCACTGACCCACATCTCCAGCCCTTTTTGTATTTTATTTAGAGAAAGGTCTCACTGAGTTGCTTAGGGCCTCGATAAGTTGCTGAGGCTGGCTTTGAACTCACGACCCTCCTGCCTCAGCTTCTGCAGCTGCTGGATTATGGGTGTGATCCCTGCAGCCAGCACAGGGAGGTGTTCTTCTCTTTGCTTGTCAGATGAGGAGACAGGTTCAGAGTGGGGAAGGAGCTTGAAGGTGAGTCAGGGGCTGGGGCTTGAAATGGACTCTTTCGCCTCCCAGAACAAGGCTCTGCCCATGAGCTCACCCTGCTTTTTACAGGAACAAGGCAGGAAGCAGGGTCTCCAGGGGTTGGCCAGCAGGCATGGTGGCCTGGGGTGCCCTGTGATGATGGGGGCTTCCAGGGGACCCAGGGGAGAGTAGGCTCTCTGCCCCCCCTTCCCCCCACCCCACCCCACCCCCGTGCCAGGCCAGCCATGCAGGGCAGGAGGGCCAGACCTGATGGGACACAGTCTTCCCAGCTGAGTAAGAGTGGTGCCAGCCTTCAGGGGCTCAGAGGCCCCCCCAGGAGTGGTGGAGACGCAGGCAGTTCACACACAGCGAGCCCCGGGTCCCCGCCGCCTGGGCACTTGCACGACCAGCGCGTGCGTGCTCTGCTCCTTTCCTGGAGCCTCGGGGAGCCTCTGCCTCTGGCCTGGGTCACACAGGTGTGGGTGGTGGAGCCGGGATTTGTGCCCCACCTGAAGTAGACCCTGCTCTTCGCCGAGGCTCCGCCTGCCTCCTGAGCAACCTTGGACTTGACCCTGGAGGAGACCATAGCGTTGGTTCCATCCCTCTCCAAACACGGGCCTGGAGGATGCAGCCAGGTGGGGGCCGAGTCCCGCTGTGGCAGGTGCTCTGCGGGGTGGGTCTGGGGGACTTTGGGACCTATGGTTGGGCTCTGTGGGGGAGGTGTGCTTGTGGGTGGGGCCCCGGGGCCAAGGAGCCTGTCCGTCCCTCCGCCTGCCACCTGCCAGCTGGGCCAGGCCTGTGGTTTCCTCTGAGTGGTTCTTTCGGCCTCGCTGGCCCCCACCCAGGCTGAGCCTGGGCCACACAGCTCGATGATGAGGGATGAGTCACCTCATGGGGGGAGGGGAGGAAACGATGTCCAGCCAGCGCAGAAATTCAAGGCTCAGATCCAGCTGGGGAAACCAAGGCCCAAAGCGGAAATGTCCCTCATCAACCATTCTGACACTGGGACTAGAACCCAGGCCTCCGGACTCCCAGCACTGACCTCAGTTTCTTCCTTTGTAATGTGGCCATGGCAGCCTCGGCTCTATGAATCTAAGGCCATTAGGATAGTGAGGGATGGGCTGGGGTGGGCATTCAGCATATTTCACAGGTAAGGAAACAGGTTTCAGAGAGGGAAAGTGACCTTCCCAAGGCCACACAGCAAATTAACAAGTCCCGGGCAAGAGGCCAACCCAGGACCACAGCACAGGGCTGATGGCTCCCCCAGCTCCATCTCCTCCCAGGAATACATCTGAGAAAGCTCTTTGGGATTATTTGGGGGCCTCTTTGGGCCTCCCCTGCTCCTTGGAGGAAGAGAATATGGGTGGGAAAAGAGGATTTCAGAGAGGTTTTGTTCTCTCTGTGGCCACAGAGCAGTCAGGCGTGAGCTGGGGCCACCTCTTGGGAGGCTGGGGCCACCTCTTGGGAGGCTGGGCCCCGACCCTCTCAACGAGCTCTCATCCCTGGTGGCCACGGGAAAGAAGTCTTTCCACTCTGGGAGCTGCCCTGGCGCAGGGAGGAGGGCTCTGGCTGGTTTGGGCCAAGCTGGAACTAGGACTGAGCAAGGGTCGGGGCCAAGGCTCTGTCCCTGGCGGTTCCCAAGGTGCCAGGCTGTGAACTGCCCTCTTCCTTGTGTGATTCACTTGGCCCACACGCCAGGACGGGGGCTCCTCCTGCAGTGTCCATCTCCGTGTCCCCTGCGAGGTGGGCTGTGCTGCTATGGTGTTTCCCCAGCGCAGGTCCCCAGCCCCCCGCCTCGTGGGCTAAGAAGGGTTAACACCCTCAGTGGGCCTGCCCTTCCCAGCTGGTCCCAGCCCAGAAAGCTTTCCTCCAAGACCATTTCCTGCCTCTGGGCCTTGGCCAGGCCCACAGTGACCACCCCCATGGGTCTGGAAGCCACTGAGGCCACATCTGGTTTGGATTACACCCGGACTGGTGACGTTGCCTTTTCCTGTCTGGGTCTAGTGGCCTTGAATTCCACCAGCCACCTTGGACCCAACCAGGCAGTGGTGGGAAAAGATTCAGTCGGTGTCAGGGCGGCCCTGAGGGTGTGAAGTGGCTGGGGCTGTCCTGAAGGATGTGCCCAGCCAGCCCACGCTCCTACCTGGGCAGCCGTCTCTGCACCTTCCCTCCCCCTTCTCTTCTCTTGAATGGGTGGTATTTATGGAGCACCAGGCACTGTAGGGCTTTTGTATAAGGTGCAGCTGGAAATAAGTCTGGAGAAGTTGGGAAGACGTTTGGAGGGCAGGCTGACTCAGGGCAATAGGGAGCCATGGAAGGGTTTTGAGCAGAGGAGGGACATGATCACATTCATGCATTAAAAAGGATTCCTGCATCTAGGCAGGTCAGTGAATGGAGACTGAAGGCAGGGAGAGCAGGGGAGGTCAGGCGGTGTCTTTTCATGAGGCCACTGAGGTTGAGAACCAGAAAGTATCAAGCTCAGCCATCTCTAAGCAGACAGGCTGGGAACAAGTGACTGGATTCCAGGTCAAACAGAAAGGATTCAAATCTACTTATTGGTCCTCTCTAAGCTCCGGTTCCTGTCTGGAAAGGTGGGTAATAATAGTCCCTGCCTCCCAAGGTCAATGCCAAAGTTGCATGAGGTGTGTAGACGGAGCCTGGTACAGGCTCCCGAGCCCGTTTGTCACACAGCTATTGCTTGAGCCCCTGCTATGTTCCAGACACCGTTCTAGGTGCTGGGGACAAACAGGGAGTAGCTAAGAGCCCGGCTGGGGTGGAGCTTCTTCCCCAGGGGGCAACTGACCGCAGAAATGAAGTTAGAACGTGCTCTTGGGGGAGAAGAGAGGATGTGCGGCCAGGGAGGGCTTCCCCGGACACGCTGAGCCGAGACTGAAGAAGGTGAAGGAGAGGACCTCGTGGGTCTGGAGGAAGGCTGGTCCAGGCAGGAGGAAGAGCAAGGCGAAGGCTTGGAGGGTGAGCGGGTGGAGCCAGATCCCAAGGCCTTTCCCCACAGGGGCTGTTGCTCTGAGTGAGACAGGCCCTGGGGGGCTCTGGGATAGAATCCATGGTGACCAGGACTTCAAGGATGAAAGGAACTGGTCAGCTGAAGCTTGCGTCCTTAGGTGGAGACAAACATGAATGTGCATGCAACAGGGGCCACCAGATGGCAAGGAACAGGGGCAGAGAGGGGAAATGGCACCAGGGTATCTGATCAGACCAGGGTGTGTGGAGCCTCCTCCTGGGAGGTGGTATTTGACTCAGGCTCTAGATTTTAAGAAGTTGCCAGAAGGAGGCTGAGGCAGGAGGATCACAAGTTCAAGGCCGGCCAGGGCAACTCAGCGAGACCCTGTCTTACAAATACACAAACAAAAAGGACTGGGGCTGTAGCTCAGTCCCTGGGTTTGATCCCTAGTACCACAAAAAAAAAAAAAAAAAAAAAAAAAAAAAGGAAAAGGAAAAGAAAATTTAAAAAAATGTAAAAGCCGTCCAGTGGGAGGAACATTCCAGACAGAGGGAGCAAGCAGGGTGCAGCCCTCGAGATGGAAGGAAGCTCAGCAGGGAGGAGGCTGTCCGCAGGGAGCAGAAGGGCCAGCCTCTCTAGCGCCCGAGTGGGACCAGTGGGACCTCGGACTGGCTCTGAGGACTTCCTCCAGCCCCACCAGCTGCCTCCCTGAGTCACCACCCAGTTACCAGCAGGATGGGGACAGGGGACGAGGCAGCTCTGGACCTCCAGGGATGTGGTCTTTGCCATGTGTGAAGGAAGGGTCAGAGAGGACTGGCCCAGGGCAGGAGGCCCTCCAGTGGAGTTGTTCTTTTTTTTTTTTTTTTTTTTTTTTTTTTTGGTACCGGGGATTGAACTCAGGGGCACTCAACCACTGGGCCACATCCCCAGCCCTTTTTCGTATTTTATTAGAGACAGGGTCTCACTGAGTTGCTAAGTGCCTCGCCATTGCTGAGGCTGGCTTTGAACTCGTGATCCTCCTGCCTCAGCCTCCCAAGTGCTAGGATTACAGGCGTGCGCCACCGCGCCCGGCTTGGATTTGTTCTTAATCCTGATTTCACTCCTGTTGACCAAACTGTACACACAGTATGCAGGATGGGACTTCCCACATACGGTCCTCGGGGTAGGAATCATTACCCCCATTTCACAGATGAGGAAAAGACTCAGAGAGGTGAATCTACTGGCTCAAGGTTGCACAGCAGAGAATTGGAGAGGCCAGAAATTGAGGCAGCCGGGCGCGGTGGCGCACGCCTGTAATCCCAGCACTTTGGGAGGCTGAGGCAGGAGGATCGCGAGTTCAAAGCCAGCCTCAGCAATGGCAAGGCACTTAGCAACTCAGTGAGACCCTGTCTCCAAATAAAATACCAAAAAGGGCTGGGGATGTGACCCAGTGGTCGAGTGCCCCTGAGTTCAATCCCCGGCACCACAAAAAAAAAAAAAAAAAAAAAAAAAAAATTGAGGCAAACCTTGTTCTGACTATGTAACAGTTGGAACCCTCTGCGTCCTGTCCTCCTTCCTCCATAGCAACCAGACACCACCCAGGTGGGGGGTAAGTCAGGTTAAGGGGGACATGCCCAGGACCCAAAAACCTCTTTATTCCACTTAACAAACACTTCAAGTGCAATTTCCCGGTGCCAGTCCCTGCACTAAGCACCTGGCAAATAGTAACTCATGTGACCCTCCCAACCCCACGGGCATAGGTGCTATGTCCACATTTTACAGATGAAGAAAACACAGAGAAAAGGCATCACTTGCCCAAGGCCAGGCAGCTAGAAGCAGTGGAGCCGGGGTGGAGCCCAGTCAGGCCTGGCAGCTGGGGCTGGGGGCCACGGGAGCCTGTGTGGGGCAGGGGTGTCTGGCCGAGGCCTGGGCTCCTGGGTTCCTGCACACCAGGCCGACGGACACCGCCTCCCCGGCTTCCTCATCACTGTGGCAGCCTCCTGCGCCCCACCCTCTGGGGGAGAGGGTCCCCCGCCCGGCCAAGGCACTGTCTGGGGTGTGGGAAGGAGCCCTAACCCTGGGCCGTGGAATGCCATAAACCAGGGAAGGAAGCGGGTGGGCGGGAGAGCAGCCCAGAGCGAGAGATAAGAGGCGGTGGAGGAGTTTCTGCGGAAGGCCGGGCCTGTGGGCAGGGTGGCCTCCCGGCCGGCGGGGAGTCCTCTCAGCAGGTGAGGAGCTTCCTGACCGTCCTTGCTTTGAAGGGAAGGGGCCTCCTCCTTCCTGGAAGCCTATGTGGGGTCAGAGAGGGGATTCAGAGACAGGGCGGGAGACGCCCGGCCAGATCCGATACTCCAAGAATCTGAGCTGCTGTGATTAAGAACTCTGGAATATTCCTAAATACTACCAATTCTACCATTTTAGGATTTGGTTCAGGCTCACTCTGAGAGGCCGCTCAGGATCCTTTTTTTTTTGCTCAACCTGTGAGGAGGAAGGGGCCCTGGGGTCCTCGCCTGGGAAAGACAGGCCTCCAGGGCACCCGAGGTGGAGTCAGACCCAGTGGCTCCCACCGTCCCCTGAGAGCCATGCCGTGAAGGCAGCAGAGGGGACGTGACCACGGACCGAGAAGGCAGCTCTGTCCTGCCTTGCTGTGTGAGCTTGGGCAGGTCACTCACCTTCTCTGGCCTCAGTCTCTCCTTTGGTGTGCCAAGATGCTCTCTCTGGTTGGCCCAGATTCAGCATCTGAATCTGTGTGGAGCTCTTGCCACCCCCTCAATGCCCACCCAGAAGGGGGTGGCCAGGAGGGAGCCAGAGGTGTCTGTTGGTCATGGAAAGAATGCGAGGGCAGGAGGCCCAGTGGGTGGGGGCCCTGGGCTGGGCAGGGAACAGAGGGCAACATGAGATCATGGTGTCTAGGCCTCCTGGCACCGCACCTCTGGGGATGGGACCTCCTCCAGACCATCCCCCAGGTCAGACCCTCCCCTGGGACTCAGACCCAGAGTCAGGCTGCCCATCCCCCACCCACTGGGCAAAGGGAGTAGAACCAAGGCCCAGAGAGGTGGGCGCCAGTCCAGCTCACAGTGAGGCCAAGCAGGCACCGAGCCCGGGTCTGCCTGGGGATCCGAGCTGAGGGAGCCTGTCTTCACTTCTTTTTTTTTTGGTACCAGGAATTGAACTCAGAGGCACTCGACCACTGGGCCACATCCCCAGCCCTTTTTTGTATTTTTTTTTTATTAGAGACAGGGTCTCACTGAGTTGCTAAGTGCCTCACCTGCAGTTGCTGAGGCTGGCTTTGAACTCGCACTCCTCCTGCCTCAGCCTCCCAAAGTGCTGGGATTACAGGCGAGCGCCACCACGTCTGGCTGTCTTCACTTCTTGACAGACAAGAAGTCTTTGAGGGGTTGGAGAGAGGGGTGCAGAGGGGGCTCCTGCCCAGGGCCGAGTTGTGCTGTGGGATATGGTGGGCCCTTGTGGAGGCACCCCAGGCACCCCAGGGCAGCAGGGAGCAGGGACTCAGCCTCTGCCCCAAGGGACTCACCTCCTCAGTGGGGGAGAGGATGGCAGCCTCCCATCCTCCTGCCAGCTCAGGACACAGGTGGGGAGGAGACTGGGGTCACTGGGGCCCCACAGGAATGCACGACAGGGAATGGCGCTCATCAGAGGCCTCCAGGCACTCGACCACTGGGCCACATCCCCAGCCCTTTTTTGTATTTTTTTTTTATTAGAGACAGGGTCTCACTGAGTTGCTAAGTGCCTCACCTGCAGTTGCTGAGGCTGGCTTTGAACTCGCACTCCTCCTGCCTCAGCCTCCCAAAGTGCTGGGATTACAGGCGAGCGCCACCACGTCTGGCTGTCTTCACTTCTTGACAGACAAGAAGTCTTTGAGGGGTTGGAGAGAGGGGTGCAGAGGGGGCTCCTGCCCAGGGCCGAGTTGTGCTGTGGGATATGGTGGGCCCTTGTGGAGGCACCCCAGGCACCCCAGGGCAGCAGGGAGCAGGGACTCAGCCTCTGCCCCAAGGGACTCACCTCCTCAGTGGGGGAGAGGATGGCAGCCTCCCATCCTCCTGCCAGCTCAGGACACAGGTGGGGAGGAGACTGGGGTCACTGGGGCCCCACAGGAATGCACGACAGGGAATGGCGCTCATCAGAGGCCTCCTCCTTTAACCCTACTGAGAAAGAGCCCACGGCCCCGGTCTCTGCATCACGTGTGTTCGAGGCCACGTGCCCTCCCGTGACATGCTGACCCACACGGGCACCACCATGGTGCAAGCACCTTAGGTCTACTTCCCCCTCCTCGGCCACACCCTCACACCAGAGGACCCTTACCCCTGCTGACCCAGAAGGTGTCCAGGTGAGGCAGGATAGACCCTCACTCATTCTCCCCACTATTTGGTGGCTTGGGGACGGGGTGCGACAGGCAGGGTGAGAAGGGGCCCCCACAGCTGGCCAGGCATGTTCCCAGCCCCTTCTGGTTGCAGTGAGCCCCCCGCCCTGCAGGTCCCCCCTCCATCTCGACTCTGGAGTCTGTGGGAACCAGACGGTTCAGGCTGTCCAGCCGGGCTCGCTTCCTCCCGGGCCCCAGGGGACCTGCTGAGGGAGGAGGGAGCTGCGGGCTGAAGTCAGCATGGCCAGCTGCCCAAGGGAGGGCTCTGGAGGAGACAGGCCACCTCCCCAGTGACAGGGTCTCCAGGCCCCTGGATGTCACCTCTTGGGGCGGAAGACCCTCAGGGCCCCATATCAAAACCAAGGTGCTCCAACATCCTTGCTCCTTCTCCCCTCCCTGTGCCCATGATCTGGAGGGAGGACCGAGGCTCTGGAGGACACCATCTTCCTGCTCCTTCAGGACAGGCACGACAGGGACATCTTCCTCTGATGGGTGCCACCAATGTCTTCGTGTCTCCTGCTCCATGGGAGGGGACCGCTACAGAGGTCCAAGCTCAGGGCTCCACTACTTTTTTTTTTTTTTTTTTTGTGGTACCCCGGGCACTTGACCACTGGGCCACATCCCCAGCCCTTTTTTTTGTATTTTATTTAGAGACAGGGTCTCACTGAGTTGCTAAGTGCCTCTCCATTGCTGAGGCTGGCTTTGAACTCACAATCCTCCTGCCTCAGCCTCCCAAAGTGCTGGGATTACAGGCGTGCGCCACCGCTTGGCCTGCCGCTACTTCTGATCAGTACCCAGGTCAGCCATGCAGGCTGCCCCGGCCCCAGCAGAACGCTTTCATAAAGAGCCACCAGGAAACCCAGGAGAGGCCCCCATTCGTGTGGGAAATCCAAAGAAGGAGGCCTGTGCTGCCTTCAAGCCCAGGGTCCCTGTCTAGACAAGGGACAAGGGACACCTTTTTAGCCCTGGCAATCCAGGATCTCAAAGAAGCCCTTCCTCCTCTGGGGTCGCAGGTTCTCCTCCCTGACTCCCCTCAAGCTGCAGGTCAGAGCCACGTGGACCCGGCTGCCATCTCCTCTCTGTCACTCACTGCGTCTAGCTCACGTGGGCCCCGAGGACCCCAGACTCTCTGAACCTCAGTTTCCGCCACTGTAATTGGGGCTCACATTCTGTGGCACCCAGTGAGATGATGGACACAAGCCTGGGACCAAAGAAATGTCACAAAGGGTCCCAGGTGTTACAACTCCACTCAGCGGAGGGCGTTGAGTCTTGGTTTTGGGCTACAGAGTCGGCCCCCAGGCCCGCCTCGCACGCCCTGCCTGGTCTCTCTCTTGTGCCTGCCCCCATTCTCTGGGAAACTCCCCAAGAAAGTCCCCGGCAGGAGAAAGCCTCAAGCGAGACACTACCATTCGAGTCCCCGGCCCCTGTGGCACCATCCCACGGCCACAGCCTCCCCACACAGAACCAGGCATTCTGGTCCTCAGCCCCCAACCATCCAGCAAGCTGCCCCTCGTCGTCACACTGGTTTTATTGGGCCCAAGAGCCACAGAATAAATCCCAAGGGGCCCCACTTCCCCTCACCCCCAAGTTTCTCCAGAGGCCCTGGCTGTCCTTGGTCCTTCGAGAACTCTCCAGGTCCTAGAGCCAGGCTCAGCCTGGAGCTGGGGTTGGCAGACGCCCTACAGAGGTGAGGCTGCTGTCACTCAAAGAAGAACATTCCTGGTGTCCGGTATAGGCAGGGGGGCAGCCCCAGAGGGTAGCTGGAGCCTCCCTGGACAGGGAAGCCTCCTGCAACCCAGGGTTCCTTGGGCTCAGCTGGCAGGGGCAGTGGGGCCCGGAGTGAGGCTGGAGGGGTGGGGGGTGCTGGGGAGGGGGCTGCAGAGGCCAGCAGGTGCTCCAGGCCCGGGTCGGCGCCCATGCAGAAATTGAGCGCCTGCAGTCGGCACTGGTAGCCGCTCCCGATGCCTGCCTCGGGGGTCAGGACAGGTGTCGGGGCCTTGCCAAAGCCCTCCGCCTCAGAGAAGTTGGCAGGAAAGCCAAACGCTGGGCACGGGGAGGGTGAGGTGACCGCCGGGAGCTCCCCTGGGCCTGCAGGCTTGGGTGTGGACATCTCCTTGGGCTCCACGGGCAGCCGAGGGCCAGCAGTCGCTGGGCACGTGCTGTCTGGCAAGGTTCCCCCCGGGCCCCCAGAGCTTAGGCCCCTGGGGTCTGGCGGCTCTGGTGGGAATGGGCACTGCCTGCCCGTGGTGGTGTGGGTGACTCCCGGGTCCTGGCTGGCGGCTCTGAGGGGTCCCCGGCGTGCCTTGGCGGGGCTCCTGGTGCCCTCTGCACCTGCCCGACGGGTGAAGCGGCGGCGGCGACGGAGGAAGCTGCCGTGCTGGAACATGTCATGGCAGTCGGGGTCCAGCGTCCAGTAGCTGCCCTTGCCCGGCTTGCGGTCATCGCGGGGCACCTTGACAAAGCACTCGTTGAGAGACAGGTTGTGGCGGATGCTGTTCTGCCAGCCGGGCCGGTTGTGGCGATAGAAGGCGAAGCGGCCCATGATGTAGCGGTAGATGCCACTGAGTGTGGCCCTCTGCCCCGGCGAGCTCTGGATGGCCATGGCGATCAGGGCAATGTAGCTGTAGGGGGGCTTCGTGGGCTCGGTGGCAGGGGCCAAGGGCCCAGGTGGCGGTGGCGGCGGCTGCTGCATGCTGGCCAGGCTGGCCGGGTTGGTGGCTGCCGAGACCACAGAGGCCAGGCACGGCATCCAGGGCTGGCGTCCGAGCAGCCTGTGCGGGCTGGTTAAAAGGCCCATGGCCCAGCCTCCCAGCCTGGGAAGGCAAAAAGGGGTGGGCCCACCAGCCTGCCCTCCCTTCCTCCCTCACCGCCCCCTACAAGCCCCAAGAGGGGCGGGCAGGAGAGGCCAAGACTGGGAAGCTCTGAGCAGCTGCCAGGGTGAGGAGGTGGGAGGGAAGGGACCGAGACCCTCAGCCCACGTGTGCAGGGCGATAGCAGCTAGGGAGGGACAGGATGTGAAATTGAGCGGGACCGAGAGAAAAAAAAGAGAGTGGCAGAAACATAAAGAAGCCAAGAGAGGCAGAGGGGGAGAGAGAGAGAGAGAGAGAGAGAGAGAGAGAGAGAGAGAGAGAAGCAGGCAGGGACAGAGAGGTAAAGACAGAGCCAGAGCCAGCAGACACGACCAGAGAGAGACACGGGTGCACACAGAGGCCCGCAGCGTACAGGGTGAGTTAGACTCACTAAGACCATGAGAAATGAAGAAACTACAGAGACAGAGAGAAAGCAGGAACTACAGAGTCACAGGTAGAGACGCCAGGTATGGTGTGCTGTGCGCTGCTAAGACCGATCAGGGACAGGTAGAGTGCCAACAGAGAAAAGCCACCGGGGCCTCTGGGGCCCCCACCCCTGGTCCCAGCTTCTCCTCTCCTCCTCCACCGCCTTCCCGGGTGCAGAGCCGGCCACACAGTACCCTGTCCTCCAGCACCGGTGGAGGGCGCCCAGAAGAGGCAGAGCCCAGTTCTGCTGAGCCCTGGCGCCCTCTAGTGCCAGGTGTGGGGAGGACAGACATCTGGGCAGAGACTTCCTCCCAGAAGGCATCTGGAAAACACTGTTCAAACCTCTGGAGCTGGCAACTTTTCAGCAGTCCCGGCCACAGCGAGGGGTCATCAGGTTCTCTTACACAGAAGCCAGCACCAAGGCACCCCCAGCTGCAGCCTCAAGCTGGGGTCCAGGAGGACAGACACCATTCAGGCCCAGAGGACAGCTCTTCTGAAGGATGGGTCAGTATCCTCCCTCTTGCCCACTGCCAAGTCAGTGGTCATCTACTCTGTGTCAGGCCAGTTTACTCCCCCCACTATGTCTACTCCTTGGACCAACTCTGATCTGGAGGTCTTCATAGCTTCTTTCAAATAGAAGAGGGATCTAAGGCTCAGAGAAGTTAACTAACTTTTCTGAGGTTACACAGCTAGTGATTGATAATGCTAGGATTTGAATTCAGGATTTTTTTTTTTTTTTTTTTTTTTTTTTTTTTGTACCGGGGATTGAACTCAGGGGCACTCGACCACTGGGCCACATCCCCAGCCCTTTTTTGTATTTTATTAGAGACAGGGTCTCACTGAGTTGCTAAGTGCCTCGCCATTGCTGAGGCTGGCTTTGAACTCGCGATCCTCCTGCCTCAGCCTCCCAAGTACTGGGATTACAGGCGTGCGCCACCACGCCTGGCTGAATTCAGGATTCTTTAACTCCTTAACACTACCCCTTCTGAGAGAGCTGCCTCTCCTGAGATTAGGGGACAGTCACAGGAAAACAGGCCGTGAACCCCAAGAAAGTAGGGATTGTGCTATTTTGCTCTATCCCTAGTATTCAGCACTGGACACTGGAACAGAGGCCTGGAACAGAATAGGTGTCAATAAAATGTCTGTTGGGGCTGGGGTTGTGGCTCAGTGGTAGAGCGTTCGCCTAGCACGTGCGCGGCCCGGGTTTGATCCTCAGCGCCACGTAAACATAAATGCATTGCATTGTGTACAACTAAAGCAAATAAATAAATATTTTAAAAAAATGTCTGTTGAGGAGCTGTAGTTCAGTGGTAGGGCACTTGCCTAGCATGTGTGAGGCACTGGGTTTGATTCTCAGCACCACATATAAATAAAATAAAGATCCATAAGCAGCTAAAATAAAAAGAGAGAGGAAAAAAAAACTTAAAAAAGAAATGTCTGTTGAGTGAATAAAAAACAGCAACTAATTGACTTTTCTTTTTTCTTTTTTTTTTTTTTTTTTTTTTTGTACTAGGGATTGAACCCAGGGGCATTTAACCACCGAGCCACATCCTCAGCCCCTTTTGCTTTTTATTTTGAGACAGGGTCTCACTGAGTTCCTTAGGGCCTTGCTAAATTGCTAAGGCTGACCTTGAACTCATGATCCCCCTGCCTCAGCCTCTCAAGCTGCTGGGATTACAGGCGTGCACCACCATGCTGGTTCCTAATTGACTTTTGTCCTTTGTTAAATCATACAATTTATCCCCATAAAAGTAGCTCATTGGCTGGGGGTTTAGCTCAGTGATAAGATGCATGGTTAGCATGTGTGAGGCTCTGGGCAGATCCAAAGCAACACACACACACACACACACACACACACACACAGCCACTTATTAATGTATCACTAAAAGATTTATTATGTTGGCATCTGTAAGAGGATTCCTATAAATAAAGTCAGAAATCAGAAAAGGAAGAAAAATGTTACTTTACCCATGAGGTGGGGAATTTAACATTGAGGTTAATTCTTCCAGTTGGAATCCTCCCAATCCTCCCTACGACTCACACTTTGTGAAGATGAGTGGGGCTTGGGGAGGGCCTGGATTGCCACTTTGGCCTCTGTCTTAGGGTAAAGTTTGGGATCCTGCCTCACTTTCTCTAAAGACTGTGCTGGTGGTTCAGTGGTTAGCAATAAAGCCCAGGGTTCAGGTCAAGCCCTCTGTTTTGGGATCCCTTTCATTGTCCCTCAGATAAAGGAATGAGACTAGTGGCAGTTTGGAGGAAGGACCTGGAAGCTCAGAGTCCCTCAGAGGCCAAGTAATGCTGCTACTGGTTGTTCCCACTCTGAGCCACCCTGAGGATCTAACTTCTGGTAAACTAGGCTTTAAGCAAATTTTATAATGAACTCAATGGCAGTTTATAATGGCAGCATAAGGCTGGCTCTAAGTAGCAGCTATGGACATGTTGGGCTTTCAACAGGCGATTTAGTCCTATTTCTAACCCAATTACTGTTTTTCCTGGGGCCTCAGGGCCGAGTTCTATTTCCGGCTGATGCTTCCAGCCCAGCTGCCCTGCGCTCCGCCCCTCTAGGCGTTCCAGGCTCCATTCCCTTCAGGCAGAGTTAAGGCCACCATCACCTAAGCTGTCTCACCATCAGGGCCATAGGCGGGGGAGGTCCCGAGTCCACTGGTTCAGTGAGGGCAGGGTTGGGGGTCTGCACCCCGTGGTGGGGCTTCCTTTAGTGGGCGGGAGAGGGGGAAGCAGCCCGATTAGGGTTGACTGTCAAAGGTGGGTGAGGCCATCCAGGATGCCCTGCTGGGGGTCCCGCGGCGTGCCAGGGCAAAGGCGCCTCCGGCGCAGGAGCAGCTCACGGGCGAAGAACGGCTCCACCTGCGGGGACCACGGGCAGTCAACTCTCCGTTTCCATGGGAAGTCACAGCGACAGCCTTGTCCCCACACCCATTTCTGAGGCATTTTCATATATAGAGATATAGATCAGAGGGCCATACAGGTCTGGGTGGGGTGGGGCTGGGTATGGAGAGGGACAGGGAGGGCCTGGAGGGTGTGGTTCTCCCCTGGAATGGAGGAAGTGACTCACGTGAGCCATGACGAGCCTGTCCTCCGGCTGGTCTGGGGGACCAGGGTACTCCTCGCCGAAGCACAGACGGATCTGGTATTCTGGCTCAGGACGTCCATCCTGCAGGTGGGCGCGCAGTTCTACAAGTACCGGGACTGTGGGGCTGGGCCGAGTGGGCATCCCACCCGGTGCCCACCTCGTGCTTATATCCTGAGCCCACGTCCTGTAAGCCCACATCCCCATTGGTTGCCCATGTCCTACGCCAGCTTCCGGTGCCTGTGCTATGTCCCACCATCTGCATCCACTTTCAGCGTTCGTGTCCCTTGCCTGGTGTCCCTATGCCCACTCTCAGTTCTTTAGGCCCACTCCATGCTTATTGTCATTCACCTATGTCTATGTGCCCAGTGCCTCTGATGCCAGCCCCATACCCCACGCTCTTATGCCAACACAGGTACCTGAGTCCTAGGCTTATGTCACACATCTAAGGGCCCAAGTGTGCCCGGCGCCTACACCCCTTAGAGACCTAGATACGTATCTGTGGCCAGCCCTCTAGACGCCCATGCTCTTTCCCATCCCTGGCGCTTCTGAGCTGTGACCTTTGTTTCGATGCCCACCCCAAGCCTAGGACGCTGAGGCCCACACCCCGGCACTCGCCTCTCCTGGGCCCGCTCTCCTTCGCCCACCGCGTGACCACGCCCCCCGCGCCCAGGGCGGAGCCGCAGCGCGCTCACCTTGGAGGAAGCGGCGCGTGTCGAGCAGCTGGCAGGTGTGCTCGCGCTCCAGCTTGTTGGGCTGCGTGCGGTGCGGGGCTAGCTGGCCGCGCCAGTACACGCGGCCCTGGCACAGACGCTTGGCGAAAACGCCCTCGGGCGCCACCCACAGCAGCACGCCGCGCTCGAGGTGCGGCAGGAGGCGCCGCAGCACGCGGGCGCCCGGCGGCGGCTCGGGGAAGTGGACTTGAGCCAAGCGCGCCGGCGGCCCCAGCAGGCGCTCGGCGGCGGCGGCGGCGGCTGTCCCGGGGCTCAGATGGCAGCCTTCCGCGGTGCGCGCGGTGGCTTCGCGCACCAGCGCTGGGCCGTAGAAAAGCCGCACGTGCAGCCAGTAATCTGCGGGGGCGAGGGGAGAGGGGCGCAGGCGGAGCGTTGGCGGTGCCGGCCTCCCGTTCTCCTGCTTCACCAGCCTACACTACCGGGTGGCGCACCGGGAGGTCCTCTGGCTCCCACCTCGGGAATTTGTCACTCGCTCCCAATCAGTAATAATGATATTCTAGCAGTGGTGATAGTAAACTGATAGCTTCCAGTATAGATGAACCGGTAGTCCAGCTCCGTGGTCTGGGGTCATCTGTACAAGGAGGGCATGACCCTGTGGCTCTCCCAGCCCTGATGGGGGGATTCTAGGATCTCCCAGCAAAAGATTTTAACGCTGGTAGAAATAATAACAGCAACAGCAATAACACAGCGGTAGGAGGAGCAGCAGTACAGTTCAATCCCAGCCCTTGGATTTGATTCTCCCACTGCCCCTTGGGAGCTGTGTCCTTCTAGTAACTAGCTGTGTGACCTTGGGCAAGGTCTGAGTGTCTGCATATGTAAAATGGGGACAATGGCAGCCTCTATATTGCAGGGCTATGGGGAGAGCTTAGAAAGACTCCTGACATAAACTTAAGTCCTTTAGCGCAGGTGTTGTGGCTGTTTGGAGAGTCTGCGTGGGGCGGGAGACACAGGCTAGCTGGCCCTATCCCCAGCTCTCCCCAGTTCTGCACATGGTCAGAGGAGAGGATATTGATTTATTTATTTTAGGAGAGGGCCTTTATATTCCTTACCAGGGCTGCTGAAGTCCTCAGAGGGCATTGGGCTCCAGGGGTGTCCAGGGTCCTGTGCCTGGTACCCTGGGGAAGGAGAGGAGCAGTCAGACACAACCTCATCCTGGCTTCCTGGACCTGGAGATCCAGGAGGAGGCCAGGGAGGAGGCTGGGGCAGGTGAGGAGACCCAGTCCTTACTGTGGTCAGCCAAAGGGTCTGGGAGGAGGGCGGCTGGTTGCAAGGAGCCCTGGTGGGTCAGCCTTGGGGGCTGCTCCTTGTCCTCATCCTCTGTGGCTAATCTGGAGCCATCCTGAGCATCAGAAGAAAGGGCTGGCCATGAAAGTAGAGAGGAGACCCAAGGGCCCCAGGACTGGCTAGGTTGACCACCTGGAGAGGGGGAGGGCTGGTAGACAGAAGGCCAGCTGCAGCTGATGGGAATTTCCGAGTTTCAGGACTTAAGACCCTCCCCACTCCGAAGAGCAGATGGGGTGCTGGAGGTGATAGCATCAGACATGGGGAGAGAAGTGCTGGAGGTGAACATGGAGGTGAACGAGCTAGAGATGAAAGAGATGGGAGGATAGAGCCACAAAACAGGGGCTGATGGGACATTAAGGACGCCAAATGGGCCACAGGTGACAGGGGGTGGGGACAGAGCATAGAGGAGGAGATAACAGAGCATGGGGAGGAGATAACAGAGATGATCAGATGGAATGATGGAGGGGGGGGCCGTGAGCATACTGGAAGTGGTGGAGGTCAAAGGGATACGGTGATGGACCTGGGTCTGGTGGGGGAGGGGGACACAGGTACCAAGAAAGCAGAGCTGGCGGGAGGATGGGGACAGTGATGGGGTGGGGTTCCTGGAGGGATGAGGTAAATGATAGTGCTGGAGATCACAGCCAGAGGGGAGGGCCACTGGGTGGCTTCGCTGAGCAGTGACTGAGCCCACAAGTCTTCAGGGGCTTGAAGGCCACCACTGACCTGATGTGCCCTGTAGGCAGCTTCTCCAGGGGGTGGCTGTTGACTTGAGGGAGTGCCCTCTTTTGCAGAAGCACGAACCTTGGTAACTGAATGGAGCAAGAACAGCTTGTTGTTCCCAGGGCCCCACGAGGAACCCCTCAATTAAGCGATTAAGTTCACCCCATGAGCACTGCAGCTCGTGACACGACCTGCCTCCCGGCCTTGTTTCCCCCTTTTCTTTTGATTTTTTTTTTTTTTTTGTAGTTGTAGATGGACAGCAAGCTTTTATTTTATTTGTGTATTTTTATGCGGTGCTGAGGATGGAACCCCGTGCTTCACAGGTGCTAGGCAAGCGCTCTACCAGTGAGCCCCAGCCCCAGCCCGTTTGCCCCTTTTCTAACAGGGGAAACACACTGGGTGGTCTAAATGTCCTTCTAAGTTCCCCAGCCCACAAGTTCAAGCTCAACAGGTCCCTCATTGCCCAGAGAGCCACCCTCGGCCACTACCATTAGGGGCAAGGTGGTACCTGGGCAGGAGGTGTGGGCAGACACGATGCGGTAGACCTTGTAGGGGTTGGAGGTGTCCAGCTGGCTGCGCTCGCGCACCTCATGGAAGTCAATGCTCTTGTTGAGGGCACAGCGGAGTCTCGTCTTCCAGGTGGAGGGGTCCTCCTTGTCAGTGCCCTCCAAGTACTTGCCCTTGTACACAGCCCAGGCCTGAAGGAGAGCAGGGGGCGGGGGACTTGGGGTGCCATGCGGAGGGACGAGAGACTGTCCTGGCTCTGAATCTTTCTTTGGGGCTCTCCCTTTTCCCCCTCCTGTAGTCTTTGGGTTCCTACTATATTCTAGCAAGGGCTGGAGATTTGATGGGGAGCAAGACAGATATGAGCCTTGGTCTCAAGGAACTCAAACCTATCAGAGGGCATCTGTGATCAGCTGATCAGAAATAATCACATTCCAAATATGCCATATTATGGATTGTGATAAATAACAATAAATAAATAAGAAGATGGAATATAAATAATGGCAATGATCTGCTATCTGGATCATCACAAAACTAAATCCCTACCTGTTGCCACCAACAACGTGGACTCCAGATGATTTTAAAAACCATGGTAGGAGACAAAACTATAAATTAATAGACAATAATATAGGGAAAATCTTCCAGAGGCAGAGAACACCTCTTTTTAAAATATTAACAAATGTTTATTACTGGTATATGATTCCATTATACAATCATGGTATTATTGAATTAAATGGACTTTAAGAATTAGTCTTCCTTCCTTTTATAAAAGAAGGAATTTAGATCCAAAAAGATTAAATGACTCACATTATATAACATTAATAACATAAATAAACCTAGTTCTAATTAGCCTCCTACTTATCAGATGAGAGAGTCTTTGTTTTTTATACCTTTATTTATTTATTTATTTATTTTTTATGTGGTCCTGAAGATCAAACCCAGTGCCTCACACGTGTTAGGCAAGCACTCTTACCACTGAGCTACATAGCCCCAGCCCCCAGATGAGAAATTCTTGGGGCAAAATATGGAGCCAGGGACATCAGTTTGCTTTGTATCGACTGCATTCTTCTCTGTTACTCTTGTATTTTATACCTATTGTTTTACACTTATCCTTGAACTAAGGATATTGAGATGAGTCAGTCCAGAGAGCACTTCAAAAGCAAAACTTAACAGGCATGAAGCCAGGCATGGTGGCGCACACCTGTAATCCCAGTGACTCACGAGGCTGAGGCAGGGTGAGGGCAAGTTTAAGGCCAGCCTCAGCAACTTAGCGAGACCCTGTTTCAAAATACAAAATAGAAAGGGCTGGGGATGTAGCTTAGTGATAGAGCACTCCTGGGTTCAGTGCCCAGCACACAAACAAAAATAATAGACACGAACCCTGTGGCAAAAACATTGCAATGTCTGACATCAGCAAGGGGTTGGGCATGTATGTCTGAGGGTTTGTGTGCAGATTCTTGTTATGCAAGTTAGCTATGTTCTGTTAAGTCTCCAAAAACACGGAATTAGCCAATATGGAACCATTCTAGGGGAAATACAGGGCTAAGTTTCTGCAAGTCTCTGGTCGCAGCATTTTCTTCAACTGACCAGTCCATAACATTGTTTAATGTGTTTCTGTTGAAGGACACTCTTTAATATACACTGTTGATTCATTAACATTCAACTCATGGCCAAGAGCACTATTGCTCATGCCTGAACAAAGCTTATCTAACATGAATTTTCTCTCTAAGGCACATGGTGGCCTTTTGCACTCAGGAACACTAGATAGAGCTCCAGCATGATGCCTGGGGTCATTCTCAATAGGCACATCACTCACAAAATATTAAACATATGGCACTACATTGACCGTGGAAAGGACACTGTTCACTGTGTGGGAGCTGAAGGCAGAAGGCAGCGCTCTCAGCTTCAGATGGCACCATTGGGCAACTGACATTTTTGTCATTCTGTGCATATCTGTGAATGGCTATAAAAGTGCCTCAAGTATTGATTTGGGGAATATATTTTAGCAAGCAGGAGAATTTGCAAATATGGAATTCATATTTGATTGTATGTGCTGGGGGAAAGGGGAGAGGAATTAAGGAAGAAGAGATGGGTTGAAGACAGATTATGAATGTCCTTAAAGGTCAAGCTTTATCCCATGGGCATGGGGCACCAGAAGTCACATATCATTGGGGTCACGGAGCCACATATGTATGTCAGTGGTAGGTTGAGGGATGGGGAGGGCCAGCCCCCAGAATCCCCCTCTTCTGAACAACAGCATATAAAGCTTAAGGGATAGGCCATGTAACTACCTGTTCAACACTTATTGAGCACCTACTGTGTGCCAGGCACTGTGCTCAGTGTTGCCACCCACACACAGCTCACAGTCTGTGGTAAGGTGACAGATTCATCTCAGGCACGAAAAACTCATAGGGAACTCATACTGGTTTCCATGGGGAAGGCAGATGGAGCCAGGGATGACTTGGGAGACCACTGAGTTGGTTTAATAAATGCATTAAATTAATGAGTGCACTAGATTCTCTTGAGGAAGAGATGTTTGAGCTGAGGCTGAGGGAGCTGGCCAGGTGAGGGGGAAGAGGGAACAGCATGTACAAAGTCCTAAGGCAACGAAGTATTTAGAAAGTGAAAGAACCCAAGCTGGGGAGGGAAGGGAGTGCCAAGAGATGAGGCCTGGGAGGGGCAGTTCCTGCAAGGTTTTGAGGCCAGGGTGAGAAGCAATGGGAGCCTTGGAAGGACTCTGAGGAGGACATCTTTGCACTTAGACTGAGGGGATGGCTGAGGGCCCGGGGAAAGCTCAAGGAGGTCACTGCCGTTGTCCTGGGAGAGAGGGTGGAAATGGGTTTAAGATGTTCCGCAGGAAGAGCCTGCAGGCCTCGGTTTTTGGATACTATGAAGTTGGAAGTTGCGGAGTAGCCAGGGTTCAGGTGCCCAGGTGGCAGAAGTTTGGCGGGGGGATGAGCTGGCAAGTGTGGTACAGTCATAGGCAGAATCTGAGGGGCCTGGAGGCCACCCAAAAGACAGCATCTGGGAGACTGCAAGATCAGCAGGCTTGAGGCTTGGAGGGGAGGCCTGGAGCCTCCGTGCTGAGGCTGAGGAGGGGGAGAATGGGGCTTGAGGAGGGAGGTCCAAAGGGAGTGCTGGGAGCCCCCACGGAGGAGGGGAGGAGATGGAGGCTGAGCAGCAGGGGCCTTGGAGGTGGGAGGAAAATGGCGGCAGGGGTTGGGACAGGAGGGGGAGATTCTGGAATACAAGTGAGAGTGTCTCTAGCCGGGCGCGGTGGCGCACGCCTGTAATCCCAGCACTTTGGGAGGCTGAGGCAGGAGGATCGCGAGTTCAAAGCCAGCCTCAGCAATGGCGAGGCACTTAGCAACTCAGTGAGACCCTGTCTCTAAATAAAATACAAAAAAAGGGCTGGGGATGTGACCCAGTGGTCGAGTGCCCCTGAGTTCAATCCCTGGTACCACAAAAAAACAAACAAACAAACAAACAAACAAACAAGTGAGAGTGTCTCTGGGAGGAGGGAGAGTCCACCAGGTGTGGGCCTACCCAGAAGTCAAGGAAGGTGAAGACTGGGATGTATCCTGGGATTTGGCAACTGGAGACATTAGCAGGAGGGACAGAAACCAGACTGGGGGTGCTGGGGCATGGTAGGGGGGACTAGGAAGGAGGAGATAAATGAAGAGGACACTGCATGTGCTTCTTGGTGTGAAGGGAAAGGTGAAGCCAAAGAAGGAGAAGCTGGAGGTGACCTGGGTGTTTGGGGTGGTGACAATGGCCTAGTTGCTTATTGCTCCAGGGCGAGATTTCAGAGTTTAAGTGTGCATAGATAGGAGCCAGTTTGGAGAAAGTTAAGGATGACCAAGGGGAAAGGAGGTCTTCCTGCAGGAGGCTCCTGAAAAGGTCCAATATTGGGAGCACGGAGAAGGCTCCCCAGCTTCAGGGCCTGGCTGGTTTGGAATGGGAGGCGGCTACTTCCCACGGGAGGGGAGGAGAAGCCGGGGGAGACAGGGGTGGTGCAGGGCCACCGTCAACCTGGCTGATTCTGTTTTAAGAGGTGTCTGAGGTTCTCCCATATGGAGAACACTACCCTCAGTTCTCCAGGCCAAGAGAGTGGCCCAAGGTTGGTCCTCTGCCACCATGTGCTGCCAAAGCCGACCCGGGGCCGGTCCCTACGCTCCTGACCCTTACCCTAAAGAGCGCCGCGTCCTGCTGCGCCTGGTAGCCCTGCTTGGCTGCGTGCTTCCAGGGGATGCGGAAGAGGGTCTTGTCCGGGTCTTCCCAGCGCAACCCGGCGTAGAGGCCGCTCTCGATCTGTGCCACTAGCCAGTCGCGGAGACGCAGGGGACCCCCGGTTCCCAACATAGGCCCATTGCTGATCGCGACCCTCTCTTCCTCTTTTCGCCAGGAGCCGTTGGCCATCTGGAGCTCAGTGAGCCGAGGGCTGGATCCCGGGCGGAGAAGGGGACCCGCGCGGGTTAGGGGCTCACCGGGGCCCCTGGATGGCGCGCGGAGGCGAAGAAAGTGAAAGTCTGAGCGAGGGTTTCGCTTTCTGTTATGTCCCCTCTCGCTATCCCTTTGCCCCTCCCTGCGACAGCCTGGCCCCAGGGCGCTGGGTCTCATGTGGTGGCTATAGCGAGACGCCCTGGACTGCCAAGACCCAAGGAGCGCTCCATGAGTGGCCTGGCTCTGCAGTCTGGGAGGAGGACTGCTACCCAGGAACAAACCCGCCCGCCCGCTCCTGCACCTGTGGTCTGCTCGCCTAGTCCACCCGGAAGCTTGTTGGTCTCTTTTTTGTTTTGATTTTCCCTCCCTCCCTCCCTTCTTCCCTCCCTCCCTCTTTTCTTTCTTTCTTGCGACTGAGTCTCCCTAAATTGCCCAGGCTGGCCTCTGAACTCCTGGGCTTCAGCGATTCTCCTGGATCAACCTCCCCAGCGGCTGGGACCTCACCTTGCCTGGCTTTCAGTCTCTTTTCAGAACCTGGACTGTCTGGGTTGGAAAGGCCAGGTGCTTCTCAAACCGTTTCCTGTCCCAACCGGGAGGCAGTGACTGGTTTCTGGTGCACACTCCTGACCCTGTTGGAAGAATCAGACTTTCTAGGTCACAAGCCCAGGAACCTGAATCTGAAGGAGCTCACCCATGGGATTCTAATGCAGGTGGCCCAGGGACCACACTTGTTTCTTCAGATATTGGGAATCCCCATTGACTGACTGACTGACTGATCACTGTGGTGCTGGGCTGTGGTGTCTATATTGGCTCTCACAAGAGCACAGAGGACAAGTCTAATTACTTATTTTGTGGTGCTGGGTGTTGAACCCCAGGTCTCAAACAAGCCAGGCAAGCTGTCTGCCACTGAGATTCAACCCCAGGCTCATTACCTATTTTAATATGAAGAAGACCGAGGCTCAGAAAGTTTGAAGTCCTGTAACAAAGTCCCAGAGCCTGGTGGGAGAGCCTCCATTCAAAGCTGGGCCTGTCTCTGTCCTCCAGAATCCAGAGACCCAAACGGTGCCCCATTCTACCTCCTGGCAGCTATGCTTGGGGTTTATGGGTTTCCAGTGAGGTCTGTGATCCTGTGAAATGGTTCGTACATTTTCTCACATCTATGCATTTTACCTTTCTTTGTTCAATTGTCAAAGGGGATTCCTGACATGAAAGATTTTGAGGAGTTCAGATTGCTCCACCTCCTGCTGTGCACACAGTGAACAGGGCGGAGAGAACAGCAACCTCTCCTGAAGCCGGCAGAGAGCCGGGCTCCAGCCAGCACTGACCAGAGACCAAGCACTGTCCCTCACGTGCATCGGTGACCCCCTCCATGTGCCAGCAGCATTTCTGTAGCTGCAGTCTGGGTTTAACCTCGGGCTTGTAGGGCTCCAGTGGAGCAGAACAGAAGTATTTCATGTGATTAGCTACAAGAATAATGATGACAGTCACTGCTCAGTATTGGTGGGGGATGGGTTCCAGGACTCCTTTGGATACCAAAGTCCCTGGATGCTCAAGTCCCCTATATAAAACGATGTAGTATTTGCATATAACCTATGTATATCCTAGATTTTAAATCACCTCTTGTGTAAATGCTGTGTACATGTTGTTATACTGTATTGTTTAGGGAATGATGACAAGAAAATAAAGTCTGTGTACGTTCAATACAGATGCAATTTTTTTCAAACACTTTTTGCCCAAAGTTGGTTGAATTTTCAGAGTCTGAGGCTGTACATCTAAGCAGGAGTCCCCAGTGTATTGGGCCATCCCTTCATATATATATATATATATATATATATATATATATATATATTTATTTTGTAGGTGACACAATACCTTTTATTTTTTATGTAGTACTGATGATCAAACTCAAGGCCTCACACATGCAAAATGAGCGCTCTACTACTGAGCCTTAGCCTCAGCCCCATCCCTTCATTTTTCTAGGTTGCAGAGGGTGGTGACTGAGAGGGTGGGGTCTACAGCCAGACTTCCCCACCACCTGCTACCTGATGACCTTGGGCACCAGTCTCAGTTTCCTCATCTGTTTAATTGCAACACCTACTTCATAGAGTTGTGTGAGATGCAGGTGGAAAGTTTAGCACACAGCCTGAGTGAGTACAAGAATAAATGAGAGGTGTGCTATGAGTTCAAGGTGGTGGAGGAATGTTGGAAGGCAGGATGGGGGGGGGGAGCACCTTGAGGGACACAGAACACCAGATCAGGGAGCTTTGTTTTGTTCTACAGATGATGGGGCCCGTGGAGGTTTTTAAATAGGGGAAGACACCATCTGAGTGTTTTAAACCAGTTGGATGGTGATGGTACGATAAACCATCCAAGAAAACATAGGGTCCCTGTACTCCCCAGTAGCAAAATGGTCCACTCCCTCACTACCTGGTATGTTTCTTTTTGCTTACCTGGTATCTTACCTGAATGCCAGCAAGGTGAGGGCAGAGGTTTTACCCATTGCTGTAGATCCAGTGCCCAGCACAGTGCCTGACACACAGTAGGTGCTCAATGAACATTTGTTAAATGAATGAGAAGTAGAAGGTTGGGATGACCAGGGAAGGTGATTTCATGTCTCCCCCACACCCAGGGCTTGGTACAAAGTTAGAAGCCCATACAAGTGGCTGTTGGGTTATTGCTACTTCAGACTCATCAACTCTGATGACCTCAATTCATCCTTGGGTCAGTCCATGCTTGCTCTTGATTTTAAACTCTAGCTGGGAAGGATGATTCCCACTAGCTGGAGGTGGATTCTCCCCACCAGTAACCTCCCAGATCAGGAGCTACTTCCTACCCACTGTCATGGGACTCAGATAGTCCAAGTTCCCACCCAGGCTCCCTGGCTCTAGCTGTGTGTTCTTGAGCAAGTTGCCTGACCTTTCTGAGCCTTATATCTTCCCTTAGGATAAAGTAAACTTAAGCAGTAAGAGGTCAGGTGTTGGGGAGGCACTACTGGACTTCACTGGCCAATGTCTGTATAGAGAAAAGGAGGGGGGGTTTAGAGAGATGGAAGGTGTTTCTAAGAGAAGAAAGCACCTAGGAGCCCTCAGGAAGGAGATCAGGGCTCTGGAAGAGATGAGGGCTGTGTTAGAGAAGTTGGTGGTCCAGAATTCAGTTATGCAGACTGCAGCTGAGGGAGGAGTCCCTGGAGGCTGCACACTCCCTCCCAGACCTGCTTTCCGCAGACACCTGGGTCTGGCCTTTGTTGAATGACAGGCACTGGGGCAGGCAGCTTTCGTGTCTCTTTAATATCCCTCCAGGCCCGTCCACCCCTACCCTACCCCCTTCCCGCTCCCGCCGCCTCTACGGGTGGAAGCCGGGCCCCTCCCCCAGCCCAAGGACTAAGGCACCAGGTGGCTGCAGCTGGCGGCCCGGACACAGACGCACAGAGGGAGGACACACAGACCGCGGACGCAGACAAGCAAGGTGGGCATGGGGGGCAGGGATCGGGCCTCCGCGGGGCTCCCACAGCCTCTGGGCCCGTCCTGGCTGTGGGGGGGCCCAGACAGCCCCCGAAGGGGCGGAGCGGGAAGCAGAGGGGAGCCACTCGGGGCGGGGTCCTCACTTGCTGCCCTTGCGGGACAGACACCGCGGGAGGCAAGAGAAAGTCTGCTTGACGCGCGCCAGCAGCGGCAGCGACCGGTGGCCGTCCCGCGCCGTGCGCGGCACCAGGCGCTGCAGGGTCCCCTCCGAGGCTGACGCGTGCGGCGCGGCCGAGGCGGCCGAGGTCGCCGAGCCCTGGCGGCAGCGCTTGCACAGCGGCAGCAGCGCGCGCACGTCCTCCTCGTCGCGGAAAGGGCTCTCCCCGAAGCGCTCCTCCAGCTGCCGGCGAAGCTGGGTGGGCGTGAGCGGAGTCAGGGTCTGTCCCGGCCCGAGACCGCCACCTTCTCCAGGATGCCCACCCCCCCGAGTGTCCTCTTGGCCTCCCTTTTCGGAGTTTCCAAGGCGAAACCGAGTGTCCCTCTCCCTCTGCACCCCCCTCCATTTTCCAGATTTGCTAAAGTGACCTCAACCTACACAGTGGGGACCGCATTAAGCCCTCCCTCCTGGCCTCTGACCACATCGGTGGTCAACAACTGCGCTCACCCAGGGCTTCTTTCTAGGACAGCCCAGTAGATAAGCCTCTGGGGACCCTCCTGTCACCCTGCTGGGAGCCCTCAGGCAGTCGCCAGCTCTCTCCTCTTTCCTTCCTCCTCTCTCACCCCTTGTTGGGGGGGGGGGGTTGACCTCAATTCCTGAAATTCCGGGAGGGATAAGGAAGGGCATTGCTTTGACCTCAGAAAGATCCAGGGTCGGAGTGCGACGTGGCCAGTTTCCCCCCAAGGGGTTAAACCCTCAAAGCCTTAGGTGGCAGGCAGATAGATGGGGCCGTGGGGCATGCTGGGACACCTGGCCAAACTGAAGGGTCTGCAGACTGGTCTAGGGGCAGCCAGATTCTAAGTTTACAAAGCAAACAAACGAACCAAAAAACCCACCTAGCTGTTAAAACAAATTCAGGAGCTGGAGTAATTCAAGACCCCAGAAAAATCTGCCAGATCTGAAGCACAGACGGAATTCTTTCCCATCCTGCCCTGGGTTCAAGTGGGAAGAAGGGTCCCTGGACCCCGCCCACCCCCCTAGCCCAACCAGCTCCCCGCCAGCCCTTACCTTTCGGGAATTTCCCCAGCCAAACTCCTCCAGCTGCTGCCTGAAGCCTGGGTTGGGGTTGGCGATGGGCCGGGTGGCCTTGATGGCTTCAAGCACTTCCCTCCAGCCTAGCCCCGTCACCGTCATCACATATGCTGTCACAATGGTGGTACTGCGGGAGATGCCTGCAAAGCTGGGGTTCCCAGTAGCCCCCACGCTTCAGGTAAGGTTCCATCTCCCCCATACCTCCCAGGCACCCCAACCCACTTCAGCGCCCCCGCCCTTGCCTCCTGAGCTCCAACCACAAGCAACTGGTCAGGACCTCTCTTCCTAGCTCCAGGTCTTTGCCCATGAGATTCCCTCTGCCTGGCATTCTCTCTCCTACATCAAAGGCTTGGGCGAAACCTCATTCATTCATTCAAAAAAATATTTCCTCATCATCTTTTCCTTTTTCAGGTTCTGGGGATACAGGGAGGGAATAAAAGAGCCATGGTCTCTGCGGTCCTGGAGCTCGGTACAGTTGGGGGAGACAGACACTAACCAGAGAAATGATGGTGGTGTAACTGTGTTGAAGATGAGTCTGGGGCCTAGGAGTTCCATAGAGGAAGAGGTGTTGATCTAGTGGGGGATGATGGGGAAGGTCAGGGAAGAGGTTTCAGGGGCTTGAAAGATAGGTAAGGGTAGTCAACAATGTTCCAGGCAGTGTGTTCCAAGACCATAGATGGAAGTCTGTGGACCTGAAACATGGGGAGTCTCGTGCAACTGGACAGGGGAAGGAGGGAGAGAGGACGGGAGGCAAGGCTTGAGAGAGCTGGCCTCGTGGAGGCTCCAGAAGTGCCAGCCAGGCTCAGTCTATACTGCCCGGCACAGGGCAGGTGCTTGGTGAGAAGTTATGGAATGAATGACATACACTGGGCCTGGGGTAAATGAAGAGATCAAAAGTCTCTTCTCCTAGCCCAGGGTTCCCCACCTCACAGGCCTGGAAGGGAGGAGGCGGGGAGCCAGAAGAAACGGACTGCCCAAGGGCTGTGTAAGCCCAGCCTAGTTCCTGCCCCTCTCTGGGCCACCTCTCTCTCTCTCAACAGCTCAACCACCCTGTCAGCTCAACAACCTTTTCCCCATTTGACAAAACTGAATCTCAGGGGGCTGGGCTATGACCACAGGGCCAGCAAAGACCAGAACCCTGACTCGAGCCTGTGGGTGGCTTCCCTGGATGCTGGCGGACGGCAGGCGCGGTGGCATCTGGAGAGCTCTCCTTCCCTGTGGGATGGCTGTGTGTTGGGGATGGGGGACAGCCACCGGCTCCCCCTCAACTCACCAGTGCACAAGGCAGTTCCCCCCATTGAGCCGGCAGCAGTGGATGAAGTTGATACATTCTTTGAAGTGCTTTTTGCTGGAGAAGAAAGCGATAGAGGAGGGAGTCTGGGGCGGGTCTCTTAGGAGCCCTTTCCTCCGACTCATGGGACCAGCAAGGGACAAGGAGCCCTGGGTGCTCAGGTCAGCCAGTGGGTGCAGTGAACAGGTGGAGGTGTGCCAGGCAGTCGTTGGGGCCACCAGGCAGGGAGGCGGCCGCCATTCCACAGAGCCCCCCTGCAGGGTCCTGGGGTCCTGTTTTCACTGTGGGGTTTCTTTTGGCCTTTCAAGGAAATAGGTAGGAAGAGGCCCTGGGGTCCCACTTCTCCTAGGTCTTTCAAGAGTGGGACCCCGAGGTCTCCCCCTACCTATTTCCTTGAAAGGCCAAACATAGGAACATCTAGGAAAAATGACAGTGGGCAGTGGGCTGGGAGCAGAATTCCCCACGGGGCAGGAATTTGGCCTGGGTCCATCCCGAGCTGAAGGGCACTGATACTAATAACCCCAACAAAAATTTCTGTTTTCCTGAGCCCCCACTACATAACAGGTCCTGTCCTAGATGCTTAACGCATGTCATCTGACCTTTGAAAGCCTCCTTGACTCTGGTCACAACCCTGTTTTACAGACGAGGCTCAGAGATGGGAAGTGATTTGTCCAAGGTCACACAGCAGCAAATGGCAAAGGCTGGCTGGAACTCAGATGTCTTAGCTCCAAGGCCAGGAACAGGCTGAGCCTCCCCTTTTGGAATCTGCTGGTGCTGGGTACTTTCCCCGCCTCACAGCTGAGGAGGCTGAGGCTCAGGAGTGAGAGTCGGGGGTGGGGACACCCCACAAGAGCATGGTTGAGACAGAGTCAGACCTGGGTCTGGGTGCCCTGTGACAGCTATCTGGCTTGAGTATTCTCTGTCCTTCCTCATGCCCCTCCCCCGCCCCACTGCAGGAGGTAGCTCTGTTGGTCCATTCAGGGAAACTTACATGGGTACCTCAGGGGTGTCAGCCACTGGGATGCGAAGGTAGGTGATATCCTGCAAAGACACAACACACCTGCGATTCCAGCGACTCTGAAGCCTGAGGCACACAAACACAAGTTTGAGGCCAGCTTGGGCTATTTAGCAAGGCTTTTTCTCAATATAAGTTTTTTTTTCTTTTTTAAAGGGCTGGGGGTGTACCTCATGGGTAGAGTCCCCCTAGGTTCAATCCCCAGTGCCACATAAACAAGCAAAAACCCACACTAAGGGAGTGGGGACCTTGCCTGCATCCCCCCTTCCCTTGGCCTGAGTTACCCAAGTGCTGTGTGACCCTAGCCTAGTTCCTGCCCCTCTCTGGGCCACTCTTCTCTCTCTATCCAAAGAAAGTAGATACCATTTCTGTGAGTCTCCCAACTCTGTGATTCCAGAGCTTTCTGAGCAGACAATGTCCTAACTTCATAGGTGACTTGGACATGAGGACTTGATAAGAAGGACTTGGCAAACCTTTTATCTAATAGCCTGGGAAAGTATCTCCCCTGCAAGTGGAGATTGCAAAATTACATAGTAAAAAGGGCAAAGCAGATTTGATTATCTTGAAAAGAAGTGAAAATTATAAAACCAAGTTTACATAATAGTCAAGGAATAAATTGTGGGTAATTTTCCCAACACATTTGCTGTGATACCTTTTGCTTCATGCTTTTTAATTTCCACACAATTTTGTCAAGATTATTTCTGCTCACATACTGAGGACTTCATTGCTTTTCTTGAGGACCTCCTTTAATACTTTGATTTTTTAAAAAATATTTATTTGCTTTAGTTGTACACAATGCATTTATAACACATTTATTTTTACATGGTGCTGAGGATCGAACCCGGGCTGCACACATGCTAGGTGAGTGCTCCACCGCTGAGCCACATCCCAGCCCCAATACTTTGATGTTTAAGTGACCCGCCACTAGGTCCTCATTTGCCCAAGGCTTTGTGTGAGGTCCTGGCCCTTCTTTACCTAGCTCACATTCCCCAAGGTCATGAAACCCTGCATCTTTTGCAAGGTTTGCAGTTTCACTTTGCAACACATTTGGCCTTGGGTTTGCATGGTATTATCAAACTCTGCTAAATTCACTGACAGCTGGGATGGAGAGAGGCTAGTGAGAGGAGGGAGGCCGCTGGGGCACAGGCTAATTTTTGTAAGCAGTCACTTCATAAGTAAATATATTAATAACCTGACAACCCTCCCTATACAATCTATTTAGACTGCATATTCCAAATACTCTAAAACGAGGCTGCCCTATAAAGCAAAATCACCATTTCCCAATGGCCTGGAAAATTCTTCTTTGACACTGAAAGTCATAGATTATTGGAGGTTGCCCTTAGAGACTATCAAATCTGACACATGAAAAAATGGAGGCCTAGGGCTGGGTGTAGGTCAGAAGTAAAGCACTTGTATAGTATGTCTGGGCCCTGGGCTTGACCCACTGCACCTAAAAAAAAAAAATCCCCCAAATCAAACAAACTGAGGCCCAGAAAGGGAAAGGACCCTACCACACATAGCACATCTGTGGCAGAACAGATTTTCTTTTTTGGTACTAGGGATGGAATCTGGGGCTGCTTTACCACTGAGTCACATCCACAGCCCCTCCCCCCTTTTATGTTTTATTTTGAGACAGGGTCTCACTATGTTGCTTAGGGCCTGGCTAAGTTGCTGAGGCTGGTTTTGAACTTGTAATCCTCCTGCCTCAGCCTCCTGAGCCACTGGGCTTACAGGCAGGTGCCGCCACGCCTGGTGACACAGACTCTTAACAGATGAGGAGGAGGCTCTGTTTATATGATAAGAATATTTTAAACTTTGCTATTATATCAGTTTTAATTGGTTGAGCATCTATTATGTGATTCTCAGCCACTCAGTGAGGTAGGTACTGTATAAAAAATTCCATTAATAGGTCTGGTAACTGAGGTTCAGAGGTAAGAAATCTTGCACAACAAGATTGGTCAACAAGAGAATTGACCAATCTTGGTCAACAAGAGAATTAGTGATGAAGACGAGAACCCAGGTCTCCTACCTGCAGGACCTTTGGTCTGGACTGCCTGCTTCGCTCCTTAGTCCTGACACCCTCACCTCCCACCCAGGATTCCATATCAGTGGCAGTCCCTGCAGTGTGGACCACACTTTGCAGTGTTGGAAGCAGCTTCACCATCCTGCATTCTCTTTGCATCCTCACAACAGCCCCCTGGGGACAGTCAGGGTTGGTGATCAAAGACCCAGAGAGGTGAAGTCACAGTCCAAGGTCACATAGCAAGACACAGCCCAGAATCATCTGTTTGGAATCATCCATTCAGTAAGGCAACAGAAAGATCTTGTTTTCCCTCCCCTGTCCAGTACTGGGGATTGAACACAGGAGCTCTTTACCACTGAGCTATATCCCCAGCCCTTTTAATTATTTCAATCTTGAAACAGGGTCTTGCTAAATTTCTGAGGCTGGCCTCAAATTTGTAATATCCCTGCCTCAGTCTCCTGAGTAGCTGATATTGCAGGCATGCACCGCTGTGCCTGGCTTTGTGAGGGCCTTTTTAAGCATCAGGGCCAGATGGCCTGTGCTCAAATCCCAGCTGGTAAGCTTCCTAGATGTGTGACCTTAGGTAAGTTAATTTACCTCTCTGGGCCTCCATTGCCAAATAGGGGTGATGATAATATAAACCAATCCAATGGTGAAGAAGGTATAAGCATGAGTCAAGAAGACAAGACAGGACCTGACATATGGTAGGTAGTTGATAAATGGGTGCTATGGGGATATAGAGCCCATCCTCCCACCTATGCACAGCCCTGGGATGGGGGTTCAGAATACCTGCAGAAGAGGCTGGGGTGACTCATGAATAGAGATGATGTGTGTGATCTTATTCCGGCCCAGCTGATCCGGGTCTTTGGCATCTGAAAGAAACAGGTGCTTATGCCAAGTTGGCAGGCATGACTTATCGGGCACTGATGGCTAAGTACAACCAGAGCCGGCCACCCAGCTCTGTGCCTCACCCCTTGGCTCCAGCTGGGCCCCTCCTCCCCTGGCTGCGGCTCCTTCCCCAGCTCCCGCTCTGGGCTCAATCTGGCCTCTGGGGCACCCAGAAGACACAGCCCAGCCTCTCCCTGCCCTTGCTCACGCTGTTCTTTCCATTCCAAACACCCCTGCCCAGCACATTCTTTGACTCAGCCGTTCTACCTCGAGGAATCTGGGGACAGAAGCGTTTGTACACACAGAAAGCTGTTGTGTGGCAGACGGTGTTCTCTGCAGCATGGCTTATATCAGAAGTAGTTAAACAATTACAACCACCTCATGTCCATCAGAAAGGGACTGGGTAAATAATGGCGTACTCATATTGGAACACTGTGCAGAGATTAAAACGATCTCTGTGCTGATGTGCAAGAATGCACACAATAGATTTTTAAGTGGGAAGTACAATTCCAGAACAGTGTGCAGGATAGGTTTCCATTTTGTTTGAAATATTTTATCTTTATCTGCAAAGATATATGAAAAACTACTCAGGGGTAGGTCCTACAGTAGCCATTTCTAGGGACTGGATATTTAGCCCATGCAGACCTTCTATAATCAGAATAAATAGTACATAGCCCTCGTCTCCATGAAGCCACGTCCTTACTCAACAATCATTTTGGGAGTGCATATGATATGCAGCTGTTGGGGGCTGGGGGTCAGCTCCTGGTTCCTATCCTCATGGGACTTCATACTTAAAGAGGATTCAGATCTTAATGTAGCCAAATACGGAAATCAATGTGGCAGGAGCTACTGGGGTCCCAGGAAAGAAGGGACCAGGGCTTATGAGGGTAGCCCCTCCCTCTCGGACACTGTAGACTGAAGTGACTTTTGTATTTTGAGTCCTCCAAGCCCTGGACCACCTGCCTCAGCCTGTTTCCTACCTCACAGTCAAAGATCTCTGTTTAGATTTGCTTCCCAACTGCCACCTGGAAGCCCTTGAGGAGAGAGATGGGGGGGGGGGGTGCTGTTTCTTTGTCCCCATCCCCCATTGAAAGTTGGGAAAATGTTGGATGAGAGAACAGGGAAGGCAGAAGCTTGTAGATGCACCACCCTGGCATCAGCTGGGTGACAGCTCTGTGCTTACAGGAGGGCCCAAGACCTCTCCTGGGGAGAGGAGGGGGTGGGGGAAGGCTCCTTGATTCCCAGGTGGAAACACACCCTCAAGCAGACCTCAGCTCAGAACCCCAGGGCCACAGGGCCCTGAAGGGGCTGGTGGGCCTTGAGCCAAGGAGGTGGCAGAGGTGCAGAGCAGACTTGCCACAGGGTCCCAGCTCAGATCCTGAACCTTGGCACTGCCCTTTGGCCTGTGGTGAAACGGGTGGAGGTTGGCATGGGGAAGATGTCAGCATCAGAGCCCAGCACTCCAGGGCTGCGCCTCCACCTCCCACCCCCAGTACCCCCTCATCCTCCAGGAACCTATCCCCTCCCCGCCTGGTGTGGCTACCCCGCCTCCAGCCCCATTCCTGAGAGCGTCTCTGGTGCGTGGCCCAGAGCATGAATGGCGGACACAGGCTTGGGACAGGCAGGGTGCCATGGTCTTGGGACAGAGTGGGCAATGCTCACCAATGAAGTTTCCGAGGTAGAGTCCGGGAAGTACCTAGAGGAAGAAGAGGAGGCAGGGGTCAGCAGGGCCGGGCTGTACCCCTTCCCACCTCCGGTGGCTGGGAGACTCACAGCCCCTCTCTGTCCTGTGAGGGAACCTACCTCAGGGAGCAATTGCCTCCCTTTCTTGGGGCTTGGGCCCTCTGTGAGAGAGTCTGGGGCTCTGGGGAGGGTGGGAGAACAATGCCAGCAAGTTAACCAAGGAAGAGTCAGGCTTGGGGACCATGGAGAGGGAAGAGGAGGGAGGCTTAGGGGACACTGAGGGAGGGGACAAAGGTCCCAGGGGGAATGGGAGGAGCAGCAAAGAAAGAGGAGTGGGCTGGGAGTGGAGAGGACTAAGGCTGGTGCAGGTGTCGGGCCATGCAGGGGCGAGTGGGGAGGAAACAGTACCGGAGTCCAAGGAGTCAGGGAGTCTGGGAGACAGACACAGCAAGACAGGGAGGGTACTCCCAGAGTGACAGCCCCAGAAAGAGACAGCAAGAGACAGAGTCACACAGAGGACAGACAGACACAGGCAGAGGCAGACAGAACACACCGCGGCCTCAGAATCTCAGGGACAAGAGGTGTGGACACACAGGGCTCAGAGAGGGACCAGAAGGTCAGAGGCGGGCAGACCGACCTAGTCGCAGCCGGTGGCCTGCGGAAGGGCTGGAGACAGCCAGGTGAGGGATGCGCGGTCGCCGCCCCCCTACCTTGGTCATGCCATTTCCCATGATCCTGGGGGCGGGGATCGGGGCGCACCCCCAACTCGCCGCCCGGAAAGCGCTCGGGTCACAGCTGCCCTGATGGCCCAGGCCCGGGGCCTGCAGCCTGACGGGGAACCGGGGGCCTGGCGTCCGCGGCCCTACCCAACCTGGTCCAGCCGCAGCCGCCACCGCCCGCCGACCCCCGGCCCTGGAGGGAAATGAAGGAGCCGCCGCCGCCGCCGCCGCCGCCGCCACCGCCGCAGGCTCCTCCCACCCCCTCGGTCATGTGGGGCCCCCCCGTGGGTCGTGGCGGGGGCCGGACAAAGCCCCAGTGTGCTGGGCCCACGGCCCGCGGGACAACGGCAGCTTGTTGCGGCCGCGTGGGGCGCCACCTCCGGAGGTGGGGGCGGGGCGCCCCCCCACCCTGGCACTGTCAGGCGCGGGCGGGTAGGGGGACGTCGCAGAGAGCCCCCCGCCGTCCGCACCCTGAGGTCCGCCGCGTCCCGACCTCCCTGCGCCCCGGTGCAGAGACCCAGCTTCTCCGCCTCGGGTTTCCAGCGGAACGTGAAGCCGGCTGGACTTTGATCGCGGAGGGCTCCCTGCTCTTCAGTTTCCACTTGCGACAAGAAAAGTGGGTGCTTTCCTTCTGCTACATCACCCCATCCATGCAGCCATCCAGCTAGCCTTCTTCCCTTTTTACTCTTCATTCATCCACATTCCCATCCTCCTATTCACCCATGTGCCCTTCTGCATACACACCCATCCTCCCATCCATCCTTCCTTCCTCCTGTCCATCCATCCATCCATCCTTCCATTTACCCACATATCCACTTATCTGTCCATCCTTGCGTCCCTACCATCCATCCACCCACCCACTTATGCATCCATCATCCCACCCATCCATCCGTCCATCCTCCCATCCCTTCCTTTCATCCACTCTGACCCCTATGGAGATGGTGCCATCTGGGCAAGCTCTCCTGGGACCAGGCATAACTACTTTGGGGATCCCAAAAAATCAGAGGTAAAATTGAGGGAAGGAAGATGGGGGAGTACTCAAAGCACCTGGGTCCTGGGTTAGGAAACAAAAATGGGATCTAGTTAGAGGCAAGAGTCAGACCAAGGTTCAAGACCCTGCTCACCTCTGACTTGTGAATGAGCAGCCCTGGGGAAATCCCATGGGGTCCCAGCCAACTCTGTCTATATGTCTAGGTCCAAGCATATAAAATAATGGAGACCAGACATCTCTTTTTAAATTGTTTTAAAATTTTTAATTTGTTATATATGACAGTAGAATGCATTACAATTCATATTATACATATAGAGCACAATTTTTTATATCTTTGGTTGTACACCAGATCAGACATCTCTTATGGGACTGAAATAGAAGCAGCTAAACCATCCTCTAGTGATCACCCTGTCTCTCCATTTGTAGTAGTAGTTGACTATGGGGAAGGGTCAGCACAGAGCAGGACAGAGAGATGACATAGTCCACTTGAAATGTGGTGACCGGAGATTTAAAAAAACCCTTTTCTTCATGTTTTCTTCCTGTCTCAAGTTCACAGCATACATCAGGCTGCCTGTCTCAGTTCTCTCTGTGCTAGGTTTTCTCATACAAACTGAATTATTCAGCAAGTACTTACTGAGTACTAGGTACTAGGTACCACACATCTGTGGACAAGGTGGAGATTGTTCATCTCTTCATTAGCTAGCAATCTAGACCAGCACTGCCCAAGAGGAGTAGGACGCCAGCCACCTGTGTCCTTTAAGTTTCTAGTAACCACATTTAAAAAGTAGAAGCAAATTAATTGTTAATAATTTTATTTAACACACTATTTCTACAATATTATAATTTCAGAACATAGTATTTAAGATTATGCAAGTACTTTATATCATTTTTATTGTATTGTCTCCAAAATCTGGTATATGTCTTACACATAGAATTCCTCCCAGGGGCTGGGGTTGTGGCTCAGCAGTAGAGCGCTCGCCTAGCACGTGAGCGGTCTGGGTTTGATCCTCAGCACCACGTAAAAATAAAGGCATTGTGTACAACTAAAACAAATAAATAAATATTAAAAAAAAATTCCTCTCAATTCAGACAAACTACATGTCAAATGTTTAGGGGCCCTGTGTGGCTAGGAGGTACCCAGTGAACATCTCAGATCTAAGAGAAAAGGCAAATGAAACAAGCAAATAGACAAATAATACGTTTACAAAAGGTGGCAGTTTTCTATGAAAGAGACAAAGGGAGGCAGGGAGAACCTCTCTGAATGGGGGACATGAGAGCTCGGATATAAGGACACACTATTGCAAGAGTGGAGAGAGTATTTCCAACAGAAGGGACAGCACTGTAAAGGACCTGTGGTGAGAAGAATGTGGCCTTTGTTAAGAGCTAGAGCAGAGGAAGCCGAGGGAGGTGGTAAGAGATGGGCTAAAGTGTGGATTGGGGGCCCGAGCACGCAGGACCATCTATGACCATGACTGGGGCTTGACGTTGTTTTCTCTGCTATGTGACAGAAAGCCATGGAACACTTTATCCCAGGAGGCCATGTCATCTGGTTTAAATTTTAAGTCCATCTCTTTATTCCCTTACTAACTCTTCCCTTTGGGAAGTTGGTGAGAAGCTGACTTTGGCAACCCAGGCAAGAGATGATGGTACTTGGTACAGAGGGGACGAAGAAGTTGGAAGAAGGGGGTGGATACTCAGCATAGGTGACCATCTGGGCAGTGCAGCTGATAGGTGTGGGGAAGGGAGGAAGGCAAGGATGGTTTCCAGGCTTCCTGCCTTGACACTCACTATCTGTGCCACAGAAAGGAAAGCGGGGCTATTCACCAGTTCAACACATTTTATTTGGTGCCAAACTACACTTGGAAAATTGTCCCCAAGATGTGCTGACATTGAGTTTCCCAGAATGCCCCACTCCAAATGGAATAAAGAGATGCGGATAGCTGGGTGAGGTGGTGCACACCTGTAATCCCAGCTACTTGGGAGGCTGAGGTGGATCACAGATTCAAGGCCAGTCTGGGAAACTTAATGAGAACTTGCTTCAAAATGAAAAATTTTTTTTAGCTTTTAAAAAAAAATTATTTTATTTGCTTTAGTTGTACACAATATGTTTTTACGTGGTGCTGAGGATCGAACCCGGGCCGCGCACACGCTAGGCGAGCGCTCTACCGCTGAGCCACAATCCCAACACCTCAAAATGAAATTTTTAAAGGGGCTGGGGTTGTACTTACAGGTAGAGTGCTTGCCTGGCATGTGCAAGGCCCTGGGTTCAAGCCACAGTACTGAAAAAGAGAGAGAGAGAGAGAGAGAGAGAGAGAGAGAGAAAGGGAGGGAAATGCTCTTGATAAAGGACCCTGCGATTAGGTCCCCATCACAGTCCTGGCTGTAGCAGCTCTGTGAACCTAGGCAGGTGAGTGTCCCTGGGTCTCTTTACTCATCCCTATAGGGTCAATTTTAACAGTCCTGTGTATCCTCACTTGGTCACTAGGGGAATGATCTAGTCACATGTATGAGAGAACTGTCAGGTTCAAAGCCCTGAAAAAAGGAGACATATCATTATTAGACTTAACAATTCATTAGCTATATATTGTTCAGTCTTTGAAAATGTTTGTTATTGCAAAGCCCAATTTTTTCTTAAATCATGAAGTGACTGTTTTACAAAGCCAGTTACATGAAGATGCTAAAATTGCAGGTCTCACCCTGTCATTTCCTAGCTTAAAACCCTTCAGTGGTTCGCTGTGATGGGCAAAAATGGTGGTTCTCCAAAGATGTCCCTAGGTTAGGTCCCTGAAATGCTGAATGTTATGCTACATGGGAAGGGGGAGTTAATACTGCCAGTGGAATTATGTTTTTTTTTTTTTTTTCTGCAGATGGAATCTAAGTTGCTAATCAGCTGATCTTGAGATGGGGAGAGAACCTGGCTTCATCACAAGGGTCCTTACAGTGAAAGAGGGAGCACGAGAGTCCCCAATTCAGATGTCATAGCATCAGAGGGTGGGGTGCTGTGACTTCTGGCTTGGAAGATGGAAGGGACCACCAGCCAAGGAATGCAGGTGGAAACTGCAAGGCAACAGATTCTCTGCTAGAGCTTCCAGAAGGAACTCTGCCCTCCTAGCTCAGTGAGACCCATGTCAGATTCCTCACCTCCAGCATTGTAAGATTATGCCTTTGGGTGATTTCAAGCACTAACTTTGTGAGAATGACAAGCAGCAGTTGGAAACTTGTGAGCTCACCAATGCCCTTAGAAAAAAGTCCAGCCTGCTTAGCATAGCCTCAGGGCATCTGTTTTCTGCCACTAGGACCTTTAGCAAGTTGCTTAGCTTCTCGGTTTCATCATCAATGAATAAGGAGAAGGGGAGGGAAAAGCCCTGTGGATCTTTAAATGTGATTAAATGAGAGGACATATTGAATAGCTAGGTAAATTAGGAAATCTGGGTTCTGTTACCTTCGCTAGCGCTCTGTTTCCAAATCTGTAAAGAGGAAACAAACAAAAGCATTCAGGTTTAATGGCCTCCTCTCTCCCCTCCTCGATACCCTTTCCTGGTACTCATCTGCATTTGCTTCCTGCAACATACTCCATACTCTGTGAGTTAGCATCTACTGTTCCCTCTGCCTGCAGTACTCTACCCATCCCCTTTATCAGGCGAACTCATTTCCTCCTGAAAGTCTTTACTGATCCCATTTTGACTTGTTTAGACCCCACTGCATTCCCCAAACATCCTAAACTCCTCTATTATATTATTACTAGGACTTGAGTGTTTTTTTCATTTGAGAAAAAAAAAATCTAAAATACAGATAAGGAACTACTTGACCTATTTGCTTCAACTGTGCTATTTAAATAGAACATTCCAAATAAACTTGTTGAAGTCCTCTTTCCTCTCCCTACTTCCTTTCCTCTCTCCCCAGAGACAATTCTTATGAGCTTGATGTATATCTTTTGAGACATGTTTTAAAGCTTTCCGTTCCTATATACCCATAAGAATATGATACATACTTTCATATGTATGTTTATAGTTAACATGAATTATAACTTTTTAAAATGTATCATCCTATAACTTTTATTCACTGAACAATAGGTTTGTGGGCTATTCCCATGTTGATGGACATCTGGATCATTTTAATCACTGTATAGTATTTCAAAAACTTTTTTAGTTGTAGATAGATATAATACCTTTATTGTATTATTTATTTATTTTTATGTGGTGCTGAGAATCGAACCCAGTGCCTCAAAATGCTATATTTTGTTATTAGAATATACTCCATTTTATTTATTTACCATCCTCCAAGTGGACATTTAGATTGCTTGTAATAGTTTCCACTATTATAAAGAATGTTGCAAAGGAGATTTCTGTTCCTTGAGGTTTGTAGTTCTTTAAGTAGCATACGTGCATGTGTGCACACACACATACATGTGCATACATACATACTTACACACTTTGTGGGCTTTTATGTGTCTTCTTTTACTTAGTGTAATGCTTTTGAGGTTCATTCATGTAACAACATTAATAGTTCAAATATCAGGAGATGGAGTTGTGGCTTGGAGGTAGAGCACTCACCTGGCATGCATGAAGCACTGGGTTTGATTCTCAGCACCACATAAAAATGAAATAAAGATATTGTGTCCACCTATAACTAAAAAATAAATATTTAAAAAATAGTTCAAATATCAGCATGTATCAATACTTCATTCTTCTTCTCCTTCTTCTTCTTCTTTTTTTTTTTTTTTTTTTTGGTACCGGGGATTGAACTCAGGGGCACTCAGCCACTGGGCCACATCCCCAGCCCTCTTTTGTATTTTATTAGAGACAGGGTCTCACTGAGTTGCTAAGTGCCTCACCATTGCTGAAGCTGGCTTTGAACTCACGATCCTCCTGCCTCACCCTCCCAAGTGCTGGGATTACAGGTGTGCGCCACTGCGCCTGGCTACTTTATTCTTCTTTATGGCTGAATAGTATTCTACTATATATATGTACTGCAACTTGTTGGACATTTGTGATACTTCCACTTTTTCACTAATTTTTAAAAAATTTTTAAATTATTGATGGACCTTTATTTTATTTATTTTTATGTGGTGCTAAGGATTGAACCCAGTGCCTCACACATGCTAGGCAAGCACTCTACCACTGAGCTGCAACTCTAGCTGCCCCACTTTTTCACAATTAATAATGCTACTATGAACATGTGTGTATAAATGTTTGAATACCTATTTTCAATTCTTTGGGGGTCTATACCTCAGGTTTCTTGTGCTTCTGTTTCATAGTTTGTTGATATTCATTGAGTTAATGTGTCTTGTTTATTCATTTACTAAACAGTGTTGGCCACGTGCCAAGCGCCTGGCATGTGCTAAGCTCTGGGTGGCAAATATTTATTGAAATAAACTCATTTGTTAAAAAAAAAAACTCATTTTTTTTTTCTTTCTTGGTGCTTCTGTCAGGGAGATATTGAGGACTCAAAGGAATCTGCGTAGAGAAGACTTTCCTGAGATAAAAATGCAAGCTGAGATCTGGACAGAGGAGATGAAAAGAACCACCAGAAAGGGAACCCCCAGATTAACAGAGATGAGTGTGTATACAGGAGTGTGGGGAGGGGAGACAAGGGTCAAACCAGTAACTGGAAGGAGGCTGGAGACTGGCATGGGAAGAGCAGCGCAAACAGTAGGACGGATGAGGCTGCCACGCCCTCAGACCCCGCATCAGCAAAAGCCTTGCGGATCGCGAGGCGCTTGGCGCACGCCTGTAATCCCAGCACCTGGGAGGCTGAGACAGGAGGATCATCAGTTCAATGCCAATCTCAGCAATTTAGCGATGCCCTCAGCAACTCAGTGAGACCCTGTCTCTAAATAAACCATAAAAAAGCGCTGGGTTTGTGATTCAGTGGTTAAGTGTTCCTGGGTTCAATCCCCAGTACAAAAGGGGAAGGGGGGAAGCCTTGCCAATCAGGATGGGGAATTCCACCCGGTTCTTATCTTAACGATGATGGGGAGCCAGGGAAGGTTATACACAAACAGGGAAGAGACATGACCAAATATGTGTCTTCCAGCGGGGGTGCGGTGGCACATGCCTGTAATCCCAGCACTTGGGAGGCTGAGGCAGGAGGATCGCGAGTTCAAAACCAGCCTCAGCAATGGCGAGGCACTTAGCAACTCAGTGAGACCCTGTGTCTCTAATAAAAAATATTAAAAAAGGGCTGAGGATGTGGCCCAGTGGTCGAGTGCCCCTGAGTTCAATCTCCGGTACCAAAAATAAAAAATAAATTGTGTCTTCCAGTGTTTTTTGGCCAAAACAGAATGAATCGGGATGGTCAGATGGATAATTGATCAGGAGGCTGCTGCAAGTGTCAAGGGAAGAAGTTCTGGCATAAGAGTTGGTGCTTAAGAAGTAGAAAGTGACTGAAAGAGAGCAGAGGGGACTGGTCACGTTACTAATTGACCAGGTGTCTTAGTGGTCAGTTAAGTAAGGAAACAGTACCATTGCATTTACCAAAAAGTGACAACTTTTCAGAAGCAGCATTTTTAGATCAAAGGAAGCATGGCTGGAGGCGGCGCTGGGCAGTAAGTGCCCGCCGCGGGCAGCCCTCCTCTGGCCGGTGTGCCCAGGGTCGCAGAAAGGTAGGACAGGGAGAGAAAGGTCGAGAAGGTCGAGGGACCTGGGCTGCGGGGACGCCCAGCCGGCGCCGGGTCTCGGGTGGGCTGGAGCTGGGGAACTCCACCGAGAGGCGCGCCTTTGGCTCGCCCAATCAGAGCGGCGGATCCGGGCGTCCCTTCGTCACCTTGGCAACGGGACGCACAGGCTCTCGCTGGACGCGGTGGCGGCTTGGATCTGGCCCTGGGGAACCGCGTTATGTCGCGACCAAAGGTAGGAATGGCACCGAGCCAGAGGCTTTCGTCGTCCTCAGAGAGAGGGAGGGAAGCCACCGGGGTTCAGAGCCCGGGGGCGGGGTCCTCGCGGAGGGATGCGACCAGGGAAGGAAACGTCCAAATGGGACCCAAGACGACACAGCCCCGGCGGCTGCGAGCATCCCCTCCAGCGGGAAAGTTACAGGTCGCGGTTTATAAGCTGTACCCACAAGATTGCTGTTTAAGAGGCTGAGGCAGGAGGATCTCACGTTCAAGGACAGCCTCAGCAGCTTAGCGAGGCCCTAAGCAATTTAATTAGACCCTGTCTCTAAAAAATAAAAAGGCTGGGGATGTGCAGCGCCCCTGGGTTCAATCCCTGGTACCAAAAAAAAAAAACCAAAGAAATAAAAATAAACATTTTATGACCCCGTGGGAAGCTCAGCCCATTAAAAGAAACAAACAAACAACAGCAAAACTCTAATTATTGCCTTTTCCAAGCCGAACCCAGTGTGGATCAAGGGACACAGAGGTGAATCAGACCAGACAGACCCTGCTCTCCAAGACCGACAAGCCAACTCCCTCATTTTTAAGAGTAGGAGAAAGAGGACACAAAAAAGGGAAATGAAGTACTGTAGAATCCGCTTCTCTGCCCCAACCTGCTTCTTATGTTCCAACCTCTCAAGAATGGCATCTCCATTGATTCCCTTTCACAACAAAAACAACTGTTTGCTTTCAGAGTATTGTGAACGTTGCTTTTTTTTTTTTTTTTAACCAGGAGTCATAATTCCTGTTAACATTTATTTGAGGTCTGTCTTCCCTGCTGGACTTCGTTGCTCTTGCCTGTAACCCCAGCTCCTGCAAGGAGCAGACATATGTTGGTCACCGTTGAATGGCTACTGGTGAACGACCCTGCTAGTTGCTCAAGACAAAAACCAGAGCTCTGTCTTGACTCCTCCCCATTCACCTCCCACATCCAAGAAGGTCCCCCTTTTTTTGGTGTTGGGGATCAAATCCAGGGCCTCTTGCCCATTTAAGGCTTCCTCCTTTAACTTTCTAAATCTATCTTCTCTACACCTCAAATACTATTATGCTAATCATGATCTAATTCTCATTTTTAAAAAAATACTCTTTTATGTCAGATATTGGAACATATATTTCCTTCCTTCCTTCCTTCCTTCCTTCCTTCCTTCCTTCCAGTACTGGGGGTTGAACTCTACTATTGAGCTACATTCCCAGCCCTTTTTATTTTATTTTAAAACAGGGTCTGGGCCTGGGCATGTATAGCTCAGTGGTAGAGTGCCTGCTTAGTTGCCTAGCATGCATGAAGTCCTGGGTTGGATCCCCAGTGCCACACACACATACACACACACACACACACACACACACACACACACACAAAGGAAGCTGGCCTCAAACATGGGATCCTGCCTCAGCCTCCTAGTCACTGGGATTACAGGCATGTAATTCTGTAATAATCCATGCCCTGCTCAAATATAACTTTTTAAAAAGTATTATTCTAAAAACAGAAATAAACATCTACTGCACTAGGCCCCACCCACATAACCTATCTGGTTCCTTTGAAATAAAAACAAATTGCAGGAGATACAGAAACTCAGCAATCCATACTGTGAATATCAGGGTATGGCAGACCCATGTTGGATGAGAGAAAAACATTGCAGACTCCTTCTTTTTTTTTTTTTTTTTTTTTTTTTTTTTTTTTGGTACTAGGGATTGAACTCATGGGCACTTGACCACTGGGCCACATTCCCAGACCTTTTTTTATATTCTATTTAGAGACAGGGTCTCACTGAGTTGCTAAGTGCCTCGCCATTGCTGAAGCTGGCTTTGAACTCTTGATCCTCCTGCCTCAGCCTCCCAAGTGCTGGGATTACAGGCATGCGCCACTGTGCCAGGATGCAGACTCCTTCTTTGTGACATTGTCCACTTTGTTGCTGGAGAGGCAATTTCACATATATATTGATTGAAGTAGGACTGCTCTTTCTTTCAAAATGACCCAGGGAATAGGGAATATGAACTTCTTAAGAGAGAAAGACAGGGCTGGGGTTGTAATTCAGTGGCAGAGCACTCGCCTGGCACATGAGCAGCCCGAGTTCAATCCTCAGCACCATGTACAAATAAACCCATTGTGTACAGCTAAAGCAAATAAATAAATAAATAAACAAAAGAGAAGGACAGAATAAATTGTGTGTATCCTCACAAAAATGTGCAAGACTTCTCTACTAAAATCTAGAAACCATTGAGAAAAAAATAAAGGAGAAGCTGGGCGCGGTGGCGCACGCCCACATCCCCAGCCCTTTTTTTTATACTTTATTAGAGACAGGGTCTCACTGAGTTGCTAAGTGCCTCGCCATGGCTGAGGCTGGCTTTGAACTCGCGATCCTCCTGCCTCAGCCTCCCAAGTGCTGGGATTACAGGCATGCGCCACCGTGCGCCGGCCAATTTCACTTCCTTTTGAGGGGAATTAACGGCTGCTAGTTTTCTAAGCGCTATCCCGCATTCCCTTCCATGGGCTCTTTGAGGTGTTTGATGGTGTGGATAGCAGAATTCTGAGATGGCCCCCCATGTTCCCATACCTGGTATACATGCCATGCATGACTCTCTCCCCTTGAGTGTGGGTGAATTTGATGGCAAAGCTGTTGCCACGATGACATTACGTTATATAAAACCATCATAGCTGACGTGGAGGGCAGTGGGCTGGTAGTCCAAGGGACATGCTCAGGGTGGCCTAGAGGGAAAACACCATGTTGTGAACTGCTGTCTATGGAGCCACTTTGCAAGGAGCAGCAGGCAGCCCCTAGAAACTGGGAGCAGTCCCTAGTGGAAAGCTAGTAAGTAAACAGGAACCTCAGTCCTACAACCCCAAGCAACCAAATTCTGCCCAGATGAGAACCATAACTCCAGCCATTACCTTGAACGTAGCCTTGTGAGACCAGGGCAGACATTCCGGCTAAGCTGTGCACATACTCCCAGTCCACAGAAACTATGAGATAATGAATGTGCATTATATTAAGGCACTCAATTTATGGTAATTTATTATACAGTCGCAGAAAATGAATGCAGATGACAGCTCTGTCCCAACTGTGAAGGTCGGCTGCACAGGGCCAATTTCAGTTTCTCTTTCATACACGCCTTAGGGATCAGTCTCAGGACTGGAGGGACAAGCTGTTTTGGATATGGTTGGAGATTAAAAAAAAAAAAAAAAAACCACCCCCCACACCCACACACACATTGAGGATTTGAAAGGTCTATTTTGGGTGAAAGGAATTCACATTGCTGAGTCTGACACAGCCCTTTCCTGGATTCAAAGTCCAATCAAATATGCAAAGTTTTTTTTTTTTTTTTTTAATTTTTTAGAGCTGGGTATCAAACTCAGTGCTCCACACATGATTAGCAGGCCCTCTACTGCTGAGATACACCCCCCTCCCCAAATTAGGATAGACCAGATCCTTCTCACAGAGCCTGATAAACTGAGCTTTCAAAACTGGGATTCGGAGTCAAACTTTGGAGCATCAAAAACCAGGCATCTCCTCCTCTGCTGGTGTTGCTTATGGAGCAAGTCTCCAGTGCAGTGGGCTGCTTGGGAAGTCACTCTAAGGGTAGCAGGTAAGTTCTGCACTGATTTTCTGGGCACATGATGGTAGATGAGAACCTGACCAGGTTGGACCTTCGTGTCTCAGCACCTAGGCATTGTTGAGTGTGAGCTGGGAAAGCAGGTGGATATGCAAAACCAGTGACGTCGTTTTCCTTTTCTCCTTACAGAATCAAAATTACAAGGGCCATGGATTGTCAAAAGGAAAAGAGCGGTGAGTGGTCCCTCTCAGTCCAACAAACAGAACTAACTTCCTTCCTCCCTCCTCCCTTCCCTTCCCTCTCCTCTTCCCTTCTATTTTACTGGGTATAGAATTCTAGGCTGACTTTTTTCTTTACGTACTTGAAAGATGACATTCCCTTGTCTTCAGACTGACATTATTTCTGAGAAGTCAGAAGTCAGTCTCGTTGTCTCCCCACCTCCACCCCTGGCAGGAACTCTTCCTGGCCTCCAGCAACTTGACTGTGCTTTATCTTGGTATATTATTATTATTTTTTTCTTTTTTGGGGGAATGGGTACCAGGGATTGAACTCAGGGGCACTCAACCACTGAGCCACACCCCCAGCCCTATTTTGTATTTTATTTAGAGACAGAGTCTCACTGAGTTGCTTAGTGCCTCACCTTTGCTGAGGCTGGCTTTGAACCTCTCGATCCTCCTGCCTCAGACTCTCAGGCTACTGGGATTACAGGCATGCGCCACTGTGCTGGGTGTGTCGTGGTTTTTGTTGTGATATTTTGCCTCAAGTTAATGGAGCTTCTTGGATTTGTGTGTTGATATTTGGGGAAATTTTTGGTCATCTTTTTTCCTTTCCCATATCCTTCTGGGACTCCAACTATACATATGTTAGACTGCTTGATGTTTACCCCACAAATCACTGAGGTTCTGTTCACTTAAACATTTTTTCTTTCTAACTCAGTTTGAATAATTCAGTTGACCTGTCCAAAAATTCACTATCCTTTCTTATGCAATGCATAAGCTCCTGTTAAGCCCACCCAGGGCCTCAAGCATGCTAGGAAAGTGTTCTAGCACTGACCTCTCTGCCAGCCCCATCCATTGAATTTTTTACTTTAGATTTCCATTCTAGAATTTTCATTTGGTTCTCTTTTAAAGTTTTCATTTATTTTCTGCAACAGCTCATCTATTCATGCATGATATCCATCTTTTCCTATAGATCCTTTAACATTTATATATTTGGAATTTTTATCTAATAATTTCAATAACTGAGCCTTTATGAATTTATTTCAATCAGTTCTTTTTCTTCTTAATTCTGTATTAAATTTTCTGATATATATAAAAATAAATCCTGAAATATGTATGTAAATCCTGAAAAGAGCCAGGGGGGGGGGAAGACACAATATATACCAGGAGGAGTCACTGCAAGGTGGGGACAAAGAGACAATGAAACTGACTTCTGACTTCTCATTAGAAGTAACGTCATTTGAAGACAAGGGAACATCATTCAAGTGCTTAAAAAAAAAAAAAAAAAAAAGCCAAACTACAATTCTAAATCCAGTACAATTTTACTTTAAAGAAAGACAGTGGGCTGGTGGACAGTGGCTTATGTCTGCAATCCCAGCAACTAGGGAGGCTGAGGCAGGGGGATCACAAGTTCAAAGCCAGCATCAGCTTTAGCAAGGCTGTGAGCAACTTAGTGAGACCCTATCTCTAAATAAAAAGGGCCAGGGATGTGGCTCAGTGGTTAGCACCCCAGGTTCAATCCCCAGAAACCCAGAAACTGCCTCATTAAAAAAAAAAAAAAAAAAGTAAAATAGACATTTTCAAATAAACAAAATGTGGGAGAGTTTATTGCCAACAGATCCACACTATAAGAAACAGTAAAGATGGCCTGGGGTTGTGGCTCAGTGGCAGAGCACTTGCTTAGCACATGTGAGGCACTGGATTCGATCTTCAGCACTACATACAAAAATAAATAAAATAAAGTTATTAAAAAATGAAACAATAAAGAAAGCTCTTTAGGCTGAAGGAACTTTGTATCAGGTAGAAGCTCAGATCTACAAGAAGAAATGAAAAGTGGGTAAATTTAAAAATATGTGTATACATAAAATATATATATAGAGAGAGAGGGGGTGGGTGGGCAGAGAACAAGATTGATTGATTGATTGATTGATTGATTGATTTTCTGAGTATGTAAACTCTTCCCTCTGACCAGCAGCTCAGATTGGGGCAGATCATTCTGACTTCTAAAGCTGAGTTAAGCTGTAGCTTCATATAGATTGGATTCACTCCTAGCCCACCTCCTCACTGCCATTTTGAGCTTGTTAGTGTTTGAGGAGGGAACAGGTTGGGCTGCAGTTTCAATGATTTTGTTGATGTTCACTTTGGGACTTTTATGTATCAGTAATTATTTCCATATATTCCTGAATTCTGTTTGCTAGCTTTTTGTTGTTGTTGTTGTTTTCAATGTTGGGGGTCAAACCCAGGCCCTCTCACATGCTTAAGTGAGTGTTCTACCTTGAAACCACATCCTCAGTCTCTGGTTATAGTTCTCTTTTTTGTATTTTGTCTGATTTGTGTGTGTGTGTGTGTGTGTGTTGGGATTGAACTCAAGGCGCTTAACCACTGAGCCACATTGCCAGCCCTTTTGGTGTTTTATTTAGAGACAGGGTCTCACTAAGTTGCTTACACTCACTAAATTCCTGGGGCTGGGTTTGAACTTGTGATCCTCCTGCCTCAGCCTCCTGAGCCGCTGGGATCACAGGCATGTGCCACCACACCCATCTTCTTCGTCTGACTTTGATTGCAGGTGAACACTAAATTCACAAAGTAAAATTGGAAGCGCTCCCTCCTCTTCCCTTTTCTGGAAGAGACTATGTGGAACTGGGGTTAATGTTTCTTTAAATGTTTGGGGGAATTCTCCAGTGAAACCATCTGGTCCTGAACATGTCTTTTTTGGGAGTTTTAAAATTATATATTCGATTTCCTTGATAGTCACAGAGCTATTTAAATGACCTGTTTCACATTAGGTGTGTGTGAGATGCTGAGTGCATTTCAAGGCCCACCCCGTGTGGGACCTTACATGTCGGTGACATGTTGGCCTGCTCCTAACTGCGGGGGTCTGTGTCACTCCTTCGTAGGTAACTGTGTCTCCCCCACCCCTCTCTTCCTCTCTCTCTCTCTCTTGTCAGTCTTGCTGACAAATAGTTTTGTCGATCTTATTGACCTTTCCCAAGAATTAGCCTTTTGTTTTATTGATTTTTTTTCTGTTTTCAACTTTATGGATCTCTCCCTTGACATGACCCCAGAGGGAGAGGGCAGCTGGTCACCTAGGGGTGGGAGAGGAGGTCCAGGCTCTCCACGGGGTCTCCCGGGCACGCCAGCAGGGGCACCGCTTCTAGACTCCCATTGGCCTTTGCTGGCATAAGTTGGGGGTGGGTGGGCCACAGACGTTTTCTGCGGGCTTTGGCTGGTGGAGCAGTTCTTGTCTGTTCTTCGTCCTGCTGGGTCGCTCCGTTCTTGGTCCTGTGGCTAGAGAGAGCAGGCTTCTGCTAGGGCTTTATTTAAGTCTGGGCCTGTTGTCATGTCTGAGTGGTCATTGGCTGGCTTTTTTTTTTGGTAGATGGACACAATACCTTCATTTTGTTATCTTTATATGATGCTGAGGATTGAACCCAGTGCCTCACCCATGCTAGGCAAGCACTCTACCACTGAGTCACAACCCCAGCCCTTGGCTGGCTTTTTTTTTTTATCTCCACCCTGGGATATAGAAGCCCCAAGAAAACCCAGGGAATTCACCGCCATGTCATTCCTTTGGTCTTGAGGTCCCAAGCCACTCTGCCGTCTTCTCTTTCCGTTTTTCTATGTTTGTTTTATACAGAATATTTTGGGTTTTAGTTGTACTAGTAGGAGGAGTAGGGGAAAATTACATCTGCTCTATCTTCCCAGATGAATGCCAGGAAGGGGAATTTGCAAACGTTTAGCATGTAATGTAAGAAATAGTCGTGGTGCATATAAAGCAACTCGATCATGCCCAGCACACAGTAGGCCATGGAAAAAAATGCTTGATGTTTTTCAATGATTCAAAGTTTCTGTGATTCTCAATTTGATCATTTCAAGGGTTGTCATGCTCTGATGCTAACCTCTGAAATTTGGAAATGCTGTTTTGGGCATTTCTAGGTGCGGCGTTTGATCTTTCTTCCTCCCCCTTTATCCCATCCCCGGAGCGTCCTAGGAAAGTAATGGAGTCCAGCAAGTGTCCTGTTGCCTTGTCTTGCAGAGAACCAAGAGCATCGATCCGGTTCAAGACTACCCTTATGAACACGCTGATGGACGTCCTACGCCAAAGGCCCGGATGGGTGGAAGTGAAAGAGTAAGACCCCACCTGCCCCTCCTCCCCACCCCTCTCCCCTTTTTCTTACAGATCCCTGCCTCCCTTGGCTTTTCTCTCAGCCCCCCTCTCCCCATCCCCAGTAGCCACTGGGACTTGCCCCAAAGTAGGGGTGACATTTATTTTAGTACCCACACTGTAGTGGACAAATCACTCACACCATCTAATTTAAGCCTTACAATCATCCAATCAGGTATGGCAGTGTGCAGAGGTATTAAGCCACTTGCTTAAGGTCCCACAGCACGTCAGTTTGACTGATACTGTCGGTGTCCTGTGGCTCTCTGGAGAAACAGGGATGCTGCCAGCACAGACCTGCTGGCTTGAGTCCTCCTGGGATGGGCCCAGGTCAAGGACTAACCTAACCTGGTCACTTACTAGTTCTGTGACCTAGAACAAATGATTTGACCTGTAGACCTATACATTTCTGCTTTTGTGTTGGGCTCTGGGGCTGCCAATGGAGAAAAATTAATATAGGACATCTGGCTATGTGAGGGAGGGGTAAGGTTGGCATGCATGTACCAGAGACCTGAACTAAAGAAGCTCTGATGGGTTAGAAGCCCATCTATCTGCCCCCGACACCCATCCACTGAGGTCTGTAAATTCCAAGATGGTGAGGAGGCACAAAAGAAATATAGGGCCTAGCTGGTTCCAGCTTTTCATTTTGCTTTGCCTTGAGCAAGTCCCTGGTCCTCATGGTGCCAAGTGGAGCTCCAGCCCACCTTCACTGTTGCCGCCTGAAGTGATGGCCGCTTGGAGCAACGAAGCCGCGGGAAGAAGTTCAGAGGCGAACTGGACACAAACAGGCTTTTTATTCTTATAACTTTTCTCTCTGGCTCTAACAACGACTTTAACACGCACCACACACACCACCAAACAACCAACACTCCAAATGGCGCAGACCCGATCAGCTATCTCGCTCAAGTCTCTCGAGATCCCGGCCAAGTCCCGCGAGATCCCGGGCCAAGTCCCGTGAGACTACGGAAGGCAGCAATGCCCAAACATCTCCATGGCCCGTAGTCAACCGCAATCTTAGCCATCTCCCCAAACAGGGCTCTTGCACTTCACGTTCCACGCGGCAGGAGGCAGGAAGGAGACAAGGAAAGCCAAGCTAGTCAGGCACAGAGGTGCACGCCTGTATCCCCAGCAACTCGGGAGGCCAAGGCAGGAGGATTGCAAGCCTCGGTGACTTAATAGGACCCTCTGCAATTTAACAAGGCCCTGTCACAAAATAAAAAATAAAAAGGGCTGGAGATGTAGCTCAGTGGTAAAGAGCCCCTGGGTTCAATGCTCAGTACCAACAACAACAACAACAAAAATAGCCCTGCTAGACACTCTAGCCCTTGGCATCCATGATCTCTTTTAGTCATTCCCTAAATCTGGGTAGGTGCTACTGTCATCCCCATTTAATCAATGAGAAATGTGGACACAAAGTAAGGAAAATGCCACGTTTGCGAGGTCCCTCGCTTCTAGGCTCACGCTAGGATTTGCAGCTGGTGTGACTCTCCGCAGAGTCACAGGCTCTTCTCCGCCCCGCTCCAGCAGCCTCTCAGAGATGAAGGAACAGATGAGCGAATGTCCCGGATTCTGGTGTTGACGTCAGCAGGGGAGACAGGCTCTAAGTCATCCACAAAAAATTAGGAGTCAGCTGTCGTGGCAAGCTGTGGTACAGGGAGTGAGTACAGCAGAGCACTCTCCTTGGGACTTTGGGGACCAGTATAGCAAGGATAATGATGCTGATAAGGGCAGCGACCACGGATTTGCCCTCTTGGTTCTCTTGAGAGCATGCTAGTGTCAGAGTGAGGTGTTTTTTCTCCTGGATCTAGAGGAACTCATGTATTGAAAGGTGAATGGGGACCTAGGGGGTGAGTCTGAGGGAAGGGAGGTGACTGGCAGGTGGGGGTGGTGCATGGGAAAGGGCACTGTCCCCACCTGCGTGTGTCCTCAGGCCCCTCCCTGCCCCTCCTCAGCCTCTGCTGAGGTAGAAGAGAATTTGAGGTCAGGTAGAAGAGAATTTGAGGACTTTTCTGGTGCTGACAATGTGGGAGTCACACCCTGAGGCTGACCCCAGATGGCCTTGAGAGTTCTCAAATCAGGAAGGGACACAGGCCCTGATGTCAGTTGTATCAGTACTTCATTCCTTTTTTATTTAATTCTGGGGACTGAACCCAGGGCCTCCCACATGCTAAGCACACATCCTCCCACTGAGCTACTCCCCCAACTCCCTTCATTTGCTATATAATATTCCACTGTATGGACATACCATGCTTTATCTATTCATTCGTGAAGGGGCATTTGGGTTGCTTCCACTTTTGAGCTAATAATGCTGCTATGAACATTCATGTACAAACTTTGAGTGGAACATGTTTTCATTTCTCTTGGGAGAAATTCCATCTAGAGGTAGATTTGCTAGATCATATGGTAACTCTATATTTAACTTTTTGATGAACCATTAGACTCTTCCAAAGTTTCGCTTCTCCATTTTATATTTCCAACAGGACTGTATAAAATGTCAGTTTTTATGCATTCTCACCAGTACACATTGCTATTTTTAAAATTTTAGCTGTCTAAATCAGTGCAAAATGGCATCTCATTCTGATTTGCTTTTCCCTCGCAGCTAATGATGCTTAACGTGTTTTAATTTGCTTGTTGGCCATTTGTAAATCTTTGGAGAAATGACTATTAAAACCTATTGCACATTTAAAAATCTAGTTCTTTGGCTTTTTATTGTCAAGTTGTAAGTGTTCTTTATACCCTTATCAGACACATGATTTGCAAATATTTCCCCCCATTTTGTGGACTTTCTTCATAGTAGCTTTTGAGGCACAAAACTAATTTTTTTTTTTTTTGCTTTTTAGTAATACCTTTATTTTTTTTTAATTTATTTTAATGTGTTGTTGAGGATCAAACCTAGGGCCTCGTGTGTGCTAGGCGAGCTCTCTACTGCTGAGCCACAACCCCAGACCACAAAACTAATTTTTTTTTTTTTTTTTGGTTCCAGGATTGAACTCCGGGGTGCTCAACCACTGGGCAACATCCCCAGCCCATTTTTTTGTATTTTATTAGAGACAGGGTCTCACTGAGTTGCTAAGTGCCTCATCATTGCTGAGGCTGGCTTTGAACTCACAATCCTCCTGCCTTAGCCTCCCAAGTGCTGGGATACAGGCGTGCGCCACCGCTCCCAGCTACAAAACTAATTTTTAAAAATATTTATTTATTTGCTTTAGTTGTACACAATGCAATGCATTTATGTCTACGTGGTGCTGAGGATGGAACCCGGGCCACACACGTGCTAGGCAAGCACTCTACCTCTGAGCCACAATCCCAGCCCAAAAACTAATTTTTTTTTTTTTTTTGGTACCGGGGATTGAACTCAGGGGCACTCGACCACTGGGCCACATCCCCAGTCCTTTTTTGTATTTTATTAGAGACAAGGTCTCACTGAGTTGCCAAAGTGCCTTGCCATTGCTGAGGCTGGCTTTGAACTCGAGATCCTCTTGCCTCAGCCTCCCAAGTGCTAGGATTACAAGCGTGCGCCACTGCGCCTGGCTCCAAAACTAATTTTTGACAAAGTCTAATTTATCTACTTTTTTTCTTTTGTTGTTTGTACTATGGGTATCATATTTAAGAAGTCATTGCCTAATCCAAGATCACAAAATTTTACTTTTATGTTTTCTTTCCTTTTTTATTTTAGTTGTAGATGGACACAATACCTTTTATTTTATTTATTTTTATGTGGTGCTGAGGATTGAACCCGGGGCCTCGTGCATGCTAGGTGAATGCTCAACCACTGAGCTACAACCCCAGCCCACGTTTTTTCTTTCTTCAGGGGCACTCTAAAAAAGTTTTTAGTTACAAATAGACACAATACCTTTATTTTATTTATTTTTTATATGGTGCTGAGAATGGAACCCAGTGCCTCACACATGCCAGGCAAGCACTCTACAGCTGAGCCCCAGCCCAGCCCCTCTTATGTTTTCTTCTAAGAGTTTTATCTTTTTACTCTTACATGTAGGTCTTTGATTTGATTTTGTGTATGGTGTGAGTTAGGAATCCAACTTCATTTGCAATGTAATTTTTAAACTTTTTATTTGAAATCATTTTAAACTGAAAGTTTCAAAGTACTGACACTCTTAAGTAAACAACAGGCATCATTTGAATTTCACCAGTTTTTTCCACTAACATTCTTTTTCTGCTTCAGAATCCATTCCAGGATCCCACAGTACATTTAATTAACCTTTATTAAGCCACAAATATGCCCTTGACACATTAAAAGAGGACTCTTTATTTTGCAGAATGTCTCTGGGTTGGGATTTGTCTGATGTCTTCTCATCACGGTACTGAACACCACAAAAGTAGTGCAGTGCCCTCCCCTGAACCGTATCAGGTGGTTCATGGGCCCAGCATGACTTTCACTGGTGTTACCTGGATCACTAAGTTAAGGTGGTGTTTCTCCAGCGAAAATCAGCTTTTTTTTCGGGGGGGGATACTGGGGATTGAACTCAGGAGCACTCGACCACTGAGCCACATCTCCAGCCCTATTTTGTATTTTATTAGAGACAGGGTCTCAATGAGTTGCTTAGCACCTCACTGTTGCTGAGGCTGGCTTTGAATTCATGATCCACCTGCCTCAGCCTCCCGAGCTGCTGGGATTACAGGCCTGCACTAGGATGCCCATTGAAAATTAGTTTTTTAAAATTTGCATAATTAAGCACAATTTCACAATAGCTAAATTGTGGAACCAACCTAGATGCCCTTCAGTAGATGAGTGGATAATAAAATGTGGTACATATACACAATGGAATATTACTCAGCAATTAAAGAGAATAAAATCATGGCATTTGCAGGCAAGTGGATGGAGTTGGAGAATATAATGCTAAGTGAAGTTAGCCAATCTCAAAAAACGAAATGTGGAATGTCTTCTCTGATATAAGCTGATTCATATCGGAGTAGGGAAGGGGAGCATGGGAGGGATAGATGAACTCTAGATAGGTCAAAGGGGTAGGAGGGGAAGTGTGGGGGCATGGGGTTAGAAATGATGGTGGAATGAGATGGACATCATTATCCAAAAGACATGTATGAAGACATGACTGGTGTGAATATACTTTATATACAACCAGGAAAAAAAAATAAAAATAAATAAAATTTGCATAATTAATATGTATCTTGTGGGCAGGTACTTTTGACACTCTGCAAATATCCTGGCCCCAACAAACCTTCACATAATGGTATTCGCATTCTTTGCAGATTCTTGCTTACACCTATTATTATTACGATAATTACAAAATGGTAACTCCCTCATTGAATCATCCCTTTTACATTTATTAAGTAACGTTCTCTTTTTTTTTGTTACTGGGGATTGAACTCAGGGGCACTCAACCGCTGACCACATCCCCAGCCCTATTTTGTATTTTATTTAGAGTCTGGGTTTCAGTGAGTTGTTTAGTGCCTCGAAGTTGCTGAGGCTGGCTTTGAACTCACAATTCTCTTGCCTCAGCCTCCCAAGCTGCTGGCATTATAAGCTTGTGCCACGTGCCCGGCTAGGTAGTGTTCTTCTATAAGTAAACAGTTTTCTTCTCCTGCTTCTTACTTATTTAGTACTGGTCTGGCTCATTGGTGTCTATTATCTTGAGCAGAAATATCCACTCCTTGATTCTCTAGTAGGGAAACTGAAGCCCAGAGAAGAGGGCAAGGTCACATAGGAGTCATTGCCTGTGGCAGGACCAGAATCAGGACTATTTCTCCTGCATGATCTGGCCCAGGGCAAGCAGCAGAGTGGAGAGGGACAGGGAGCTGGATGAGGCCCCAGCTGGCCAGCCTGGAATGGGGCTGTCTGGTGACCAAGGGTTTGGAGGGCAGATGGCCCTGTCCCCAGGGGGTTTCCATCCGCTACCAAAGCCATTGCTCACAACTGCTGTGTGTGCAGCAACAGCCTGAGAGCAGCTTTGGAGGAGGCCCAGGCCCCAGGTTTTCATTCATAACTCAGAATGAAATTGGGAAAGGGGTAATTCCTGACTCATGTCGCTCCATCGCTGCCACCACCTGTGTCACCACCTGTGCAGGCATGTGGTGTTTGCTTAGGATTGTCCTCGAGGCTGATTCACTCCTTTTACTTAAATAAAGGAACTTTTATATTGCTATGATAGTATCTGTGGGATTATGCATTCGTCTTGCTATTTACTTTTTTGCCCATTCGACATTAAAGCAGGGACACTGTTAATCTCCTCCTGACCCCGGTATTGTGGATGAAACTCAGGGGTGCTTAACCACTGAGCCACATCCCAGACCTTTTTATATATTTTTTATTTTGAGACAAGGTATTGCTAAGTTGCTTAGGGCCTTGCTAAATTGCTGAGGCTGGCTTTGAACTCACAACCCTCCTGCCTAAACCTCCTGAGCCATTGGGATGACAGGTGTGTGCCACCACTCTTGGCTTATGTTGGATCTCTTAGAATTGCAGTCTACCACAGTGTTTACCCACACTTGGTCATGTTCAGGCCGAGGTCATCTGTCACTCTTGTTGCAGCTGCCTCTTTCTTGTTCAGTTTCTGCCTCAAACTTCCCCAAGATATTTTTCAAAACTCAGTCCATTTGTCCATACTAGGGTTGCAGGGGACAGACGAGGCAAGGCACCAAAGATAGCAGGAAACAGTTTTACTTGGCTGCAGCCAGGTTCAGAAGGTACAGCTTTTGCTGTAATCAATCAGTCCCCCTGAACCCTGAATTTAGGCAGTTTCAGAACTTATACCCAGTGTGTAAGGGGAGAGGCTCAGAAGTTCACAGTCAGCAGAAGTTTACACAAAAGCAGCTTTTTCTTTCATTGTTCTGGGCAAGTTACCCCTTCAAGGACAGTGCCCGAGAAGGGGAGAGCTTCTTCTCCCCTTTCTTCCCTCCCCTTGCCAGCTGTTACCATGGAGCCCAGTTAGTAAATTCTTCTCTCATCTTCGAAATGTAAACATCTCTATGAAGCTTGGCTCAAGGCCAGAGGCCTAGTTAAAAAAAAAAATCTGTTTTACTTATCACACTTTGCATTTGCAAACACATTTTAAAAACTATTATATATATAATATATAATAGTTTATATATATATATACACACATATATATATAGTTACTTATACTAGATATTTCATAAATGTTTGTGAAAAACTGGTAAAGGAGCCTTCAGCACCTGGAGTGCTGATCTCTTCCAGGCCCATGGCCAAGTAAGATAGAGCAACAGGAAATAGCAAGTTTAACTACATTGAACTCTTTTGTAGAGAATCTTTTGCAGATAGTCCTAAGGTCAATTATGGTGAAGATTTCTGGAGAAGCTTAATTTAAGATTTTCTGTGGAGGAGGGGGTGCCACTTGAGTAGGGGGTGGGGGAAAAGCAGGGGAACAAACTAAACACCTCTTAGTTTGAAAATGGATATATTGTAGTGTGTCCTCTCAATGAAGTGGAACACGGTAGTTAAAACGACTGAATTAGACCATGTGTATCAAATGAGGAAACAGGTTTCAGTGGTTCTAGCCAGAGCCTGGACTCTGGAGCCCGGCGGCCTCTGTTCAGTGAGTTCCTTAACCTCTGTAAAAGTGGCCATAATAACAGGACTTAGAGTTGCTGTGAGGATCAATGAGTGAATATTTGCAGAGTACTTAGAACAGTGCCTGGCAGGTGGTGAGCCATAAGGCTTAGCAAGGAGGAAGTTGAAAACGTGCCAGACAATGCCACCGGCCGTGTATGGATACACGGATCTACACAGAGCAAAACCATCCAGACGCTGCGGAGAGACAAAAAGCCACCAAACTCAGGCTGGTGGTTTCCTTTGGGGCAGAAAGAGGAGATAGACTCAGTTAGGGATAGACAGGGGCCTTCAGTTATATCTAGTTTAAAAAAAAAAAAAAAAAGTGGACTAATCATGGCAGCAGTGCTATTTATTTCCTGATGTCTCTTTTTGAGCACCCCAGCTCCCGGCACCTGGCTCTAGTCCCTGGATTTGGTAGATCACTTGGTTTCCTGTCCCTGTCTCTGGCATGGTACTGAAGAACAGGGTCGGAACGGGGAGTCCGGTGGAGCCAGGGTCCTGGTGGTGCCATGTCTTTGGTGAACAGGCCATCCTGTCCTGGAGCTGTGGGAATGATCATCGTCCCCTCTGAGGCTTAGCGAGAAGGGACTTTGTGAACTGGGACGACGTGAGCCATTCCGTCACTTGATCTCATGAGCTGCGGAGGAGGAAGGCAGGCGGCGGGGACAGGAGTGCCACATGCTGCAGGGCCTGGCGTGGACTGCGACCTGGACAGGCAGGCCCTGCCTAAAGCTGCGGCCACTTGGTGCCTGGGCTCAGTGTGGCCACATCTGCTGAGGGTTCAGGGAAGGCACAACCTGCAGACGGTGGTGCCCGCGGCCTCTGAGAGACTCCGGGTGGACGCACCGCCATGCGCCCTTCCCGGGGCCCCTCGGCAGTGCTGAGGTCCTCAGGTCATGACCTTTGTCTCTTCACCCAGCGAAGGGGAGTGGGACTTTTACTGGTGTGACGTCAGCTGGCTCCGGGAGAACTTTGACCACACCTACATGGACGAGCACGTGCGGATCTGTCATTTTCGGAACCACTACGAGGTGAGCTGGGCAGGCCAGAGGGGACCCAACCTGCCAACTCGAGTTACTGGGTGTGGTGATGAGCAGGAGCTTGTTTGGGAGGGACAAGGACCAGAACAGAAAAATATAAAATGATCGCAGGGTACATGCCAGGTAGGGGACATGTGGCCTAGATGTCTGACAAGCTCAATGGTTTGAGGTTGTGCAGCTCTAAAGCCTGAGGACCAGCCTATTTGAGGATGCAGATTTAAGGACATAGGCTATGAGGGGCAGGCTGGTTTGGGGGTGCAAGGAGCAGGAGGGTTGGGGATTTCAGGGTGCAGGCAAGCTGAGAAGTTTGGGGTCTAGAGATAGAAAGAAGGTCTGGAGGGAACCTGACCTCAAGGAGATCTGGAGGGAGCAGTGGTGGGAGATTTAAAATGTTAGTGTAGCTGGGTTTGGTGGCACGCACCTGTAATCCCAGAGACTTGGGAGGCTGAGGCAGGAGGATTGCAAGTTCGAGGCCAGCCTCAGCAATTTAGGCCCTAAGCAGCTTAGTGTGACGCTGTCTCAAAATAAAAAATAAAATGGGCTGGGGATGTGTCTCAGGGGTTGAACACCCCTGGATTCAATCCCCAGTAGCAAAAATAAATAAAAAATTAAATGATAGTGTAGCTTAATGGTTAATACAAACATCAGAGTCAAAAAAGGCCAGATCAAACTCTGAATGTGCCACCCAGCCCTGGGCAACCGACTTCATTCTGCCCCACCTCGGTGTCCCTGCCTGTGATGTGGGATGAACCTGGACGAGCAGGCTCTCGGTCTGAGTTGCTCTGACTGTTCCTAGTATTTTGTGGGCCAGAGAGAGGAGGCTGGGGATGCATTGGGTGGCAGGGCTGGGGTCAGGAGGTGGGGCGGGGCAGGAGCTGGAGGCTCACCCACCCTGCCCACCCCGCTGCCCAGCTGACCCGCAAGAACTACATGGTGAAGAACCTGAAGCGGTTCCGGAAGCAACTAGAGCGCGACGCGGGGAAGCTGGAGGCGGCCAAGTGCGACTTCTTCCCCAAGACCTTTGAGATGCCCTGCGAGTACCACCTGTTTGTGGAGGAGTTTCGCAAAAACCCAGGGATCACCTGGATCATGAAGCCTGTGAGTGCCTGGTGCAGGGGCCTGGGGGAGGGAGACAGCTGGGATCCTGGGAAACTCCAGGCACCACAAGAGGGACTGGCTCTACCTGGGTGATTTGCTAGAAGCTCCTAAAGGGCCACTTGAGTTCCTTTTCTTGGCAGTGTGTAGACCCAGTGGCCATGACTGTAGGCACATAGTAGGTGCTCAATAAGTATTTGTTGAATGCACAAGTGATCACCGGGACAAGACAGGGAATCCAGAGCCCTTCTTCCTAACATGAAAGAAACCAGTGGGTGGAACTGCCAAGTGCTTTACTGCCCATCAGCCTTGGGGGCAGCACCACCAGCCCCATTTTAAGGATGCAGAGCTTAAGGCCTGTTTATTCAAGCATCCCACAAATGCTCACTGAGCCTTTGCCATGTGCCAGGCACAGATCTAGGCCCAGGGAATCTGGCTCTTGACAAGTCAGATGTGGTCTCTGCTCTCTTTGAGGATGGACAGCAAGCCAACTGAGGGTACTCGTGTTTTGTATTTATAGGTGTGCTGAGTGTCATTAAGGAGAATGGTGCTGGGTGCAGTGGTACATGCCTGTAATCCCAGTGGCTTGGGAGGCTCAGGCAGGAGGACAGCGAGTTCAAAGCCAGCCTCAGCAAAAGCAAGGCATTAAGCAACTCAGTGAGACCCTATCTCTAAATGAAATACAAAATAGTGCTGGGGATGTGGCTCAGTGGCCAAGTGCCCCTGAGCTCAATCCCTGATACCATAAAAAATAAGGAGAATGGTGTCAGGAGAGTGAACAGGGATGGGGACCTCCCCAGCCAGACAGGCTACTCATAAGAAATGAGAGATTGAGATCTGATGCCAAATCCTTGGTTCAAATACTAGCTGTACCACTTACTGTGTGGCCTCAAGCAGATTACTCAACTTTGCTGTGCCCCAGTTCCCTATCTGCAAAGTGAGAAGAACTATGGTACCTATTGTATTGTGTACTAGATAAGTTAATGCATATAATAAATGCTCTATAAATGATGTCATTATTATGACTATAGGAATTATTAGTATTGATCTCTGACCTGAAGGATGCCTGGGAGTCAGCCTGGAGAAAGGCAGAGGTAGAGAAGAGCATTCCAGCAGAGGGAATTGCATGTGTGAAGGCCTTTCTCTGGGTAGCCCTTCCCAGGTCAAGAAATAAAACGGAGGGCAAGATGGTGCTCAGCCCTTCCTTGTGCCAGGGCTACCCTCTCAGCCACATGCTACTTATTAGTCAGCTTTTCATTGCTGTGACCAGATTACCTAATGTGAGTTGGAGGAAGAAAGGTTTATTATGACTCACGGTTTCAGAGCTCTCAGTCCATGGTGAGCAGCTCTATTGCTCTGGGCCTGAGGTGAAGCAGAATCAGAATACCACACCAGCCAGGTGCAGTGGTGCATGTATGTAATTCCAGCAGCACTGGAGGCTGAGGCAGGAGGATCCCAAGTTTAAGGCCAGCCTCAACAACTTAGCAAGATAAAAAAAAAAATTAGCCGGGCACGGTGGCGCACGCCTCTAATCCCAGAACTTTGGGAGGCTGAGGCAGGAAGATTGCAAGTTCAAAGCGAGGCACTTAGCAACTTAGTGAGACCCTGTCTCTAAATAAAATACAAAAAAGGGCTGGGGATGTGACCCAGTGGTCGAGTGCCCCTGAGTTCAATACCGGGTACCACACACACACACACACAAAAAAAAAAAAAAAAAAAAAAAAAAAAAATTAAAAAGGGATAGGATGTGGCTTGGTGGTATAGTTCTGGGAATGTGTCTTGGTGGTATAGTTCTACTGCACCTGCATTATATATATGTGTGTGTGTGTGTATATATATATATATACACACATATATATACATACGTACATACACACACACACACACACACACACACACACACATATATATTAATATGAAGGATGTGGTGGAGGAAAGCTGCCTAGCTCATGGCAGTCAGGAAGGGGGAAGGATAGAGAGAGAGAGAGAGAGGAGAGGAGGCAAGGGACAAGGTGTCATCCCCAAGGGCCTGCACCAGGGACCTACTTCCTTCAACCTGCCCATAGTTACTACCACCTCTCAGTAGTCCATTCAAATTATGAATCCATCACATGGATTAATCCACTGATGAGGTCAGATCCCTCATGATCCAGATGTCTCCGGAAGCCCCACCTCTGGACATTGCTGCAGAGCTTTTGGGGGACATTCCAGATCCAAACCACGACACCACCATAGCCTCAAAGCCCCTTGAGAAGATGCCCGGCCTTAGGAAACGAGCTGGGTGTGAGGGAGGAGGGAGCAGCCCTTCCCGTGGAGCTGAAGAGCGGGCCCAGTGTTGGCTGGCGCAGACTGAGCCAGCTGGCGTGGGCGCTTGGAGGGGGAACCCGTGCAGGGCCGGGAGAAGAAACAAGGGGGGCTGCAGTGGGGTCTGAGCCTGATGTACCCAGACTTCCCTGTTCTTTCCCTGGCCCTCTCACCAACTCTGCGTCCTGGGAAGAGGCGGCTGGGGCCGGAGGAGTAGGGATTAGGCAAACGAACACTGAGACCTACCAGGGGCAGATTCCGGCTCCCAGCATTATCCTTTCAGACAAATGATAATTTGTGCTAATTGGGAATGAGCAATTGCATATTAGGTTGATTCTTTTCCCGGCCCACGGCCTTTGTTAGCGGCAGACAGAAGACAGCTGTAATTAAGGGGCGGCATCTTGGCTGTGCGTCTTCTCCCAGCGGCGTGGCTAGTGGGCGTGGCCGGGGTTGAGCATCGGGGCTAGTGGGCGTGGCCGGGGAGAGCGGTACGGCTAGTGGGCGTGGCCGGGGAGAACGGTGGGGCTAGTGGGCGTGGCCGGGGAGAGTAGTGAGGCTAGTGGGCGAGGCCGGGGAAGAAGTGCTGCTGGTGGGCGTGGCTGGAGTAGAGCATCGCTGCTAGTGGGCGTAGCCGGGGAAACAGTGCTGCTAGTAGTGGGCGTGGCCTGCGGGGGAAGAGCGGTGCAGCTAGTGGGAGTGGCCTGGGGCAGTGCAAGTCCATTTCCTCATCTGTAAACCGCGGTTGAGCCGACCTGCCTCACAGGGTAGTAGAGAATTCAGTGAAGCTATATACATGTTGTATCCATGCATCGCGCAAGTTCTGTCAAGGGCTTGCGTTAGGTGCCCAATAATTGTCTCATTTTTCTTGTTCTTTCCAAGAGTCCAGGAAACACCCCTCTTCTTCCTGCCGCTGGGAAGCACTAGGGCAGTGTTTCTCAAACTTTAATGTTCTCTGACATCCCCTAGAAACCTGGCTAACATGCAGAGCCCAACTCAGATCTAGGTGGGGCCTGAGAGGCTGTGCCCAGGGGATGCCATCACTGCTGGTCCCCAGGCGACACTTTGGCGAGGTTGGAAAGCAGCAGTTCCCAAATTGCGGCACGGCAGACTCTGGCAGAGGCCTGTACAGCGTACCCACCCGAGCGTCTGACTCCGGAGGCCTGGGCAGACCTGAGAGCAAATGTGCTGCCCTGTCAAGTTCCCAGGGTATCAACCTGCGCAGTCCGGAGAAACGGAAGCCTCAGGGTGTGTGTGCGCACTTAAGGAATTGACTTCTGTAATATTGTGAGGGCCACAAGTCCCAAATTTACAGTCCAAGCCAGCAGACTGGGAGCTCAGGCAGGATTTCCATGTTTCAGTCTTGGGCAGAATCGCTTCTTTTCTGAGGAGCCTCCATTTTTGCTCTTACACCTTCACTGGCTGGTTCAGCCACACTGACGGCATTATCCTCTACTTAAAGTTACTAATTACAGATGTTACTCACATCTGCAAAATACCTTTAGAGCAACACCTTGACTAGTGTTTGACCAAACAACTAGGCAGCAGAGCCTCACCTGGCTGATGAGCAAGATGAAAGGTCACACCAGGTATGAGGGTGCGACTGCTCCAGGCTACACTTTGAGAACCAGGGGTCTGGAGTGTAGTTCTGGGATCTTATTATTTGGATGCCACTGGGGAGAAGGGGATGTTAGACGGTAGAACACTACTTTAAACTTAGGAAACAGATGTACCCTGAGTCCCTCCGCTCTTCCCATAAGGCCTGTTGTTGTTACCTGGTTGGTCCATGTTCGCCCACAGGCAGGAGTTCTCACAGGGTTGCTGTGGCCAGGCCAGTCACTGGCAGCCCCGTCCTTCCTTCCCCTCTGCAGTTTCCCTGGAGCCTGTTGGCCTTCATTTTCCTCTGCAGAGGTGGCAAAACAGCCAGGGAGGGGCAGGTTGGATCAGGAGGGCGGAGGCAGCGTTGTTCTCCAGTGCCACTCTGCGGGGACCCACTTCTCATGGGGCTGGAGCCCAGACCATCTCCCAGCTTTGCTGTCAATCTTGGAGAGAATAAGAATAAACAGGTCTGACCATTAAAGTCCAGTCCAGGGGCTGGGGCGTGGCTCCGTGGCAAAGCTCTTGCTGAGCATGCGCAAGGCCCCGGGTTTGATCCCTAGCACAGGGGGAAGAAATGTCCAGTCTAGTGTAGAAAGCTCATGGAGGCACATCCTTTTCCCCAGCTGAGCATTCTGCCCTCCCTGAAGCTTGGGCCTGCTGAGGTGTGGGAGGTGGCAGGGCGCAGACCGCATGGGCCACTCTCACTCCTCCTGCCTCTCTGTGGTGCTGGGTGGTCAGGGACCAGCTCGACAACCCCATCAATTCCTAGCCCACCAGGCAGATGGTTCCTCTTGGGCACAATGTGGTTGCCACCTCCTTACACCTCTACATGCCATGGGAATAAAGGAATGCCCTGGCCTTGTGTCACTTTTGAAGAAGTCACAAACTTTTCCCAGCAGGGTCTGCAGCAGACTTCCTCTGGCATCCTGTAGGTCAACGCCTGAACCAATCCCATGGCAATAGCATGGGACCACCATGAGGGCTCAGACCTCCCCAGAGGGCTGGGCGACCAGGACAAGTTGATCCAAATGTGGTTCTTGGCAAGGGAACAAAGACTGTGAATGGCCACATTTGGTACAAAACCAAAGTTATAGTTCCTTCTAATAATCCATTCAAATGTTTTCCAATCACAAATGTATCTTTTTATGTGTAAAAATATTTTCCTCCCAAGTTATCAAGTAAGATAAATATTCCCAGAAGTCACCCCAGGCTAATTGTAGGATTCTGTGTATTCTGTGGCACTTTGCAAGAGGTACATGAGCCCCAGGCTTGTGTAGCCCAGATTTCACTATCCTGGATTTATCACCTGCTGGCTGAATGACTTTGGGCAATATGCATGGCCTCTCTGTTCTTTGGTTTCCTTCGCTGAAAATGGCACAGGGTAAACTGATAAGTATTAGCCATGAACATTGTCACTGTAATGAGTCTGGTTATCTATTGCTGAGTAACAAACCACCCCAATGGAGTGCCCTGAAACAATAATAACCTCTTGTGCTTAGCCCATGGGTCTCCAGCTGGGGCAGCGCTTGACAGGGAAGGCTCATCTGTGTGCCAGCATCCTCCGGGAAAGCTCCGCTGGAGCTGGAGGATGCTTCCCAGCTGGCCTCACTCACTGGATTGGTAAGATGGTGCTGGCTGCTGGCTGGGAGCCCAGCCAGGGCAAGGGCTGGAAGACTCCGCTGTCCTCCCTGTGGGCTCCTCATGTGACTTGGGCTTCCTCACAGCATGGCGCCTGGGCTCTACATCGTGGCTGGGCAGAAACCACATTGCCTTTCCTGGTCCTCACTGGAATTTGCACCCTGCCACTTCTGCCACACACCATTAGCTGTGACAGTCCTGAAGGCCCGTCCCCACTCAAGGGGAGGGGATGCTGACTTTACCTCTTGGTGGGGTTCTGGAGAACATATGGGACTGGAGGTGCTGTGATTGGTTTTGGAAACCACCATCTGCCAGAGCGCTAGGTGACTTCCAGTCTTAACAACCCTGATCTGTTGCTGTGCAGGAAGTTTATTTTTCATTTTTAGGATTATTCCCTTAGGGGGCATCTCTTGGAACAGGTTTATCAAGTTACTAACAGTGGTTCAAACGATAAAGACATTTCATTATCTCACACAACACGAGAGCTGGAGGTGGGCGATTCCAGGTCGGGGAATGTGCCTGAAGGTGCCATTGAAGGCCCCCGGTGCCTTCTCCCTGTCCGCTCTGCTTCCTCCCTGTGTTCAGTCATCAGATTTGTCACCTCATGGCCATTAGATGGCTGCTGTGACTGCAGACATCACTTCCTCAGAAGCAAAAAAGAAGGGCCAGACATTTCTTGCCGTCTCTCTCCCTGTCTCTCTGCCCTCCTCTTTCCCTTCTTGTGTTCCCTTTCTTCTCTCTCTCTCTCTCTCTTTTTTTTTTTTTTTTTTTTTTTTGTACCAGGGATTGAACCCAGGGTCAGTTAACCATGAGCCACAGCCCCAGCCCTTTTCTTTTTCTTTTTCCTTTTGAGACAGAATCTTGCTAAGTTGCTGAGGCTGGCCTTGAACTTGCGATCCTCCTGCCTCAGCCTCCAGAGTAGTTGGGATTACAGGCGTGCGGCACTGCACCTGGCCCCTCGCTCTCTCCTTATATTTTTAACACAGAGGAAAATCTTCCCAGAATCGATAAGAAGATATATCCTTAGGTCTCATTAGCCAAAACTGGCTCACGTGGTTTCCGCTAATTGCAAGGGAAGCTGGAAAAATGAGTATGTAGCTTTCTAGCCCCATCACAGAGAGAGAGGCTTTGCCTACAAGAAAAGAGAGGTAGGAGAATGGCTTCAGGAGTGAGAGAGGGGTTCTGAGATCAAAGGGTACACACCTTAAAAGACACATTTTTAAAAATACACATTTTTAGTTGCAGAAGGACACAATACCTTTATTTTATTTATTTTTTTTTTATGCGGTGCTGAGGATCGAACCCAGTGCCTCACACATGCTAGGCAAGCGCTCTGCCGCTGAGCCCTGTCCCAAGCCCCTAAAAGACACTTTTTCTTTGAAGGTAAACATTTAAAAGTGCCCAAGTTATAGGGGTTCGGTATGAATTTTCACAAAGTAAACATATCCAAGTAACCAGCACCCTGATCATAAACGGAACCCTACCAGCCCCTCAGAGTTTCCCCTCAGACCTCCACCATTCACAACCCCCTAAGCCGCTGACAGCACAGATTTGTTCTCTCTGATTCTGTACTTTGTATGATTGGAATACGAATATTTCCACACTGTGTCTAGTTCTTTCCTTCCACAGTATAGTTATGGGATTCATCCTACTGGTGTAAGTAATTGTAGATTACACTGTCATTGCTGTATACTGTTCCACTGAGAAAGCATTTCCAAGGTTGGAACTATTATGAATGGTGCTGTTGACATGGAACAGACAGATGAGGATGGTGGGAACACAAGGTTAAGGGAATAATTATATAAAATGGACCTGCCGGGCTGGGGGTATATAGCTCAGTTGGTAGAGTACTTGCCTCGCACGCATAAGGCCCTGGCTTCAATCCCTAGCACCACCACACACACACACACACACACACACACACACACACACATAAAAGGCCCGCTGTGCTGACCCCCACATGCTTTCTTTTCTAAGAAGCAATTTACCTGCAGCCCTGCCTGGCTTAAGTGGACAGGCTATGTCACATTCCTCAGCAAACTACCTGTTGTCCGCAGGAGAAATGCAGGCCCAAAATAATGTTGATAAGAGGAACCAAGTTACCCTGAGGGGGAGACTTTTGTGACCCTTTTCACAGACCAGATCTAGAAACTCAGGGAGATAAGGATAATTCCCCCTGATCATAAAATCTGTAAGAATGTATCGCTATGAATCCAATTAGAACCCATCAGCATGAGCCAAAGTGACTTAGAGTTTTCATGGCAGTGGGGACTTGAAAGTCTGATGTCATCCTGTGGTCAGTCAAAAGCCAAGAAGTGGACCTGGGTGGGATTCTCTGGAAACTTCTCTGGGATCCCCAGGAAAACTGGAGTACAGGAGAGGCACGTTGTCCCTCTCCTCTCAGAGAGGACCCGCTTTCTCCCTTGAGAGTGTCCCCTTTCCCTATCCCTTCAATAAACTCCCCCGCCTGTCACTCTGAGTGACATGTCTGAAGTCTTTCTGACTTGATCACAGAACCGGGCTTTGAAGGGGGGTCTTCACACTGCCTCGGTTTCCCAGAATGCCCCAGCCCTGTGACACTCTGTCTGTCCAGCATGTGGGAGTTCTGGTTTCTCCACAGTCTCACCAGCACTTTGCTGTTGCCTTTGACCTCAGCAGTGCTCAGGGAGTGTGATTTTCATTTGCATCTCCCTGGTGACTAGTGAAGCCTGTTCACCTTGGGTATTGGGGAGCCTTTTTTTTTTTTTTTTTTTTTTTGTATCTGGGATTGAACTCAGCGGCACTAGACCACTGGGCCACATCCCCAGCCCCTTTTTTGTATTTTATTAGAGACAGGGTCTCACTGAGTTGCTAAGTGCCTCGCCATTGCTGAGGCTGGCTTTGAACTCGCAATCCTCCTGACTCAGCTTCCCAAAGTGCTGGGATTACAGGCGTGCGCCACCGCGCCCGGCTGGGGAGCCTTTGTTGTACACTGATTTCCAAGATTGCTATACATACATGGCTGCCCCGGAGCTATCACTGTGCCCACCTCCTTTCTGGGCACACATGACCCTGAGCCAGGGTGCACACAGTGGCAGGCAGAGCAGGGGGCCTCAGCACGACGGATGGGCAACCTATACAGCCCTGTGTAGGGAAAAGACCTGTGGGATAGGGAAAGATCTGTGGATGGGCAAGACCCAAGTTTGTACAGAAAGCCTTGGCAGGCCAGGTGGACCATGCTCAGAGTTGAACAGAGAGAAACGAGAATTTACACTTGCTGGTTGCATTTGTGCTGAAATAAAGGTGACTCTGGGGGACAGACTCAGCAGCCACAAATAATTATAGGGTGGTTCCAGGAACCAGAGCTGTTCCAGGAGGCCCTAGAAGCCAGGCCAGGCTGGCAAATTTCAGTTCAAAATATGTTAGGCTGTGAACGCTTCCTGAGGTCTGTTATAGCTACTGCATAACACCCAGCATACAGTAGGCACCCAATATATACATTTTGGATGACGCTTAGCAAAGCTATCCTGTAATGGAATGGGCTGTGTTTGTGGGGTGAGGAGAGGGTAGTGAACTCCCAGGCACTGTGGATGTGCAAGACCTGACAGGTGACCCGTGAAAGGGCCGCTGGGGCCCCTCACTCACCAGAGGACCACTCTGCAGTGTAGTAAAGATTCTCCCGCCCCATGAGGCTGGGGTTGTGGCTCAGCAGTTAGTAGAGCACTCGCCTAGCACACGCGCGGCCCAGGTTCGATCCTCAGCACCACGTAAAAATAAAAAGGCATTGTGTACAACTAAAATATAATAATAATAAAGAAATAAAATAAATAAATATTAAAAAAAAAAAAAGGTTCTCCCGCCCCAGCCCCTGTGAAGCTGTGAATTCTCCACGCTGGGGTTCAGCGCAGGCAGACTGATTTCAATATTAGCAGAAGCAAAACCTAATTAGAAAGGCAAATTGATTTCCAAAAAAAGAATTGGATGATATGTTCCCAGGACTGGTAGGAATGGCTTTTTAATTGTCTCCTCTTCTACATTATTCATGCAAATGTGTGTCTTTGTGCGCAAAGGAGTCTCTCCTCCCCCTCCCACCTGCTCTCCCTCCTGTGTTTAGCACCTTGGCTCTCCCAGGCCTTTGGGGCCCCCTGGTCCATTCTTCTGGGCCTGAGGAGTTCCCAGGGAGATGGACATAGAGAAATGCTAGGGAGAGGCCCCAGGTACTGAGGTCACCAAGAAACTAGCATGCTGAGAGTGGTCTTTCTGTGTCCCCCCCCACCCCTCCCCCCAGGTAGCCCGGTCCCAGGGCAAGGGCATCTTCCTCTTCCGGAGACTGAAGGACATCATGGACTGGAGGAAGGTGAGCCTGCCTCTTTCCCTCTGCTCTCCACACCTCCTCCGCCCTCTCCCCTCCTCTCTCCCTTCCAAGTTCAGAAAGCCAGCAGAGGGCTTCGCGCAGGCCTGCCCACGGAGCAGATTGTTTGGGTTCAAACTCTGACCTTGCACACAATAGCTGTGTGACCTTGGGCAAATAGAAACCCTGGGTCAAATCCTGCCTTGGTGGCCTCTCAACAGATACGTGTCCTTGGGGAACTCACTGAAGCCCTGTGAACCTTGGTAGTGAAATGGTGTGTGGGTGGGGGGAGAAGGATGACCTGACTCCTGCTCACAGCAGGTGCTCAATTAATGCATTTCCCCTCTGCTGCCCGTACACCCATTCTTCCCTGTGCACCTGTCAGGGCACAGCCTGCAAGAAGTTCCAGGGCCTGGAGCCCCAGCCCTCCCGTTGCTCCATCAATACCTCTGGAAGCCACGTGAGTAGAGGGCATGGTGGGGTCCCTGGAGGGAAGTCCAGCTGCCGGGTGGGGGCAGTGTGGAGTTCTGCAGGGGGGGTAGGGGGGGTCTGCCCAGGAGAGCAGAAGCGCGGGGTTCAGCATTCCCAGCACAGGGCCACTGTGGGAGCCCAGGAAGTGTGTGACCCTTGTCTTTGAGCCTGGCTCCTCATCAGATGACTGTGAAGGGGACAATGGGTGGGAAAGAGTTTGCAGACCTGGAAGGCTGTGCACCTGTGTGAGAGTGGGCATCCTCCCCAGCTGGACGGGCAAGCAGAGAAGGGCCAGGGATGGCCTGGGCGAGGGGGGGTGGGGGGGTGTGGGGGGGGCGCACCCTGGCAGGACTTTCTGCAGTGAGGGCAGTGGAGTGCACCTGAGCTGTCTAGCATCTAACCACTGGCCACGTGTGGCTATCATGTACAGCACTTGTCCCATGGCCAGTGATACTGAAGGACTAAATTGTTTGTTTCCTTTTAAAAATTTGTGAAAGGGCCAGGCACGGAGACACACTCCTGTAATCTCAGTGGCTCGGGAGGCTGAGGCAGGAGGATCATGAGTTCAAAGCCAGCCTCAGCAACTTGGCGAGGCCCTATGCAAGACCCTGTCTCTAAATAAAATACAGAATAGGGCTGGGGATGTGGCTCAGTTGTTAAGGGCCCCAGAGTTCAATCCCCCCGCCCCTGCACACACACACACACACCCCAAAAAAAAAAAAAAAAAAAACATTGAAAGGGCTGGGCATAGCGGTGCATGCCTATAATTCCAGTGGCTCAGGAGTCTGAGGCAGGATGATCACAAATTCGAGGCCAGCCTCTGCAACTTAGTGAAGCCCTCAGCAACTTAAAGAGAACCTTTCTCGGGGGCTGGGGTTATGGCTCATCGGTAGAGCACGCGTCTCGCATATGCGAGGCTCTGAGTTCGATCCTCAACACCACATACATAAAATAAAGGTATTGTGTCCACCTACAGCTAAAAAAAAATTAAAGAGAGAGAGAGAGAGAGAGGGAGGGAGGGAGGGAGGGAGGGAGAACCTTTCTCAGAATTTAAAAAAAAAAAAAAGAAGCTAGAGATGTTCATCACCCCTGGGTTCAGTCCCCTGTACCAAAAATAAATAAATAAATAAATAAATAAATAAATAAATAAATAAATAAAAGTAAACACAGTATCTGTCTTTTAAAAAATTTTTTGAAGGGGCTGGGGATGTAACGCAGTGGTAGAGCATGTGCTTAGCATGCACAAGACCCTGGGTTCAACCCCCAGCCCACACTCGCACACACTAGCATGGTAAAATGTACATAATGGGAAACCTCCCACTTCAGCCCTTCTTAGCCTCACTGTTCTTGGAGCGTCATGGGCCTTCACGTGGCTGTGCTGCCATCACCACCACCCATCCCCAGGCTGACACTCTGTCCCCATTAAACACCAACCACACCTCCCCGTCCCAGTCAACAGCCACCATTCTGCTTTCTGTTTAGGAATTTGACTACTCAAGGGGTCTTGGATAAGAGGAATCACACAATGTGGGTCCTTTTGCATCTGGTTTATTTCACTTAGCAGGATGTCTTCAAATTCCATCCACGTCATAGCATGTAATTGCATGTACTTTTAATCAGTTTAAATGGAAATAGACACCTGTGACAAGTGGCTGCCCTGCTAGGCAGCACAGCACAGGTCTAGAGGTTAACTGCTCTAGCTCTGGGCCCAAACCATGTGAGTCCAGACCCCAGCTGTACCACTGACCAGCGATGTGACCTTAGCCAAGTCACTCACTTCTCTGTGCTTCCATTTCTCACCTATGAAATGGAAATCACATTAGTACTTACCTGAAAGGGTTGATTTAATGATCAAATAAGATACTGCGGGGGCTAGGGTTGAGCGCTCACCTAGCATGTGCGCGGCCCTGGTTCGATCCTCAGCACCACGTAAAAATAAATAAAGGCATTGTGTATAACTAATAAATAAATAAATATTTTTTAAAAAACGATACTGCGGGGCTGGGGATATTGAGCTAGCTCAGTTGGTAGAGTGCTTGCAACAAGGCCTGGGTTCAATCCACAGCACCAAAAAAAGAAAAAAAAGAAAAAGGATAGCCCAAGTAGAGTGCCCAACATAAATGTTAATAATGTTATTGCAACTAGGACCCCAAAAATTCTGATGACCAGAAAGATGAGATCCCTGTGGAGAACTACGTAGCTCAGCGTTACATCGAAAATCCATACCTGATCGGAGGTAAGATGGCTGTCTGAAGCTCCCCGCCCTTCTGACCAGTCATCAGTCAGTCACTCAACAAACCTTGACTAGCTGCCACTGAGGGCCCAGCCACACATCCAGGGCAGGGGGTGCGGACAAGAGATCTGTCCTGGCTGCTGCCCATAGATTCCCTGTGGTTGGTGTGCCCTTCCCTCTCCCTCTGGGTTCATGAAAATTCCTTTGAGAACCAATTCTTTCAGGCACGCATTTACCCAACATGTATGATGCACCTCCTCAGTGCCAGCGGCTGGCCTGGGTGTGGCTGTGGCTGTGCTCTGTAGAGTTTATTTTTACCCCTGGTGAGCAGACAGCCGTGAGCCAGAGAGCAAAGAAATGCAACAATCCCACACCGCGGCAGGTACTGCAGGGTCAGGGGACAGAGTGACACCTGGGAGTCACCTGTGGGTAGAACAGGAGGGAGAAGACAGGGAGAGGGAACCGCAAGGGCAAAGGGTCCTGGTGGAGTCCAGCCTCCTCCCTGAGGCCCAGGCTACATGGGCCCTGGTCTGAGGCACTTCATTACAACAGAGTTAGTGCCCCGGCCTCCCCTACATCCTCGGGCGATGACCCTCCCCAGGGGGCAGCCCCTACGTGGGGCAGCCCCTCCGTCTCTTCTCCTTCTCTCTCCCTCCCCCACCCCATCCTGTCTGATTTTTTGTTTGGTTTTGGTTTTGCGATGTTGGGGAGGGAACCCAGGGCCTCCTGCATGCTGGGCAAGTGCTCTACCACTGAGCGACACTCCCAGCCCCCACACAGCTGTCTGGACACCCCCCTCACCTCTGTCCCTCTTGCCTTCATCTTGATCCTGGCCACTGTCCTCTCCCTGGACAGCTGCACCAGTAGCTAGAGGCATCAGATACCCTCCAGCCACTTCCCGTGGTTTGTAGAATACACCCCAGAGATCGCAGGGACCCCAGCCCTGCCAACCTCACGGCCCCCATCCCCTTCCTCTCTCTCCCTTGGCCCGGCTGTGCCCCCTCTGGGCCTCTGTCCTGCCTGAAGGCCCTGTGCCACTGTGGGCCAGGTGGGCACCTTCTTCACTGCAGGCCACCACTTCCCAAGGGGCTTTCGTTGGCCACTGAGTCACAAGATTTTCCCCCAGTTACTCTCTCCTGGTACCTCACGTGTTTTGCTGAGAGCTCCACCTGTGCACGGCTGTGCCCCAAACATCTCCTACCCAATATTCACTACACCAATTGGTTCTTTCTTTGCGCAACAGGACGCAAGTTTGACCTGCGTGTCTATGTGCTGGTGATGTCGGTGAGTCACCAGGGCTGGTGCCCTCCTCCAGCAGGGGGACAGGGGCCAGCCTGAGAGCAGCTTGTGTGAGCTTCTCTCTGCCCAGGGGAGCTCAGAGGGGACATCTAGGGCTGGGAGCGGGGCAGGCAGGTGCACCTCAGTTTCACCATCTTTAGATGTTCCAGCATCTGGATTTGCCTGTCCTTTTTTTTGAGGGGGGGAGGCGGGGGGGGGGGGGTAACCAGGGATTGAACTCACAGACACTCGACCCCTGGGCCACATCCCCAGCCCTATTTTGTATTTTATTTAGAGACAGGGTTTCACTGAGTTGGCTTAGCACCTCACCATTGCTGAGGCTGACTTTGAACTCAGGATCCTTCTGTCTCAGCCTCCAGAACCGCTGAGATTACAGACGAGAGCCACCACTGCCTGTCCTTCTTTATTCATTCAGTCATCTGTGGTAACCACAGTGAACATGTAGTGAGCACCTACTAAGTGCCAGGCCCTAGTTAGTACCTAGCAGGTTGTATCTCATTCAGTCCTTCCTATAACACAGTGAAGTAGGTTCTGATATTATCCTCATTCTACAGATAGAGAGGTTTAGTGACTTGCCCAAAGTCACACCCGGAGTGAGTGGCAGAACTGGGATTCAAACCCAGACAGCGTGGCTCCAGGGCCTGCTCTCTTAACTGGGGGGTCGCTGACCTCGCTCCAGGCCGCCCCTCATTCATTCATTCATTCAGCAAACGTCGGAGCCCCGGGTGTGCTACCCCGCCCTGGGCACGAGGCCACAGCGGGTCTGGGACAGGCGGGCCCCTTTCCTCCCGAACCTCTCCGTCGCCGCCCAGAAAAAGCCCACTCCCGTGGTTCGCTCCTGCAGCCCACCGCCCCAGGGAAGGAGGGGTGGAGGCACAGGGTGGCGGCGGCGCGGCTGCGGGAGAGGAGAGGGAGGGACGAGGGCGCGGTCGGGGTGAGGACGCCGAGGCGCCAGCGCGCCCCGTCACCTCCCGCCCCCGCCGCAGTACATCCCGCTGCGCGCCTGGCTCTACCGCGACGGCTTCGCCCGGTTCTCCAACACCCGCTTCACGCTCAGCAGCATCGACGACCAGTGTATCCTGGGCTCCCACGGGCCACCGCCCACACGCCTGCCCGCCCCACCCCGCGGCCAGCACGGGGCACCTCTTCACCCCATAGACGTTTGCTGGGGGCCTGGGGCGGGGCGCAGGGGCCGCAGCGGTGATCAGACGCAGACTGGCCGGGCCTTCTCCCTCTGGGGATTCCCGAGCTCGAGGGGGAGACTGGAGGGAGCGGCGCGCTCCGCTCAGGGCACCTGGCCCTGAACTGCTTGGCGTGAGGCAGGTGTTTGGTTTTTGTTGTTGTTGTTAATTAGTTAATTAATTAATTTGTTTGTTTATTTTTTGGTACTGGGCATTGAACTCAGGGGCACGCGTCCACTGAGCCACATCCCCAGCCCTATTTTGTATTTTATTTAGAGACAGAGTCTCACTGAGTTGCTTAGTGCCTCGCTGTTGCTGAGGCTGGCTTTGGACTCTGGATCCTCCTGTCTCAGCCTCCAGAGCCGCTGGGATTACAGGCCTGAGCCACTCCGCCTGGCTTGAGGCAGGTTTTGACTGATGCCTAACATTTATATTATTCATATGCAAAAGAGCGGACAGCTTAGCACCACCCCCCAAAATGTTTGCATATTGGTTTTGTGTGTGTGTGTGTGTGTGTGTGTGTGTGTGCGCGCGCGCGCGCGCGCCCTTTTCTTTAATGCCTGGTGGTTGGCACAGATACAACTCAATTTTCATCCATCTGATTGGCAGAGACCAAAACTTTGAAAACACATTGACTTGGCAAGGCTGGGAGAATCCGTATGTTGCTGGTGGGAGTGTAAATTAGTGCAACCCCTTAGAAGGCAATCTGGTAAATATCTGTGACAGCCAAATGCTCACACCTCCTGATCCTGCAATTCCCCTCTGAAATTCTATCCTACAGGTATACTCACAATATAGAAAAAGACAGGCTTAAAGGTCAGGCACTTTGCAGCCTCACTCCTGAGAGCAAGTAAGAAGGTAACAATGAGGCAAATGGTGTAGTCATACAGTGGAGTACTATGCAACTGTTAAAATGGACAGGGGAGAGTGTTTTATGTATTGACAGGAAGCAGTCTCCAACATGTATTATTCATTGGGAAAAAACCCAAAGTATAGGACAGCAAAAATCATGCTCCCAATTATGTTTAAAGATTATATGTCTATATATGTCTGTCTGTGCATAGATGTCTCTGAAGGCCAGTCAAGAAACTGGAAACAGTGCTAGTGGTGTGGCTCAGCAGGAGAGCACTTGTCTAGCACATACAAGGCCCTCGGTTCTATCCTAGCACCAGAGAGAGAGAGAGAGAGAGAGAGAGAGAGAGAGAGAGAGAGAAACTGGAAACAGAAGTTGTCTCTGGGAGAAGAAATGGGTAGGTGGGGACAGGTGAAAAGGAGATTTTTTTCTTACATATATTTTCGTACTTTTTGACTTTTGGGTCATGTTGAATGTATTAGCTATAAAAATAATACACATCAAGAAAAGCTTTTAGCCAGGTGTGGTAGCACATGCCTGTAATCCCAGTAACTCAGTGGCCAAGGCAGGAGGATTACAAGTTCAAGGCCAGCCTCAGAAATTTAGTGAGGCCCTAAGCAACTTAGCAAGATCCTGTCTCAAAATAAAAAATAGAAAGGGCTGGGGATGTGGTTCAGTAGTTAAGCACCCCTAGGTTCAATCACAGGTGCAAAAAAAAAAAAAAAAAGTTTTTAAGATTGCCAGGCCTGAGCTTCAGAAGAAAGTGGAGAGCCAATTCAGAAAGAGCTAGAAGCTAGATTACCTGCACGTGGGGGACAATCTGTGCTTGGAAGCAGAGAATGATGCTACCTACCTTGTGGCTTGGGGACCCCAGCCAATGTTTGTAGCCAATTCATCTCTTCTTCTTAGGAGGCTGAGGCAGGAGGGTCAAACATTGGAGGCCAGCCTGGGTAACTTAGACCCTGTCTCAAAATGAAAAGTCAAAAGGGCTGTGGGTATAGCTCAGCTGTAGTGTCCCCTGTTCAATCCTCAGTGCCCCCAAACATCACAGAACCCACCTCTCTTTCTTGGTTTGAGGGTGTCCAGGGTCACATGTTGGCATTGCCTGCACGAGGGACCCACCTCAGGCCCTTCTGAGTACTTTTCACAAATTGTTTTTAGTCTACTTTGCTGACTTCATTTTCCATATGTTTATTTTATAATTCTAGCACGTAAGTCATCAAATTTAGTTTAGTTTTACTGCCACCTCTTTTGTTATTAAAATTAAATAATACGTACAAAGCATACAGAACTGTGCCTGCTGGAGTGACCCTCGGGAGATTCTGGGGTCCTCCCCCCCATTCACGAGTGTTTGTACATCTCCAGGCATCGGGATTATTAAGCAAACGGAGCCCTCTCCCAGGGCCAGTTTCTATTTAATGAGTCTGTGTTCATTAAACATTCACAGTGAATGAATAGAGTGCATATGTATTATTTTCCACCCCCTGCTTTTAAATTGTTTTTGATTTTTAAATCTGGAAATATTAAAATGTGTAGAGACTGCAGAAAAGACTATAACAGGGTCCTATGTATCTACCCTCCCGATTTAACATATCACTATTTTACCCTATTTGCTTCAGCTACCACAATGCCAACTTTAAAATAGCAAATAAGGGGCTGGGACTGGGGCTCAGCGGTAGAGAACTTGCCTTGCATGTGTGAGGCACTGGGTTCAATTCTCAGCACCACATATAAATAAATAAAAAATAAAGGTCAGCTGGGTGTGGTGGTGCACACCTGTAATCCTAGCACTTGGGAGGCTGAGGCAGGAGGATCACGAGTTCAAAGACAGCCTCAGCAATGGCGAGGCACTTAGCAACTCAGTGAGACCCTGTCTTTAATAAAATACAAAAAAGGGCTGGGGATGTGGCCTAGTGGTTGAGTACCTGAGTTCAATCCCTGGTACCAAAAAATAAAAAAATAAAATAAAGGCCTATCAACAACTAAAAAAAAAAAAAAAAAAAAAAAAATCAATAAATAAAGATGTTGTGTCCATCACTAAAAATAACATAAAAAAATAAATTTTTGGATTGCAAAATAATAAGAAATATATTTAACCTGATTTTAATATATGTATTATATTTACATATAACACAGTTATTCAAATACACACCTGTGCAAACATACACAAATTATGAAAATATTAACTGAAACATCGTATATAATAGTGATTAAATAGAAACAATCTAAATCACCCTGGAGGGATGGTGAACTGAATTATAAAGCATCTGCTAATGTTGTGCATCTGTTAAGAACAAGAAAGTATATAGTCAAAGGCCAGGCATGGTGTCGCATTCTTGTAATCCCAGCCACTCAGGAGACTGAGGCGGAAGGATCGCAAGTTCAAAGCCAGCCTCAGCAACTTAGCAAGGTCTTAAGTGAATGAGTGAGACTCTGTCTCAAAACAAAATAAAAATAAAAAGGGCTGCAGAGGTGGCTCAGTGGTTACTCACCACTGGTTGAATCCCTGGTACCAAAAAAACAAGTCTATGGTAGAAATGATGTGGAAAAGTGTGCAAGGCAGACTCCTAAGTGGAAAGAAGTGTGAGGTGTAGCGCTGGTTTGTTTACAACCCTAGTTTTGCTTTTTAAAAAGTGTGTTCCTGGGGCTGGGGTTGTGGCTCAGCGGCAGAGCGCTCGCTTCGCGCACATGCGCGGCCCGGGTTCGATTCTCAGTACCACATAAAAATAAACACTTTGTGTACAACTAAAGCAATAAATAAATGATTTTTTTTTTTTTTAAAAAGTGTATTCCTGCTTAGGAAAAATGTATGAAAGGAAGTTAGTTCATCGTTTACTGATCTCGGAACTCTGAACACTACAGAGGACAGAATCAGGCAAGGACACGCTGACTTTCAGCTTTATATAGTATGAATTATGCCTGCAACTGACACGTTTCACTCTGATAATAAAAACAATAAAACATGTAAAGAATATGGGTTTCATCATAAAAGTAGTATAGCTTGTTAAAAACAAATCAGGAAATTCAAGAAAGTACAAAAAAAGAGAAAGAAAAAAAAAAAACCTTCTTGAGTGTCATTTTCTAGAAAAAACTACTTGGCATCTGGTGTATTTTCTTCCAGGTTCATTTATAGAACTTTTTTTTTCTTTTGCTGTCATTTACATTTTACATATGAGTGATCCCATGGTATAAATATAACTTTTTCTTCACTAAACATTATTATCAGTATTTTCCTTGTGCACATTTTTTGTTAATTATAAAACATCCCACTGAGTGGATGTACTGGTGTACTAATCCTCCATGCCACCAGCACTTGGGAAGTGTTCAATTCCTTATTGTCATAAGACACAAAGCTACAAAGGAACTTTTTCCTATTTTTTTTAAAAATATTTATTTATTTACTTTAGTTGTACACAATGCAATGCATTTATGTTTACGTGGTGCTGAGGATCGAACCCGGGCCGCGCACGTGCGAGGCGAGTGCTCTGCCGCTGAGCCACAAGCCCAGCCCTTTTCCTATTATTTTTATTGGTGCATTATAGTTGTACATGATGGTGGGACTTGTGACACATTTGTACATGCATGTAATATAACAATATAATTTGGCCAATATCATTCCCTGGTATTTCCCCTTTCTCCTTCCTCCCCCTCCCCCTGGTCCCTTTCTTCTATTCCCTTCCATATTGATGAGATGCCCAACCACCCCCACACCTTTCTTTTTCATTTTTCTCTCTAGTTTCCACATACAAGAGCAAACATGTAACCCTTGACCTTGTGAGTTTGGCTTATTTCACTTAACATAATGTTCTCAGGTTCCATCCATTTTCCTACAAATGACATAATTTTATTTTTCCTTATGGCTGAATAAAACTCCACTGTATGTATAGATCACGTTTTCTTTATCCATTTATCTGTTGATGGATACCTAGGCTGGCTCCATAGTTTGCTATTGAGAATTGTGCTGCTATAAACGTGGGTGTGCATGCGTAACTATAGTATGATGTCTTCAATTCTTTTTTTTTTTTTTTTTTTGAATTTTTTTAAAGTAACTTTATTTTGTTCTTATTTTCATGTGGTGCCGAGGATGGAACCTGTGCCTCATGCATGCTAGGCAAGCACTCTACCACTGAGCCACAACCCCTGCCCGACTTCAATTTTTTAGGATAAATACCGAGGAGTAGTATGGCTGGTCATTTGGTGGTTTCATGCCTAGTCTTTTGAGGAACCTCCATACTGATTTCAGTAATGGTTATGTTAATTTACAATCCCACAACAGTGTAAGTGTTCCTTTTTCTCCATATCCTCTCCAGCATTTATTATTATTCATGTTCTTTTTTTTTTTTTTTTTTTTTTGATAATGGAGATTGAACTCAGGGGCACTTGACCCCTGAGCCACCTCCCCAACCCTATTTTGTATTTTATTTAGAGACAGGGTCTCACTGAGTTGCTCAGTGCCTCGCTTTTTTGCTAGGGTGACTTCGAATTAGAGATCCTCCTGCCTCAGCCTCCCAAGCTGCGGGGATTACAGGTGTGCACCATCACACCCAGCTTATTTGTGTTTTTTTTTTTTTTTTTTTTTTTTTTTTTTTTTGTGCTGGGGATTGAACTCATGGTCTTGTGCATGCAAGGCAAGCACTCCACCAACTGAGCTATATACCCAGCCCCATTATTCATGTTCTTGATGACTGCCATTCTGGCTGGTGTGAGATGAAATCTCAGTGTAGTTTTGATTTGCATTTCCCTAATTATTAATGATGTTGAACATTTTTTCATAAATTTGTTGGCCATTTGTATTTCTTCTTTTAAGAAGTGTCTGTTTAGCTCATTTGCCCATTTATTAATTAGGTTATTAGTTTTCTTCAGTGTTGTTTTCTTTCTTTCTTTCTTTTTTTTTTTTTTTTTTTTTTTTTTTGAGTTCTTTATATATCCTGGATATTAATCCTCCATCAGAAGAGTAGCTGGGGAAATTTTTCTCCTATTCTGTGGGTTCTCTCTTTACATTCTTTGTTTGTTTGGTACTGGGGATTGAATCCAGCGGTACTTAACCACTGAGCCATATCTCCAGCCCTTTATAAAAAAAAAAAAAAAAAGTGTGTGTGTGGTGCTGGGGATTGAACCCAGGGCTTTGTGCATGTAAGGCAAGCACTCTAGCAACTGAGCTATATTCCCAGCCCTAAAATATTTTATTTTGAGACAATGTTTCACTAAGTTGCTTTGGGACTCACTAAGTTGCTGAGGGTGGCTTTGAACTCACAATCCTCCTGCCTCAGCCTCCCATGCTGCTCGGATTACAGGTGTGCACCACCGTTCCTGGCCTGGCTCTCTTCACATTCTTAATCGTTTCCTTTGCTGTGCGGAAGCTTTTTAATTTGATGCCATCCCATTTATTAACTCTTGGCATTATTTCCTGAGCTTTAGGGTCCTATTGAGAAAGTTGCTGCCTGCACCGATACACTGGAGTGTTGACCCTACCTTGTCTTCTAGAAGAAAGGGACAACTTTGTTGGTCAACATTTTACTGTATTTTTTTCCTTTGAATGATGTCACAAGGCAGTAAATACTGGGTCAAGGGCATCTGGCCAGATTCTTTCCAGAAGAGCTCTTTTATGTCCCCAACCCCAACACACTCATTTCATCTCCAGTCCCCAGTGCTGGGGAAAATTATTTTAAAAAGCCATTTCTAAGACAGTGGGCATGACTGGGTGAAGAAAACCTGGGCCTTCATTACGCTATTCTTTTTTTTTTTTTTTTTTTGGTACCGGGGATTGAACTCAGGGGCACTCGACCACTGGGCCACATCACCAGCCCTTTTTTGTATTTTATTAGAGACAGGGTCTCACTGAGTTGCTAAGTGCCCTACCATTGCTGAGGCTGGCTTTGAACTCGTGATCCTCCTGCCTCAGCCTCCCAAGTGCTGGGATTACAGGCGTGCGCCACCATGCCCGGCTTCATTATGCTATTCTTGCAACTATTCTGAATTATAAAGTTTCCAAAATGAAAAAGTGAAAAGATGACTCGATGAAGAAGGAGGTTTTTGCCTTAAGATTTGCATCTCTTCAATTTCCATTTCCCCCTCATTTCCATTCCTTTTTAATTATGTATCTTTTATTACTAGAATCTTTGAGCATTTTCCCAGATGGTCTTCTATCAGTTATAGTTTCTCTTTTATGTTTTCACAGCCTTTATTTATTAGGGACATAACGTTTTATTGTTAACAATTTATGGAGATTTTCATGTGGCGGAAACATTAGCCTGTCACATTTGCCATAGTCTCTAATCGTGTTTGCCCTTAATTTCTGTCCTGATGTGATTGTTTCCATGTGCACGCAGTTGATTCCATAGTTGTCCGTTGAGATCCGCTGTCATCTCTACTGTCATCGCTAAGCTAGGGAAATTCTCTTCCCCCTAAAGATTTCACAACAGCTCCACCTCTCACGGACTGATCTTGATGGCTTGTTTGCTCTTTGCTACTTGTCTCTTGGGTCAGTCGGGATTTACTTGGGGCTGCTGGTGGAGGTGAGGGCTCTGAGGCTCTCCTCTCTCAGCCCCTGCTCCTCCTCTGCTCCTGGGGAGGCACTGCTTCCTCCTCCCCTGCAGGAAGGAGCAGAGTGAAGTGGGTCATGCTGGGAGCCAGCTTTCCTCCCCTGTGCAGCGGCTTCCCTGCATCGTCAGGAACTCGTTTTCCCTGAGTATCCTCTTGTTCCTATTTAAAAAAAATAAATAACAGTTTTTCCCAGCACTTGGGAGGCTGAGGCAGGAGGATCGCAAGTTCAAAGCCAGTCTCAGCAACGGCGAGGCACTTAGCAACTCAGTGAGACCCTGTCTCTAATAAAATACAAAAAAGGGCAGGGGATGTGGCCCAGTGGTCAAGTGCCCCTGAGTTCAATCCCCGTTACCAAAACAAACAAACAAACAAACAAAAAAACAGTTTTATTGGGATATAATTGAGCTTTATTTACAACTTCTTTATTGAGATTTATATCCACCATTGAGATATAATTTGTACAGCATACAGTTCACCCAGGTAAAGCAAGCAGTGGAATGGTCTATAGCATAATCAAACAGCTATCAGCACAATCAGAAACAATATTTTCACCGTCCTCCCAAAGAAACTGCACACCCACTACCCAGCGCTCTCCACACCCTGTCAGTGCCCCTCCTGGCCCTTTGCCACTACTTTCTGTCTCCATGCATTTTCCTAGACATAGGCATGCAGCTCAATGGCAGAGCACTCGCCTAGCATGTGCAAGGTCCTCGACATTTAATGTAAGTGGGATCATATCATGTGTGGTCTTCTTTTTAAGATTTATTTTTTAGTTGTAGTTGGACACAATACCTTTATAATATTTATTTTTACGTGGTGCTGAGGATGGAACCCAGGGCCGCGTATGTGGCTGAGCCACAACCCCCGCCCATGTGTGGTCTTTCGTGTCCACCTTTTTTCACTTAGCATGATGATTTCAAGGTTCCTTCTTATGGTAGCATGTACCAACACTCCCCCACCCCTACCCTCTGTTTTTCTGGTACTGGAGGTTGATTGAACCAGGCCTCACAAACATTAAGCAAGTGCTCTACCACTGAGCTGCATCCCCAGCCCTTTTTATTTTATTTTGACACAGGGTCTAAGTTGCCTAGGCTGAACTGAAAGTTGCCATCCTCCTGCCTCAGCCTCCCAAGTAGCTGGGATTAAACTTCCTATCTTTTAATGCCAAATAATATTCTATTCCAATAAAAGGGGCATAGCATTTTATTTACCTATTGATAGACACTGGAGTTGTTACCCCTTTGGGGTTATTATGAAAAATGCTGCTTTGAGAACTTGTTGTGCAAAAGGGCTGGGGTGTGGCTCAGTGGTAGAGCACTTGCCTAGCATGTGCGAGGCCCTGGGTTCCATCCCCAGTACTAAAAGAGGTAGAGAGAAGAGGTACAAACTTTTGTACAGACTGTTCTCATTTCTCTTGAGAATATGGCTATGAATGGAATCACTGGCCACGTGGTAATTCTGTTTAACTTTTTGAGGAGCTGCTAAACTGTTTTCCAAAGTGCTGCACAATCTCACGTTTACACTAGCATTTTGTGAAGGAATCCAATTTCCCCACCTCCTACTGACACACAATATCGCCTACCCACTTTATTACCGCAGCCCCCGTGGTTGTGAAGTAGCTTTACCTTGCATTTCCCTCGTGACATGTAATGGGTTTGTTAGCCATTTGTAGATCTGTCTATTCAAATTTTGCCCTTTTAAAAACTGGATGGTCTGTCTTTTTATTGTTGATTTGTAAAAATGATTTATGTTTTCTGGATGCTTGTCCCATATCAGATGTGTGATTTGCAAATACTTTCTCCCATCTGTGGGGTGTCTTATTACTGTCTTGATAATGTTCCTTAAAGCACAAACATTTTTAATTCTGGTAAAGTCCATTTTATCTATTTTTTTTCTTTTATTGCTTGTGCTTTTGGTGTCATATCTAAGAAACTCTGCCTAGCCCAATGTCACAACAACTTACTCCTTATGTTCTTCTGAGAATTTTTAGTTTTGTCTCTTATATGTAGGTCTAAGGTATGAGAAAGGGGTTCCATTTTATTCTTTTGCACCTGGATATCCAGGAGTCCCTGTTCCATTTGTCATTTATTCAAAAAACAATCCATCATCACTGTTGTCACCTCCAAGTGACATCAGTGACACCGTGCAGCTCAGAGTTCACACAGGTCATTTTATTTGTTCCCAGATACTTCCCATCTCACATGTGAGACTTTGGAGCACCTTTTGGAAAATGACCTGGCCACAGGCCTGAGGGCTCTGTCCTATGGAGTGACTGCCCATGTGCCCATTCTTATGAAATGGAAGCAGGAAAACTCTCAAATGTGAAAGAAAAAAAATGTCTTTGGAAAGTTCTGAAGATGACATTCTAAGAAAAAGATGCTAACAAGGACACCCACCTTCTCAGAGAGGCGGAAGCCACCCTGCCCTGTCCTGTATGTGACAGACAGGGAGAAGCATGCTTTAGGGGAACTGGACTTGAGCCAGTGACCTAGAACTTCTGCCTCCTCAGCTGAGAAATGGTCCAAATGAGTCCTGGAGGAAGCTGCGTATTGTAGTCGTCTCATGAGGTGCAGGGATCCACCCTGCTCCCTGGGGAAGGGGTGTCTCAGGTGGCTGTCACTGCCTTCTGTGAGCCTCCAGAGTCTCATGTGTGAGATGGGAAGTATCCGGGAACAAATGAGATGACTTGTGTGAACTCTGAGCTGCACGGTGTCACTGATGTCACTTGGAGGTGATGACAGTGATGATACCAAAAGCAGATTCTCAGGGCTGGTCCTTTTCAGGCCACCTGACCCCACCCCAATGCTGGATCCCTTCTCCAGTACTCCTACAAAGTGGCCACCCAGCCCAAACCCCTTTGGTGACAGGGAGCTCATGTGTCCTGAGATGACTGTTCTACATTTGGTGCTTCTACTTGTTAGAAAACTCTCTCTCCTCTTGAGGTGAAAACAATCATAATATGATAATATTGGCTCTGCCAGGCCCTGTGAGAGGCACTTGTGTATGTCGGGGGTGAGCACCGAGGACTGAACCCAGGGGTGTTCTACCTCTGAGCTACGTTCCCAATCCTTTTTATAACTTTATTTTGAAACAGGGTCTTATTAAGTGCCCAGGCTGGCCTTGAACTTGCAATCCTCCTGCCTCAGCTCTCCAAGTAGCTGGGATTACAGGCATGGGCCACTGCACCTGGCTAAGAGGCATTTAAAAAAATTTTTTTTTTGTAGTTTTAAATAGAATGACTTTATTTTATTTGTTTATTTTTATGTGGTGCCGAGGATTGAACCCAGTGCCTCATGCATGCTAGGCAAGTGCTCTGCCACTGAACCACAACCCCAGCCCCTTTATACAGTGTTTTATCTGATCCTTCAAATATTCCTGTGAAGCCAATGTACTATAATGTCCCTGTTTGAATAGGTGGGTGTTAAGGCTCAGAAAGGGCAAGGGGCCCCAGGCTCAGGGGCTCACAGTCAGTAAAGAGGCAGGCAGATTTGAATCCTGGCCCATCTGGCTCCGCAGCCCACGTATGTGAGCTTTAAGCTGTTTTGTAGTTTTCCCCATCAGTTCCCAAACGTGGTCTCAGTTCCGTCCTGGGGGTACGGTGGAGGGTGGCTTGTCCTTCCTGTCCACACTGGTCCTTGACCACCAACCTCTGCCAGATGTTCACCTCACCAATGTCGCTGTGCAAAAGACTTCTCCAGACTACCACCCAAAGAAGGTGAGAAGCTGGGCTCCTGCCCTCCCCGGTGCAGCCTTCTGGGACGAGGTTGGGAGGGGAGGGCAGCGTGGCAGGGAGCCCAGGACAGGCCTGTCTTGGGCTCATAGTTCACCAGAGAGGACAGGCCCACCCTTGCCGTTTGCAGAGCCCAGAGCAGGAGTACACAGAGGTCCGTGGACCATGTCCCTCAATGTTTGAAAGTGCAGGTCAAACAAATGCACCCCTAAAGAAAATGTGCTCCATCCTCCATCTTGACAGAGACCTCCTATTGATCAGTCGATTGATTAGTGTATCATATAGACATTATTTTTGTCTATTATCTGTCTATCCTATATAATAACCTGTAGAGCCAGGTTGAAATGCTGAATTCTCAAACTTCTCGGGGTGAAGGGCCTGAGCTGGGGCAATGGGAGAGTGAGCCTCAGCTCACACCTGCTCCCATCTTTTTCCTCCTTGCCTCCATCCCACACAGGTGACTGCACATACACGCCCCTGTGACCAGCAGCCCATTGGCCACCCTAGGCCTTGAGATGCCCACAAAAGCAGGCCCAGGGAGAGGGCTGGTGCAGGCCATCAGGGCAGGGGCCTCTGGGTCCTGGCAGCCAGTTCTGAGTTATCAGATCTCCGCCCCACAAGAGGGGCACACTTGAGCTGTCCTAACTCTAGGCCTCAGGGCTGGGCCCCTCTTGCCCAGGGCTAAGGGTAGTGCTGATGGGCTCCTTGGAGGGTCTTGGCCGGCAGGGTCCAGGTGGCTGAGGTTCCTCTCCCAATCCCACTACCTGGGCCCCAGGGCTGCAAGTGGATGCTACAGCGCTTCCGGCAGTACCTGGCATCCAAGCACGGGCCCGAGGCGGTGGAGGTGCTCTTCCGCGACATGGACAACATCTTCATCAAGAGCCTGCAGAGCGTGCAGAAGGTGATCATCAGCGACAAGCACTGCTTCGAGCTGTACGGCTACGACATCCTCATCGACCAGGACCTCAAGCCGTAAGTGGGTGGGGCCTGGAGAGCCCAGGGTCCTGCTTTATCCGCTGCCAGGCCACTTGGGTTTGGAGCCCAGCTCTGCTCCTTCCTAGCTGTGTGACCTTGGGCACACGACCTCTTCCTGTGCCTCAGTTTGCCAGTCTATAAAACAGGGTTGGTCAATGTGCCTCTCCCTCTAGGGCTGTTAGGAGGGACCAATGAGCGTCTGTGGGACACTGGGCATTGTGCTGGCTTGTCCTGTTGGTGGGTGGAGCCAGGGTTGCCCCCAGACCAGGCAGAACACTTTCCCTCTGGAATTCTTGGCACTTGGAAGATGCCAAGTGCCACGTAAGGGAATATTGTCACGGTGGCCGTCCCTGCCAAGAATGTGGCGCATTCTTGCCCATGGAGGGGGTTGAGCTGGCCAGGAGAACAAGCTGGAGCTGGCAGGGACCAGAGCGATGGCCTCACATGACCCGACAGGACATGGAAACCCGTGGGTCATTGGGCGTTGGGGGAGGGTGAGGTCAGTAGCGAGTCAAGGGTCAATGAGGCTCAAGGTCCAAGTGCCTGGGCTGCCGCCCCCACTGCTGGGTGCAGGAGGCCACTCCCCTGCCCAAGGTCACCACGTAGGACACCTAAGTCAGCTCCTGGCTGAAGGAAACTGAGTCCCAGCACCCAGCGGTCTCTCTCCTTCGCCCCGGGCAGCGAGCCCGGGCTGCTTCACTAGGGTGGACGGAGGCGGGAACAAGCTGGGGAGGAGGCAGCATGGAGCAGAAAGGGGGTGTCTGGCCCCACACTATCTGGTAGGGGAGCCCTAGCTCTGTGCCCCAGCTTCCTGTCTGTAAGATGACCAGGCTGTGCGAACCCTCCAGGTTGCACACTGGAGGTCCTGGGCTGTTTGGGTATTTTGGGTTTGCCCTTCAGAATGGTTTTGTGTTTAAAATTTTTGACAAGCTCTAAAATCTGGGAGATATTTACCTAAAAATCAGGATTGGGGGCTTTTCTAGAAAAATCAGATGATTCACAGTCTGGGCTCCCACTCCCCCCGGGCGACGCTGTCCTGCAGCTGCCCATAGCTCAGATGCAGAAGGCCCTGGCAGCCGCCTCCACCGTCCCGCGGCCCCGCCCCCACACGCAGGTCCGTTGCCGGCTGTGGCACACGTGCACTCAGGAGGGACCTTCTTGCACTCAGGCCTCTTTTGGAAAAGGAGAAGCACCGCCAGCAGGAGGGCCCAGGACCAGCTCCCCTCCGCTCAGCTCCCTTTCCTCAGAGTGGAAAGATGGAGGGAGCAGCCGGGGTGGAGCGGACAGTGGGTCCCGGGCACCCCATCTAGCCTCAAGGAAATCCCAGGGCCCCCAGAGACCAAGTGCCCTCAGATTCTCCCTCCCATTGCTCCCCAGGTGGCTCCTGGAGGTCAACGCATCCCCGTCACTTACGGCCAGCAGCCAGGAGGACTACGAGCTCAAGACGCGGCTCCTGCAGGACACGCTGCACGTGGTGGACATGGAGGCGAGGTGAGGCGGCCCTGGCCGTGGCAGCTGGGCCTCCCCCCGGGGAAGGGAATTTAGGGCCTTGGAGAGTCCCACCATTTTACAGATGGAGAAACTGGGAGGTCCACACAGGATGGGGTCGTGGCCCAAGGACTCAGCCTCTCCAGAAGGGAGCAGGGCCGTCTACAGCTTTCTGAGACTCAGTCTAGTGGGATTTACTCAAAATTTCCTAACGGTGGGACTCTGGACCAATCTCTTCACCTCTCTGAGCCTCAATTTCCCAATAGGTAAAATGGGAAATGACCATCCCTCAGGGCTAGATTGATTTACTAAGCTAATTTATTGCAAAATGCTTAGCTTACAGTAATTGCCCAATACGAGACTGCTTATTGTTGAAATAATGTTTATATAGTGGGAAGAATCCAGGGTTAGCTTCAGGAATGGGTGCATCCAGGTACTTAGTCAATGTTGGTTGGTGGGTCTGTTTCCTCTCCCTCCCTCCCTCTCTCCCTTTCTTGCACAAACACACAAACACTTGTTCTCTGCCCACCCCCTTCCTCTGTATCAGCTTTCTCCCAATTATTCCAGCAAAAGTTGGAGGTCCAATCTCCACGCTGGGAGTGGGTCACATGCCCTTTCCTGAACCAATCACTGTAACTCTGATAGACCAGACCAGCGGGTAGGAGCAACCCCACTGGAGCCCTAGGGGTGAGGGAGAGTAAAGTAACTCTTCAAAGAACAGAGGCACCACTGGACTGAAAGACAGTGAACCGATGCTGAGCAGAGAAACCTCAAGCATCCACTAAACCTACCATTACTTATTCATTCAACAAACATTTAAGACGCTATTGTGTGCCAGGCCCTGGGCCACACACTAGGGATACGGTAAAGAAGATGGCAGGCCTAGTCCCTGGCTATATGGTATTCATGGTCTGGGGAAGAAAACAGACTTTAAACTGAAAATCACAACTGGGTGCAGCTTCCTGAGGGCAAGTGTGGGGACCTCAGCCTAAAAACAGGGGACAACCTCCCAGAGACCTGTGTGGTGGGCTCCAGGGAACAGACAGGAATGGTTGAACAAAAGAAGGAATTCCGACAGGGTGGGCACCCTGGGGTGGAGGGAGGGCTGGGTCCTGGCTTCTCCAACCTTTGTGTCTCCTGCCTGTCCAGGCTCACAGGAAGGGAAAAGCGAGTAGGGGGCTTTGACCTGATGTGGAATGATGGCCCTGTCAGTCAAGAGGAGGGGGCTGCTGACCTGTCAGGGATGGGAAGCTCCATGACCAACACACACCTCGGTACGTCGTGCCAGGCGGGGCGTGGGCACAGGGCTGTGTCCGGGAGGTGGTAGGTTGTCTGGAGGCAGCCTCAAGGGGCAGTTGGGTGGTCTGGATCAGTGCTCCTCGGCCGCTCTGTGCTCTCAGGCAAGTGAGCCAACCTTCCTAGTCCTCACCTGTGGCATTGAGATGGAACAGTTCCTACGTGTGCCTGGAACATTACCAGCCACATAGCGAGACTTTGTTAATCTGTCAGGAGGCAGATCTCAGAAGGCTTAAGTGGAGAACCAATGGAAAGATGCATAATATGTCATTAAGAGAAATTAAGGGTCTCAGGGCTTGGCTTTAAGCTAGAGTCTAAAAAGTGAAAATTTTTTTCCTGATTACAAAAGTTATTCACACAGCAGGGCAGGGCATGGTGGCGCATGCCTGTGATTCCAGTGGCTTGGGAGGCCGAGACAGGAGGATTGTGAGTTCAAAACCAGCCTCAGCAATGGCAATGCGCTAAGCAACTCAGTGAGACCCTGTCTTTAAATAAAATACAAAATAGGGCTGGGGACGTTGCTTAGCGATTGAGTGCCCCTGAGTACCCCCACCCCCCAAAAATAGACCAAAAATTATTCACACAGCCGGTGCATGTCTGTAATCCCAGTAACTTGGGAGGCTGAGGCAGGAGGATTGCAAGTTCAAGCCAGCAGGGGAAACTTAGACCCTGTCTTGAAATTAAATATAAAAAGGGCTAGGGGTTAGCCGGGCGTGGTGATGCACGCCTGTAATCCCAGCACTTGGGAGGCTGAGGCAGGAGGATCGTGAGTTCAAAGCCAGCCTCAGCAATGGCAAGGCACTAGCAACTCAGTGAGACCCTGTCTCTAAATAAAATACAAAAAAGGGCTGGGGATGTGGCCCAGTGGTCAAGTGCCCCTGAGTTCAATCCCCAGTACCAAAAAAAAAAAAAAAAAAAAAGGGGGGGGGGCTAGGGGTATAGCTTAGTGGTTAGGAGACCCCCTAGGCTCAATCCTTAGTACTGGAAAAAAAAATACATGCACATACATATATATTCACACTCATTGTAGAATATTTGAAAACTAAAGAAGGAAATTTTTAAAAAAACATGCAGACATAACCATCTTTAACAATCTGGTATGTTTCCTTCCAGTCTTACAAAAATGCATATATTCATGCTTTTTTCTTTTGTAAAATTGGCATTGAGCTGGAATTTTGCGTCCAGCATCTCCCATTCAAGACTATTAATCAGGGGCGGGGGTTGTGGCTCAGCAGTAGAGAGCTTGCCTAGCACATGCGGGGCCCAGGTTCGATCCTCAGCACCATGTCAGAACAAAGGCATTGTGTACAACTAAAACAAATAAATATATATTTTAAAAAATACTATTAATTAGAACATCCCATTTGGAAGCATTTTTTTGGCCAGGTCTGGACGTTACACACATTATTACACACATTATTTCATCGCAGCTTTAGGTGAGTTTTGTTACCATTCTGCAGATGAGGAAATGGTCTCCAGATGTGTCATGGGTTGTTAGAGGCCTCAATATTGAGTGATGAGCCAGACTTGAACTCTAGTGAAACCCCAAAGCCCAAACACTCACTGCTGGACTCTCCTAACCTCTTAGTTAAAATTCCCACACAGCTGCAAGATACTCGAGTTTGCATGTATGCCAAAATTCATCAAGCCAGTTTCTTCTGATTGGCCATTTGGCACAAGTCTAATTTTTTACTTTTATAATATCATAATGGACTCCTCTTCCATAATCCAACTGAAATTCTGGCCATTACCTTAGGACAGATTCCTAGAAGCAGAATTACTGGGTCAGAGGGACAAACATATTACAACTAAACTGCTTTCCAGAAAGATTACACCAATTTGCCAGTTTTCAATTTAGGGGGAAAAAATCTCCGCCAACTTGATTGATAGGAATTGTTTTATGTGCACTCCATTGATCCTGGGGAGTTTTAGTTTCTTAAATTTGCAGTTCTTTTTATGTAAGCTATCCCTGTTCTTTATTTTTCTATGGATTGCTTATAGCTTTTTTATTTCAATTTATAAAAGCTTTGGATATTAATATGTTGGAGACATTACCCCTCTGTCAAACTTACTGTAAAGATTTCCCTGGGTTTGTCGTTTGTTTTCAAAGTTTGTTTCATGGTGGCTTTTTTCTTTTTTGATGGAATTTTATCTTTTTTAGGGTTGGTATGACTTAGAATTGGGTTTGGCTGCATGAAACTAAAAAGCCAACTAACAGAGGGGCTGGCTTGTCTCGAGCCACAGGAAGTCTTGGGTAGGCCACACAGGGCTGACACATGGCTGTGTGATACCCCTGAGGACCCAGCTCTTTCTTCTTTCTGCCTTGCTATACTCAACAGGTTGGTTTGGTGTTTATGGTTGTCGCCTTATGGTTGCAAAACAGCTGCACCAACTCCAGACACTGTATCCTTGTCCCAGGAGGGAAGACAGAAAAGTCCTAAAGGCATCAACTTCTTATTCTAAAAGGGAAGCCCTTCCAGGGACCTCTATGGCATCTTAATGGCCAGAACTGGGTCGCATGGCCACCCCAGCTGCCAGTTTGGAACAAATAGTTTGCTTTAATGAAAGCAGAGATGAGGGGGTTTGTGATCAGCGTTTCCACAGCGGAGCCCCAGTGTCTGCCACATTGCATTGTTGGTGGGAGACTGTAATGCCTGGGAATCTTGTTAAAAAAAAAAAAAAAAAAAAAAAAAATATATATATATATATATATATATATATATATATATATATTAGGATTTAGTAAGGGGTGGGGCTGAGCTGCATTTTTGACAGGCTGCCAGTGATGCCCTATTAACTATGCTGTCACCAGCCCTTCCCAAACCCAGCAGCTTCAAATGACTATTTTATTTCCTCATGATTCTTCAGGCCTCTCCTGGGGTGACTCATGGGTTGCAGGCCCCTGGCAGCTTTACTGGGACACAATGACCCAGGAGAGCCTCATTCTCCCAAGTGAGGGTTGATACTAGCTGTCAGCTGGGCCTCCTTCCATGTGGCCAACAGCCTATCCCTGGCTTCTTCCCCTGGTAGTTCCAGGGTTCCAAGAGAAGACACAGCAAAGCCTCTTGAGACAGAGGCTCGGGAGTCCCACATTGTCATTCTGCTGCAATCCATTGCTCAATTCGATTTGTTAGGCCAGCCCAGAATCGCAGAGTGAGGAAACAGACCCCCTCTTGATGAGAGGAGTGGTGGTCACCTCACAGAAGTTGTGTAGCAATGGGAAAAATCACAGTCACCTCTGTGGACAAAACTCTCCCAATACCAGTGCTGCTGGCTCCTGGGCCCCAGTTTGGGTAGCACGGGGAGGGCACAATTGTTCTTCACCTCAGTGGCATATCAGAACCACTTAGGAACTTTAAAAATATGTCTATCAGAAATAAAGATATGGTTGGACTGGACATTGGTATTTTTAAAAGCTCCCAATGACTCAGTGCAGGTGGAGAGCCACTGTTTTAAAAGTCTCTAGAATTATTTCCAAGTTTCCATTTGAGTGTTGGGTGGATGATGGTAAACACAGGAGGCTGGGGGTGAGGGCGCTGGGGGCAGGAGGAAGATAATTGAGGATTTGAGTTAGGGATGTCTTCAGGGACATCTGGGTGACAAGGTCAGCAGATAAGAGATCAGTCTACAACTTGTAAAAAGGGGTTTGCACTGAATAGGAAGGTTTGGAATTATGAATGAGCCAGTGATAGTTAAAGTTAGGGTTCCACCGGGCATGGTGGCGCATGCCTGTAATCCCAGCACTTGGGAGGCTGGGATCGCAAGTTCAAAGCCAGCCTCAGCAATGGCGAGGCACTTAGCAACTCAGTGAGACCCTGTCTCTAATAAAATACAAAAAAGGGCTGGGAATGTGGCCCAGTGGTCAAGTGCCCCCGAGTTCAATCCCTGGTACCAAAAAGAAAAAAGGAAAAAAAAAAAAAAAAAAAAAAAGCTAGGGTTCCATGGGACTCACTTTGGAAAATCCTAAGGCTAGATATAGTGGGCTCTCAGCTCAGGGAAGCCTTGATGACCAGTGAGTGCCTCAGAAGCAGGCCTGGGGTTTGAGTGCTAAGAAAGGTGGCAGGTACCTCCAGGTCAGTACTGTGGCCAAGTCATTCAAGTAGCATTGATGAGTGCCATCAACATGCCTGGCACAGACCGTGGAGTTGCCTTAAGGATCAACTTTGAGAGCAAGCAGGAAACAGGCCATACCATGCTGGGAGGTGGCCTCATCATGGACTGCCCAGGGACACATTTCTGTGAGCCAGGGGCCACTTGTGGGGACAACTCATCTCTTAGCCAATTGTGCCTGGCACATAGGCTGCGTAGGGCAAGAAAGCTAGCATTTCCTGGGCTTCAGATACTGCGCTAGCTTTATGCATCCTCACTGAGCAACACCAGGACTAAGATGAGAGTGGCGTAGTGGCTAAGAGCTTCACTCCAGCAGTGGATAGCCCAGATTCTGGTCCCCATGCTGCCGCTTGTGTGAGCTGGGGCACAAAACCTCTCTGAGCTTCCATTTTCTTGCCTGCACATGGCTGTGTGAGGGTTGAAGAAGTTAATGCACGTTTGACACCTGCAGCACCCTGGCTGGAGGCCAGCCAGCCTTAGCTCTTGCTGCCAGGTCCTTATGTTTGCTCGGCAAGGTGGGAAGTATTGTCCTGAGGAAACTGATGTTCACAGAGGTAAATGACCGCTTGAGGGCCCTGGCAGCTCAGGCATGGAGCCAGGATGCAAACCCTGGCCACGTGTGGCTGCGCAACTCCCGCTGTCCCCTCTTCCCTCCCAGTAGTGGGTGCACAGGGGGGCCCTCCACTCCCCCCAAGAACAGGATCCCAGCCAACACCTCACTTCCATTCCAGGCTGCGTCAACGATCGGAAAAAACAGCTGAGGCAGCTGTTCCACTCCCTCCAAGCCCAGAAGAAAGCATCCAGCTGACCCCAGCTGCCACGGGGAGCCAAGAGGCCCTGCAAGGTGCCACCCTGGCCTCTCCGGGCCCCAGATTCCAGCACAGTGGCACCTCACGGCATTCTCCCTCCCCACTCCAGCTCGGCAGCAGCTTTGCTGGCTGAGCAGCCTCTGCTTGCTGCTTGGACGGGCCCCTTGGATCCCACCCGCCCTCGGGCTTCTTTGCACCAGGAGACAGCCAATCCCTGGGACTGGAGGGGCTTTTCCCTCGACAAGACTGGCTTGGTGAATGGACCCAAAGAAGACAAGTGCAGCAAGTTCTGCTTACCCCAGAGATCACATCTAATAAATGAGCAGGGCCTTACTTGGAAGAAAGTCACTGGGCATTGGGTCTGGTTCAGGGGAGGCTGTTAGCTGCAACCAAGTTCACTGGACTTTGGCTTTTTTTTTTTTTTTTTTTTTAATGTGGCAGTACTGGGGATTGAACCCAGCAGTGCTGTACCACTGAGTACATCCCCAGTCCTTTTGTTTTTAATTTTGAGGCAGGGTCTATTTAAGTTGCCAAAGGTGGCCTGGAACTTGCAATGCTCCTGCCTCCACCTCCCAAGTAGCTGGGATTACAGGTGTGCACCACCATGTCTGGCTGGCTTTGGCATTTTGGTGCCTCTCAGGTCATGCTGGAAGGTCCCTTGGATCAAGAGTTCAGGGTCCAAGGAATTTGTCTTTAAACTGTACTTGCAAAGCAAGCAATTATTAGATTGTGTTTACTAGGTGTCTGGGGAAGTGCTGAGCCCTGAGTCACAAAGATGTGACACAATGACTTTGCTTCTCAGCAGAACCCATGGACTTCCAGTATACCCATTTTTCAGATGGACAAGATGAGGGTTGGGAAGATAGAGCTGCTTAGTGAGGGTCTCTTCAAAAAATGCATTTGTTCCAGGGAGTGGTGACACATGCCTGTAATCCCAGTGCCTCAGGAAGCTGAGGCAGGAGGATTTTGAGTTCAAAGCCAGCCTCAGCAACTAAGTGAGGTCCTCAGCAACTTATTGAGAGCGTCTCAATAAGTTGGGGATGCATCTCAGTGATCAAGCTTCTCTGGGTTCAATCTCCAGCACCCCTTCCCCCCAAAATGCATTTATTTGTCATCTGGGTGCCTTAGGTATGTATCTGGGGCTTCTTATTTGAAGTTGGGAGCTGAGTTTTTATTTTTTAAAATATTTATTTATTTATTTTAGTTGTGCACAATGCAATGCATTTTATGTTTACGTGGTGCTGAGGATCGAACCGGGGGCCGCGCATGTGCGAGGCGAGCGCTCTGCCGCTGAGCCACAACCCCAGCCCCAAGGGAGCTGAGTTTTTAAAACCAGAAATCCTTGGGCTGATAAACAAGATTGTCTGGGAAACTGTGCAAGTAAAACACTTTGCAACCCTACCCACCCCTGCATTTGACATTCCATTCCAAATTCTCTTCTTGATTTCAGAGGGGTTACAACAACCTGGACTGGTGGGCTAACTGCTCCACAGGGACCTACTGAGGGATCCAGGCAGCTCCCTCTACCTCTCCATTTCTGGGTTGTTCTGGCTGCAAAGGGTAGAACCTGACTGCTGGGTTAAGTCCAAGGGGGCGTGTGGAAGGAAAATATTGGCAAATCAAAAAGTGAGCCAACTGGCCTTGGAAAGGCCAAGAGCCCAGCTTTGGACCTTCTGCTTTCCGAGCAGGGGAACTTCCCTTCATCCCTGTGAAGCAAGCCTGTGTAGCCCCAGGCATGGCCTCAGGTTTCTTGTTTCCAGGAAAAAAAATCTGATTGACTCTTTGGGGCACCCACCCCACTAGGCAAGCAGGGGCAATGTTCCAAAGGGGAAACTGTAAGCCAGTCAGTTACACCAGGCAGCACACACCAAAGTTAGTCTGCAACTCCTGCCTTTACACTTGTATTTTAAGAATGTGCAATATATTTACACAACGTTCAAAATCTACAAAAAAGGGTATACAGTGACACTTTCCCTCCCACCCTGCAATTTCTGCCTTGGGGGAACCACGTAGTGTTGACACACAGCAGATCACACACCTGTTCTGCCCTTGCTCCTCTCAGTGTAGCTTGGAACTTGTTCCAATTTGGGGCTCAAGGAGCGTCCCTCTTGTTGCTCACAGCCACTTGGCTTTCCACTCTGGAGCTACCCACTCCTCTAACTCGCCCCTGTGGATAGAGCTTGTTCACATTCCACCTCATACTTCTCAGGGTCATTACAGGGAAAACAGGGATTCCACACAGAGATGCGAATTGCAGGTCTGGGTCAATTTGGCTTACGTGTTTTACTTGACTGAAACTCAAGTCCCTAAACTTTATTTATTTATTTGTTTATTGGTACGGGGATTGAACTCAGGAGCACTCGACCACTAGGCCACATCCCCAGCCCTTTTTTGTATTTTATTAGAGACACGGTCTCACTGAGTTGCTAAGTGCCTCACCATTGCTAAGGCTGGCTTTGAACTTGTGATCCTCCTGCCTCAGCCTCCCAAGTGCTGGGATTACAGGCCTGCGCCACTGCACCTGGCTTCAGGTTTCTAAACATTTGACCAGCAATATTTAAAAGACCGGAGGGTCAACCTAACCACCTAAATTTCTAGCTCCTCTTGTAAGTCTTAAGATCTGGCCATACAAGCCTACGTTCTTATATAACTTTGGGCCAAGTGGAGTGAGGGGACCGTGTGAGGTGTGACACCTCATTTGTTACTTGTTACTGTTTGAGCCTGGTATCATTTCAAGGCAAGAGTCCTCTCCCTTCATAAATGATATTTTAAAAGGAATGCTGTGTCCTCAGTGAAGGACTGAATGAGGTGACAACTAGAAGCTACTTGTTTGTGTAGCTAACATTTATTGATCCTTCAATAAACACAAAGTACAGTTTTGTCCTCACAGCATATATATCCTAGCATCTCAGGCCAGGAAGAAGCCAAGACTGAGCAGCAGTGGCTGCCTTTAAAAGCTTTCAGAAGTACTAGATATGAACGTGAGCTAGGCGGTAACCCCTCCCTGATGCATTCTGCAAGGCCCCCTACACAGCAGCCACAAGGCTTGATAAGCAGCACTTGCTCCAGAAAGCCAGCAGGAAGGACAAAACTGGAGGTGGGGGGGAAATGTGGATTTGCCCCATGGATGGCAGTGATGAACAGAGGACCGAGAGTCCGAGCTTCATTCAGAAGCCACCTGCTTTCCTTCGATTGGTACATATGCTGCCTGAAAAGGCCCCTCCCGCCCTAAGAGGAATGCTGACAGGAGCTTGCGCTCCACCTCTCCCTTCTCCCCACCCAGGGCCCATCTGGACAGCAGGCCATTGTTGAGAAGTGCCTGCTGCAGCCATTCAACACCCCCACACACCTACTGGTGGCAGAAGGGCCTGTCAATAGGTCTTGTGTCCACTGAGCCTCAGTGGTCAGGCAACAGAGAGGGACAAGCTGAGGGATCCCAGAGCAGCCAAGCGCTGCAGACAGAGGCTTCATACAGGAGCCACAGGCATACTTCTGACACCGGTGCCCTTACAGGGCTGATCCTGTCCTTGCAGGTTTCAGGGTTGGAGGGTCTGATGCTGGTCGTAGGTACCCCATCTTAGTACTTGAGTCTTATCCTTTCAAGATGACCTTGAGAGCCTTAAGCTCATCCTGGTTGAGAGGATTCAGATTAAAACCCTTCAGCTCCGGTTTGCCTGGGGGGAGAAGAATTCATTAACAAGTTGTGTTTCCTGCTGCCCAACCTACTGCTGGCTCTGGAGTCAGGCCCAGGAAAGCGGCTAACTCTGCATTAATGTTGCCAAACAGCCTGCCTGACGGGATGGGCCTCCGGTTCTGCAGTGCACTAGACAAGGCACACCAACACTGCTCCCGGGCCTCAAGAACCTGCAAAGTCACAGCTGTGCCCACAGAACTCCAGATTTATGCCAGACCTGGGACCTATCACAGAAATGCTTGGGTTTACCTAGGATTTTAGCTCTGACCTTCACCACCTGAGTTTTTTTTTTTTTTTTTTTTAAACAGTTTGTAAATTGAAATTTTTTAGCTGTACATCGACACAGGCCTTTATTTTGTTTACTTGTTTTTATGTGGTGCTGAGGATCGAATCCAGTGCCTCACACATGCTAGGCAAGCGCTCTACCACCAAGCCCCACCCTCAGCCCCAGCCCACCACCTGTGTTTTCTCGGTCAGAATTATCATGGTCCCTATACCAAGTCCTGGCATATGATATAACATCACCCCAGGCAGTTTCTGGTGCCTGGAAAAGAAGCTATGACAGGAGTTAAAAGACCCACAAACCTCCCTATCCATGTTATCTCTGGGTGGCTACAACCACTGCATATGCAACTCCAGCCACTGTCCATTTCTGAGGGGCTTCCCACCCTGTCCTTCCAAGTGTGACTGATGGTTCCCTCCCCTCCTGGTTCCAGGTTCCCCAGGGCAATACCTTGGGCCTCAAAGAGGCGGTTGACCTTCACTTTAAGTTGTTTCCGGAGTTTTTCTATTTCTTTATCCAGGTGGTCCTGATCTGAAAAAATGAGGCGGGAAGCAGGATGAGGCTGTATTAGAAATAGTAACCCAGGCAGTGGGGATGCCAGCCTCTCCCCAGCCCCCTTAGGACTGGTAGCATTTGAGAAGGAAAAAGGAACCTCAGAAAACAACTGAGGAAGGAGTAAAGGCAAGAGGAACAAAACCTGCCCAAGTCAAGGCTGAGCATCTAGTTCCCTGACTTCTGGCTCACTCATCTTTTTATCATTATGCAAAGAACACTGAGGTGGCCGGTGGATGGCTAGGCAGCCTCAGCACTGCAGGCCGCCCGCCCTCAGTGAAGCAAGGTAAGATTTAAATGTGAGGACAAAATGAGGGACCCAACCAACCCCAATGGCTGGGAAATGGATAACTGAGGAATTTTATACACCTGAGTCCATCAAGATGAGAAGTTTTGAGAAAATGTGTGACCTAAACAATCAATGGGCAACCCTAATGCTTCAGCTTAATCTAATAATCTTGAGGACAGAAAAGGTCATCCTAATGTCACTTCTTAGGTGACATGCACCTAAAAAGTGATGCATGACAGAAGCAGCTCTCAAAATTTAATGATCTATCAACTGTTGTGACATTCTACCTGCTTCAGGTAACTTTCTGGCTCATCTGCCCTCCCTCAGATTCTTTTGGCTGGGGAGAAGCCCTGGATGGCCAAGCTTCAGGATCTAGACAATGGTCCTCTTTCTTCTTTCCCCCACCCCCAGTATTAGGGCTAGAACCCAGGGGTGACTTACCACTGAGCTACATCCCCAGCCCCTTTTTAAAATTTTGAGACAAGGTCTCACTAAGTTGTCGAGCCAATCTTGAACTTTGGACCCTCTTGCCTCAGCCTCTCAAGTCACTGGGATTACAGGCGAGCACCACTGCACCTGACTCAATGATTCTATTTCTCATTGTAAATAGGAAATAGTATCTCTCGAGCCCGTCTAGTCAGTGTCTATCACCAGTGAACACTGATGATGTCATAGAACCCCTCTATGTACAGTGCCTACACTACATCTGTGGGCCAACAGAGCCCAGGACTAGATCCTAAACCCAGACAAGTGGCCCTGCTGAAAGTTCAGCCTGAGCAGCTTCAGCCAAGCACAGGAATTCTTCACCCGACCACACTGTGACTGTATGTTTTTCAAACAGAAAAGCTGGAAATTCTTATAGACTTGATCTAGTTTCCTGAGAATTTTGGTTCCAAAGGGTATAAAGATACTGTCTTCAGGAACGGAGGCAACCTAGCTGGTCCTGTTGGCCCATATAATTTCAAAGATACAAAGGAGAAAATATGTGTAACCTTTTCCCAGTCAAGAACCCATGTTTACAAAACCTTTTGGCTTCTATGATACTTCTCCAGAGCTTTCAGAATTTTTATGGTTTTGGAAACAACACGTTAGGTGCCCAGGCTGTGACAGACCCTAGAGGTTTGCTCTCCCCAAACCTGTCTTCAATCCAGTCTCTACCGCAGGGGATGTAAGACAAAAGCTCACTTGCTCAAGCTCCCTTGCAACTATGAGTAGGCTCGTGACAGCTATGGATGGCCTTAGGTCAATGAGGTGTTGACAGGAAGTCCCTGGGGAGGATGGCCTCACTTCCACACAGAATGTAAGGCCATATGTAGAGGGTCATCTGCCTTTCCTTCAGTCAGGCACATTATGGGACACAAGGCCCAGAATGGTGACATGAGAATATACTAAGGTGCCATTGCTGGGCAGCAGTGGCAGTCCTCTGGGCAACTTCTTACATGAGAAAAATAAAATCACATCTCCTTAAGCCTCAATTTGTTGGGTCTTCTGTTATTTGTAACCCAGCTTATAAATAAGCACTATGGTATACATACGCTATTTTATCTCAACTTTTAAACTGTGCTATATGGACGTGTTCCCATTTTACAGATGAGGAAATAGCCCACAGTGACAGAGCAGGGATGAAAACACACATCAGTCTGTAGCACAGCTGCCTTCCATCAAACTGCCTGGGTTAAGGCCCAGGCTGATATGAAAGGCAGCTACATCCCCAACCCATCCTCAGGAGGCCTTACCTTTCTCAATCATTTTCTTCGTCTGAGGGTGAGACATCTTGATAAACATGCTCCCAAAGCAAACTATCACATCTTCTGAAATAGCAAACAATCATTTCTTCAACAAGTATTTATTTTTAGCACCTATTATCTGCTGGCATTGTTTTAGAAGCTGAGAACATAGCAAAAGATAGGGCTCCTGCCCTCATGGAGCTCATGTTATAGTAGATGACAGGGAATAAATAAAAATATGATTTGTTAAGACCCTGATAAGAGCTGGTGTGATAAAGAAAGCTAGCTAAGAGGAATACCAGGGAAGAGGATGTGTTACTCATACCAGGTGGTACAAGGCCTCACTGATGATGTGATATTTGACAAAGAACTGAAGAAAGTGAGGGTGTAAGCCTGGCAGACATCTGGGGAAGGGGGAGTCAGGCACAGGAAACAGGAACAGCAAAGATCTGTAGTGTGCTTGGGTGTTAGAAACAACAAAGAGACAGTGTGAGTCAATAAGTGGGGGGTGGGGGCGAGTGTTTAAGGGGGCTGGGTTACATGGAGTCTTGTAGTACAACTCTGGTACTCTGGTGAGATAGAAAGCAACTGGAAGGTTTTGCACATACTACTGAACTTTAAACAAAATGCAAATGTCTCCCTTGGCCCCCAAGGCCCTTCGCTATGACCTGGTTGCTGCCCATTTCCAAGTTTATCTCACACCTCTCCCCTCTTGCTTACTCTGCCACAGCCACCTGGCCTTATCCAAAGAGCACCAACCCCTCCCTTCCTCCTGAATAGTCTCAATACCTACCCACATCCAATTTTGTCTTTAGCTTTTGCAAAATTTCCAGTTATACATTTTATGTTGTTTTTCTTATCTGTACAGCACAAGAGCCTGAACCATCATTTTTACATATATCGCCCGTCTCGGTGTCTGCCATCATCAGTGAGACAGGAGCTAATGACCTATCACTGAAGTGAGTAGCTAAATTTGTGAGCCACAATGTGTGTCAGAACAGTGACATTTGCTCCCTCACCTCCACAAACTATTTCAGTTTCCCATGAGACTGAATCATACACATTTGTGGCCTCCCGCCTGATATCTATCAGGGACAAGGTGAAGGCCTTCTAAGACTGAACAGGCCTCCAGGCTGCAGTAAGGAAGTCCAAACTTACCAGAGAGGCTGAGATCCTTTTGTAGGGCCCTCAGGCCCTCTCGGTTCTGATTCCTTTTGGTGTCCAGGTCCACAATCTGAAACAGGAGCAGAGTGGAACTTAGCTACCTCTTGCCCCAACCTGTCACTTCAACAGATGAGGGGCTGAGGAGATAAGGCATTACTTCCAACATCCTGCCTAAACTCAGCTTCCAGGTCTTTAAAGATGATGCCTTGTGCAGGTGCCTAGCCCCCACAGAAGGTGCTAAGAAAACATTCACTGACTAAATGGGTGATTTTATATTATCCACTCAAACTTGTGGGTGTCTCAGAATCACCATGGAGTGGAAACGTTTTCTCTAGACATTGTAATTAAGCAGACCTAAAAAGCTCTATTTTCGGACAAGCTCTTCTAGCTAATTCTGATCTAGTATTATAAGAAACCCAATAATAACAGAGCTGGGCACGGTGGTGCATGCCTGTAATCCCAGGGGCTCAGGAGGCTGAGACAGGAGGATCGCGAGTTCAAAGCCAGCCTCAGCAAAAGCGAGGCCCTAAGTAACTCAGAGAGACCCTGTCTCTAAATGGAACTATGAACAGAACCTACTTTGTAGGTAACCGAACAAGAAACTAAATGAGATTAACACAGTACCTGGCACACAGTGCATGATAAACTTTAACTGCTATTTTCATTCTCATCTGGCAGACCTTTATGCAGTTTTTAACTTGGCAGGCTCTTCGCCAAGCCCTCCCGTTCTCAGTGAACACTGGACCCCCTCCCGGGCGCTCTCATTGAAAATGAGAGGAATTCAAGAACCATACTTGATTCCAATGGCTCAGTCACCCTTTTACCTAGCCATTATCACAGCCTACTGAGTCCGTCTCCAAAATGTTTCTGATCAATTCACTTTTTGCATCACCACCACCTGGTCTAAATCCATCTCGAGTCTGGGCTAGAACGACGGACCCCTGCTGGTCTCCCAGCCTCCACCCTTGTCCCTGCCCTCACTATATTCAGCACTCCACGCAGCAATCACAGGGATCCTTCTAAAACCTAAATCCAACTACACTACCCCCCCCCCCAACCCATGAACTTCCTGCAAGCACTAAAATCATGAACCAGACCCACCCAAACTCCCTGTGCGGGTCCACCAGGCTCTCACGTCCCCCCTCGCGCCCAGTCACAAGGCCCCTCGGGCCTCTACTGTGTTTCTCTTGTCCCCTGAGAGCCTTGACGGGGGCAGCACCGAGACCCACGGAGGGGTTCGGAAGTGCGTTTGGAAAGGGACGCTGGGGAGACGGCGCAGAGCCGTTGCGCGTCGGGGATCCCGCGGCGGCGGCAAGGGGCGGAGGAGGGAGGGGAAGAAGGGGAACGCGCGCAGAGCAGGCCCCTCTTCACTAACGCCGGGCGTGGGACAGCGTTCTCCCGCCCCACGTCGGCGCCGCCGCGGCCGCTGGGCCACACCACAGCCCAGGCCAACTCACGGCCGCCGCGCACTTCCGCACGGCCTCCCACCTGCTGCTTGTCCGCCAGCACCTCCTCGGCGAGTTCCTCCACCTCGACCAGGTACTGCAGGATCCGCTCCGCCTCCGGTGACAGCATGGCTCCTGCCAGCTCAGGCCGCGGTTCCGACCACGCTGCGTTCGAACCGCCAGCAGCGCTCGAACCGCAAGCAGCACTCAAGACGCGCCGAGGCCCGCCCGCGCACGCACGCGCACTCGACGGGCTTCGGGCGCGCCTGCGCAATCCAAAGAACGGTGGCGCGCAGGCTCCACGCTCGGGGCCGAGAGGCGAGGCCTAGCGTGGGGTAGGTCTGAAGCGCCCTCTGCAGGCTGGGACAGCACAGTTCTCCCAGCTGCTGCTGTTGCTGGTACCAGGGATTGAATCCAGGGGCGCTTAGCGCTTAACCACGGAGCCACATCCCGAGCTCTTTTTTTTTTTTTTTTTTTTTTTTTTTTCGAGACAGGGTCTCACCAAGTTGCTTATGGCCTCGCTAAGTTGCTGGGGCTGGCCTTGAACTTGTGATCCTCCTGCCTTAGCCTCCTGTGTCGCTGGGATTACAGGTGTGCACCACTGTGCCTCTTAACCCTATCTCCCTTAAATATTTCCTGAGCATCTACTGTGTGCCACCAGGCTGTTTTAGATGCTGAAGATACAGTAGTGAACAAAGCAAAATCATTTTCCTCTTGGAACTTCATTCTAGTGGAAAAAATACCAATTAATGACAAAACAAATAATTATATACTGTGGAGGTCGGGTTGGAGGGTATAGCTCAGGGCGAGTTGGGAGCATAGCTCAGTAAACGCTTGCCTAGCATATGTGAAGCCCTGGGTTCATCCCCAGCAAAAAGTACTATGGAGGGTAGTGATAATGGCGTTGGAAAGATTAATCGTCCTTCCCCTGCTTAAGGAACATTAAGAAAGTTCATATGGCAGTGTAGCTTTTATCTAATCTCTGACATCTTCAGTTTTCAATTTATAAAGGGGAGTAGAAATTCCCTCAGTTGTCTCTCTCCCTGTAGGATGGAAAGGAAGCAGTAACCATTTTACATTTAATCTGACCACAGCGTTCATTAAGCCCCATTGTTGAGCCCAACATCCAGAATAGTTGATCCAGACCCAAAGAAAGGACTGAAAAACAATGGGCAGTGAGCAAGGAAGTGCCAGCTCAGAAAAGAAGTCTTGTACGAGCTGATAAATGAATCTGTATGGACCACAGATCCAGGAGGACTTCCCTGAGGAGGCAGACAGTGAAAAGTGGCTGCCCATCAAAAACCAGAGGTCCACCAAGAGGACCCTAGAGAACAGGAAGCAACCAGTGCACATTCCGCAAAGAAGAGGGTCGTTGGAGATGGAAATTTTCCCTGATGCTTCCAAAAGAAGCCACATGTGGTCAGCCAGACATTGACCCATCCTGGCAAGTGGCCTCACTGATAGAGGAAAGCTGAAGGAGCCAGGAGTCTTCACATATGTCTCTGAGGAATCTCAGCTGACTCTTAAGAATAGATAGGAACAAGGTCAGTTTTGACCAACTTGTTCTTAAACTCCTGGCAGGAGAGTATAGCCTGAGCACAGTCCTACATGGACATTTAAAAGGAAAAATAATGTTTTTTTAATGTAACTTAAGATGTACACTTATGTTAGCCCTACTAAGAGTAAATAAAGCTGGAGTCTCTGAAGGAAGGGTTCTTGCATGAAAATGCCCAATAATACTAGTCACAAAGAGTTACAAATTTGTCCTGAGTTAATTTGAGTCTAATTTCATAGACCTACAAATCTTCCTAACCTCTTACATTAAACCTGATCTGTTTTTCACTGATAAGATTATGAGTTACTATCCTCATGGTTTTCAGAGACTGGCTGAAATACTAATTATTTTTGTGCTAATTATTTACAAAATAATGCTTTGCTGTCTTTAATATTGTCTTAGAATGATCCCTGCCCTATGTATGCCTTGTCTAGTCACCTGCCATCTGCCTCTGTGGACCTCTGGACTGCTCTGATGCTGAGTGCCTGTAACTGTCCATGCCCCACCTGACAGAGAACAAGGACTTGGGTTACTTCCCCCAACTTCGCCCCCTTTCAGCAGGAAGTAGCTTGGAGATGTTGCCACCCACTTTCCATAGAAATGAAATGTAGAAATTCACATTGGAGAAATGTAACAGGGGTTCACTTAATGCTTTTTGACTATATACCTTGTGGCTTTGAAACTTACATTAAAAAATTTTTTCCCAACCTTCTCTTCCCTAAACTTCTCCTCCCTTATCTTCTTTCCCCTGATCTTCTCTTTCCTAATCTTATTTTTCTCTAAATCACCTCTATAAAAGCCCCCTGTTCCTGAGGATAGGTAGAATCTTCTTTCCCCTGATCTTCTCTTTCCTAATCTTATTTTTCTCTAAATCACCTCTATAAAAGCCCCCTGTTCCTGAGGATAGGTAGAATCACAGCCTTTGGGACAGGAGTCCCCTGTGTTTTCCTTTCTCCCCCACACCTCCCTCTCTCTTCTTCTTCTTCTTCTTCTTTTTTTTTTTTTGTGCCCCAGGGCCTTGTGCATATGAGGCAACCACTATACCAGTTGAGCTATATTCCCATCCCTGTGTTTCTCTTTTGCTAGCAAAGCAATAAACCTTCTTTTCCCTTTTTCTCAAGACCTTGTCTTCCTTATTGGATTGGTGTGGAAGAAGAGGAGGACTGAGCTTTTGGTTACACTGTTACATCTAGAACTTAAACATAAAATGGTCAATGAAACTTTTGGCATTCCTGCCATTTGTATTTGGTCTGCATCTGTTTGCTCTACCAAATAAATGCTTTGTTATTGTAAATTAAAAAAAAAAAAAAAACCCAAGAGTTCTCCTAGAGATCTTCATGCCTAAACCCCTTACTTATATAGCTGCCAAACCCAAGGCTCAGAGAGGTGAAGACTTTGACCTCCTGCCTCCCTGATTCCATCTTTCTATTCTCCCCTTTTGGCTCCTGGTAGCATAGCGTTTTCCCACTCTTGTCTTACTTAAATTTCACAGCAACCTTTGTACAGACAGAATTTTTTTTTTTTTTTTGGTACCAGGGATTGAACTCAGAGGTACTCGACCACTGAGCCACATCTCCAGCCCTATTTTGTATTTTATTTAGAGAAAGGTTCTCACTAAGTTGCTCAACACCTCACCATCACTAAGGCTGGCTTTGAACTCGTGATCCTCCTGCCTCAGCCTCCCAAACTGCTGGGATTACAGGCGTGCGCCACCATACCAGCTAGACAGGATTCTTATTGCCCCATTTTATAGTTGCAGGCTGAGGCCAAAGGACAATGCCTCACCAGGCATAGTGGCATATACCTGTAATCCCAGTGACTTGGGAGGCTGAAGCAGGAGGATCGCAAGTTTGAGACCAGCCTCAGCAATTTAGCAAAATCCTGTCTCCAAATAAGAAGTGAAGCTGGGCGCGGTGGCGCACACCTGTAATCCTAGCACTTTGGGAGGCTGAGGCAGGAGGATCTTGAGTTCAAAAGCCAGCCTCAGCAATGGCGAGGCACTTAGCAACTCAGTGAGACCCTGTCTCTAAAAAAATACAAAAAAGGGCTGGGGATGTGGCCCAGTGGTCGAGTGCCCCTGAGTTCAATCCCGGTACCACACACACACACACACACACACACACACACACACACACAAAAGAAGTGAAAAGTAAAGGACTGGGTTGTAGCTCAGTGATAAAGCATTCCTGGGTTCAATCTCTAGTTTAAAAAGAAAAGAAAAGAATGGCAACCCCTTGGCACACAGCAAGTCAGGCTCAGACCTGGGTCTGGAAGTGCTGTCTGCATCCCACAGCTGTCTCTGGACTCTTGTCGAAATTGTGGCTCCAGAAACCCCACAGCACCTCCTCTTTGCCTGGCCTTCAGCTGCCTTTAACTACCAGAGACACAGCTCATTTTCCCTGAAGCTGCCTGGTGAGGGGAAGAAGGGAGATTCATTAAGGATTCTTCATCGAGGGTGAATTTGTCGCCAAACCCAGGATGTTTTGTGTAAACACCTTCTGGTTCAGAAATGCAGACACAGGCCCTGTGAAGGAAGCGGGGCGTTTGCCAAGGAGAACCGAGCCTTACTTCAGACCCCAGAGACGCCTGTACCCTAGCGCTGGGTCTCTCCCACCTTGGGGCTGAGAGAGGGCTGGACAGGGTGACCCCTGACCCTTGCCAGATGGGTCTGGATGAGGAGGGGTGGATGGAGGCTAGCACATTAGCAGTTTCTTAGAGGCCACCCCTGGCCACTGGAATTTGGGGAAGTGAGTCATAGCCATTACCAAAACCCCAAGATGATTAGACATGGAAGGGCTGTTGGAGATCACTTATGTTTCAGATCCATTTATTTCACAAATGTGTATTGACTTCCAGGCTTTGTGATAGGGAATCCTCCATGAGCAAAACCAGACATAGTCTCTGCCCTCAAGGAGCTCCCAGTCTGGCGAGGGAGACAGATCATCAACAAAGGAGCGTGTAAATGTGTCACATATTAGGTGGTGATAAGTGCTAGAGGGGAAAACAAACAGAGCAGAGCAAGGTAGAGAGGGAACTTTGCAGGTAGTTCAGGAGGGCTTCTCTGAGGAGGTGATGGTGGGCCCTGTGGCTATCTGGGGGAACAGCATTGCTGGCAGAAGGAACAGCAGTGCAAAGGCCCTGAGATAGCCGGGCGTGGTGGCGCACGCCTGTAATCCCAGCACTTTGGGAGGCTGAGGCAGGAGGATCGCGAGTTCAAAGCCAGCCTCAGCAATATCGAGGCACTTAGCAACTCAGTGAGACCCTGTCTCTAATAAAATACAAAAAAAGGGCTGGGGATGTGACCCAGTGGTCGAGTGCCCCTGAGTTCAATCCCCGGTACCACAAAAAAAAAAAAAAAAAAAAAAAAAAAAAAAAAAAGGCCCTGAGATGAGCCTTTGCTTGGCAAGTTGGAAGAACAGAGAGACCAGTGCCAAAATGAGAGGGAGAGGGTAGGAGATGAGGTCCAAGGGGGAGTGGAGGTGTTGAGAATACCGGGTTCTAGAAAGCATTGTCAAGGTCCCCCTGAAAACCACAAGCTCCTGCCTGGACCTCAAGCCTGTGGCTGTGGCTGGTGTCTGCTTGCTGATGCAGGCTGAGTAGGGAATGCGGGTGAGTTCACACCTACAGGAATGAACCCCACCAAGAAGAGAGAGGAATTAATGATTGCATCCCCCAGTGTCTTTGTCCTTCTGTGGATTGTGGCTGCAACCATCCAGGGGACAATGGTCGTCACTGAACCCAGGGACAGTGGTGGGGCAGTGACCCATGGTGGGGCTCTCAGGGCCTTTGCACACACTCCACCACCAGCCTGGATGAATTTTCTTCCACCTGCACAACTTCTTCAAATCCCCCACTTGGCCAGCATCTCTTCTGGACACCTGCAGCTTCCTGGCTTCTCCCATCTCAGCATTTATCAGATAGATTATTTTTGTTTTATTTTGTTTCTCTAAATGTCTCCTTTTCTGGGGCTGGGGCTGGTGCTGGGGCTCAGTGGTAAAGCGCTTGCCTCACATGTGTGAGGCACTGGGTTTGATCCTCAGCACCACATAAAAATGAATAAAGACACTGTGTGTTCATCTACAACTAAATAAATGTCACCCTTTCTGGGCACGAGCTCCTCAGGATGGGAAGCGGGTCTCTCATTTTTACTGCTGTCTCTCCAGAGGCAAGGATGCAGCCGGGCACCCAGTAGGGCACACAGTAGGCACTCGTGCACTGTTCATGGAATGAATGAATGGACTTCCTAAAATCCAAACGATCTGAAGACGGACAGAGTGAACTCAGGACAACCAGCTCCCCATCACAGGAGGCAGGCAGTTCAGTCAAGGCTGGTCTACCAGATGGCCAGGAGAGTGCAGGGGAGATCCAGGTCTGGGCAGAGTGGTCTTCACATCTTTGCTCACCCCAAAACCTCCATGGCGTCATTTTGGAGTATGTCCCCAGCTTTAGCTGTCAATCCAGGGAGGTGGCTTCTGGGGCTTTGGTGTGTGAGGACTGGAGCCAACAGGAACAACGCCCCACTTAGTCCCCTTATGTCTTTTTTTTTTTTTTTCTTTTTTGGTACCGGGGATTGAACTTGGGGCACTCAACCACTGGGCCACATCCCCAGCCCGTTTTTTGTATTTTATTAGAGACAGGGTCTCACTGAGTTGCTAAGTGCCTCGCCACTTTGAACTCAAGATCCTCCTGCCTCAGCCTCCCAAGTGCTGGGGTTACAGGCGTGTGCCACCGCGCCCAGCTATGTCTTTTTTTAACCACTTCTGTGGGTTCAGTGGCCAGCCGTCCCCATCTCTCCTTGGGGAGGAGTGCCCTCGGCCTGCTGGAGCCTCTTGGAGGAGCCTTCAAGCAGTAGCCCATCATCTCCGCCATCTTCCTTGCCTGGGGCAAGGCAGGGGTAGGTGGATGGCAGTGAGGTAGAACTTACACCCTGGAGCTGCCCTGCAGCATCTGGCTGAAGCAGGCCCCCATAGAACTTTGTCTGAGATCACAGCCCTGCTGGGCTTCCTCTTCATCCCTGTCCTGTCTCCAAACCTTCATGGTCAAAACCCTCCGAGGCTCCCATTTCACTCCTCACCAAGGCCCACAGGACCCTACATCACCTACCCTCCCTCCCTGAGTTCTCTCCCACTTCCTTGCTATTAAACAAGTCAGACTTGGTCCTACCCCAGGGCCTTTGCACTTGTCTTACCCTCACTATCTACATGACTCTTCCTCACGTCCTATAAGTGTTTGTCTACGTGTCACTTTCTTAATGAGACCCACCCTGACTACCTTAATTATAAATGTAACCTAGACCATCCCACTACTCCTGATGAGCTTCCTCTGCTCTAATTTTTCTTCTTTTCCATAGCTTTTGTCACCTTCCAGCAGGGTATGTGATTTACTTACTGATTATGTTTACTATCAATCTCCCTCTGCTATAAAGGACACGCTATGAAGACAGGAATCTTTGTCTTGTTTGTTTACTGATGTATCCCAAATGCCTAGAACACTGCCTGGCCCATAGTAGGTGCTCAATATACATTTTTGAAAGAATGAATGAGGAGATGAGCCCAAATCCTGACCAAAATGGCTTCTTTCTGAGGCCAGGCTCTTAACACAGATGCTAGGCTCTGAAGAGGGAAAGTGGCAGCTCAGGCCAAGCCTTCTTGAAGATCAGGTTTTGGACTTTGTTCTCAGAGCAGAGAGAGGCTGTCAGAGGGTTTGAGCAAGCGCGGCCATCACTGGGTTTGCCTGGTGCAGCGCCTCTGGCTCTGGCGGGAGGATGGGCTAACGGTGTGGTGCAGTCCTCCGGGTTGTGTGTACACGTGTCAGGGTGGGAGGTGATGCTGGGGGCTTGAACAGGTGACTAGGCTGGGAGGGTGCACTGTGAGAAACCAGCTCGACACCCCAATTTTTCTGGCCTTTGAGAGATCCAGCCCCTCCCTGACTGCCCCCCCACCCCACCCCAGCTGCTGAGGAGCCCTCCTGTCCAGCAGATGGCTGTGCGCTTGCCTGGGTGGTCCCTGGCTCCTCCCTCCACTTCCTTTGTGCCTTTGAGGGCCTGGCAGGTGGACAGGAAGCCTCCGCTTCCTCTCCTCCCCTGACCCAGAGAATAATCTCTTACATTCATGGGATTCCCCTTCATGCCCTCCCTTCATCCTCCCACATCCCTGGGTAAGGCCGAAATCTGATTCCCATTGGGCAGATGAGGACACTGAGGCCAGGAAAGAGGACGGGACCTCCCTGAGGTCATGCAGCCAGATGGGGACGCCAGGTGGGGACAAGTCTCCCAATTCCCCACGCCTAGATCTTCCCCAGGCAACAGATGAACCTGTGGCTTGACTTGGTGCAGGCCCAGAACATTCCACGCCTCCCTGAGCTGGTCTTCACTACTACCTTTATTCATTCATGTTAAATTCCATGAGTATATTCTTCTTATCAATACTGCTGGGCGGGGTAGTACACACCTGTAGTCCCAGAGACTGGGGAGGTTGAGGGAGGAGGATTACAAGTTTGAGAGCAGCCTTGACAACTTAGGCAGACCCTGTTTCAAAATTTAAAAATAAAAAAAATAAAAAAAAAAAAAAAGAGGGCTGGGAATGTAGCTCAGCGATAGAGCACTCCTAGGTTCAGTCTCCAAAACTGGGGGGAAAATAAATGACAATATTACAGAGAAGATCAAAGCTGCTTTTTGACACCCCTCCCTGCATCTCCGTTCTCTGCAGAGTCCTAGTTTGGTTGTGTCTTTTCAGAACTGTGATATGCCTTTAAAGAGCCACTCAGGGATCCAGAGAAAGGGGCTCTAGCGTGTGTGGAGGGCAGGGAGGTGGATGGAGGGCCTGGTACCAAACCAGCTGCTCTCAGCCATCATTGATTGGTGCATTCAGTTTTCTCCTGTTCTTTAACAGCTGCGAAATATTCTATAGTGTATGGGGCTGGGGTTACAGCTCAGTGGTAGAACACTTGCCTAGCATGTGTGAGGCACTAGTTCAATCCTCAACACCACATAAAAATAAATAAATAAGAGCTGGGCATGATGGCCCACGCTTGTAATCCCAGGGGCTCGGGAGGCTGAGGCAGGAGGTCACAAGTTCAAAACCAGCCTCAGCGAAAAGCGAAATGATAAGCAACTCAGTGAGACCCTGTTTCTAAATAAAATACAAAATAGGGCTAGGGATGTGACTCAGTGGGCGAGTGCCCCTCAGTTCAATCCCTGGTATCCCCCCCAAAAAATAAAAAACTAAAAATAAATAAATAAATAAGACAAAGGTATTGTGTCCATCTACAACTAAAAAACATTTAGAAGCATTCTATAGTATAAAGGCACTATAGTTCGTTAGTTGATTTTCTCAATTAATTTTTACATTTATTATTTCATGCACCAAAGTACCGAGGATTGAATTCATTGCATCCCCCAGATCTTAGCACATAGTCATTGTTAGACCTGCTAGGATCCTTTCTTTATATTATTTTCTCCTTGTCCCCCCCACCCCCAGTTCTGACCTCATGGAAACCCTCTCTACTGTGTTTGATGTGCATTCTCACATATTTAGGATTTCTTGCAAAATCCATGGTGTTGTTTTATGTGTCTCTGTATTTTTGAAATTCTTATAGTAGTATAACACACAGAGGGAAGCCAGGTGTGGTGGTGCACGCTTGCAATCCCAGAGATTCTGGAGGCTGAGGTAAGAGGATCATGAGTTCAAAACCAGCCTCGGCAACTTGAAAAGGCCCTAAGTAACTCAGCAAAACCCTGTCTTTTTATATATAAAATATAAAAAGGGCTGGGGATGTGACTCACTGGTTAAGCACCCCTGGGTTCAATCCCCTGGTAACAAAAAAAAAAAAAAAAAAAAAAAAAGGAAGGAAGGAAGAAAAAGAGATAGAGAAGCATACCTGAGTGTACTATTTTTTGTTTTGGGTACTGGGAATTGAATTCAAGGACACTTAGCCACTGAGCCACATCCCCAGCCCTTTTTATTTACTATTATTTTTTGAAAATGTTGAGACAGGGTTTCACTGGGTTGCTAAATTGCTGAGGCTGACTTTGAACACGTGATCCTCCTTGCCCCAGCCTCCTGAGCCACTGGGATTAGAGGCGTGCGCCACCACACCCAGCGATGAGCACACTGTTTGTGAACTTTTCCTACTTTTTTTTTTTTTTTTTAAGCTTCTCCCCATGTTCCTCAGATCTGTCCCACTCTCCCTACTGCTAGTTTCTTGCTTCTTCAGCTCCGACCGACTCCAGGACTGCTTCCCCTTCACGCCTCTTCCCATCAACCCTCACAGCGCCACACCAAACACCCTGGTGCAGATCCCCTGTCATGGGGCACATGCACACTTTTTTTTCACTAAGCCCCGTTCCTCTTTGGAATAGCTGTTCTCCTTTGTGACTCTCTCCTACCCTGAGGCTCATTCTCGCCACTATTGGGTGTATTCACCTTTCTATGGCCAGCCAGTGTCGCAACTGTAAGAATTATCTTGCTGTCTCACGTAGACAGGCATTTAAGTTCTCTTCCATCTTTGTGGATCGTAAGCGCTGGCTACAGGGTCCTTCAGGAATGTGCCTCTGTGTCCTTGACTTTGAGGTCTATTCTTTTCTGCCTCATCTTCCTCCACTCTTAGCCCCTAGCTCCCCAAAGCACCCCGGCTTTCCCACCACTTTGCCTTACTCAGGCCGTGCCCTCCCCCTGCTGTGACCTCTGGTTCCTTCTCTACTCGTTGAGTGCTTACTCTTCCCTCCAGGACCCTCCTCCTAGAAGACCCTGCAATGGGCACCCGGATACTTTTGCTCTCCTGCAGGTCTCCCAAAGGAATTTGGTTCTCATCATTTTCTTTTGGCATTAATCATTTTCCTGTTTTGGACCAGATTTTTTTTTTTTTTTTTTTTTTTTTTTTTTGGTACCAGGGATTGAACTCAGGGGCACTCAACCACTGGGCCACATCCTCAGCCCTTTTTTTTGTACTTCATTAGAGACAGGTTCTCACTGAGTTGCTAAGTGCCTCGCCATTGCTGAGGCTGGCTTTGAACTCGCGATCCTCCTGCCTCAGCCTCCCAAGTGCTGGGATTACAGGCGTGCACCACTGCACCCGGCTAAGAATTTTTTTTTTTTAATGATTTGTCTTTCTTGCAAGTCTAGGAATCCACTGAGGACAAAGACCCTCAGAGGGTGCTCAGGAGAAGTCTGCTGAACGGTTGAGTAAGGTCATAACCTAACTGCGGGGGAATTAAGGGTCCCTTCATTCTCTCCGGCTTTTTCTCCACCCTCTCTTCCCTCTAGGTCTTTGCCACCTAGAACCTGCTGAGTTTCTCATTCCCCTGGAAAGAGGATGGAACATGGAGTCAGGGCTTCCCCTCCCTTGAGTGGGGATGGGTGGTTCAACCCAGCTATAACATGGGTGTCTGCATTCACTTATTCACTCAGGCAAGGGTTACTGAGTGCCAACTTAGTGCCCTGGGGACCTAGTGATGAACAGGACAGGACCAATCCTGGGCCTCCTGGGCTTTCAGCCACAAGGATATGACCAGCATTCATGCACGTACCATTCCTCACTGTGATAAGGCTTGAAAGAAAAACTCAGAGTCCAGTGAGATTGTGTAGAGGGTGGTCCTAGCCTCAATCAGAGAGTGGAGGAAGCTTTCTGGAGAAAGTGACATTTCAACCAAGACCTAAGGATGACTAAAAATAAAGTGAGCAAGTGGAGAGGCACCAAGGGTGGGGGCGTGGTGGAGAAAGTCTATCATCCAGACTTTCCTGTGGCAGCTGGGACAGGATCACTGTGCACCTGCTCCTTGCCGGGCTCCACGGAGCACTGGCTGCACAATGGTGAACAATCCAAGGTATGATTGGTGCCTTCATGGGCCTTACATTCTAGACAAGAAACAAATTAAGATGCATTTCTATGTCAGAGAGCAATAAATGTCATGAATAAAAAATAAGGCAGGAGGGTGGGGATGAAGCTCAGTGGTAGAGCACTTGCCTGAATGTGCAAGGCCCTGGGTTGGATCCCCAGCACCCCCAGGGGGGATAAAGGCAGGAGAGGGGATAAAGAAGGTGCATATATGTGGGGAGGGTCTGATCAATAAAAATCCCTCTGAAGAAGCAACACTTTAGAGAAGAGAAAGCTGGAAGCTTTGGGGGGAACAGCAGGAATGAAAGCCCCGCAGAAGGAAGAAGGTTGGCTTGTTAAAGAAACAAGGCCAGTGTAGTGGCACATTCCTGTAATCCCAGCAGCTGGGGAGGCTGAGGCAGGAGGTTTGCGAGTTCAAAGCCAGCCTCAGCAGCTTAGTGAGGCCCTGTCTCTAAATAAAATACAAAATAGGGCTGGCGATGTTGCTCAGTGGTTAAGCACCCCTGGGTTCAATCTTGGGTACCAAACAACAACAATAAAAATAAAAAGAAACAGCAATCAGCCAGAGTGACTGGAACAGAGTAAGCAAAGGAAAGAGCAGGAGGTGAGGTCAAAGAGGACAGCAGGAGAGAGATTACAGGTAAGGCTGAAGACCGGCTCAGAGTGAGGTTGGAAGTAGTTAGCAGGTTTTAAGCAGACATGATCAGCTTTCCCTTTTTAAAAGGCTCTCTGGCTGAGGGTGGAGATAAGATCGTAGGAGGGGGAAGGGGGCTGCAGAGTCCAGTGAGGGCAGTCCAGGTGCCCAGGAGGGAGGTGGCAAGCCCTTGGCCTGGGACAATGTAGTGAGGCACAGAGGTTGGTCTTTATCTGTTCAAGGGAGTTGAGCAACATGGTCCTTCAGGGCCTTTGCAGCTTTGGAATTTGGTAACCTGGTGAATTTCCTCAGCATATACCAACTAGGTACACCCAGCCACGGCTTCCTTTTCCAACAATCTCTAGGTGTCTCTTCTTGGATTCTGAGTCTGAACAGAGCCCAGCGATTTGCAGCTCAAATCAGAAACTCCTGCCCACCCCCATCACTGCCAGCCAACTCCTGTCCCCATCTCCCAGGGACAGATGGGTGGGCAGCAGGAGGCAGCTGGGCTTTGATGCCTGCCGTGCCCCCAGGGGAGGGAATTATCTGAGAGTTCATAACCCCTCTCTGCCTTCCAGATCTTGAGTTAAAAGCCCCAAATGTCACAGCCCCAAGGGGCAGGGGTTGGAAGGTGCCACAAGAGGGACCGGGCTAGAGGCTGCTCAGCCCTGCAGCTGCCTGCACAAGGACAGAGACCTGGGATGCTGAGAACCCCAGCTCTGGGAGGAGGAAGCCACGAAGCAGGGCTGAGGCTGAAATCTGTGGCCCTCAGGCCATGTCTGACCCACTGACTTATTTACTGGCCTGAAAAGTGTCTGGTAAAAATTGGAGTCAATGTATCATATTCAAGAAACTTTACAGTAAAATTGAGATTTCTGATTTCTCTTGAATAATTAGAAAGTCTGACCACACCGATTACCCATTCCTGGATTACAATATCCTGCAGGAGCAGCTGTCTCCATTATTATTTTATTAATAGGCAAATACATTCACATGATTGCAAAGAAATATTATAAGTCAGCAAATAATGAAGTCCCTCTCCCATGCTTTCCCTCCCCCTCCCCTGCTCCTAGTACCCCCTACAGTAATATATTTTCTTTTTATTTGTGGCATTGGGGATTGAAACCAGAAGTGCTCTACCCTAAAGCTATAATCCCAATCCTTTTTAAATTTTTCTAAATTTTGAGACAGTTTTTTTTTTTTTTTTTTTTTTTTTTTTTTTACCAGGGATTGAACTCAGGGGCACTCAACCACTGGGCCACATCCTCAGCCCTTTTTTGTATTTTATTAGAGACAGGGTCTCACTGAGTTGCTACGTGCCTCACTACTGCTGAGGCTGGCTTTGAACTTGAGATCCTCCTGCCTCAGCCTCCCAAGTGCTGGAATTACAGGTGTGCGCCACCGTGCCTGCCTTGAGACAGGTTATTGATGACTTGCCCAGCCTGGCTTCAACCTTGGGATCCTCCTTCCTTGGTTTCCTAAGTACTAGGATGACAGGCATGTGTAGCCACACCCAGCTGTGATCTCTTATTTTCTTATGTAAACTTCCAGAGTTTCTTTATGCATATATAAACACATAAAAATAGGAATTATTATTTCCTCCTTTTCAACCAGCTTCTCCTATTCTGTTTCTTCTTTTCCCTGTGATGGCCTTTCTATATTAGGACAGAGAGTGCTCACTGTTCCAGGTCATTCCATTGTCACAAGTCCCATGGCTTATTTAGCCAGTCTCTTAAAGGGAACTTGGATTGTTCCCAATTTATTATAAACAATGCAATATCAATTATCTCGTGCATAGTTTGCATGGGTACAAATATTTTAGTAGGAACTAAAGGAAAATTATTAGTAATTTTTCCAAGCAGAGGGTGCAGTAGGCAAGGACTGAACTCTCAATAGGATCCCAAGGCCACGGTAAGTAAGAAAGGTTATGAGAGCTGTTCCTAAGGGTGATTCCTAATGTAGCCCAGAGACCATGCCTGTGGCAACTAGGGAAAAGCTCCCAGATTTGCCTCTGCCACTCACTACTATAGAACTCTCTGGGCCTCAGTGTCACCATCTGCAAAATGAGAGGGGCTTAGGGAGCTGGATGAGGAACTAAGGGCCTATGCAGTTCTGACCAGCTGTGGCCCGCCTTCTCCCTCCACACCAGCCAGACTCAGCCTCTCTCAGCTCTTTTTTTTTTTTTTCCTTTTCTTCTTTTTATTTATTTAATTTGTTCTCTCTCAGCTCTTAAATGTATTTGGCTCAGCCCCACAGCAGAGCCTTTGCTCAATCCCCACCTCCCACCACTGGAACACCCCGTTGGTCCCAGTCAGAATCTCTGAATGTGTGGGCCACTCAGAATACACAGTCCAAACCCCTCCAAGGCAGAGTCCTCCCTACAGTACTCTTTTTTTTTTTTTTTTTTTTTTTTTTGGTACCAGGGATTGAACTCAGGGGCACTCGTCCACTGGGTCACATCCCCAGCCCTTTTTTGTATTTTATTAGAGACAGGGTCTCACTGAGTTGCTAAGTGCCTCGCCATTGCTGAGGCTGGCTTTGAACTCGCGATCCTCCTGCCTCAGCCTCCCAAAGTGCTGGGATTACAGGCGTGCGCCACCGCGCCCGGCTCCTACAGTACTCTTGACAGGTGGGTCACACCCATCCAAATCCTTCCTCTCTATTATTTCCTCTAGTCACTGGAATTCTAGCATCAAGTTCCTGAATGCCAATTTTGCTACTTCCTGACAAATGACCTTGTGACAGCACTTTAATGGGGCTCAGTTTCCACCTCCAAAATGGCTGGTTTGTGTAAGGACAAACCACGCACACGCGACGAAGGCGGGAAGCAAACCTCAGATCAGCAGGCTTTTTTTTATTCAGTATTTAGCGATGGAGTCAATTGGTGGAAGCCTGGCATGGCTCATTTTCAGGGCAGAAAATGGCGATGAGCTGAAGCAAGGGTCTGGGTTACACAGGCTTCATTTAGGGTGGAATGAGGGGAGTGCAACTTCTGGGGTTCAGTGTATTGGGGTCCTGCTGACCCATTAGGGTGGGACAGGAATGTGAATAGGGAATTTCCTGGGGCTTACTGTATTGGGGGTCAGGTGATCCATTAGGGTGTGGGGGGGTCAGGTGCCTGTCAGGTTCAAGTTCACTCGGGCTGAAGCCTGGGATTTTAAATGATAAAAGCTTAGGGGAGGGGCTTGGGGTTGTGGCTCAGTGGTAGAGCAGTTGCCTAGCATATGTGAGGCACTGGGTTCCATTCTCAGCACCACATAAAAATAAAGATCCACCAACAACAAATAAAATATTAAAAAAAAAAAGCTTAGGGAAAATGTCCTTGGACTTTTTTTTTCCGTATCCTTCAGTTTGAGGATAACAAGTTCTTAGTACAGCTGCTGACATTCAGAAGGGCTTAGTCATTTCACAAGTCACTGCCCTTTATGACTAAGTTATCTTTATAAAATGAGGGAAATAGCACCAGGCACCTTGGTACACACCTCTAATCCCAGCAACTCAGGAGGCTGAGGCAGTAGGAGTACAGGTTCAAAGTCAGCCTCAGCAACTTAGTGAGACCCTAGCAACTTACTGAGACCCTGTTTCAAAATAAAAAATAAAAAGTACCAGGGATGTAGCTCAGTGGTAAAGCACCTCTGGGTTTAATCTCCCATGCTTAAATAAATAAATAAATGTAGGGCACGGGGACAAAGGAACCTATTTCATAGAGTCAATCACTCACTCATTTATTAATTCATTCAGTGATCTTTATAGAATACCTACTGAGTGCCAAACACAGCACTGGGTGAAGAGTTATGGAAAATAATTTTCCTACAAAATAGCCCCAAAGGAAAGTGGAGAGGCAATGCAGCTCGGGAGGAGGGGGGAGAAACTAGCCAAGCATTAACCTTCCAGTCAATCCTTTCCTGATAACAATGGGCCCTGAAGGAAGGGGGGATACTGAAACTCTGGGAGACAATGAATTCCAGAAAAAGAAATACCCATCCCTCACCATCTGGGCTCTTATCTCTTCAAGTAACAATGAGTTTCAACCTTTTACAGCTGCCCTCCTGAGTTAAAAGTTTTAACTTACATAACTAGCCCCCAACTGTCCAAATGGCACACCCACAAGTTCCAATGATGAAACCACCCTATAAAACCAAAAAGCGCTCTGTAACTGATGGCCATTTTGCATCCAGAAAATGAGTCCCATAGCACCCAAGTCCAAGAAGAACGATGAACAGCTTCCCTGAATCTGTTGAGGTCTGCACCTGTAATTTTGCACTTACACTGGGCACTGGGAGATTTGGCAGTAAGGAAAATACATGAATTATACCAACTCTCATGGAACTCCCAGAAAATTGTGAACGTAAAATATAAAAACAAACACTAAAAGATAAATTGCCAGTGTGCTGATGTTAAGAAGGAAAAGACAAAGGTGTATGGAAATTTCATAGCAGGAAAATGTCAGGGAGACTTCCTTGAGGGACAGGGAACAGGGCACAGCAGGAGATCCAGGAGGACTTCCTGTGGGAGGAATCACCCCAGTCAATCATTCCCACTATCCTAGGCGCAGGCATAGGAGGAAGGCACTGGTTATCTCCCATTTTACATTTCTGTGAGGCTAAGAGAAATTCAGTGACTTGCCCAAAGTCATGGAGCCATGACCAGACAGGTTTCAAACCCAGATTTTCTGGCTCCAGAGTATCAGACCTAAAAACCTAACTTCTATCGCCTATTTGAGTAGGCCAATCCTGGGATACAGGGAGGCATGGGAGGTAGAGGGGCAGCCTCCATTTTGATGGGGCCACAAGGTAGGAGCCTAACTCTGCCAATCCTGTCCAGGTACCTGTGAGAAGGTGGTTCAGAGTCCTGAAGGAACTGGCCCAGACCAGGGCTTCTCCCTGGTACCCACCACTTAGGACTCTGCTCTCCAACAAGCCTCCCTGTCTAGGGTTGTAGGAGACAAAAAAGGCAGAGATGGTCCTTTCTAAATAACCACATTGGAATGCAGACCTTCCAGCCCAACCAACAAACACTCCAACTAGTGTAAACATGGGCTGTCAGCCTTGAATCCAGCCTGGAAAACTCCCTTAACCCCTCACTCTTCCCCCTCTGTTTTCAGCTTTGGGCAGTAGCTGGTACCCCAACTTAAGTATTATCAAGACCAAAACAGTCCCCAGACACAAAAGCAATGCCAGGCTGCAGGATAGCAGATGACTACTTCTTCCTGACCCAGGCAGCTGTCTCCTTTCATCTTGCCTTCCCTGCCACTCTGAGGCAGGGTGGTCCTTCCACCCCCACGCCCCACACCCTGCCTCCCTTTTTTCCTCCTCCTCTACTCCTTCCCTTGAGAAATAGCAAGGCTTATTCTGGAGCTGGACAATGGGCTTGAATTTGGCTTTAGTACTTACTGTGTGACTTTGAGCAAATTAACTTCTTTCTTCATTGGTAAAATGGGAAAGGAGAATGTAAACTACCTCATAAATTTTAGAAATAAAATGAGTTAGTTGTTGTACAGTGCTTAGAATGGTGCCAGGCAAAGAGAAACTAGTATATGGTGTTTTGTGTAATAAATGCCCTAGGACATCTAATCAAAGCTAAGGTGGAAGAGATGGGGAGGCAGGAATGGAGTGCTTAAGGATATCCTAGACATGTGAGGGACCCCACCTCCTCTCTGATCACTATGAAAATCTCTCCAGACCCAGGAAGCTTGGCTGTAATCAATTCTCTACTTTGGCTGATGAGTCTTCTTTTTAAATCCTGACATGACCACATCATTTCCCTGCTCGAATTCTGCAGCGGTTCCCCTACAGCCTGCTGGATAAAGCTGCCTATCGGCCCTTCAGGACCTCATCCCTCAGAACTCGCCAACCTCATCTTTCCCATCTTTGCACCCCCCTGGATCCCTGGTCCAGACTTGCTTGAAAACGTGCCCTCCAATCCTGGGCCCCCAGCACTTTCTCTTTCCTTCCCCTGCTGTCCCCTCCCACGCCTTTTCCTCTGCGCGTTGCCCTCTTCCCTCCTCCTCCTCTATTAGGGCTGTGGCCATGTGAAAGCAGTCCCCGGGGGAGGGAAAAGGAGAGTGAGGAAGAGACAGCAACTCTCAGAGCTGCAGTTTTCTCAGCTTCAAAAGGAAGACAATAAGAAAAGGGACCTCTCAAGATCAAAGGAAAGGATGGAACAATAAGTGAACACTCAGGAAACTAGGAAGTGGCTCGTTAGCATGGAGTGATTGCTGAAGGGTTATGGGGGGCGGGGGCGCCCAAGATGCTGTTCCCCCAGCCCCTTCATTCCAAGACCCTGACCCCGAAACCCCTGCAGACCCAGGAGATAAATGGAAGAGGAAAGGACGGGGAGGGGGCCAATAAAGAAGGAAGTGGAGTCCTGGGGGAGGTGAAAGAGAGAAGCTTGCGGTTGGAGCCCCACGCCTCCTAGGAGTCGGAAGAAGGGTGACCTGGGATGCTCTCCCCACCCCCCTGCCCCGTGTCCCTTCCCAAGGGGGCTGTCCCCATCCGGCCACAGCCTGGCGGGCGGGGGAGGGGCGATGCGGCGCCAAGAAGAATGAATAATTGAAGTAGAGGGAGGAGGAGGAAGAGGAGGAGGAAGAAGAGGAGGAGGCGGGAGCCGCCCGCACAGGGTCCTCCCCGCTCCGCACCCCACCCCCTCCGCCGCCCGGAAGTCGCTCCCCGCCTCCTGCTCCGCCAACATGGCCGCGAAGTCGGATGGAGCGGCGGCCGCGGCCGGCCCGGGCCCGGAGGGGGCGGCCGGAGGAGCCCGCGGCAGCGCCGGCGGGCGCGGGGAGGCGGCGGCGGTGGCCGGGGGCCCCGGGGTGGTCGGGGCGGGCGGCCCGGGGCCGCGCTACGAGCTGCGGGACTGCTGCTGGGTGCTGTGCGCGCTGCTCGTGTTCTTCTCCGACGGCGCCACGGACCTGTGGCTGGCGGCCTCCTACTACCTGCAGGGTCAGCGCACCTACTTCGGCCTCACGTTGTTGTTCGTGCTCCTGCCCTCGCTGGTCGTGCAGCTGCTCAGCTTCCGCTGGTTCGTCTACGACTACTCGGAGCCCGCGGGGGCCCCGGGACCTGCCGCCAGCACCAAGGACAGCGGCACCGGCGGAGCCGCCATCAGCACCAAGGACAGCGCCGTCGCCTTTAGGACCAAGGAAGGCAGCCCCGAGCTGAGCCCCCGGCCCGCGCCCTCCTCGGCCAGCGCCTACCGCCGCCGCTGCTGCCGCCTCTGCGTCTGGCTGCTGCAGACCCTCGTCCACCTCCTGCAGCTCGGCCAGGTCTGGAGGTAGGACAAGAGCAGGTAGAGGGAGCTAAGTCTGAGGGGTGTGGGGACAAGGAGCTGCCTACCGCCCCAGCCCTGCTCTGACCTTTCCAGGTCCCCTTCCTGTCCTGACCTCCGCCCCGCCCCACCCCATTGCAGCTCCCATTTCTTCTCAGTCAGCTTCTCCTGACCTCTGCCCCCCGACCTTGTGCAACCCCAGAGTCATCCCCTCAGATCTGTCCATTGCAAGAGGAGGGGATGGGGCGAGAAGGGAGAGAAAAAGATCCTCAGGGGTGCATGTGAGTGAGGAGGACCAGGGCTCCTGAGGACACTGAGTCTTGGAACAGGGACACAGGGCTCCCTCCAGCCCTGACCCCTCCTCTCTGTCAGACTGCTGAGCCCAGACTTAGGAAAGATCTCAGAAGTCCTTCCTTGTTCTCAGAGAAGCTCAATTTGGAATTGTAGCCCCTTCCCAACCTCTTCTGGAGAGACAGGATTTGAGGCAGCTAAATGACCATCCCGCCTAAACTTCTTGGGCTTTTTGGGAAAGGGTGGGCTGGACCCGGTGAGGAAGATTTCTACCTTCTGCTTCCTAAGGACTCCCTCAGTGCCCTCCACCTCCAAAAGGACCAACAGGATTTGGAATCTTGCATCTGACATTAAATGGTCACTGGCTGCCCTTTAATCCTAGGACAGAACAGCAAAACTGAGGCTTTGTGCAAGCTGCTCACTTCCAGGCTTCTTCTCTGCCAGGACTGAGGGTGCCTGCTGTGCTGAGTTAATTGGAGAGAGGGGAATTGAATTCTAAACCTAGGGCTCCTCTTGAATTCGAACTGCTCTAGTACTTTGGGCTCTACCATGCAGTGCCAAAATGAATTTACTCACTCTGTGATCATAGGCAAACCTCCTCCTCCCTCTAAGCCTCAGTTTTCTCATCTGTGAAACGAGGGAGAATCCTGACTCTTCTCATTTCATTGGCTTACCTTTCCTTTCCTTTTTAAAACCTGTTGGGATGGTCGGGTGAGAAAAGGTCTGCATGAGGACCTCGAAGCCTGGAACATATTTGGGGACTGTAATGGATTATCCTGATTCTAACAGATGTGGGAGAAGCATAAGAAGTCACTCTAGAAATATAAAAGGAGGTTCTTGCTGTTGTTATATTTACTCTGCTACTTGTTAACACGTTTTGCCTAACTCAGAAAATTCAGTTCTGGATTGAGGGTTGGAAACAGGACTCCCAGGGTTTGTCCCAGCTGCTCACTTGCTGTGTCACCCTTGTTGTGTTGCCAGTTCTTTCTCTGCCTTGGTTTCCCCATCTATACCTGCCAAGATAATGTATATATTGCATTTAGCTTGTTCTGGGGGGGGGGGTAAGGGGGTGGAGTACTATCCACACAAGGTGGTATTATTATTATTAGCTCGACACATAAAAATATTCACGTCTACATCCAGGAACTAATCTGCATTTATCATTCTGTGCCCGAGTGGACAGATGGTGAAAGTTATTTTTAGATTCTGAAATGGTAACTTCCTATTCTTGGTAGCCAAAGCTTCATCCCCCTTTCCCTTCAGCCTAAAGTGGGCCAGCTGCCCCACGACTCCCTGGCCACCCTCCTCCCCATTCAGAATCCACTCACAAGAAGTGAATAGGTCTCTTCTTTCTTGATCACAGACTGAGTTTCCTTCAAATAGAGAAAAAATGACCACAGGCAGGGGTTCTCAGGGGAGTGACTGGAAATGGCTAAGGGTTCACTGAGTGCTATGACTTCTTAGATAAAAGAGCTATTTCTACTATTTCCACTGTCCCCCCTAAGTGAGGGAGTTTGGATGAGATGACTTTGCAGGGATAGCAATCTAATGGCCATGGGGTGGAATATGGCCTATGGAAGTGTGTTGTGTGGCTTGTATAGTATTCTTAAAACCCAGAGTCCTAGCTTCTCTTGAAAAAAAAAAAAAAAAGACTGGCTGTAGCAGCATCAGGCCTGTAACAATTTAGACAGGATATGTGTACTCTAGCTTGTCTGCACTTCCCTTTGATTACATCTGGACCATTTCTTTTAGGCATGAGAGCATTCATTTAGCATGAGAGCCCTAACTTATGGTTCTATAACAATTATTTTATTAAGCACTCATTTTGTGCCAAGCCTACTGGTTGCCTTCTTACCTGCTTTATCTCCTGTATCCCTCCTCCTAATAATCCTGTTGTGTAGTTAATATTATAATTTTTACTTGACAGATGAGGGAACGGAGGCTAAGAGAGGGGGCATCCTTGCCCAAGGTCACACAGCAAGGGGTTGGAAGAGCCAGGATTCAAAATTCTCTGCCTTCAAAGCCCAAGTTCAATTTATCCACCATGTAATTCTGCCACTAAAATGTCCCCCGTGCTAAAAGAATTATGAGCCTGAGATTCCAAGATTCCAGGATGATAGAAAGTCAGACTTCTGTTGTACTGAGATAAGACTGTGAAAAGAGGGAGAGGGAGTTGTACCATGAGGGTGAGGATGAGGAAATAGTGTATATTGTGGAGAAAATTCTGGATTGGAGGAGGTACTTTCAGGAGACTTACATCTTCATCTTGGTTTGTCAGTGACCTTGGGCCAGGCTTTTCCCACCTCTGGGCCTCAGTTTCCCTATGTTTGAAATGATAAGATTAGATTTGATGACTTTAAGAGGTAGAATGTGCTTTTCTTGTCCCCATAATACCCTAGCATGGTGCTGGGCAGTGACTTGTTCAGAACAGCTTAAGGTCATCATTAGATTTGGGGGCTCTCCCTCTAATAGCCTCTCTATGTCTAAGCTATAACATTGCTCCCTCTGCCTCCCAATAAGCCCTTCACTCTAGAGGGGTTCTGAAATGAGTTTGTGACCTGCTGGTGCTTCATTCCCCACACAGAACAGAGATTGCTTAAAGAGAGAAGTGGGGCTGAGGTCTGCAGAGAGCTGGGAAGGAATTACCCACAGCTGAATGTTCTCTTTGAATTCAGATTCTACAACCAGGAGAGATTTCATAGAAATGGCTATGGAAATGAAAAACCCACATATAAGTTTACATTAATCATGTGAGAATTCTGACTCTGGGTCTATGGTCAGAGTTAAAGTCTCCAGACACTTTTTCAGAAGCTTGGGATTCTAAAATGTCCAAGAACCTGGCTAAATAGGGGGAAATCTGGAGAAGATATACAGAAATCACTGGGACTGGCTTTCCTAGAAATTAAGCCATGTTGGCACAACATGTTTGCTTACTATGTGAGATGTTCTCACAGATGTGCTGAGTGGCAGGAACAGGGGTAACAAGAAAGGTGGTGTGTATCTGAGCCCTGCAGAGTCAAACCTGAGAGGTTGGCCAGTCATTCAGGTCCTAAACCCATGCCCCCAATTCTGAATAGAATAAATTTAATCTTAAAGATATTTTTCAATTCTTCAGGCTTATACAATGCTGAATCAAAAGCCCAAGTGCTTTGGGAAACCAGGCAGGTAACACAGACATCAGGCACTTGGAGGGTCAGACCAGAGGATAGCATGGGGAAGAAGTGTCCTAGACAAGATGAAGTCCCACCCTTTTACCCTGACAGTGCTGAGAGAAATCATGGCCCCAGAGTTGTCAAGTCTTGATTTCTCAAGAGAAATGGGAAATTGGGGTTTTTGTGTGAACTCTCCCAATTTTCAACTACTAATTAAGATTTTTTTAAAATAGTGTTAACCAAAGGAAACACATTTGTGGACCTGACTTCTTTGTAACCTCAGGCAAGTTCTTTACAATTGATAAGTTCCTTTCACACAAATGTTATATTATTCTAAACATAAAATGAGAGAATTCATCTGCCCATGGTCTGAGCACACCTGCTGTGTCCCAGCAGGCCCCCTGTGAGTTGTCCCAGGCTTACAATCTCATCTCACCTTGACATCTTCCCTCTTATGGCTACTTATAACACCTATTTATTGGATAAGGAAGTTAAGGCTCAGAGAAGTCAAGAAACTCACCCAAGGTCACTTGCTGAGTAAGTAGGAACGAAGCGAGGGGCCTGCCCAGCTTTGCACGATTACCAAGCCCAGCTCTACCCCTGGCATCCCGCGCTGATTATGTTGGGGGATCCCAGAGCAATGTCTCTGTGCACAAACAGATTGAATTCTTGAGAGAAGAGCAAACAGATCTTTGCAGCCAGAGCTTTGCAGCCAGAGCCTCTGGCTGCGGGCTGGACACCAGCCTGTCTTCATCCCCCCCCCCACCCCGCCACCCCTCTATCAACCCTCTGAGCCGTTAAGCCACTGAGGGCTGTTAAGCCAATTAAGGTCCTAACCCTGTCTCCTCTGACCCTGTGGGCAGCGGAGCAGCAAGCCATGAATCCTGTTTCCCTAATCTTGAACTCATGGGCCCCAGCTTTGCCCAGATAAGCATGGTTTGCTAAGCCAATTAGTGTGAGACGGCCTAGCCTGGGATTTCTTCTGGGCTGTCAGGATCTGGGCACCTCGAAATGGGGAAGGAGAGAGTCTTTTGGGGGCCTCCCTCTAACGCCTCTCCGTGTGGAGGGCAGCACTGCTCCCTCTGCCTGCTAACAAGCCCTGCACTCCAGAGAGGTTCTGAGATGAATTAGTGGCCTGTGGGGTATGCAAGTGGGCTCTGGGTCTCTGCTCTGGGAAGCTATATTCTTGGTATAATGTTAAGAGCATGGACCCTGGATTCAAATATTCTCAACTCAAATCCTGACACTACTACTTCCTATATGTGACTGTGACAAGCCACAAAATTTCCTCATCCCTCCTAAAGCAAGGACCATAATTGGACCCACCCACCTCTTGGGTCATTTTGGGTTTAATGAGATAATGTGCACAAGGGCTTAGCAAGGGGAGGGTCCCACTATTAAGTGTTCAAAAACCCTTGGCCATGATTAGTGTGTCATTATCCTGGGCTTTTCTACTTGTGGAGCAAAGGTTTATTCACTGAACAGGAGGCCCCTGAGGCCATAGCAACATGGTGGCCATTCATTTCATCTGAATTTATTCATTCAGCAGCTATTCATAGAGCATCTGCTTATACCAGGCACTGTTCTAAGTGCTGAGAATAGAGTGATGGACAGGACTAAGTCTGCCTCTTGGAGCTCCATAGTCTAATGGGGAGACCAACAGGCAAAATAGAATATATGTTACATATGTGCAATGTAAACTCTCATGGGTCTGCATCCCCCATGGGGGTAAGTGCCCTGTAAGAAAATGAAACAGCACAGGAGATTCCTAGAAGAGGGTGTGGCTCTTTGAACTACAGTAGTCATGGGAGGCCTCTCTGAGGAGGTGACATATGGGCAGAGGGCTGAGCAAGGTGAGTAGGAGTCATGTGGAGGTCTTAGGAAGGGTGTTGCAGGCAGAGGGGGGCAGAGGAGCAAGGAGAAGGTCAAGGGCAGTAGCAGAGGGAGGGGCGAGGGCAGGGGACGATGGTGGACACCCTGACAGGGTCCTGATCACTTAGGGCCTCGGAGGCCATGAAAAAGGGAGCCAGGAGAATTTGTCTGGAAGAGGAGCAGGGTCTTGACTTGTGCTTTGCCACTGAATGGAGACTAGACCTAGGGAGGCCAGGGGAGCCTGGAGACCCACAAGGAAGTTGCTGTGAAGGTCTAAGCGGGAGAGGCTGGAGGCTGGCGCCAGTGGAGCGGCAGGGACAGTGGTCTGCTTCAAGCTGAGCCGAAGGATTTCTGTCCTTCTTTGGTCCTCACTCTCTCCACTGGGCAGATGACGAATGATCCAAACCCTCTCTTTAGAGTCAGGTATGTCCTGTATCTGCCACTTCCTGCGACTTTGGGCAGAATTCGACTGTGCCTTGATGTCCTCAACTGCAAAGTGAACATTCTAGTAATAATACCTAGCTCTTGTGGTTTAAGGATGTAGTGGATTAAATACTGATATAGAGTTTTCCGCACAGCGCCCAGGACACAGAAGCACTCAACAATTATGATTAGCCTTTGTTAGTTGTACTATTATGTTTAAAAAAAAATTGTCCAGGGCTTGGGTTCCATAGTGGTTTTCAAACTGTGTGTCACTGTCCTCTCTCCATGATTTCAACCCAGGTGTCTCTGAGTTTGTCTTTTGTTGATACATTGGCTACATGTCTAAGATTTTGCTTTGAATAATCAGTGCTGCAGCTGAAACCTGTTTACAGCCCTTGAACTTGTGGTAGTGACCCTTCAGTAGGTTCCTCCCTGCTCTGACTTTGCAGGGCTCCAGCTGGGGCCTCACCACCCACCTCCTGGAAGACCCCTCTCCAGGACACACTGCACCCCCACCCGCCCTCCTCCCTTGCCCATCCGCTGCAACAGGCCATTAGAGCTGCTCCTAACAGACACAGCGGCGGCAGTTGGGCCCAGCGTCCCCTGTTTGATCTATAAAGACCACACAGGAGAAGCCCTAGGGAGTGGGAGGAGGGAGGACTGCCAGGAAATGGCTTTGAACCCGGACAGCTGGGGCGAAGGTCTCCAGGGAAGGGAGGGAGGCTATTTGGGATCTGCTCTGGCCTCTCCATTTACCACCCTGCCTTTGTTAGGGTGTCCAAATTCCTCCCGTGGGAAATTTGATCAGCCTCCAGTTGTTCTTCCCTCCCCCACCCCCGCATGCCCCCCAATCCCACTTGAAGCCCCAGTGATGGTTCTCAAGCTTGGCTCTGGTCCTGCCATTCTGGAGCCCCAGGCCAGCCCAGATCCCACCTGCCCGAGGGCAAGTCCACGTGCTTTTGCCCGGCACCAAGGCCCTTGCCCTCTGCCCTTTCATCTCCTGCTCCAGCCCCAGGATGATCTGCTGCTCCCTCTTTCAGAAGCAAGCCACGCCTCTCTCCCTGCTGAGGGGCTGCCACTCCAGCAACACTCTTTCCCCTCACCTCCCAGTGAAGTTCTGCACATTCTTCAAGGTCAAGCTCGATTGCCACCTCTTCCAAGAAGCTTTCCCTGAACAAACCAGTACACTGCCACCCTCAGCCCCCAAGGCCCCATTTTCCACTTCCTTGACCAGCAAAAGTCATTGTTTTTATAATCTGAAATGGGAATTGCTTGGCCGTTCTGTGTGTTTATGGAAGAGCGATACATTCTTGTTGAAACCTCTTGCAGGACAGACAAGGCTTAAAGAAAGACCCCCCTCCACTCATCATCTCTTGGGGTAGAGGGTGGGGTTAAGATTTCTACTTAGTAATTAGATATTTCTTGCACTGCTTGAAGATTTTATTTTTGGTTTTTAATTAATCAAGAATCACATGAATACATTCATCTGTTTTTTAAAAGGTCAGATAATCCTAAAAATTAGAGCTATTTAGTAAGACCTCAATCATTCATCTTTACCACATTTCTGTCAAATAGGAAGTATGGAGATGAGGAATAAGGATGGTAGAGCCCAAAACTCTGGCTCTGTCACTTATGAGCTTTGTGGTCCTGGGCAAGTCAATAAATCTCTCTGGGCCTTAGCTTCCTAATCTGTGAAATGGGGATAATGGTCTCTGTGTGGATGGCCTTTGCACAGGCTTATTGAATTAATATATGGATCATGTTTAGCACAGTACCCAGCACATAGCAGCGCTCAGTTAATGTCAACATTATTGGCCCATTTTACAGATTTGGAAACTGAGGCACAGAAAGGAATGGCCTCCTAGTGAGAAAGTAGCAGAACCAGGTTTTGAAACCATGTTCCCAAGCCCATATGTGTAAGCACTAAGCAATTCTACCTTCTGCTAGTTAAGTGTGTTCTTACAAAATAATCCAGCATGTATTGTTTTGAGAAGCAGAAGAAAAAAAAATCAGAAAACTATTTAAAATTTTTAATATTTTACCCACTGTTGGCATTCTGAATTCTTCCTCTCAGACTCCCCCCAGGCGCTATTAGTCATTCCTCTTCACTCCACAGCTCTGCTCACATTCTATTGTGATCGTCTTGTCTGACCACCAGGCTGGTTTTCCCACCAATCACAAACCCCGGGGGAGTCGAGGCCTTGTCCCTTCTTCTGTCTCTTGTGACAACTGGCCCAGAACAGAGCCTCTGTTACCCAGCCTTGCACACAGCTAGCTCTGGTGAGGTCCCTAGCAGGGCACTGGAATGTGAAGGCTGGTGAAGCAGCCTTTGGTTTGGGGGTTGATTGGCAGGTGCTCAGGCAGTGAGGGAGCCTTCTGCAGTTATGGATACAGCACTGAGGCCTATTAGCCTACACCTCAGCTTTCCAAACTGTCAGTGGGTTAAGGCTAAGGGCAATGCAGAAGATGTAATAGGAACAACTCTGCGTTGGGTTCCCAGAAGGATATAGGCATGACTGACTGAGGATAAAGGAGGTAAAATTCCTTGGATGCAGTAGGTGCTTAATAAATGTTGGTGTGAACTGAGTGGAACCTTTGAGATCATTTCACTACTGGAAGTTCAGCAACTCTGTCTGTAAAGTCCAGCTGGCGGCTTGAGAATTGTGGTTGAGTTTTCCAAGGATGTGGACAAGAAAGCAGAGAAGCTGAGGGCGCTGAGCCCCAGTGCAGATTGAGCACCATGACTTCCGGCTGTGTGATAATCCTGGGCAAGTTGCTTCATCAGCCAGAGTTCCCGTCTCCTCGGTGAAATGGGGCTGGTGATGTATCCACCTCCTAAAGTTAATGTAAGTTCGCAGGGCTGGTCACCTGGTAGATGCCCAGAAAACACTCAACGCTGCTATTTTTTTTTTTTTTTATTTGTATTTTATTAGAGACAGGGTCTCACTGAGTTGCCAAGTGCCTCGCCATTGCTGAGGCTGGCTTTGAACTCTTGATCCTCCTGCCTCAGCCTCCCAAGTGCTGGGATTACAGGCGTGCGCCACCGCGCGCGGCTTCAACGCTGCTATTATTATCTGCCCAAGCAGCAGCCCACCCTACTCGCTCAGTATCAAGAGAGAGGGACCCTAAAGACCCTAACTCTCAATACCCCTCACTCACTGACCCCCTATTGGGGAAGAGACTTGTTCTTTGGCTTCAGAATCTCTTGATGGGAAGGAGGAGCGGCCTTTCCACCAGGCCACCAGAGACCGAGCAGGCTTCTCCAGAGGGGTGAACCCCACACCAGCAGAGGGGAACAGGCAGAAATGGTCGACTTTGGCAGGGATATTGTAGCAGGGACTTCTGCTTAAGCTTGGAGGACACAGTAGATGATCTGTCAAGCCCCTTACAGTTTTAAGACACTGTGATTCCAGCTTGGTGGTTTTATGATGCTAGGTTCCATGATGCTTAACCTCCAGGCAAATTGGAAGCACTTGGGCAAGTTCAGCCTGACAATATGTATGTTTGGCCTGAACAGTAATTTGTTGTTGTTGTTCTACTTCTTAATGAAAAAAATTTTTCCAGTATTGGGGATTGAACCCAGGAACTCTACCACTCAACTATATCCCTAGCCCTTTTTATTTCTTTATTTTGAGTCAGCGTCTTGCCAAGTTGCTTAAGACCTCAAACCTGTGATCTTCCTATCTCAGACTCCCGAGTCACTGACATTTATAGGCATGTGCCACTGTGCCCAGAATGCCTAGCTTTAATGAAATTTTTTATTAGATAAAAATGTAAGCATATACACAAGTACAGAGAGTAGGCTAGTGATTCCCTGTGTACCATCACCTCACTTAACTACCATCACCTCACTTAACAATTATTAACTCCTGGCCAAGCTTGTGTTATGTAGGGCAGCACCATCCAGTAGGATTCTGGTGACAGAAGGCACAGTCCCATGCAGTAGCCTCTAGCCATACAAGGCTCCTGAGCATTTGGAATGAGGCTAGCATGACCGAGGAACCAAATTTTTAATTACATTTAATTTTAATGAATTTAAATGTAAATTAACTCTATCTGGGAGTGTTGTTGATGTAGGTGTTGGAGAGCATAGTTCTCGCATTTCCTTCCCTTTCATATTATTTTGAAGCACATCTCAGACATCCTATCATTGCCTCCATAAATATTTCAGTATAGCTCCAAAAAGATAGACTTTTGAAAAACATCTAAAATATGTAATAGTGCTATCATGCATATAAAAAGGAATAATAATTTCTTTAAAATTCACATGGTATTTTCTTTAATTAGTTGCCAACATTTCCAAGTTGGAACTTTCTTTCTTTTTTGCATAAATATCCTAATTTGCAGCTATTCTTCAAAAATTGATTTTAAAAATATTGAAACTCTAGTCATTTAATCTCCATATTCTCCGAGGGGAGCAATGGGGGCTGCCTCTTTACACCAGGCACCCCTCTAGCATTCCCCAAGATCCCAAATAATGCAATCATCTTGGTCCCTCTGAGCATTAATGTCTGAGCCCCTGACTCTTCCATCTGCAATCTCACAGGTAGACCAAATACAAATAGAAGTGATGCTTTCTCCCAGCTGTGATTTCCAAGTGCCTTCAGATGCCACCAGGAGACTGGAATCCAGTTCATGACATCCCACCTCCACACAAGGATATCAGGAAAAGGAAAAGAGAGAACAAAGAGCCTTGGGATTTTAGAACGTGGGGTCCTGAGTTTTAGTCTCTGCTCTGACCCAACCCATTTCACAGAGGGGGAGACTGAGGCCTGTAGAGGGAAGGACAGCTGGCTGTACTCATACAGTGAGGAATGTGAGTGGCCAGAACCTGGTCCCAAATGCTTGGCTTGAGAGCAGCTGGCTGCTTCTCTGCCCAGCAACAGAGGGCCACTGGGTAGAAGCCAACAGAAGTGTGCAGGATGAGAGAGGGTCTCAACTTTTCAGCCAGAGCCTAAAATTAGTGGCTGGGAAGTGCTTGGCCTCAGCCCAGCAAGAAAAGAGGTGCTGTGACTCTGTAGGGGCTGCTAAGGAGGAGGGAGACAGCCTAGCTCCCAACACCAAACGGAATGGGAGCCAAACGTGGCGAATCACATTCTTTACTGACATTTATGATTCATTTCACTGCCAACCCCAAGGAGGTCCTATTTTTTACATCCTTGCTGGAGTGCTCAGAATTGAGGGGTGAGCTGATGGGGAAGGGGGCCTCGGGCCATCCCCTGCAAAAGCTGTCTGGGTCACCTTGCAGATGAGGTGGTCAGTGTCTCTCTGAGAACCCACAGACTGGTCTGGGGCCCTGCAGCCTGGCTCAGCTTGACCTATGCTCTGTGGTGTCATAGGAGTCACTCGGCCCCCACTCGGGTCCCACTCGGGATGCAACTCTGATGTTTTCTGGCTGTTCAATTCCTGCACATCACTTACCCAAGGCCTGCTGAGCCTCTCTGGGCCAGGCTTTCCTCCTACCTGGAAACTGCTCTCCAGTCTTCCACTCTTGTCACCTGCAGTCTGTTCCCTTTTACTTTTTTTTTTTTTTTTTTTTTTGGTACCCGGGATTGAACTCAGGGGCACTCGACCACTGAGCCACATCCCCAGCCCTATTTTGTATTTTATTGAGAGACAGGGTCTCACTGAGTTGCTTAGTGCCTCACTTTTGCTGAGGCTGGCTTTGAACTTGTGATCCTCCTGCCTCAGCCTCCCAAGCTGCTGGGATTACAGGTGTGCGCCACCATAGCGCCAGGCTGTTCCCTTTAAAATGCACTGTTTGAAACTTTCATGTGTCATGGGATAAGATACCTTATCTTGGGATCAGACAACACCTCATCTCTGGCTTTCTCCCCTTCTTCTTTGAGCTACAGCCATTCTGATCCCCCTCCTACCACCCCAGGACCTTTACTCATGTTGTTTCTCTGCCAGAAACTCCCTTCCCTCCCATGTTCATTTGCTTAGATCATGTGCCTGCTTGAGACCATGGTCACCTCCTCTAAAAAGCCTTCCCTGATTGCCAGGCCCTTCTCCACTAGCACTAGCATCGCTGTGCTGGAGCCTGGGAACATGTTTGGGGAAGGTGTTTGTTAGTATGTATTTATATGATGGTTTAATTGACATCCACACCCCCCACGAGGCTGAGTTCCCAACAGATGGGCTCAGTTCATCTTGCTCCCCACTGTGTCCTCCATAGTCCCTGGCACATAGCAGGTCCTCAAAAATGCATGGAAAATAAATGTCAAATGGGGTTGGGTGCGTAGCACAATGATAGAATATGTGCTTAGCATCTGTGAAGCCCTGGGTTCAATCACAGCTCCAAAAAATAAGTCAAATGAACCTTCTCTTTCCTGAGACTCATGTTTTCTCATCTGGAAAACGGGAATCTTGTTCACAAACCTCCCAGGCCTACAGTGAGGATTTCTAGCAAAGCACATATAGAAAGTATTGAATGAATGGTAGCTATTTTCTGGGGAGCAGACAGACCCCCAAAGAAGACCTGCCCTGTAAACTTATCCCACAGGGTCTTCTCTGACCCCCTGTCTCTGGGGACACATTCAATGAGCACTAGGGACAGCCAGCTTGGGAGTGGGTCTCAGCCCCACCAGAAGCTAGACTGAAAATCCCAAGGCCTTCTTCCTGATGGGCCTCTGATTCAAACAACTCTTTAAAGCCTCTCCTGATCAAGTGCCCAGCACTGGGCTGGGTATTTCATACATATTGCCACTTTCTGGACATTGAGCTGATGGGTTCAGAGAAGGGAAGCACTGGCCCAAGGCTGCACACGGTAAGCAAAGGAGCCAGGATCCCAGCCCAGGCTCCCTGAGCCCTCGCATGGGCTCCCCGCCTCTGTGCTCAGTGCCCGTCCTCAGGAGCGGGTAAAGCAGAGCCTGTAAGGCACAGGCACTCTCTTCATTCATTTACTCACTCAACAAATAAACATGCATAGAGCTTTCATGACGTGGCTGGCACTAGGGACAACGGAGGACAAGGTAGACTTGTCCCTGCTCCCGTGGAGCCTAGTTTCATGGGGAAGGACCAGCAACAAACATGTAAGCAAGTGATTAAGGAAACAGGGTAACATGGCAGAGATTGACCAGAGGGGCGGACGTGCTTTGGAAGGGTGGAGGGTCTGGGAAGCCTGAGGAGCTGACACTGAGCCCAGGTGACTGAGCAGGCTTGCTGGGCATCACTGAGACCTTGCCAGGCAGAGAGCCTGAGGCTGGGCCATGCTTAGTGTGTTCAGGAAGCACAAGTCCAGCAGAGCCAGAGGGCAGTGAGGTCCCTGAGTGGACAAAGACAGGGCCACACTAGGCCTCAGAGGTCATGGTGAGGATTTTATCTAAGAGGAGTGGGGAGCAGCTTGACCTGACTGGGAGTTTACGAGACCCCGTGGGCTGCTGCGGAGGACAAGCTCTGGGAGGCCAGGGTGGAGGCCGGGAGGCCAGGCCAGGCTGCTGGGGTACACTGGCTTGGACCAGTGGTGACACTGGGGCAGCGGGGCCTTTGTGTTATCAGAGCTGGATGGCTGGAGAGGGGGCCTGAGGAAAGCTCCTCTGGGGAGGTAAGAATCGGTTACTGAGGCCCATTTTATAGAGAGGACTGAGGCCAGCAGTGGGGCTGACCTCCCCAGAACCACCTGGGCCTCCTGACTCCCTCGTTACTATTGCCATTTCCCCCTCAGCTTTCTCTAGGCCCATAGAATCCCAAGAGAAGCTTTTAGGTCCATGCGTCCAACAGGGGTCGCCCAGGCAGCCCTGCTGCACACGCTCCAAGTAACAGAGGCAACTGTGATGGGCGGCTGGGGTGACAGGGAGATGGAAGGGGGATGAGGCTCGCTGACCTTCCTGTCCCTTCCCGGACTCAAGGGGCCATGGAGAGCCAGAACTGAGTCCTAGGTCTGGCACTAACTTTTTGTGTGACTTTAGACAAGTTTCAGTCCTTTTCTGAGTCTCAGTTTCCTCATCTGCAAAATGAGGGTGATAGTAGTACCTGCCTGAAAGGTTTGCTGTGATGAATGGATGTGCTAATATGCAGTTGGCACCTAATTAATGTGGGTTGTTATCATGATATTTAACCCCTGAACACTGTCCCCTGCAGAGTAGTGATGGGCTGGACTCTGGGAGTGTCCTGCTGCCTCCCAACCCCAGCCTGTTCAGCCTTCCGGGGTCTTCAGGGCCCAGCCCACCTTGGAGACCACAGAGCTCGCCTGCCAGCCCGGAGGCTGGTTCCTGGATGGAGTGGAGCGGGGGAGCCGCTGGAAGCTGCTGTTTTTGGCCCAGAGCTGTGAGGGGGAGTGGGGAGGGGCGAGAACACACACTCGGAAACACCGAGACTGACAGATGGAGGAGCTGAGGATGTGAGAGACACAGACAGACAGAGAAGGACCCGGAGTCAGGGAGAGGATGAGCAGGCAGGAGAAGACGGCCGGAAAACTGGCAGCTGCACTGAGCCACGAGCTGAGCAGCAAGCCCGCAGATGGACCACGCAGCCCGGGGACCGAAAGACCCAGACAGACAGACTCGGTAGCGGACCCGGGATCCAAGACAGACAGGAAGACAGATTTAAAAGAAACAGAGCCAGTGTCCCCAGGGATAGACAAACCATCACAGCATCCAGGGGACAGACCGACAGGCTGACTCAGGATCCCAGTGTCGGGCTAACAGATGGACTCAGTACTGGAACAATGTGACCCATAGTCTAAGGGACAGACAAACTTACCCAGGGTCTCAGTATGAGACTGACAGACAAATGATTGCCTCGCAATGATGTAGGGATGGGTAAAGAAGCTGACCCTGCATTCAAGGGACACACACGACAGGCAGATCTGAACCACAGACAATGACCCAGGATCAGAGGCCCAAGGTGGGGCCAGGTTTGACTGGATGAAGACCAAGGCCTGGGTCAGAAACCCAGCCTAGGGCCAGAGACTCAGGGTGACGCAAAACCAGGAGAGAGACAGGGTGGCCCGGATGCTGAACCCAGAAGCTTCCTGGCTTCTCAGGAACATGAGACCCCCTTGTCCTCCACCTGGGAGGTTCCTGAGTCACAAGAGGCAACTGGTGGGCCTGGAGAGAATGGAACGAGCTCCCACCCAGTTCTTGGCCCTGCTGCTTGCTGATGGAGGCCACAGGGTCCGGAAGAGACGGCTCTGTGGATCCTTGAGCAGAGGTGTTTCATGTCCTGATTGCTGGCTTCTCTCTTCTCCATGGCCTTCTGCTTCTGACCCCAAAAGCACATACTTATCAGCTCCTCCAGTCTTTCTAGAACGTGCTTCTCTTAGCACAAGACTGGGAGTCAGCAAGTTAAACCCAAAGTAGACTTCTGAGTGCCTCTGTTTCTCCATCTATAAAATGGGGCAGCACAAGTCCCTGTTAGATTGAGGGCACTGACTGGAGTGCTCAGCCCCTGTGGGCGCAGGCCATTCAGGTGTGAGAACTCGTGGGAGAAGAGAGGCTGAACAAGGATGGAGGGCATCGGGGAAGGCTTCCTGAAGGAGGAAGGACAGGAAGAGCCTGCGAGGTGTCCTCGCTCTATGCAGATTCAGGTAGAGAAGCCCTCCAGGATCAGGATGGAGACACTCATATTTATTCATTCATTCCAAATATGTGTTAAGTGCCTATGACATGCATTGATGCAGGGGACACAGCGATGGCCAAGGCAGACCAGTCCCTTGCCCTCGTGCAGCCCCAGGAATAGACTAGAAGAGAAAAATAAATGTCTAAATAAATAAATAAATAAGCCTATTTCATAATATTGAGAAGAAAATAAGACAGTGGAATGTGATAGACTAAGGTGATTTGGCAAGGGTGGCAGTACCATGGTGGGAAGGGTGGCCTGGGAGGCTTCCCCAAGAAGGTGACAAGTGAGCTGATGAGAAGCCAGCCACAGAGGGATCAGGAGAAGGGGCGCCCAGTCCCAGTGAGCAGCATGTGCAAAGGTCCTGCATCAGAAGCAAGTCTGGCTAGATTCAAGCAACCTCCAGGGCACCTGGAGTGGGGGGTGGGGGTGACAAATGGGACAGTGGTTGAAGTACAGTGAGAAACGGGCAGGGCAGATGGTCTAGAGCCTGGAAGCCCAGGGGAGAAGCTCAGGTTTGATTCCAAGTGTGATAGGAGGCCCTTGGAAGGTTTTGTGAAGGGGAATGACATGATCTGACAGCTTTTAAAAATATCCCGCTGGTCGCCATGTGGAGAGTGGACCGGAGGGGGGCAGGGTGGACGCAGCAGGGAGCCTACCGAGAAGGCTGATGTGGCGGTCCAGGCAAGAGATGACAGTCGCCTGCACCAGCTGGTGGCATTGGAAAGATGAGCAGACGGAGATAGATCTGGAGAAAGGCGCGTGTGCTCCCCTCCCCCAGGCTGGATTCCTTGCCATGAGTTGGAGCGCCCGTCTCTGTGGGTCCCATCTATGGTGATACCAACGCCTTTCAGCTTCCTTTAAAGCAGAGTGGGATGTGGGATAGTGTAGGCTTCCCGGAGGAGGTGTCAAGAGAGGCAGTTGGAAGACAGGAGGCACAGAGGCCTCCACCCAGCGCATGCTCTCCTCTCCCCCAACCACATGCACATTCTGCTACAACCTGAAAATCATTTTCAAATCCATCACGTAATTTAATGCTTACAACAGGGAGGGTAATGAGGCTCAGAGAAGCAGAGAGATCATCCAGGGCCACACAGCAGGTCCAGGGCAGGGCTGCGATGCAAACCTACGAGCGAGCCCAGCACATTGCCAGCTTGCCTTTCGGTTGCCCAGTGGCAAGTTGCCAACTCTGTTCTAGAGAAGGGGAAACTGAGGCCAGAGAAATTAGGTTGCATGTCCTGGGCAGGATTGTTTTAAGACCTTTGAGGGCTCCGCATCTATCAAGCATATTAAAATGCAGCCACATCAAACATCAAATGTAAATTATATATAACCAGATAAAAGCCAAATTGCAGTTGACTGGCTGACATCATGTTCTGTTTTGCAGACATTTAATTAAACATTTATTAATTTTGATTCTGCAGTTTTTCCCTGTGTTTTAGAGCCAATTTTTTTTTTCAGGCCTCAAACATTTTCCTAGGCCCATGAACATCTCGCAGGCCCTTGGCAGCGAGCACCTAGCGCCGGCTGGAAAGAACAGCCAGTTTGGCCCTGTTGCCAAAAGGGGCAGAGCGAGGCAGAACCCAGGCCTTCCCTCCCCAGGCTGCAGCGTGGTCTCTGTGCTCCCTGCTGACCCCACGTTCCTGGGGCTCAGACGCCTTTCTCCCCCTCCTGCTCCCTGCTCCTTCCCACAGCAGCCCTGGGCTGGGGGAGCCCTTTGTCTGCAGTTTGCCCGGAGCTGGCAGAGGAGAGGGCAGGAGTGGGCGGGGAGGTGGGCAGGCGGCCTGTCAGGTAGTGATGGGTGCTGGCCAAGGGCCGGGCTTCCCTCATGCTGACCCAGGCCCGGAAACAGATGGTCTTCCAGCCTGAGAGAAACTTCCAGGGTGTCGCCCTCCCCCAACTCCCCAGGCCCCTTCACATTGGACCAGCTGGTCTCTCCTTCCCGTCAGAGCTAGGGCTGTAGAAATGGGCTGGGGAGGAGGGGCAGGTGTGGAGGCTAGGAAAGACAGCCTCTGTTCTGGCTCTCTTAGAAACGCTGGGGCCATCTTGGTTTCTCCTATAGCTCCCCACCTTTGGTCACCTTCAGGTCTGCCCTCTGCCCCTCCTATGTCCCCTGCTTTAGCTCAGTGCTGTTACTGCAGGCCTGAACCAAAGCCCAGCCCCTCCTGGCTTCCCTCCAAACCAGCTTCAGAGCCAGCTTTGAGCTACCAAGCTGGCCACGTCACCTCTGATTCTGGGATGGAATTCAGATTCAGAAGAAAATCTGAAGACTTCAGTCCAGATTGGGGTGTGTGTGTGTGTGTGTGTGTGAGAGAGAGAGAGAGAGAGAGAGAGAGAGAGAGAGAGAGAGAGGAGGGAGGGAGAGAGAGGGGATGTGTGCGAGTGTGATGCCAGGGATGGAAACCAGGGCCTCTGCACACTGAGCACACGCTCCCCTCCTTCTCCAGTCCAGAATCTGATGCTCTTCACGGTTCTAGCCTTTTTATGCTCCTACTCATTAAAGCCCTCCTGTCCAGGCCCAGCCAAACACTGGCCATTCCCTCACAGGGCCGAGTGCCTTTAGGCCTCTGTGCATCTGCTGGTCCTTCCACTTGGAATGTCCTTCCACCTCTCGGGTGCCTTCAATGCCAATCCATGCTTTAAAATTGAGATCAAATCTTTCTTCCTTCCAGAACTATTACCTGACTTCCTCCCCCAGGCAAAGTTATCCATCTCTTGTCTGGGTTCCAAAGCATCTTGTAACATCTGTTCCACCTCCTACTGTTACTCCCTCCCAGGGGCATGCAACAGGTAAGGACAGAGCAGGTGGTCATGGTGCACTTGCTGTGTCAAGGAATGACTCTAGCTGCTAGGATCCTTACGTGAGGATAGGCACGGGCCCAGAGAACAGGAGCTACAAGGAGACAAATTTCCACTCATCAGAAGAAACACAGTCCAGCCCAGGAGCTGCCCTGAAGCTGGAGGCCCTGTGTCGGGAGGTGGGGCAGTAAGCGGCAGTGGGTGTCACGCACGGGGATGGAGATGGCTGCAGGAGTCCCAGAACTGCCCGAGACTCACGCTGAGGCACCTTTGCCTTTTCCAAGACAGTGGCTGAGGGACCAGCCCTTCCTCCTCCCGGCTGCCAGTCCTGTAATGTGTCACGTGGAGGGTGTCTGTGGCATCCATCTGCACCAGGAAGATCCAGGGGTGGGGATGAGGGCCCTAAATTGGATGTTCCTGGCCACATTTTGTGGGGGAGAGTCTGGCTCTGAAAGGACCCCCAGAACCATCCAGCCCATCCCTCTCAGCAGAGGAGAAACCGAGGCCCAGGGAAGGCCACCCAGCTGGTGAGATGAGGAGAGCTGTTGGAGGACTCTCTGGGTATGAGCTGGTCCCATGGCTCTGCAGTCCTGTCTCAGGCTGGTGGCACAACAGGAATACAGTTGGTTCCTGGTCCCCAAACAACGTTCTGACGACAACATGACAGCACATCCATCTGGGAATAGGCTTTCCAAATTCCTGGTTCTTCAATTATAGATCCGGGCAACAGGGTCACTAAATCTGTGCTGGGCTCAACCACCATTTGGGGGGGCATGTACTTTTGGAGTTTCTCTCTGATTTCAGCAGAAGCCTGCCTGCCCCAGGAATCAAAGAGCTTGTGGGGCTAGGAAAGGGGCAGGGTCTGCAGTCACAGCAACTAGGAGTGGAGCTGCGGGCAAGAGAGGGGCAATCAGGCCCAGAGATCTGTGTGGACAGGTCTCATCCATCCCCCCTGGGTCCTGCGCTTCACAGTGTGCAAAGTAGCTTCTCATCCGTTTAATTAATCCTCACAACTCCTCTGGGAGGGACTAGCTAGGGCTCAGAGAGGGTCTTGCTCAAGATCACACAGTAAATTAAAATTGGGAATTGAACCCAGGACCCCGCGTTCCTTCCCTACCTGCTCCGGGATCACCTGAGTTCTATGCAACTCAACACACTTGCAGTCGTGCATGTATGCATTCATTCAACCCACATGGATTGAGTGCCTAGTGTGTACTAAGAACTGAGGCTGCTGCAGTTAGCAAGCTGACCTGACCACTCTCGTGGAACTCACAGCCTGAGGGAGACGCGTACCCCACAAGGACTGGATGAGGAAGACAGGAAAGTGGGGAAGGCATCTACCTAGGTGGAGGGTGGTCAACAGAAGCTTCCTCAAAGAAGTTGTGTTTAAAAGCTGAACTTTGGAAGAAAGGCAAGACTTATCCAGGTTTGGGGCAGGAGAGGGGGACAGAGCAGGGGAATGGGCAGAGGGAACATTCTGTGGCCTTGCAGAGGACCTGGAGCCTTGATGTTTGTCAGGCAAAGTGGCATGAGAGGGAGCAACTTCCCTGTGCCCTGATGTGGGGACTGGGTCCTCGGAGGTGAACTCAGAAAGAGGTCAGGAGGCTGCTGCAGCAGGACTGGAGGCTGGCACCAGAGGCTGTAGCTGAAGGAGCCCTGTGGGCAAAACTTTATGGCTTCCTGTAAGAAGCAGTGCCATCTAATGGTTAGAGTGCTGCCTGGGTTTGAATCCTGTCTTTACAGTGTGCAAAGTAGCTTCTCATCCATTTAATTAATCCTCACAACTCCTCTGGGAGGGACTAACTAGGCTCAGAGAGGGTCCTCCTAGCTGTGTGAAGTTGGACAAATGATATGCCTCTCTGGGTCCCACTTTCCTCATCTATAAAATGAGGATGATGAGGGTGCTCTCCAACCACAGGCCCCGCCCCAGGTGATTCCCACCCTCTCCATTTAGCAGCTGAGGGAGGGGGCTGGGGCTGAGCGTAGTAGGGACTCGCTCTTGAGGGCGGAGCCGGGGGAGCTGAACCCGCGTCCCTCCCGCAGGTACCTGCGCGCCCTGTACCTGGGGCTGCAGAGCCGCTGGCGCGGGGAGCGGCTGCGGCGCCACTTCTACTGGCGGATGCTGTTCGAGAGCGCCGACGTGAGCATGCTGCGCCTGCTGGAGACCTTCCTGCGCAGCGCGCCGCAGCTGGTGCTGCAGCTCAGCCTGCTGGTGCACCACGGCCTCCAGCCCGACCTGCTGCCCGGTGAGCCCCGCCCCGCCCCAGGCCTCGGGAAAGCCGCTGGGTCAGGGCTCAGGGAGGCCCGCCCTATGTTCTCATCACCCTCCAAGCCTCTCAAGACACCCGACCCCTCGGTCCTGGCCGTCCACCCCCTCACCACCCCTCAGGTCCCTGGGCACCCCCTCCTGCTCCTCCCGCCCCCATCACCAGAGACCACACCCATGTCTGCCCTTCACCCCTCAACACACCTTAGATGCACTGGGGAGTCCCCTGTCCCCTTCATTCCCTGAACTGCATCTCATCCCAGCCTGCATCTCCAGAGGACTCTCCTACCCCACAGATGGCCCAATTGCCATTAGTTTCCAGAGAACCTGTCCATCTGCCCCTCACTGGAAGTCCTGGGGACACCTCCAAGGCTGAGACCTGGTCCCCTTCCTGTCCTCCTACAGGCCTTGTTCACCCCCTCCTGTCCTTCCAGAACATTCCAGGCCAGCCCCTCAACATCAGAGGAAAACTACATGCCCTGTCTCTCTGGGGCACCTGGTGCTCTCCCCATCCAGACCCTGCCCGAACTACCCTCAGTGTCCCAAAACACTGTCACCACAACTCGGACCCCCGGGGGATCCCTCGCCTAGCATAAGAGCCTCACCTGGGATCTTGCCATCACCCCTCAGCTCTAAGTCCTAGGTGTCCCTCCACACCTGGACTCAGCCTGGTGCTTCGTGTCTTCTAACGGCCCCTCCTGGCTCCCCATGCCCTGATCTTGACCCCCTCTTCACCTCCTCTTCCACTCCCAGAGTCCTGACCCTAATTTCCCATCCTCCCACTAAGACCTCTGAATCCTGAAAGCCCCGTACTAGAGCCCCAGACTTCACCCTTGTGAATACCCAAATCGCCCAACTCTGACGACCCTTTGTGCTCCCGCGCCTGCAGCAATACCCAACCCGGCCACTCTGGCTCACCTCAGCTCCTCCTTGCTCTTGAGGACCTCCACCCAAACCTCCCACACTGCTGCAGACCAGAGACCTCACACTTCCCCATGCTTCCCTTACCCCTCCTCAGAACCCAGCTCCTGACCCAGACCCTCCCCTTCTCCCTGGCCCCCAACCCAGACCCACCCTAACCCAGCCCATCCCGACCCCGCCCTGTCTCCACAGCCCTCTCCACCTCGGCCTCCCTCGTGTCCCTGGCCTGGACGCTGGCTTCCTACCAGAAGGTGCTACGAGACTCAAGGGACGACAAGCGGCCGCTGTCCTACAAGGGCGCCGTGGCCCAGGTCCTGTGGCACCTGTTCACCATCGCGGCTCGCAGCCTGGCCTTCGCCCTCTTCGCCAGCGTCTACAAGCTCTACTTTGGCATCTTCATTGTGGCTCACTGGTGCGTCATGACCTTCTGGGTCATCCAGGGGGAAACAGACTTCTGCATGTCCAAGTGGGAGGAGATCATCTACAACATGGTGGTGGGCATCATCTACATCTTCTGCTGGTTCAACGTCAAGGAGGGCCGCAGCCGCCGCCGCATGACCCTCTACTACTGCATCGTCCTGCTGGAGAACGCCGCGCTCACCGGCTTCTGGTACTCCAGCCGCAACTTCTCCACCGACTTCCACTCGCTCATCCTGGTCTGCGTGGTGGCCTCCAGCTTTGCGCTGGGCATATTCTTCATGTGTGTCTATTACTGTCTCCTGCACCCCAATGGGCCCATGCTGGGTCCCCAGGCACCTGGCTGCATCTGCCCTGAGACCCCAGGGACCTGTGGCCCACCAGCCGATGCCGTCACAAGTCCCCCAAGGTCCCTGCCAAGGACTACAGGCGCCGAGCGAGATGGGGCCTCCGTGGGGGGTGAGCGTGCAGGGACCCCCACGCCACCTGTCTTCCAGGTGCGGCCTGGCTTGCCTCCCACACCAGTGGCCCGCCCCTTACGGACAGAGGGGCCTGTTATTCGGATTGACTTGCCTCGCAAGAAGTACCCAGCTTGGGATGCTCATTTTATTGACCGCAGGCTCCGGAAGACTATTCTGGCGTTGGAGTACTCCTCCCCTGCCACGCCCCGGTTGCAGTACCGGAGCGTGGGGACCTCCCAAGAGCTGCTGGAGTATGAGACAACGGTGTAGGCCACAGTCTGCCCTGACACAGAGGTGGACTTGGCTGATCCCACATTGACCACAGTGTTGAGCCAGGAATTTCAGGGCCACCAGGCTGTGGGGGGGCATGGATGTGTTGATCCAAGGGTAGAATGGCCCCACCATTGGGTTCTTCTTAAGAGAGGGGCTGTCTTATGGAGACCCCAGCCCCAGGCCCCATTTACAGCCCTGTGGCCCGTTCCCTAGATTCCCCTGAACCAGGGCCCAGGGAATCAACTGGTGCTACACTCCTCTGGAGCTGCCCCTCTTTCAGGGGCCTCCATACCATGCCCACTGCAGGGGACCCGCACCCTCTCCCCTGCCTGGCATTGTCCACACATCGCCCCTGGCGAACCTACCAGAGGAAGGGCCCTGTCTGGAGTCCCATGGCTAGGCCCTGTGCATTTTGGGGTATGGGAGTGGGCTGCCTGTGTGGTGGGAGGGGATCACTGAGAAGGATGGAGGAGGCCACGGGAGGTATGGGGTGAGTCTGGAGCATCTTGTGGACAGGGTCAGCACAGGTCCTGCAGGGTCTGAGGCTGGAGTTAGGCAAGAGGGCAGCTAGAGGAGGGAGTAGGGGTGGGTGGGGGACTGGGATGGGGGCTGACAGTGCAGAGATGGGAAGAACCCCAAGGGGTTCAAGCTAGCAGAAGCCTGGAAGGGTGGAAGATCGGGGGGGAAGGGGAACCTGCAGTCCAGAGTCAAGTCCAGAGAATGACTCCTTGGGAAATATGCTTCATTGTGGGCTCTGTTACAGATGAGGTTTGACACCTTAGGTGAGAATATTTCAAGGAGGTATTTTTTGTTCTAGATGAACATCCAGAACATTCCTAAAGTCTTGAGCACAGCAGATAAAATGTCCAGGAAGATGCATTGTCTGAGTTCAATTATAGATGAGGTTCTAAGCTCATTTGGCAGAGGAACTATTGTAGAGACATGCTTAGGTCCAGATGAAGCTCTAGAAGAACACTTAACTGATGAAATGTCCTAGGAAGTCTGTCATATATTATGTATGACAAGCAAGGACACTGGACCCCTGCTGCTCTGCTGTGGAAGATTCTAGTGCCTGCCATGGTGGGGAGGAGGGGGTCTAGAAACCAATGCAAATGGAATGTTCTAGGGGTGCGTGCTCCAGTACTAGACTTCCAGGGCTTGCGGGAGTTCTAGGCCTCTGTTCACCTTGGTCCACATTTATCTTTCTAAAAGGAAGTTGTCCTCAGAACCCCAGAGACATTTCAGTTGCCAACTGGTTCTCAGCTAGAAAAAAGTAGCTGTGGGGATGTGACATGAATCCTGGATTTCAGCCACCCTGCAGATGCAGCTCTGGGGATGGCGTCTGGGAAGCTGACTTATTTTTGTCTCAAATTTGACAACCTCCCCAGGACCTGTGTTCCATTCCCTTGGCCTGAACATCCTGGGGTGCACGTGGGATCACTCGTTCAGGGCCACTGCCCTGACCTGGGACTTCCAGTCCTGGATGGGGTGCAGAAGAACGGGAGTAGAGCAGTGGGCAGCTCTGCGGTGCGGAGGAGAGCCGCTAGGCAGAGACGGGCTCCCCTTCCCACTCACCCGCGCCCGCTAAGGTAGGAGGAGAGCTGAAGAACAGCTGCAGGGCTGGGGCCGAGGTGGGTGTGAGACTCAGACTATGCAAATTAGAGGGGGTGCTTAGCCCTTGCTGGCCCAGCCTCCCTGGGGACTATAGTTGGAAAACTAAGGCCCAGAGTGGCAGCTACTCTCACAGGCCTGGCTGGACCATCAGATGGTGATGGGCAATGATGGATTTGCTGAGGACATAGGCAGGGGGCCACACTCAGGATGCAGGGTGACCCCACAGGCAGCGAGGGCAGGACTGCACCCACAAGCACACATCACAGCTGTTATATGAGGCCCACACCCTCCTGGCACCACAGGCAGCTACATCCCTCATGCCAACGTGTAAGAATGCATTTCCTTCTTCCTCCTATTTCCCTGATCCCTAAGAAGCCTCAGGAACCCAGCTGCAAGAGTGACAGGTGGTTCCATCCTGACCCAGATCCGTTCTGGTGGGCTCATGGATTCTCCTTGTCCTCTGTCCAGACCGTTTTTGGAGATCTGATTCCATGGCCAGTTACACACATGCCACAGCCTTTGTGAGACAGAGCATTGAGGATGGGGACCGAGACCTGTCTCTCCAGGGCTGATTGTGCCAAGAGTTTCCACCCACGTGGTCTCCCTTACACTGTCCTCTGCTCCCAGCATCCTTACAAGAGGCATTCCCTGCCCATCCTACAGACAAGGAAACTGAGGCTCAGCGAGGCAATGTGAGGGTCTCCCTTGGCAAGTTATTTCACTTGCAGGGTGCTGTAATAGCCCATCTCCAGCATTCTAGAAGGAAAAGTTAAAAAATACCCTACCTGGAAGCTGGGAGTCCTTTACAGCTCAGGAGACTCCAGGAGCCAGGGATGAGGAATGAGCGGGCAATGCCAGGCAGGGCCTGAGGTTTGTGGGGAAGCCGCAGCCATATTTTCAGGGCTTTAACTGCACCCTCACATCAGATCAATGCCACAAAACCTCCCTTCAGGAACTCTGCCTGCAAGGTCATGGTCATGGTCAAGGGGCTCAAGGCGAAGACTGTGAGCACCTCCCACTTCTCACCGTTAGCTCAGCCCCTAAAATGCACCCCTCCCTGGAGCTCAGGATCCCATCTTTCCCTGCCTGAGGTCCCCTTTCTACTGACCGGTTTCCTTGTTTCACTGCAATAGAGGAGTCAGAGGGGAGGGCCTCATCCCCTTGGAGCTGTTGTTTTGTGTCCCCTTCTGTGACATGATCTACCTCAGCTGGTCTCTCCTCCCCATCAGAACTGGATCCCCTGGGTCCTCTGTACCCCATTCCCTGACCTTCACCCTATGCTGGATGTGCACTCCTTCCCAGGACCCCTCCAGGGTCCTTGCAATGAGAGAAGGCTCCAGAACCACAGCTCAAGAGGGCCCTTGGGGTCCCCTAGGCCAACCACCCTCTAATCCCATTACACAGGAGAAGTTGAGTCCCAGAAAGGGCCAGGCACTTGCCCAAGATTACACAGGAAGTCCGTGTAGAGTTAAGATTGTTTTGGCAGTGAAATTTAGTGGGGTCCATCTTAATTTTGCCAGGAACAGAGGAGAGCAGGACACTGGGTACCTAAGTACCAGGCAGTCTCGAACCCCAGGAAGCCTGTGTCCCCATTCCCAAGGCAGACCTCTGTTTCTCCGTTTTCTTGAGCTCCCACTTTCAACTGACCCTGCAAGCTGATGACTGCTCCCCAAACCTCTCCAGGCACCAGACACCCCACATGGCACCTCCATGCACTGATGTACCACGTGCCTTGTAATGGTCACCCCAGCTGAACAACACAGGCCTCCACCCTCCCCTACAGGGGGCTCCCCAACAAGGGAGACCTTCTTGGTCCCCTCTTCTCCTCTGCCCCATTCTTGTGTCTCCCCTCAGTTCGTCCTACCCACAGCCAGCTCGCTGCCGCATCTGTATCATGGGGGTGTGTCGCCCATGAGGGCTGGGACAGCAGAGGGCTGGGAGGCCAAGGCCCTGGGAACGCCCAGGTCTCCAGATGAGGACCAGGGAGGGTCTGCACGTGTTCAGGGAAGGTCTTGCCTGGTAGTTCCAAAACCCCCAGAAGACTGAAATTCTGCAGGTTCTTTCCTTGGGGATCAGCCAGGCCTAGAGCCCACAAAAACCTCAGGCAGTGGGGAGGGGGCTCTCTCTGGGGCGGGGTGCTGGGATTGCAAACTCAGATGCCTCCAGGTAATGAAAGTGAGAGGAGCAGAGGTGCTGGACCATAGGGAACCCTCCCCGCTGTCCCCTGCAAATGTGTGTGCCCTGCTGGAAGGCATGACAGTTCCAAGGTTTGAAAAACACGTTCGTCAAGCTGAACACAGCACTTGGCTCCTGCGGCCACCAGTTTGAGAGCTCTGATTCAAAGTGTTGGAGGGGCGGGGGGACTTGGGGATTTAGCTCAGTTGGCAGAGCACTTGTCCAGCACTCCCAAGGCCCTGAGTTCCATCTTCAGCCCCAGGGTCGGAGGGGGGGCAGGAAATGTGACAAATTTTGAGAAGGTTCCAAGGAGCCCTGCAGAGTCTGGAAGCCCCTCTAGTGAAATCAGGGCACCGTGGCTCCTTCTGAGTCTTCTCTAGTCTAACCCTAAACCCCTTTCAAAGCATACCCAACAGCTCTCTCAGCTGTGAGGGAAGGGAAGTAGGGGTCTACAGGGTCCCTGGTTTGGGAACTATCGTCTGAAAGGGTGACAGGTTCCTCCAGGGCCACAGGGGCCACTTAGGGACTGGAGTTTTCTGCAGTGTGGGGGCTCCTGGTTAGGAGGAACCTGCACAGGGTGGGCAGAGTCTGGGCATAGTATGGTTCAAAGTCAGGACCCACTGCCCCCCTTGGCACCTGCCTCCTCCCCCCCTTGGCACCAGTCTGTGGGCAGGGCCTATGGGGAGAGGGCTCTGTTAGTGTCTGTCCTGAAGTGCTTTGTGATGTCTCAGTGGAAGGCACCAAGTCAGTGCAAAGACACGTGGGCAGTTGTGGGCAGCAGCCTGGGTCCCTCTTCCCAGCCAGAGAGGTTTCTGAGACCCTGGGCTGGGGGCCGGGGTGGGTTAGTGACTGTAGCGTGCCATTCTGGTTGGGGAGGGGATGGGACATTCCTGGGTTCTTGGTTGCTATGGGCAGAGGCAAGGGGAGGAGGAGGGCTGGAACAGGGCATTGTGGGAGTGGGAGAGGAAGGCCCAGTCCAGCGTGGCCTGGTTCCTGGGGGCAGAAAAAGCCCCAAGGGATGAGAGTGGGGGGCTTCTTCCACACTCACCCTCTAGAGGCAAGGAGGAGGCTGCCCTCTCTTCAGCAACCCTGGCCTTTCTTTATTCTATGCACACTCTGTTGGGTCCCCCAGGCCAGGAAGAAGGTTGGGGGGGGGGGCCAGGGCACTGCAATACTCTGAGTGGAGGGTACCTGGGGACAAAGAGAACAGCACCAGGTGGGCAAAGGACATCCCTCGTCTCCTCAGCACCCCAGTCCCAGAAGCTAACCCAGCCTAAGGGAACCTTCTCCCTGCCTCTCCCCATGGGGCTCCGCCACCCAGCTCAGGGGCCTCATGTGAACGCTGACCGACAGTTTCCCAAACCAGGCATCAAGTGGCTGAAGGGCACTGCAGCGCTCCCAGGCTTCCCCTGCTGTTGCCGCCCCAGCGTCCTGCAGTTCGGGGGATTCGTTTCGCCTTCCACACAGGCCTCCTTTCTTGATGAAGGATTCATTTTGCCACATTAAATTAACTCAAGCTGAGCTTCTGGCTGTGGGTAAATGCCCCCAAGGCCTCAAGTTAGCTTCCAGGGCTTGAGGGTAGAGGAATTTCTATATCCCATCGGATTGCTTAGTACAAAATTCTCAAAAGCACTCATGGATGCCCCTTCCTGTCTCCACAGACCCTCAGGCAGGATCTGGGACCCCAGGTTGAGAATCAATGGCTTAATTATCCAGCATCCTACTTTATAGAAGGGGCAGTTCCAGAGACAGGAGGTGATCTTCCCAGGGTCACACAGCAAATTGGTGACAGGGTGGGCCCAGACCCCAGGTCATGTGGGGAGGGATCCCACCAGAATACCCCCAGCTCTGATCCCCCCTACTTTTTCTCCAGGAACCACTAGCCATGCCTGAGGGACTGATTTCCCTCTGTCAATCAGCACAATCCTGGGGATTCTCTCCTCTGTGTTCTTCCTTCCCTCCCTGAGCAGCCCCCACCCTGCCCACTTCTGTTTCCTATTCCTGGCCACCTCTGCCCACCCCCTAGTTACTACATCTGTGCCATTCCCAATCCTCCCACTCCCACTCGCCCTGCTGAGCTCCCCCAGGAGGGGGAGGGGAGCCCACGCTGGGGCTTCTGTACTGAGACTCTTTTGTACACCACAAACTTTTTGTATATTTTTAATTTTGCTGCAACATGAGATATTAAAAGTCATTTCAGTACATGCTGTTCATGTCTATTGTTTTGGCTATTCTGAGCCAGAGAAAGGAGATAAGGAAAAAGGGTTAAGAAAGAAGAGTGACTACCTTGGGCCACAATCCCTGTGACTCCTTTTAAGAAAACAGGCACTTGCCTGGGAGAGGGCAGAATATCACACAGACAGACTTTCCTGTGGACTGGATAGAACCTTCATTAATCAACCAGAATCTCTGGGCCAGACTTCCTAGGGATTATCTCCAAACTCATTTTATAGATAAGGGGGTGGGGCTGGGGGCTGGGACTCTACTTGTTAGAGGTCACAGAATGTTTCCATGACAAAATCAGGACCCAGGCTGACGTTCCCAACTCCACTAATATGTGTTAGTACTTTCTACGTGCCAGGCAAAATCCTAGGCACAGTGACCAAGAAAGATAAAACAGGTCTTTGAGGAGTTTATCGTCTATGGGACTGTGCCTCTAAGAAGTCCCCTACTTACTTCCAGAGTTTCCATTCTAATCCAGTTCTCCAACTTCAAAGAGCATCAGAAGCACTTGGGGAAAAGGGGTTTATTTCAAATGCAGATTTCCATCTCAGGGGAAGGATAGCACAGACCAGGGATTCTATTTCAAAAGGTCTCCAGGAGGTTTTGCAAGGAGGTCTGAAGAATTCTCTGGAACCAGTTCTTTAATCCTCCCACAAATCTGATCATGCAGTTTCTTGCTTTAGGACCTCCTATGGCTCCCCAGTGCCTTCAGGATAAAGGTCAACATTTTTGCCTAATGATGACCTTCACAGATTGAGCTTCAAATACCTCTTGGGCCTCATCTCTAACATTACCTGGTCTGGCCCACAGACCTCCCAAGCCACCCTCCTTCCTGCTTCGATGAGACCCCTGTTTGCCACCCGACAGCTTTCTTACCACCCTTCATACAGGTAGAACCCCAGTTTCCTAGGGGAGGTCCTCCTTCCAAGTACCAAGGCTTGTTAACTCTAACCCCCTACCTGACCCCAGAGGGCAAATAATGATTGGCTTAAGACAGTGGTTCTAAAGTGTGAACTATTAGCACCAGGGAAGTTGTTAGAAATGCAGATTCTCAGGCCCACCCCAGACATATTGAATCAGCCAGTATATGGGTGGGGAGCAGCAATCTGTCAAACAAAGAGATTGATAAACCTCAGATAATTCTGATGCATATCCAAGTGTGTGAATCATTGATTTAAGTGGGGGTAGGCGGGGACAGGGACATGTGACCTGATGCTGGTGAAGCAGAGACTGCCCAGGGTCTCCTGTAGCCATGCTTCCCTTTTTCTATAAAGGAAATTAAAAGTTGTTAGGCACATGGCCACCTAGAAGAAAAGACTACATTTCCCAATGTCCTTTGCAGCAAGGATACCCCTGGAACTGAGTTCTGGCTAATGAGATGGAAGCAGTAAAATTTTGTGCTGGTCTCTGGTTATTATACTGGCTGAGTCAGCTTTGTGGAGAGCCCTCTTGCAGGTGGCACAAAAAAACAGGATGGGAGCCAAACATGGTGGTGCACGCCTGCAATTCCAGTGGCTTGGGAGGCTGAGGCAGGAGGATCATGAGTTCCTAAGCCAGCCTTAGCAACTTAGTGAGGCCCTCAGCAACTCATCAAGACCCTGTGTTGCTGCCTGAAGCGCTTGGAGCAACGGAGCCGCGGGAAAAACTTCAGAAGCAAACTGGAGACAAACAGCTTTTTATTCTGATAACTTTTCTCTCTGGTTCTAATAACGACTAACACACGCCAAAAACACACCCTAAAATGGCGCTGACCCGATCAGCAATTTCGGCCAAGTCACTCGAGATCCCGCAACAATCCCGTGAGACTACGGGTGGCGACAAAGGCCAAATCTCCACGGCTCATAGTCAACTGCAATTCAAGCCAATCCCCAAACAGGGCTCCTGCAACCCTGTCTCTAAATAAAATTTTAAAAAGGGGGGGGGGGGACATGGCTCAGTGGTTAAGTGCCCCTGAGTTCAATCCCTAGTATCCAAAAAAAAAAACAAAACCCACAGGATGGTAAAGCAGCACTAAAGGAACTACCTGGTCCAGACACGTGGCGTTGCCGTACCTGTTCTGGCCTACGAGTGCCTTGGAGAACAGATAAACTTCTATCGTGTTTAGGCCACTGTTATTTGGATCTTTGTTATAGTCAAAATATATCCTGGATAATGCATCTGGACTGTTGGTTTCTAAGAGAAATCTTTAGAAGAGTCTCGGGAAAGGTTTTCTTACACGATAAGAAGACACACAAGAATATGAAACCCTCTGTCTGACCCCAGTGGCTTCACGTCCGCATTACTCCCAGGGTGGCCGCAGACATCTTGCCAGCTGGACTCCTTTGCTAGGGCTGCCATGACAAAATTCTCAGACAAGCAGACTCAAACAAGAAACTTATTTTCTCGCATTTCTGGGAGTTAGAAGTCTAAGCCTCTCTCCCTGGCGTAGAGCCAGCTGCCTCCTCTTCTCCCTGTGCCCTCCCGTGGTCTTTCCTCTGTTCATAAGTGCCCCTGGCATGTCTTTGTACATCCGAATTTCCTTTTATAAGGACAGTCTTAAAAGGGTGGCATTAAGACCTACCCTAACAGCTTCATTTTGACTCGGTCATCTCTTTGAAGGCCTATCTCCAAGCACTGGTCCATTCTAAGGTACTGGGGGTTAGTGCTTCGACATGCAGATGGGGTAGGGCGAAGCAGGAATTACCATAACACCAGTAAAGTAGAACATATAAGGAACTTTGATGCCATTATTGAGCGGCTGAATTAAAAAGCCCCAAAAGCATTCATTATCAGACGCCTTGCCTTGAGAGAGAATAAATTTTTCTTCTTGCCTGAGCCACCTTTGGTTGGATTGTCTGTTCCTTGAAGCCAGAATCATCGCAACGCAGGCACCATGTGCATGCTCAAGCTGTTCCCTCTGCCTGGAGTGTAACCTTCCTGCCATTCACCCTTCAGGGCTTGGCTGGGACGCCAGGAGCTTGGGGAATGGCTCCTGATTCTGCCTTCCCTGAACACGTCACTGGCCTTAGATGAGAGTCCTTTGCTTAGGTGTGTCTCTCTCTCTCTAACCAGGTCAGGGTTGGCATAGGCACCAGACACCTGTTGCCACGTCCCCCCTCCTGCCATGGCAGGCATTGATAATCAATCCCTTTTTCCTGCTGGGAGCAGATCTGGTTTTTATAATCCTCTACACAGCTCTCCAGGCAGCCTCTGCCAATCATCTGGAGATGAATCCTATCTGCCACCGTTAAGTCTTTGAGAGCGGGGACTTTGTTTGGCTCATCTCGTTTTTTATTCACAAGCTAATTTTAATAATATATGTTTTCATTGTGTGCTTCTGTTCCCATTTTATTCCTGTAGCTGTCTTCAGAGGCAGGCACCACTACCCTGTTTTTGACATAGAAAGATTCTGAGGCTCTGAGAGATTAAATCACTCATTCAAGGTCATTTACATTCAAACCTAGATCCACCTGTCTCCAACCTTCCACTGACATTTACTAAGCACTTCATCTGTTTGTGGCTACAGGGTTGGTACTACATAAATACAGAGATAGTTTTCTATTTCTAGTGGTAATTCAAAACACTGTTTTTTAAATTTTATCAATTTTGTGTGATACTGGGGATTAAAAACAGGAGTACTCTACCACTGAACTACATCCCCCAATCCTTTTTATTTGTTATTTTGAGACAAGGTCTTACTAAGTTGCTCAGGCTGGCCTTGAACTTGCCATCCTCCTGTCTCAGTCTCCCGAGTCACTAGGATGACAGGCCTGTGTCACTGTGCAGTTCAAACACTTTTTATCCTAGTTGGGACTCCCAACAGTTCAGAGACGTTTGGAGTTAGTCCAGGAATAATATAAGGCTCCATTTTAAAGACAGGGAAACCGAGGCCCAGAGAGCAAAAGGCTTGCAAAAGCCAATCACAGAGGGCTGGGGCTGTAGCTCAGTGGCAGAGCACTTGCCTAGTACATGTGAGGCACTGGGTTTGATCCTTAGCACCACATAAAAGTAAACAAAATAAAAGCCAGTCATGGAAGTACCAGAGCAAGAGATCAACTTTCATGCCTGCTGCCACTCTGAAGGTGGTCATTCTGGACTGGTGCCAGGGGTTAAGCGGCAATTTTGACGTACAGAGCAGGGTCAGGGATTGACTGGCACATCCTGGCCTCTTCCTGTTGGTCTGGCAGGCTGAGTGGAGATCTCGTTTCTTGTTGCTGGGAGGTGACTGGCAGGATGGCACTAAGCATCCTGGGCCACTTCTCTTCCAATAGAAGGAGGGCCCTGATCCTGCCTCCAACCAACACTGACAGGGCGGCACCCATGCTTCCAAAAAACCTTCCAGGGCTAGGGGTGTGGCTCAGTGGTAGCTTGCTTGCCTAGCATGTGAGCGACCCTGGGTTCCATCTTCAACACTGAACAAACAAACAAACAAACAAAAACACCTTCCAAAATAGTCCCATGCACTGACACCTGCATCTTACAAATGCCAATCACTTTCTTGTCCGGGCCTTGTGTCTTCCTTGCCACACCTCTGACTAAGCAGGACAGGGCCTCCAGGGTCATGGTTCCCACTGGAAAGAACTGTCCAGGGAAATGCAACAAAGCAGTTCCAGAGATTGGGCCTCCAGAACCCTAGTGTCATGGCCTGGTGAGGACAGGCCACACAGAACCTTTCCAAGTGTCCTGAGGGGTGGCACGCAAAGGACATAGGTTCTACAGGCAAGAGACACTAGACTTTAAGTCCAAACCAGACAGAAGACCCAGGTCCTCTTATTCACTAGGTGGCCTTCTTGAGCCAGGCTCTGCATTTGAGTGTCAGTTTTTAAACTCAGCGTAATATGAATGATGATAGCCCAACATGCTAAGGAATGAGTGAGATGAAATGCATAAAGTGCTCAGCACAGGGGTCTTGCTTCCCTAAGGTTCTCCCAAGAGACTCTCAAACAGCCCACCAGCCCTAGATAAGCAAATGGTTAATTATTTCACCAGTGCTGGAATTGAACCCAAGGCCTCATGCATGCTAGGCAAGTGCTCTGCCACTGAGTTACACCCTCATCACCAGTAGTTCATATTTATCGAGTATTTAATATGTGTTATTATCTTCTAAGTGCATTTAATCCTTACAAGGTCACAATGAGGTCAAACTAGTATTATATCCATTGTATAGATGGGAAAACTGAGGCAGAAGTGGTTAAGGAAATTGCCCAAGGCCATAACCCTAGTAAGTGGCAAACTCAGCCAGTCTCCAAAGATTATTTTTTTTTTTTTTTTTTTTTTTTTTTTTTTTTTTTGGTACCGGGGATTGAACTCAGAGGCACTTGACCACTGGGCCACATCCCCAGCCCTTTTTTGTATTTTATTAGAGAAAGGGTCTTGAAGGAGCCCTAATTAGGAAGGGCTGTTGTAGCTAGCTGGAAGCCATAGGTTCCACCTGATATGTATGTGACGCACCTGTAGGCACCCGCAAACCTGAAGGTATATAACCGGGTGAAAGCAGTCCGAGTTAGGAGAACGGAGAATTCAGTCAGCCGGGCAGTCACTCGGTCGGTCAGAAGAATCAGAGCGGCCAGAACGTAGGCAGAGCGGTTACAGAAGAGAAACCAGATAGAAGAAGTAATGACTGGCCAGAGTTAGGCCGAGGCTCCAGAGGACTGGTCAGAGTAAGGCCGAGGCTCCCGAGGAAGACAGAAGACAGAAGAAGGAAGAAAGAAGAGAGAAGAAAGAAGCTCTAATCTTTCTCTAAGCTAAGCTCTATCTTTCTTTACTCTAAGCTACTCTAAGCTACTAAGAAAAATCTTTCTTTCCCTCTCTAAGAAAAATCTTTCTTTCCCTCTCTAAGCTCTAAGAAAGTAGAAGTAAAAGTAGTAAAAGCTTAACTCTGCCCCCGAGAGTTTTTATCCCGGTTTACGGTAGCAGGCAGCTTACAGGGTCTCACTGAGTTGCTAAGTGCCTCGCCATTGCTGAGGCTGGCTTTGAACTCGCAATCCTCCTGCCTCAGCCTTCCAAGTGCTGGGATTACAGGCGTGCGCCACCACGCCCGGCTCAAAGATTAATTTTTTAATCTTTTTTTTTTTTTTTTTCCAGTGCTGGGGATTGAACCCATGCTTGCTAGGCAAGTGCTCTACTATCAAGCCACACCTCCCAACCCAACTTGCTTGGACACAGCACTCCCACTCTTTTTCCACCCAGGGAAGGGGGCGAGGCTTGCTCCCAATTTCTAGAGGGGAGGGGGCAACAGGCTGTGAAAGGGGGAACTGGCTTGACTTGAGAAGGTCACACACAAGGTTGATAGCAGAAGTAGGACTGGAGCTTAGAATTTTCCAGATTTGGACTTCAAATTTGGGGGACTCCTCCAGCCTTACCCAACTGCTGAGCCCCTCGACAGCATGGCTTCTGTCTGGAGGCCTTGGGCCTTCTGCCTGGGCTTCCACTCTTCAGGGTAGAGTCCCAGGGCTGTGTCCTCCACCGCCCGCCCCATCAGAGGGGAGGGACAGGAAAACTGCAGGCTGGTGGAGTTTCCGACCAGGCAGGAAAAAGAACAAAAGAACTGGGGGTGGGGTGGGCGGTAGAGGGGGGTGGCTGGGAGGGTGGCAGGAGTAGAGGGGACCTTCACCATGGAATATGAAGTCAAGAAAGGGAAGAAGGTACGTGGGAGTTTGAGAGGGACACAGGGTAGAGGAATGTCCCTGAAGCCGGGGATGCGGGGATGGGGGAGCCCACGGGTGGGGGTGGCCAGTGGCCTGAGTGAAGTCTTCCTTCTCACTTGTCAGGACCTTCCTTTCTACCCCTGGCAGCCAGACATCTGGGCTCTCAACTCCCTGGCCTGTTTGTCCACTTGCGGTGCCCTCTGCCACCCCTACACAGAAAGACAAGGTCTTCCCAGGGCACGTGATTCCCTCGTGTTCCTGGTGGCTCCCTCCTGCAACTTCAGAGGGAGGGACACACGGCAGACCCATTCCCCTGCTCCCAGACCAACCCAGACAGCAGGCCCAGCGTGGCAGTTCTGTGCCAGCCGTTGCCGTCCAGGGAGTCTCCGCCGGCCCCCCGGGCTGTGTCCCACGCACACCTGCCGCTCCGAGGTCTCAGCCCTGGGGTCACCCCATCTCACCCCTTCCTGGCTCTGAGAACTTTTCTAGTCTACTTCTCTGGGTGTCTTACCTTCTTGGGTTTCTGGGAGCTCCTCAGATTCCAACTCCCATCCCACCCCCATCCACACAGAGCCCTCTTTGCCCAAGAAGCCTGGATCAGGGACATTCTAAAAGACACCCATGCAATCTCTGGGCGTCCAAATGTGCGTGTATCCTGGCTTGGTTCATTTTGTTGTTGTTGTTGTTTGTTTTGTTGTGTTGTGTTTTGTTGTTGTTGTTGTTTTGGTACCAGGGATTGAAGCCAGGGGTGCTTAACCACTGAGCCACATCCGCAATCCTTTTTATGTTTTATTTTTGAGACAGGGTCTTGCTAAGTTGCTTAGGGCCTCGCTGAGTTGCTAAAGCTAGCCTTGAACTTGCAATCCTACTGCCTCAGCTTCCCAAGCCGCTGGGATCACAGGCATGCACCACAGCGCCCGCTGTTCATTCTTCTTTTTTTTTTTTTTTTAATATAGTTTTTCTTTTAGTTGTAGATGGACACAATACCTTTCTTTTTTTTTTTTTTTTTTTTTTTTTTTTTTTTTTTTTTTTTGGTACTGGGGATTGAACTCAACGGCACTAGACCACTGGGCCACATCCCCAGCCCTTTTTTGTATTTTATTAGAGACAGGGTCTCACTGAGTTGCTAAGTGCTCGCCATTGCTGATGGCTGGCTTTGGACTTGCAATCCTCCTGCCTCAAAATGCTGGGATTACAGGCGTGCACCACCGCGACAAAATTCTTATTTTAAGACAGGGTCTCGCTAAATTGTTACTGGGGATTGAACTCAACGCACTTGGGCCACATCCCCAGCCCTTTTTTGTATTTTATTAGAGACAGGGTCGATTGCTAAGTGCTCGCCATGCCTGGCTTTGAACTCGCGATCTCCCCTCCCAAGTGCTGGGATTACAGGTGTGCGCCACCGCACCCAGCGGGAATTTGCATTTCTAACAGTTCTCTGGGTGGTACTGGCTGTGGGGCCATGCTCTGGCCACTGGCTTGGATCCTGGCTACTGGAGCTGTGAGGTGCAGACCCTAGCATTCATATGCACTGTCATCTTGTTAGAAATGCAGTCTCGGCCCCACCCCAGATCTACTGAATCAGAGCTCATGAGCACAGTATAGTCTGAAACTCAGGAGTTTAGGTCATTTATCAGAAGCCCTGGAGGCAGGGCTGGGGGTCCAACCTCAACACCCAGGGTCCAGCTGCACTGGCATGAATGAATGCTTACTGAGCAAACCAGTGGATGAACACATGCACTTGACTTTCGTATCATTGTTTACCAGACTCACATGTGGGCTCCTGATGGAGGGGCTTTGTCCTTGTTCACCCCTTGTTGCAGAATCTAAGTAACCACACTGCACATTCTATGCTCACTGGGTTTCAGTTGGGCCGCCACTGAAATCACCCAGGGACGCTTTACAAATCCTGATGTCTGGATTCCAGTTCCAGACTTTCTGATCCTGTGGTTTGGGGTGTAGCCTGGGCACCTGATGTTTTAGAAGCTGCCCAGGTAGTCGTAGATTGCAGCCAGGGTAGGGATGGCTGCTCTGAGGTGTGGATGTCACACTGGATCATGCGTCAGAATCATCTGGAGGGCATTCTAAACTTCATGGGCCTCCAGCATGGGGTGGGGACAGGGGACCTGCATTTCTCTCAAGTTCCCAGGTGCCACCACTGACTAGTCCAGGAACCACATGAGAGAAGTGCTTGGACTTTCTTTTTTGGGGGGAAGAGGGTTTACAGAGGATTGAATTCAGAGGTACTTGGCCACTGAGCCACATCCCCAGCCTTATTTTTTGTTTTATTTAGAGACAGGATCTCACTGACTTGCTTAGAGTCTTGCTTTTGCTGAGACTGGCTTTGAACTCGCAATCCTCCTGCCTCAGCCTCCCAGATCGCTGGGATTACAGGTGTGTGCCACCACGCCCCACTCAGAATTTCTTTTAAGGTTCAGATTCTATTGGTCTGTGCTGGGTCCTGGAATGTACATCTTTAACCTTGATCTAGGTCATTTTTATATAGGTGCCTCTGAATTAGACTTAAATTTACTTATTTCTAATTTTTAAGGATAGCCTAACAAACACAGAGGATAGCCTAACAAACACCTATGCACCTAACACTGGGCCACACCAACCATTTTTTACCCGGACCCATTTCTTAAACCTGGTTGGCGGGGGCTACACCTTCCTGGATGATTAGAATGGAAGTTTTGGAGCTGGACCGGCTGGGGTGAAATATTGGTATGACCGCTACTAGCTGGTGACTTTACCAGCTGACTCCCTTTCTGGGACTTCGTTTCTCCATCTGTAAAATGGGTACCCCTTTTGCAGAGATTTTTATGAGAATTAAAATTGTTCATGTAAGTAAAACAGCCAACAAGGCAAGCGATTGTCAAAGCCACTATCACTATTATTACTGTTATCCCCCTGTCTCCCCAGGGCTTCGTGTCCCCCATTCGAAGGCTGGTGTTCCCCAAGGCCTCACGCCGTGCAGCCTTTCGGACCAGTGTGAGCCGCCGGCCTCTGCACTCAATGCCCCTTTATCCTCCTGACTACCTCATTGACCCCCAGATCCTTCTGTGTGACTACCTGGAGAAAGAGGTCAAGGTGAGCATGGGATGAGAAGGGGTGGGAAGAGGCTTGGGGTCAGGAGAGAGCTTTTCTGTCCTTCACACTAGCCCCTGACCAGACCTGTCTCACACAGGGGAAGCTGAGGCTCATGGGAAACAACAGGCCTGGGTTCATGGTAGCCATGCCCCTCAGTTATACTGTGCACCCTCAGCAAGTGACCTCCTTCTACGGAGCACCCATGTTCCCATCTCAACATGGCCTCCTAACCTACTCCCAGGGAAGAGTGGCTGGGAGACGGTTCCCTGCTCTGGAAAGTTCTGTTCTCCCATGAACTTTTACTACAATGACTTTGTGGTGTCCAGGCTAAGAGAAGCCACAAAGGACTCTTGACTACCTAGTGGCATTATTTTTTATTTCCAGGATACCATAAAGGAGCAGTAGGGGATCCTAATTTAGTCAGGGAAGACTGCTAAGGGATAGAGTTGCAGATTTAGCAAACAGGCCACCTAGTTAAATTTGAATTTCAGATAAGCAATGAATACTTTTTTAGCATAAACATGTCCCAAATATTGTACATACTAAACATACTAAAAAACCTAAAAAACAAAATTCTTGTTAATCTGAAATTCAAATTTAACTGGCATCTTGTACTTTATCTGCCATATAAATACTGTGCACTGGCCGATTTTGCCACTGAAGCATCCCTGGATTTTATCTGGAAATCCTATATAAAGGGAAAAGCTAACCAATAAATCTACTTAAAAACTGGAGACTGAAATTTCATGGAGAATAAAAAAGAAGAGGGAAAGTTTGGTGGAATTCACCTAGAAGAATACAACTAAAATAATGAAATAGTTAATTCTCATATTCAATAACATTTAAGTGATAATGTTCAGTTACACTTAAGAACGAATGAAGAGGTGGGCATGGTGGCCCACACCTGTAATCCCAGTGGCTGGGGAGGCTGAGGCAGGAGGATCGAGAGTTTAAAGCCAACCTCAGCAAAAGCAAGGTGCTAAGCAACTCAGTGAGATCCTGTTGCTAAATAAAATATAAAATAGAGCTGGGGATGTGGTACCCTGCTCCCAACAAAAAGAATGAATGGAGAAGCCTGGCCAATGCAGTGATGCATGCCTGTAATCCCAGCAGTTTGGGAGGCTGAGGCAGGAGGATTGTGAGTTCAGAGCCAGTCTCAGCAATTTAGCAAGACACTTAGCAACTCATCAAGACCCTGTCTCTAATAAAATATTTTTAAAAAGGTCTGGGATGTGGCTCAGTGGTTAAGCATCCCTGGGTTCAATCCCCAGTACAAAAAAAAAAAAACATAAAAATAAAATATAAAAAAAAAATGAAAATTAGGGGGCTGGGATTGTGGCTCAGCGTACAGCGCTCGCCTAGCACGCGCGTGGCCTGGGTTCGATCTTCAGCACCACGTAAACATAAACGCATTGTGTACAACTAAAGCAAATAAATAAATATTTTTTAAAAAAATGAAAATTAATGTTGATTTGAAGCATCATTTTTATTTCTTTTTTGGAGGACAGGGTACTGGGTATTGACCCCAGGGACACTCTACCACTGAGCTACATCCCAGCCCTTTTTATTTTTTATTTTGATGTTTTTTGTTGTGTTTATGTGGTGCTGGAGATTGGGTCCAGGGGTGGTCTATCATTGAGCTACATCTCCAGCCCTTTTTAAAATTCTTTTTTTTTTTTTTTTTTTTTTTTTTTTTTTTTGTACCGGGGATTGAACTCAGGGGCACTTGACCACTGGGTCACATCCCCAGCCCTTTTTTGTATTTTATTAGAGACAGGGTCTCACTGAGTTGCTAAGTGCCTCGCCATTGCTGATGGCTGGCTTTGGACTTGCAATCCTCCTGCCTCAGCCTCCCAAATGCTGGGATTACAGGCGTGCACCACCGCGACCGGCTTAAAATTCTTATTTTAAGACAGGGTCTCGCTAAATTGTTCAGACTGTCCTCAAAATTATGATTCTTCTATCTCAGCCTGCTAAGTAGTTAGGATTGCAGGCATGAACCACTATGCCGAGGTAGAGCATCATTTTTCTGACAAAATGATATACTAATTTGACACATTCTTTCCTTTTCACTTGACTTCTGTAATGGAATCCTAAAGAGGACAAGTAATTTGTAATCCATTTTGCAATGATGCTGGAGGTGGAGGCAGCCACCCAGGCTACAAGGAAATTCACAGGGGGTCAGTTCTTTCAAACTATAATAGTGGAGGCCAAGGATATAGTTCAGGGGTAGAGGGTTTCATAGGACAGCCCCTGGGTTCCCCAGGTGACACTGCAGAAAATAAAATAAACAAAGCTATAGTAATGACTTTTGCTTCTTTACAGAAACTTATAGCTAAATGACCACGTGTTAAGGCAATATCAGCTAGCATTTGAGAGTGTGAGTTCTGGCATGTGGAGTCCAGTCCTGCCCTTTCTAACTGTATAAACCTGGGTAGGTTTTTTCTTTTTTCTTTCTTTCTTTCTTTCTTTTTTCTTTCCCTTTCTTTTCATGGTTCTGGGGCTCGAACCCAGGGCCTCACACATGCTAGGTAAGTGCTCTTCCACTGAACTACATCCCCGCCCTCTGGGCAGGATTTTTAGCTTCGCTGTGCATTTTCATCCTTAGTGAGGATGAATGAGTGATCCATAAAGCACTCAGAACTGTGCCTGGCTTCTGTTATGGGTTCAGTAAAATTTACGATTAGGTTATTAATTTCGATGTTTTTATCCCAGCCTATCTCCACTGTATCAATGAGGAGGCTAGGGCCCACCCTTAAGAGTGACCTCTCTGTGCCCTCTCCTCCATTTCCCATCCAGTTCCTGGGCCACCTCACCTGGGTGACTTCCTCACTGAACCCCTCCAGTCGGGATGAACTCCTGCAGCTGCTGGACACCGCCAGGGTGAGGCTCTGGGGAGGAAGGAGGGCAGGGTCTCCCTCAGGTCCCCTTCTCCCTCTCCACCGTCCCCGCTCTGGGGACTTAGGCGATCCGACCATCCCTGCAGCAACTGAAGGAGCTGCCGCTGAAGACCACGGCGGAGCAGGACAGCATCTTGAGCCTGTCGGCCCGCTGCCTGCTGCTCACCTGGCGCGACAATGAGGAGCTCATTCTGCGCATCCCGACGCACGAGATCGCCGCCGCTTCCTACCTACAGGACGACGCGCTGCACCTGCTAGTGCTCAAGACCGGTACACATGCAGGACCCTGCCGCGGGAGGACCGAGAGGAGAGAGCAGAGAGGGAAAGGGCCTAACCGCTAGTCTTGGGAATGCGCGTGGCCTGCGGCAGGGCTGGGGCTTGAGGTTGGGAGAGGGGGGTTGTGGAAAAGGCCTGATCACAATACCCTGAGACCAGCGGCAGGCGGAAGAGACCATATGCAAGTAAACTGAGCCCGAGGTTGAGTGACAGCGGGCCTGACCCGCTTTCCTGAGGGCAAGTGGTGGAGCCCCGGAAGGTGGAGAAGTCGGAAACCTGAGGCCAGGGAAGGGCCGGCCCTAAGTTAGAGGGAGTGAAGAAGAGGAGAGTGACCACAAGGTCTGCACCTCGGGTTAGGGGAGCCTCCAGGCCCGAGGGCGGGGCCACGTGCGGGGGGCGTGGCTAGCGGTTGGTGAAGCTGGTGCGGGGTCCGACCACTAGGGCCGGGGTGGGGCCGGGGTGGGGCCGGGGGTGGGGCCAGGGGCGGGGTTTTGGAGACCCGGGGACTCGGAAGTCAGGTCGCAGGGGGCGGAGGCGGTGTTAAAAACTGGGACGTGGTCAGAACTAAGGGCATAGCATAGAGGCAGGGAACAACCTGACCACCACCCTCAAGTCAGAGGGCAGATCTGAGGCCAGGGCGTTGGGGTGAGGTGAGGAGGGTGGGAACGGCTTGGCCACCACCCCGAGGCGTAGCATAGAGGCAGGGAACAACCTGGGAGGAGTCAGGCCGCGCGCCTGGCGCGAAAGTAAGCCCAGAGTGAGGTACGGGCGGGCTGTACAGCGGGCTAGTCGGCGTGGGCCTTGGCTAGGTAGGCTGGGCCGGGGCACCCGACTCCAGACGGCAGGGAGGTCCTCCAGGTGGCCTCGGGAGGGGCCCCTTAGCCGCGATCTCCTGCAGCTGACCGCCCCCGGCCTCTCCTAGGTCTGGGCGTGGATCCCGTGCCGGCCGGCGTGGACGCTAGCCCCGGCGGTGCGGGGCGTGACCCGGGCCCTCCTGGCGCAGCGCCTGAGAAGCGGCGGGTGGGCACCGCGGAGCGCCGCCACACCATCTGCAGCCTGGACTGGCGGATGGCGTGGGGCGGGGGCGCGAGCGCCGAGGCTCGGGCTGGGGGCGGCGGCGGCGGCAGCCTGGAGCGCCAGCGCGCCGGACCGCGGGCGTCGGGCAGCTGGGAGCGGCGGCAGACGTTCAGCGGCAGCTGGGAGCGGCGACACGCGGGCGGCGGCGGCGGCGCGGGCAAGCCCGGCGGCAGCTGGGAGCGGAGGCAGGCGGGCAGCGGCGGGGGCAGCTGGGAGCGGCGACACCCAGGCCCCAACCCGCTGGACCCTCAGGACCCCAGCCCCGACGCCTACTGCAACCTTGTCATCCTGGCGGTGGCCAACAGGGTGAGCCCGAGGGCACCTAGTACCCTGCCTGGGGAACACTGTTCCCGCCCCCCCCTTCACCAGATTCCTAGGGTCTGCCTTTTCCTTCCTTCGGCCCCACCCAGGACTTAGGTGTGCCCATGACTCCAACCCTGTACCCTCTGGGACACACATCCTTTGTCCCCCAAAGGGACGAAAACAAAATGGCCAATAGACTTGATAGTAACCCCCTCCTCAAGCCCTGCTTCTGCTACAGTACTATCAATGTCGTGCCGCCACAGTAACAATCACGAGGACACTAAACCAGCACAAGTGGAGTGCCAACCCACGGCAGACGGGGGATGGCATTAGCATTTAAATTTCATGGCAAAATTTAGTGGCTATTTCCATTCTGTAGAGACAGAAACAGATCCAGAGATAAGGTGACCAATGAGAGGTTGCACGGGAAGCAGACGGTGACTTCAAGATTCAAGCTTAGGAATTTCAGGGTGGGTAGAGTAGCCTAGGTGGCGGGCAAGGCAGAAGACATACCTGCCATTCTTGCCTTCCCACCAGTCTCCCTCATTCTCCACGTTCACCCTCACTCTTATTCATTTGTGTGTATTGAGTCCCTTCCATGTGCTAGACATTAGGCTAGGTGCTACGGATGCAGAGGTGAGGAGGACATTTGGTGTCCTCCCTTAGCCAGCACACAGCCTAACTGGCACTTTCAAGCCCTGAGCCTTCTAAGCATTCCTCTGCCTCAGGGCCTCCAGCTCCCTGCTCCCTCTGTACAAGCGGGGGTGAACAAAACAGAGGTGGTGCTTGGAGGGAGAGGCGAATAGTCGTCAGGAATCTACAACGCCAGCACTTTCCCTCCCCTTGAGACACTCTCTCACTTGGGTCCAGCTCTACACATTCTTCTGGTTTTCCTCCTGCCTCCCTGGCTCCTTCTCCAGAGCTGGTTCCTCTTCTCTGCAACCTCTGAAAGTTGGAGTGCCCCAAGCATTATCCTGGATCTTCATTCCTTGGCCACACTCATGTCTAGGTGACCTGTAGTCCCGCAGCATGTGTGTATGTCTGTACGTTGGCAGTACTGTGAATTAAACCCAGGGCCTCACACATGGTATTCAAGAGCTCTACCACAAAGCTACCTCTACAGTTTTCTTTTAAAACTTTTATTTTGAGACAGGTTCCTGCTAAGTTGCTGAAGTTGGCCTTGAACTTGCCATCCTCTGCCTCAGTCTCCCAAGTAGCTGGGATTGCAGGCATGCACCATCACGCCCACCTGGTCTCTTGACTTTTAAAACACTGGGACCCCCCCCCCCATAATTTCATCTATCACCAAATCTCTATTCAGTCTCTCCATTCCAAGGTCTAATGACCATCTCAAGCCCAACACATCCAAACCTGAGCTTTGGATCTTCTCCCCCAAACCCGAGGCTACTTGACCTCCCTGTCTTGGTGACTAGCAGCTCCATCCTTTTGTTGCTCAGGCTGAAACCTTGCAGTGGTCCTTGGCTTCTCTTTCTCTCCCTCCCTCTTCTCCCTTTCCCACACACTCACACTCTATGTTCTCTGTCAATAAATCCTATTGACCCTATTTTCCAAATATAACCAAAACCTAATTCTGCATCTTCCGTTGTCCCTACCCAGGCCCACATGCCATCTTCTGTCACTGGAATCATGCTGTCATCCCCTCACTGGCTTAGCCTTTTCTTATAGTCTGTTCCCCTATAGAATCAGAGCAGTCCTGTTGACACAGAAGTCACATCATACTACCGCTTTAAGTCTTCCAGTGACTGCTTCTTTCACTCACAGTAAAGCCAACATCCTTACAATTGCTTATATGGGTATCGAAGCTCCAGCCATGACCCCTAGCCCCTCTCTGGCCTCACCTCTTTCTACTCCCCCCCACACACTTTATTCCACTCCAGCCAGACTGACCTCCTTGTAGAGTGCAAGAGACCTGTGTGCTCTGGGTGGCTCTCTCAAGTACCCCTGGCACCTAGAACCATGCCTGGCACATAATAAGTGCACATTAAATGCCAATTGGCCTAATGAATCAATTAATGCATCTTCCATTATACCTTGCCGTGGGGACTAGGAAGGAAATAAGCAGATTGCAGCGATAGAGATGGGAGAGGGGACCCATTTTCAATGGGGAAAGTGAGTTTGTGCTTTTGAAACTGACGGCAAGGAAGAGAAAGGAGTCGGCAGAGGGATGGGCCGGAAATCAGATTCCATGCAGAGGCAACAGTGTTCACTGTCGATCCCACTGGCCTGTGGCGATTTTAGGGTACAGGGCCTGGCCCAATGCTTGCCATATAATAAGATGAAATGAGAACTTGTGGAATGAGCAAATAAATGAGTTGCTCTCCAGGGTGTCTGAGCCTCTGGGCTTTTTTTCTGAGGCATTGTGGTACCCAGGAGGGCAAAGGAGTTAGAAGCAAAGCCCACATGTGCTGCCAGTTTTCTCTAATGTCACAGGCCTGCTCTCTGAGCCCAGGCAAACCACTGAACCACTCCAAGTCTTAGCATCTTAACTATAAAATAAGGATCCTCTCTGTCCTGTCCATTTTGTAGGGTCATTCTAAGAATCAATCCTGGTTTAATGATGAGTAATTCCTCATAACCCCCAAATGCCTATCCTGAGTTACATTTGAATTTATACCTTGGACTTTTTAGAGACACAAAATTGATAATAGCTGCAAGAGAATATTCTGTTTTTATTAATTAATGCTTTCTTTTTGTGTCTCTGCTTAAAAACATAAAGATGTGAATTACTCTTCAAAGAAGGTGCAGTCTCAAAAAAGTTTTACCCAACAATTTGAACGCCTTCCTTCAACCAGAGAATGAAGTTTATGTATTCATCCTACCTTGATTTTCACACTGAGTAATAGGAAGCTCATATTTAAAGATGGCATCAGTAGTAGTAACTATGTTGAGGCTAAAATCTTCATACTTTTAAATATATATATATTTTATATTTTATATATTTAAATATATATATTCTAAATATATATTCTAAATATATGTTTATATATTTAAATATATATATTAGTTGTAAATGGATACAATACCTTTATTTTATTTATCTTTATGTGGTGCTGAGACTCGAATCCAGGGCCGCACACTGAGCCACAACCCCGGCCCCATAAAGTATATTTTTTAAAAATATCTACTTATTTGCTTTAGTTGTACACAATGCATTTATTTGTACGTGGTGCTGAGGATCGAACCTGGGCCGCGCACGTGCTAGGCGAGCGCTTTACCACTGAGCCACAACCCCAGCCCCCCCATAAAATCTTAATGCTTTTAATAGCTCCTTATAGGAGACCTGAGCTCTAATCCCAACTAATCACTTCTCTCTGGATCTCAACTTTTGTTCCTATATTAAGTTAAATTAGGGCTTAATCTATTATTATTATTATTATTATTATTATTATTATTATTATTATTTCAGTACTGGGTACTGAGCCCAGGGGCAGTTTACCACAGAGCTACAAGCATGGTCTATTATTATTATTATTTGAGATAGGGTCTCACTAAGTTGCCCAGGCTGGCCTTGAACCTGCAATCCTCCTGATTTGCTAGGATAACCAGCATGTTCCACTTTGCCTGGCAAATTAGGGCTTCTTTTCAATAAGTTTCAGGCCTCCCATAAATTTGGAGTACATTTTTCATGGCAGAGAAGACAGAGTCCTCTGAATTCTATAAAGGAGTCATGAGACCCAGAGAGTGCCCATATAATTTTGATGGGAAATACCTCTGACATTGATTTAAAGGGGGCCCACAGGCGTGTGCCTCGAGCCTGCCCTCAGCGTTAGAGAGGCGGCTGGCTTCCTGGCGGTGGGGAGGGCCTGAGCTCGCTCTGCTCTTCCTCCCTGGACCAGGATGCTGCCGAGGAGTCCTGTGCGCTCATCTGCCAGGTCTTCCAGATCATCTATGGAGACCAGAGCATCGAGTGTGTCGACAGGGCTGGTTACCACTACACGTCCACACCTGACCGGCCATGGCTCTGCAGCCGCAGTGAGTACCCGGATCCCTGGCCTCCCCTTCGGTGGAGCATCCTCAGAGGCAGAGGAGGAAGGATGACCTAGGACTCAGGGCTAGTGAAGGCCTTTACAGGGCCTGATCTCTGCAAAAATTACAGTGTCCCCTTAAATATGTAGATAAAATAAAATGTTGATCTTCATGACAACCTCAAACCTGGTTTCATCGAAGATGTTCAGGTTGCCCAATTCAGCTTGAGCTCCTCACACTTGAACTTTTCTCTTTTGTTTTGGATGCTTTGCCAAAACCTAAGCACATGAACTGTATTTCTGCACCTTCCAGTCTCACTTGGCTCCTGGATCAAATCCAATATTTGCAGACGGGTCCTTGGATACAGTCGAGGGCTGAAATGAGAACAAGATTAACAGAGACATTTATTGATCACTGACTATCAAGTTGATATTCAGGTGTTAAATCTTATTCAATCTTCATAGCAACTTGTCTGCCCTCTTGGCCTGGCACAAGACAGGTTCATCACAGAGGGTCAAGAGGGATTCTTTGAATGGATGTAAGAACTCTTGGGGCCTTATGATTGCAGTTTTACAGATGAGGACACTGAGGCTCAGAAGAGTCAATATAGCCAGGCGTGGTGGCGCACGCCTGTAATCCCAGCACTTGGGAGGCTGAGGCAGGAGGATCGCGAGTTCAAAGCCAGCCTCAGCAATGGCGAGGCACTTAGCAACTCAGTGAGACCCTGTCTCTAATAAAATACAAAAAAAAAAAAAAAAAAAGGGCTGGGGATGTGGCCCAGTGGTCGAGTGCCCCTGAGTTCAATACCCAGCACCAAAAAAAAAAGAGTCAAGAGTAAATTGACTATTTACTATGGTAGGTTACGTAGCTGGTGTCAGAGTCAGGATTCAAACCCAGAACTGTTGGGTTCCAAAGCTTCTATTTGTAACAACCTCATTCCCCAGAGCCATGAAGTGAACTCCACCCACAGCCCCCAGCAGTGTAGTCAGTCCCTGTTTGTGTAGCTCCTACAACAGGGCACCGGTTCTTTTCTTCCGAAGGCCCTCCCATCCCCATCTGAGGGAGCTGGGACAGCTCTCAACTCTCCCAGGGATGATAGGCAAGTGAATGAGATCATTCAGCAATCATCCAACAGATTCATTCATTCAACAAACATTCCTGAGTGCCTACCATGTCAGATCCAGCGACGTGGATACACTGATGGGCAAAGCCAGAGCTGGCCCTGCCTTCTCGAAGCTTTGTGGCTGAGGCAGGCTGACAGTAATCAAATAACTGCACAAGTAAATGTATAGCCAGACGGTGCTGTGAGGACATTAATGAGGAATCAGCCTCACCAGAAAAGTGACACTGAGTGAGCTCAGACCAGAGGCTAGGGACAACACCTGGAGAGATGGGACAGCACGCTGGGAAGAGGCACGTTCTCTGTAAATAGTGCTGCTTTCCTTTGAAGATGTTGACTTCTTTTCCCCTCATAAAATTCTTCTTGTCTTGCCTCAAACACACAGTTTACAAACATGCCCCCCCCCCCACACACACCTGTCCCTTCACCTGCTATTCCCAAAGTCCCCAGTAGGGGGCAGGCAGGAAGATGCTATTGACCATGATGGGGGAGGCGAGTCGCCCAGGGGAGCCAGGGATCCTGGTGACACTTTGTCACTCTGACAGTCCCTCTGTGCCTGGTCCAGGTGACAGCTGCCGGACAGATGGGACTTACGCCTATGATGCGGACTTCAGCTGCTGCAGCTCCTTGTAGGTACCTCCTTGTCGGGGACTCCCCTCTTGCTTCCCCACCCCTGCACAGGTGAGGTCACTCTTCATGAGAGGGTAGGAGAACATGACCCAACCTTAATTTGTGTTGAGATGCAAGGCCCTGAGAGGGGAGGTAATCTGAGCCCTAGGCTGCGGTGAGTTCATAGCATCCAGGGGACACAGAACCCAGACCTGGGTCCACGTAGGCCTGCAGTTCCCTCCCAGCTATCCAGCATGGTGGCCTGCAGGGTCCAAAATCACAGCTAAAGGCAGAAATAATTTTAGTTTACTTTAGTTTGGGGTCTGTGTAATTAAAAACCCTGAAAGAAGAGTAGCTGAAAGAAGATAGAACTCCCCCCCCCCCCGCCCTTGTATTATACGTAAAATAGGGCAGGAGTTCAGGGCTTCAGGGTCTTTCAGGGACCCAGGCTTCTCTTTTCCTGCCACACCCTCCATAGTGCTTGCTTCCATTCTCGGGGTCACCTCATGGATCAGTATAGTGGTTGTAGCTCCAGCCATCACAGTAGGATGCTAGAGGCCTCTTTAAAAAGTTCTGCTGGATTCCCACTCAGCAACTTCTGCTTACATCTTATCGGTCATCTGATTGATCACATGGTCATTACATTGTCTGCAAGCAAGGCTGGAACATGAAGGATTTAAAGAAATTTCAGTTGGGAACATTGCCCAGGGTTCTGTTTTGGGTGACCAACCATCCCAGTTTGCTTGAGAATGAGGAGTTTCCCAAGATATTGGATTTTCAGCGATAAAAGAATGTCCTGGGCAAATCCATTTTAGCTGATTACCCCAGCCATGTTACTTAGGGCTTTGGGTTGGTAAGTAGCGGTCCTTGCCAGTAACATATGCCCTACTTTTTTCTTTTCTTTTTCTTCCTTTTTAGTGGCAATAGATTTGCCTTCTTAAGATTCTGCACCCTTAGGCTAGTCCATCAACAACCTAATTCTGCTAGAGAGATGAAAATCATGGTAATGACTAACATTTTTTGAGCTTGTGATGTGCCAAATGCTGCTCTTTAATGCTCCTCATTATTTTTTAGTGGCTACATAGCAACATTATAGCAGCTATTATTTATTCATTCCATATAGTCCATGATTTTAAATACCTTACAAATATGAATTCCTCTAATTCTCACAAGGACACCGGTTTTCATCATCCCACTTTACAGATGGAGAAAACTAAGGAAAAGGGAAATCGAGTTTAGCTTTCCAAGGGTGAAGCACCTAGTAAATGGTAGCCTGGGAAATGAACCAGGAGTCCACACCCTCAACCAGAAAGCTATACTGCTTCTCTGGAGGTAATAATGTGAGGTTCTAGAACAATTTAGAGACTAGGGTTGATATTTTATTAAACCATAGTTAGTGAGTGCCTTCTGCACGGTGTGCTGGAGATACAGCAGGAAAGAAGACAGAGGGCAAGAGCCATGCCTGGCACACAGTAGGTACTCAAAAAGAAGAAAACCCCCCTGCTCTTGCCAAGTTTTCAGTTTAGCACAGGAGGCAATGGCCTGTTTGGCAGGGGTGAGCATTAATGGTAATAAGCCCTGAAGAGACGCCAGGTGGGAGAGATTGAGAGGAGCACACTCACCTGGGGAGGCAGGAAGGCGTCGCAGAGCTGATGACACCGGAACCAAGACCTGGAGGAAGAGGACAGGCATGATCCATGTAGAAGGAAGAGCAAGTGCAAGGATTCCCAACAGAATCAAGCTTTGTCTATTGATGAGCAGGCTAAAGGCCGCTGTGGCCGTGGAGGGTGTTGGGGAGACCGTGGTCAGAGGGAATGTCTGGCGGAGGATCTGGAAAGGGCTGCATCTGGAACGGGTCTAACCTGGTTTTGGGGGGAATCATGGAAGACCTTCCTTAAGAGGTGACATTTGGAATCAAAGGATGAAGAAAAGTTAGCTTGAGCCAGGCACAGTGGCACGTGCCTGTAATCCCAGCTATTCTGAAGGCTGTCAAGAGGATCCCAAAATTCGAGGCCAGACTTAGCAACTTAGCATTACTCTGTCTCAGAATAAAAAATTTTAAAAAGGGCTGGGGGGTATCTCAGTGGCAGAGCACCCCTGGGTTCAATTCCCAGTAGCCACCCCCCCCAAAAAAAAAGAAAAAAAAGAGCTTCAGCAAAAGGAAAGGGAAGAGAGGCATTCCAGGCAGAGGGAAGAGCTTGTACAAAGACCTCTTGGAGTATTAGAAGTAAAAGGAAGCCGGGCACAGTGGCACACGCCTGTAATCCCAGAGGCTCAGGAGGCTGAGGCAGGAGGATTGTGAGTTAAAGCCAGCCTTAGCAATGGCAAGGCACTAAGCAACTCATTGAGACCCTGTCTCTAAATAAAATACAAAATAGGGCTGGGGAAGTGGCTCAGTGGCCAAGTGCCCCTGAGTTCAATTCCTGGTACCTAAAAAAGAAGAAGAAGTAAAAGGAGAAGGCTGGGTGGCCAGAACACAAACAGCAAGAGGGAACACAGTGAGGGACAAGGCTGGAGAGATGCCAGAGGTCAGATCGTGCAGTACCTTGGAAGCCAAAATGGGGTCTAGGATGAAGCCTCAGGCCCACAGCAGGATGGTTGAGCCCACTCACCTGAAGTGTACCCCAGGGAGAAGAGCCGGTGAGTGGCAAGTGAAGGCCTCTTTCCTCCTGTCCCTACAGCAATGGCTCCCAGGACACATTTGAAGCGTGTTACAGTGGCACGTCCACTCCTTCTTTCCACGGTTCCCACTGCAGTGGCAGTGACCACAGTGGCCTGAGCCTCGAGCAGTTGCAAGATTACATGATCACGGTGAGCTTGGGCAGGCTGGGGACAGCACAGGCCCCGGGCCGGAGGTTGGAGCCAACACAGGTGCATTTCGCGAATTGCGCACAGTCCTGGACATGGCAAAGCAGAGGACCTTAGAGGTCAGGGAAAGAGAGGAAGAGTAAACTGAGGCCAACTTGTGAAAGTCTTTGACTTGTGTCAGCATTAATTGAGTGTTTGCTGTGTATCAGACATAATTCTAGCACCTTTCATGCATTGTTTCTTTTAATCCTTTCAACATCCCCAAGAGAGGGGCCACCATCATCCTCAGTTGCAGAGGGGGAAGGCAAGAGTTGGAGGTTGGGACCTACTTGAGGTCACAGAGGTCACCCAAGGGGCTAGGATTTGGACTCAGGAAGCTTGAATCTACATCCCGTTCTTAGATGTAGCTCAACAGGGCTGGTATCTCCTGAGAAGGTCATGAAAGGATTTTTGGAGGAGGGCTCTGGTTTTTTCAGGCTTGCTCTCTGGGATTGAGCTCCAGGGGTGTCCTCCACAGTTGCGGAGTAAGCTGGGGCCCCCCGAGATCCAGCAGTTTGCACTGCTGCTGCGGGAGTACCGGTTGGGCCTGCCCATCCAGGACTACTGCGCCGGCCTGCTGAAGCTCTATGGAGACCGCCGCAAGTTCCTGCTCCTAGGTGAGCCCCTGACACTCCCAGGCTTTGGCTAAGGCTCCTATTTGGCCCTTGACATTAGCAATCCAGCACAGCCTTGGAGTATTTTCTCCTTATCCTTCAGGCAAGATCTTGAGACTATAGGGTAGACAAGGAGACTGAGGTGCAGAGAAGGGAAGGGACTTGAAACAGCCAGGAAGTGGCTTATAAGAAAAATCAGGGCCCTGGTAGAGCCATTTTATCTTAGAGTGATGTGAGAGGGAGCTCCCATGAGCTCTGAGGGACTAAGACTTGTCCGAGGTCATACAGCTAATAAGGGTGGCTAATAACAACAGGAATACTAATACTGAAAAGTTAACAGGTGTTTGGCAGTTAACCATGTGCCAAATATCTGGTGGAAAGCCCCCAGTTCTGGGAAGTAGATACTATTATTTGTCCCTATTTTACAGGTGCAGAAAGTGAGGCTAAGAGTAGTAGTAGTAGTTGTTGTTGTTGTTATTATTATTATTATTTTTGGTACCAGAGATTGAACTCTGGGGCACTCGACCACTGGGCCACATCCCCAGCCCTTTTTTTGTATTTTATTTTATTAGAGACAGGGTCTCACTGAGTTGCTAAGTGCCTCACCATTGCTGAGGCTGGCTTTGCCTCCTGCCTCAGCCTCCCAAGTGCTGGGATTAGAGGCGTGTACCACCACGCCCGCTTCAGAGTAGTTATTTAGTTAAAGTCATGTAGCTATAACAATCACAAGAATAATATATGGGGCTGGGGTTGTGGCTCAGCGGTAGAGCACTCGCCTAGCACGTGCGTGGCCCTGGGTTTGATCCTCAGCCCCACGTAAAAATAAAATAAATAAAATAAATGTATAAAATTTATTAAAAAAAAAGAATAATATATTAAGCAAGTCAACACATAGTGAGCATTGACTGTGCTGAGCTTTTCATCATTATCTGCTCAGAGTTAAGGAATGCGGGCAGAGCCACACAGCCAGTGAGTGGCAGCTCAGGGATTGCAACTTAGATCTCCAGGGAGGGAGTGTCCTCTGTGGGAGGGGTAGCGGCTGAACCCCGGGAATCACTGAATCACTGTACCCCGTGGCCTGCAGGGATGCGGCCCTTCATCCCGACCAGGACATCGGTTACTTTGAGGGCTTCCTGGAGGGCGTGGGCATCCGTGAGGGCGGCATCCTCACCGACAGCTTCGGCCGCATCAAGCGCAGTATGAGCTCCACGTCAGCTTCCGCTGTGCGCAGCTACGATGGTGCAGCCCAGCGGCCCGAGGCGCAGGCCTTCCACCGGCTGCTGACAGACATCACGCATGACATCGAGGCTCTGGCCCCAGACGACGAGGATGACGACGATGATGATGATGAGTCCAGGGGTGGGGGCGATGCAGCTGAAGACAACTACCTGTAGCTTCTGCCCATGGAGAGGGAGTGGAAGGGGTGACCCCACAGCCCTCCCCGAATCTCCCTCACTTTTTCATGTGGAGCCCCATCCCCAGGCCCCCTATCACACCCTGGCCACAGATCTCCACGGCCGGGGTTTCCATCCCTGCCCTCGGGGCTCAGCTCCCTGCAGTACCGATAGTTTCCTTCAGGGGGCGTAAGAAGCTGGACCCTAGAACGCCAGAGAGTCTCCCGGGGCAGCGACCCTGCTTTGACCCACTATCCCCTGGGGGCGCGGCTCCAGGACACCCTTTCCTTCTTGGGACTTCGGATTCCTGCAGCTTTCTGGAGGGTGAGGGATGAAGAATAGCTCCACCTGCTGGCAGACTGAAAAAAGAATATTCAGTTCACTACCCAGCACCACCAGCCCCACCGCTAAAAAAGAAAAGAAAAGAAAAAGAAATCCAGAACTCAGAGACCTCTGTTTGCCCAATTTTACTGACTGGGAAGCAGATCCAAAAAAGCGAGGGACTCTCCTGATCCTCTTTAGCCGTGACCTCCCATTTCTCATCTCTGTAATCATTTCAGCCCTAACAATTTTCAAGAGGATGGTGAAGGTCAGGACCCTAATGCTGGGCCTAGTACATGGTAGGCACTTAGTAAAGGCTGTTCCCTTCCACATGGAATACTTTTTGTCTCAGTTTACCCGTCTTGCCTGGGAGCGATGGGGTGGGAACTGAGGCGGGGGAGATGTTAAGAAGACTGTCAGGGGGCTCACTTTGGTGGTAGAGGATTCTCCTTTCACAACTTTCTTACAGCCTGGCTCTGTGCCGAAAATTCAGACCAGAAAACAGCCAAAACTCTGTGAACGACCATCCTGGGGTCTGGGAAAGTCAAAGAAATCTGAAGGCAGGGCTAGGGACCCAGAGAAGTCAGGATAAGGCTAACGCTCTGTGCAGCCTCAGCAAAGGCTGGGAGGCTTGAGAGAGGCCAGAGACTCCCCTAGAGGAGCTAAAATACATTTGTAAAACTTTACAAAGCCTTTAGTGGCCGGACATGTGGTACTTCCTGAGAGGTACATACTGTTATTATTATTATTATTATTTTTTTTTTTTTTTTTTTTTTTTTGTGGGTACTGGGGATTGAACTCAGGGGCACTCGACCACTGGGTCACATCCCCAGACCTTTTTTGTATTTTATTTAGAGACAGGGTCTCACTGAGTTGCTATAAGTGCCTCGCCATTGCTGAGGCTGGCTTTGAACTCGCGATCCTCCTGCCTCAGCCTCCCAAAGTGCTGGGATTACAGGCATGCGCCACCGCGCCCGGCTACTGTTATTAATTTTTAAAAAATATTTTTTGTTGTAGTTGGACATAATACCTTTATTTTATTTTATTTGTTTTTTTATGTGGTGCTGAGGATCGAACCCAGTGCCTCACACATGCTAGGTGAGTGCTCCACCGCTGAGCCACAACCCCAGCCCCCTGTTATTGATTTTTAAGTAATATTTTTGTTAGATCTTCAGATCCAGAAAGTTCCATGATTCATACTCAGTTTGTGGGAAATGATCATCCCATCATCACTGGTCCTTTGGAGAAACTTCCTGATGTCTTATTTTGTTTTATTCCCTTCCACCCACTTCTCACCATGAGCACCCACCCCTACATGCTAAAAATGTCTCTGTTCATAGAGTACACAATGCGTGTGTGTTTCTAGACCTAAGTGGTATTGCATAAGGGCCTCATTCTGTTGCTTTCTTTTTTGACTCCATAATGTTGTTAAGCTCTACCCACGTTGCTGTAGGAAAATCTAGCTTATTGCATCCAACTGCTGCAAAATCTTCTGAGCTGAGCATCCACTCTTTTATTTATCTGTTTCCCAGTGAGGGATACCCAGCTTGCTTCCAGTAGTGCTGTGATGAACAGCTTTGTACTTGACCCCATTATGGGCCTATGTGAAAATTTCTTTGGGATCCATATCCAAGAGTGGAATTACTAGATCAAAAAGCATACACTTTTTAAATTTCACTAAATTCTTCCGGAATGACCCCACCAGTGGCATGTGGATGATGCTATTACCCCATGCCTCCATCAATTTTTACATTGACTTTATAATTGTTGCCTAATGGTCTGGATATAAGATGGCTTTCCTGCTGGGTGCAGTGGCACATGCCTATAATCCCAGCAGCTCAGGAGGCTGAGGCAGGAGGATTGCTAGTTCAAAGCCAGCCTCCGCAACTTAGTGAGGCCCTAAACAACTCAGTGAGACCCTGTCTCTAAATAAAACACAAAAAAGTGCTGGGGATGTGGCTCAGTGGTTAAGTGCCCCTGAGTTCAATCCCAGGTACCAAAGAGAAAAAAGAAAAAAAAAGTGGCATTTCCTCATTGGTTATTTTTGTTGTTGTTGTTATTTTGGTTGTTGTTTTGTTTCATAATGCTGAAGATTGAACCCAGGGTTTCACATGTGCCAGGCAAGCACTCTACCACTGAGTTATATCTCCAGCTCCTCCTTCTTATTTTAACTTGCATTTCTCTGTTAATCCTGAGATTTAGACTCTCCTCCTATACTTGTTGGACATTTGTGCTTCCCCTTGTATGAATTGCTTGTTCATACCTTTTGTTCATTTTCTGTTGGATTTCCTGTGTTTTTCCTGTTGATTTGCAAGAGTAGCTTACAAATTTTAGATATCCGTCCCTTGTTGGATGTTAATGTTCCACATATCTTCTCCCTATGTGTTGCCCATCTGTTAAAGTTTTTCTACAGTATTGGTTCTCAAACTTTAGCATGCATCAGAGTCTCCTGGAAAGCTTGCTAAAACAGAGCACTAAGCCCCACCCTCAGAGTTTCTGACTCAATAGAGAAGGGAGGGGGGGCCATTAATTTGCACTTCTAACACGTACCCAGGTGACGCTGATGGTCCAGGGACCACACTTTGAGAACAACTGGTCTGTGGTGGCTTCTGTGGAATGAATTTGTTCAATAGACATCAAATTTCTTTCATTTGACAAATTTAAGAATTTAATCGGATGTCAATTGTCTTTATCCTCATCTTATGGATGAGGGAACTGGAGCTCGAGGAGGTAAAGTGAGTGAGCCAGGTTTGGACTCCTAACAGGCTAACCCCAGGGCACATGCTCCCAGCCTCTCTCCTATCCCAGCTCCCAGTGTATGGGATGTGGTGGTCACAGGCTGAGGCATGGGGACCCAAAGCTCCAGGAGCCTTAGTAAGGTGTCGAGTGAGGCATCCTTAGTGGAAGAGGTTGATTGGGTAGGGGCAGGGATCAGAGATTGGTGTCTCTCTTGGGGGCTTTGCAAGAGAATCAAACTCAGTAGCCAGGCGTGGTGGCGCATGCCTGTAATCCCAGCACTTGGGAGGCTGAGGCAGGAGGATCATGAGTTCAAAGCCAGCCTCAGCAATGGCGAGGTACTTAGCAACTCAGTGAGACCCTGTCTCTAATAAAATACAAAAAAGGGCTGGGGATGTGGCCCAGTGGCTGAGTGCCCCTGAGTTCAATAACTGTACCAAAAAATAAAAATAAAAAGTCAAACTCAGTACCTAGTCAAGGCCCAGTAATGGCTGCTGAGACGCCCTGGCACCATCTTACAACACAGCTTTGGGGATGAGGCAATTTCCCTCACACCCAAAGAAAGTCCCCATCCACCCCGGAACTACCATCTTACTAAAGCCATGTAACTCCTTGGTTTCAGAATTTCAAAGAGCACCAGCTGGGGTGGCCTGGGAACTGAGCATAGGAACTCTGGCCATACTTCCTCCTGTATTATCCAGAGACCCTCCCAGGGCCATTTCCTATCATGGTTCACTTCCTGACATTGCAAGAGGGGAAAAACCCCTAAACAGAGCCCAGTGGGTTCCCAAGGACCTCTAGGGGGTAGTACAAGTGTGGAACTTCCCCTCAGCTGGATCCCCGGGGACAGTTCTCACCAAGGGCAAGTGGTGAGGTGTGTGAAATTGTCTTCAGCTGCCCTCTAGGTGAAGGCTCTCCCACTTGGGGGCTCTGCAATTTCCTGCTCTCTCCAGCTTCTAACTAGAGACTCCTAACAGCCTTCCCCAACTGGGACCCCTGCCACTCAGTCACCAAACATCTAGAGCGCATCTGTGCTACGCCAAGCTTGGTGCTAGACACTAGATGGAGATACAGCACAATTCCTCGCAGTCTGCTGGGGAAGACAGGTCCCTAAATAACCACAGCACAAAGTTCTCAATTGTAAAGTCAGAGAGGAAGCAACCAGCTCTATCTGGGGAATCTGGAAAAGGTTTGGAAGAGGGGGTGATATGAGCAAAACCTTTAAGAGCATAAAAGGTTCTGGGCAGGTGGATTGTGGAAAGGAGAGCCCTCCAGAGGATACCCAGAATGGGCAGAGGTAGGGGAACATAGAGGGGCATGACACGGTCCAAGACTGGTAAAGGACTAGTACAGTGAGGGTCAGACTGAATGGTTTGGGTACCGGGAAGTGAACCCAGGGAACTTTACTTTAACACTGAGCTATATCCCCAGTCCTTTTTTTAAAATTTGAGACAAGGTCTCACTAAGTTGCTGAGACTGACCTCAAACTTTCAGTGGATCCTCCTGCCTCAGCCTCCATAGTCTCTGGGATCACAGGTATGGGTCACTGTACCCCGCTAGACTGAATGGATTTGAATCCCAATGTCATCATCTGCTAGGTACTGACCTTGAGTAAGCCCCTGAATGTCTCTGGGTTTTGGTTTCCAAATGGGGATAACCAGAACATCATCCTCATAGATCTCATAGAATGTTGTGAGGCTTGAAGAAGATAATCCCTGTAAAAGTACACACAGCAAAATAGACCATTTTTATTGCTGGAGGAGCATGGGGTGTAAGAGGTGAGGGACAAGGTGAGTGGGCAGGGCTTATAGGAGGGGAAACCAGATATATGAGGAACTTGCAATTTTTTGAAGTAAAGGGAGCCTGAGAGGAGGGTGAATTGGAGAGCAGAGGAGAGTCTGGGAGCAGGGGAACAGGGCAGGGGGCCGGAACAAGGACCAGATGAGAGATGCTAAGATCTGACTCGGGTGAGAAAGGGAGAGGAGAGGGTAGGATTAAGGGAGGGAGAGGGGAAGGAAACCATTTGTTTAGGACTTACACACTGGCCTCTTGGGGTTTACTTGCCAGGAGTTTACATTCCTCTTAAGAGTGAATGATGTTACTTGGGGCTTCCAGATGCAACAACCATCCAATCAGGCTTAAAGGATCAGAGATTGACAGCCCTAGGGATGGGTTCGTCTATCATCAACTGTGTCAGATGAAGGCAAAGGGATCTTAAAGCCAGGCCGGCCTCTCTTGCTTGCTCCCTGAAGAGGGGAGTCTGTAGTCTTCTGGGGAATCTAGTTCAAAACCTTCCCCTCAGCTCTTGCATCCCCTGCCCTCCTTCCCCCAGGTTCTAGCACCATCTTCTGGGGCTCTGCATGAACCCCTGGGCTCCCTGAGCCCTTGGACAGCCCTGCAGTGCTGTGCAGGCACTTATATGACCTACAGAACCTTCTAATTTGTGTCTAAAAGCCAACTGTTCCCCCAAAAATAAAATAAAATAGTCAGGAGAAGGGTGACACATGCCTGTAATCCCAGTGGCTCAGGAGGCTGAGGCAGGAGGATCACAAGTTCAAGGCCAGCCTCAGCAGCTTAGCAAGGACCTAAGCAACTTAGTGAGATTCTGTCTCTAAATAAAATATAAAAAAAAGGGCTGGGGATCTGGCTCAGTGGTTAAGCATCCCTGGGTTCAATCCCTAATACCAAAATGTAAATAAATAAATAAATAAAATAGTTTCTGAAGTTCATTGTGCAAACAAAATGACAGTGCCTTTGATTATGAAGAGGACCTACAAGTAAATATCAAAGACTCACAGCCCAGTAGAAAACTAGACAGATTATTTGTACAGTTTGCAGAAAAGAAAATACATATGACTCTAAAATGTGACAAGATAGTGAACCTCACTTGAAAAAAAAAAAGTACAAATAAATCTACACTGGGAAACTACTATTCAATCTTTCAATCTAGCAAAAGTTCAGAAAGTTCAATGACTTATTTTGTGGGTATTGGTGTGAGGACATAAGCACCCACTCACTTTTTTGTTTTGTTTTGTTTTATTGGGGAGGGATACCAGGGATTGAGCTCAGGAGCACTTGATCATGGAGCCACAACCCCAGCCCGTTTTTTAAATTTTTTTTAGAGACAGGGTTTCACTAAATTGCTTAGCGCCTCACTAAATTGCTTAGCGCCTCACCGTTGCTGAGGCTGGCTTTTGAACTTGTGATCCTCCTGCCTCAGCCTCCCTAGCCACTGGGATTACAGGCATGTGCCACTGCGCCCAGCCCCACTCACATTTTAAGTGAAAGGGTGAGTTGGTATAAACTCCATTAAGCAATATCTACCAGTATTTTATCTTATTTTATTTTTGATACTGGGAATTGAACTTAGGGGCACTTTATCACTGAGATAGGGAGCCCTTTTTTGTTTTTATATTGAGGCAAGGTCTTGCTAAGTTTCTGAGGCAGGCCTTGAATTTGAGATCCTCCTGCCTCAGCCTCCTGAGTCACCATCTATTGGTATTTTAAATGCAAATGAGCCCTTTACTACAACTTCACTGCCAGGAATTTCTCTTACATTTATACCCACGTGCTTGGAAAGGGATATACAAACCGGCAGCTCTGTCTCTAATAACAAAGAGATTAGAAATTAAGCAAATGCTCAGTGTTAGAAGACTTGTTAGATAAACCAGGGCTCATGCAGAAGATAGAATACCAGGCAGCCATGAGAATGCGGTAGCTCTCTCTATACTGATATGGAATTATTTCCAAGACAAATAAGGAGAGTGGGGGACAGGCAAGGTATAGAACAATACATTTGGATAGTGTGTCTTGCTTAAATAGACAACAAATGTCTTTGTGCATCAAGGACTAGTTCTGGAAGGATACACAAAACAAGCTGGGGTTGTTGCCTCTGAGCTGGGGAAGTGTGTTGGCTGTAGAGTAAGGAGGGAAAGAGACTTTCTTTTCATGATGTGTCTTAAACATTGAGCCATGAATATGCATTACAGCAAAGCAGATTTTAAGAATCCCCATTGCGGTACTTACCGAGCTCTGTAGGTACCACTGCTTCCATACCTGTCTCACCTCCCCACCCTGGCACACACGGAGGCACGGGAGGAGCTGACTCATTCCCGCCCTCCCTGGAGCTCAGCCCAGCCCCGGGTGTAGAGCAAGCTCTTGGGGGATCTGAATGTGTGAGCATCTCCTCCAAGATGGCCCCCAATTAGCCTCCCCTCCTGGTGTCCAGCTCTCACGTAGCCCCTCCCACATGGAAGAGGGATGACCTGGGTAACCATCGTCGTGCTTCCCCTTATTCTCCTGGATGGCTCACCCTGGGGACAGCCAACGCCAGGTTATGAACAGCCCCATGGAGAGCTTCAGATGGGGAGGGACCGGGCCTCCTGCCAACAGCCTGGTGACAGAGCCAACTTGGAACAGGTTGTCTAGGCCCCGTTGAGCCTTCGGGTGACAGCACACCAGGCTGACATCTTGAATGAAGCCCCTCAAGAGACCCTGAGCTAGAACCACTGAGCTAGGCTGCTTCCAGATTTCTAACCCACAGAAACTGGGTGAGAATAAACATGTATATTGTTTTTAGTGCTAGATGTGGGTCAATTTGTTACACAGCAACATGTAACTAATACACCCAACAAATCTTTTTTAAGCACCGACTGTGTACCAATTCTGTGGGAATGCCAGAGTAAAGGACATGGCCCTGTCTTCAGGGGAGCAAGTCACGTGCCGGTTCATTTCTAGACCCACTTGTTCCTTCAACATTTGCTGAGCACTTACTGTATACCCTGCCCTGTACTGTGTGCTGATTCATAGGATGCTGTCTGTTTAAATACACTGTAGGACAAGAGAGAACTTTATGGAGTGATGGAAATGCATATCTCAATGGGATTTAAGTTATACAGATGCATGTGCATTTGTAAAAGCTCAGCAAATGAACTCTTAATCTTGTGCACTTTGTTGCAAGTAATATATGTTGAAACAATTTGCTTGGAAATGCATTTAAAAAAAAAAAAAAGGATGAACTGTGCTGGGTAGCCCAGTAATACAGCACTTGCCTACCATGCATAAGACTCTGGGTTCCATCCCCAGCATTACAAAAAAAAAAAAAAAGAAAAAAGAAAAAAGAAAATGAATTGATGGACAGAATGTGATAAAGCAAGTAAAATGCTAAGGGTAGAAGGTAGCTGGTGAGTTTTGTTGCAAAGCTCTTTCAATTTTCCTGTATGTTCAGAAATTTTCATAATAAAATGTTTGGAGAAAAGAACTCTCCATAACCACATATATCATTTCCCTCATTTATTATTTTAATTGCACACACAAAAACAAATGCCTTGTAGGTTATGGAGGAAATATGTATATATAAAGTCAACTCCCTCCCTGATTCCAAAGTCCCTTTCCTCTTCAGGGATAACCTCTGTTTCTTGTGGGTTGGGTAGCTTCCAGAACTTTCTCTATGCCTTTTCATACATGTATAGGTAAATACAAAACCATCATTTTAAAGGAATATACTCTGTTCTTCTTCAACATTTGTGGCTCAGAAAAGAGACAGGGTCTTGTTCGGGGACATGTGGCAAGTGAGGGGTGGGGACTTGAACTCACTCTCCCAGCTCCCAAGCCTGAGCACCCTGCTTGAATGTGTCCACCACTGAATGGGAGGCGTGGCCGTGCCTAGGCCGCTTTTCTGGTGGAATGCTGTGGGCAGGCCTGGCTCTGCCCCTCCTAAAAGGACCAGCCTGGCCTGAGTGCACTGACCCATGAGGAAGTCCGCAAAGTGCTTCCTCTTTTCTTGGCCTCTGGGGACTCTGGGGAAGGGGAGGGGCTGTTGTGAAACTGAACCATCCCCCAACCTCCTGGGTGGACCTGTCAGCTGGAGGTGGCCACACAGCTGGGGGCAGAAAAACAATTTCACGGGCTGCCCCAGGGACCCCATCTGTTCCTAGGGTGCCCTACTCCTGAGCAGGGCACAGCTGCCCCTAGGATGGTGTCTGGGCATGGTAAACTTTAGAGACACCTCATGGCCATTCTCCCCTGTCACCCACATGAGATGCCCCAGCTCCTCTTCTGTTGCTGCCCTTTCTCACCTCGCCCTCCCCTGTGAGTCTGGGCCTGCATGGAAGTGTCGGTGGTTCCTCTAACGGGCTCAGCTCTTCCTCCTCCAGCCTCTCGGGCTGTCCCCCTATCTGCAGTGCCCTTTACCCTGATTGTCCACTAGGATCCTTTAAGCTTCAATCCATACCCATTACCCTCCTCTAGAGTCTCCCTGGATGCACCATGGGCTGGTCTCAGCATCCTCCTTGCTCCTACAACATCATGGGTCCCCCCGACCCCCAGCATTTTCCACCCTGTGTCTGCTTCAGGATTGGGTTGAAAGTTGCTTGAGGGCGAAGGCCATCTTATCCATTTCTGTGCAGAAATGCACACAGGAGGCTCCTAATAAATAGTAGTACGAATGAGAAGTCTGGGTGCCAGCACCAGTGTTCACTGTCTGTTCATGAACCTGAACTTCAGCCTCTTCCCCTGTACAATGGGCGTGCGACTCTACCTCCGTGGAACGAGCAAACACATAGAGGGACCAGACGGACAACAGGTGTATCACGCACCAGCTGGTGACAAGTTCTCTGGAGAAACATAAGGCAGAGTGGAGGCTGGAGAAGACTAGAGGATGGAGGAACTTTCTAGAAAGGGGGATCAGGAGTTCTCCAGGAGCCGTTATAGGCTTCTTGAAGCTAGCCTTTTTGAATGTGGGGTTTTAATTTGTCTTTCTTGAAAAAGGAGGGCAGCAGTGACCTCCTGCCTGGGCGGCTGTAACTGTGAAATGAACGCCTGGCTACTTTGCAAATAAAAGGGGAAATGCTCGAGATGGGAAGTGATGATTACTGCGCTCTCCTCCCCCCCTCCCCAACTGGTTTTGAATATAGGATAATCAACAGTGGTCTCAAGAAATTTAAAATATGAAATGCAAATGCTAGGAAAATCTATTTTGGAAAGAGCCAGCATTTGACCCACTGCAGAGTGAAGGCTGCATTGTTTCCTGGCTCTGGACTTCCCTCAGGACCCTGCCTCTAGTCCTCCAGGCAGAGTCTCTGTCTACTGCACATGTGCGTGCACACACACACACACACACACACACACACACTGCATTTTGTGTAGTTGTTGCAAGCGCAACTGTTGGAAGCACACCAGAAGCACGCCCGCGTGGGTGTGATCCCAGCACTCTCCCAGTGGTGTGACCTTAGGCCAGTGTCTTTACTTCATGAGCCACCCATTTGTATTCACCCCCATTTATAACAGGTAAATGAGACAACGTAAGCCAAGGCGACCCTGTGACCAGGTGAGGTAGGTCCTGCTATTCTGCTTAGCAGGTGAGGAAACAGGCAGAGAGGACTCGCCCAAAGTCCCAGCTGATGACAGGCAGTGAGTCCAGCCTCTATGCCTCTGGCTCTACGGCTGCACCACCCTGGCCCCACCGTCAAGTTCACACTCAGAACACTTTCCTTAACTGTTTATCCTCTAAAAATCCTGCCAGGCCTCAATTCTACCTTGTTTGTGAAATCTAATTCTGTTTCTCTTTCTTTAAAAGGTCTTTGTTTTACTTCTGAATAACTAATATGTGTAAGTGGTTCACGATTCAAGAGTAGGAGGGCTATACCAGGCCACCTCCTCCCTGCAGTGCACCTGGACCACGTCCTACGTATGTCCCTCCTGACTCAGCCCAGGCATTTGCTAGAAAATCCCCACGTGTCTCTTCTGTTCTGCACAAGCAGGAAGACACAATATAAGCCATTGTACACCTTGTTTTTCCCCCTTTACCCATTTATCTTGGCACTTGTTCCTTGTTAGTACATAAGGAACTTCCTCATTTTTAAAAAAGTGCTTTTATTGAATTATAATTTACATACCATACAATATGCTTATTTTATAAAGCAATGGCTGTTGGTACAGTCACAGAGATATGCAACCATCACCATGAGAGATTTTATTACATTGTCACACACCCCCATGGAAAACCTACTGTATACCCCTTAGCAGTCACCAGTTCAATGCAATCCCATATAACCCCATATCTGCTTTTTTTTTTTTTTTTTTAAACCAGGGATTGAAATCAGGGGTGCTTAACCACTGAGCCACATCCCCAGCCCTATTACAGGTGTACACCACTGTGCCCACTCCATATCTCCTTTCTGTTTCTGTAGATTTGTCTATTCTGGACATTTTGTATACATATTTTCAAAGTTTATCCACAAAGTTTATCTTACCTTTTTTTTTTTTTTTTTTTTCTTTTGGTACTGGGGATTGAGCTCAGAGGTGCTTTACTACTGAGCCACAGCCCCAGCCCTTTCTTTTCTTTTCTTTTCTTTTTGTTTGTTTGTTTGAGACAGGGTGCTTAAGTTGCTTAGGGGCCTTGCTAATTTGCTGAGGCTGGCCTCGAACTTGCGATCCACCTGCCTCAGCCTCCTGAGCCACTGGCATTACAGGCATGCACTACTGTGCCCAGCTATGTTTAAACTTTTGAAGAACTGCCAGACTGTTTTTCAAAGTTGTTACACCTTTTCCACTCCTACCAGCAGTGTATGAGAGTTCTAATCTCTCCATAGTCTCACAACACTTGTTATTACTTGTCTTTTTTTATTATAGCCATTCCAACAGATGTGAAGTGGCATTTCATCATGGTTTTAATTGGCATTTTCTCAGGACTTGTGATAGTAGGCATTTTATTCATGTCTTATTGGCCACATCTTTGGAGAAATGTCTATTCAGATCTCCTGCCCATTTTCAAATACGGAGTCTTATTGTTATTGAGTTGTACATATTATTTATATATTCAAGATCCCAATCCCTTATCAGAACTATGATTTGCTAATACTTTCTCCCATTGTGTGGGTAGTCATTTCATTTTCCTGATAGTATCATGTGCTGAACAAAGTTTTTCAATTTTAACGAAGTCCAATTCATCTACTTTTCCTTTTGTTGCTTATATCACAACTAATAAGTCTTTGACTAACCCAAGGTCATAAAGATTCGCTGCTGTTTTTTCCTCAGAGTTTTAGTTCATATATTTTCCTCTATGATCAATTTCAAGTTACTTTTTGTGTATGCTGTGCGGTAGGGATTCAACTCCATTCCTTTGCATGTGGATATCCAGCTCTTCTCATCGTGGAAGACACTATTCTTTCCCTCATTGAATTGTCTTGGCATTTTTGTTGAAAATCAACTGGATGTAAACATAATGGTTGACTTCTCAACTCTCAATTCTCTTCCAATGGACAAACATTGCTATCCTTATGCTAATGCCACAATGTTTTGATTACAGTAGCTTTGTAGTAAGTTTTTACATTGGAAAGTGTGAGAGAGTCCTCCAACCCTGTTCTTGTCAAAAGCTGTTCTGGGTTCCTTGCATTTCCATATAAATTTTAGGATCAATGTGCTTTACCACTGAGCTGCATCCCCAGCACTTTTTATATTTTATTTTGAGACAGGGTCTCAGAAGTTGCTTAGGGCCGTGCTAAATTCCTGAGGTTGGTCTGGAACTGTGATCCTCCTACCTCAGCCTCTCAAGCCAACGGGATTACAGGCGTGCACCACTCAGTTACAACAAGGATTTTAATAGGAATAGTGTTCATCAATTTAGGGAGTCAGCTGGGCATGGTGGCACACACCTGTAATCCCAGTGATTCAGAGGCTGAGAGGCTGAGGTGGAAGTTTCCAAGTTCAAGGCCAGCCTCAGCAAACTGTGAGACTCTGTCTCAAAAAAAGGGGGAGGGGGAGGACTGGGGATGTAGCTCAGTAGTAATTCAGTGGTAGAGCACTTGCCTAGCATGTGTGAGGGTGTAGGTCCATACCCTACACAACTAAAAAAAAAAAAAAATCTGTAGAGTATTGTCATTTTAATAATCTTAAATTTTCCAATCCATGAACATTGGACATCTTTCCAATATCATGGGATGATATTATTTAAGCCACAAATTTCTTTCTTTCTTTCTTTCGAATTTCCTTCTTTCTTTCTTTCCTTTGTGGGGGGGTACTCGGGATTGAACTCTGGGGCACTTGGCCACTGAACCACATCCCCAGCCCTATTTTTGTATTTTATTTAGAGACAGGGTCTTACTGAGTTGCTTAGCACCTTGCTTTTGCTGAGGCTGGCTTTGAACTCGCAATCCTCCTGTCTCAGCCTCCTGAACTGCTAGAATTACAGGCATGTGCCACCGTGCCCGGCTAAGCCATAAATTTCTCTCAGGAGTGTTTTGTAATTTTCAGAGTATCTTACACTTCTTTTGTAAATTTATTCTAATTTCATTCTGTTTTTTTCAGTACTGGGGATCAAACCCAGGGCTCACACATGCTAGGCAAGTTCTCTACCACTGAGCTACTGAGCTATATCCCCAGATCTGAGTATTTTATTGTTTACAATAATGTTGTAAATGGTGTTTTTATAACTTCTATTTCAGATTGTTTATCACTAGTACATAGAAATACAATCAGTTTTTGCATACCCTTATTCTGGACAACTGCTTAGTATTTCATTATTGTATTAACATTTATTTTCCCCTTCTCCAAATAATGGGCATTTTGGTTGTCTAAACTTTTTTTTTTTTTTTTTTTTTTTTTACTTGTCACTAGGGATTGAACCCGAGACTCCTCTACCACTCAAGATACATCTCCAGTCCTTCTATTTTTTTATTTTGAGACAGGGTCTCACTGAGTTGCCGAGGCTGGCTTCAGACTTGCGATCCTCTTACCTCAGCCTCCTGAGTTGCTGGGTTTACAGGCATGTGCCACTGCACCATTTTGTCCAATCTAGTAAAAGCAGTGCTACAATGCCTTACCTTGTAAGGTACCATGAGGTCTCTTAGGCATTCTAATCTCTTCTTTTTCTGAGCTTCCCCACCGAACCCAGGGCCTTGTGCATGCGAGGCAAGCACTTCACCAACTGAGCTATATCCCCAGCCCTTTCTGAGCCCTTTTTATTATCAGTAGCCACTACTCTTGCCCCATCATCCTGCCCTTGATGACTGCCTAGGCCCGGTCTCTGGACTCCCCACTGCCCTCCTGCCCTGCAATCCATTCTCCACCCAGCACCCCGGCAGATCCTGTTAAAATGTCCCTTTTGTTACTTGTATCATATCTAAGAAGCCTTTGCCTAGCCCAGAGTCACAAAGATTCACTGCTATGGGTTTTTCTGGGTTTTTTTTAAAGCTCATACAACTACCTCTGTGCTTCATTTCAAGTTATAAAAATGTTAATTCAACCCATTTGACTCACTCCTCTGCTCAAAATCCTCCAAAACTCCCCCCTCGTGTCAATCAAAGTTTAACATTGATACTGAGATGTTTGTGGCCTTCACCATCCAGCCCATCACCTCCACCTCCACCATGCTGTCCCCATCATCCTCCTGCACCCCGCATTCCAGCCACACCGGTCCCTCGCAGTCTGTAAACACCACGGCCATTGCCTTTCAGGACTTTTGCTGTTACTGTTCCTTCTCCTTGGAACAGGCCTCCCACCCCCAGATTGTCACATGATGCACTTCCCGGAGTCAGCAAGTCTGGCTCTTGTGGTGCCTCCTTAGAGAGGCTTCCTGACCACCCTGCCTCAGGTCACCCCACCGCTCCTCTCCCAACACACTGCCTCTGTCATTTGCCCTCCTTTGTCCTGTTATAACCCATGTCATCCCTTGTGTAAGACGTGTCTTCAGAGCCAGGCCCCGTGGTGCATGCCTGTAATCGCAGCAGCTCAGGAGGCTGAGGCAAGAGGATCGCAGGTTTGAAGCCAGTCTCAGCAACTTAGCCAGGGCCTAAGCAACTCAGTGAGACCCTGTCTCTAAATAAAAAAAAAAAAAAAAAAAAATTTTAAAGGAGTGCTGGGGGTGTGGCTCAAAGGTTAAGCACCCCTGGGTTCAATCCCTAATACCAAAAAGAAAAGATGTATTTTCAGTATCTGTTTATTATCCATCTTCCTTTCCAGAGTATAAATTCTAAAAGCACAAAAAAATAATTTTTAAAATCAGTTTGTCTTAGTTACTGAAGTCCTCGGCCAGAGGTCTGACTCCAGGGGTCCTAACAAATCAGGTCCAGCCACTCACTCCAGAAAACAAACAGAAAAAGTAATGGTGAAAAGCAGGAGAGGAGTTTGCATCAGCATGGCCATGTGGGGAAGGCAAAGTGAGACGTGTCTCAGCCCCGTCTGCAGGGACCAACGCGAGCTTTGGATTTAAACAGAGGAAAACTTGGGGGTAGCGAGGCAAGAGGCGCAGGAATTAAACAGTCTCTGTCAAGCTGCGGTCAGGTCAGTCACCGTTTCAGTGCTGGTTCTGAGAGGTGGCTACAGTGATGTCCTTTCCACCAGAGGGGGACAATCTCCATTTGCTGCTCAGGATGATTATGCATTAGACCTGTGATCCTGGACAGGCCATTGGGTTCCCATGAAATGAAGGCTTCTGCTGAGGGGGGGCAGTCTCATGATGGGCTGCCCTTCCTGGAAGGCAGTGACTACAGACTTCGAAGCACCGCTCGGGGGGTCTGGAACAGACTCTGCAAACACTGGTATCGTATGCCCCTGCATCATTCTTATCTCGGTGTCCTCAGTCTTGAAGGAGGATGAGATAGATTAGGTAAGTATAGGCCTAATAAACCTTGTGTTACCAGTTTGTAGATGAACACTCCTCAAATGACTAACATGCCTACATACAGAGCTGAGCAGGGATCCGAAGACAGATTCAAAATGAAAATAGCTTTATCCTGCTTTTAGTTCCTCATTGGGCATCTACAGCCCCAAATGAAGAGTCAGTGCTTTTAGCAAAGGCAACTTCTAATTCTCTTTTATTTCCTTAGCATTAGACATAGAGTAAGGCCCATAGCAGGTACTCCATCAATATTTGAATGTAAGCCGGGCGCGGTGGCATATACCTGTAATCTCAGCAGCTTGGGAGGCTGAGGCAGGAGGATTATGAGTTCAAACCCAGCCTCAGCAATTTAATGAGGCCCTAAACAACTCAGGGAGACCCTGTCTCTAAATAAAATACAAAATAGGGCTGGGGATGTGGCTCAGTGGTTGAGTGCCTCTGAGTTCAATCCTCAGCACCAAAGGAAAAAAAAAAAATTGAATGTAAGGCTGACCATGCCAATTCCTGTTCGTAACCATCCAGCGGCTTTCCATGAATCTTAGAATCAAATCCACACCCCTTACAGAGGACTACAAGGGCCTGAGTGACCTGGCCAGCCTTGTGGACTTCACCACAGGTTTATACCGCCACACGGGGGTTCTTGAGACATACAAGGCCCCCTCCCACCTTAAGCCTTTTGCATCTTAATTAGTTATCCACATTGCACAAAGTTACACCAAAATGTAACAGCTTAAAACAATAAGAATGTAGTATCTCGCACAGGTTCTGTATTTCAGGAATCTGGGGGCCGATTCTGGGGCTCTGGCCCAGGGTCTCTCACAGGGTCGAAGTCAAGGTGTCAGCCTAGGCTTTGGTCCTTTCAAAGCTTGACTAGAGGATCCATTTCCCAGGTGGCCCAACACGCGGCTGCAGAGTTAGGGCTGGTCTCGAAGGAGGCCTCACTTCCTGTCATGTGGGCCCTCCTCAAACCGCTGAGTGACCTCACAGCAGGACAGCTGGCTTCTTCCAGAGGGAGTGACCAGGAGAAAGTCACAGTGTTTCTTAGGAACCAGCCTCAGAAGTCACACTCTCTCTTTTCCACCATATCTAACTGTGGAAATCAGGTGGGTGACCCCGATCTGATGGACTCAGAGTAGGAGGGGGCTGACTGCCCCGTGGTGTGGCACTGAGACTCTATCTGGAGATGGACGCCAGCCACCAGCTGCTCCTCTGCCTTGCTGGCTCCTGCGCATCCTCTGGTCTCTGCGCAAATGCTGCCTCCTCTGGGAAACCCTCCCTGCCTTCCCCTGCCGACCCCTCAAAGCCCCTCAATGGCACTTGTCACAGTTCTAACCTGCCCTTATTTTTGGAAGCACTGGTTTAATGCCCAGAGTTAAGGTGAAAACCCCTGAGGCCAGGGATGGTGGCTGCCTCATCCTTCTTTTCCCCGACACCCTCCCAGGCACCCAGCGCTCAGAAGGTGCTCAATTAATGTTTGTTGACTGAGAGAATCAGAGACACCAAAAGCCACCCTCAAGGATGCAAATGCAGGGAAGGGGATGAGAGTCCTGCCCAGGGACCCACCGAGTTCACCTGACTTCAGGCCCAGCAGAAGTCATTCCTGGGTTCTTTGTGTCCCATGGTCAAAAGGATCCATTATCTGCAGGAAAACACTTTAAAAACAAAACAAGAAAAAATCTATTTCTTTCTTCTTTGGAACAAGGCAGGTTGTACTTCCAAGTTGTAGGTGGAAGCCAAGTGACTTACAAATTGTACTGAATCAGGGTCCAAGCAGCAGTATGAAGTCTTAATGACAGAGACAGAGGTCCTACTAAAGACATCGACTATGTAGCCAGGCACGGTGGCACATGCCTGTGATCCCACAGGCTCTGGAGGCTGAGGCAAGAGGATTATGAATTCAAAGCCAGCCTCAGGTACTTGGCGAGGCCATGAACAACTTAATGAGACCCTGTCCCTAAATAAAAATACAAAAAAAAAAAAAAAAAAAGGCTGGGGATGTGGCTCAGTGGTTAAATGCTCCTGGGTTCAATCCCTAGTGCCAACAAAACAAACAAACAAAGCAGGGCACAGTGGCGCATGCCTATAATCCCAGCACTGAGGAGGCTGAGGTAGGAGGATCAAAGCCAGCCTCAGCAATGGTGAGGCACTTAGCAACTCAGTAAGACCCTGTCTCTAATAAAATACAAAAAAGGGCTGGGGATGTGGCCCAGTGGTCAGGTGCCCCTGAGTTCAATCCCCGGTACCAAACAAAACAAAACAAAAACAAACAACATCAACAACAAAAAGAAATTGACTTTCTACATATAGGTGCTTAAGCACTTTTTACTGACATTTGATTTTTCAATGACCCTCTAAGGTAAGTATTATTTTTATTCCCTCTTGACAGATGAAGCAGCAAGCTCAGAGGTGACCTGAGTTGTATAATGGCAAGCCAAGGTTTGAACTCCAGTCTGACCCAAGATGCCATATTGAGCATGACTTCTGTGATCAGCTGTATTTCCTATGGCAAGAAATGAATGAATTAATTTAAAAAAAGTTTGTCACCCCAAAGACCAGTGTTTTAGAATAAAATTCATAATTATACAAATGTTCTTTGAAGCAAATATCAAAGTTAGATGAGAAATTTTTTTAATTAAAAAGAATAACAGCCGGATGCAGTGGTGCATGCCTGTCATCCCTGCAGCTCAGGAGGCTGAGGCAAGAGGATCACAAGTTCAAAGTCAGCCTTGGCAACTTAGTGAGGCTGTAAGCAACCAGGTGAGACCCTGTCTCGAAATAAAAAATAAAAGGGCTGGGGATGTGACTCAGTGGTTTAGTGCCCCTGGGTTCAGTCTCTGGTACAAAAAAAAAAAAAAAAAAGAATGACAATATCAAATGTTGGCAAGGATGTGGAACAACTGGAAATCATATATTGCTAATGGTAACACAGAGTGGCATAACCTCTTTGAAAACAGTCTATTATGAATTTAAACATTCTCAGTTTATTATAAACTTGCACAAGTTAGATGTGCATTTTATTATGAACTTTATTAACATACACTTACTCTATGACCCAACAATTCCGATCCTAAGTATTTACTCAATAGAAATAAAAATATGTGCATACAAAGGTTTATACAACAAAAACTAAGGACAACACAAAGGCCCATCAACAAGTAAATGAATAAACAAATAGTGGCACATCTATACAATGGAATACTACTCAGCCTGAAAAAGAACAAACCTGTGGAAAGTGAAACAATGTAGAAAACCTCAAAAGCAAGTGAAAGAAGATAAACACTAAATAAAAACACTGTATGATTGCTTTTATGTAAAATTCTAGAAAAGACAAAATTAATCTATAATCACAAAAAGGCCAATCAATGCACTGTTACCTAAGGCTACCAAAGGGTGCAACAAGTTGACAGTAATAGACTGTAAGGAACTGTTTCTGGATCATGGAAATGTTCTATATTTTGACTGGGGTGATGATTAGTTACATAGGTAGATATATATTTGTCAAAACTCATCAAGCTGAATATTTATTATGGTAGTTTTTTTGTATGGACCTTTATTTATTTACTTATTTTATTTATATGCGGTACTGAGAATTGAACCCAAGGCCTCACGCATGCTAGTCAAGTGATCTACCACTAAGCCACAACCCCAGCCCAATTATCATATTTTTTATTTATAAAAATTATCCTAGGGGCTGCGGTTGTGGCTCAGTGGCAGAGCGCTTGCCTCTCACATGTGAGGCACTGGGTTCGATCATCAGCGCCACATAAAAGTAAATAAACAAAGTAAAGCTATTGTGTCCATGTATAACTAAAAAATATTTTAAAATAAATAAATTAAATTAAATAAATAAAAATTATCCTAGGGCTGGGGCTATAGCTCAGTGGCAGAATGATTGCCTTGCATGTGTGAGGCATTGGGTTTGATCCTTAGTACCACATGAAAAAGTGAAACAAAATAAAGGCATTCTGTCCATATACAACTACAATTTTTTTAAATTATGCTAATCAGGCACCGTAGCTAGTGCACACCTGTAATCCTAGCAACTCAGGAAGCTGAGGCAAGAGGACCGAAAAGCCAGTTCAGCAACTTAGCAAGGCCCTAAGCAACTTAGCAAGACTCTGTCTCAAAATAAAAAATAAAAAGGGATGAGGATGGGGCTCAGATGAGGATGGGGCTCAGTGGTAAAGTGCCTCTGGGTTCAATCCCTGGCACCAAAAACAGAAAAAGGAAAAAAAAAAATGCTCCAATAAAGTGGATAGGAACTTTGGGAACATATGCAAGGATTTTTATTGCAACATTACTTTAATAGCAAAGAATATTGGGCAGTTGTCCTTGAAGAGGAGAATGTTTCAGCTCTCTGTGGCCCTTTGCCAGTAGCTGATGCTGATGCCCCCTGTCCCAGGAGCTGCCTTTCTCCTCTTGGAGGCTCTGGTGACTGGAACAGCAGGCAGCAGGCTGGAAATGCCAGAGGATTGATAACCCTCCATAGTACCCCTAGTCCAATGCCTGACCAGAGTTGGTGTATAGATGCCCCAGCTCCCTCCTCCCAGGTGGGATGACTACACTGCCTCCAGGACTCCCAGCAAGACTGAACTCCAGTTGCCCACAATGGAAACTTGCTCCTTATGGCTTCCTTCTTTGACTTCCTTCCCTTCTATCTCATTCTCCCACTTCCAGACCAGTGTCTTCTGCGACTCCTAAACTGCTGTCATTTCAATCTGTGTCCAGGGTCTGTGACTGAGGATACCCAGATTAGGACCAGTGGATGATACCGAGGGTTGGTAAAGAAAGATATGGGGAAATGGTGGGAGAGAGCAGGACAGTGGCCATTCTGCAAGTTCCTGTCACTCATGGCAAAACAGATCTTTGCAAAATTCTCACCAGCGTCCATCAGGGGATGTGTATGAGAATGTCCCCTGTGGCACCGTTTGCAGTAGTTGGAAATTGTGGGCAACCTGGGTGTCCGTGACCTAGAGAATGAAGAAATAAAATGTGGAGTATGTGAACAATGACTCCACACTTGTGATGGAATAAAGAAGTATGAAATTGAATAAGTACCATTCAATAAATTAAATACACATTCAAAATATTGCCTATTTTTTAAAAGGGCATATATATACATATATGTATATATGGCATATATGTATATATATGTATGTATATATATATATATTCAAGCTCATTTACTGAACACATAAAAGATCTTTCTTTCTTTCTTTCTTTCTTTCTTTCTTTTTTTTTTTTTTTTTTTTTTTTTGGTACCGGGGATTGAACTCAGGGGCACCTGACCACTGAGCCACATCCCCAGCCCTTTTTTGTATTTTATTAGTGACAGGGTCTCACTGAGTTGCTAAGTGCCTCGCCATTGCTGAGGCTGGCTTTGAACTCTTGATCCTCCTGCCTCAGCCTCCACATAAAAGGTCTTTCTTATTCATGGTTCTGCCCCCTCAGGGGACATTTGGCATGTATGGAGACATCTTTGGTTGTCACAAATGGGGAAAGAGGATGCTACTGGCTTCTAGTGAGTACAGCCCAGGAAAGTGATTAAACATCCTACTATGCCCAGGACGGTCCACAATAATGAATTATGCAGTCAAATGTCAAGAGTGCTGAGTTTGAGAAGGCCTGTTGACCCCAGCCTCCTGAGCAGAACCCAGCACGGTCTTACTGAATGGATGCATGTCTAAATGAATCAATGAGAGATGACGGTGGCCTGGACTGGCCAATAGCAGTGGGAACACAGAGTCTCAGGAGGGTTCCTGTATATTTTGGAGGTGTGTTCCACAGGCGACAGTCCCTGTCTTTTCCGGGAGCTGGGCACATCCAATCCATCTGGGGCTTCAGCCACCTGCAGTCGAGACCTCTCTCCCCCCTCAATTTGGGAAGTCCTTGAATTGTCCGGAATCCTGCCAGGGAGGATCCCAGGAGGTTCCTGTGGGTAAGGGACTTTGCATGGCGTTGGGTCGGTGGAGGGGAGGCTGCTAACCACAGAGTGGGGGAGGGGCCCAGGTGAGAAGGGAGGGATTAGAATGTGGGGGAAACAGATCAGAAAACTTGGGAGTGGGGCAGTTAGAATCCTATAAGAGTGATGAGAGTGGGTTGGGATCTTTCCGGGGGCGGGGGGGGGCAGGGTTAGAATATTTGAAGAGAGGCTATAGAATCCTTTGATAGGTGGAGGTCAGAATCCCTAAGGGCCAGGTTGGGATTTTGGGGGTGGTGAGGATTAGAATCCTGGAGATTAAAACTCTTGGGGAGGAAGGAATTGGAGAATCAGCCAGGAGCAATATTAGAATTCCCAAGGTTAGTAAACCGGGTATGGTGGGGCCCGCCTGTAATCCCAGCAGCTCAGGAGGCTGAGGCAGGAGGATGGTGAGTTCAAAGCCAATCTCAGAAATTTAGCGAGGCAACTAAGCAATTTATGGAGATTCTGTCTCAGAAAATAATAATAATAATAAAAAGTCTGGAGATGTGGTTTAAGCACCCCTAGGCTCAATCCCCATGCCCTTCCCCCAAGATCCTCAAGGTTAGGGTTACAACTCTTGAGAACAGGATTAGTTTAGGGGGGAGGGTTGTTTGGTTGGTGTTTTGTTTTGTTTTTTAGACTGGGGATTGAACCAGTCTAACCCAGTTGTTGCTACACCCATAGTCCTTTTATTTGTTGTTGTTGTTGTTGTTGTTGTTTTTAGACAATGTCTTGCTAAGTTACCCAGACTGGCCTCAAATTTGAGATCCTCCCGCCTCAGCCTCCCCAGTGGTAGTGATTATGGGTGTGTACCACCGCGCTGGAATTGGTTAGAATCCTTTGAAGAGAGGGGTTAGGATTCTTGGTTGGCTGGATTGATTCTTGGTTGACTCTTTGGGGAATGGGGCGGGTTAAAAATCCTTCAAATGTAGATGTGAAAGAAAAAAAAAAAATCCTTTGGGGGCAGGACTAGGATCTTGGGAGGAGGAGACCAGGTTCCGGGGTTCGTGGACCAGCGGGTGGGGTTAGAATTATTTGGACACGGCGATGGAAATATATAAGAGGAGAAACTGGGAAGAGGAGGGTGGGAAATAAGATTCGGGTCTGTGGCGGTTAAGATTCCCAGGGAGGACTGCGACTGTGGCTCAGCGGTAGCGCACTTGCCTGGCATGTGTGAGGCACCAGGTTCGATTCTCAGCACCACGAATAAATAAATAAAATGAAGGTCTATCAACAACTTTAAAAAAATTAAAAGAAGAAGGAAAAAAGAAGAGAAAGAAGAAGAAGAAGAAGAAGAAGAAGAAGAAGAAGAAGAAGAAAGATAGATCTCCAGGGACCAGGTTACCAGGTTAATGTCCTTGGGGGCAGTTAGAAGTCTCCGCTGGGTGGTGTTTTAAAACAAAAAAAAAAAAATCACTGGAGGTGAGGTTAGGATACCGGGAGCAGGAGACAGGTTAGGCACTTGGGGAACTGGTCCTGATCCCAGGGGTGGGGTTAGAATCTTAGAGGGTGTGTTAGGACACTTTGGGGGCGGGGTTTGCATCGCTCAGGGCGCGGCTAAGGCTCCCAGATGGCCTGTGGGCGCCACCGGGTTCTTGGTTCCAGCCCGGGTGCACAGGCCCGGTTTAGAGGCGAGTGGGCGGGGACGGGGACAGTTCAGCGCTGGGAGAGCCCGAGAGGACCCGCGAGGCGGAAGCCCTCCGGAGTGGTCCCAGCCTCCTGATCTCGACAGTCAGCCCATCTTCTTCTGGGCTCGGGTGCCCGGGGCCCCGGGAGCTGCCGAGCTGGGGGGGCGCTCCAGCTGCGAGGATCCGGGCTGCCCGCGAGACGAAGAGCGGGCGCCCAGGTGAGTGCTGCGGCCCGGGCTGGGGGCCACTCGGACCGTGAGCTCCGCAGGGTCTTGGCTTGGCGCGGGGAGCCTGGGGCCGCGGGCAGGGCTCCCGATGGGTGTAGCTGGGGGCAGCGAGGGGAGAAGGGAACGTCGGGGGAGCAGCAGAGAGGTCTTGTGAGGAGGGGTCACCGGCCAGTGTCGGGTGACCAGGTGAGGGTGAAAACCGCCGCCGCCTTCAGAGAAACGGGAAGTTTGGACTGTGGAGTGACATTTTGCTGGAGCTGCCACTTCTCTGGACCGTCCAGGTTCCCCTTCTGCAAAAGAAAAAGAAAAAGAGAAGCCCCGAGGGGAAGGCCCTGACGGTTCCCAGTGGGGGTGGGTTACGCTGGGTTGGCACCCAGCGTGGGGACAGGGGCAGCTGGGCGGAGGCGGGGCGTGCGAGACACACCCAGGCGGGGCCGCAGCTGGTTCTCTCAGCTCATTCCTCCTCCTCACCCCGCACCGGTGCCACCACCGGCCGACCCCCTGCAGGCCTCTAGGTCAAGGCCCACGACCTGCCTCCTCCATCCACTCTGTGAGACCTTGGGCAAGTCACTCTCCTCCCTCTCCGAATTCCGATGTCCTCGCCTGTAAAACGGGCTGTTTTGTCTTCCTTTCAAGGCAGCCGTGGGCTCGAGTACTTGCAAGGTGATATATGTGAGACAGTCCAGCGCAGTGGGCAGGGGAGGGGACTCCGGGGCACCTTGTCTATTGGACCCTGGGCAGGGTGTTCGCACTTGCCGTGCCTCGGTTTCCACGATCCTATGATGGGGATGGTGATAATAATACAAGCCTGAGTATCTCTTATCTGAAATCCAGAAGTGTTTTGGATATCAGATATTTCGTTTTTGAATATTTGCAAGAACGGGATGAGATACCTTGGGGGAGGAGACCCCAGTCTAAAAGTGAAATTCAGGTATGTTTCATAGCCTGAAAATATTGGTACAATATTTTTAGTGCACCCAGGTTTTGACTGTGACCAGGTCACATGAGGCCAGTTGTGGAATTCTCCATTTATGGTGTCAGGTCAGTGCTCAAAAAGTTTCAGATTTTGGACTGGGAATGCTCCTTCCTGAGGCCACTGTGAAGATTAAGTACAGAAGGAAAGCTCTCAGAGCACAGTGTTTGGTACACGTTGGCTGTTGTCACGTGTATCCTTGCACGGGGCTAGCCCAGGGGTTCTCAAACCTGAGCCCTCATTCATCATAATGCTGGGCTGGGGCTGGGGCTCAGTGGTCAGCGCTTGCCTAGCACTTGTGAGGCACTGGATTCAGTTCTCAGCACCAAATATAAATGAGTAAATAAAAGAATGGTCCATTGACAACTAAAAACATAAAAGAAAAGAAAAGAAAAGAAAAAACCCTCAATGCCAGCCCTAACACCAGAGATTCTGATTTCGGAGATGTAGTATGGGACCCTGAGTGTTCTCATTTGCAGGGGATACTGATGCTGCCCAGGCACCCCACTTCAAGAACCACTTGGCTGGCACAGAAGGACCACAGTAGAGATGTTACCTTATTTCACGATATTTTTTTTTCTTCCTTCTCCTTTTTTTGGGGGGTGGGTGGGTGAGAGGGCTGCGGGGACATGGTGTTAAAACACAGAAAAGCAAAGGGGAGTGATACATTAAATATCCCAGGAAACCATCACCCAGAATTAACACATCAACATTTTGTCCTGTATGTTTCAGATTTTAAAAAAATAATATTACTAAACATATAATTTAAGCCTCCCACCTTGTATCCCTCAGTCCTGTTTCCTTCTGCCGGAGGCAACCAGTGTTGCGGATGACAGTCCTTCTGGCTCATGCTTTATGATTTATTGCACCTGTAGGTAGCAGAACAATGCATAGAATTGTTTTCTGTGTTTTAGAGACCTACAGCAGTACCCCCTAATCCACAAGGGCTGCATTCCAAGACCCTCAGTAGATGCCTGGAACAGTGGATAATAACTGAACCCTACAGGTTCATTAATTTATGACTTCTCTTGGGCATGTCTGAATTGCCAGCATCTGTATTCTGGTGGTGCTTTTGGGCCATTAAGTAAAATAAGATTTACTTGCCAGGTATCCTGGTGTGTGATTATAATCCCAGTGACACAGGAGGCTGAGGCAGGAGGTTCACAAGTTCTAGGCCAGTCTCAGTAACTTAGACCCTCAGCAACTTAGCAAGACACTGTCTCAAAATTTAAAATTTTTTAGAAAGGGGGCTGGGGATGTAGTTCAGTGGTAAAGTGTCCCTGGGCTTAATCTCCAGTACAAAAAAAAAAAAAATTACTTCAACACAAGTACTGTGGCACTGTCACAGTTGATCTGACAATAATCAAGACTAAAGGAGCCAGGCTCAAGGTACACACCTATAATCCCGTTGGCTCAGGAGGCTGAGGCAGGAGGATTGCAGGTTTGAAGCCACCCTCAGCAATTTAGCAAAACTGTAGGCAACTTAGTGAGACCCCTTCTCAAAATAAAAAGTAAAATGGGGTAAGGATGTGGCTCAGTGGTAAAGCACTCTGGGTTCAATCCCTGGTAACTGGAAAAAAAAAAAAAAAAGACTAAATGACTAATGGGTGGGTAATATATACAGCATGAACACATTGGACAAAGGAAATGAATCATTCACTGTCCTTCATGGATAGGGGTGGATAGTGTAGATTTCATTATGCTACTCAAAAGTGAGCACCATTTAAAAGTTAAGAATTGTTTATTTCTAGCCAGGTGTGGTGCCACATGCTTGTAATCCCAGCAGCTCGGGAGGCTGAGATACGAGGATCATGAGTTCAAAGCTAGCCTCAGCAAAAGCTAGGTGCTAAGCAACTCAATTTTCATCCCATTTATGTGACAGTGAGACCTTGTCTCTAAATAAAATAAGGCTGGGGGTATGGCTCAGTGGTTGAGTGCCCTGAGTTCAATAGCTGGTAAAAAAAAAAAAAAAAAAAAAAAAAAGTTGTTCATTTCTAGAATTTTTCCATTTAATATTTTCAGATTGTTGTTGATACAGGTAACTGAAACTATATAAAACTAAATTGTGGGTAAGGGGGAACTATAAACAGTGAGAGTCTGCAATTACCTAATTACCCCCCCCCCTTTATTTGTCATTAAATTGTCAGGATCTATGCAGGATGGGAAATAGAGGTCTAATTCGTTTCTTCTAACTGCTGTGGAGCAGTCATCCCAGCAGATGACCAGCCTACATTTGTTTTCTCCTTCCCCTGTGGATGGACATTCGGGTGGTCCCAGATGCTCACTAAAACAAACAACATCCCCGGGATCTTTTTCCATTGGATGGCCTTGGGCACATGTGCAGGTGTTTCTTGAGAAAAACACTGACACCTGGATGGCTCTCAGAAGGGGGCACTGTCACCATACCCTTTGTGTGAGAGGGCATGCTTAGCCCTGGATGGGCCACCCGGGGAGTCTGGTGCAAAGAGAGAAGAACCCAGCTGTGCTGACCTCATCTCTCTAGACCCAAGGCCAGTCTCCAAGTCCACGTGACTTCTGCTACAGCAGTTCCATTCACCTGATTTCCTGTACGTGGTGTTTAGCAGGTACTCAAAAAGTGAAGCCGGGCGTGGTGGCGCACGGCTGTCATCTTAGCATTTGGGAGGCTGAGGCAGGAGGATCGCGAGTTCAAAGCCAGCCTCAGCAATGGCGAGGTGCTTAGCAACTCAGTGAGACCCTGTCTCTAATAAAATACAAAAAAGGTCCGGGGATGTGACCCAGTGGTCGAGTGCCCCTGAGTTCAATCCCCGGTACAAAAAAAAAGTGAAAGTAAGAATCTTTTCATTACACACATTTTAGTATATTTTTATATATTCTTCTGTGCACCTTTTTAAAAAAATATTTATTTATTTGCTTTAGTTGTACATAATGCGTTTATTTTTACGTGGTGTTGAGGATAGAACCCAGGCCACGCATGTGCTAGATGAGTGCTCTACAGCTGAGCCACAACCCCAGCCCTTCTGTGCACCTCTTTTTTTTTTTTTAAATATTTATTTATTTGCTTTACTTGTACACAATGCATTTATTTACTTTTACGTGGTGGTGAGGATCGAACCCGGGCCACTCACGTACTAGGCAAGCGCTCTACCGCTGAGCCACAACCCCAGCCCTGTGCACCTTTTATTTAACATAATTGGCACAGTGTTGCATATACAATTTTCATCCCACTTATGTGCTTAGCATTACATTGTAAGTATTTCCCCACGTCATTAAAATGTCCTTGAATTTTTCATAGCCGCATGCTATTCTGTTCGATGCAGCATAATTTGTTTCTAGACAAGTGCTCTTACATAGTTTGCAATTTAAAATTTTTTAAATCAAGGTGATGTGCACATAGCTTCATAAAATCAACTTTATTTATTTATTTATTTATTTATTTATTTTGGTACTGGGGATTGAACTCAGGAGCACTCAACCACTGGGCCACATCCCCAGCCCTTTTTAAATTTCATCTAAAGACAGGGTCTCACTTAGTTGCTTAGTACCTTGCTTTTGCTGAGGCTGGCTTTGAACTCCGGATCCTTGTATTTCAGCCTCCCAAGTCGCTAGGATTACAGGAGTGCACCACCTCCCCTGGCAAAATTAACCATTTTGAAGTAAACAATTGAGTGGCATCTAGGACATTCACACTGCTGTGCATCCACCACCTCCAGGCAGTTCCAAAACATCTTCATCACCCCAAAGGTGGTTGCTTGTTAAGTATCTATCCATCAAGTGACTTTTCCCATTCCTTGGCCCACCATTCCCTGGCAACCACCAATCTGCATTTTGTCTCTGGATTAAACTATTCTAGGTGTTTCATATAAATGTAATCATACAATATGTGGCCTTTTGCGTCTGGCTTCTTTTTTTTTTTTTTTTTGGCACTGGGGATTGAACCCAGAAGCACTTAACCACTGGACCACATCACCAGCCCTTTTTTTTTTTTTTTTTTTGTGTGTGTGTGTGTGTGTGTGTGTGTGGTACCGGGGATTGAACTCAGGGGCACTCGACCACTGGGCCACATCCCCAGCCCTTTTTTGTATTTTATTTAGAGACAGGGTCTCACTGAGTTGCTAAGTGCCTCGCCATTGCTGAGGCTGGCTTTGAACTCGCCATCCTCCTGTCTCAGCCTCCCAAAGTGCTGGGATTACGGGCGTGCGCCACCGCGCCCGGCTCCTTTTTATTTTTCATTTGAGACAGGGTCTTGCTAAGTTGCTGAGGGCCTTGCTAAATTGCTGAGGTTGGCCTCCAACTTGCGATCCTCCTGCCTCAGCCTCCCATGTCACTGGGGTTACAGGCATGCACCAGGCTGCTTTGACTTAGGATCATGTTTTCAAGGTTCACCTACATGCTGAGTGTTGGTACTTCCTTCCACTTGTGGGTGACCCGTTGTATGGATAGACTACAGTCTGCTTCTCCGGGTGTCTGCACATGAGGTTTCAGTTGTTTCCACCTTTGGGCTACGGTGCCGTGGTGGACCTGCGTTGGCTTGAGTACCTCTTTTCAGTTCCTTGGGTTTATACCTGGGGTGGAAATGCTAGGTCATGTAATCATTCTATGTTTAACTTTCTGAGGAATTGCCAGACTGTTCTCCACCACCTTATGTTCCTACCAGCAATGCATAAGGGCTCTAGCTTCCCCCATATTCTCACTATAATATAATTATTATGATTTTCATTGCATCCTAGTGGGTGTGGAATGCATACATTTTTTCCCCCTGTGCTGTGGATTGAACCCATGGCCTCACACATGCTGGGCAGATGCTCCACTACTGAGCCCCCAAAGCATGAATCTTACTCCATCCTCAGCAGGCTGCTTTCCGGGAGCCTCTGCCCCAGGGGGTGAGGAGAAGGGAGTTGGCCCTGGGGGACTGGCCAGGACATGGCCTGCTAACTCCCCTAGCCATTCGGGTTTTCAAACCTGGCTCTCCAAATAAAAGATAAGTCTTCCCTTATCTTATAGAAAAGGAATGTGAAGCCTAGAGAGGGTAAGTAACTTTCCCAAAGTCACACAGCAAGTTAGTGATACAATCTCTCTCAGCCTCCATCTTCCTAAAAAATCCCCACAGCATTTTGGTCCCCAACCCATTTCTCCAAGCCAGGGAGTAGAGTTGGTAATGACGTAGAAGAAACCCTTGCTCAAGTACAAAATGTGCCTTTGTCCTTGGCCAGTAGCTGGGGCCACATATGCTGCACCCCTGCTTGGCACTGCGTCCTCTGGATGGCACTGCTTGGGACTTGCTCCCCTGAAGTCACCTGCCTGCACTCCCGGCATCCCCCTTGAGTCCTCGGACCCAGGAGATATAGATGCAACCAGGAGCATAGAGTCTCCCCGTCATCTTCATTTTCTCCCCGGAGAAATGAAGGACAGTAGACAGAGCACAGCAGACGGGCCTGAACTTGAGCGCCCACTCCCGTCTCAGACAAGCTGTGGTGCAGTGGGCAGATCTCTTCACTCTCTTTGAGTCTCAGTTTCCTGATCTGGAACATGGGAATAAGATGGATTGTTTAATACCATTTAGTACAGTTGTTTAATACAATTCCCTTTATGCTAACACATCCACAAAACAACAATGACACTTCATAATTAAATATGGGGATATGTGTCTTAATTTGAGTTTCCCCAAAAGCAGACCCCAGATAAGTTTTCAAATTCAAATAGTTTATCTGGGAACCAATTCCAGAAACTGTGGTAAGAGAGTGGGAAAGAGAAGGTAGAGAGAAAGGCGAGTTATCAGGCCAGTCACCCTGTGGCCTCCGGGAGCCAGAGCAGAGCACGCTCGAGGTGAGGGAAATGGGACATTTGTCCACCTGCACCTGTCGGCCATCGGTCAAAAGCTGCTCCCCGGGGAGGACCATTCTCTAGCACTTCTAGTTTGCCAAGTCTGTGGGCAGAGCAAGTACCCATAGCTGCAGAGAACCTCTCGGGCAGAGAGACATAGGTGCTGGCAATTGGAGGCCAGCCAGAATGTTCCACGGTGGTGCTGGGCTGAGGGACGGAGCATCAACAGCACCCGCTTCCATATACATGTATGTAAACGCAGAGGCCAGACGTTGGCAGAGGCCGTGTGGGGAAGGGGCGGAGAGGTGGTCATGGAGGATGCATAGAAGGAGCGAACCCCTTGGATGGGTACCTTAGGTTTATCTGTGATGTTTAAAAGTTTAACAAAAAGAATGAGCATTCATACAATTTATCAGGTGATGAAAGGGGTTTTTTTTTTTTTTTTTTTTTTTTTGTACCTGGGATTGAACTCAGGGGCACTCGACCACTGAGCCACATCCCCAGTCCTATTTTGGATTTTATTTAGAGACAGGGTCTCACTGAGTTACTTAGCACTTAGCTTTTGCTGAGGCTGGCTTTGAAGCCGAGATCCTCCTGCTTCAGCCTCCCGAGCTGCTGGGATGACAGGCGTGTGCTACCATGCCCAGCTTGAAAGTTCATTTTTGAATCAAAAATTACACACTCCAAAATATAAAAGAAACTGGGCCTGGAACATTCAACTTAAAAAGAAAAATGGAGAAAGCAATAGAACTCGTGTTACTGTGGCTGGGAGGTCTCCATTGGTGGGGGTCAGGGGGTGAGCGGCTGAACTTGGAGTAGCATGGCAGATTAGAGTGAAAAGTTGCCCCTGGGGCCAGCAGGCCACTGTGTCCTGATGGGGACACTCCACTGCAGGCCAGGGGAGGATTTGTACTTCTCCAGACAGGAAGGAGCAAACCCAGATAACCCTTCCCGGTTTAAGCCACGCTCACAATTTTTAAGTAGATGGGAAATCTGGGGCATCCAGGAAGCTAACAGCAACTTCATTCAGTTATTCAACAGGAGCCTCAATGAGCACATACTGTGTCCCAGTTCTATGTGCTGGGGAGCAGCAGCGAAGAGAACAGAGTCCTTGTCCTGCCTTCTTTCTAGTGGGAGACGCGGTGGGCTATTGGGCGGGTCGGTCCAAGTCTGTGGAGAAGCTGACTCCCACACGATTAAGTGTGCCGGCAATTTGTTAGCAGAGACGCCTGTGAGAGAACATGGGGAGAGACCAGGAGGGACTGGAGGATCTCTGAGATGGCCAGGCGGGTGTGACCCCTAATAATGAAGGAGGAAAGAAGGGCGGGGAGGCGGAGCGCTGAGCCCACTGTGTGGTTCTAAGGAAAGAGGTCTCCCAGGCCTCCATCTCCCCGCCACCCTCTGGCATTGGCTGGGAGCAGCCCATGGGACGGGTGACGGCTTCACAGCTCAGCAGTGGGGCTGTTGAAGCACTGTGCCCTCTGCAGCCAGAGACCCAAGACGCGCACCCTCGGGTTGCCTGGGCATTGGTGGTCACAGCCGTGAAGAATGTAGCTGGGAGCAGGCTGGGACCTATGGCTTGGGGGGCAAGGGTTTGCATTTTAGCCATTGCATGAGGGAGGGCCTCTCCGAGAAGCCAAGATCTTTGAAGAGACCTGGATGAAGTGAAGGAGGTTTTCTGGGTGAAGAATGTTCCAGAAAGCAGCGGGTGCCATGGCCCCGAGGGGGAGGCGTGCTTGGTGAGGTGAAGAACAGCAAGGAGGGTGGCGTGGACATGGAGTGGAGTGATGGAGGGGCCCTGGCACCTAGCAGGAGGCAGGTCTGCGAAGTCGAGGGAGGCCCAGACCCCGGAGGTCTCACCCACCTGGGGGAGGCTGGGGCGGGAGGCCCGAGAGGTCTGGAGCAGAAGAGGCAGGCGGCCTACTGATGTTTCAAGAGGCTGGCTTTGTAAGAATGAGTTTAAAGCCAGCTCTGACTTCAAATCTCATCCTCTATTTCCCAGACTGCCCTCGCCCTTGCCTACCTTAGACATAAACTCATTCCAAGGAGGCTCACGGTTGCCCTGGGATTCTGGGCTTGACCAAGCGACCCAAGGCCAAGGGCACTGTCAACCATGCTAGGAATTCAGGTCGGTGGAACACAAGCATCTCGGAAGCCAACCCTCTGGCCCGACCGAGGGAATGACCGCGGGCCCGAATCCTTCTGTGTGTTGCTCTGTCCCTTGCCTTGGTGTGACCCAGAGCCCAACCCCAGCCCTGTCTAGAGTGGCTGCTCCACCCACGGGATGAAGACAGTGACCTCCCAAGTCCCTTCCCATCTGCAAAATCAAGATCTGGAGCTCTCTCAGAGAGGGGCACAGATGACAGGCCAGGGGTGGCCCCCAAGTGTCCATTAGGGACAATAGTCACTTGGGGACAGGATGGCTCATTTGGGAGACAGGGAATCCTAGAAAAAGGAGCCACAGGGCACTGCACCCCAGAAGCTGCTCAAGGAATTGGTCCCTGTTTGGGGAAGACGCCCTCCCTGCCCCCCCGTGACTGTGCTGTTCCGAGAAGAGAAAGTTCCTCTAACTGGACGTTCTTGAGCCAGGGCCCATCTGTCGCCTGCCTGAGCTCTCTGTGTGGGTTCCTCATTCCCCTCTTCCCTCCTCGCCTGCTGCCTCTGGGGCTGACCCCAGTGAATGGCGCGTGGCCAGAGAGTGGAGGGCCAGTTCCACCTGTCGCTGACCAGTGGGAAGGCCCTCTGGCTCAGGGCCTTCCCTTTTCCCGTCTGAGATATGGGTTCATGATTCTGGCCTTCTGACTTCAGTCACGTGTGGCGGATCCTGCGGAGGGTAGAACACAACCATGCACTCCACCAAGGAATACGGAGGGCCTGGCATAGGCCAGGTGCTTTTTTAGGCATGACGTCAGTGCCATCAGTTTAATGGGGTCCCCATTCCACCCATCCTTGCCTACTCCAAGGGTCTAGTATCATCTTAGTTTCTCGTCTATCAAAACCGCTATCACAGAAGTTTTTCCGTCAGTCATTTACACCTGAGTATGAATTGCAATTCCTTGTGACAATGTCCTCTTTCCTGGACAGTATGTTTTGGTGTTTAAGGAAACAAAAATCCAACTCAAACTGGCTCAAGCAGTAAAGGGAGGTTATTGGAAAGTCCACGAGGTATCAGCTTCACGCGGAGCTGGGTCCAAGCTTGGGAATCTGCACTTATTTATTTTGGGACTCTGTTTAGCTGCCACACGCCTGTTTTCTAGCCAAAGGCCACAGGCTGACTCTTCTTGACCAGGATTGAGTCATGTGCCCGTTTCTGCTTCACTTGCATCAACTCTGACTGGCCAGAATTGGTCATGGCCTATAGCAGACCATGCCTACCCCACCCTGCGCATTGAGACTGGGAGAGAAGAAGGGGGAGCCGAAGCCATGTAGGAGAACTCCCTGTCCAGCTTCTCAGGTCACATTTGGAGAAATTGAGGCCCAGAGAAAAACTGAGACTTGTCTAGGGTCACTCAGTGAGTTTTTTTTTTTTTTTTTTTTTTTTTTTTGTACCGGGGATTGAACTCAGGGGCACTCGACCACTGGGCCACATCCCCAGCCCTTTTTTGTATTTTATTAGAGACAGGGTCTCACTGAGTTACTAAGTGCCTCGTCATTGCTGAGGCTGGCTTTGAACTCGCGATCCTCCTGCCTCAGCCTCCACTCAGTGAGCTTTTGACCGAGAAGGAACATCTCCAGGGCTTCACACCCCCAGCCTTTGCAGACCTCTGCTGTGCACAGACACTCCCAGAAAACCATCCCTGGCCCACTCCGGGGGTGCTCAGGCAGTCCCTTTCCTTCCCTCCCCGGGCTCAGCTCCAAGAGTGCGGGAGAGGCCTCCGCAGCCAGCATGGCGACCGTGGGAAGCAGCCGGGGCAAGCGGCCCACTCTCCCCATTTCCCTCCCACGCAGCAGCAGCGCCTGCAGAAGCTGAGGGGACAGGAGCAGGTTTCGGGTTCCAGGGTGGCCAGTGGCCTGAGGAAGTAAGCGTCTGAGCCAGGCGTCCATGGTTCTGGGCTAGCATGGGGTCAGGGAGCTACTTCTGCTCTGAGAGCCTGGGTAGGAACCACATTGGTAAAGAAACGTGTGCACGTGGAGGTTTCAAAAGCTTTCTCAGAACCCTGGTCGCACAGAACCTCAGGCCAAGCCCGAGAAACAAATGCCTCCTTTCTTCTTAAAAATGAGGCTCAGGGAGAGAAGTGACGGGACCAAGGTCTCTCAGTCACTTGGCGGCAGAACCATAATCCACACCTGGTTCAGCCTCCATTCCACTATCTTGATGGGTCTCAAATTTTAGCATGCATAAGAATTTCCTGCAGAACTGTTGGAAATACATCTTCCAGGCCTTCACTCCTGGTTCATTTAATCTAGCATGTAACCCAGGAATAGGCAAGAATCAGTGAAGACTATTTGAGTGCATGTGACAGAAACCCAACTCAAATCGGTTTAGGCAAAAATGAGAATTTAATTTGCTCATGAATAAGAAAAATCCTGGGGTTTATAAGCTTCAGGTATAGCTGTATGCAGGTGCTCACACTTACCATCAGGAATCACTGTCACCATCCCTCAGCTCTGTTGTCCTCTGTAGTTGGATCACTCTAAAGCAACTTCTTGCTTCATGATGTCAGAATGATTCCCAAGGCCCCAAGTTCCCACGTCATGATTTACAGAGACTGCCTTTTTCCTAATTTTTCCAGCAAAATGCCAGGAAAGACTCTGAATGTCTCAGTAAGGATCACAGATTTGTCTCTAGCTAGATCAATTACTAAGGCCAGGGGACATAGGAGTCTCTGATTATCCTAAATGCAAGAGTGGGGTTAGTCCTGCCACACCTCATATAGTGAGAAGGAGAGGGTTGTTTCCCAAAAGGAAAATCCAGGCACTATTAGAAGAGGGATGAATGCCAATTACACCTGTAATCCCAGCGGCTCAGGAAGCTGAGGCAGGAGGACCACAGGTTTAGAGCCAGCCTCAGCAACTTAGTGAGGCCCTAAGCAACTCAGAGAGATCCTATCTCTAAATATAAAAAGGGCTGGGGGTGTGGCTCAGTGGTTGAGTGCCCCTGGGATTAATCCCCAGTGTGGATGATGAGGACGCAGAACAAAAGATGCTCACTGGGCCATCGTTCCCAACCAGACTGTGCACGTAGGTCACCCGGGGACTGAGGGGGCACCCTCTGTTTGGAAGGTGGGGTCTGAGGCTGTACGTTTCTAACAGCTCCCTCAGGAGGTGGACACTGCTGGTTTCACACCAGCCACACCCCGGGTGCCAGGGACTTTGTTGCATTTCTAAGCTCACTTCAAGCCCCTGTGTCACAGGGCACCCTGCCAGAGGTCTTGGGCTATGTAAACCTCTTCCGTCATCCTCTCCCCACCCCGCCCCACTCCATGGTTCCCAGACCCCCTGAACATCAATGACATATGTTGGGGAAACCCTCGTCAGCATACTGTAGACTCTGCTGCCAAGTCACAGGAGGAGAGAGTGTCCGTCCGCCCGTCAATGACCTTTGTGTGAGGGTGACATGATAAATGTTCTTTTGAATTTAGTGCTCAAAAAATATTTGTTCTGCTAAGTTACTGTGCTTCTGGGATCTTAAGGTGATGATGTACAGGTTTCCATTTTTCTCTTGGCTATTAGGGAGCTCTGAGATAAGTGTAGGATTCCAGTTCAATGATTGTTGCTTTGAGTCTTTTTATTTTTATTATTTTTATTTTTATACCAGGGATTGAACTCAGGGGCACTTGACCACTGAGCCACATCCCCAGCCCTGTTTTGTATTTTATTTAGAGACAGGATCTCACTGAGTTGCTTAGCACCTTGCTTTTGGTGAGGCTGGCTTTGAACTCGTGATCCTCCTGCCTCAGCCTCCAGAGCCGCTGGGATTACAGGCGTGCGCCACCACTACCAAGCTTCCTTTGAGTCTTGAAGTGCTCTTTATATCAGTTAATATTTTAAGCTCGGGGACTGGGGTTGTGGCTCAGCGGTAGAGTGCTCGCCTTGCACGTGCGCCCGGGTTCGATCCTCTGCACCACGTAAAAATAAAGGCATTGTGTACAACTAAAACAAATAAATAAAATATTAAAAAAAATATTTTAAACTCTTTCAAATCCCTTTTGGAAGTTGATTTTTCTTTGGAACATTCTTAACTTTTCCCAGATCTTTATCTATTCAAAACCTCTCTGTTCTTCAAAACCCAGCTCTTTATCCTGCTGCTCAATCATTATCATAAACAGATTGCTTTTTCTTTTACATGCTAATATACACATATACATTCAGGTTATCAAAAGGCTTGATATTATATGTTGCAGGTTGCGTTTATCACCTAATAAGTATGTTAACAACTTTTGCCATGTTCATAAGTATATTAGCAGCATGCGTATCTTTGCCGCTCCCGATTATAGTGTCTATTATAGCTTCTCTCTCTCTCTCTCCCTCTCTCTCCCTCCCTCCCTTTCCCTCTCCCATTCTCTCTCTCTCTCTCTCCCCCCCTCCTTTTCAGTGCTGGGGCTTGAATCCAGAGCCTCGTGCATGCTGGGCAAGTGCTTTACCACTGAGCTACATCTCCAGCCCCACCCCCCTTTTTTTAATTGTGGTAAAATACGTAAAATATAAAATTTATCATCTAAACCATTTTAAAGGTACCTTCCGTGGCATTAAGTGCATTCACGACATTGTACAAACATCACCATCATCCACTCCCATAAGTTTTCATCTCATAAAACTGAAACGCTACCTCCCGTTGCCCCATGCCCGGCTCCTGGAGACCACATTCTACTGTCTGTCTCTGCTAGCAGCTTCTTCACACGCAGCTTTGGAATGTAGCTGTATGTCCACTCTTCCCTTCTCAACTCAGTCCCTGGAGCAGAAATCACATCCTGACAGGGGCCTGGGGCTGTGCTCAGTGGTAGAGTGCTTGCCTAGCACGTGTGAGGCATTGGGTTTGATCCTCAGCACTGCATAAAAATAAATAAAGTATGAATAAAAACAGAAAGAAAGAAAGAAATCACGTCCTGACACTTTACTGTCTATTGCAAAGACCATGGTGCTCTGGGCATGTATTGGTTCCCTGTGTGCCAGTGCCAGGCGGGCACTGAGCTAAGCACTCAGGGACCCAGATGGGAGGGAGACCAGCCTTATCTGTGCACCAATGATGGGAATGTCCTGTATCTGCACCGCCTAGGACCTGAGCCAACCATGGTGATAGAGCACCTAAAAAGTAGCGATTCATAACTGAATGTAACACACATTGGGATTTAAAGATTTAGTACAAAACTGGGCCTGTAATCCCTGTGGCTCAGGAGGCTGAGGCAGGAGGATCATGAGCTTGAGGCCAACCTCAGAAACTTAGTGAGACCCTGTCTCAAAAATAAAGAATAAAAAGAGCTGGCTCAGTGGTAGAGTGCCTCTGGGTTCAATCTCTAATTACCTCCACCCCCAAAAAACGACTTAGTGCAAAAAGAAGAGTGTAGCTCAGTGTGATAGGCCTGTAATTACAGTTACTCAGGAGGCTGAGGCAGGAGGATTGGATGAGCCTTGGGGTTCAAGGCCAGCCTGGACAACATAGTGAGACTCCATCTCAAACAACCCACAACAATATAAAATATCTCATTGATAGCCGGGCACGGTGGCGCACGCCTGTAATCCCAGCACTTTGGGAGGCTGAGGCAGGAGGATCGCGAGTTCAAAGCCATCCTCAGCAATGGCGAGGCACTTAGCAACTCAGTGAGACCCTGTCTCTAATAAAATACAAAAAAGGGCTGGGGATGTGGCCCAGTGGACGAGTGCCACTGAGTTCAATCCCCGGTACCACAAAAAAAAAAAAAAAAAAAAAAAAAAATCTCATTGATAATTTTTTTATTTACTTCATGCTAATAAATTTTATGCATTGTGTAAAATAAACACATTTTTAGATGAACGTACTTGTCTGTTTTTACTTTTAAAAATATGGCTGTAGCTCAGTGGTGGAGCACTTGCCTAGCATGTGTGAGGCCCTGGGTTCAACCCCCAATATGGCAAAAAAAAAATAGAGAGAGAGTAAAAATGTAAAAATAGAGCCAGGTACAGTGGTGCACATCTGTAATCCCAGCTTGGGAGACAGAGGCAGGAGGTCCTCAAGGTCAAGGCCAGCCTGGGCCACTTAGCGAGACCCTATTTCAAAATAAAAAGGGCTGGGGATGTATCTCATGGTAGAGCACCCTGGGGTTCAATCCCCCCAAAATTAATACATGAATGAATAAATAAATAAATACATAAATAAATAAATGGCTGTGGAAAACACTGAATTATAAATGTGACTCGCATGACTTTTCTGGGGGATGTGGCTAGGGACATTAGGGACATTTCTTTTTTTTCTTTTCTTTTTTTTTTTTTTTTTTTTTTTTTTTTTTGGTACTGGGGATTGAACTCAGGGGCGCTTGACCACTGGGCCACATCACCAGCCCTTTTTTGTATTTTATTTAGAGACAGGGTCTCACTGAGTTGCTAAGTGCCTCGCCATTGCTGAGGCTGGCTTTGAACTCACGATCCTCCTGTCTCAGCCTCCCAAAGTGCTGGGATTACAGGCGTGTGCCACCGTGCCCGGCTGTCTAGGGACATTTCTGATGCCTACCGCACACTGGGCAGTGGACACGGTTCTCCTGGTTCAGGGGGACGGTCACATTTTACACAGATCTGTCTCCTGGCGTTATATCACTTTCTTACAAAAATCACACTTAGCCGCGCGCGGTGGCGCACGCCTGTAATCCTAGCACTTGGGAGGCTGAGGCAGGAGGATCGCGAGTTCAAAGCCAGCCTCAGCAATGGGGAGGCACTTAGCGACTCAGTGAGACCCTGTCTCTAAAGAAAATACAAAAAAGGGCTGGGGATGTGGCCCAGTGGTCAAGTGCCCCTGAGTTCAATCCCTGGTACCAAAAATAAATAAATAAATAAATAAATAAATAAATAAATAAATAAATAAATAAATAAATCGCGCTTGACCGTGCCCTCCGGGACCTCGCTCCGCCTCTCTGAGCCTCTGGGCCAGAGAAGCTGGGAGCTGTGCGTGCTTCACAGCAAAGCGGTTGTGGCTGGCCAGCAGACGGGTCGGTCGGTCGTGGTGAGCATCTCTCTAGCGCCACTGTGTGTGGGGACTTTCCAGGGTTTTTCAAGTCAGTGCTCACCAGCTCTTGAGACCCGAAACCACCATCCTTCTCAGAGATGGCCTTGGTGTGAATGAAAACAAGCCCTTCATAGAGACCCATCCCTCAGGACCCCGTGGTCATCATGACTATGTAAATCTGTACCCTAAAATGACACTTGTAAAGCTTTCGTTATGTGTGGTTTGAAATCATGATGCTCGCGGAGGAAGATCAGTGGGGGCTCAGAGAGGTGGAGGAGCCGCCCGATGTCACACAGCGGTGCTCTTCCCAGAACACCCTTATGTCGAGCAAAATATATGAAATGTAGTATAATTTTATGCCGTGATAAACCACACAAGAATGCTACTTAAACTCCTAAGACTGCAATACCTATTTGTCACAAATCAAACAGAGAGGTTGGTTTCAGTTTTAAATGCACTCAAGTACATTATAAAATCAGGTCAGGTGATTGATTGTGATAATTTTTCAAATTAATGAGCCAGCATTCCAGGAATCGGAATGTGTTCCTTTTTGATTCACCAAAGGAAGCCCAAACAGCTCATGTCTCTGGGTGATAAACCATTCCAACTTCTTACCAGACAAATCCTGGTAAACAAAGAGGGATCTTTCCTTTTTCTACAGTGATTTTTCTAAGTGTAGGTATTTGGGATTTTTTTTCTTTCTTAAGCTACAAACATGTGGTTTGTTTGTTTGTTTATTTATTTATTATTTATTTATTTATTAGTAAAGGGGATTGAACTCAAGGGCACTTGACCACTGAACCACCTCCCAGCCCTATTTTGTATTTTATTTAGAGACAGGGTCTCACTGAGTTGCTTTGCACCTCGCTTTTGCTGAGGCTGACTTTGAACTCACGGTGCTCCTGTCTCAGCCTCCTGAGCCGCTGGGATTACAGGCCTGTGCCACCATGCCCAGCACGGTGTTTATTTTAACAAGATAGAGACAACGGAGTTCTAGCTGCTTTAGAAGAAATTGCAGTTTTGCAGAGATGGGGAAAGCAGTGCTTCCTCTTGTGGTTCTCTTGGCTTGACTTCTCAGCAGATACATGCACCCATTTTGAGAAAAAAATTTGAAATGTTCTGCCACTGTTACAGTAAGTTTTGAATCAGACCAGGCAAATGTGTTTTCTTTATGCATCTTTAAATGAATACAGCAGCAAAGTCTGTGAGCTCTACTTCTTTTTAAAAAATTTTTATTTGTTCTTTTTAGTTATACATGACACTAGAGTGTATTTTGACATACTGTACATACACAGAGTACAACTTCCCATTCTTGGGGTTGTACATAATGTGGAGTTACCCTGGTCATGTGTTCATATAAGAACATAGGAAGTTATGTCTGATTCATTCCACTGTCTTTCCTATTCCCATCACCCCCTTCCCTTCATTCCCCTTTGTGTAATCCCCTTTGTATAATCCAGTGAACTTCTATCCCCCGCTCACCCACACACACACCTGTGTGTTAGCATCCACATATCAGAGAGAACGTTTGACCTTTGGTTTTTTGGGATTGGTTTATTTCACTTAACATGATAGTCTCCAGCTCCACCCACTTACCGGCAAATGCCATAATTTCATCCTTCTTTAAGGCTGAGTGATATTCCATTGTGTATATGTACCACATTTTCTTTATCCATTCATCTGTTGAAGGGCACCTAGGTTAGTTCCATAGCTTAGCTACTTTGAATTGAGCTGCTATAAACACTGATGTGGCTATGTCATTGTAGTATGCTGATTTTAAGTCCTTTGGGTATATACCAAGGAGTGGGAAAACTGAGTCAAATGATGGTTCCATTCCAAATTTCCTGAGGAATCTGCATACTGCTTTCCAGAGTGGTTGCACCAACTTGCGTTCCCACCAGCAGTGTAACGGTGAACCTTTTCCCCCCACATCCTTGCCAATATTTGTTCTTACTTATATTCTTGATGGTTGCCATTCTAACTGGAGTGAGATGAAATCTCTGTAGTTGTAATTTGCATTTCTCTAATTGCTATTGATGTCGGACATTTTTTATACATTTGTTGACTGATCATATTTCTTCTGTGAAGTGTCTGTTCGGTTCCTTTGCCCATTCATTGATTAAGATGTTTGTTTTTTTTGGTGTTAAGTTTTTTTTTTTTTTTTTTTTTTTTGAGTTCTTTATATATCCTGGAGATTAATGCTGCATCTGAGGTGCAGGTGGCAAAGATTTTCTGTGTGCTCTATTTCTAAAACATCCCCCAAATCCCTCCACTTTGTGCCCCTTGGAAAGCCACCACCTGAGCCAAGCTGCCTGGTGGACTACCACCAACTCCGACAGGGCTCCCTGCCCTGCTCTTCCTTCACCCAGGAACCACTGGGAAGATTTGAAGTGAAAATTGAACCCCAGGGTTGTCCTGCCAGAAACCTGCCATCATTTCCGAACTTCCTTAGAATAAAATCCAAACTCCTCATTGCCACCAAGAAGATGTGGCAGCCTTGTCACGCAGCCTCCTTCCCCCCACCCTGGAGCTGTAGCCACACTGGCCTGCTTTCACAGCCTCCTCCTTCCAAACTCATTCCAGCCTCAGGGTCTTTACACTTGCTATTCCCTGTGCCCGGAACTCCTAAGAGAGGCCTTCCCTGACCACCCTGTCTACAGGGCCCTGCCCAGGTGTTCCCTATGACATGCTCTTTTTTCACCTTCTCATTCCACTAACTAAATATCGTGTTATTTTCGCTGTTTACTTGTTTATTAACTGTATCAGCTCCATAAGGACAGGACTTGCCTGATTTGTTCAAGGCTTGGAAAAGTACTCAGCAAATGTTTATTGAATAAATGAATGAATGACAGAATAAGTCTGAGAGAGAGAGAGAGAGAGAGAGAGAGAGAGAGAGAGAGAGGATGAGGGAGGGAGGGAGGAGGGAGGGAGGGAGTCATAAAGCAATTATAAAATGATACAGGGATACGGTGCCTGATGACTGTTCAGCTAGATCACTGGAGCCACATTATGTGACCTCGTCTTTGTGATTTATTGCACAATAATGATCCAGTTTTTCTTTTGTCCCTCAGCTCTAGACTGCTGTTTCCCCACCCATGTGTATTCCTATCCTTCCGACACCCTGCCAGCAGGTTTTATTATTGTCCCCATTTTGCTGATGAGGAGCTGAGACTGGCTTGGGTGATGGGAGAGTGATTGGGGATGCGGGTGAAGTCAGGTGCCGAGGGTTAGCTCGGGCGTTCTGACCAGGAGCCAGCGGCGCCGGTCCCCCATGCCCGTCCCGCTCCCGGGCGCGGTGACTTATCCTCTGAGTACACGCCACAGCCCACTGGTCCTGGACCAGGACAGGCAGTGTCAGCAGACTCCCCTGGTGGGCTCTGGACAACCTGGGCTCCCTTCTGCCTGCAGGATGGGGTGCATCAAGTCCAAGTTCCTCCGGGACAGAGGCAAGGTCTCCAAGTCTGAGTCCAGCACCAACGCCCACAGCCCTGTATATGTGCCAGATCCCACGACCTCGGCCAAGCTGGTGAGTAGGGGCGGGGCCTGCCCAGGGCCCCAGCAGCATCCCTCTCCCCAAGGCTGCGCAGGGGTGGTTGGGACCAGGTGGCACCACCTAGCCATCGGCGGTGCCCACACTCTCCAGGATACCTCTCCAGACACTTCCCAGGCAAGGAAGTCACTCCCTGTCCTGCAGAGCACCTTGCCACCAGCGTGACTCCAATAACCACAGACACCAGCCTTGGAGGCCGCAAAGCAGCGCTAGGAGCGACACCCCACCAGACCAGTCCCAGTAGCAGCTGCATCTGTGTCGTGCAAGAATACACTAGCAGTTGTAGTCAGCCTGGCAGTGGGCGTGTGACAGCAACCGTAGCAGCAGGAACAACACAAAGGAGTGAATAGGAGGCGTCGGCACGCTAGCAGAGGGGTTTGCTCGCTTTCTGCGAGTCCAGAGCCTCCTAGGACCAGGCCCTGTCGTGAGCGCTATAGGAGAAGTAGCATGCTCAGCCCTCACCACAGGGCTGTCGTAGGTAGCGATTTGTGTTCTGCCCATTTTACAGATGAGGCACAGAGACTAGCCCACTTCCCTAAGGCCTCCCCCAGGGCTGGGGCCAGGATGCAACCTGCCCAGTGCATGGTGGGAGCAAGAGTAACTGGGGCAGAAGCCAATGCTAACGAAGGGGACGGTCACCGTGGTGGTGACAGTCCTGTTGATAGATAGCGATGGTAGCCACAGTCGTGATCGTCGTGAAAACGGTCATTAGAGTCTCAGTGGTGAGAAGACCACCACCGGTGAGGGCAGCGACTGTGCTCGCACCACCGGTGAGGGCAGCGACTGTGCTCGCGGCAGCGGTGACGGGTGTGATGATCTGATTGTTCGTGTTCTTTGAGCACCTGCCACGGCCTGGGCGCCGGGGTAAGCGGCTTCCATATCCTGATTCCTCACTGAAAGCCGGGAGGCAGGAGTTAGGCCACGTCACAGCCAGGGTGACCAAGGCTCAAAGAGGTTAAATGGCTCCAGAAGGGCACGTAGCAGGGAGACCCCACAGCCAGGCCTTCCTAACCCCAGACCTGGCGCTCTCTCTCCGCTCCTGCCCTTCAGTCCGTCCTCATCTGAGGTTGGCTGGGGGCTCGGCAGCAGCTGGAAGCCCACCTAGGTGGGGTGGCCTTCCTGGGGTGGCCTCTCAGGGAGTTCCTCCTCACATTGAAGGGAGGCCTGTTACCCCATAACCCTTACTTCTTTGGGGGGAGGGGTGCCAGAGATTGAACTCAGGGGCACTCGACCACTGGGCCACATCCCCAGCCCTATTCTGTATTTTATTTAGAGACAGGGTCTCAGGAGTTGCTTAGTGCCTTGCTAAGTTGCTGAGGTTGGCTTTGAACTCGTGATCCTCCTGTTTCAGCCTCCCGAGCCGCCATGATTACAGGCATGCACTACCATGCCCGGCTCCCATTACCCTTACTTCTTCTTTTTTTTTTTTTTTAGTTGTAGATGGACACAATATCTTCTTTTTTTTTTTTTTTTTTTTTTTTTTTTTTTTTTTTTTTGGTACTAGGGATTGAACTCAGGGGCACTTGACCACTGGGCCACATCCCCAGCCCTTTTTTGTATTTTATTAGAGACAGGGTCTCGCTGAGTTGCTAAGTGCCTCACCATTGCTGAGGCTGGCTTTGAACTCGCGATCCTCCTGCCTCAGCCTCCCAAGTGCTGGGATTACAGGCATGCACCACTGTGCCTGGCTTCTTTATTTTTATGTATTGATTTTTATACGATGCTGAGGATCGAACCCAGGGCCTCATGTGTGCGAGGCAAGTGCTCTACCACTGAGCTACAACCCCAGGCCAACCTTACTTCTTGATCCCAAACCTCCCCCTTAGCCTTTGCCCCATGACAGCCTATAAAGATTGAAAACAAAGGTCTCACCCCAACCCAGTCATCGCTTCCAAATCCCTTCACAGGACACGAGTGCCTGGCTTCTCCCCATCCTGCAAGTTGCCTCAAACAGGACTAATTCTGGAAAAGGGAGAATAATGGAAGTCGCCTCTGTCTTTGACCTTTGACCTGAGATTTATATGAACTTCTGATACTAGCGACGTCCTAGCGGACTGCAGATCACAAGCCCGAAGGCACTCCCGGGTCTGCTCCTCTTCTAACCTGTGTGGCCCTGGGCCCTTTCTGGGTGAAGCCTTCCAATTCTCAGGTTCTCAGAGGCCCTCTGAGTTGTCACCAGCAAAAGGCAAAGGGCTTCTCCCACCAGTATCCAGTTGTCCTTTCTGAGCATCAGATTTAAAGGCCATATTTGTCAGCTGTTCCTTGTTCCCCTGCCGCAGGGCAGGGCGTGATGTGGAGGTCAGTTAGCGAAGTGTTCCTCAGAGAAAGGGTTTCCAGCTCAAACCAGTTGGAGAAACGCTGGGAGAAACAGGCCTTCCCTGCAGGATGTCTCATGGCCGTTGTGACTCTCCCCCCAAAAGCCACGTCTTCCACAGTGTTCCCTGATTTCTTCAAGTGAAAGTTTAATGACACATGCGACAGACAAATTTACTCTCCTTGAAAATAGAGAATCACAAATTACAGCTAGAGCTACAGCGTCTCCCCCCCTGGCTTGAAGGGCCCCAGCCCCCAGAGGAATCCATGGTTGTCGGTTAGGAGTGGACCCTTGCAAAACTTTTTCCATGAATTTACACTTACACCATCTAGTGTGAGGCCACAGGAAATACTGAGGAGATGGGAGTACGTGGTTTCTGTCCGTGTATTGTACTTATCATTCTGCAGAACTAGCTTTTTTTTTAATCCCATGATGTGTCTCTGAGGTCAAGTTATATCATAATGAGTCTTTTTTTTAATATTTATTTATTTGCTTTAGTTGTACACAATGCAATGCATTTATGTTTACGTGGTGCTGAGGATTGAACCCGGGCCGCCCACGTGCTAGGCGAGCGCTCCACCACTGAGCCACAACCCCAGCCCTCATAATGAGTCTTGACCTTCCTTTTCTAAGAGATGTTTAGAGCACCACCATCTAAGTGGCAGATGCCCTTTGGATGGACACGTAACTTTTTTCACATACATAATGGAGTCTTTTGTTCATGGGAAATATTAGTGGACCTACAATTTCTTCAAACATTGGAAAACACTCATCTGGACCAACTCCCTCATGTATGTGGAGAGGAAGTGTCAATCCAAGTATGTCCAAGGCCAAGGGCAGAGGCCTTAACTCAAAAAAACCTGTATTCTTTGTGTGGACTCTGCCTCTGATGTGCTGTGTGACTTTGGACATGTTCTCTGCCCTCTCTGGGCCTCCTCCCATGATGGATAGGATGGATACCCCCTCTCTTTTCCCCCATGGAGCTGGGGATGGAACCCAGGGCCTCATGTATGCTGTACCCCTGAGCTACACCCCCAGCCCCCCCCCTTTTTTAATATTTGTTTTTAGTCGTAGATGGGCACAATATCTTTATTTATTTATTTTTACGTGGTGCTGAGAATCGAACCCAGGGCCTCACACGTGAGATGCAGGCGCTCTACCACTGAGCCACAGCCCAGCCCCCAGCCCCTTTTATACGCACAGCTTTCATGGGTTCTCCCATATTCTCAGATTCATTTTCCTCTCTCTCTTCTTCCTTCCAGGGACCTAACAACAATGGCAACCCCCCAGGGTTTGTGGAGGGTGAGTATCTGGCAAGCAGGGTCAGTGGATGGTGTACTGTGGAGAGGGTTAGGTCAAGTTCACAGTGGGTGTTTGAGGCAAATATCCCAGAAGGTCAAAAACATCTTTTTTTTTTTTTTTTTTTTTTGGTATCGGGGATTGGACTCAGGGGCACTTGACCACTGGGCCACATCCCCAGCCCTTTTTTGGGATTTTATTAGAGACAGGGTCTCACTGAGTTGCTAAGTGCCTCTCCATTGCTGAGGCTGGCTTTGAACTCGCGATCCTCCTGCCTCAGCCTCCCAAGTGCTGGGATTACAGGCGTGTGCCACCTCGCCCGGCTCAAAAACATCTTTGACCATCCCCTGAATTGCCCTGAGGCTCTGGGCCCAGGCTCCTGCCTTCCTGTCACACTGTCCAGGAACACGAGCACATCACTATGAGCTCTCCACTCTGGAACCGTGAGGCATGGCTCATGCCAGGACCACGGAGCCGCGGGTCCAGGGCCGGGTGCAGTGGCCAGCTGGGGGACACCCGCCAGCCTCGCCTTCCCACGCCTCTCCCTCCCCAGCAGGCTCCGAGGACATCGTTGTCATCGCCCTGTATGATTACGAGGCCATTCACCGCGAAGACCTCAGCTTCCAGAAGGGGGACCAGATGGTGGTCCTGGAGGAGTGAGTCCCCACCCCGTCCCCCACACGCCCACCTCAGCACTGCATTAGACTCCCTGGGGCTTCAGTGGAGAACCTGAGAGGCAGGCTCCCGCCGGGAGGAGATAACCAGGATCCGAACAGAGGAGGAAGGGTGGCTTTCACCCCCACGGAGCCCACAGTAAAGGGGACCTAGCAATGGCACAGCCCCGGCAGAGGGGAACAGGGGGAGATCTCTGAGAGCCTTTGCCAGGGTGGTCAGAGCACCAGGCAGTGCTGGGGCCCGACAGGAGCTGGGCATGCTCAGCCTCACCCCGAGGACCCCTGCAGAGCCTCTGTGAGTCCCCTTGGGCACCGGGCCCTGCCTTGGGCCAGCTACAGGTCCAGCGAGGGGGAGCAGGGCAAAGACCCAGTCCACGGGCTGTGAACTCAGGGACGGGCTTGACCCTTGCGCTCAGGGGGACTGAGTCCACACCGCATCGTGGGGCTCAGGACAGTCATGGCCCTGCCCTACACCCTCTTGGCTTCCTGGGGCTGGGTGCCTCTCTAGGCCAAGTTGGGGTGACCTGAAGGGACTGAAACAAGGTCCCTCTGCTCCCTGACTCCTCCTCTCCCTCTTGTCCCTCAGGGCTGGGGAGTGGTGGAGGGCGCGATCTCTGGCCACCAGGAAAGAGGGCTACATCCCGAGCAACTATGTGGCCCGTGTGAACTCCCTGGAGACGGAGGAGTGAGTATCCCATTTCCTGCCTCCCAGAAGGAAGCGTGATCACCTCAGGCCCTTTGCACACACTGTCTCCCTGCTGGCATGCTCTCCCCAGGGCTCTTCTGGGCTGGCTTCTCACCCTTCAGGTCTCAGGGAGCCCTTTGCTGACCACCCGTCTAAGGTGGGTCTCCTCTGCCACGCTCACTCCTGTGAGCCTGTTTCATCCTGTTTTAACCTCTTGCTAGCAGAAGACTGATCTTGTTTCTATGGTTATTCACATTTGTGCGTCTGCCTTCTGCTCAAGGATAAGCGCTGGCACTTGCGCTCTGGAGTTAAGACTGCTTGGATTTAAGTACCCCCTCTACAACTTCCAAGCTTTGAGACCCCAGACAAGTTGACTGCACTCTCTGTTTTTAGTTTCCTCACCTATAAAATCAGAATAAGAAAGGTGATAATTCCTAGAGCTGTTGGGTAGGTAGGCAGAATTGAATGAATACTAGCTATCTTTCTCCCCAGCTGGTAACAGAGGAAACAGTGGCCCAAAGAGGGAAAACAACTTGTTTAAAGTCACACAGCAGGTTTGTGGCAGAGCCAAGGCCAGGTGACATCTGTCCTGGGGCGTTTTTTTTTTTTTTTTTTTTTTGTACTGGGGATTGAACTCAGGGCGCTTAACCACTGAGCCACATCCCTAGCCCTTTTTTTGGTTTTATTTAGAGACAGGGTCTCACTGAGTTGCTTAGTGCCTCACTAAATTGCTGAGGCTGGCTTTGAACTCTCAATCCTCCTTCCTCAGCCTCCCAAATTGCTGGGATTATAGGCGTGTGCCACCATGCCCTGCTTTTTCTGTCAATCATCCTTGTGAGGGTGGGAATGGATTCAACTGGTGCTACTTGAACTTTTCCACCCATATTCCAAATATTCAGGAAGAATGAAGAAAAGTTCCCAGGATATGATCCCAATTATAAAGTTCTTTTACAATCTCACGTTTAAGCCTAGAAATTCATACCAACTTTGTATTCAGCTGTGTATATGCAGAGCAAGATCGACTGGAAAGCTAAGGAAGTTCAAGCCCTCACTCCACAGACCCCCAGGACCCTGAGAGGGAGCCTCTCGGTGGTCACCTGTGCTTGTGAACTTGCCAAATTAAGATGCTTGTCCACAGCTGGCTAGGACAGCTGTCCCTGCACTCGGTCTTCCTATCCATCTCCCTGTCCTTCACGCTGAGTGGCACTGGAAAGACCCGTGAGCATTTTGCATTTGTAACGCTGTATTATTTTTCTTGAAGCCCCTCCCCCAAGTCCCACAGGCTTCAGTCTCAGCAAACTGGATTTGCCTCTGGCAAAACATCTGTTTTTACGTCAAAAGGTGCTTGTTTTCTCCAAAATCTCAGAGTCAAATGACGGTGCAGGAAGCCAGACCTCTGAGCCCCGCGGGCCACGGGGGCTCTGCGTCCCGGCTCACCGCCTCTGCGTCCCTTTCCCCCAGGTGGTTCTTCAAGGGCATCAGCCGGAAGGACGCAGAGCGCCACCTCCTGGCTCCCGGCAACGTGCTGGGCTCCTTCATGATCCGGGATAGCGAGACCACAAAAGGTGACGCCAGCCCTCCCCACCTTGTCGCGTGCGCCAGGCGCGATGCCACCACCCCACCCTCGGAGAGCGCTCGGTGGAGGGTGGAGCGACCCAAGCAGATGGCCAGGCCGCCGGTTCTCTCCTGCCCTCTGCCGCTCTGAACCGGGCAAGGCCGAAGCTCTGTGCGCGGGTCGGCCAGGGAGCCTCAGGGGGGAAGCCCGTGTTCGGCTCCGAAAGCAATCCAGCCAACACCTGCTGAAACTGGATCTTCGCTAGTTTGTATTTCCCCCCGTACTAGGGGTGGAACCGGGGTCTCCCCTACTGAGCCACACCCGAGCCCTTTCTGTTTTGTATTTTGAGACAGAGTCCTCTAAGTTGCCCAGGCTGGTGTTGAACTTGAGATCCTCCTGCCTCACCTTCCTGAGTGGCTGGGATTATAGGCATGCGCCATCACATCTGGATACTAGCCATTTATTTATTTATTTATTTATTTATTTATTTATTTATACCAGGGATTGAGTGCAGGCGTGCTTAACCACGGAGCCACACCCCCAGCCCTTTTTATATTTTTTAGAGACAGGGTCTCACTTAATTACTTAGGGCCTTTTATAAATTGCTGAGGCTGGCTTTGAACTCGTGATCCTCCTGCCTCAGCCTCCCGAGTTGCTGGGATTACAGGTGTGCGCCACTGTGCCCCGCTTGGATTTTATTATTATTTTTAAATCACCATGTAGCTTGTCCACAAGCCCAATTTCTCCCTCCATATGGAAACGGGTAGGGTGGGGCTGCAGGAAGACCCAAGCGGGCCTCCTTTGGGACTCTGCCTAAAATGCTCCTTGGAGGAGGTGTTTGGAGGTTTCATTGTCTGCAGCAGCCTCCTGAAGTCCCTGTACCCTGAGGGTGACATCTTGCTGAGTGGTGAAGGGAGGGCAGGAACAGTGCCTGAAAACCTTGTGTGACAACCTGGCATCTACCAGGCTAGTTTTCCCAAGGGGATGGGCGCTTTTACCTTAAGCTTCTGTAGTTTAGTTTCCGTGCTGCTGGTTCACATAAATCAAGCAAGTTGTATAAAGTGTGACCTCACGGGACCCTAAAGCAAACCCTTCTGGGAACATTGATCCAAAGCATCAGTGTGGCCCACTGGACCCCTGTGGCTAGGACAGCATGGCTCCTGGCCAGTGTTTCAGGTCGGAGATTGTTTATTGTCTCCCACCCAACAAGCCCCCTTCCTGCCCTCAGGGGAAAATGAACAGAGACAAGAAGACAAGGCTTCCTGTTGCCCAGCACCTCTCCTCTCCAGCTGTGCCCAGGACAGCCTGGGGACTGGGCTGGTCCATGCTGCAGACAGGGACTCAGAGATCAGCTTCACAGGCTGGTGGGGGCAGGAGCGCAAGGCTTGTCCAGCCTTCCCAGCCCCCAGGGCAGGGGCATGGCCGAAACAAAACTTGCAGCATGAGGCCCTGAATCCCATCCTGCTGTTTTTTTGGATTCTGCCCACCCTACGGCGCATGAGTCAAGCCAGCCTTGTCTGGACTGGGACACAGTGGTTAAGAGAGGGCCGGTTGCCTGGGTTTGAATCCTGGCCATGCCACTTACCAGCTGTGTGGCTATAGGTGAGTTACTTCACCTCTCTGGACCTTAATCTCCTCATCTATAAAACAAGGCTGGTAATATTATAAAACCTCTACCTCATGGGGGTTATTTATATTAATAAATAATGTAATTAATATGATTATAATTCATTATAATAAATATTATTCCTTTTCGTTCATTGTTCATTTGTACAGGGTGCTTAGAACAGCTGTGGCATGTACGGTCAGCAGTTAGTCATTCAACAATTTAGCTGGCTGGGGGTGTAGCTCAGTGGCAGAGTGCCTGCCTAGCATGCACAAGGCACTGGTTTCAATCCCCAACACTACTAAAAATAAAGATAGATCAAAAATAAACCTTCCCCAAATCCTACAACATTGCTGACCAAATCCTACGACATTGCTGACCCGAGGGCACGCGGCTTGCAAATGGCAAACTCGTGGTCATGGACTCAGAGACTTGTGTGTTTCTGGTCTAGGTGATTCCCCGGGCAGCAGGTTCCTACATTGCTGTAACAAATTACTATAACTCAGTGGCTCGGACCTACGTAAACCTGTTACAGCTCTGGAGGTCAGAAGTCTGGCCTCACTGGACTCAGGACACTGTGTCAGTGGGCTGGTGGTCCCTCCTGGAGGCTGTCCTTGCCTTGTTTCAGTTTCTGGAAGCCCCCAGCATTCCCTGGTTCTTGGCCCCTCCTGACGTCTCTCCAACCCGTTATCTCCACCTTCACACCTTCTGCTCCTGACCTTGACCTTCTTGCCTCTCCCTAGTCAGGACCTGTGCTTACACTGGGGCTCCCTGGATAGTCCAGAATAACAGCCCTAGCTCCAGATCCTGAGCTTACGTAAAGTCCCCTTTACCATGCCAGGTGGCAAGTTCCCCAGTTCCAGGTATGAACATCTTGGGGATCACTGCTCAGACTAGCCTGCCGCGGCGTGGTCACATTTCAGTAATTGACTGGACCTTTGTTGTGATTTGCTTTTTTATTTGTTTCTGCATAGTCTGGCTTGTTGTTTTTGTGGGGTTTTTTTGTTGTTGTTGTTTTTTGTTTGTTTAGCAGGGATTGAACCCAGGAGCACTTAATCACTGAGCCACATCCCCAGCCCTATTTTGTGTGTTTCTTCCAAGTACTCTATATAAGTGTCACTCCTTTGATGGCCAGGCAATGCGATGAGGGACTATTCCCATTTCACAGATGAGGAAACTGAGGCACAGAGAGTCGATACAGTCACCTCTTGCCCAGAGTCTCACGGCTGGACATGGCAGAACCAGGATGAGAACCCAGAAGCCTGATGCCACAGCCCACTCCTCCCTCGTGTGCTCCTGCTTGGGTGCCAGGGTGGCGCCAGCAGCGCTTCACGGAGGAGTCAGGAAAGGGTGTCAGGTGCTGACCAGGGACGGCAGGCCCCGGAGGTGCCATCCTGAGGGGTTTCTCTCTGGCCAATGTAGGGAGCTACTCTCTGTCGGTGCGAGATTACGAGCCCCAGCAAGGAGACACGGTGAAGCACTATAAGATCCGGACCCTGGACAGCGGGGGCTTCTACATCTCCCCGAGGAGCACCTTCAGCAACCTGCAGGAACTGGTGGCCCACTACAAGAGTGAGTCATGCCTCGGGGCCACACCCCGCCCTGCAGAGCCCACACCCTCGACCACCCTGCGGTCCTCCCCAGGCAGGGCACTAACACTATACCCTTTATTTATTTATTTATTTATTTATTTTATTTGTTTAGTGGTACCGGGGATTGAACTCAGGGGCACTCGACCACTGGGTCACATCCCCAGCCCTTTTTTGTATTTTTTATTTAGAGACAGGGTCTCACTGAGTTGCTAAGTGCCTCGCCATTGCTGAGGCTGGCTTTGAACTCACGATCCTCCTGCCTCAGCCTCCCAAAGTGCTGGGATTACAGGCGTGAGCGACTGCATCCCGCAACACTTTTGTTTTATTCGTTTTGCTTTGTGATTTGGAGGGTGGAAGCCTGGGCCTCACTCATGCTGGGCAGGTGCTTTGCCTCCAAGCTGCACCCTCAGCCCACAGACTTCCCACCGAGACGGGCCTGTCCCCCAGAATCCCAGTCTCTGGGGGCACTTTCTGACCCGCTAGACAAACAGTTGCTTTGGATTCGCCTGAAGCCTTGGGCTTGTTGGGCAAGTGGGTGGAAGAAGTCGAGGTGTAAAAGTGGCATCCTGTCCTGCTCTGCTCTCTGGGGGACGTTCCTGTTGGTGGCAGGCAGGTGGGACATTGACCAGAACTCTGACGGGGGAGGTGCCTCAAGGGGAAGCTCCTGCTGGCTCGGAGCTTGCTGTCCTCAACTGACCAGGGCACTCTGTTCCAGAGGGGAAGGACGGGCTCTGCCAGAAGCTGTCGGTGCCCTGTGTGTCCCCCAAGCCCCAGAAGCCGTGGGAGAAAGACGCCTGGGAGATCCCTCGGGAGTCCCTCGAGCTGGAGAAGAAGCTTGGAGCTGGGCAGTTTGGGGAGGTCTGGATGGGTAAGGACTGGGGCCAGAGCCCACGGCCCGAAAGGGGGGTACTGGGAGGGGACAGAGTGCGTCGGCTTCCAGGAACTCCCTGCGGCCGCGGGATTTGAATAAGAGCCATAAAGGGACAATTCCTCTGATAGCGAACCAAATGCCCCTGCTGTCCACACACGGATTTGCCTTTGAAGTCAAGCCTGTTGGGATCCAGAGCTTCCTTCTGGGAAGTGGGAGTCCTAGGTGAGGAATCCCCTGGTGGAGACGGTCTACCGTTCGGGGCTGACCCAGAGGCCCCTTGGGATGAGGAAAGTGGACAGTGGGGAAATGCAGCGTAGAAGCTTCCAGGTGACTCCTGGCCCAGTGCCCTGTGCGCCCCACTGTGCGAATTCTCCGCCGTGCCCCCGCTGAGAGTGCAGACAGCTCGCGGAGATGCCAACGGTTCCGCCGGGTACAGGCAGCTGCAGAGCCACCCATTTCAAGAACATTAATTGAGCGTATACCAGGCACTAAATGAGAAGAATGAGGCAAAAAGAAACTCTGGAGAGGAGCGTGAGGCGGATGGGAGTAGCGCAGCCCTAGACCTTTACTCCAGGGGCCCAGGTCTGCGCGAGAGCCTCCCGGAAGCCAAGGCGTCGATGGAAACCAAGCAATCAGGAAATCACTGAGATCCACAAGACAAAGCAGGGTCCCAAGTCCCCCGGGCGGGATGGGGTTGGTGCTCAAGGGACTGCGTGACATGCAGGGTGATTCATGTTCACACAGCAAGAGTAAGTCTGGTCGAGGATGAGGCTGCAGAGGTGGGCATGCCGGATCACCAGGGCATAATGAGTCTGCTGTTTATTTCAAGAACAGTGTTAAGGTTGAGGTGAGGTGTGGGGGGTGTGCGTAGTAACCTAAGTGGTGTTGGGGGATTATTTTTAATCTTGCGACAGCCCTTCAGAAAGAATGGTTATCATTTCCACTTTGCAGATGAGGAAACCATAGCTCAGAGAGATCAAGTGACTTGCCCAAGTACACACAGCAGGGAGAGCAAGCCAGCCTTCTAGCCCATACCTGTCTGAACCCAAAGCCGTGCCTTCCCTCCCTGTCTAAGGGCAGGGATGGGCAGGGAGGGCTTTCTGGAGGAGGTCTGTCTGCAGTTGGCCTACCAGGGATGGGGGAAGGCCAGTGGATTCCAACCACCTTCCCTGCTCCCTGTCCCCCCTTCAGCCACCTACAACAAGCACACCAAGGTGGCGGTGAAGACCATGAAGCCGGGGAGCATGTCGGTGGAGGCCTTCCTGGCAGAGGCCAACCTGATGAAGACGCTGCAGCATGACAAGCTGGTGAAGCTGCACGCGGTGGTGACGCAGGAGCCCATCTTCATCGTCACGGAGTTCATGGCCAAAGGTGTGCGTGCTGGGGACGGGGGCGGGGGGGGGGAAGGGGGCAGGGGTGCCCGCTGCTGCCCATTCTGGGAACCGCAAAGGTGACTTTGCAAGTTTGGCCAGGAGCCCTTCCAACAAGTACACTGCGGGCACCAGCCAGCCAGCCTTCCTGGTTCATGGGGTCACCGAGGGAAAGGCGAACCTGGGAGAGGGACGTGGCCGGGATTCCCTGAGGCCAGAGGCATGCGGGTCCCTGGTGGGCTTGCTGGGAGCCTCAGAGACCAGGTGACTCTTTCCCTCCTCAGCCCCTGTCCCTGGGTGCCCCAGTGCTGTGGGGAAAAGAGCAGAACAAAGTCAGCTGCAGCCACCCCCACCTGTGACAGTTCAGCATGTCCCTGGGATGTTTCTTAGGTCACCATTTCATGACCATTTTCTTTTTTTTTTTTTTTTTAATATTTATTTATGCCGGGCGCGGTGGCGCACGCCTGTAATCCCAGCACTTTGGGAGGCTGAGTCAGGAGGATCGCGAGTTCAAAGCCAGCCTCAGCAATGGCGAGGCACTTAGCAACTCAGTGAGACCCTGTCTCTAATAAAATACAAAAAAGGGCTGGGGATGTGGCCCAGCGGTCTAGTGCCGCTGAGTTCAATCCCCGGTACCAAAAAAAAAAAAAAAAAAAAAAAAAATTATTTATTTGTTTTAGTTGTACACAATGCCTTTATTTTTATGTGGTGCTGAGGAGCGAACCCAGGCCGCGCAGGTGCTAGACGAGCGCTCCACCGCTGAGCCCAGCCCTTCGTGACCATTTTCAATCCCTGCCCATTTTGGGATCAACAGAAACGTTTTACACAACCTCTTTGAGTGTGCTTTGAAATCACAAAACTTCATTTTCATTTTTTTTAAAATATTTATTTATTTGCTTTAGTTGTACACAATGCATTTATTTTTACGTGGTGCTGAGGCTCAAACCCAGGCCGCGCACGTGTAAGGCGAGCGCTCTACCACTGAGCCACAACCCGAGCCCCCGAAAACTCCATTTTCTAAATATACAATTGTGCCAGTTTATTTATAAACTCGACCCCAGGTGTCCAGGCTCAGAGGGTTGCCTCAGCCAGAGGACCCAGCTGGCAACCAAAAAGTCCTCTCAGAAAAACTCAGATTCTAATATGAAATGTAAGGCATTCTGCTGTGATTTATAACAACTTAGAATAAGAAAGAAAGAAAGAAGGAAAGAAAGAAAGAAAGAAAGAAAGAAAGAAAAAGAGAAAGAAAGAAAGAAAGAAAGAAAGAAAGACTCAGATTCTAGTCCTCGAATGTGAGGCAGGGTAAGCAAGTGTGTTTATAAAATCCACTGCTCTGGCTGAGGCTGGGGGCTCAGTGGTGGAGCGTCTGCCCCACGTGCGCAAGACCCTGGGTTCAATCACAAGTACTGCAAATAAATGCGCAAGCCCATTGCTGTGGCCAGACATGGTGGTGCGCACCTCTAGTCCCAGGTACTCAGGAGGCTGTGGCAGGAGGAGCACTAAGCCCAGGAATTTCAGAGCAACATAGTGAGTCCCAGTCTCCAAGGGAAAAAAAAAAAAAAAAAAAGCTGGGCATGGTGTTGCACGCCTGTAATACCAGCAGCTCAGGAGGCTGAGGCAGGAGGATCATGAGTTTAAAGCCAGCCTTAGCAAAAGCAAGGTGCTGAGCAACTCAGTGAGACTCTGTCTCTAAATAAAATACAAAATAGGGCTGGGATGTGGCTCAGTGGTCGAGTACCCCGGTACAAAAAAAGAAAAAAAAAATCCATTGAAATAAAAAATTTTAACCATACACTAAACCGTAAGAATGGTAAATGTCCCTTCTCCCTCCCCAATGCAGGTAGCCTGCTAGACTTTTTGAAAAGTGGAGAAGGCAGCAAGCAGCCCTTGCCAAAAACTCATCGACTTCTCAGCCCAGGTAAGGAAGAGCCTTTTGGTGAGGCTGTGGGGAGAGGGACAGGAATACAGTTATTGATACAAGAAGTAGTTATTGAACACATACTGTAATCATAACATGAACAAAACGCAATGGTTAGCAACTGTGGTGGCACACGCCTGTAATCCCAGTGGCTCAGGAGGCTAGAGCAGGAGGATCTTGAATTCAAAGCCAGCCTCAACAACTTAGTGAGGCCTTAAGCAACGCAGTGAGATCCTGTCTCTAAATAAAATATTTTTTAAAAGGCTGGAGATTTGGCTTAGTGGTTAAGCACCCCTGAGTTCAATCCCTGATGAAAAAAAAGTAATGGTTACTAACTGCCCAGTATAAAAAACCCACCTTTGTGTGGATTGTGGTCCCTTGGTCTGCATGGGGACTGGGTCCATGGATGGTCAAGTCTCATGTAAAAATTCATACACAGTGTTTGCATATAACCTACACATATCTTCTCATGTACTTTAACTCGTTTCCAGATGATTTATGATGTTTAATTCAGTGTACATATGTGGAAATGGTTGTTATGCTCTGCTGTTTAGGAAATAATGACAAGAAGCAAAACCATAAAGGTTTGGCACAAATGCATTTTTTTCCTAATATTTTTGGTCTGCAGTTGGTTGAAACCCGGCGCAGAGCCCTCAGGTGTGGGGGGCGACTCTTCTTTACATGTTTGGTCTTCGTGGAGTTGGATGTTCATTGTCCATTCTTACGTAACAAACCACTCCAGAGGTCTAGCAGTTTGAAACGGCGATATTTCCCCTGATTCTGGGGCTGGCTGCATTTGGCTGGGAGAAGCCTATGGTGAAGCGAGGGGATTCCGATGGTGGGTGTGTTCTGGTGGGCGCCTGCCCAGGGAGAGAGGGTCCAGGGTGACGCTGCATCGTCTCCATCGCTCTCGTCTTTCACGCAGCTTCTCATCCCTCGCTACTCCAACCAAAACTTCTTTACAGCGCACCAGCGTCTGGGTTCCAAGGGGGGGGGGGGGGTTGTTGTTCCAAGCGACCAAGCCCTGAGGTGCCAAAGCTCGTGAAGCCTCGGCTTGCACTGAGCTTGCTGATGTCCCATTGGCCAAGCAAGTCACAAGGCCACGCCCAGAGTCAGCGTGGGAGGAGACTTCACAAGGGCACCAATCCCAGCAGGCTCAGAGCACAGGGCTCCCCAAAGTAAGAGTCTGGCGCCAGAAAGGTCATTGTCATCCCATTTTACAGAGTAGGAAGCTAAGGCACAGAGAAGTTAAATACAGATGAGGAAACTGAGGCCCAGGAAGGCTAAGTAGTGTATCCAAGTTGCTGTGCGAATTAGCGGGGGCGGGGGGTGGGGGGAGCGGTGAACCAAACAGAACACAGTGCTGTCCTCACAGGCTTCACCGTCCAGAGGAGGACAGTGATTAACAACCGAATCTTCCAAAGACCCTGGCTCAGAGTCACACGCACAGGATTCAGTAAAGAAACCGCGTGTGCAAATCACAGAAACATCTCAGAACCCCATCTCAGGGGCCAGGGTTTGGCTCAGAGGTAGAGTGCTGGCTGGCCCTGCATGAGACTCCATCCCCAACACCCTAAAGAACAAAAATTGCGGGGGCTGGGGTTGTGGCTCAGGGGTAGAGTGCTGGCCTAGCACGTGCGCAGCCCGGGTTCGATCCTTAGCACCACGTAAAAATAAAGGCATTGTGTACAACTAAAACAAATAAATAGATATTTAAAAAAAAAAAAAAAAAAGAACAAAAATTGCTCCCTTTCTCCTCTTCCTCTCACCCTTCCCCCCAGCCTGGGTGTTTGTCACTTCTACCTTGTCACATGGTCTTTCCTATCTGTAAGAAAACCCCAGGACAGGGGGCTAGGGGAGTTCACAGCTGAACAGTCAGCCTGGTCCAGGAGCAATCAGGGAGGGCTTCCCAGAGGAAGCAGCCTCAAGGCTTTGAGGCAGAGGAAGGGCACGATGTTCTAGACCCAAGAAACAACCTATGCAAAAGCCCAAAGGGGAAACAAAGGAGCAGCTATACCTGGTCCTCTGGAGCCTCCAGGGTAAAATGCAAGTTTGCACCCAGTGGGAATTGAGGGAGACCAGCAGCCGGACCTGGGGCTGGGCTTTCTGGAGACTTCTCAGGACAGAACTCATTTGCATATGCAAATATCAGGGACCCCAAGTGCACTGACAAGGTCTAACAAAAGGCTCTGTTTTCAGAGCCTGGAAGCCAAAAGTATATGGAAATCAAGGCCTGGCATTTTCACTGGGATGGGCTCAACCTCTGGGAAACAATAGTCGATCTGTTGCTATATTATAACCATCAAGTAGCAGAAACCTTGCTGGGCAGGAGGCACAGACTGTGATAAAAGCTACTCCCCTCGGGCTGGGGTTCATTCCTCAGCACCACATAAGAATAAAGGCATTGTGTACAACTAAAACAAATTATATATATATATATATATATATATATAATTTTTTTTTTAAAGCTACTCCCCTCATTTCACAGATGGGAAAACCAAGCAAAGTGGGGAAAGAGGTTCTGGGCCTCAGTACATCCAGAAACAGAGGTTGATTCTGAGCCCAGGGACAGGAAGGAGCCTACCTGGAGACCTGGTTTTCACCTCCAGGCCTAGAGAGGCAGACAGGTGCAGCGGGAGGGTGCCCAGTCCCGTTACCAATTGGCTGTTGAACTGGGAAATACTCTGGGTCTCAGTTTTTCCTTTGTCCAATAACGGAATTGGACCACAACTGCGGTTGCCAATTTGTTGTTTTCTTTTTCTTCTTCTTCTTTTTTTTTTTTTTTTTTTTTGTGCTGGGGATTGAACCCAGGGACTTGTGCATGCAAGGCAAGCACTCTTCCAACTGAGCTATATCCCCAGCCCCCACCAAGTTTAATTAACATTTTTAGCCACAACTTTATTAGTGGAATGAAGTTTTGGTTTGGTTTGGTACCAGGGATTGAACCCAGGGGCACTTTACCACTGAGCCACATCCCCAGCCCTTTAAATGTTTTTATTTAGAAACAGGGTCTTGCTAAGTTGCTTGGGGCCTCACTAAGTTGCTGAGGCTGGCTCTAAATCTGTGATCCTCCTGCCTCAGCCTCCTGAGAACTTGAGATTACAGGTGTGCACCACCATGCCCAGCATACTCAAATGAAGTTTTATACAGCAAGTAAATATATAAAATTATAAAGCAAAAGAGAGCTGCTCTGATGGAAGCCAGCAGGGAGGAGCCTCATATATGACCCTTCTTTCCTCCCCCCATCCCCAGACAACCTGGAGGCATCAGTAGGATTCAGATTAAAGAGCCCTAGGCTAGAATATCCTTTCAAGTTGGTCCAGCTCCAATTCTGTGACTCCCTGATGCTCTTGGTAGCAAACCCAAGTTCCAGTGCCTCAAAGGAATGATCTGTAAGCAAATGGGCTTAGGGTTTTGCATTGATCCCAGCTCTGCCTGTGCAGCTTTGAGCAAGGTACTGTAAGAGCCCTAATTGAGGATAGCTAAGATGGCGGTTAGCTGAGAGCCATAAAAGTGTTCAAGTATTTTCACCTGATATTCATGCATTTATCTAAGAATCTTTTTATGCCCGTGAACACTGTGTGACGCACCTGAAAGCTCGAGCTGTTAGCACTTGTCCTTGTTAAGGCAAAATGTATTTAACCAGGGTGAGGTTAGTTAGAGGTTGGGGTTGGAGTTGGGGTGGTTGGAGTTGGACAGATTGTTGGAGCCGGAGAGAGAAGTTAGAAGAAAGAAGAATAAAAGAACTTTTTCATTTCCAGTCTGCCTCCGAATTTTCTCCCGCAGTATCGTTGCTGCAAGCGGCAATTGCTGCAGGCAGCGACAAGGTACTTAACCTCTCTGAGCACTGGGAGCACTGATAGCCACAGCCAAAGAGAATAGTATATGGCAGACGTGGTCCTAAGCCCTTGATGTAGGCTTAGAGGGTTAATCTTCCGTGACCTCCTGGAGGCAGGTACTGTTCTTGTCTAGCTTTACAGAAAAGAAAAGTGAAGCAGAAGAATGAAGTGACTTGCTTGAGATTCTGGAGCTCAGGACTTCAGAGTTATTTGCACTGCCTCCTAAGAGCCCCGCTGAACTCATGTAACAACCGATAATATATGACTCTCGGCCAGTGGGTACTGAAAAATGGGGAGACTACCAGCCTTTTGACTGCACCATAGAAAGTACTAGCAGAAAGATCAGGTAGAGTCGATGAGGACTCTGAATGGGCCTGTGGAGTTTCAGCCCTGCTCTGCAGCCTACAAGCTGCGTAACTATGGCCAGCTGTTTATTTCTCTGGGCTCTATAGTTTTCTCACCTGCAGAAGCAGTGCTGATAGCCAAGTCCCTCCGACAAAACACAGCAGATGCTGTGTTTTTAAAGTATCATCTTACAGTAGATGAGTTATAATAGCTGCCATTCGCCTAATAACTCTTGCTAATGGCTCGTCTTAGAAATTCCCACACTCCCCACTCCCCACACTTCCTACTCCAAAGAAAGTCATCAGAAACTCAAGTTTTTGTTCCCAAATCCGGACCTCAGTTCCCCTTGCCTCGGGTGCCCCCTGCTGTCCATTTCCTGAAAGTGCACCACCAGCTCACCTCAGAACCTTGAGCCCCTGGCATGGTCTTGGTCTGTCTGGTCAGACCCTCCACCCTTGACCTCCCTAAAGGGTCTTATCGAATTGTACCCACCGCAGCCCTCCAGAGCTCTGGCATTCGAGGGTTATTTAAAGACAGCGTGGGGCAGTAGATTAGGATTCTTTAGCTTGGGTTTGAGGCTGACATTTAGAATTTTCCTGACAGGTGTCCCCTCTGTAAAACAGGGATTGTGGTGATTCCCAACTCGAAGGATCCAGAGGCCAGTTTGTAAACTGTTATTTCCTGGGTATCTGAGGATTAATCTTAAACCTCTTTTATCCAAACTTTTAGAGGAAAAATGTCTCTAAGACACAAACTCATATCTATCAGAGGCTTCCTGGGCACCCACCGTGAATGTACCCTTCACATGGTCTATTATTCACTGGGAAGCTGCAACAGTCTAAAAATGTGCATCAAGTGGGGCATGGTGGTGCAGATCTGTAATCCCAGTGCTCAGGAGGCTGAGGCAGGAGGATGGTGAGTTCAAACCCAGCCCCAACAATTTAGTGAGGTCCTAAACAATTTAGCGAGACCCTGTATCAAAATAAAATATAAAAAGGCCTGGGGATGTGGCTCATGGTTAAGTGCTCAATCTCCAGTTTAAAAAAAAAAAAATATATATATATATATATACACACACATACATATATATATATACACACACATATATATGCATCAAATCATGCACACTATGTTGGCTAAATATATTGTGTGCATGTGCAAATATGTAACAACAGATCCTATCATTATCTACAACTATAATACACCAATAAAAAATGAAAAAAAAAAAGCCGGGCGCGGTGGCGCACGCCTGTAATCCCAGCACTTTGGGAGGCTGAGGCAGGAGGATCACGAGTTCAAAGCCAGCCTCAGCAATGGTGAGGCACTTAGCAACTCAATGAGACCCTGTCTCTAAATAAAAAATACAAAAAAGGGCTGGGGATGTGACCCAGTGGTCGAGTGCCCCTGAGTTCAATCCCCAGTACCACAAAAAAAAAAAAAAAGAAAGAAAGAAAGAAAGAAAAGAAAAAAAGTCACACACACTGCTGCTAGAAGTCTAATATCTCCCTTCACCATCAGAATAAAAATCCAACTTCCTCTCTTGGACTGCAAGGATATTCATTACCGGTGGTCTCCCCTTTAACCTCAGTTCTCTGAATCTTCTGCTCCTCCTGCCTGGCCTCTGTGCTCTTCCGCTGTTCCACGAACACCCAGCTTATGCCCATCTCCAGGCTTGTGCACCTGGTATTATTTCTGTCTGGAACATCCTTATTTGACACACTTTTTATTATTGTCATCATTCTGATCTTTGCTAAAAATTCACCTTCTCAAACCAACTTTCCTGATCACCCAACAAGCCCTCAGTACTTCCTGTCCTGTTACCCTGCCTTCTCTGTTCCTTCTGGTACTTATCACCATCATCAGGGGCTCTGCCCAACTTACCGCTTGTTCAGGTAATATGTCTGACACCCGTAAGATACTCCGTAGATTTTTGTTGAACGAATAAATGAATCTTCTCCTGGAGAAATCATCACATTGCTTTTTCCTTGAGGACACTTCGGAGTGCTCTCTGGAAGTTTTGCGATTCTAGAGAAATCCCCCCAATTGAGCAGGCCTTAAGGATTCCTCAGCCTCGGTGCATACACAGAGCAATGCCAGTCTGAGCCCAGAACCCTTCAGACAAGAGGGGGAGCTGGCACAGACGTTCTGCACTTTTTCTGCCACTTGGTCAGTCCCCCTCTGGTTTAGGGTGAGAACTTCTTGGCTGGGCTAGATCCAAGGGTGAGAGTGTCTCCGTTTCGGATGCAGATTGCCGAAGGCATGGCCTTCATTGAGCAGAGAAACTACATTCATCGGGACCTCCGAGCTGCCAACATCCTGGTCTCTGCGTCCCTGGTGTGTAAGATCGCTGACTTTGGCCTGGCACGGATCATCGAGGACAACGAGTACACGGCTCGGGAAGGTAGGGAATGCCGCCTGCAGCCCCACGTGTCTGCTCAGATGGGCTGTGAGTGCCAAGAGGAGATGCCTGCGAGAGTGACTGGCAAAGGGCAAAGATCTATCCCAGTATTACCAAGTGTTACTAAGCTGGTGAGGTCTTTCTAGTGTCTTGGACTTGACTTTCACCCAGTGATTTCTGAGCAGATTGAGAAGTACTAATCAATTCTAGACATAGTGAGGCAAGTACCTGTTGAAGTTCAGAGTTAAGAGTAATTTGATGGCTGGGTACAATGGTGCACACCTATAATCCCAGTGGTTTGGGAGGCTGAGGCAAGAGAATTCCTAGTCCAAAGCCAGCTTCAGTAATGTAACGAGGCCCTAAGCAACTTAGAGTGATCCTGTCTCTGGATAAAATATAAAACAAGGACTGAGGATGTGGCTCAGTGGGAAGGCACCCCTGGGTTCAATCCCTGGTACAGAAAAAAAAAAGGCAACTTTATGCACAATAGACAAAAACTGGAAGTCTCCAACTGTCCATGAACAGTAGGATGGACACATATTGAGAAATATTCACATATTTATATCATATTCACATATATATATTTCACATATGTTTATATAATATTCAAATATAATACCAGGCAGCAATGCAAAGCATATTCCAACACCACAGGCAGCCAAATGGATGATTCTTACAGAACAATATAAAGTGAAATAAATCAGACCAAAAAAAAAATGCAGATGCTGAACGGTTCTGTCCATACAAAATCCAAAAAAAAAAAAAGAAACTCATATATGAAAGTTCATAGCAGCATTATCATAGTAGCCAAAAATGGAAACAACCTTAATTAATGTTGATCAACTGATTAGCAGATAAACAAAATACGGCCTGTCCATTCAATGGAATATTATTTGACTATGCAATGGAATGAAGGATTGAAAGATGCTGCAATATAGATGAACCTTGGAAACAACATATTAAGTGAAAGCTAAGCACAAAGACACATCTCATATTAAATTTCCAGAACAGATGCAGTCATCAACACAGAAAGTGAATTTGTGGCTGCCTAGGGCTGGGGTGGAGAGTTGGGAAGAGATGAGGAACGAATGCTATGGAATTTCAGGGGGAATGTGATGAAAATAGTCTAAAAGTGAATATTCTAAAAATTATTAAACTATGTACTTTAAATGCATGGATGTTGTGGTCTGTGCATTGTATGTCAATAAAGCTGTTAAAGAACCTGGTTAGGAGACTGAGGCAGGAGGATCGCGAATTCAAAGCCAGCCTCAGCAACTTAGTGAGGCCCTAAACAACTCAGCAAGACTTTGTTTCTAAATAAAATATAAAAAAGAGATGGGGATGTGGCTCAGTGGTTAAGCGCCCCTGGGTTCAATCCCTGGTACAAAAAAAAAAAAAAAAAAAAAAAAAAAGCTATTAAAGAAAAAAACAGGAAAAATTTATTTCTAGTAACAGAATAGCGGCTACCTGGAGTAGGGAGGTAGTGATTAGGAAGTAGCAAGTGGGAGCCTTCTGATGCTTAAAGAGTTCTATACCTTAATCTGATAGTGTTTACAAAGATGTGTATTTATTATACATGTGTATAATATATAATAATATTTTTATATAAATACATTTATGTATAAACATGCATTATGTATAAAAATGCATTTATATGTGTATAAGTGCATCAAGTTGTACCTTAGAGTTTGAACACCTTAATCTTATGTTTGTTATGACTCAATAAAAAAGTGTGAACCAGCTGGGCATGGTAACACACGCCTGTAATCCCAGCAGATCTGGAGGCTGAGGCAGGAGGATCAAAAGTCCAAAGCCAGCCTCAGTAACTTAGTGAGACCCTGTCTCAAAATAAAAAATCATATAAAAAGGGCTGGGGATGTGACTCGGTGGTTAAGCACTCCAATATCAAAACATAAAAAATAAGATTAAAAAAGTTTAATTTTTATCTTTTAAAAAAGAAAAGTAGAATGTATAATTTCTATTTTAAAAAATATTTATTTATTTGCTTTAGCTGTACACAATGGGTTTATTTGTACGTGGTGCTGAGGATCGAACCCGGGCCACACACGTGCCAGGCGAGTGCTCTACCACTGAGCCACAACCCCAGCCCAGAAAAGTAGAATGTATAATTTCTAAACCAGGAGAGGATAAGCAGGAAATAAAAACTCTCTAGATCCAAAGGAAGGAAGAGAAGGAGAAACACACACACAGCATTTTCAGTAATCAGTCATAATGCAGGTCTCATCAAGTACCAAAGACCCAGGCTGGGGTTGTGGCTCAGCGGTAGAGCGCTCGCCTAGCATGTGCGCGACCCGGGTTCGATCCTCAGCACCACGTAAGAATAATGACATTGTGTACAACTAACTAACTAAATAAATATTTTTTAAAAAATCCAAAGAACCTGCGAAAGGTTCTCAATTTGTGATGGTTCCACTTATGATTTTTCAACTTTGCAATGGGGCAAAAGCAATCCACACCCAGTAAAAGCAATGCTTTGAGTCTCCTGGCTAGTGATATGCAGTAAGACCCTCTCTCACCACTCTGGGCAGCAGCACTGAGCCTCTCCATGGCTAGGGGAACAACTGACCCTCTGCCATGTACCCGTGTGGCTGAGCTGAGATGGTCAGGAGGTGGGGTGGACTCAATGCATTTTTTATTTATGGGATTTCCACCTTCATGATGGCTTTATCAGGATGCAAGTCAAGGAGCATCTGCATATCCTATAGTCCATGTTCACCACTCCTAACTTAGTTAAGAGAAACACTAACAAAAGGCTGACTGAGCCCCTCCAGGCCAGGTGGAAGGAAGTAGGGAGCAGGAGACACCCTGTGACCTCAGAGACTTGAGCCAATGTCCTCCCCTCCCCCATTGCAGGGCCAAGGGGACCAAGGCATCAACTGGGACCTGGCTCTCTGTCCCCACAGACTCTGTGCCCTCAAGGACTCCATGTTTCTGAGTTATAGTTCACTGGGATATCATTTGAATCAACAAGGTGTCCACTCCCTTCTGCCATCTGTCCTCCAGATGGATGTCCCCTGCTTCCACAGCCCCGCAGGGAGCAGCTATTGCCCTGTCCTGTTTGTTCCCTCGCCCTAGCAGAGACTCAGCCCCAACTGCTCTCCAGATGCCCCTGACTCTGCTCTGTCCGACCCTGCAGGGGCCAAGTTCCCCATCAAGTGGACAGCTCCTGAAGCCATCAACTTCGGCTCCTTCACCATCAAGTCAGATGTCTGGTCCTTTGGAATCTTGCTGATGGAAATTGTCACCTATGGCCGGATCCCTTACCCAGGTAGGGAAGGGGGCATCGACTTGGGACAGCTGCCAGAACCTGGCCAGGCACTGGGTCCATCTCACCGACATATCCATTCACTTTCGTTGATCCTCACCCTCAACCTTGCCTTGCTTTTCCCATCTCAGCTAAAGGCACCACCATCTGCCCAATTTCCTAAGCTTGCAGTCTAGGGGCTTCCTTGGTCCTCTCTTCTCCCACACATCCAAGCAGTCACAGGGTCCTGGCCATTCGACCAGAAACACATCCCACGTCTGCTCACCTCTAAGAGCCTTACCTGCTTCCAGGCCAAGTCATCTTGCTCACCATGGCCTCCCAATCCGTCTTGCTGTTTCTCCCCTCTCTCACCTACAAGATTTGTCTAAATTGCAAATCAGATCTCGTCCCTTCTCCACCTCTAATTCCTTAACAGTCTCCCATTATAATTAACACAACCCCCCCCCCAAACACCTCACCTGGCAATCAGGTGACACATGATCTGGCCTCTGCCTCCCTCTCCAGCTTCCTGCTGGCCCCTCCCTGATCATCTAACGTGCAGTGTGTCTCCCCTATGATTTCTTTTCACAATATTCTATGCTATTTTCGTTCATGGCGTCAATCCCAATTGATAACCATGTATTTGCTTAATATTTTCTCCATCAGATTCTGAGCATCTTAAGGCCAGAAATCATGGCTGTATTCCTTACTAGTGACTCCTGTGCCCAACGCTGGGTATACAAAGATGTACATGGCATGTAGATTGCCTGGGACTCGAGGAATACTTGGGGTATCTGTAGCTAGAACACTGGGGAGGATCAAGATGAATATAAAGAGTCCCTGACTTTTTACATAGAGAGCACTGAATTTGAATCCTGTCCCCATCAACTATCTAAGATGGTGGAGTGATGCTACATTTCAAAAGAGAAGATATGACTTGCTGAGGGAGAGGTCAGGGAGGGAGAATAAAGTGGTTATCCTGGCTTTAACAAAATAGTAGAAATTCAAGAGTTGTTTTAGCCTTGTTAAATTGGAAGTGACCTATAGACATCCAGGTAAAGATGTCTAAGGGAGCCCTCAAGTCCATGAGTTTAGAGTTTAAGACTGAGAATATAAAACTGGAAGCCGGGTACGGTGGCACACACCTGTAATCTCAGCAACTCTGGAGGCTGAGGCAGGAGGATTGTAAGTTCGAGACCAGTCTCAGCAACTTACCAAGATCCTGCCTCAAAATAAAAAAATAAAAAGGGCTGGGGGATGTAGCTCAATGATAAAGTACCCCTGGGTTCAATCCCCAGTATCAAAGTAAATAAATAAATAAAATCAGGGAATCACAGGCATTTAACAGTTGTTCTTATATGAACTAACATAAACTTAAATTGGACGAGGAAATCGTCCCACTCATAAGATGACCCTGAATCTGGCCATCTGACTTTTGTTTTGTGAGTACACTAGTAATCCAGGCAATGGATTATAGAGCCCTATATCCATTTGAATGTATTGGGCAGCAAATAACAAAAATAATAGACAAAGCGTTTCTGAAACAAGAGGCAAGTCATTATTCCCCATCGAAAGAAGTCTGGCCTTGGTGGCTGGTTAGTTCAGCGGCTGAACAGTTGTCAGGACGCTGAGTCAGTGTCTCTGTGATGGTCTTCCCCATGCGGGTAAGTTGGTTGCTACAACTCCAAGTATTGCATTGTCTCATGTTATCCAAAGGAACACCAAAGCCTCACTTGATCAGGAAGGAGAACATCCCCTGGAAATCTCCCAACAGACGTCCCCCTCAACTCCCCTTGTGCTTTCTGGGGTCCTAGGCCCTAGCCACAAGGAAAGTTGGCAAAGGGAGTGTCTGGCTTTCTCAGTGGGAGGGGCTCAGCCTGCAGGGGGAGATGGGAGCAATGGTTGTTGGGGAGGCCACAGTATCTGTCTACCTGGGCTCCCACTTCCCAATCCCTCCCTTTCTGATTCCCTGGCTCCTTCCCAGGAATGTCAAACCCAGAGGTGATCAGGGCGCTGGAGCACGGGTACCGGATGCCTCGTCCAGAGCACTGCCCTGAGGAGCTCTACAACATCATGACCCGCTGCTGGAAAAACCGCCCCGAAGAGCGGCCCACCTTTGAATATATCCAGAGCGTGCTGGACGACTTCTACACGGCCACAGAGAGCCAGTACCAACAACAGCCTTGATGGGCAGGACCAGGACGGGGCTGGGAGGTGCCCGGGAGGTGTCTCCAACACCAGCCACGGGAGCCCATGCATCCTTCCCATTCCCAGGCACCCGCCCTCGCTCCAGCCACAGTCTCCTCATCTGCCATGTGGGTGGGCTGCACTGGACAATCTCTTTTTGACTCTACCAATCCACACTGTGCCATTCTCAGGAGTCTCCCAAGCTGATATTTTTATTGCCTGGGATGGTAGAATTCCAATTACAGCTGTGATTTAGAAATGTTTAAAATTATGAAATAAGTATTTAAATAAAAGATATTGAATAAAAGATATGAATGCTAAGGGCTTTACTGGAAGCTCTGCCCTCCTGTCCTTCCAGTTCCAAAATACCTATTTGCCTTCTTGCTGCATGACAAATCAGCTGGTGAAAGGACATTCCTAGAGAGCAGAAATGTAAAGTGAGATTCAATGCTCAAAGTTTTCCAACCGCCCTCAAACAGTTGCTGGGTGTATTAGTTTCTTATTGCTGCTATAACAGATGACCACAAGTATGGTGACTTCAAACAATGCAATTTTTTTTTTTTTTTTTTTTTTTTTTTTGTACCAGGGATTGAACTCAGGGGCTCTCAACCACTAGGCCACATCCCCAGCTCTTTTTTGTATTTTATTAGAGACAGGGTCTCACTGAGTTGCTAAGTGCCTTGCCATTGCTGAGGCTGGCTTTGAACTGGCAATCCTCCTGCCTCAGCCTCCCAAGTGCTGGGATTACAGGCGGGCACCACCGCGCCCAGCTAAACAATGCAAATTTATTATCCTATGGTTCCAGAAGTCAGCATCTGAAATGGGTTGTCAGGGCTGTCTTCCTTCTGGAGGACCCAGAGGAAAAAAAATGTTTCCTTGTCTTTTCTGGCTTCTAGAGGCCATCATGCTCCTTGACTCATGGTTGCCTGGACGACTTCTACATGGCCACCGAGAGTCAGTACCAACAACAGACAACTCTATTTCCACCATCACTTCCCCTTTACCGATTCTGAGTCTCCTGTTTCCCTCTTCAGCTTAGAAGGATCCCTGGAATTATACTGGACTCACCCAAATAATACAGAACATTTTTTTCCATCTCAAGATCTTTAATTGCATTTGGAAAGTCCCTATTGCTGTGTAAGTAAGGTAAACTTGTCACTGTTTCTGGGGGTTAGGACATGAACACCCTTGAAGAGCCGCTATTCTGCCTATCACACTGGTGTCCAGATGCTGGTTGGGTGTCGCCTCCCAGGAATAGCGTCTGCCAGGTGCTAGGAATAATTTCTTGTCTTTTTTTTTTTTTTTTTTTTTTTTGTACCAGGGATTGAACTCAGCGGCACTCGACCACTGGGCCACATCCCCAGCCCTTTTTTGTATTTTATTAGAGACAGGGTCTCACTGAGTTGCTAAGTGCCCCACCATTGCTGAGGCTGGCTTTGAACTCGCGATCCTCCTGTCTCAGCCTCCCAAGTGCTGGGATTACAGGCGTGCGCCACCACGCCCAGCGGAATGATTTCTCATGATCCGGGACCCTGACTCTCCTGCCAAGCCACATTGCTAGCTGAGCTGGTTGGTTTACATCTTCCCCAGAGTGAGCACTACCTGAAGTCCTGACATCTCCAATGGCCACGTGGCCATTGTGATTGTTAAGATGGTATTCATTGTGGCAGGAACCTTGGAGTCTAGCAATGGGACAGCTAAGAGTTACCTGGTACCTCACTTGGAAAGCTCTGGATGTACTGGGGAGGGAAACTTAACAGGAAGCAGAGGAGATAAGAAAGTAGTGGATGCTTCCCACATGTTAGAAACTGATGTTTCTGGTAGCATTTTCGGGGGGATGAGAGGAGGTTACTGGGGGTTGAACTCAGGGGCATTCAGCCACTGAGCCACATCCCCAGCCCTATTTTGTATTTTATTTAGAGACAGGGTCTCACTGAGTTGCTTAGCACCTTGCTTTTGCCGAGGCTGGCTTTGAACTCGCAATCCCTCCTGCCCCAGCCTCCCGAGGTGCTGGGGTTATAGGCGTGTGCCACCACCACACCCGGCATGGCAATTAGCTTTTGACATGGGGGAAAGATAAGATGACGTAGACAATGGGATAGGGCACAATGACACTTTTCAATATTATTGCATCCCCTGAAGGATCTATATATCACAGCACCCTGGTTATGGTTTGGTCCTTTATAAGGTGATATGTTGAAGGTTTGGTGTACAATGCAACAATGTTCAGGGTCAGAACACAGGCGGGGGGTTGTGACTGGATCATAAGGACTCTGATCTCATGGATAGATTCTCCATTTGTGGATTCATAGCTCACTGGGCTACAGGGAGGTGGTGGAAATGTTAGGAGGTATGGCCAAGTAGGAGGAAGTAGGTCTCTGGGTGCATGCCCTTGAAAGGTATATGGAAATCCTAGCTTTCCTCTCTTCTCCCTCTCTCTGCTTTCTGATATGTACAGCACAGTTTCTTTTGCCATGTGTTTCTACCACGATATTCTGCTTCCCACAGGACCAAAGTGACAGGGCCAAGTGACCCTGAACTGAAACCTCTGAAATTATAAGCCAAAATAAATCTTTCCCTGCTTAAAGATGATTTTCTCAGGTATACTGTCACAGGAATGGAAAGCTAACTTACACAAACCCCCAGGGTCACACAGAAATCCATATTTGTTGAATCTATTCTGCACCTGTCAGCAGTACTAACCTTAAGAACTAGGTATAAAGGGTGGGAGTGGTGGCGCACGCCTTATCCCAGTGGCTCAGGAGGCTGAGGCAGGAGGATCACAAGTTCAAAGCCAGCCTCATCAAATTAGCGAGACCCTATCTCAAAATAAAAAAAAATAAAAAAAATAAACAGGGGCCAGGTTTGTGGCTCAATGGTAGAGCACTTGCCTAGCATGCATGAGGCACTGGGTTCAATCCCTGGCACCACATAAAAATAAACAAATAAATAAAATAAAGGTATTGTGTCCATCTTTTAAAAAATTAAAATTAAAAAATGGGTTAGGATGTGACTCAGTGGTTAAGCACCCCTGGGTTCAATCCCTGGTACCCCCCCCCCGCCCCAAAAAAAGGACTGGGTATAAGAAAAACAGTGGGAATTTAAGCTAGCTAGAACAGACACTTTGGGGGTTTTCCTAGACATGTTTTAACTTATATGTGTCTAGGAAAAAACTCAAAAGTGTCCAAAGTGTCTGTTTTTCCTGTTTTCACACCACAATCAACACAGATTTCTGTGACCCTAAAAGGTAGGGGATTTTCCCCACCATCCATCGAGCAATTGTGCCATAATGGACACTAGGTGGGTGACCTCTAGTCCAATTCGGTTTATAGCACTACCCACCGGGAGAGGGTCAGATCCCATAGGTTGAGGGCTTAGACCCCAACACTGCCCCTGACATCTGACTTCAGACGTCGGTCACAGCCTGTGTTTCTGATCAACTGTTATAAGTCGGGGTTCTCACAAACCCCTCCTTGGGTTCCATTCATCTATTCAAGTGGCTCAGAGAACTCAGGGGAATGCTTAGGTGTCGATGGTTTATCATAAAGGATGTTACATGGGATACACATGAAAAGCAGCACGGGGTGAGGTGTGGGGGAAGATGCAAGGCACGTCCAGGTGCTGTCGGGACCTGCCACCCTCTGGAAATCTCCCCGGCTTCAGCTATCCAGAAGCTCTCTGGACCCTGTCCTTTTGGGGTTTTAGGAGTGCTTTATTGCATAGGCATGGTGGTGATAGACTGGGTGGGGAAACCCTGCAAGGTCTATGTATTTAGATTTTTTTTTTTCCTCTCTCTGCAGCTGTCCCTCCTCCAGGGTAGGGGGCAGGACCCAACTGCAGTAAGGAGGGTCTTATCACCTACTATAGGACAAGAGTAGGTCCGAGAATTTCTTTATGGCTAACTCTTAGACAAAAAGGCAAGGGAAGATTAGTTTCTGGGACCCACCTTAGAGAAAGTTTAGTTTTTATGGCCTGCCTTGTGGAGGGAGTTATGAGCCAGGAACCGTGAGTGAAACCCAAAATAAATATATAATAATATCATAACTTGCCTAGACGGTCATTTCTCTTGCTTTTTAGTGTGGGTGGTGTCTTGCAAAACCCATGGTCTTGCAATGGGAATTTGCCCCCATGATTTGAGGTATACTGGATTCCTGATCAGTAATCCATGGGAGGAGTACACATGCCTGCCCCATGGATGGTGAGCTTGGCCAGGAGATTTGCTTTGGCCAATTAGATGTTAGAGGCTTGAAATATGTTTGTGGGACTGGGCTTGCTCTCCAGCCTTTAGCCCTAAAAAAGAACATGGCCTGAGGAAGATGAATGACATTTGGAACGGATTGGGACCCTGCCTGCAGGTGGGCTCTAAACTGAGCTGAGCCCAGCCCAGATCAGCTGAACCTTAGCTGACCTGTGACATGCTTGTTGTCATATGCATTTGAATTCCAGGGTTTTTTTTTGTTTTTTGTTTTTTTTTTTTTTTTGTTATGTGGAATTGTTATAGCAATCGCTGACTGAGACATGATCTCAGGAGTTGGAGCCTATTTCTGTAGGGACAAGGCTAAGGAGTCAGCTCCAGCCCTCCTGCTCCTTCAGCCAACACTAAGTTATCCCTATGGTCACAGGAAAAAATATGGGTATAGATACAACACCAAAAGCATGATCCATGAAAGAAAAAGTTAATCTGAACTGGGCAAGGTGGCACACATATGTAATCCCAGTGACTCCGGAGGGTGAGGCAGGAGGATTCCAAGTTCAATGCTAGCCTCAGCAACTTAGTGAGGCCCTAAGCAACTTAGCATGATCCTGTCTCAAAAAAAAAAAAAAAAAAAAAAAAAGGTAAATTGGACTTCATTAAAATTTAAAACTTGGGGCTGGGGTTGTGGCTCAGCAGTAGAGCACTCACCTAGCACGTGCGTGGCCTGGTTCGATCCTCAGCACCACGTAAAAATAAAGGCATTGTGTACAACGAAAACAAATAAATTAATATTTAAAAAATTAAACTCTGCTCTGCAAAGTACATTGTTTAAAAAATGAAAAGAAGGGGCTGGGGTTATGGCTCAGCGGTGGAGTGCTCGCCTAGCGCGTGCGTGGCCCGGGTTCGATCCTCAGCACCACGTAAACATAGATGCATTGTGTATAACTAAAGCAAAATAAATAAATATTTTTTTAAAAAAATGAAAAGAAGCCCAAGACACCTCATATCCAAACCCTAACTGGGGCCCTAGAGAAAAAAAAAATGCCCCAAGTTTGGAGAAAATATTTGCAAAACATAACTGATGAAGGACTAGTATCCAAAATATACAAAGTACTCTTAAAACTCAACAACAAAGGAAAAAAAAAAAGCTAGTCACATTGGCACACACCTGTAATCCCAGTGACACACATGAAGCTAAGGCAGGAAGATCTCAAATTCAATGTCAGCCTCAGCAACTTAGCAAGAACTTGTCTCAAAATTTAAAAAAGAAAGAAAGAAAAAAGAACTGGGGATGTATCTCAGTGTTAAAGCACCCCTGGATTCGATCCTAGTACCAAAAAGCCTGTAATCTATCCAGGCACAGTGGTGCACAACTGTAATCCCAGTGGTTTGGGAGGCTGAGGCAGGAGGATCACAAGTTCAAAGCCAGCCTCAGCAATTTAGCGAGGCCCTCAGCAACTCAGTAAGACCCTGTCTCTAAATAAAATAAAAAAATAGGGCTGAGGATGTGGCTCAGTGGTTAAGCACCTCTGGGTTCAATCCCCAGGACAAAAAAAATCCCTGTAATCCCAGCCACATGAGAGGCCAAGGTTGGAAGATTGCAAGTTTGAGACCAGCCTCAAAAATTTAACACGACACTCAGCACTACTTAGCAAGACCCCATCTCAAAATCCAAAAATAAAAAGAACTGGCATTGAAGTTCAGTGGTGAAGCTTCCCTGGTTTTAATTGCTATTACAAAAACAAAACAACAACAACAACAAAAAAAAAAAAACTCAATATAAAAATAGGCAAGCTAGACACAGTGGTACATGCCTGCAAATCCCAATCATTCAGGATGGTGAGGCCTGAGGATCAAAAGATCAAGGCCAGCTTTGGCAACTGTCTCAAAATTTAAAAATAACAACAACAACAATAATAATAATAAAGGTTATATCTCTCAGTGGTAGAGCACCCTTGGGTTGAATCCCTATACCACACACACACACAAAAGGTGGGGGGGGGGCAAGAGATCTGAAAACACTTCACCAAAGAAGATATACAGATAGCAATTAAGCATACGAAAGGTGCTCCACATCATATGCCATCGGGGAAATGCAAATTAGAATGACAATGACACACTTATTAGAATGACTAAAATCCAGAACGCAATGATGCGAGATGCTGATGACATACAGCAACAGGACCTCTCACTGCTGGTGGGAAGGCAAAATGTCGCTTTGGAAGACATTTGGCAGTTTCTTAGAAAGCTAAACTTTCTCTTACCATATGATCCAGCAGTTGGGCTCCTTGGTATTTACCCATTTGAATTGAAAATGTATGTCCCCAAAAACCTGCACAGAGATGTTCAGAGCAACTTTATTCATAACTACCATAACTCAGAAGCAATCAAGGTATCTTTAGAAGCTGGGTGCGGTGACACAAGCCATAATCCCAGCAACTCAGGAGGCTGAGGCAGGGGGATTGCAAGTTTGAGGCCAGCCTCAGCAATGTAGCAAGACCTTGTCCCAAAATATAAAATAAAAGGGACTGCGGATGTAACTCAGAGGTAGAGCACTTTTTTTCTAGTACAGAAAAAAAAAGAAAGAAAGAAAAAGAAAAAAGATATCCTTTCGTAAGCAAATGGATAAACAAACTGTTGTACATCCATATAATGGAATTTTGATTCAGTGCTAAAAAGAAATGAGTTATGAAAATAGATGGAGAAACTTTAAATGCATGTTGCTAGGTGAAAGGAACCAAATTTTAAAGGCCATTTGCTGTAGATTCCAACTATATGACATTCTAAAAAAGTAAAAGCACGCAGGCAGTAATGAGATCAGGGGTTGCCAGGAGTTTGGAGAAAGGGAGGGAGGAATGGATGGATGAAACACAGGGCTTTGGAGGGCTGTGAAACCTTTCTGCATGATACTATAATGGTGCATACATATCATCATACAGTTGTCAAAACCCATACAATATGTAGAACACAAAGAGTGAATCCTATTGCAAAACATGAACTTTAATAGTGTGTCAATATTGGTTCATCAGTTGTCACAAACATACCACACTAACACAAGATGTTAATAATAATGGAAATCGGGGCAGGGTGAAGGGCTATTTGAGAACTGTACTTTCTACTCATTTTTATGTATACTTGAAACTGCTTACTCCATCTGTGCTGCTGTAACAGAATACCTGAGACTGGGTAAATATAAACAACAGAGATTTATTTCTTATCGTTCTAAAGGCTGGGAAGACCAAGGGTGAGGGTCCCGCATCTGGCCCGGGCCTTCTTGGTGCATCATCCCATGGCAGAAGGCAGAAGGGGAACTGAGCTCTGTGTGGGGAGGGGTGGAGCTTATCTGTATCAGGAGCCAAGTCCCCCGAGAACTCACCACTCTCATCCACTCATGAGGGCAGAACCTTCACGGCCTAATTGACTCTTAAAGTCCCACCTCTCAACACTGTGGGATTGAGGACCTAAGTCTTCAACACACGAACTTTGGAGAACACAGTCAAGCCATGGTCCTGCTTTTAAAAAAATTAAGTCTGTCAATTATACAAAGAGCATGGGAATATATTTGGTGTCACATGGTCTGAGCTAAATAAAGCTGCATATGGAATCCTCCCCTGAACGGTGGCAAAGGAAGGCAAGTAAGCCGGTACAGTCTGAGGCCAAAACGGCCTGCTTCATCCGGCCCCGGCCGTGGCACTGAGCTGAAGTGCAGGAAAAGCATTTTGTCTCACCCTTCTCCTGTGATCTGGGATACAACTGCCTCCTTATTCCCCTACATGGACCCTCGATTTTGTCACGCATCTGTCCCCATCATGGTATATTCTGACATAGGCTCTTAGCAATTTGCACTCTATCTGCATTCCTTCCCTTTTAGGGGATGGCAGTGACTGCTGGTCATCTCATATCCACGTTACCCCTTCTAGAGCGATGGAAGAGTGTGTGTGTGTGTGTGTGTGTGTGTGTGTGTGTGTTACTGGGGATTGAACCCAGGGATGCTCTACCACTGAGCTACACCCCCAACTTTTTGTTTTTTTAATTTTGCGACAAGGTATCACTAAATTGCTGAGGCTAGTCTTGAACTTGCAGTCCTCCTGCCTCAGCCTCCCAAGTCACTGGGGTTACAGGTGTGGGCCATCACACCCAGAAGGAAACAGAATTATTTTATGGGGGCACAACCACCTAGAATGAAAGCTACATTTTCCAATCCCTTTTTGCAGCAAAACATGACCACATAATTAAGTTCTGATAATTATGGTTATAAGTGTAAGTGTGTTATAGAAGATTCCAGGAATTTTTATTTATTTATTTTTTGGTAGTAGGGATTGAACTCAGGGCTTTACTCATGCTAGGTAAGTGCCCTACCCACTGAGCTACATCCACAGCCCTCCTGGAAACTTTCTTTTTTAATATTTTTTAGTTGTTGATAGACCTTTTTTTAAAAAAATGTATTTATTAATATGTGGTGCTAAGAATCGAACCCAGTGCCTCACACATGCCAGGAAAGTGAGCTACCACTCACTGAACCACAGCCCCAGACCCCAGGAACCTTTCTTAAAAGACAACTGGTATAGGCTTTTGCCCTTATTTCTCATCTCTTCCTCTATCTTGCTTCCTAGAAAGTGTGTGTGAAGGCTGGAGCTCTAGCTGCAAGTTTAGACCGTGAGGAAGATGAACAAACTCTAAGGCTGACAAAACTGGATGGAGCCTAGCCCCTTGAGGATGTTTTAGGGTACCATACCCACCTGGACAGTCCTCCTCCAGACTTTAACCTAAGAGAGGGTGTCATGTGCTATTGGTGCTCCTATCCCTTAGAGAGGACTGGACTTTCTGCTGTCATTTTTGCATCACTATGCCTAAGGGCTTTTATTTCTGGAAACTGCAAAAAGCCTCAGCTGCAGGGGTTCCCAGGAGGCTGAGAGTACTTAGGAATTAATGGCCTGGGGAGCAGTCCTCTATTAGTGAGTCCCAGCTCCCTTTCTCTACAGGTGGGATAACTGTATTATTTCCCAGTGTTTCCTCACGGGATCAGGCTTGTTGTTACTGCGGTCGAGTAGGGAATCCAACCCAGGGCCTGGAACTTGCTAGGCAAGCTCTCTACCACTGAGCTCACCCCCGCCCTGGGGTTGAGCTTCGGTTGCCCCGAGTGGTAACCTGGTTGACTGCATGATTTCTAAGTCTAGTTCCAACATGAATAAAAGTTTGATAGTTTCACTTACATTAATGAATAAGATGAAAGTGAAATAATAAGACCTATCAGAACCTGACTCTTTAATCAATGACAGGAGCAACTTTGCTGAATAAGGTAAGGGTTTCCAAAGTCACAGTTTCATGCTGGATCATGGTTTGGCAAACTTCTCAGGCTGCAGCCAAGCCCATTATGCATGGATTGTCTGGGTCTGCTTTTTGTAGCAAGATGGAAGTTGAGCAGTCATGATGCAGCCATATGGTTGACAAAGTCTAAACTTTCTACTCTCTGCCTCTTTACAGAAAAGTTTTGCTAACAAAACTAAAATCCAAGCCCTATTTGCAACATTTGCTGCCACTTTCAGGCCATTTTGAAGCTACCAACCAGGGCTGCATTCTGCTATCCACGGGCCTTAAGGACTTTCGCCCTTATGCAATTCTTCCTGCACAATCACATATTACGGCTTATGTCACCAAAGGAGACTGGGATATGGAAGCCCTTTTGGGAAAAAATACAAAGCATGAGGAGGGGAAACATGGAAATATTGAGGACTAATATGCCATTTATGGAGCTTTGTTCTTTATCAGTCATTCCTCTTCAAGCAGCCAGAAATGCAAAGAAACATCTAGAACCCAAGCTCCAGAACTGGTTACAAGTTTGGAATCTGTTTTTGTTTTTTTTTTAACTTTTTTTTTTTTTTTTTTTTTTTTTTTTTGGTACCAGGGATTGAACTCAGGGGCACTCGACCACTGGGCCACATCCCTGGCCCTTTTTGTATTTTATTTAGAGACAGGGTCTCACTGAGTTGCTAAGTGCCTCGCCATTGCTGAGGCTGGCTTTGAACTCACGATCCTCCTGCCTCAGCCTCCCAAAGTGCTGGGATTACAGGCGTGCGCCACCGCGCCCGGCTCATGGAATCTGTTTTTACTGTGATGATGGCAAATCCCTCATCTCTCAAGCTTCTTCCCTCTTAGGGATAATATCTGATCTACTACTCTTTAGGATGGTTGTGCAGGTCACCAGTTTACTAGTGTCTTGATGATTTACTACATCATAATAAAGCAATCCCCAAAGCTAAAACAACTAGGCTCAGCTGGGCAGTTCTTTTGTTCCTCATGGTGCTGATGAGGTTATTCACGCAGCTATATTCAGTTGGTAGCTCAGTTGGTGTTGGAATGTGTGGGAACATGTGTAGTGCTCAGCTGGAGTTTCCAGAATGTCTTGAGGAATTGACTGCCCTCTCTGTCTCTCCACATGGCTCTCCAGCAGGGCAGTCAGACTTCTTTGCACCTACGAGGGTAGAGGCAAAAGCCACCACACCTCATAAGGCCTAGATTCAGAAGTGGCAGCAACTGTACCACATTCTATTGCAAAGCAAGTGATTTGACCAGTCATATTCGATAAGAGGATAACAGTCTATCTTTTGGAGGGAGAAACAGTATTCTCATGAAAGGATGGAAGGGCTTGTTGGCAGCCATCTTTGCAGAAAACCCACCAGTGGTGCGCACAGATGGGGACCAAAGTTCACTGGTCTCCCTGCCAATAGGTCCAATTAGATAACTAAGAGTCTTAGGAACTATTTTTGCATAATGCTAAATGCTACAGCGCACAACAAATGTTCAGTCAATGCTAATTATTATTACTAATGATTATTCTTTTAACAACTTTTTTGAAACAATATAACAAGATATCCAATTTACAGTGGTATGCATGGACCAAATGAACTTTGGGGTCTTTCCCAATCTTTTTTTTTTTTTTTTTTTTTTGCCGGGGGGGGGGGGGGGGGCGTGGGTACTGGGGATTGAACTCAGGGTCACTTTACCATTGAGCTCCATCCCCTGCCCTTTTTATTTTGAGACAAGGGTATCACTAAGTTGCTGACGCAGGCCTGGAACTTGGATCCTCCTGCTTCTGCCTCCCAAGTCGCTGGGATTGATTAAAAGTATATACCACCGGGCCTTGCTCTCCCAATCTTAATACAATGATGATTTGAGTCTCTTTTTACCAGTACTGGAAAACGGAGGTTTAGCAAGATTTAGTGACTTGCCTCAAGTCACACACTTAGCTAGTCAATCATAGTGAAGTCCATATTCAAAGATGTCTCCCTCCACTAAATATGCTGCTTTGTACCGTTCGCAACTATCATAGGCCTAAAGGAGTGTAGCTAAGCATACAATGACAATTATTTATTGAACGCATCCAATGTAACATTATGTGACTGAATCTTCATCAGAAGCCTAGGATGGAGTTAACATAATCCCTTCCTTATTCTACAGATGACAACGAAGTAGAGCAAGGTAAAATAAAAGACAGGGCCCTAACTTCATAGAAAGCATAGTCTATTACAAAGGATAGATGTTGGTGAAGCAAATAAATACATAATTGCAAATTATTCTCAGAGTTCAGCTGCTGTGAAGGAGCCAACCCTTCTCCCTCTAGCAAGGTCTCGGTAACCCTGGCAACGGGTCTTTCTGCCAATAGTAAAGATGGCGCCCAGAGAGCAAGCGTGTTTCGCATACTCTGTTACCCACAAGGCAGCGGGAGTAGGGAAGGCGCCGTCTCTGCCAGGAGCTAATATGGCTCTGACAGTTACAACAGCCTCTCTCTTCCCCTCATCGGCGACATGACCGCCCGGACAAGCCTGTCTCGCAGGATTTAAGTCTCCTTTGCCTTTTCGCTGACCGCGACGATAGGAGAGAGTGGAGCTGATAGCCCATCTCGAGGAGTCGAAGTCCGTAACCAAGGAAGCACCACTTCCGCTGACGTCATCACGGCGACACGTGGATCCAAGATGGCGGCGGCGATGGTGAGTGAAGGAGACTCCGGGAGCCGGAGCTGAGGCAGGGCCCTCTTGGGTATCCCAAGACCTTCCGGCACCCCATGCCTGGTGCCAAGCCACTTTCAGAACCCCTGCTCAGGTTACTCCTGACTGGGCTTGTCTCCCAATTCCCCCTCCCGGGTCTTAGCCCCGCACTCAGGCTTGTCAAGGCCCGGAGTTTTAGGAGAGGCGCCGTTTCCGAGGAAGATCTCAGCTACTGCCTCCGCTGGGTTCCCAGCCCTAGTTTGGTGCCCGCCCCCTGTAATCCCCACTTCCCAATTTCACCTTTCAGCTCTCACCCCGCGAAGAATCCCCGTTTTTTCTACCCTCGCTCCTCCCCCTCACGTCCAGACCCTGTACTCCCCGCCTCCCCAACGTCCTGGCCAGTCCGCTGATGCGACCTCGTTTCGGACCAGCCTCCCAGCCTAATCTCTGTACTCACCTCCACCCTCAACTGTCCCATCACACACCCTTCTTGACTGCTGATATCCCGGAGCACACCCTCCCCTAGCCCACCGCTATCTTCTATTCCCAGATCCCTTCCTACCCCTTGTCTTTTTCAATGAGTTCCCCCCCCCCCCCCCTAGTGTCCTTTTATCCCACTGTTTCTCAGACTTTACTGTGCATAAGAATCTCAGGTTGTGTGTGGGAAGGCAAGTTAAAATACGGTTTCCTGAGCCTCCTTCCCAAAGGTCCTAACTCAATAGGGCTGGGCATTGCCTTTTATGTGCATTCCTGCGATTTTGACAGAGGTGGTCTGTGAACTGCATTCTGAAAAACACTTCTATCCCCACCAGGCTGCCTTCCCATCCCATTCCCCTACAGGGCCACACAGCTTCTTAGGGATAAATGCTCATTATGATTAAGTTCCTTAGGATGAGGTCTGTGTGTGGATGAAGGTGGGGGTAAAAGCTGTGCAGGCTTCTCCTACAGAACCCTGGGAGTAAATCTTTGAAGGACTGGTAGCCGGGCGTGGTGGTGCACGCCTGTAATCCCAGCACTTGGGAGGCTGAGGCAGGAGGATCGCGAGTTCAAAGCCAGCCTCAGCAATGGCGAGGCACTTAACAACTCAGTGAGACCCTGTCTCTAATAAAATACAAAAAAGGGCTGGGGATGTGGCCCAGTGGTCGAGTGCCCCTGAGTTCAATCCCTGGTACCAAAAAAAAAAAAAAAAAAAAAAAAAAAAAAAAAAAATCTTTGAAGGACTGGCTTTTCTTCCAAAGTTCAGCTGACATTCTGCTTGTCAAGTGTTTAGAACTAAAATTGAAGTCACTTTGTCCAGAGTGATTTCCTGGGTCTTCTTGGATATTGTTATCTCAGCAGATAATTTCATCTTGGGAGTGAAAGACAAGGAAAACTCTAGAGAATAGGATGTAACATTTGACTTTAGCAGAGGAAGATTCTTGCTTCAATTCTTTGGTGTTGGTTTTCTCCAAACAGCAGAAGATTATTGATTGATAATGGATTTTTCTACTTCTTTTAGCTGACTGGTAACTTTTATTTTTTATTTATTTATTTATTTATTTGCTTTAGTTGTACACAATGTGTTTATTTGTAACTTTACTTTTACGTGGTGCTGAGGATCGAACCGGGCCACACGTGCTAGGCAGAGCTGCTAGGCGAGTGCTTTGCCGCTGAGCCACAATCCCAGCCCTGATAACTTATCTTTTGTTTGTTTATTTGATGAAGGATTCTTTTGTAGAATCGCAAGTGTCTGGTAAAAAATTTCACATCCCGTGGCTGGTGTTGTAGCTTAGTGGTAGAGTGCTTGCCTAGCATGCACAAGACCCTGTGGTTGATCCCCAGCACCACCAAAAGGGGGGCAAAAAAAAAAAAGAGAGAGATTTTGCAGCCTTACCTGGTTCCCATGGTCTCAGACTTCAGTTTGAACCATGAGTGGGGAAAATCCCAAGTGATATGTTGAAACCCTTTTTTTTCTTTACCACATTCAGAACAAAGATGGTGTAAGCACTTGACAGGAAGTCACACCCTTTCACCATAGGGAAAAGTTCAATAAAGTGGCATTTATAGCATTGCACTGGGAAATTCCTGCCCTGTTCAGAGATTTTAAGAGGTTATAAGTTACCAATACATATTTCTGGTACACATTTATTTAATCAGCAAATATTTGAGTGCCTACTCTATGCCAGAAACTGGAGGTGTAGTTGTGGATTTGAGGGTCAAGGTCCCTGTCCTTGTGGAGTTTTTCTAGTCTGAGGTGACAGGCGGTGAACAAATAAATATGTAAGTACATAAATAAGTAAATACATAAAATAATGTTCCAGGGGCTGGGGCTCACACTTGCCTAGCATGTGTGAGGCACTGGGTTCGATTCTCAGCACCGCATATAAATAAATAAAACAAAGGCCTATCAACAACTAAAAAAAATATTTAAAAAGTTGCAGGGGCTGGAGTTGTGGCTTGGCAGTAGAGCGCTTGCCTAGCACGTGTGCAGCCCAGGTTCGATCCTCAGCACCACGTAAAAGTAAAGTTATTGTGTTCAACTAAAACAAATAAATATTTTTTAAAAAAAGTTACAGGGGGCTGTAGCTGTAGCTCAGTTTCAAAGCACTTCTCTAGCATGTGTGAGGCACTGGATTCGATCCTTAGCACCACATAAAAATAAACAAAGGCATGCGGTCCATCTACAACTATAAAAAAATTTTTAAAATAATGTTCCATAATATTAGGTTTGTGAAGACAGAAAGGTGAATAATAGTGATGGGGTGACTGGGTGACACAACTATTTGGGATTGAGTGATCAGAGAAGTCTGAGAAAGGAATGTAAGTTGTGACTTGATTGACAAGGACGAATCTGCTGTGCAGGGAATGTTACAGGCAAAGGAAATAGTCAGCCTGAAGGCCCAGATAGAGAACTTGGCACATTTGAGGAACATAGGGTAGAGGGTCTGAAGCATGGTGATATGTGGGGGAAGGAGACAATGACACAAGATGAAATTGGACTGAGGCAAGAGCAACTGTGTACCTAGAAACAGACTTAAAAATTAAGGTGAGTTGCAGCCCACAGTTTGTAGTCTGTGGACTGTATTTCAAAATAGATTGTTGTTCTCTTAAGTTGTTCGTGCTTCCTGTCCCCTCTGGGACAATACATTAAGAGAACCAGTTTGCTCTCATGCTGCAGATAGGCCATGGAAATGAGTTTGGATTTTATCCTCAGTACAATGATTTATGTTGTGCCACCTGGGAATATTATACTGCACTTTCATTTGAAAACAGTAACTGATTTTAAGAAATGGAGTATGTGATATAAACAAGTGATTCCCAGAGGCCAGTCTGAAGGGTGCATGAAAAACCTACATGTTTGGTTCAGTAGGGAGAAAGCAGGAAAGTGTTGTTACAGGGGTGTATATGTAATGGGCAAAGTGGAGTCCCAGACTGAGTTTAGTCTGTGTCAAGCACTTTATTACACGGAAGTGGTCCCTACATCCTCGTACACATAGACTGTTTCACAACCATTGGGGATGGGGTGTGTGGGATCTAATTTGGGGTGCACAGGTTCCTGAAGCAAGTCATACAACCAAAGAGGAACTGAGCTAGTGGCTTCAGTGGCCATGGGAACAGACTGGGGTTTTTGCTTTGTTCTTTTGTTTTGAAAGGTAGGATTGTGAGTGTAGGGCTTTCCCTCTCTCTCTCTTAGCTTGGTGAATGGTTCTTCTTCCCCAAGGGTTGGGCTGCTACCTCCCAGGTCTTAGCACAGTGGGTGTTGTCTGAACCTGCAGGGCAAGACTTCTCCCACCATAGGAGAAGGTAGCCCCTATAAATTGAAGTTCTTTTTAAAATTTTCTTGTCTTCCTCCTGTCCTACCCTATAAAGTTATAGGGTATGGAATTGATCTGGCCAGGTCTAAATTGAGAAGCAGGCTCCTATCTTGTTCTTTATGTAAAACTGCTCTTGGGAATATTATTTGGGTGGAACTTGGGAAATGTACATTGAGTACATTTGTAGGCATTTCTGGTCTAGAAACTTCAATTTAGAGAATAAAACTCTACTTGTCTCACTTGTCTCTACTTGTCTTTCATTCACACTATTTTGGATTTTATTATAGTTTTATTTTTTACATATAGTTCACATGCCATAAAACTTGTCCTTTTAAAGTGTACAATTCAGTGGTTTTTAGTATATTCAGTGTTGGGCAACTATTACCACTGTCTCATCCTGGAACATTCTCATCACCCTGAAAAGAAACAGTAGTAGTCACTCCCACTCTTATTGCCTGCAGCCCTTAGCAACCACTAATTTATTTTCTGCCTCTATGGATTTGCCTTTTCTGGGCATTTCATATAAAGGGAATTTATAATTTGTGGTCTTTTGTGTCTGACTTCTTTTACTTATGTTTTCAAAGTTATCCATTATAGCATGTATCAGTACTTCATTCCTTTTTATGCCTGAATAATGTTCTATTATATGGATAGACCACAAATTATTTTTTCATCAGTTGACAGACATTGGAATTGTTCCCACTTTTGAGCTATTAAGTATAATACTGTGGAAATTCATATGCACATTTTTGCATGAATATATCTTCAGTTTTCTTGGGTATTTATCTCGTAGTGGAATTGCTGGCTCAGTTCACACTTTTTTGAGGTTGCTTGGGTTTAATATGGTCTAAAGGGAGAGAAATGGACAGAATGACATCAAAGTTCTTTTTTGAGCTGAGCAGAGTGGCACACCCCTGTTATCTTTGCTCCTTGAGAGGCTGAGACAGGAGGATTGCAGTTTAAGATCAGCCTGTCTCAGAATAAAATTTAAGACCCTGTCTTAAAAATAAAATTTAAAAGGGGCTGGGATTGTAGCCCAGTGGTAGAGTATTTATCGAATATGCAGGAGTCCCTGGGTTTGACCCCAGTACCATACACACACGCACAGTTTTTCTAAGGTGATGCAGGCAGTGCTAGCCAGGCCCCCCAGCTCCAGCCAGAAGCACGGGTACAGTTTTTAGTGGTGGAATCTAGTGCTAACCATAGGGCAGTTTAAACGGGAAAGTCCTGAAACAGGAGGCAAGAGGCCTGGACTCTGCCACCAGTCATGGTGAGGGAAGCTGCTATCTCCTTTGGACCTCATGTATGGTTGGGCATTAGCTAATTGAGAAAGGAGCACAGGGTCAGCCCGGGTTTGGTTCCAGCACTGTCACATTTTCTGTGTACCCTGGACAAATCACTTTGGCTTTATTGGTATGTTTTCCATGTCTGTCATATGTGAAATTAAAATTTGGACTTTATGATTTCTAAATTACAAGTTTAAATTCTGTGGCCTAGAATACTTGTCTTTAAGGAAATTTTTTGGCTAACATGCCTATTTTTTTTTTCCCCCATGATCATAGTCCCTGTGATCTTTGCAGGTTGTCTTGTGTTGATTGTGTCTATTTGCTCTCAAGCTGCCCCACCTGGCACACACTCTGTAAGAGGTGAGGTGGTGAAACTAGGCCTTGATTAAATGTGTTTCCCTGAGGAGTCCCATTAAAGGAGTCCCCTTAGTCCCCCCAGGAAGTACAGAGGAGGGAGAGACAGCATTTAGTTTGCCTCTTGGTTTCTCTTTTACAACTTGGACAAAAGTTCCCCTTTGATCTTGGCATTAAAAAAGCAGGTTGCAGAATGTTGGAGAAGGTTGAGTTTTGATCTCTGGACACTGGCAGGATGGTGGGAAGGACCCAGGATAAGCAGGGCCATCTGGCCACAGTCGAATAACAGGAGCCACCTACCTCCAAACCTGCTTTGATCCCTGAACCATTTGCTGACACCACTCTTTCCCAAATGGAGCATGGATGGGGACACCTAGGACTTCTCAGTTCCGTCTCATTCCTCTTCATTGCTTCCTCTTAGCCAATCTAACATGATTTCTTACCTATGCCTGACACATGAAACCAAGCTCTCAAAGTTTGAAAGCCCTGTCTCAGGCTTGGGCTAAGAATCTGGGCTAGAATTCCAGCCCGTGATACTCCTATTACTTTTGTGACTTTGGACTGGTTTTGTGACTGTGGTCAAGCTATTTGCCTCTTTATGCCTATTACCTTTATTTTCCTAATCTTGTGTGTGTGTGTGTGTGTGTGTGTGCGTGTGCGCACACATGCGTGCACGAGAAAAAGAGAGAGAGGGAGAGAGACTTACCATTGTAGCCATTTGTAAGTGTAAAGGTTCCAAACATTATGTAAATTCACAATGTTATGCAACCATCAACACTTCCATATCCAAACTTTTTTCCTCATCTCAATACTGAATCGATTTTCTTGTTTTTGAAGTGGGATGATACTCTGCTCAAAAGGATTGTCGTGATAACCCTTTTGTGATGATCCTGTGTTGTGATATGTGAATGATACACGAGATAAAAAAGCCTGGCACAAAGAGGGCACTCTGTAACTCTACTCCAGGGTTTGAAATGGTGTGGAGGTGCACTTAGCTGAGAGTTCTGTGGTCAGTACCAAGGACAGGAGAGAAGGGCAGTACATTCTGGCTGCCTATTGCTTTGTGAGGATGGTTAGTTTCACCTGGACTTACACAACCTGTTGGGGGTCTTCCCCTTCCCCCAGTAAGTTTTTGTCTTTTTGTGTGTCTTGTGTGTCTCTACTATTCTGTATCTACTGGCCCTGAAATAAAGGCTACATTTTCAGAGTCCCCAGTGGCTAATTTGGTTCTCGGTGTTTTTGTTTTCTTTTTCTGTGTGAGTTCTTTAGCTCCATGGGGCTTCTTGGTAAGTGTTCTTTAGCTATCATTAGCCTTCATTCATGTGTGGTTGAATTCTTAGGGAGTTTTAACTGAATGGGTAATTGATTTCATTTAACTGTTGGCAAACTGTGTCCCCAAAGCCTTTTTTCCACTTATTTTCTTCTTTCCTCTACCACCCCTTTCTCTTTCTTTAGTCTAGGAACAGTTACTGATCTTAACAAGTTGACTGTTTTTGAGAAAGAAAAAGAAGAATCTAGCCTCCTGTGAGGAAGGTGCTGCTTTTGCAGCAGGAAAGGCATGGAAGTAACAGAAACCACTGTTCTTTTTTTGTGGGGGTAGTAACCAGGGATTGAATTTAGGGACACTCTACCACTGAGCTACCCAGCACTGTTTTGTATTTTATTTAGAGATAGGGTCTCACTGAGTTGCTTAGTGCCTCACCGTTGCTGAGGCTGGCTTTGAACTTGCGATTCTCCTGCCTCAGCCTCCCTAGCCACTGGGATTACAGGTGTGTGCCACCAAACCCAGTGGAACAGCTCTTCAGATTGGTCAGACTGTATGGCTAGGTGGTGCTATTTATGGGAAAGGAAATTGCAAGGCAGAGGGCTCCAGAAAAGAAGATTACCTTCTGGTCACAGAGCAATGTGAGTGAATGAAATCATTTTCAGTTCTCAGGGGAAACTTCCTATTTTCTTTGGGAGAAATTAATTGTTCACATCTTTAAAACTGGGTGGAGCAAAATTTGGAGGGTGAGGGGTGCTTTTTTGTTCTAGCAGCCCTTCCTTTGTTTGCTGTTTGTGGGGTTTTTTCTGATTGTCCAAGAAGAAAAGACAAGGAAGGAAAGACCTTGATTCTTGGGTCTCTTGAGCTTTATCACTTTCCAGGTCACCCGTATCTTTGCCAGTGATGGAGTGTACGATTACCACACAGAGGGCTTCTAGATTGCCATCATCTTGTTCTCTGACAAGCTGCCTTTGTGGTCTGGTGACTTGGAAACCAAATAAAGCAAAGTGACATTGAATGGGCTAGTTCACGTCTCTCAGGACTCCCCCTCCTTTCATGGCTCTGAACATGCAAAAGATGTTTGTTTAATACTTAACTGACTTTTCATACTGAACCTCACATGGGAGTTACTGAGGTGATCAGTTGAAATTGAAGAAAAATACAGAGGAATTTCCCAAGAAGCAAGTGCTTTTCTACTTTACCTTCTATACAGAATCAACCATCCTCTCAGGACGTCGGGGCTACAGAGGATAATGGAGTCATAGTTGGAACAGCATTCTTTTTTTTTTTTTTTTAATATTTATTTATTTGCTTTAGTTGTACACAATGCAATCCACTGTATGTTTACGTGGTGCTGAGGATCGAACCTGGGCCGCACACATGCGAGGCGAGCGCTGTACCGCTGAGCCACAATCCCAGCCCCTGGAACAGCATTCTTGTCAAAGGCCTGTAAGCTCCTATGCCCCTGATTCTCCTGGAATCATATGTTATATTCTGTACATTGGAACTTCCCCCTTCCCTGGGAACAGGGTCTGTAGCTCCTATAAGATTCTCAGAGGAGTTTGTGGTACTCCCTGAGGTTAAGAATTACATGGGGCTGGAGTTGTGGTCCAGTGGTAGAACACTTGCCTAGAATGTGTGAGGCACTGGGTTCAATTCTCCACATCGTATATAAATAAATGAATAAAATAAAGGTCCATCAACATCTTTAAAAAAAAAAAAAAAAAGAATTATTGATCTGTTTGGCTGCCCACAAACCTGGTGACAGAATATTTTCTGCATCATTCCTTTTTCTTTTCTTTTTCTTTTGTGTGTGTGTGTGTGTGTGTGTGTGTGAGAGAGAGAGAGAGAGAGAGAGAGAGAGAGAGAGAGAGAGAGAGAGAGAGAGATACACCAGGGATTGAACTCAGGGGCACTCGACCACTGGGTCACATCCCCAGCTTTTTTTGTGTGTGTGTTTTATTTAGAGACAGGGTCTCACTGAGTTGCTAAGTGCCCCACCATTGCTGAGGCTGGCTTTGAACTCGCGATCCTCCTGCCTCAGCCTCCCAAAGTGCTGGATTACAGGCGTGCGCCACTGCGCCCGGCTTCCCTTTTTCTTTTCTTTCTTTGTGATACTGGAGATTATATCCTGGGTCTCACTGAGTTGCTTAGTGCCTCACTTTTGCTGAGGCTGACTTTGAACTTGCAATCCTCCTGCCTCAGCCTCCCTAGATGCTGGGATTACAGGCATGCATCACAGCACCCAGCCCCAGGACATTTTTATGTGTATGGATACTTTTTAAAACTTTTTGTTATAAAAATTTCCAACTTAAGTAAAAGTAGAACAATGTAGCTAATCCCCATAATGCATCCCCAACTTCGATAATTGCCATTATATTGCTAAACTAGTTCATCTGTACCTTTTCCAGCTAGTTATTTTTTTCTTCAGAATTATGAAGCATAATTTGATACCATAAAATCACCCATTGAACTTTAGTAAACATAGACTTCTGCAGCTATCACTACAATGACACAATGTTTTAGAACATTTCTATTACCCCAGGTTTCCTTACAGTCAGCCCCTGCTTTCTTAGCCAGCCAACTACTGATCTGCTCCTGTCTGTAGATTTCCTTTTCTCGGCATTTCATGGAAATAGAATCATGGTGTGTAGACTTTTGCATCTGACTTCATTACTTAGAATAATGTTTTTGAGGTTTATCCATGCTTTAACATGTATTAGTTTTTTTGGTTTTTTGTTTGTTTGTTTGTTTTTAATTGCTGAATACTATCCCATTGTGTGGAGATAGTGCATTTTGTTTCTTCATTACTAATTGATTGGCCTTTGGATGATTTCCAATTTTGAACTACAACAGTCCCCTCCCCCCGTCTAATGGAACAAATTCTGATGTCCCCAAGTGGATATCCATCTAGTACTAAACCCTATATGTGCTGTTTTTCCCTATACATATCTATCTATGATAAAGTTTAATTTATTAACTAGATATAGGAAGAAATGAAAAATAACTAATAACAAAATAGAGCCATTATAACACTATGTTGTAATAAAAGTTATTTAAAACCTATGCATTGATTATTTCTGGAATTTTCCATGTAATGGAAAATTTTCTAGACTTTTGTTGACTGCAGGTAACTGAAACTAGAAAGTGAAACCACTTATATGAGGGGGACTACTATATGGTGATTAAAGTTGCTCTGCACATTCACATACAGATTTTTGTCTAGAAGTATCTTTTTCTCTTGGGTAGATGCCTAGAGTTGGAAATGCTGGCTAGTATGGTAAGTTTAACTTTTTAAGATACTGTCAAACTTTCCAGAGTGCCTGTGCTGTTTTACATTCCCACCAACAATATGTGAGGGTACATTTCTCCACATCCTGGTCCATGCTTCTTGCCTGTATTTCTGGGGTTGAGTCATTCTCGTGTATATGTGGTTACCTCACTGTGGTTTTGGTTTGCATCTCCCCAATGACAAATAAGATTAAACCTCCTTTTTTTTTTTTTTTCCCAGTACTGGGTATTGAATCCAGGGGTGCTTTACTATCAAACTATGACCCCAGCCCTTTATTTATTTATTTTTATTTTGAGGCAGGGTCTTGCCAAGTTGCCCAGGCTTGCCTCAAACTTGCAATTTTCATGCCTCAGCCTCCTGAATAGCTGGGATTATAGGCATGTGCCACCATATCCAGCTAGACATCTTGTGTATTTATTAGCCATTCATGTATCTTCATATATCTTCTCTTGTGAAATGCCTATACAAATCTTTTGCTTCTGTTGGAGCGTACTGGGGGTTGAACCTAGGACTCCCACCTGCTACACAAGTACTTTACCACTGTACTACACTCCCAGCTTTCACCTTTTTTTTGGGGGGGGGCGGGTGGATGTGTTTGTTTTTTTGTTTGTTTATTTTGGTACCAAGGATTGAACACAGGGTACTCAACCACTGAGCCACATCCCCAGCCCTGTCTTGTATTTTATTTAGAGACAGGGTCTTGCTAAGTTGCTTAGCACCTCGCTTTTGCTGAGGCTGGCTTTGAATTTTCAATCCTCCTGCCTCAGCCTCTTGAGCTACCAGTATTATGGGCATGCATCATTGCACATGGCTCACCTGTTATTTTAATTGGATTGTTTGTTGTCTTACTACATTCAGTAGTTCTTTATTTTTTCTAGATATAAATCCTTTATTATATAAATGATTTGCAAAGATTTCCCCCATAGTCTATGGCCTATCTTTTCTTTTTCTTAGTGGTATCTTTGAAAGTATAAAAGTTTTATTTTTTTATGAGATCTAAATTATAATTTTTTTTTGGTACTGGGGATTGAACCCCAGGGCACTTAACCACTGAGCCACATCCCTACCCCTTTTTTATATTTTATTTAGAGACAGGGTCTTGCTAAGTTGCTGAGACTGATTTTGAACTTGTGATCTTCTTGTGTTGGCCTCCGGAGCTGCTGGGATTACAGGTGTGCACCACTGTGCCCAGCTATTTATTAATTTTTTTAATGAATTGTACTGTTGGTGACATATCTAAGACATCTTTGCCTAATCCATACAGGTTTTGTCCTTTATATTCTAGAGATTTGGGGGGTTTGGGCTTTTCTGTTAGGTCTGTGGTTCATTTTGAGGTTGTTTTTGTTTGTTTATTTGTTTTTGTGGTACTGGGGATTGAACCCAGAGGCCCTCTACCACTGTGCCACACCCCCAACCCTCTTTTTGTGTGTGTGTGTGTGTGTGTGTGTGTGTGTGTGTGTGTGTAGTGTAGTGCCGGGGATTGAACTCAAGGGCATTCAACCACTGGGCCATATCCCCAGCCCTTTTTTGTATTTTTATTAGAGGCAGGGTCTCACTGAGTTGCTAAGTGCCTCGCCATAGTTGATGGCTGGCTTTGAACTTGCGATCCTCCTGCCTCAGCCTCCCAAGTGCTGGGATTACGGGAGTGTGGCTCCTCTTTTTGTTTTTATTTTTGAAATAACCTCTCACTGAATTGCTGAGGCTGACCTTGAACTTGGGATCTTCCTGCCTCAGCCTCTTGAATATTTGGGATTACAGGTGTGCACTACCATGCCCAGCTGAGTTCATTTTTTTACATATGGTAGGAGGTTCCCTTTCACTTGACTATTCAGTAGTCCAAGTACCATGTGTTAGCTTTTCATTGCTGTGACAAAATACCTGAGAAAAACAAAAGAGGAAAGGTTAATTTTCAGTTTCAGAGTTTTCAGTCCATGGTTCATTGGCTCCATTATTTCTGGGCCTGTGGTGAGGCGTAGCATCATGACTGGAAGCATGGAGCTTAGCAAGGCTACACACTTCATGACAGTTGGGAAGCAGAAAAAGAAAAAAGGGTCAAGGACAAGATTCCAAGGATTCACTCCCTTCAACTAGGTCCTACCTAAAGTAATTTCCACCATTTTCTAATAGTCTGTCAGCTGTGAATCCGTCAATGGATGAATCCATGGATGAGTCTAAAGCCCTCTTGATCTAATCACTCACAAAAGCCCTACCTCTCTCTGCACAGTACTGCATTGGGGACAAAGCTCTCAATACATGAGCCTATTGAATTGCCTCAGCACCTTTGTTGAAGATCAGTTTATTGTAAATGTAAAGATTTATTTCTAGAATTTAAATTCTGTTACATTGACATGTATGCCTATCCTTACCATACTGTCTTTATTACTGTGCTTTATAATATTTAGAAATTGGATAATATAAATCCTCTGGTTTTGGTTTTTAAAGTTGTTTTGTATGTATGGGGTCCTTTCTGTTCCTATATAAACTTTAGGGTCAGATTGTCAATTTCTACAAGGAAATCTGCTGAGGTTTTGATAGAAATCACGTTAAATCTAATATGAGGAGAATTTCCATCCTAACAATATTAAGTCTTCCAATCCATAAACATGGAGTATCTCCAGTTATTTAGATCTTCTTTAATTTCTCTTAGCAATGTTTTGTAATTTTCAATGTACAATCCTTCCTAAAATATATTCCTAGCCAGATACAGTGGCGCATGCCTGTAATCCTAGCAGTTGGGAGGCTGAGGCAGGAGGATCACGAGTTCAAAGCCATCCTCAGCAATGGCGAGGCATTTAGTAACTCAGTGAGATCCCAACTTTAAATAAAATACAAAAAAGGGCTGGGGATGTGGCCCAGTTGTCGAGTGTCCCTGAGTTCAATCCCCGGTACCAAAAAAAATATATATTCCTAAATATTATTTTTGATACTAAGTAAAATATTTTTTAGATTACATTTTTCAGGTTGGTTGTTGCCAGTATGTGGAAATATAGTTAATTTTTTATATTTTGATCTGGTGGTCTGTGACCTTCCTCAATTTGTTTATTAGTTCTAGTTAATTGTTTTGTAGATTCCTTAGGATTTTCTAAATACAAGATCACGTGATGTACAAGTAAAAGCACTTTTTACTTATTCTTTTTTTTTTTTTAATTTTTTTTAGTTGTAGATGGACACAATACCTTTACTTTATTTCTTTATTTTTATGTGGTGCTGAGGATCAAACCCAGTACCTCACATGTGCTAGGCAAGCACTTTACCACTAAGCCACAATCCCAGCACCTTTACTTATTTTTAATCTAGTTGCCCTTAATTTCTAAATAATTTATTTGTTTTCATCTACTGGTAGTATTGAAAAGAGATGGTGAGAATAGATGTCCTGCCTTGTTCCTGATTTTAGGGGAACTTAACATTTAGTCTTTCACCATTAAGTATGATGTCAGCTATGGGTTTTTCAGAGTTGCCATTTATCTGAGTGAAGAAGTTTCCTGGTTTGTTGAGTTTTATGATTGCCATGTGTTAGATTTTGTTGGTTGCTTTTTTAGTATCTTTTGCAATGATGGTGTGGCTTTTGTCTTCTATGCTATTTATATGGCACATTGTATTAATCTGTCATTCCTGGGATAAATCCTACTTGGTCATGATATATAGACCTTTTTATACATTGCTGGTTCAATTTGCTAATTTCTTGATAAGGACATGTTCATGATAGATATTTGTAGCTTCCTTTTTTTTTGTGATGGCTTTGTCAGGCTTTGGTACTTGCTCTTTAAAAAACTATTTAAAGCCGGACATGGTGGTGTAGGCCTGTAATCCAGTGCCTTGGGAGGCTGAGGCAAGAGGATCAGGAGTTCAAAGCCAGCCTCAGCAACTTAGTGAGGCCCTAAACAACCCAATGAGACCCTGTCTCTACATAAAATATAAAAAAAGGCTTGGGATGTGGCTCAGTGGTAAAGCATCTCTGGGTTCAATCCTGGTACAAAAAAAAAAAAAAAAAAAAAAACATAAACTATTTAGACAAATGAGACCATGCTATACATAAACTACTGAACATCATACTCTTTTTCTCTTAAGAACTCAGATTGGCAGTCCTTCAATAACAGTTCTGCCTTCCATTTAAGTATACATTACTAACTTACTCTCCCCAAAGACTATGCCAGTTGACCATATATCTAGTGCACTAGACATTTTTAAACTTTGTGACTCTGATAGATTAAAAATGAGATGTCATTATTTTGACTCACATTTTTAAAATAATGAATGATATTGAGCATCCTTTTGTGTTTAGCCATTTGAGCTTTTTGTTTGATTTTGTTTTTAAACTGCCCGTTTGTATTCTTTTGAGTTCTGAATTATTTGTCCTTCATTAATTGTAAGAGTTATTGGTATCTTGAAGAAATTAGTCCTTTGTCATGTGTGTGGTAGATGTTTGTTTTTTTTTTGTTTGTTTGTTTGTTTTTAATATTTTTATTTATTTGCTTTTAGTTGTACACAATACATTTTACTCAATGCGTTTTATTTGTACGTGGTGCTGAGGATCGAACCCGGGTCGCCCACATGCTAGGCGAGCACTCTACCGCTGAGCCACAATCCCAGCCCTGTGGTAGATGTTTTTATCCAAACTTTTTTTTTTTTCTTTGTGGTGTGTATTTTTTATTTTATTTTCTTCCTTTATATATCCTTTATATTTTTAGCTCCCGGATTTTTTTCCTTAGAAAACTTTCCATCAAGGTTATTTAAAAGTACATCCATACACCAAGAAATGTTGTCATTGCCTGATATACCTCATTAGAAATGCAGAATCTCAGGCCCCACCCCAGACCTACTGAATGGGAGTCTGCATTTTAACAAGGTTGCTGGGTGATTACCCACACAGTAAACTTTGAAGAATACAGCCTATACTTCACCTGCCAGAAACTCCCAGTTGCCACCAGGCCTTTGTTACCTGTGTTTTTCTCTTCCTGGAACACTTCTCCCTTTCCTATGCTTGCCTCCCCATAACCCCTAAGACTGGGTGTGTTGCTGTATACTCCCCAATAATTCCTAGCCTCTTAACCAGCTAATAGCATCTTACACCTAGTGGGATTGGCTGGTTTCTTGTCTCCATCCCCCTGTTGGCTGAAAGCTCCTCAGAGGCATCTGTGAGGCTGCTCACATGGTAGGTGGTCAATAAATAGTTGGTGAACTCATTTTTATACTGGCTTGAACATGGGTTTTGGGCTCAGACTTCCTACAAATCCTGGCTCATCCAATATTTGTCACCTCTCTGAACCTCTGTTACCTTTTCTGTGAATTGAGAATAGTAAGAGTCCCTACCCAATAGGATTGTTGTGATGATTAGTTTTTACATGAAAAGAACCTAGAACTGATACATAATCAGTATTGAGTAAATGTTAGCTGCCATTCTTATCAGCAGCATCATTATATTCTCGTGTTATATTACAACTCACCTGTCTCTCACATTCTGGCTGGATGACCTTGGGCAAGTTATTAATCTCTGAATCATGTTAACCAGCAACTGTCTACAAAATAGTGGCAAAAATCTACAGGTAGTTGTAAGGATATGACTCAATGTGTGTAAAGGACTTAGCACCAGGCAAGACTTAGGTGAATGGTAATTAGAAGTTATCATGTCTACCACAGTGCCTGGTACTTGGTAGGTGCTCAGTGACTGTCTTCTTGTTTATTTTTGGTGTATCTTCCCCTTAGGGTGAGTATTATTCTCATTGAGGTCTTTTTGTTTGTTTTTGTTCTGCATGTGTGGACTTGCTCTATTTGTCTAAGACTTTGGAACAAAAGTGTATTGGAGTCTCTCAAGATTTGGTTTTCATTCTTCTGCAACCTGAACTCCCAGAGAGCCCTGGAGTTCCCCAGGGCAGGGTCTCTCATCTAAGTCTGGAAGATTCTGTTTCTAAAGAAGTAGAACTGAAGTAACTTCTTAGATTTAATTGGCTTGATAACTAAAGGAGATTGTAATCCTCACCCCAGCTTCAAATCACTTATCAGATAAGGCTAACAGGTCTGGTGTCAGGCTTCTTAGGAGGGGAAAGTCAGAACACATGCTTTTGGTTAGCAAGAAATAATGATCATAATGTCTCACATGTAATGGTAATGGTGTTTCAGCTCCACTTCTGCTGCGTGAATCCATCCTAATCTAATAAGTAAGGACACCAGCGCCAAGCAAAGTTGATGGCCCAAAGCTGCAAGCTGAAGGATAGGGTTCAATTCCCTGTTTGTATTTTGGGGCCCCAGGCTCAGTACTTTCCCCAGTGTATGATAGCCACCTTCCTATTGATTGTCAGGATGTAGTTTTGGGGTTTTTTTGGTGGGGGTACCAGGGATTGAACTCATGGGCACTCAACCACGGAGCCACATCCCCAGCCCTATACTGTATTTTATTTAGAGACAGAGTCTCACTGAGTTGCTTAGCACCTCACTGTTGCTGAGGCTGGCTTTGAACTTGTGATCCTCCTGCCTCAGCCTCCTGAGCGGCTGGGATTACAGGCATGTGCTCAGCCAGGATGTAGTTTGAAACCTGGCCAAAGAGAAATAGAAACCCAGCACCTTCTTTCCAAGGGGTTTATATCATCTAGGATAGTTCTGACCCTGGCTGCATTAGGATCACCTAGAGTGGTGGTCCTTTAACTTAGACAGCATGCTAAAATGTAGATTCTGGTTCAAGTCCTAGGGTAGGGTCTGAAGTTCTGTATTTTTAACAAGCCTCCAGAAAATGGTAAGAGTGTTCTCCAAAGATCTCACTTTCAGTAGTAAGAACCTAGTGACCCTTTAAAAATGCTGAAGATAGCATCCTATCTCTCAGAAAGTCTGACTTTTCATTGGTCATGATGACCAGTAATCTAGAATGAGACTTTGGCATGGGTAGTTTTTTATCTTATTTTTACTTTTTTAATACTGGGGACCTCCTCACACATGCTAAGCAAGTGCTCTACCACTGAGCTATGTCCCAGCCCTTGGGAGAAAAAAATTATTTTTTTTAATTTTGAGGAAGGATCTCAGTAAGTTGCTCAAGTTAAGATCTCAAACTTAGGGGCTGGAGTTGTGACTCAGTGGCAAGAGCACTTGCCTAGCATGTGTGAGGCCCTGGGTTCAATACTCAGCACCACATATAAATAAATGAATAAAATAAAGGCCCATCAACATCTAATAAAATATTTTTTTAAAAAAAATGAAGATCTCAAACTTAGCCGTGCATGGTGGCGCTATAATCCCAGCGCTTGGGAGGCTGAGGCGGGAGGATCGCGGGTTCAAAGGCAGCCTCAGCAATGGCAAGACACTTAGCAACTCAGTGAGACCCTGTCTCTAATAAAATTTAAAAAAGGGCTGGGGATGTGGCCCAGTGGTCGAGAGCCCCTGAGTTCAATCCCTGGTACAAAAAAAAAAAAAAAAGAACCAGCTGGTCTCTGTGTCGCATGCCTGTGATCCCAGCACTTGGGAGCCTGAGGCAGGAGGATCACAAGTTCAAAGCCAACCTCAGCCATGGCAAGGCACTTAGCAACTCAGTGAGACCCTGTCTCTAATAAAATACAAAAATGGGCTAGGGATGTGGCCCAGTGGTCGAGAGCCCCTGAGTTCAATCCCCGGTACCAAAAAAAAAAAAAAGAACCACAGTATTAAACCTGTGAGTGAATGGATGGTTTAATGTTTTAATAGAGTTTGGTTGGTGTTTATATTAATAAGGGTTTTTTGAGCACCCCAATCAACAAAGCTATATAAGCTGCTAATGCAGGGAGAAAGGTAGCAGATACTGAAATGGCCATAACTAAATGTGAAAAGTGCCATAATGGGGTCTTCAACAAATACAGACTTGAGTATTTCTTAAACAACTTAACCAGCAATATTCAAAAATATATATAAGTGTGAAAATTCACTTGGGCATCAGGTGATATTTCCATTCTCTTTCCTCTAGTGTCATAGAGATATTTATAAAGTACCTTGAAAAGTAAGGAAGAAACATTTCGTCTGGACCTCCACGGGGCAGTAGGACTTGATCAAGCAAGGTGGAGTGTCTGAAACAAAGCGAGCCTGCCAGTGTGCTCTCCAGGTCAGGAACATTTCCTGGGTCTCCCCAAGGCTTGGAAAGAAAAGGTGGGAGATGCTGCTGGAAAGTCCCCTTAGGGCCAGCAGGATGATGCAATCCGTGCCAAACTCGAATAAATTGAACCTGAGCATGCACAACAGTGATATTTTCTTTGGCCTCATTTAATTGTTTTCTGAAGTTATATAAAGACTATATAATTTTGTAAGAAAAATTAGAAAATACAGTTACACAAAGAAAGAAAAAAATCCATCACTCATTTCGCTTAAATAATGCTATGGCAAACACCTTTTCAGATTTTGTCATACTTGCCGTGTGTTTTTGAACATGTCTAAAAGTAGAATTGAGTATATACTTCTGGGGGCCTTTTGGATACAGATGCCAGGTTGCCTCTAGAAATATTCCAGTTTGTAATTCCTCCAACTATGTGAGAATACCACAGCAGTGACCTTTAATATCTAATAGTGAACCAGGTGTGGTGGCACACACCTGTATTCCTAGGGACTCCAGAGGCTGAGGCAATAGGATTGCAAGTTTGAGGTCAGCCTCAGTAACTTATCAAGGCCCTGAGCAACTTAATGAGACCCGTCTCAAAATAAGAAATAAAAGGGGGGCGCTGGGATTGTGGCTCAGCGGTGGAGCGCTCGCCTAGCACGTGTGCGGCCTGGGTTCGATCCTCAGCACCATGTACAAATAAATGCATTGTGTACAACTAAAGCAAATAAATAAATATTTAAAAAAAAAAAGAAATAAAAAGGGCTGGGGATATGTCTTTAGTGGTAAAATGCCCCACCCCCCTAAAAAAAATCTAGATTAAAATTAGATTTTAAAAATATCTAATGTTGCCATTCTCTCATGGGTGTAATGATTAGTTCTAATTCTAAGCTGAATTTCTGAATTACTTTTGGTTGTCAATTTAAGTATTCAAAGACTCTTTATTTGCCTATCTATCTATTTATTTAGGTACCAGGGATTGAACCCAGAGGCGCTTAACCACTGAGCCACAGCACACCCCACCCCCTTTTTTTAAAAATATTTTTTTAGTTGTAGATGGATACAACAGCTTTATTTTATTTTTATGTAGTGCTGAAGATCAAACCCTGTGCCCTTCATATGCAAGGCAAGCACTCCACCACTGAGCTACAACTCCAGCCCAGCCACAACCCTTTTTTATATTTTATTTTGAGACAGGGTCCTGCTAAGTTGCTTAGGCCCTTGCTAAATTGATGAGGCTTTGTGTGACAATTATTTTCTGCATTTTCAAAAATTGAATTTTCTAAGCAACTTTTGAATGGCAGTTTATGCCAGTAACATAGGATTTGTCCTCCTCATATCTTGGCTAACTAGAATTCAGGTACAGAGGGGAATTAGAGGAAAAAGAAGGACAATGTTTATTTCCATATGAAACATTTTCTAACCACTAAGTGAGTGTTCGCAAAGCTTCCAAGAGGGAGGACTGGAATCCTCAGATGGCTGGTCAAGTAGAGGAAATCCTCCCATGGAGAGAAAATCAGATATTGAAACCAGCTTTCCTTTACTGTCCAGAAAGAATCAAAACCTGTTTGTTTTTGTAGTCAATGCAAGCCCAGGTGCTGAAAACCTTCCCTTTGTGCATACATAGTATGCCTCTGGAGGGGTTTCAAAGAACCTGGTGGCAGCAGTTGTCCCTGGATAGCTGAAATGGGAGGAAGGTTACTTCTTTCTTTTTCTTTCTTTTCTTTTTTTTTTTTTTTTTTTTTTTTTTTTTTTTTTTTTTTTTGTTGTTGTTGTTGTTGTTGTGGTGGTGGATGGACAGAATGCCTTTACTTTATTTGTTTATTTTTATGTGGTGCTGAGGATCGAACCCAGTGCCTCACACATTTGAGGCAAGTGCTCTGCCACTGAGCTACAGCCCCAACCCTGGTTATTTCTTAATAGCTTTACTCACCCATGGTATTAAGATGTTAACATTAGGGGAAACTGAGTGAAGAATAATATGGGAACTCTGGTGTCTTTGCAACTCTTCTGTAAACCTAAATTTATTTAAGAATAAAAGGTATGAGCTGGGCGCGGTAGCGCACACCTGTAATCCCAGTACTTGGGAGGCTGAGGCAGGAGGATCGCGAGTTCAAAGGCAGCCTCAGCAATGGCGAGGCACTTAACAACTCAGTGAGACCCTGTCTCTAATAAAATACAAAAAAGGGCTGGGGATGTGGCTCAGTGGTTGAGTGCCCCTGAGTTCAATCCCCGGTACCAAAAGAAAAAAAGGTAGGACTGGGAGCAAGCACTGCCTGTAGTCAGGACTCAGGAGATTGAGGTAGGAGGATCGCAAATTCCAGGCCAGCCTTAGCTTTGGCAAGACCTGTCTCAAAATAAAAAGAACTGGGGATGTAGCTCAGTGGTAGAGTACCACCACTGGGTTCAATCTCCAGTCCAGAGGGGTGGGGGGTGGGGAGGATTCTGCCTTCCAGAGTGGAATTCTGCCATGAGGCAATTTTCTACCTTCTAGTCTTGTCATTTCAAAGATTTTTCTGTTTTCCTTATTCTGCCTACTTCCTGACTACCAAATACAGTATACCTATCTTGGCCATTGTTGCTATTTTTATCAGGGTCAGACTTTTATTTCATAATGGTATTAGATACTAATAAAAGTTTACAACAAGGGGCTGGGGTTGTGGCTCAGCGGTAGAGTGCTCGTCTAGCACGTGCACGGCCCAGGTTTGATCCTCAGCACCACGTAAACATAAATGCATTGCATTGTGTACAACTAAAGCAAATAAATAAATATTTTAAAAAAAGTTTACAACAAATCTGAAGAGAAACACTGTGAGTATATTGCTTTTAAGACTTTTTTCGTGTTTTTTGTTTTTTTGGTACCAGGGATTGAAACCAGGGGTGCTTAACACTAAGCCACATCCCCAACTCTTTTTTAAATTTTGAAACAGGGTCTCACGAAGTTGCTTAGAGCCTCACTAAGTTGCTGAGGCTGGTTTTGAACTTGTGATCCTCCTGCCTCAGCCTCCTGAGCCACTGGGATTATAGGCATGCACCACCATGCCCAGTACTTTTAAGACTTTGACCAAGCTATGTATCTACAGAAAGTGTGCTGAGCTCAGAACCTTATTTTTTTTGTCTTTAGTCCCATATTCTACTTTATTACTATTCTTGGATTTATCTGCTTGGCATGGATGATACAGATTTGTTTGTATTTGTTTGAAGGAATCTCCCTATGTTGCCTAAGCTGGCCTCAAACTCCTGGGCTCAAGCAGTCCTCTTGACCCAGCCTCCCAAGTAGCTAGGACTATAGGCATGTACCATTGCCCCCAGCTAGAACCTGAAATTTCTAAAGCCATCTTTTTTCCACTTATAGTCCAGGTAAAGACACAGAGGAATGTGTTTTTGGCAGTCAGTGACTGCCTGCAAAACTGGACTTCAGAAAGAATCATGAGTGTGTCTTTGGGGGCTGGGAATAACTTGGTGGATGGAGGGGCTACCGTATCAAGGTAATCAGGAAGCTGCAGCCAGTGACTGAGTGGGAAGAAACAAGCATCTGAAATAGAGTAGCAGTGAAGGAGAAAGAGAAGGCAAATGCAGAAACATGGTGCAGCTGGTGATTCAGGTGTGTGGATGATGAAAGTTCCTCCTTCAAACCAGGCAGAGGAGCAGAAGGAGGCAGCTCTTAGTTCCTGGAACAGGTGAAGTACTGATATTAATGGAGGGAAAAAATTGATGGACGGTCCTGTTGAGATCAGAAATTGGTCTCGCTTGCCTTGGATTCCCAGGTGTATATCCTACATGCAGATATTTACTGAGTGCCTGCTCTATGCCAGGCACTGTTCATGGTACTGGAGAGAGTCCCTCCTCCCTCAGATTATGTCCAAGTGGAGGGGACATTTAATATACAAAAAAATCTGTATCATCCATGTCAAGTAGATAAATCCAGGAATAGTAATAAAGTAGAGTAAGAGACTAGCGAAATGGGTCATGGGAACCCTAAGGATAGTATTTTAGATAGAATCTTCAATGAAGACTTGTCTGAGGAGGTGACATTTGAGAGACTTGAATGAAATAAGGAATGAGTGAGCCATGCCGATCTGTGGGAGAGGCCTTCTGGCAGAAGAAACAGTAAAGGTGAAGGCCTTGAGGCTTAGGGAAGGGCTTGTGGTCAAGGGAAAGCTAGAAGGTCCCTGTGGCTAAAGCTGAGGAGGGTAGGAGGTGATGAGTCCTGTTCCATTTTTGGAGAAGGCTCATGGAAAAAATGGTAACATAGGAGCATCTTGACAAGGAGAAGCTGTTGATATAAAGAGAAATGGGGACATTGTGGAGCTTTACTTCCTGTGAGCTGTAGTGGAGAGTGATACACCATGAAATGGTTAAAAGAGCAGTGATTTAGGCCAAGTGCAGTGGCACATACCCGTAATCCCAGTGACTTGAGAGGCTGAAGCAGGAGGATCACAAATTCAAAGTCAATCTCAGCAATTTAGTGGGGCCCTGTCTCAAAAAAGGGTGTCAGGGGGTCTGGGGTTGTGGCTCAACACGTGTGCGGCCCGGGTTCAATCCTCAGCACCACGTAAAAATAAATAAAGGCATTGTGTACAACTAAAACAAACTTTTTTTTAAAAGGGGGGGTCAGGGAGTTGGGGGTGTGGCTCAGTGGTTAAGTACACCTGGGTTCAATCCCTAGTGCTGAAAAAAACCTCACTGATCCAGAAGCAGGGAGGTATGGCTCCTGTGTGACAATGTTCCCAGATGTTGATTACCTGATCCGTTTTGTGGCATATTTCTGGAAGTACAGAATCATTTTGTAGCACTGTTGTGCATTTAGTTTTCTGTTTTGTTTTGTTCCCTCAGCTTCCCAAGTAGCCAACATTACAGTCATGCACTACCATGCCCACTATCAGGGATTTAGGAGACAACATTTACGAAGGTCCAGGCTTCCCAAACGGGAGGTGACACTGGCTCATTGAAAGCAGGCGTGAGGGTAGTCTGCTATGATCTGCTCTAGGAGAAAGTTCACATCTTTCCCCCATCCCATCTGTGCCCTTTATTCTGAACAGGTATGGTTGTCATGGTCCCTGCTACTTCTCTCTCTCAAGTGTGAAACAAACGCCTTCTACGTCCCTGGGGTTGCACCAATCAACTTCCACCAGAATGATCCGGTAGAAATCAAGGTATGTTCCTGCACTGTTGGAGCCCCTACTGGGCAGTCAGGCTGGAGTATGTGGTGAACTGTTCATGTCCATCCTGTGGTTACAGTGAACACAGATGACTGCCGCTGACGCTGAGAAAAAGAGCTCACTGCATGCTCCCAGGCCTGAAGTAAAGTGCCCTCGGGAGCCTGCATTCCAGGAATTCTGCCTTGCCTCTTCATCTCTGTCTCTGTGTCTCTGGCTCTCTGGCTCTCCTGTTGAGTGACCTCTCTGTGCTTCTGCTTCGCTCTGTTTCTCTCTGTATGATTGAATTCATGCAGGTCTCTTTTCTCTCCTTCTCTCTCTCTGTTGTGTGTGTGTGTCCACATCCATCTCTATCTCTGTCTCGCTCTACTTGCCTCTTCTTCTGTGGCATCTCTGCCTCCCTCTTTCATCTGCTCCATCCCCCTCTCAGTTACCAGTTTTCTCTGTGGAACTCATAGCATCTGCTCATATTGCTCATATATTGTAAGTATCTATCTTCCTTAGCAGTTAGATTTGTATCTTGAGGAAACAATAAAATGACATTTACTGAGGGTTACATGCCAGGCATTGGGCCTGGCTTAGCTCAGGATGCCCCCTAAGAACGCTCTGAGGCAAATTATATATTTTTACAGATTTTCTGTATATTTTATAGACAAGGAAATCAAGACCCAGGCAAATGAACCAGTTTCCCAAGGTCACATGGTTAAGAAAGATACAGAGTGAATTTTAGGCCCCATCTCTTTACCACTGCAGTACTTTCTCACACTTTTGTCTTCTGCCAGAAGCCCCCTCCAGAGCAAAGTTTATGGTGTAGTGGATACAGTGGTGTCTGGCCTCCAGTCCTGCCAAGCAGGGGATGTGAGAGTGGACACCTTGGGTGGGAAGAAAGAACATAAAGATGCAATTCATCTTTTTGTAATGCAGTAGAGGTCCTCAGTCCCCTCAATCTGACATCCAAAAAGCTCTGACACCCAAGGATTTTCTAAGCTCACTGGAGGCAAGAGCTGATGTCAACTAACATGAAGCTACTTATTCACATCATTTGTCCCACTTAGCATGAATGTTTTTGCATTTCTCTTCACAAATAGTCATGGACCATGAGGTACTACTCCAGGCCCATCTGGGGATGTTATGAAACCTGCAATATGCATGCCACATTGCCTATTTGAAATCCAAAGGATGCCTAATTCCAAAGCAAGAGTTTTAAATAAATAGACCTAGAATTCTAAAAGTTATTTATATTTTTAGATGGTATGAAAAATGGTGGGTAACTTCTAAATTATAAGGATAATTTTAGTTTTTTTTTTTTTTTTTTTTTTGGTGGTGCTGGGGATTGAACCCAGGGCCTTATGCGTGCAAGGCAAATACTCTACCAACTGAGATATTTCCCCAGCCCCACTATGTTTTTGATGGTTCCCTTATTTATGGTTTGGGTTTTCTGTGACTGGTGCCCTTTCTGAAGCTATATTCTGTGTGCTTGCATCATTTCCTGTACATGTTCCTTCATCTTATACCTCATTCTGCAGACATTTAGTGAGCACCTACTCTGCCTTACTCTTAAGGCACAAGGGTTAACGAGATGACCAAAACACCTGTGATTCTTGCCCTCCTGGAATTTAGCTTCTGGTGGGAAAGACTAATGTTTTTACAACCTCATAAACAGAATCATTGCTTTTTTCTTTTTTGCGGGAGTGCCAGGGATTGAAATAAGTGGCACTCAACCACTGAGCCACATCCCCAGCCCTATTTTGTATTTTATTTAGAGACAGGATCTCACTGAGTTGCTTAGCACCTCACTTTTGCTTAGGCTGGCTTTCAACTGCTAATCCTCCTGCCTCAGCCCCCCACTGGGATTACAGATGTGTGCCACTGCGCCCAGCTGAATCATTGCATTTTTATTTGATATGTTGTAAAGAAAACTGAGAGGGTCGAACTGGGAATGATGGGGAGTTCCTTTAGGTAGAATAGTTAGGGAAGGACTCACAGATGAGGGCATTCAAAATGCATTAAGTCATCAGAAGGGGACAGAGAGGAGCAGCAGGGTGAACGCTTGAGGCAGGGGTGGAAGAAGGCCACATGGGTATGAATAAGGAGTGCTCTCTTTGTTACTAGGGGCTTTTTTTCTCATCTGGAATATTTCCTTAGGAAAGAGGCCCGGAATGAAATGATCATGTCAAAAATAGTAACATGTTCAAGACTCCTAGTGTCTTAAATTTGTTGTGATTTTTAAACTAAGTCTGTACTGCAGTTTAAAACTACTGAAAAGTGAAATAAGGCAGGGTTATGACTACAGTGGGCCGTAGTCACGTCTGCTACAGTTAGTTTGCCTGGTGGATGATACCACCAAGTGCACTGAATATGTGTGGCTACGGGAGGATTCTTGGAGCAATTGTCTTGGTTTCTGTTTCTGCTGGGTTGAGGAATAATAGCCTCTCTTCTCCTACCAGGCTGTGAAGCTTACCAGCTCTCGAACTCAGCTGCCTTATGAATACTACTCATTGCCCTTCTGCCAGCCCAGCAAAATAACCTACAAGGCAGAGAATCTGGGTAAGTTTTCTCACACTGCTACAGCCTGCCCCAGGAGGGAACCCAGAACAATTTTCACAATGATAATAGCAGTTGGCCCTTATTTAGACACTGTTGCTCACGGTTTCTATGCCTATTAACTTATCTAATCTTCATAGCAGCCCTTGGGGAAGGGGAATTGCAGTTTTTATTCCCATTTTGCAGATTACGTGAGTTGCTAAGCTAAGCTTTGAACCCACCCAGCTGGTCATTTTCAGAATAGGAGCACTTGGCTTCTACTCAGACTGGCTTTCCTTTATTTCTAAATATCCCCTTCTCTCTGATGGCTTCTGTCACCTGCTCTGCCTTTCATTGAAGGAGGGAGTGATTACCTTTGCTCTAAAGCAGAGATGTTGCCATATTAGCTAAGCTGTGCAAGACGTGCCTCAAATAATGTGTGAAGCACCCAGTACAGTGTCTGACACAGGTGTTCCATAAATAGTAGCCATTTTATTCTAAGTTAAATAATTCTCCATTTGGCTGAATTTGGGACTTAAAGGAAAACACATGGGGGGCTGGGGTTGTAGCTCAGAGGTACAGCGCTCACCTAGCATGTGTGAGGCACTGGGTTCAATCCTCAGCACCACATAAAAATAAATAAGTAAAATAAAGGTATTGTGTCCATCTACAACTAAAACTATATTCATAAAAAGAAAAAGACATTTGAAGATGCCTGCTCAGGACAGTTTTTAGTGTTTCCTCTCTGCCTGGCTTGTGTGTTAAGTCCTGGAGATAAGACTGGGGAAATGCTCTCCCTGACCTCTAGGACCTTAAGAGCCTTTCCTTTTCTCACACCTTAGGAAGGAAAAAGAGAGAGAATAGGTTCTTTATTTATTTATTTTTATGTGGTGCTGAGGATCAAACCCAGGGCCGTGCATGTGCTAGGCAAGCGCTCTACCACTGAGCCACAACCCCAAACGAGAACTGGTTCTTGAAAGGCCTGTGAAAGGACTGTCTTCTCTGTCAGGGCTCCAATGGCTCAGATGTTTCCAGAACCCCTAGATGACAAGTGTGCCTACTGCCAGGTCTTGGGGGTCCTGAATCAGCTGGAGGCAGGTCATGGAGCTAGTTTAACCAAAAGTGGGCTATGCATGAGCCAGGCACTGTTCTAAGCATTCGTGTGCTTCACCTTATTAATTCTCACCTATGAGGTATATTCTCTGAAGGAAAGTGAAGCACAAAGTAGCTAAGTCTCTTGACCAGGTCTCTTGCCTAGTAGACTACCTAGTAATAGTGCCACTTAGGTAGAACCCTGGGAGCTGTGGCTATATTGTATTCGCTGTCCTGCCTGATCCTTCCAATAACTCTGCTAGCTGAGTCTAATTGTCCCCACTCAGTATCATATGGCCAATAGGTGGAGAAATTGAGCTTTTAACTCTTTTTTTTTTTTTTTTTTTTTTTTTAATTAAAGCCAGTTATTTTTGTTGTCCCAGCTGACTTCTCTAGAAAGGTTTACCAGGGCTATCTGAGGGCTGTGCTTGTGAGTGTCAACGTTGATGGTGATTTATATCGTGTCATATGTGTTGGATCATCTGTGGTAGTACTGGGGTATGATAGAAGGTGCTCTTAGCAGGTCCATGTCATGGCTTGTGGCTCATTGTTAAAAGAAATACTTATCGCCAGGCATGGTGGTACATGCCTGTAGTCACAGCTACTTGGGAGGCTAAGGGAGAGGATCGCTAGAGTCCATGAGTTCAAGACCAGCCTGGGCAACATGGGGAGACCTCATTTTAAAAAAAAAAAAATGCTTCCATATTAGAAATGAGTCATTTCAGACCAGTATGTCCTCTTTCTTGGTTTAAGTTTAATTTCTAAATATCAAAAAGTATACCAGCTTACTTGGTCTGCAGTCTGTTCCTCTCTCTGCAGTTTCTCCTCTCCTCAGGCCAGCTCCTTACTGACCTTCAAGAAAGTGGGCAGTAGCATTGGGTGTGGGAAGAGAATGCAGGGGCTTGGCACCATCACAACCCCATGACAATCATGGGCAAGCCACTGTCCCTCTTTGGTCCTCAATCTGTAAAATGACTTATCAGCTGTGGCCATGCTGATGTCCTATTGATGTCCTTGCTGTCCACTGTCACTCCATCCCTGGGCTTTGCAGGCTCACCTGCACTGCCAGTCTTCTAAAACAGGGCAGAAAGGGGACAGGGCTTCATCCAGACATAGCTCCCCTCCCCCTTCCCCTCATGGGTGACCCATCCACACTTGAGGTATCGCTTGCCAGGGCTGCTGCCTTGCTCACGGAGCACTGCCACTACACTTAACACCTGTACACCAGCAACTCACAGCCTCCATCTCTGCCCTGATCTCTCTTCCAGGCCTGAAGTCTTGATATCTATTTGACACGTCCAAACTGAAAGTACCTTCCATCTGAATTTGCTATTTTTCCTGTCCTGCTTCTAGGTTTTTCCTGGTCTTAGAAACCTGAGAGTTTTCCTAATGCATGCCATTCCTCCCTCGTCCCTTGTATCCAGTCTGCAACAGGCCCCTAGATTTTATCCCCTCAGTAGCTCCTCAGTCTGAGCACTCTGCTCCAGGTTCCCCACGTGCTCATCTCCTGCCCCATCCTTAATCACCTGCATGACTGCTGCCATTGCCCCAGCCAGCTGCTTACATCCTCTATTTTCTGCATAAAGCAGCTTGAGTGATTTTTCTGTAGCCAGAGTCAGATAAACATCTCCCCCATCGTGTCAGGAATCCCTCTCTAGATAAAGATCAATCTGTGGGTGGCCCACAGGCCCTCTGGGCCCAACTCCAGTCCATCTCTCACCCATCTCTCCAGCTCTCTCTAGTCCTTCCCCAGCTCTCTTGCTTTGCAGACACACAGGCCTCTTTGCCCAGTTAACTCCTCCCTTCCTTTAAGTCACTTCAGGCACCACTTCCTTGTGGAGCCTATCCTAGACCCACTCCACTGTCCACGGCAGTTATATAGTATATTCTTATTTTGCTGATTATTGATCATGGTCCGACTTCCTGCCAGACCATAAGCTCCATGAGTACGTCTAACTAACATTGTAGCTTCAAAGCCTTGGCACATAGCCAGAACCCAGTAAGTGTTTATGAATGGAGGAACAAATGACCAGGTGACGAGGCAGACAGCCATATCAAGAAGATCCACGCTGGTACACAAGTGTTAAAACAAGTGCATGTGGGCACATTCGTCCTGCCTGTTGGCATTGGTCAGCCTCCTTCAGTTTTCTCCAGTTTCACACCATCACAGTAGAATTGTTGAGCAGCTCAAGATGAAAGCTTGGTAGAGTTTAGGTGACCTCCCTAGTTGCTCAGTGTCTGTTGGTCTGACATCTGGCAGCAGGTTACTGAAGTGACAGACAGTCTTTCAAGGGGTGTGCCAGTTCATTAAGCAAAAAGATGTTTTGCAGCTGGGCGCGGTGGTGCACGCCTGTAATCCCAGCACTTTGGGAGGCTGAGGCAGGAGGATCGAAAGTTCAAAGCCAGCCTCAGCAATGGCGAGGCACTTAGCAACTCAGTGAGACCCTATCTCTAATAAAAAAACACACACAAAAAGGGGCTGGGGAAGTGGCCCAGTGGTCGAGTGCCCCTGAGTTCAATCCCTGGTACCTCAAAAAAAAAAAAAAGATGTTTTGGTTAAAAATGTCAGGTGCAGGATTTCACCCTGCTTTCTTCTCTGCCTAAACCAGGGTCTAAAGACACAGAGATAAACAGGAAATAGTGTCTCCCTTCAGAAAGCTCATGATCAGATAGGAGAGGCAGAAACACAAATATTTTAACACAGTGTACAAAATAATATTGCTGACATATGAAGAGGTGCCAGTGGTACTGCTGATGATAAAAATGGTATCCCTAGCTGGGCGCGGTGGCACACGCCTGTAATCCTAGTACTTGGGAGGCTGAGGCAGGAGAATCGCGGGTTCAAAGCCAGCCTCAGCAATGGCAAGGCACTTAGCAACTCAGTGAGACCCTGTCTCAAATAAAATACAAAAAAGGGCTGGGGATGTGGGCCAGTGGTTGAGTGCCCCTGAGTTCAATCCCCAGTACCCAAAAAAAAAAAAAAAAAAAAAAAATGGTATCCTTGGCTTGCCTGCTCTGTGCCTGGACTTTACTTGTCTCACTGTAACTCTGTGAGGTAGGTACTATTACTATCCCATTTTATGAACAAGGAAATTGAGGCTCAGCAAAATTAAGTGAATTACCAAGACTGTTAACCTAGTTAGTGGCAGGGGTAGGGCACAACAGCAAGTGGCCTGGAGTCAGCCATCTCTTCAGTACATGATGCTGCCTCTGCTCTGCACAGGAAATTGGGGGAGAGTAATGAACCCTGTGCTGATGAGGTCAGGAAGAACATCTCAGAGCGGGTGAAAGGGAAGCTGAGCGTGTAGCCAGGCCTGTGGGACAGGACATGACGCTCCAGGTCCAGGTGTGTGGTACATTTGATGAGCTCTGAAGAGCTGGTGCTAGAACTTAAAGGAGGAGGGAAGGATGACAGAGGGCCTATTAGATGGGCAAGCTGGGCACAAACAGATGAGACAGAACGTTGACCAGGTCAAGGCACTGCTGAAGTCCTGGGAAGTCCATTTTGCCCTGCCATCCCATGGCTTGTGACTCTGCTGACCTCAGCAAACTCAGGGCTGAGACTCTGAGCTCGATCTGTCTCTCTTACGGCAGGAGAGGTGCTGAGAGGGGACCGGATTGTCAACACCCCTTTCCAGGTTCTCATGAACAGTGAGAAGAAGTGTGAAGTTCTGTGCAACCAGGCCAACAAGCCAGTGACCCTGACAGTGGAGCAGAGCCGGCTGGTGGCTGAGCGCATCACGGAAGACTACTATGTCCACCTGTAAGTTGTCCTCTGCCTCCTGTTGGCCTCACATTCACTCAGGGGTGGGAGCTGATGGGAGAGGCGGTCCAGAGGGACTGAGTGGGGCCTTGGGTTTCCAGCATTGCCGATAACCTGCCTGTGGCCACCCGGCTGGAGCTCTACTCCAACCGCGACAGTGATGACAAGAAGAAAGAAAAAGATGTGCAGTTTGAACATGGCTACCGTCTCGGCTTCACAGATGTCAACAAGGTAGAGTGTCTTTGGTGTGTTCAAAGAGCTGGGGAGCCACAAGCACTGGGGCCACAGAGAAGAGGGAGATGTTCCTCTCTAGGCTTGTGACAGAAAGATGGGGTCGGCCCAAGGCCTGTTTCTCCCAGTGCCCCTAGGACATGGTCTGTTGGAGGGCTGCAGCCTTGGACAAGGCTCTGGTAATGCTACAAAGAGCTGAAGGCACAGTTACTAAAATTGTAGATTCTGTTTTTGTAGACTTCAACCAGACAAAATCTGGAAGTTCTTCAGTGTGCAGAAGAGGGCCATGTAGCAAGCAAGAGCAGGTGGGCGCCCTGGATTTGAACCCTGCCTCCACTGTTTTCTGGTTGTCTGAGTGGCCTTGAGCCTGAGTTTCTGGATCTATAAATGTGTATAACAATGATATTCACTTACTGGGGTTGTTCTGCAGGGTAAATCTGTGAGTGCTTTGTGATGTAGGCCCCAGGAATAAGCTAATAAAGGCGACTATGATAACTGTTCCCTTTACATGGTCTCCCATTTTCTAAACTGAACACATATTACTTAAGGAGTAAAGGACAAAAACATTTCCTTTGAGGTGCAGCCCCTGTCCTCAAAGGACTTCTTTCCTCTTTGGGAGAGAACTTGCAGTGTAAGGTCCTGAGCCTTGAATCACATCCTGGTTGATTAGCAAGGGAACTCATTGTGCATCCAGGTGTCACACAGGAGGCAGGCCTTGGAAAATAGGCAGGCTGGAGCCAAGAGGAAGTGGTGCTGGCTTGTGAGTTGCAGTAAATATGTGAATGGAGATGCGGGGTCAGGACTGTTTATGAGGCAGGGAGGGGCTGCGGAAGCCAGGTGGACTAATGCGTCTTAGAAAATGGTGATGGCCAGCTCTGTTAGGGTCAGATGGTACTTTTAAGGCCTTGAGCACCAGGCTGAGGAAATAGAACTTTTATCTGATAAGCCCTAGGGAGCCCTGGAGAGCTTCTGAGTAGGAGGGTGATAGGAAGGAAGCAGTGTTTTGGGAAGGTTGGTACAATCAGGTATGTTGGACAAGGGGAGGGACCTAGTGCCTGGGCTGGTCTCTCTGAGTGTCTTCTGAGTGTTTCTTGGCTGCTAGCTGTATTGTTCTCTCTGTTGCTCTCTTTTAGATTTACCTTCACAATCACCTCTCATTCATCCTTTACTACCACCGGGAGGACATGGAGGAGGACCAAGAGCACACATACCGTGTCGTCCGCTTCGAGGTGATTCCCCAGAGCATCAGGCTGGAGGGTGAGTGGGGAGGTCTGACCAGTGGGGCAGGGCTGGATGGGCCTGGGCTTCCCACTCAGTTTTCTCACATGTCTAACCCCTGAACTGGCCAGTAGGCCCAGATACAGCATATAGGCCTTGCCAAAGAAGGGTCACTGTATTCTCAGCAGAGAATGTGGGATCAAGGGAAAGTTGACATCTGCTATGTCATAGGCTGGGCATCCATCAGCTTACCACCATCTAGCAACCCCAGGAGGGTGTTGATTACCTATGAGGAGTCAGAGGCTCAGAGAGGTTGGTGACTTGGCCCAGACCAAACAGCAAGTGGGGCTTTGTTGAGGGTCTTCACAAGAACCAGGCAGCTCACCCTGGGTTGCAGTATAAGGAGTAAGGATACAGGCAAAGCTGATGGGCAGCAGCTTTCTTCCCCTCTGTATGAGAGATTGGTACAGACTAAAATTGCCCAGGGTCAACAGTTATATGGGATTTGTAGAGCCCAGCCCAGTTCTGACAGGCTTTTATAGGACCTGGTCCAGCTCCCTCTCCCTTGAAGGCCCTCACTCCCATAGGGAGGTCTTCAATTAAGAAGCAGGCCAGAGGGGCTGGGGTTGTGGCTCAGTGGTAGAGCGCTCGCCTCGCACGTGCACGGCCCGGGTTCGATCCTCAGCACCACGTAAACATAAATGCATTGCATTGTGTACAACTAAAGTAAATAAATAAATATTTTAAAAAAAAAGAAAAAAAGAAGAAGCAGGCCAGAGTCATACACAGCCATATTTTAAGGGCACCATGCTGCCTCTCCTATACGTGTGATGGACACACTCAAAGATTATTTTGATTATTTTGAGGTCTCAGCTCCGTCAGTGGCTCATTGAGATTAGAGTCTCCGTCTCCTTTTCTCACCATTTTATCTCTAGCACCCAGCACAGTTCCTGGCACATACTTGGTGTTTATTATATGTTTGTTGGCTGAATGAATGGGGCAGATGGCAGAATGAAAAAAATGAGTAAATGAATGGAGACAGCACCTGAGTGTTTGAATTAAAGTCATGGAGGCAGACTGAGTGAATGAGCAAACATGATAGAATGAGCCACTGTCGTGTGCTGAATGGGCCTGATTGAATAAGTAAGTAGATGTGTGAATCAAGTGCAAGAGATTGATTGCCTAAGGGAGGGGCTTAGACTTGGACTCCTCTCTTTCTCCCATGCATATACCTCTCTGCAGCCCCAAAGGCCCTAAGGGATATAATTTTAAAAGCCACTGTTGCATGCTGAGCTATCAGACCCTGAGGCCAAAGTCCCAGCAGTAAGTGCCTCAAGGGGAGCCCCAGAACTGCCATTGGTTAGTGGTACTGGCCACCACGGAACAGCCTGAGTCTCTTATTTCTCACAGACCTCAAAGCAGATGAGAAGAGCTCATGTACCCTGCCTGAGGGTACCAACTCCTCACCCCAAGAAATTGACCCCACCAAGGAGAATCAGCTGTATTTCACCTACTCTGTGCACTGGGAGGTAAGAAGGAGCCAGAGCTCTCTGGCAGAGGAGAAAGGTCTAGTCTGGGCCTGGATTTGAGAGCAGGAGGCCAGACTCTGCTTCCTCCTGCCCATCAGGAAAGTGACATCAAATGGGCCTCTCGCTGGGACACTTACCTGACCATGAGCGATGTGCAGATCCACTGGTTTTCTATCATCAACTCTGTCGTGGTGGTCTTCTTCCTGTCAGGTGAGAACTCTGTGGGTCAACAAGTGGAGAGGACCCAGTGGGGGGATTTTTGATTTGTCCTCAGGGCCAAGTGTGGGTTGGGAACAGCCGCCAGGCCCTATGCTAGGCACCAAGAGTACTGAGGTGAACAAGATTCAGTCTCTGCTGAGAGCTCACTAGAGGAAATTGGATCTGTCTGTTCACACACACATTCATTGATAATTCAATAACACTTTATTGTTGCTCATTCTGTACCAGGTGCAGTGCCAGATGCTAGTGATAAGGTGTTGAGCAAGCCAACCAGTCTGTCCTCTCTGTCTAGAGTCTACAAACTAGTGATGGGAGGAAACAAAACATCAAATAAGTAGTGGTATTCCAGATAGTGACAAATACTACATGGAGCAGATAAAGAGAGGGACCAAGTACACAAAAGTGGAAGAAAAGGTGAAGGCTACTATAGGATGTCTTCTCTGAATGAAGGGGAAGAGCCACCATTCAGAGACCCAGGGAAGAACTGTTCCAATCAGGGTTGCAGCCCTGCAGTTAGACACGCTTGGCAGGAAGCCTGATGATGAGAGGGCAGTGGACAGAGGTAGACAGACACTGCTTCATGAAAAGCAAAGACTGTGCAAGCTATTATTAAACATTTATTAAACATTTGCCAAGGGGCCAGCTGCTATCCTAACACTATAAACATCTCATTCCTTCATCCCCATGAGCTAAGCCTAAAAACGTTAAGTGAATCAGCATCATACAGCTCATTCTACTAAAAGCTATACTGCTGCCAAGGAAGGTGGAAAGGCCAAATCAGGACGGGGCAGGGGGTGTCTATGAACTATTTGGGGGCACTAACAGGTGACGATGCCCCAGGTGAGTCTTGAAGCATGCTAAAGCCAACGAACAGGCAGAGGTGGGTGAGAGCGAGCCTGGGAGAGATGAAGCCGGAGAAGCCAGGAGGACTAAGCCATGGAGGGGCTGGGATACTCTCCTTCCTGGCATAAAAAGCAGTGTCCAGCGGCTCTTGTGCCCACCATAGCAACCCTTCGTTTCTGCACACACTCTCTAATCAGCTGGAGTGGAGTTCTGCCCAGGGGAGGAGCTGAAGTGGCCACATGGGGCCCAGTCCTGCTGGAGGGCTCAGAATATAGACAGCAGTTAGCCGCACTCACGACTCCCTCTCCCTCCTCTGTCTGTTTCAGGCATCCTGAGCATGATTATTATTCGGACCCTCAGGAAAGACATCGCCAACTATAACAAGGAGGATGACATTGTACGAGGTCTTGGGAGGGATGGGCCGGGAAAGGGAGGGCAGTCTGGTGGGGGGGGGGGGGGGGGGGGGGTGCGCGCACGTGCGCGCACGTGTGGTTACAGTCATTCAGGCAGTAAATCTCAGAAGTATCGAAAAGGACCTCACCACATGCAGTGACACACCTGTAATGGAGGTTGAAGCAGAAAAATTGCAAGTTCAAGGGCAGCATGGGCAACTTAGGGAGATCCTGTCTCCCTAGGGGAATGTAGCTCACTGGTAGAGTGCCTTTGGGTTTAATCCCCAGTGCCTAGCCCCCTACCAAAAAATTTTAACCATCCAAAATGATAGGGATGACAATTCTAATGTCAAAGTATAAAAGCAATGGAAGAAGTCACAGAAATAAAACTTGATCAATACAACACTAAAAAATTTAAAACTGGGGCTGAGGTTGTGGCTCAGTGATAGAGCGCTCGCCTAGCATATGTGAAGCCCTGGGTTTGATCCTCATTACCACATAAAAATAAATAATAAAATAAAGGTATTGTGTCCAACTACAACTTAAAAAAAAAAAAGTTCAGCTTGGCGCCAAAACTGTTAGAGATTTAAAAAAAAAAAAAAAGCAAGTACAGAGGGGCTGGGGATATAGCTCAGTGGTACAGCACTGGCCTAGCATGTTCAAGGGCCTGGGTTCAATCCCCAGACTACTACAACAACAACAAATTGTACAGAATTCTTTTAAAGAACCCAAAAACCTAATATCACTAATATAAATGATAAACATTGAATTTATGGACAAGGAATACATGGCCAGTAAGCTTGTGAAAAATTGTTTTTGCTTCAGGGTTAACTTCCCAGATGTCAGATTCAATCATAATAAAATGGTTTTGGACCATCAAATTGGCACAGATTTTTTGTGTGTGTGATATTGAGAACCAAACCCAGGACCTTATACCTACTAGCCAAGGGTTCTCTACTGAGCTACATCCCCCGCTCTCAATTTTTTTAATAATGCTAATTGTTTGTAAGGTTAACATAAAAGTACCTTCCCATTCCACCCATAGAAGGAAAATTTGGTAGTTTTCTGAAAAATAATTAATAGTTCTTCTCAAAAACTATAAAATAGGCAACTTGCTTTGCCACAGTAATTCTTGTAGAATTTTCCTAAGGAAAGAACCAAAAACTTGGTCTAGAAACACTTATTGCAGCTTTGAAATATGATTTCAAAGAAGTGTTTATTGACTTGAGATGCTCATGATTAAATACCAAAAAACTACACAGAAAGTGTCATTTTTATTATTTAAAATATACATACACTTGTGCACACAAACATACATAAAAGACTAAAGGAAGTATACCAAAACATGGTATCAGGCTGGAGATGTAGCCTAGTGGTAGAGCATTTACCTAACATATGTTAAGACCCTGAGTTCAATGCCCAGCACCAGGGGGGTGAAAAAAAAGTATCATTATCCTGGGTTAATGTTTAAACATTACTTAAGTATGGAGCATTACTTTTATATCTGCATTTTAAAATTTTTTCCATTCTATTGTTTCTTTTTTACTTTAATTTCATGATATTACCTCTTTTTTTTTTTTTTTTTTTTTTTTTTTTTTTAATATACAAATGCTTATTTCTTTTGTAATCAGGAAAAAAAAAATAAAGTGCTCCTAAATCTCACTACCTAAAAATGACTAGGTTACCATCTTGGTGTGCTGGTATGTTTATATTATTTTTCCATGCACCAAATTTGTGGAATTAAGAGACTCCTCTTTCATGCAGCTACAAGTATCATGTTTGTGGCATCCTTTCCCTGTGTGGCAGTTCTGAGAAGCACTTTCTCATATCACTTTACACTCCTGTGTCAGAGCAGAGGTTACTGACACCTGAGGGACTCAACCCAGGTCTGGGCACCTGGGGGCCTGGGTCCTTGGGGGTAACCCCCGTAAGATCTGTCCTCATCCTCACAAACCTGTCTCACTCTCTGGCCCTTTGCTACAGGAAGACACCATGGAAGAATCTGGGTGGAAGCTGGTGCATGGTGACGTCTTCAGGCCACCCCAATACCCCATGATCCTTAGCTCCCTGCTGGGCTCAGGCATTCAGCTCTTCTGTATGATCCTCATTGTCATCTGTGAGTGGGCCACTAGGCTGAGTTTGGGGCCCAGAGGACCATGGGCCTGATCTTGAGGCTTAGCTTTCTCTCCATGTGCCTCAAGAAGGGTGGGCTTCCAGGGGCCATCTAAGCACTCAGCAAGAAGCAGGCATTTCCGCTTCTCTGGGCCAGACAGCTGCTGGCAACAGCCCAGTCCCTGGGAATGGTGATCTCCTCACAACTTTGTAGCTTCATTTATGGAGCCCACCATGTCCACTCTGTCAACAAAGGCACATATCACTGCTGTGAGGTTGGCTTCCTTTTGCAGTCAGGTTAAGTGACTGACCCAAAGTCAGTACCAGGATTAGGACTGAACTGTTTAATAAACAAAAAATACTAGTGTGTAATAGTCACAAACAGCTCTAGAGTCACTGTGCCTAAATTTCTATCTCAGCCACATGCCTCCAGGCTTTATGGCCTTGGACAAGCCACCTAACCATTTTAAGGCTCAGTTTTCTCATCTGAGAAATGGAGAAACTAATCTCCCCTTTGCAAAGTCAAGAATGCACATTCAGTGAGCTGGCATTTCTCAGTCCAGTACCTGGATCTGTGGACTGGAAGCTGTAGTTAAGATTTGGCCAGCCAGGTCCCAGTAGCTACTATGCCCCTGTGATCCCTAGCTAAGACCCAGTCTTCCTGTATAGGGGAAGGGATATTAAAAAGGCCAAGGGAGCCTCTTCTAATCCTATCTACCCAGGGTCCTGTCAGCCTACCCAAGGCAGGAGCTGGGGACCTAGCAATCTGTCCCCCTGACTGCCCCGCTTCCCTCTGCAGTCGTGGCTATGCTTGGGATGCTGTCGCCCTCCAGCCGAGGAGCTCTTATGACCACAGCCTGCTTCCTCTTCATGTTCATGGGGTAGGTGTGTGCGAGCATGCTCCCAGGGGCTGGCACAAGGTTCCTTAATGTTACTAACAGGCCCCCTTGTGTGCGCCCCTGCCCTTTTCCCACAGGGTGTTTGGTGGATTTTCTGCTGGCCGTCTCTACCGCACTCTAAAAGGCCATCGATGGAAGAAAGGAGCCTTCTGTGTAAGTGTCCTAGTCCCCCTTCTGGCATTTGATGGGAGCAAAGAGACTCCTTCTTGGGCTCCTCAGGAGGAGCATAGGCAGGCCCTGGTGGGGATCTTTAGGGGCTGAACAGCAGCGTGATGGAGCAGGGAGGACTTGGGTCTGAGGGTTAGCAGTTCTGGGCTTTTACCTATAGGCTCACAGAAGGACCTCTCAGGGCCTTGGTTGTCCATCATAGAGTAAAGGTTTGGACTTAGGTGATTCTCAGCCTACATTGTTCAATGGCTCAAGCAAGAGAAGAAGAAGGGGATGCAGAATGATAGATTTTAGTCTGCAATGCCACAGGAGAACACCCTGCCCAGCAGGGTAGCTGAGAGAATCACCTACCAGGACAGAAGGGGCCGGGCCCACATGACTGCCAGCATGTTTCCCAAATGCGGTGCCTCCATTTCTCTGCAGTAAGGATGGCCCTTGCCCTTCCCTGTCCTCCTGGGATCAGGGAAAGAGTTTAGTAGCAGCAAAGATCATAGAAAAAGGAGCAGTCCTAGGGGTGACTCTCACCTAGGGGGATCTGAGTCCTTTCTCCCTGGAACATTTTTTCCTATTCATACTCCTGGTGTCTGACACAGTGCCTAGCCCACAAATTTCAGCCAGGAAGGCAGATGAGGAATTCCCTGTTATGCAGCATTAAAGAGGAACATGAAAGAGGAAGTGACATTTGAACTGGTCCTTAAAGAGGAGTTTCAGACACAGGGAAGCAGCCAGCAGAGGGGCTTCAGGCTCTGGAATTGCCTAGGGTCCCAGTCCTGGATCTGTTTTTTTCCCAGATTGCTAATCATGAGAAGCCCTTTGAGTCTGTTTTCTCATCTCTCTAGTGGGGATAGTTCCATCTACCTCTTAGGGTTGTGTGGGTGGAAACAGACTGTGCGTGTAAGGCCCTTGGTATGGTATGAGCCCTAGGAAGCAGATAGCCCGGGGTGATGACTGTATAAAGGCCCAGGGGCAGGAACATGCAGGAGCAGTGACCACCTGCTGGGTGGGAAGGACTGTAGCCCCAAAATGAAACTGGAAGTGGAAGTTGAGTGCCAGGTTGTGGGGAGCCGTGGTCATGGTCATTGTGGTCAGTGACTTGCCTGGATATCCTGGCTGGCCTGTTGGCCCCAGCATAGAAAGAAGGAGGCTTAAGTATAAGTCTGGGGTTTGGGTTCCCTGAACCCAACCCAGCCCAAGATTCTGACTAGAAACCACAGCCTGGCTTAGGAATCAGACTGCCTGGATGTGAACCTCTGTTCCACCCTCAGCAGACTGTAGAGTGTGTCGGGGGCATTTAACATCACTGACTTCAGTGGCCCAATCTTTAAAGGGGGTAATGTTAGTCCTTTCTGTCTAAACCTGTACTGAGGATTGAGTGATAGTGCCTATCCCAGCATTTGCTATTCCTAAGATTCAAAGCTAACTGTCATTCTAGGTGATTGGGCCAGGGCCTAGACATACGTGTTTTATGAGAGTTTTATTCACTTATTATTTACTCAATGAATGTGTATTCTGCTCTGTTCTAAGTGATGGGAATACATCAGAGAACGTACTGGTCTCACTCCTCCCAGGGAACTCACTGTTGAGGAAAGGCAGGCATGCACTGTTCAGGTAGCAAAAATACATGCACTCCTTGACTTACAATGGGATTACAGGGGATGGGGCTGGGGCTCAGTGGCAGAGCGCTTGCCTAGCATAAGTGAGGCACTGGGTTCAATCCTTAGCACCACATACAAAAATAAGCAAATAAAATAAAGGCATGCTGTCTGTCTACACCTACAGGAAAAAAAAATGGGATTACATCCCAGTAAACCCATCATAAGTTTGAGAATATCTTGACTCAAAACGCATTTAATACACACAACCCTTGGAATATCACAGCATGGTTTCTCCTGGATGCCTGTCGCTTTTACACCATCATAAAGTCAAAAAATTGTGAAGTAGAACCTTTCTAATTTGGGGACTGTATGTAATTGCTAACTGGGATGAAAGTAGGGATCTAAGAAGGCATAGCACCAAGACCTGACTGTTCTTGGGGGAATGCTTCAAAAAAGAATGATACTTGAGCTGAGTTCTGAAGGACAAGGAAGATTTGAAGCTGGTCAGGAAGCCCCACTGGGAACAGGTGGGAACTCCCTGGATACAGCTCCCCAGCCTGGCCCCTTTTGCTCCCAGACGGCAACACTGTACCCTGGTGTGGTGTTTGGCATCTGCTTCATATTGAATTGCTTCATCTGGGGAAAGCACTCATCTGGAGCGGTAAGTATCCTCCCCACTCCCTCCCAGGCCCTCCACAGCAAGGGGGGTCAGTGGTGGGTTCAATGCCCCACTCCCCAGGGTAACTTCCTGCTGCTCCCTTCCCTTTTCTAACTCCCCAAAGTTGTGTTCCCAGCCCTAGGGGCCAAGGGCTGGCTGGGGTTTCCCTAGCACTGCCCATTGTCTGCCTGTATCTGGACGCAGGCCTCTGTAGGCTCTCAGTTGACCAAAGCTCACTTCTCTAAAGGGAGGTTTTCATGGTCCAGCGGCTAGCTGGGGAATTCCCCTTTGTCTCAATCAAGGCAAAGCTGCCTGGCATGAATATACTAGGTCAGTATCCCAAAATAGGACTCTCCTCCCTGGTGTCCTGCCCCTCACAATAGCCCCTGCAGGTAGATCAGAGAGGGTAGGCAGGGGTAGGTGGTCTTATCCTTAGAATGGGGATCCCACCAGCCCCAGTCTGTTATGTTGCCAGCAGCCGCACATGGAGTCATGCACATTGAGACTCATTGAGTATGGATTTGGACTCTGGAGGGTAGGAGATCAGGGCTGTGGTACCTGGGGGCAGGCATTTGTCACCCCAGCCTTAGCATGCAGAGCTACCTGCCCCTTCACTGCCAGTGCCTATTAAAGGTCCCTGGGTGAGGCTGCAAGCCCAGGAAGCTAGAGGATGAGGTTCTTCCTAAAAGCAACATTTTACTCCTGATTGCCAATTGTACATTATAAACACAGAAATTTTGAGAAGTACAGAGAAGTTAAGGAAATTAAAAATAACTCATAATCCAACCACCCAGAGATAAATACTATGTAGATATTTAATATATATTCTTTTACTGTTTTTTCCTTTTGATAGATATATTTTAAGTGGAATTACATAATTTAAAAATTATAAAATAATAGCAAATATTTATATGGTACTTACTTTGTAATAAATACTGTTCTAAACACTACATATATTAATTCATTTCTTTTGGCATGATTTTTATAGAAACTTTAATCATGATAATTGCACAAAAGATGATGAAGGAAATCCCCCACACTTCATCCAAGGAGGCACTGTTAAGTTTTTGGTCTAGGCCTTTTGTGGCTCATATATGCATAAATATTATGTTTTTATTAAAATCGAGTCCTACCAGGCCCATGGCACATGCCTGTAATCCCAGCTGTTCTGAAGGCTGAGGCAGGAGGATTATTAGTTCAAAGCCAGCCTCAGCAATTTAGTGAGGCCCTAAACAACTTAGCAAGACCCTGTCTCAAAATAAAATTTAGAACAAAAAGGACTGGAGATGTGACTCAGTAGTTAAGAGCCCCTAGGTTTAATCCCCAGTACTAAAAAAAACGCTGTACATACAGTGTTATAAAGTGTTTTTTTTTTGCATTTAGTGGTATTTTACTTCAACCAAATTGAAAGTGCTTTGTGCAGCTTTTGTTTTTTTTTCCCTTTTTTTCTTCACTTCTCTTTACATATGATGGACCACTTATAATTTCCTCTCATTCTGGCCCTTTTATTTTCCCTTTAGGTTCTCAGTTCTTTACTTCCCTGTTTTTCCCCACTTCCTTCCTGGGTGATAAGCTGCTGGGGTGCCAATTTTCCTTCTTCATTGGGAGCCCAAATGACCCGCTACATGCACTCTGCTTTCCCCAACCCCAGGAAATTCTTGACCCCGAGAGATTCTGGCCAGGAGCCCTAGAAGAGGGTGGGCATCTGCAGAACCTTTTCCAAGATGGTAGCTCTGCTGTGTGTGTGGCTTCTCCCTCCTTAGAACCTAGCAGGTCACCTTCCACCTTGGATGGACCCCACCCGGGGCATTAGGCCTCATGGGGTCCTCACAGTGTTGTGTCCACAGGTGCCCTTTCCCACCATGGTGGCTCTGCTGTGTATGTGGTTTGGGATCTCCCTGCCCCTGGTCTACTTGGGCTACTACTTTGGCTTCCGCAAGCAGCCATATGACAACCCTGTGCGCACGAACCAGATTCCCCGGCAGATCCCTGAACAGCGGTGGTACATGAACCGATTTGTGGGGTAAGTCTTCTGGCAGGGGCCTTTTGGGTGGAAAAGGCCAACGTTCCCCTGAGACATCTACTTAGGAAGGCCCCACAGGGTGCTATGACCCATGCTCCAGCAGTGGCTGCAGCCATACCAGTAGCCTTGATAAACCCAACTTCACTCCATGATAAGAGGACCAGATTGCAACCAGACTTAGTGTCAGCCTAGAAAACAGGACAGGGAAGGGGACAAAAGGACAATGTGATGAGACAAATTAAGACCTACATTTAGGCCTTGAGCAAGTCACTCACCTCTCCGTACCTCATTTTCCCATCTGTGAACTGGGGAGAATGATGCCCACCATGCCTCTCTCTCAAAAGGTGTAGTGGCCCAACGGCACAGGGAGACTGAGAACCACCAACCTGCTCTCTTCACACTGGCTTGGGAGGAGCTTGAGCTTCCCTGTGGCTGGGTTGTGGGCGGTTTTAACACTCATGCTCTGCTGCAGCATCCTCATGGCTGGGATCCTGCCCTTTGGTGCCATGTTCATCGAGCTGTTCTTCATCTTCAGTGTAAGTACTGGCCCGTCCCCACCCCCGCATGCAACCTTGCTACTTGGGCATGGTCTCTCCCCCTCACCTCAGCACTCTGCCTCTTCACTGCCTGTGAAATTGCAGGTGGGTCATTTAACCTCTGGAAGCCCCATCCTTCACCCTGAAATCAAGTCACAGAGCTGCTGTCAGGATAGTTTTAAAAGTCAGAAGACTCAGGAGATGTGCCAGTATACATCTGTACAGCATCTGGTGTGGTGAAAGGGTGCCGCACACGGAAGCTGCTTCAGTGATGCTCCATCATCTAGCACCATGAGTAATAGCGCTGCTGCCTCTGCTTCCATTCTGAGCCCTTCCCGTGAACATGGGAATACCTGTCAGTGTTTCCCAAAACCTCAGGCAAATGAGAGCAATGATCGCTAGCTGTCAGGATCCTTGTGGTCTGTCCAGGCGCTTGGCATTCAGAAAGTGCTGCTGCTGGGACAATAATGACTCCTGCCTGGGAGTGCCAGGGTAGAAGTTGGCAGTAAGTCTGGTGACCCAGCAGGGAGCCCAGCAAAGGTGGTGCCATACTCCAAGTCAGTATTGGACAAGTCTCTACTATTCCAGAGTAATGGTCCAGCCACGACCTGCCAAGACCCTGGCACACCCAGGCCTGCCTAGGAAAAGGGTCAGAGGATAAGGCCCTTTGGACCCTAGGCGTCTCCCAGGAAAACCCCCTTTATTCTGTCTCTGTGACCCTGGGCCAATTACCACCCTCGCTCAGCCTTAATTTCCCTAGCTCTAGAAGGACAAGGTTGCCAGGTGTGGAGGTCCACGCCTATAATCCCAGCAACTTGGGAGACTGAGACAGGAGGATCACAAGTTCAAAGCCAGCCCTCAGCAATTTAGCAAGACCCTGTCTCAAAATAGAAAAATGTTAAAAAGGGCTGGGTATGTGGGTAAGTGCCCCTGGGTTCAATCCCTGGTACCAAATAAATAAATAGGCAAGATTACATGGGCTTACATCTGTAGATGAACACAAAGGACAGAGCCCAGTGCCCAGCATGTGGTAAGCTGTCTCTAAGTGGTGGTGGCTGCTGTATAATTTTGATTATTTCCTTATGCTGCCAAGTTCAGGCTAGGGCCACCTACATCGGGGTCAGCCATATCCTAGCCCCTCCCTAAGAAGACTGTGGCTCACCCCTTCCTCCAGGGAGAAATGGCCAGTCAGAGCCACATGCCAGGCATACAGGCTGTGATGATGTCACGATGGTGTCTCTATTCCTGCCCTGGTTAGAGGTGGGATGCCAGGGGAAGGAGGAGCTGAGTAGAGGCAGGCTAGCTGAAGCTCGCTTTGCTGTGTTCACAGGCAATCTGGGAGAATCAGTTCTATTACCTCTTTGGCTTCCTGTTCCTTGTTTTCATCATCCTGGTGGTGTCCTGTTCACAAATCAGCATCGTCATGGTATACTTCCAGCTGTGTGCAGAGGTGAGGGGAAGGGGGCCAGGAAGCAGGGAGTGTGGGAGCTGGGTCCAGCTTGGAACAGGTTGGTGAGACTGTGCTGTGAGCTGCGTCTGGGTTTCCCATGGTCCCTGCCTCAGGCCGTGAGTGTTGGACCAGTATGTTGCTTCCTTCTCCCTGCATTTCTCAGCTTGAGGCTGGATTGGTGATATCTCCCTTACTGCATAGTTGTGTGGGATAGTGCCCTGAGCTGGATACAAAGATGGTAAATTTGTCAGTACCAAGTCAACTCCAGTAGTAGTTTCTCTACCCATCTGATGCAGATTGGTAATCTGCCCTTCCTTTGAGAGTAAGCTCTCACAGAGTGGGTAAGCCTGGCCCTGGAACTGCCAGTGTGGGCTGGAATCTGGCTCCTCCATTAGTAGCTCTAGATCTTTAGTAGGTTGCTCAACCTCTATGCCTTTTGCTGTTCTTCACAGTGACAGGGATAATAATAGACCTAACTTGGAGGGCTGCTATTAAGTAGTGAATGAGTTGATTCATATGTAGTATTTATGTAGTGCCTGGCAGGCTGAACTCTATAGTGCAGCCTGCAATCCCAGCTGTTCAGTAGGAGAGCCTTTGCAAGTTCAAGGCCAGCCTGAGCAACTTGGCTAGACCCTCTCTCAAAATAAAATTTTAAAAAAAGGACTGAAGCCCGGCATGGTGACCTCCCAGCTAAGTCAGGAGGATCACAAGTTTGAGGACAGCTTTAGTAATTTAGTGAGACTCTTAGCAGATTATTGAGACCCTGTTTCAAAAAAATTAAACAAAAAAAAGGACTAGGGGAAGCCGGGCGTGGTGGCGCACGCCTGCAATCCCAGCACTTTGGGAGGCTGAGTCAGGAGGATCGCAAGTTCAAAGCCAGCCTCAGCAATGGCGAGGCACTTAGCAACTCAGTGAGACCCTGTCTCTAATAAAATACAAAAAAAGGGCTGGGGATGTGGCCCAGTGGTCTAGTGCCGCTGAGTTCAATCCCCGGTACCAAAAAAAAAAAAGGACTAGGGATATAGCTCAGTGGTAGCATGTGCAAGTCCCTGGGTTCAATCCTAAGCACGAAAAAAAAAAAGTACTTGACACATGGGATGTATTTGCTCAAGAAATATCAATTGTTATTACTTCCTTTTTCTGTTGTTGAGTTTTTTTTCAATCAAGGTATAATTTATAGTAAAATTCACCCTTTTTATTCTGTACTTCTACAGTTTTTAGAAATGTGCACAGTTGTGTAATCACCGTCACAAAAAAGGTATAAAACATTTCCCTTGCCTAAATGTGACTCTGAGTCTCAAGCCCTTCAGCCAGCTGTGCAGTGTGGCAGGAAGAGGCCCTGGAGACAGCAATGACCCTTGCTCTGTTTCCTCCTCAGGATTACCGCTGGTGGTGGAGAAATTTCCTAGTTTCTGGAGGATCTGCATTCTACGTCCTGGTCTATGCCATCTTTTACTTTGTTAATAAGGTACCACCCTCCTTGGGGGTCCCCTTAGTGCCCTCAGGCAGTATGGTGGAGAGGAGAATGCTGGGGAAAAACCTCAGTGTCTGGATCTTTCCCACCAAGAATGGGGAGAACCACAGTCAACTAGGGCTGTTTTCTGCTCTAGAACAAGTCTTTTTAGGAAAGAAGAATCTGTGTTCTGTACGTGTAGGAGTCAAGCCTTCATATGAAACCTGTAAGACACCCCCAGGACAATACTTACAGGCAGTATGTCATCTGTACCACTTTTTTTTTCTAAATATTTATTTATTTACTTTAGTTGTACACAATGCAATGCATTTATGTTTACGTGGTGCTGAGGATCAAACCCGGGCCGCGCACGTGTGAGGCGAGTGCTCTGCCGCTGAGCCACAACCCCAGCCCTGTACCACTTTTTAATAGGAAGTAAGAGAAACTGATAATACAGTATCCCCCAGGAACTAGAAAAGAACAGGAAAGAAAAAAAAGTAGATGAGAGGAGAGTTAAAAAGCACCTCCTGGGGCTGGGGCTGTAGCTCAGTGGTAAAGTGCTTGCCTCACATGTGTGAGGCACTAGGTTCAAGCCTCAGCACCACATAAAAATAAATAAAAATACTGTGTGTTCATCTACAACTAAATAAATATTAAAAAAAAAAAAAAAAAAAAAGCACCTTCTTTCTGCAGGATCCCACACAGGGTAAGTGTGAGCTAATGAACAGGACCCTGGCTTGTCTGACTGGGGCAGTGATCTCATTGTCCCTGAGTGGCATGAGTGAGGATGCAAACAGATCCCAACAGTACTGATAGACTGCAGCATGACACATGAAACAGACCTGTGAGACCTTTAAGGGGCTCTGGTACACCCCTCACCTCCAAGGATAACACTGAAGACTCACTCTTACCCACAGTATTTGGGGTCTCCAGAGCCCAAAAGCAAGCAGTCCTGTGTTTGCAATCAGAGTATATTTGCAAAATAGAGTTGTAGGTCCTTAGGTTGAGACTTTGAATACCCTTTCCCAAAAATTCCATGTCAAAATAGACTCTTAAGGATCATTTAGTGCAGTGCTGTACCCCTGCTTTCAGTCTGGTGACCGTGCCTCTCCTCTTCAACAGTTCCAACAGCTGGTCATCTAGCTAGGAGGTCAGCAAACTACAGCCCATGGAACAGCAGAGCTGTTCCTGAAATAAAGTTTTATTGGAATACAGCCATGCTCATGTGCAAATCATCTGTGGCTGCTTTCACACTGCAGTGGTAATTGAATAGTTGCCACAGAGGAGACCATGTGGCCTATAAAACCTAAAAAATTGTAATCTGGCCCCTTAAGAAAAATGTGCTGACCCCTGCTGTAGCACATCCAATAACAGAAAGACATTTCTTCCCCATTTTTTTTCTGGACGGCATCTAGCATTTCCAGGCCTTCTTGATTTAGATTTCAGGTCGCTCCCTGTAACTTCAACATTCAGACCTTAATCACAGTCCTTGGAGCATCCAGAATAAATTGGATCTCCCTTCTCTACAACCCATGTGAAGAGATCTCTTGTAAGTGGCAAGTGACCAAACCCCAGTTCAAAAAAAAAGAATCTACTGGCTGATATAACTGGACAGTTAGAGAAGTTTGGACTTCTAGTTTCAAGCATGTTTGGGTCTGGGCTCCATGTCCACCCTTAGTTCTGTATGTCTGATTTTTACTTATTCTACAGGTGGGATCTTTACACAAAGTAGAAAGCTAGCCCCTGGCAACCCAGGGTCTCCTCATTTCAGCAATGGGATGGTACATCCTGATTGACTAGCTTAGGTTTTGTACTAGGATTGATGACTCCAGCAGGGCCACAAAGTAACCAATGTGTTCCCCAAAACACCTGGAGTTTGGGGACAGGAAGCAGTGCTGGGCAAACAAAACCAGAGATCTCAAGGCAGCTGCTGCCTACCTTCCCTGCTCAGGCTGCTTCTCTGTCTAAAGCCACCTCCTCCAGCCCTGGCATTTTGTCTATAAAATGAGGACCTCAGCCCACCTGAGCTCTGAGGCCCTTCCAGCCCTGCCTTTTTGTTCATCTTTTCCTGGATTGGACACTGTCCTGCTCCTCCCTCCACCCATCATTCCTACCCCATGTACAGAGAATGCTTGTGATGAGAGATGGTAATTGAACCTGAAAACCTGGCCGTCACCTCTCAGGCTTAGGAGAGCTCATGCAGTGACCTACACTGTCTTTATTTTCTTCTGGGCTCCTAGCAATTGTATGATCATAGCCAGGCGCGGTGGTGCACGCCTGTAATCCCAGCACTTTGGGAGGCTGAGACAGGAGGATCGCGAGTTCAAAGCCAGCCTCAGCAATGGCGAGGCACTTAGCAACTCAGTGAGACCCTGTCTCTAAATAAAATACAAAAAAGGGCTGGTGATGTGGCCCAGTGGTCGAGTGCCCCTGAGTTCAATTCCCGGTACCACAAAAAAAAAAAAAAAATTGTATGATCATGTACCTGCCCATGAGCCTAGAACAAGCCCCCAGATTAGCTTCATTTATCACACAAACACCACAACACAAATCCCTATGCTCTCTGCCAAGGCCTCCAAACTCTGTCCCTTTCACAAAGGAGTCTGAGATGCTCTACGAACAGGCCAAAGGTGGCTCTGGGCCTTAAGCTAGAAGTGTTGGACCGCTGTCTCCACTGCCTGCCTCCCCACTTCCTACTGCTCCTTCAACCATCCAGGAGTGTTGTTGTGCTGTTGTGGGGACTGTGGAGGACCAGGAAGTAGCACTGCTGTGGCCATCCACTCCTGCTTGTGGCATTCTGGCCCTAGCCCCTGAGGTCATGAGCATCCAGGCAACATACCAGCCCTAGTTAGTACCAGTGAGGGTCAGCTGGGGTTGTGAGCCCCTTCCCTTTGTCAGGCATTGGGTTGGCCGTGAGATGAGGAAGAGGGTGGGACCCAGTTTGCCATGCTGCCTGGTACTAAGCACTGTCTCTTGTCTTCTCTCCTGTTCTACCCCAGCTGGACATTGTTGAGTTCATTCCCTCTCTTCTCTACTTCGGCTACACGGCCCTCATGGTCCTGTCCTTTTGGCTGCTCACAGGCACCATTGGCTTCTATGCAGCCTACATGTTTGTCCGCAAGATCTATGCTGCTGTGAAGATTGACTGATTGGGGTGGACCATGGCCATGCCCACTCCATCCTCGGACAGGAAGCCACCCTGCGTGGGGAACTGCAGGCACGCAAAATAAAATAACTCCTGCTCGTTTGGAATGTAACTCCTGGCACAGTGTTCCTGGATCCTGGGGCTGTGTGGAGGGTGGGAGAGCCTGTAGATAAATCTTGCATTTTTCTTCACCTTGCAGTTCTGTGGGGATGAGGTTTGGGTTTTGTTTTGTTTTTGTTTTTTCTTTCTTTTTTTTTTTTTTTTTTTTTTTTTTTTTTTTTTTTTTTTTTTTTTTTTGAGTTGTTTTCTTTTTCAGTGCTAAGAAAGTTCCCTCCAACTGGAACTCTCTGATGTGTTTATTCAGGTTTATTTTTGGTTTGGGTTTGTTTCTTCCTTAGTTGTTTTAAACCAATGGATCCAGGATGGATAAATCCACCAAGATAACTGGGTTTTGGTCACTGTCTCCACCTCAGTTCCTCAGAGCTGTTGGCCACCCCACGACTCACTGGAAGAGGCAATGCCAGGGCTGCAGTGAGGGTTCCAAGCCTCTCGCCGCCTGTCCTCACCATTGATGCCACAACAGCACAGTTCTAGCCTGGACAGCACCCTCAGTGCCAACCAGCCTTTGCCAGCCCTCTCCTTTCCTCTTCTTTCTTTCCCAACCTCTTCCCAGAGCTGCCCAAGGCAGAGCTTCTAGGCAGGGCTTCCAGCCAGGCCTCTGGGTCATCTTTTCACCAGAAACAAGCCCAAGCCTTGGTGGCTGCAGGAGATCCCCTGGAAGTATTGGGGTCAGTTCCCCAAGACAGCAGGAAGCACCCCTGAGAAGAACAGCCAGAGTTGCTGACCAACGAGGAGGAGAAGAGAGATGCAGTGAACTATTCTTGTGCCAAGAAACCCTGGACCTGGAGCCAAGTATTTCCAGAGTGAAGCACCCACATGTCTGTGTCTGAGAAGGGTGGCAGAGGCCACTGGGGCCCTCACCACTCGGGACTACCCCTCAGTCCTCTTCTCAGGGGTGCCACTCTTTCTCACGTGGTGGTGGTGGACCTTCTCCCCGACTCCCAGGGCAGAGCGAGGAGACTGGAGAACTCAGCTTCCCTCCTTAAGGTGGCTGGGCAGAGGCCTTCCTGATGTCCCCTGGCCTCAGTGTTTATACTCAGTTCTTTTAGCTGGACCCATCCCCTCCACTTTCCACCTGAGTTCTTTTTGGGGCACCCAGAAAACTGCTGTGAGAAGGAAGATGGAAGGTAAGTTCTACCCATCATTCCTTCCCAAATTCCACAAGGAACAAGCAAGAAGTTTGGTTTCCCCAAGTTGGAAGGAGATTGCTCATGTGGCTGGCCTAGCTCCTCCATAAACCCCCACTCTTCCTGCCCATGCCCACCCTGTGCAAGTCACAGACGTTTGCTCTTAAATTGCAAGAGACCAAATCCACCTGGGATGAGTGTTTAAGTAATAGCCACTCACCCTTGCTCCAGTCCTTGGGCTCCAACCACAAGACTAAGCTCAGGATGCTGGTGAAGCCAGGAATATACCCCTCCCTTCTCCACCTCACAGTCCCCCAGGGCCCTGCCAGCTCCCCATCAGTCAAATCAGTAAACTTCCCAGCCTCACCTCATAGCAACTCCGAAGTGCCAAGCGGCGTCCACCAAGGATCAGGCTGGAGAAAAGGGAACCAAGGGAATGATATTTGGAGTCTATTGATCATTCAAATCTTGACATTTTTTTTCCCCTAAGAAATTCTTATTTGGGGGGGGGGGAGTGGGGAAATGGACTCCTCAAAGGGTTCAAACATCGTCAATTTTTCTGACTTTTTTAATCATCATCATCATTATTTTTAATTAAATGCCTGTATGCCTTTTTTTGGTCCAATTGTAAATAAAAATGCCATTGTCCTGTTGTGACGTCTCAAGTCATGTGCAGGGGTTGGGGTCTAGTGTGTGATAGCTTTCCCAAATGAACTGAGTGTTGCTCTTGATGTTCAGTCTTCTCTCGGGCTTTCTAGGGCTCATGCCAATACTGTTTCCTGTCTGGTACAAGTCCATAGTCTTGCGCCATCTGCTCAGCTCCTCCATATCAAATAGTAAGCATCTGTACCACCCTCTGTTCCAGCAAGCTGGAAGTGGCAATCAGGTGTGGGCTTTGGAAGCAGTCCTGGTTTTGGATTCCCAGCTCCAATATTTTATTGCCAGCTCATTTCACCCTCTATCATGTAGGGCATCTTCAAATGAAGCAATAGAAATTTAGGTCAAAGGGCTGGGACTGGAAAGCATGTGCTTAGCATGCTTGAGAAAGCCTTGGATTCAATCATCCCTAGCACCCAAAAAAAAAAAAGGACATGGACAGGCTGAGTCAGGACACTCTCAAGTTCGAGGCCAGCCTGGGCAACTTAGCAAGCCTCTGTCTCAAAAACTAAAAAGGACTGAGGATGTAACTCGGTGGTAGAGCACCCTGAGTTCAATCTTCACTACCACAAAAATTTAAAGAAACGTAGTCCCAAGTAGAATTGATTAGTTTGGAGGTCATGAGGGACATTATTAGTTTTGCATATCTTGCACCAATCACTATATCCAGAGGGATAGAGTACTATTATGGACCACATTCCCTGAAGGTGTTAGGTACTGTGAATTTCAGTCCCATTAGAATCCCTCAGGATGACTGATGATAAAGAACAATTTCTTGCTGGGCTGTGGTGCATGCCTATAATCCCAGCAACTCGGGAAGCTGATACAGGAGGATCACGGGTTCAAAGCCAGCCACAGCAAATTAGCGAGGACCTAAGCAACTCAGCAAGACCCTGTCTCTAAATAAAGCATAAAAGGGCTGGGATGTAGCTCAGTGGTTGAGCACCCCTGGGTTCAATTCCTGATAGGATATAACACAAACACGATGGTTACATAAAACCCTACTCCAAGCCTCAGATTCCTCATCTGCAGTGAGAAGTCTGGTTGCCATTTATGGGGTATTTCCTGCGTCCTGGATCATGCTACACCACTTTCCATGCGTTGGCCCATTTACTCTTGGATATGATCCACAACAACATAACTTGCCTCAGTTATCTATCATTAGCCCCTTTTGACAGGTGAAGTGACTGAGCGACCAAGGAGTGGAGGTCAAACTGTCAAGGATCTTCTGCTGGACTCCAACCTGTCCTAGCCACTACTATAGCTGCTGTTTCGAAGAACTATATGTACCTCTATGAGTGTACAAAATTATATGTAATGGAAATAAACTGCACAATTTGATAAATTGACACCTACACCCAGGAAACCATTACCACAATCAGGATAGTAAAAATATCCAAGTTTCGGGGCTGGGGTTGTGGCTCAGCGATAGAGCGCTCACCTAGCACGTGTGATGCCCTGGGTTCGATCCTCAGCACCACATAAAAATAAATTTAAAAATAAAGGCATTGTGTCCAACTACAACTAAAAAAAATTTTTTTAATTAAGTTTCCTTGTGCCTAGTTATAGTCCTGCAGTCCAGCTTCTCTACCCACAGGAGCCACTCATCTGTCACTATAAGTTAGATTGTATTTCCTAGAACTTAAATAAATGGCAGCATACAGTATGTTGTTGGTTTTGTTTGTGTTTGTTTTTGGTCTGACTTCATTCAGCATACTTGGTCCATTCCTTTCTTCTTTCAGAGTATTTTTTAATTTATTTTTTAAATCTCTGTGTGTGTGTGTGTGTGTGTGTGTGTGTGTGTGTACACATATAGTTGTAGATGGACACAATACCTTTATTTATTTATTAATATTTATTTATTTGCTTTAGTTGTACACGATGCGTTTATTTGTATGTGGTGCTGAGGATCGAACCCCAGCCACGCTCATGCTAGGCGAGCGCTCTATCGCTGAGCCACAACCCCAGCCCTATTTTTTCTTTTTTCTTTTTTCTTTTTTTTTTTTTCTTTTGAGACAAGGTCTTGCTAAGTTGCTTAAGGCCTTACTAAATTACTGAGGCTGGCTTTGAACTTGGGATCCTTCTGCCTCAGCCTCTGGAGTCACTGGGATTACAAATGTACACCACCACCATGCCCAGCTCCATTCATTTGTTGAACAATTGAATCGTTTTCCACTTTTGGCTATTACAAGTTGCTGTGAATGAGGGAAGCAGTGAAATGGAGAGATCGTAAGGTAGGTATGGTGTAAACTGTCGAGCTCTTTTTTATTTTTTGGCAGGGTGCAGGTTGTACTGGGGATCTGTACTCAGGGATGTTCTAACACTGAGCTATACCCCTAACCCTTTTTATTTTATTTTGAGACAGTGTGTCACTGCCCAGGCTGGACTTAAAATTGTGATCCTCCTTCCTAAGCCTCCCAAGCAGATGGGCTCACAGGAGGGTCACCACACACCTGTCAAAAGCTGTCAAGCTCTTTTCTAAGGTGCTTGTGCTATTTTCTATTCCCATCAGTAGTATGTGAGAGTTCTAGTTTCTCTACATCCTAACACAATATGGTCCATTTTTGTTATTTTAGCCATTCTAACAGATAACGTAATAATGCTTCATTGTGATTTTAATTTACATATCCCTGATAACATTGTGTTGAGCATCTTTTCATGTACTTATTTGATGAAGTAGCTATTGAAGTCTTTGCCTATCTTTTATTAAGTGATTTTGGTTTATTTGTTTTGAGAGTTCTTTATATATTCTTCATACAAGTTGTTTATCAGATAAATGCTTTGCAAAGATTTTTCTCTTATGTGGTGTCTTGTGTTTTCATTTTCATAAGTTTGTTTTGGGATTTTTTTGTTTTGCTTTTGGTACACGGGATTGAACCCAGGAGTGCTTTACCACTGAGCTACATCCCCAGTCCTTGTTATTTTTCATTTGTGAGAGAAGGTCTCACTAAGTTGCCCAGGTTGGTTTTGAACTTGCCATGCTCCTGCCTCAGCCTCCAGAGTCGCTGGGAATACAGGCATGGACCACCACACCCAGCTAACAGTGTCATTTGAAGGCCACATATTTCGAATTTTGATGAAGTCTAATATGTCATTTTGTTCTTTTATGGATTTTGATTTTGGTGTTACATCTAAGATGTTTTTGCCTAATTCAAGATCACAAAGATTTTCTCTTCTGTTTTTCTTTAGAAGCTTCATAGTTTTAGGCTTTACATTTATGTCCGTGATCCATTTTGAGGAAATTTTAGTGTATGATACAAAGTATAGATCCAAGTTCTTTTTTTTTTTTTTTTTTTTTGGTACTGGGGATTGAACTCAGGGGCACTCTGACCATTGGGCCACATCCCCAGCCCCTCTTTGTATTTTGTTGGAGACAGGGTCTCACTGAGTTGCTAAGTACCTTGCCATTGCTGAGGCTGGCTTTGAACTCTCAATCCTCCTGCCTCAGTCTCCCAAGTGCTGGGATTACAGGCGTGCGCCACCGCGCCTGGCCCAAGTTTGTTCTTTCATGTCTGAATATCTAATTTCTGTACCATTTGTTTAAAAGGCTCTATCTCCTTTGCCTTTGATGTATCTGACAAAAATCAGTTGTTCCATTAAAGAGTGGATTTATTTCTGGAATTTCTATCCTATTCCACTGATCTGTTGGTCTACTTTTATGCCAATTCCTCACTTTTTGTCACATAACTTTTTATAATAATTCTTAAAATCAGATGCTATTAAGCCTCTACTTTTGTTGTTCCTTTTTAGAGTTGGTTTGTCTATTCTAGGACTTACAAATTTCCACATGAATTTTTAAATTATCTTGTCATTTTCTACAAAAAGCTTGCTGGAATTTAAATCTATAGGTCATTTTGGGAAGAACTGACATTTTAACAATGTTGAGTCTCCCAAACCCTGGGCAAGTTACACCTCTCTGTTCATTTAGGTCATCTTTAGGTACTCTTAGCAATATTTTGTGTCTTCAATGTCAAAGTCATATACAACTTTTGTCAGAGTTAGTTATTTCTATTTTATATTTTATGCTACTATAAGTGGTATGGTTTTTGTTTTTGCTTTTTTGTTGTTAGTATGTAGAAATAGGATTGATTTTTCAAATATTGGCCTTATATCCTAAAACCTTGCTAAACTCACTTTTTAGTTCTAATAACTTTTTTGTAGACTCCAACAGGTTTGCAACATCATGTTGAGTGTGAATAAACAGTTTTATTTCTTTCTTTCTAATCTGAATAGCTTCTATTTCAATTTCTTGCTTTATCAAACTGGCTACAACCTCCAATACAATGTTGAATTGTCAGAGTAGATATCCCCATCTTTAACTTTGCCCTTTTCTAGTGTCTTGAGATAGAAGGTATGAACATTTATTTGAGGCCTTTCTTTTCTGTCTAGTATAGGTATTTAGTGCTAGGTTGGTTTCCCCTCCCCACCCCCCAGTACTGGGGATTGGACCCAAGGGCACTCTACCATTAAACCATATCCCCAACACTTTGTTTGTCTGTCTGTTTATAGACAGAGGCTCAATTGCCAAGAGTGCCTTCAAACTTGTGATTGTTCTGCCTCAGCCTTCCCAGTAACTGGGTTTATAAGTATCCACCACCATGCCCAGCCTAAGTCTTCCTATTGTAGTATCTCAGAAATTCTGATACATTGTGTTCTCACTATCATTTAGTTGAAAGTGATTCCTAATTTCCATTTTATTCCTTTTTGGTTCATGTGTTATTTAGAAGTGTGTTAGTTTCCAAATCCTTGTCCCCCCACCCCCAGAGGTCTTTATGTTATTGATTCTATTGTTGGCAGAGACTTTGGCTTGAATGTTTTGACTTTGCTGAATTTTGTTTTATGACCCAAAATATGATCTATCTTGGTAAAAATTAATGTATACTTGAAAAGAATGGGTATTCAATGTTATTGACTGAATTATTCTATAAATGTCAAATCAGATCATGTTAGCTGATGGTAGTCTATGGTGGTCAAGTTTATGATATCCTTTCTAGGCTTATGAATGCTTGTTCTATCAGTGATTGCTGAAATCTCTGAGTGTAATTGTAGATTTGTATGTTTCTCCTTGTAGTTCGGGGGGGGTGGTATTTTATTTTTTGTGTTTGTGTTTTTTTTTTTTTTTGTTTTTGGTTTTTTTTTTTTTTTTTTGGTACCGGGGTTGAACTCAGCGGCACTCGACCACTGGGCCACATCCCTAGCCCTTTTTTGTATTTTATTAGAGACAGGGTCTCACTGAGTTGCTAAGTGCCTCGCCATTGTTGAGGCTGGCTTTGAACTCACGATCCTCTTGCCTCAGCCTCCCAAAGTGCTGGGATTACAGGCGTGCGCCACCGCGCCCGGCTTGTTTTTTTTTGTTTTTTTAACCAGGGATTGAACCCAGGGTGCTTAAACACTGAACCACATCCCCAGCCCCTTTTTTTTTTTTTTTTTTTTTTTTTTTTTTACATTTTATTTAGAGACAGTGTCTCACTGAGTTGCTTAGGTCCTCAATAAGTTGCTGAAGCTGGCTTTGAACTTATGATCCTCCTGTTTTACCCTTCCAAGCTACTGGGATTACAGGTGTGCACCACCATGGCTGGCAGTAGTTCTGTTTTGGCTATATGTATTTTGTTAGGCACATATCATCCTTTGACTAAATTTATTCCTGGTGATGGTCTTTGTTCTTGATCAGTTCTACTTTGTCTGATATTAAAGTCCACTTTCTTTCTTTCTTTTTTTTTTTTTTTTTTTTTTTTTTTGGTACCAGGGATTGAACTCAGGGGCACTCTACCACTGGGCCACATCCCCAGCCCTTTTTTGTATTTTTATTAGAGACAGGGTCTCACTGAGTTGCTAAGTGCCTTGCCATTGCTGAGGCTGGCTTTGAACTCTCAATCCTCCTGCCTCAGCCTCCCAAGTGCTGGGATTACAGGCGTGCACCACTGCACCCAGCAAAATCCACTTTCTTTTGAGTAATGTTAATTACATCTTTTTCTTCATTTTACTTTTAACCTATTTCCTTTTTTATATTTAAAATATAGTTGTTGGGGCTGGGGTTGTGGCTCAGCTGCAGAGCGCTCGCCTTGCACGTGTGCGGCCCGGGTTTGATCCTCAGCACCACATAAACATAAACGCATTGTATTGTGTACAACTAAAGTAAATAAATAAATATTAAAATATATATATAGTTGTTGGGTTTTTTGTGGGGTATTTTTGGTTTGTTTTTTGGTACTGGGGATTGAACCCAGAGGCACTTAACCACTGAGCCACATCCCTAGTCCTTTTATTTTTTATTTTGAGACAAGTTTTTGCTAAGTTGCTTAGGGCCTCACTAAGTTACTGAGGCTGGCTTCAAATATGTGATCCTCCTGCCTCAGCCTCCTTAGCTGCTGGGATTACAGGTGTGCACCACCACACCCAGCCTAAATTTTTTTTCCTTTCTCTTTTTCTTTTTTTCTTTTTTTCTTTTTTTTTTTTTTTGTGGTGCTAGGGATTGAACCCATGGCCTTGGCCTGTGAGGCAAGCACTCCACCAATTAAGCTATATCCCCAGCCCTAAAATATGTTTCTTATAGGGAGCATATAGTTTGGTCTTTCTTTTTTTCATCCAATCTTACAATCTCTGCCTTTTTGTGTTTTTAGACTTTTAATATTTAATGTGATTATTGCTTTGGCTAGGTTTAGGTCTCTAATCTTGCTATTTGTTTCCTATTTGTTCCATTTATTGTTTCCTTTTTTCTTCTTTTTCTGCCTTCCTTTGGATAAATCAAGTATGTTGTACCATCCAGGGTTTTTTGTCTTTTTGGTGGGGGTTAGGAATACTGGGGATTAAACCCAGTGGTACTCTACCATTGAGCTATGTCCCCTGACTTAAAAAAAAAAAAAAAAAAAAAAAGATAGAATCTCACTCAATTCCTGAGGCTGGCCTCAAGCTTGCAATCTCCTAGCTCAGACTTCCAAATAGCTGGGATTATAGGCATACACCACCATACTTAGACTTATGATCTCCTTTATTGGTGTATTAGCTAAAACTTGTTATTACTTTAATGATTGCCTTAGAGTTTCTAGTATGTGCCTTTAACTTAGCACGTTCCATCTTCAAGTGATATACCACTTCATTTATAACACTAAAAATTTTAGCCAGGCTCAGTGGCACACGCCTGTAATCCCAGCAACTAGGAGGCTGAGGCAAGAGGATCATGAGTTCAAAGCCAGCCTCAACAACAGCAAGGTACTGAGCAATTCAGTGAGATCCCGTCTCAAAATAAAATACAAAATAGGGCTGGGGATGTGGCTTAGTGGTCGACTGCCCAAGTTCAATCCCGAGGACCAAAAAAAAAATTAAAAACTTGAAATAATATATTTACATTTTCCCCCTTCCAACCCTTAGGGTGGTCATTCTTTATTTTTACATGTGTTACAAACCACATGATACACTCTTGTTATTTTTACACAGATGCCTTTAAAGAATTTATTGAGAAAAATTTACATATACACACCTAAATAGTTGCCATTTCCAGTGGTCTTCAATACTTTGTATAGATCTGATTTCTCTCTGGTATCATTTTCCATCTGCCTAAAAGATATCCTTACATATTTCTTGTAGTGGAGATCTTATGCTTGTGAATTTGCACAGCTTTTTTTTTTTTTTTTTTTTTTTTTTTTTTTTTTTTTTTTGGTACCAGGGATTGAACTCAGGGGCACTCGACCACTGGGCCACATCCCCAGCCCTTTTTTGTATTTTTATTTAGAGACAGGGTCTCACTGAGTTGCTAAGTGCCTCACCATTGCTGAGGCTGGCTTTGAACTCGCGATCCTCCTGCCTCAGCCTCCCAAAGTGCTGGGATTACAGGCGTGAGCCACCGCACCTGGCATTTGCTCAGCTTTTTTACTTTTTTTTATTTTTATTTTTTTGTAGTTGTAGATGGACACAATACTTTTGTTTATTTCTTTTTATGTGGTGCCAGGATGGAACCCAGTGCCTCACACATGCCAGGCAAACACTCTGCCACTGAGCTACAACCCCAGCCCTCACTCAGCTTTTGTATGTCTATAATATCTCAATTTTGCCTACATTTTTGAAAGATTTTTTTTGTTAATATTTTTATTTATTTGCTTTAGTTGTACACAATGTGTTTTATTCAATGCATTTTATTTGTACGTGGTGCTGAAGATCGAACCCGGGTCGCCCATGCGCTAGGCGAGCGCTCTACCACTGAGCCACAATCCCAGCCCCTTGAAAGATATTTTTGCTGGGCATAGAATTCTAGGTTGATAAGTTATTTTTAATTCTTTCTAGTAATTTAAAAAGTTATTTCACTTTTTTTTTGTTTGTTTGTTACTGGGGATTGAATTCAGGGGCACGTGACCACTGAGCCACATCCTCAGCCCTATTTTATATTGTATTTAGAGACAGGGTCTCACTGAGTTTCTCAGCACCTTGCTTTTGCAGAGGCTGGCTTTGAACTCATAATCCTCCTCTGTCTCAGCCTCCCAAGCCGCTGGGACTACAGGCGTGCGTCCCCGCGCCCGGCCTCCACTGTCATCACTTCCAACAGCAAATTTGATCTTGTCCTTTTTGTTCCTTTGGAGTTTTTTGTTGTTGTAGTTGATTTTACAATTTATTTTGAGTTAGGGTCTCACTAAGTTGCTGAGGCTGGCCTTGAACTTACAACCTCAGCCTCCCAGTTGCTGAAATTACAGGTGTGTGCCACCATGTCCAGCTTGATGTTGTCTTTGTCTTTGTTTATTCAACATGTAACAAGTCTTTTCTGACTCTTTTAAGATTTTCTCTATGTCACTACTTTTAGGCCACTTGATTAGGAGGTGCCTTGGTGTAGTTTTCTTCATGTTTCTTCTGCTTATGACTCATTGAGCTTCTTGGATATTTGCATAATTTTCATTAAGTTTGGAAAGTTTGGGACTATTATTTCTTCGACTGTTTTCTGTCTGCAGTCTCTTCTTTCCTTCAGCAGTTCTGATTACCCATGTGTTCGGCTGCTTGAGCTCTCCCACCACCAATATCCTACCCACTGATGCTCTTTTCTCCTCCTCCACTTTTTTATTGTAGTTTTGATCCTTTTTTCTATATTTAATTTTAGATAGTTTCTATTGCTGTGCCTTCAAATTCACTAATCTGTTGTGGACAATCTACCATTAATCCCTCAGTTTATCTTTTACCTCAGACATTGTCTTTTTCATCTCTAGACATTTTGTTTACATCTTATTTCATATCTTCCATGTCTTTACCTTTTGGGGGGTAAACTGTAACATAATACTTACTATTTTAACTTTTTTCAAAGATTATAATTCATTGGCGTTAAACACATTCATAATGTGTAACCATCACCACTATCCATTTGTAACTCCATGCGCACCAAACAGTGACTCCCACTCCCCCTCTTCCCAGCCCTCTCTTCCCAACCCCTGCTAACCACTGTTCTTTCTGTCTCTGAATTCAACTACTCTAGTTGCCTCAATATGAGTGGAATCATATATCCACCCTTTTATGCCCGCCTTATAATGTCTTCAAGGCTTGATAATCTTTGATTAGATGCCAGACATTGTAAATTTTATCTTTTTGAGTGTTGATATTATTGTAATCCTATAAATTCTTTTGAGCTTTGATACAGTTGAATTTCTTGGACATACTTTAGTCTCGTGGAGCCTTGCTCACAAGGGTTTTTTTTTTTTCAAATCCAGACCAGTGCTCATTCTGGAGCTAATTAGTAGCCACTACTGCAGCAAGACTTTCCTGGGTAAAAATCTGTTGGGGGTTAGCCCCAGTCAGGGGGTACAACGCGAGCGCTCAGCGAAGTATGGAGGCAGAGAAGCAGCGATGGGGAAAATAACACACCGACACGCGAGTTAGGCTGTCTGATAAAAGGCAACCTTCTTTGTCTGGGATTTTATAGCACTATTGTTTTTCTTTTATAGCAGTTGTTTATAAAATCTAGAAGCAGGGAAAAGAGGGAAGCAAGGCTGAAGGACTTTTTTTGTTCTAAGGGATTCATATCTACTTTAAAAGTAAGAGAAGTTTATTTTTAATCACAAAAAGACTCTTAAAGCTTATTAACTAGAAATTAAGTACTTATAGAAAAAGGTTTGTGTTACTCTTTTCAAGAAAAGATAAATGTACAGAGTTAGTCTGGATCTAAATAATTGAAATAGGGATACCTGGTGGCCATGTATATGAATAAAGAACTGAACAGCAAGTAGAAGTCAAAGTTAACTCTTTCAACACCATGATATCTTTCATGAAAAAGGAGAGGGCTTTATAGGAAATGCCACAACAAAAATCCCCATGGCACCCTGCCCGTTCCATGGCTGGCGGGAATAGCAATGGCACTGTCTCTTCCCACCCTTCCTGATGGCCTCAGGAAGCTTCCTCACATGCATACAATACTTTTGATTCTGCCAAGAACTCAGAGGGACCCTCAGACGCTCTCCAAGGGCTTTTCTATATAGTGCTGTCCTTTCTAGTGTCTGGTCCTACAAACTTAAGTTACCTTGGTCTCCCCATTCCTAGCTCCTTCCTCAGCCCATGGTGCTCACTGGTTCCATTTCAGTTGTCCCTCCCCATGCTGCAGCCTGAAAACTCTCCCAGGGTATTAAGCTGGGGCAATCACAGGGTTCATGTCCATCTGTCTGCAGTCACTGTCCTGTATTGTTTAACATCCAGGGCCTCAAAGACTTGCTTCATGTGGTTTGTCTATTTGTGTGCGTGTGTGTGTGGTGCTGGGGATTGAACCCAGGGCCTTGTGCATGTGAGGCAAACACTCTACCAACTGAGCTATGTCCCCAGTCCCTGGTTTGTCTGCCTGTTCTGGTGGTTTCATTGGCAGCTGAACCTGATCCCTTTTCTCCATCATGGACAAAACCAAAAGCCTCCATAGTTGCCTTTTTAACCTAATAGACCACAGGACTCTATGAAGGACTACGAATCATGTTAAGTGAAAGGGTCGCTCACACAGTAGGTGCTCAATCACCTATTCCCTCCTCACTCATCAAAGGTGAGTCTCAAAGGCTAGGAATCTTAGTTCAATAATGACTCAAGGAAAATTTGTAGGCCTAGAAGCCTTGCAATTGGACCCATGCTGGCTCAGAAGTTAGCACCCTGGAACCCTGAAGGCCATCACAGTGTGAAAGTGCCATGTCGATGCTCCCATAGAAGGACTGAGTTGTGTGAGCTCCAGAGATGACAGTCTAGCTACAGCACCCACGTGAATAGACAAAAGCCACTCCTGATGCTTGGTCTAAGCAAGTCAAGGTACCCTCCCCCCACTTGCCAATAATCGATTCAGGAGTGGCCAGGTGACCCAGTTCTAGCCAATTAAGATACAGAGCCAGGAAAGTACAGTGGGTTCTGGAAAGGTTTCTTCCTTTTTAAGGGGAGTCACAGTAACTGCCATATCCCATTGTGATGCTTAGAGCTATGGCCACCACTTAGCACCAATCCAAGGACAAAACCAAAGGGTGGCAGATCAGAGAAGAAGGCCCAATTCCTTGAAGATAACATTGAACTGAAAATTAAATAGCCCCAAAGCCTGTCCCACCTCTGGATGTTCAGAGAAAGTAAAAAAATATATGTAGCTGGAAACAGCGGCACACACCTGTAATCCCAGTTAGTTGAAAGGCTGAGGCAGGAGAAGTGTCAAGGTCAGCCTGGGCAACTTAGCAAGACCTTCTAAAAATAAAAAGGGCTGGGGATGTAGCCTGGTGGTAGAGCAACCCTGCCTTCAATCACTGGTCCCCTCCCCACCAAAATATTGTTTAGGGTGTAGCTCAACTTACAGCACTTGCCTAACACGCACAGGGCCCTGGATTCAACTCGCAGCACTACAGAAGCAACAACAACAGGAATCTGTTGAGTCAAAGAGTTTCCAGTGGGACTGGGGGTGTGGCTCAGCATAGAGCGCTCGCCTAGCACGTGCACGGCCCTGGGTTCGATCCTCAGCACCACGTAAAAATAAATAAATAAAATAGAAGGTATTGTGTCCAACTACAACTAAAAAATATTATTAAAAAAGAGTTTCCGGGGCTGGGATGTGGCTCAGCGGTAGGGCGCTCGCCTAGCACGTGCACGACCCGGGTTTGATCCTCAGCACCACGTAAAATTAGTACATGCATTGTGTACAACTAAAGCAAATAAATAAATATTTAAAAAAAAAAAAAAAAGAGTTTCCAATGGATGTCAACAAAAGCACTGCCACAGTCAACCTCCTAAATGGCTGGAGGTGCACTGGAGAGGGAAGGGAGTTTTTCCTTCTGTTAAGGAATTCCAAGTTTCTCTGGATGAGAAAACAGGCTAAGGGCTGTGAAAAGTGTGGAATCCTGGAGAGCAGGCCATGGCAGTGCTCAGCCTGTCAGCCTCCCAACTAGGGCCTATTCCATGGCAGCCTGGTGCCCAGGCTGCACCCGTGGGGGCGCCTGTAGAGGGCCCTCAGATTCAGCAACTCAAGTCAACATTTAGTTCTGCTGAACAAGGGCAAGACACCAGGGACTTCCTTGAATTTTTGTGCTGAAATAGCGTCCTTAGGGGAAAATATCAAAGTCCCCTGAGCTATAATCAAGGCAGTTGCAGATTACAAGTAATTACCCCAGTTTCGAGACCTCTCAGATTGAAAATAACTTGTCCAAAGTTCTTTTCCAGGCCAACAGAACAGGAAAGACGGCTGAGATGAGGTGAGCAAAACCTTGGGACCCAAAGCTCATTCTTGAGCTCCACACCCCAGCAGGAAGTCCTCTCCTTACCTGGTGTCTTCCTTCACCCTTGGCACACGTGTAGGCCACAGGCTATCTCTCTGTTGTAGGGATCAAAAATGGGGACAGAGGTATTTACTGCTCCAATTCCAAGGCTGCCCGGAAAATGTTTGCCCCATGGATGATAGAGAAGTGTTTTGTTTGTTTTTGGTACCAGGATTGAACCCAAAGGGCCCTTAGCCACTGAGCCTCATCCCCAGCCCATTTTATTTATTTAGAGACAATAGTCTCACTTAGTTGCTTAGAACCTTACTAAATTGCTGAGACTGGTCTTGAACTTGTGATCCTCCTGCCTCAGCCTCCTGAGTCACTGGAATTACAGGAGTATGCCACCATGCACCTCGGTAGAGAGTTCTTCTTCTTGTTGTTCTTTTTTTTTTTTTTTATATTTATTTATTTGCTTTAGTTACACACAATGCGTTTTATTTTTACGTGGTACTGAGGATCAAACCTGGGCTGCGCACGTGCTAGGCGAGCACTCTACTGTTGAGCCACAACCTCAGCCCCTTCTACTACTACTACTACTTCTTCTTCTTCTTCTTCTTCTTCTTCTTCTTCTTCTTCTCCTTCTTCTTCTTCTTTTTCAGTTGTAGATGACACAATAATTTTATTTTATTTATTTATATTTATGTGGCGCTGAGGATCAAACCCAGTGGCTCACACATGCTAGGCAAGTGCTCTACCACTGAGCCACAACTCCGCCCGTGAGCTATAACCCCAGCCTGAGAGTTCTTATCCATAGAGAGAGTCAGGCCCCAGAAGGGCCTTCAGCAGGCCTCCTGTCTCCTGTCAAGTGACTCGTTTTCCCTTTGCCCAACTGAAAATTCCTCCCAAACCACAAGGATGTAGAACATTCATTCATTCACTCATTCCATAAAGAACTACTGAGTCCCTAGCTGTGCTGAGCCTGAGAGGAGGGAGACTCAGCAGTGAACGAAACAAAGTCCCAAGAGTGTACAGAAAAAGGCAGACACATAAATGAATGTACAGGATGAGATCCTGTGGTAAGTGCTAAAGCAAAACCCAAATTTAAAAAAGGGAAGAGTGTGGGTAGTTCTAACGGAGTGATTGGGGAAGTCTTCCCTGCAGGGGTGAAATTCTCTTTTTCCAATGCTATGAGGTACAGCATTAAGCCTTAATGAAGTAAAAAGAGCCAGACTGCAAATAATCTGGAGAAGATTCTAGGCCAAGGGAATAGGAAGCAAGACTAGCAAGAGGCTAGTAAAGCTGGAAACAAACCAGGGGAGGTGTGCAGAGGTCAGATCATGAGCATCTTCCAGGCTGTGCTGAGCTAACTGGCTTTTCCTGTGTGCGATTGGAGCCATTGGAGGGTTTGGAACAGATGGGCACAGCTTGAATCAGGTTTAGAGACCTACACTGTCAGCTATATCCATGTAAGCCCCTGGCATGTAATAGGTGCACAATAAACACTAGTGGTCATTATCACTGTTTTTCATCCTGGCTACCAGACCCTTGAGCTCAAAGGGCAGGGACCAGAACAGAGTCATCTCATGCCTGGAGAGGGGTGCTGAGATGCATGAATACACCAGCGAATGACTCAGCAGTCAATGAGTGAGCAAGCAAGAGTGGGTTCTTGCCAAGTGTGGTGGCGCACACCTGTAATCCCAGCTACTCAGGAGGCTGAGCCAGGAGGATGGCAAGTTCCAGGCCAGTCTCAGCAGCTAATAATATTGAGACCCTGTCTCCAAATACAAGATAAAGCCAGGTGTGGTGCAGTGGCACACGCCTGTAATCCCAAGGACTCAGAAGACTGAGGAAGAAGGATCACAGCTTTGGAGCCAGCCTCAGCAACTTAGCAAGACCCAGTCTCAAAATAAACAACAAAAAGTGTTGGGGATGTGGCTCGATGGTTAAGCACCCCTGGGTTCAATCCCTGAAAATAAAATAAATAAATATAGCTGGGGGGCTGGGGATGTGGCTCAGCAGTAGAGCGCTCGCCTAGCACGGGTGCAGCCCAGGTTCGATCCTCAGCACCACGTAAAAACGCATTGTGTACAACTAAAGCAAATAAATAAATATTAAAAAAAAAAAAATATATATATATATATATATATAGCTGGGGATGCTGTTCAGTACTAAAGTGCTCTGGATTCAGTTTTCAGTACAAAAAAAAAAAAAAAAAAAAGTGGGTTCTCAGCACTAGACTCATGCCCCAGAAGAGTGGAGGGAACTGTGGTTGCTTCAGAGTTACAAAGTGACGGAAGCATGTCACTGAATGTACAGAAGATAAAAACCTGTTTTACTAAAGTACCATTGTCTGGAGCTAAGAGATCACATGATATACCTGGGTCCAACTTTGGGCTGCAGGAGCCAAAGTACACCTGCCAATCACCAGGTGCTTGTCTGGCAAACCACATGGGACACCAGCTTTTAAGACCACCAGGATCTTAGAGGCTCATCCTGATTCCCTTTGGAGTATCAGGAAAAGGTGTTTGGCATAAGAGAACCCCAATGGGTGTAGCCCAGCCTGGCCTCTGTGCCCAAAATTTAGGGTTTAGGCTGTACTCAGGAGGTGGTAGAGATTAGTGTGGGTCGGGGCAATCATGGAGGACTTCCTGGAAGAGATACAGCTCGGAGGGATGAATAAGGTTCATATTGAAGACAGTAAAGATGTGGTGTTGGGCTGGGATTGTGGCTCAGCGGTAGATCACACGCCTAGTAAGTGCGCAGCCCGGGTTCGATCCTCAGCACCACGTAAAAATAAATAAAGGCATTGTGTACAACTAAAATAAATAAATATTAAAAAAAAAAAGACGTGGTGTTGCACGTCCTCCTCTTCCCTCCAGCTGCCCTGTGACACTCTCACCTCTGAACCACACCTGATTCCACTCCTTCCTCTCTGCAGGATAAAGCCTTGGCTTGGCATTCCGAGTTCCGCTTTCAGAGGGTGGCCTGGGCCTCCCTATCCAGCTTTGCCTCTCAGGCAGCCACACATCGTGTGTGGACACACGGGCCCCTTCACGCTCCAGTGCCTTCGCTCATGCTGGTGGCTCTGCCAGAAGTTCCCTTCTCCAGCCCCACTTATCAAACTTCTGCCCAGTCCTGGAGGTTCAGCTCCAGTGTCCTGACCAGAGAAGTCTCTACCTGTGGCCTCCATCATGGACAGTTCTGGTGAACTCTTTGCCGAGCTGGACTTTGTTGGATCCTGTCTGTGTGGGATGGCCACCATGTGCCTCTTTTCCTGGTGTGATTATTAGTACTGACCCCTTCCACTTCAAGATGTGCTTCAGTGGATGAAGTTGTGCAATCACCCGTCACCACCCCACCCTTCCCCACCCAACCGAAACCCTTCAGGAGAAACCCTGCCTCATTCTTTATCTTGTCAGAGCCTCGCACAGCAGGGCAACTCGTTTGGATAAGGCCATTCGCTCACATGGGTGGGTGATTCTGGGGTGCTGGACACTGAACCACGTGAGGTGGAGCAGCAGATAGATCAGTACCTGTTCTCCTGACTCATACCAGAGGGAAAGAGAGAAGATAAGAGATCAAGGTCGCTTCAGAGTTACAAGTGATAGGGAGAAAATTGTGAAGGGCTTTCTCTAAAGAAATGGCGCTTGAGGCCTGAACAAATTGAGGGAGCCAGAGATGTGATATCTGCAGGAAGAAAATTCCTGAGAGAGGGAAAAGCAAATGCAAAAACCCTGAGGCTGGAACATGCTTGCTGTGTTTAAGGAGCAGCAGCAGAGGCCTGTGTGTATCGGGTTGGTGCAGAAAGATCAAAGGGGAGATGAAGAGAGGACGCTGGCGAGAACCAAAACAGGCAGGTTTTGTCAGTGGCAGTAAGGACATGGGGCATTTGTTTGTGTTTGTCAAGAGAGTCTTGGATGGGGGAATAACAAGATCCAAGTTATTTTTTTCCCCACACCAAAAAGTTTTTACTTTCCCATCATGCATATGGAAGGCAAGAGTGCCACAAATCCTCTTCGGATCGGACAAAGTCAGTCTGGGAATATTTGTTAAGAAGTAGAGATGTCGGTTATAGTGATGTCAACACCACTCCAGGGCACAGACTCATCAAGACCATTCTGGAGGTTATTCTCATAAAACATGGTAACAACTTCCGTGGTAAGTCCTAAAAAAACCCACCTTCTTCAAACTACTTCTAAGAACAGGTTGTAGTATCAGGCCACAACTTGATAAGAATCAGGAAGCGTCACATAAGTTTCCAAGTGACACAGAACAATTACATTGACAGTTTTACAAATGTTCTCAACTAAAAGCCACAAACAGGCCTAAACAGCTCAATTTCCCAGTGGGCTCCAACAGAGAAGGGGACACACTGGGTCTTAAAAGCAGCAAAAAACCTAGAGTATTAACTTCCAGGTCATACCTGGAAGAGGAGAGAAAAACTCTTAAAGTTGTAGTGTTCTCTTATTCTTATAATTTACAGAACATATTGGTGAATCTAGAAAGGCAGTAAAAATCAGGGGACTGCTTCCTCTACCCCGCAGGCCCTCTGCCACCCCTGCCTTTCCTACTGGCTCCAGGTTGTTGCACTCCCCTCCCCACTATTTTGTGTTCCTAGGTCCTAGGGAGCAAAAGACAGGCCTTACATGGGAAGGGGCCATCACCTCCCCTAAATAAAATAGAGACAGTCCGCAGTCCCAGAGGGGACTTGGAGGTGAGGGGTAGCTCAGCCCTTGTACCTACAGAAACCTGCAACTCATGGTGGGGGGCACAGAGGGGGCTGCATCTGGAGGAGGGAGAAGATTTGGGACTAAAGTTCCTCCAAAAGAACACAGTGTAAAGTGAAATGATTAACTATCCCTGTCCCTGGGGACTTCCTGGTCTGCTGAGCAGCCCTGCCCACCTTTGAAGATTCTAGGCCTTGCTAAATGGGGTGGGGCAAGTGGGCAGAGGGGGCAAAGAGAGCCCTGGCTGTTGACAGGACAAGCTCTCCTATTCTGGAGACAAAGGTGAATTCAAGAAAGTCTGTCTTCTTAGCTACTTGCAAATACTTTGCTCCTTCAGTTGTTTTTGTTTCTGAGCTGCAACTTTAAGGAAAAATGGTGAGATCTAAGCCATGTAGACACAATTCCCAGCACCCACAACTCGTCAGCCTACGAACAGGTGGGCAGGGGACCAGTGAAGGGTATGGATTCTCTGTGGGTCCAGAAATGGGGTTCAGGAAAGTGGGCTGCTGGAGGACCTGATTCTCTTCGCCACCTTGAGCACCTTGGCCCAGATGCGCCAACCTGGTGGGGCTTCTGGGGGATCATGAGCTCTCCTGTGCATGGACAGGAGACCTGGGTTTAGGCCAACAGTGGGTGCCAACAATGGGAATCCCACTAGGGTTCCCAGGAAGTTTTTTTTTGGGGGGGGCATCGGGGATTGAACTCAGGGGCACTCGACCACTGGGCCACATCCCCAGCCCTTTTTTGTATTTTATTAGAAACAGGATCTCACTGAGTTGCTAAGTGCCTCGCCATTGCTGAGGCTGGCTTTGAACTCGCAATCCTCCTGCCTTAGCTTCCCAAGTGCTGGGATTACAGGTGTGCACCACAATGTCCCACTTCACAGGCAGTTCTTGAGATTCTTATAGATCTGGGAGTAGGCCAAGGGCTGATGGTTGCCTGGGAAAAACTCATATGAGAACTGTGATAGCCAGGCATTGATGGGGCACAGCACAGGCCTTCAAAAGCAAGCTGTGATAGGGGCCTAACATGGGAGGAAGAGCAGTGGAATCACAGAGAATGTGCTGCCCACTGCTCCATGCTCTAGACCTCCCCCAGGCCCGTTCTGACCAATGCCCAATGGTCCATTTGGTGGTAACCTGGCCTGTGGTCCTGAGGCCATGGAATGTCTGAATCTGGTTGGCAGGCAGCATCAACTGCCACAACTTCATCTGGGCTTGCCACAGCCAGCGTGTGGGGCCATCATGAGCACAGCCAGCACAAACATAAAGCCCATCCAGCTGTGGCTTTGAAGCGCTAGCCTCAGAGAGGCACTGGTCTTCCTGGTGATGCCTCTCGAGGGCCAGTGTCAAAACTGGGTGGGAAGGCCAGATCACAAATAGGTCCAAGCCAGGAAGATGGTGGCAGGACACATGCACAGCACTGGATGTGCTGGAGTAAACACAGTGGCATGTGACAGTCATGTGATATCGACACAGAACAGCATGAAGGTCACATGGAAACAGCAGAGATTGGCCACGAAAGCCACAGTCTAGGAGCTGAGTCCACTGAACATCCAGAGGAGCCAAGGGATGCAAAAGAGAAGGCAGACAGCAGGGCACCCACTGTTGGCCTAAACCCAGGTCCACGGGAGGTGGAGAGGAGTTTTATGTAGGACTTAGCCAGACTGGAACCTGTAGGCCCTAGGTGGGGCCTCTGTGGGCCACCCTGCTAGGCCTCGCCTGGCTCTGTGGGGCCTAGTACTGCAGGGGGTTGGGCCACAGGACAAATAGTACTGCAGGGGGTTGGGCCACAGGACATCTTTGATGATCTGGGCAACCCTGTCAGCCTCTGGGGGGCTGTGCTGTGAGAACCAGCTGAAGAAGCTTCGCACTGTGTCCCGGTTCCTGTGAACCAGGGCTGGGGGTTCCTGACCTCGATGTCATCAGATCCGAATTGCAATGGACACCACCCGGCCTGAAGACCTACACTCATACTCCTTCACTATCACCTTGTTTTGAAAGTAGGGGTTGCTCCAAAAGCGGAACTTGAACTTGCAACCTGACCTGGCATGCCTGAGTTCCCTCGCCTCCAAATTCATCAGGTAGCAGAGCATGTCTTCATCTTGGGGGCTGATCATGGTTGACAGCTGCGGGTGGTTCAGGAAGGTGGTGACCCAAAACCCCGTAATATTCTGGATGATGAAGCTTTTACGGGCTAGGTGCAACCGACACATCCTCCCAAACCTGCGCTCAAGCCAGAGGCAGGCCCTGTCGGCCTGGCCACTCAGGGCGTCCAGCTCCCACTGAATGGCCTCCAATGGGTCCACAATGAGGCCATCAAGGTCCAGCGCCCACCTCCAGCTTCTCCTCCCCCACCTGCCGCTTCTCCACCGCCTCCTCCATGAAGATGGCTCCCTCCTCAGTCGTCACTTCCTCGGCCTTCCCACCGCCCCCGCCCGAGCCCCCCACTCCTCTGCACCACATGTTTATGGGGTCTCGTCCCGTCAGGGCCGCTTTCCAGATTTGGGTCAGTCGCCACCGAGGCCGCTTCCCAGAGCCCTGGGACAAGTGGGGTGGTCCCGGGGCCGGCTGCAGGGTGGGGGTCCCCGCGTCCCCCAGCTCCCGGGGCCCAGGCCGCGGGGCCCACCCCAGGCGGTGGGATCACGTCGGCTTCCAGGGCACCCGCCCCTCGTCCGCCATCACCTGCGGCAGCCTCTAGGCTGGTAGGGCTTGGCGACAGGGGCGGCGGCAGTGGCAGGTCGCGGACAGGCGGCGGGAAGGTGCTATCTCCTCCTCCGGGGCGCGCTCCGCCCCTCGCACCCCCTTCCGGATGTGACTCGTTAGGGTCCTCCCGCGCGGGGTGGGGGGAAGGGGCCTGGAGTTCTGGTGTGTGTGAGGGTGCTGCCAGATGGGGACGCGGCCACCGGCGCCAAATAGAACTGGTTCAGATGAGTCGGGCGACGGCGGTGGAGGTGGGAAAAAGTGCAGGGGTGGACCAAGCAGGGCAGCTTGGGGGGCAGCAGGGGATGGGCCCAGTCTCCACTAACCGATGTAACCTTCCTATCACAGCCACCAGGGCTGGCATTGACCGTTCCCCTGGCTGGGCTCTCACTGGGCAACTGCGGAAGCTTGCACTTTCACACGGGATATATGTACACAGGCACAGCAGAGGGCCAAGAGGTATTCCTTGCAGAGACTGACCACACTCAAACGGGGAGCTGAAGATCACGGTAACTGTGGAGCACAAGGCGCTCCTCATGTGGAGAAAGGGAAGAAAACAGTATCAGAGTAGAAAGATCCCAAGCAAGGAAAGGCCTTCAACCACCGCAGAGCAGGAAGCAAGAGAGCATCAGCCTGGTTCCCATGATCCTTATGGGCTGGTTGGCTGAGACAAGGTGGTCCTTGCTTTACTTTGTGCCAGGCCAAAGGGGTTACCTTTCACTCAGTACCACTCATTTCACAAAGATGGACTTGAGTCTTAAGTGGTCTGTACCTGGGTAGACTAAGAGCCTGGGTCCACCAGGCCCTGCAGTCTGTCACCCCGCAAATACTTCTACACTCCTGTGGTCTCAGTTCCTAAATTTGTGGCATATGGAGTTCAGTAGACCTAATGCCGTTTCTGCCTGTAAGTCCCTGCCACTTACTCCAGAAGCCTTGAGCCTCTTCTTGCCCAGTGGACATGACAGCTCTATCAACTGAGCCACCCAGACTACCCTAAGGTATACACCATTTAAGAAGGCAAGGTGGATTCTCTTGAGGTCCCAACTCATTGGGGTGGACAGTGAACATTTAAGTAGAAGGCCAGAGATGAAGGGTCAGCTTGCTGCCTTTATATAAACACGTGTTCACACTTGCTAATGCCCTCATGGGCTACTGGGCTCTGGAATGTCCCCTGAAGCCTCCTATGTTGGAGACTTGGTCCCCAATGCAACAATATTCAAAGGTGGGGCTTTTGGGAAGTGATTGCATCATGAGGGTTCTGATCTCATCAATGGGTTAATCCATTGATAGGTTCATAATTGAAGGGACTATTTAGTGGGGAGGTGGTGGAAGCTGCAAATGGAGGCTAGTTGGGCAAAATACGTGACTGGTGGTATGCTCTGTTAAGGGTATAACCCTGGCCCTTGATGGAAGGATCTCAGCACAGGGGTGGCACGCTCAGGATGGTGATGACATTTGTTAAGACTGGCCAAGCAATGTCAGGTGAAAGCATATCAGCCTCTCAACAGTGGTTGGGCACAGGTATGGGTAAAGCTAGGTTCTAGCCGTTACCAGCTCAGGCAGTGTGGGTGACTTAGGGTAGATGTATCTTTTTTGGACAACCAGTTTCCCATCCTAATAGTTCCCTAAGTTTACTGAGAGAAACCACTCCTCCCTGGTCTCAGTCTCAAAGTCACTGATAGGGACTGCTTTAGTGATGGGGGGGAGAACACCAGGGAAGCCAATGGAACAGGATGCTTACTGGGGCTTCTCTGAACAAAAGGACTCCTCCGGAGAGCCTGAAGATTCTCCACTGGTCAGTACTGTGTGTGAATGACAAGTCAAGAATCATGGCAGAATTCTACTCTCACAGAAAGGAGTACATACCATGTAGAGCCTGAGGAAGAAGTCACAGCACTACAAGACAGGGCAGAGACTCAGAGGAATGCTGAGGCCAGGCATGTTTTAACCTCTGAAATCAAGCCTGACCCAAAGACTGTGCTACTGCTGACATTTTCAGTTACCTGAGATTTTTCTGTTTAAAGTCAATTTGATTTTGGTTTTCTGATCCTTGGACCCAAGATTAATGGATAGAATGTTACCACTTACCTCAGATACCTTTCATTTCAAAGTCCATTTTGTTAATGTAAGTGGCTACTGCTGTCTGCCCTACACTCACCTTCCTCACCCTGGATGCTAAAGATGTCTGGAGATTGCAGTTTCTCCCAATTCCAAGCTTTCTCCAACCCTTTCCCAATTAGGTTCACAACTGCCAAACACATCATTCAGAAGTTTTTAATAAACAACTTCATTATAAAAACTTTTTTTGAAAATGTAATTCTGTAAAACATTGAAAAAATCTACTTTAACAAAGATATGCCCTGTGCATTTTCTAATGGCACTTATATTTTACAATTAAAAACCTTGTTTTATATAAAGCCAAAAATACTCCAAGAGGTTATTCACTGTGTTTACAAAGTGCTAGAAGGTTTTTGTCTTGTATTTTTCTCTCTTTAAATAATCTGGCATTACGAAAGAGTGGCTCCAAAGCCTCGACCACAGGGAAGGAGGGAAGAGCGTGAGAAGTGGTGTTCAGGAGTTCTAGTGCCAGATATGCAGAGTTGGAGAGGTGTGGGGGGGAGAATCAGCGCAGGAAGTCACCGACACCAGAAGCCACTGGACTGGAACACTTCCACACCCTCCATGGAGGCACTAGATTATGACGGTGAACACCTCTTTCCCTCGCCAGACCCTACTCTCTGGTGGTGAAGGTCACAGCCAATTCCTTCCACAGCAGGATCAGAGCTCCAGGAGAGGCCAGGGTGGGGTCCCAGAGGAATCTGGACTTTTCTGGCCAACACCTGCCTAAGGCAAAGTTTCTTATTACATAAATATCCTTGTTAAAAAGCAAAATATTGATCCTGTACAATATAACCTGTTTAAAAAAAAAAAAAAATCGTGCTTAAAAACAGCTCCTAGATAAGAGGGGAGGTAGGGAAGGGGGTGGAGCAAACAGCTACCAAAAGGGAAGAGGGAATTTAAAGGGGCTACTAGGGAAAGTTCAGGGTAGTGGGAGAATTTCAACTTAAGACAATTATCTACGAGCAAAAAAGTAATCACACCTGCTTCCCGGATTTCCATTAACAAAATGCCACTTATAAAAGGTTGGGGTTGGGTGGCGCACAGGGGGTGTTGGGGGGAGAACACTCACTGGTGCACCTTTCCCTGCCTCCCAGCTCACTAAGATGGTACAGGGACCCTTTGGGCTGACACCTGGGCATGCCAGCACTAGGCCCCCAGTACTGTATCAGCCCTGACTACCTACTGGGCAGGGAGGGAGATGCCTGTCCTCCTGTACAGGTCAGCTTATTGCTGACAGGCTGGAAGAGGTGGCAGGAAAAGGAAACATCACTCCTTTTTTCTGGTCTCTGACTGGTTTGTGCCACAAGCCATGGCTCCTGTCCGGGGCACATGCCCTTAGGAGGGATCTCATGGCCTCAGTAGGGGTGCTGAAGTGAGTTTGGGTACTGAGCACAGATAAAGCTATTTTCATCCTTTGAACAGCGAGGCCAAAAGGGCTTTTCTGAGCAGTGGGTGGGAAGAAGCTTAAGAAACAGCCGGGATATGGTCCAAAGATGTAGGCAGATAATGTTCCTCTGCACTAGTAAAGTTCACAGTTACAGGAAAATTCCTTGTGGTGGTAAGGGCACTGAGGAGAGACAGGAGGAAAGATGGGAATAGGCAAGGGCAAAGAAAAAAGGAGGTGGTGGCCAGGCCCTAGTTATAAAATTTTAAGTAGTTGTTGTTGCGATGCCTGTCCTATGAGTTTCCCGGTATCACAAATGGAGAGAAGAGTCAGGAAAGGGCAAACTGAGGGCAAGACTCCCCTAACAGTCCAGGACTTTATCTTGTATGGTTGGGGCACGCTCTAGAATCTGAGGGTGCAGGGAAGGTGGCAGGCAAGGGAAAGAGGGCTGCTGGGTCTAAGGAAGACCAGATACAAGGAGAATGGCAGCAGTGAGTCCCTGGACTCTCACATATCATTTCCTGTAACACCAGTCCAAATAACACGCACAGCATGCAGGAGGTGGCTGCGTACCAAGGTAGATGCTTTTAAAAATAAATTTTAATTAGTCCCTGGGACTCATGGAAACAAATTTTTAAAAGCAAATCATCTAGTCTGATGCTAAACTTGTTGGACATATTTATATTTGTTTTTTAAAAAGCTATTCCAAGCTACCCTGCCTAAATCAAAACACACCATTGTTTCCAATCAAGGGTCAGGGAGCTAAAATTTTAAGGCTTTCACCTAACACAAGGAGTACTGGCCTGGGCTGAAGCAGAAGCCTGGGTACCAGACCTGTGCAGCTCCTGATGATTCAGTTCCTGAAGTGAATCCAGACAGAAGGAGGACAGGAGGCCAAGTAGGAGGGTGAGGCAGTTCCTAGGTAGTTTGTCCTGAAACCCTAGTGGAGAAGCCAGCATGAGGCACCCATTGACAGAAGTGCCCAGAACTGCTGGCTGCATCTGTAGGAGTTAACAGTAAAGAGGTAGAAGTGTGTTTCTGACTCAGAAAGGAGGTTCTAAGGAGGATCCCACAATGGTGGCCCCTGAGCTGCCTCCCTTCTATGCATGGGGAGAGCCCATGCAGAACTGAGATGAAGCAGGGTTTGGGGTCTGGTGGGGTTCTGGGTAAGCATTGTGCTGTCTGTGGCAGGGAGCCCCACAAATCAGAACTAAATCACTTCTCTCAAGAAGACTTGCTAGATACCAGGGGCAAAACTGAAGGGTACTGAACCATGGGAAGTTCTTGATGGAGAGCAGAGAAGCCTATGCACAGTGGCCATGAGTCCATGGGGACTGCGAAGTGGAGGAGACAGAAGGGACACTGTGGATAAGAAAAAATTTGGTATGAGAGGCAACAATGATTAGACAGGATTCAACTATCTGCCCAGTCCTAACATTCTGAAAACTCTTCTTCCAACAATTCCACACTTCCTGGAAAAGGGACAGGCAGGAGGGAAACACATAAAGGGCTCATTCCTTCTCCTTTCAATCCACACCAACCTGGAACCCAGAGTCCCTCCTTCTAAGACAAAAAAAAAAAAAAAAACAACAACAACAGCTCATGATGTTGCAGATGGCGGTTAGGGAATGGGGAGGTGATGGATGTGGGCATGCCTTTCATTTCTTCCCCTCTCCAGTTCAAGAGGAGGATGAGGGGGTCATGATGTATTTGGAGAAAAACAGAACTGTAGAACTGTGAGAAAGCTGCTCCAATCTTCTTGCCTGTCTCCTGTGGACACTGCCGAGGAAGGCAGGAACAGACGCAGTCATGGAAGATGGCAGAGACTGAAGCAGTCCAAAGTCAGTTTATTTCCCCACGGGGGAAAAATATGACCTCAAGTGAAGAGAAGTCAGCAAGACCCGACTCCGCCTTGTAAACAGGGCTCCAGTTAACACCAGGTACCAAGTGGTTCAGGCTGGTGCCAACTGAAATGGACTGGTGGGAATGGATTTATGGTGTGTAAACAGTGTTCACTGCAATCATTCTAAGGCTAACAGCGTGGTAAGGGAGGTGAAATGGGGTGTCTGAGGCAAGTGTGTAAACGGTACCGTTGCTGGACAACACTGACTGAAAACAGAGCTGGTGGTACAGTGGGGATGGGGGTGATCGGGAAAAACGAGGCCTTCTGCCCGCTGGCTGGAAGCAGGTGATGGAGCCAAGTGACCTTCCACAGCAGGGCCTGACCAACTAACTGCTGTGGGGTCTGCAGGCTGGGACCAGAGGCAGGCCTCTTGAGCTATTTCTCTTGAGGTCATCCAAGGTGAAGCCCTCTGTGTCTCCAAGAGGCCTTCCTCTTCAAAGAGGAGGTGGTTCTGATGCTTTGGAGAGGGAGAGGGCTAAGTGTGGCTCCCAATTCAGATTAAAAAAATAAAAATAAAAGTAAAAATACCTGAAAGTCCTATGGTAGGAGATCTTTTCACGGTGCTGGGGCTCAAAGTTCCTCCTGGAAATGATCCTGGAACCTGAACCCCCAAACCAAGTGCTCCATACAGACACTGGAATTTTTGCTTTTTGAACCCAGCTCTGAAAGCTCAGCTGCCTTTGCAGATGAGGTGGGTACTGAGGCTCCCTGATAGAGCCAGAGACTGAGCCAAGGGCCTCCGTGGGGGCTACTGGAATGCTTGGTGGAATCGAGGCAGGGTGGTGGTACTCAGGCCAGAGGTGAAGACAGGAGGCAAGGAGTGCAGAGGCCCAAAGTTCAGTGGTCCACCAGTTCCTGGGGAATCTTGAGGCTGAGCTTGCAAAGTGGTGAGCAGGGGCTGTGCCTCAGCCTGGGAGTAGCCCATGACCAGGCCTCCTGTGGTCCCAGGCGGGTTACATGGGGGCAGGTTGAGTGGAAGAAAGCCCAGTAAGTGGGAGAAGTCCACATTAGCAGCGCAGAGGGCCTCAGAGAGGTTGGCGGGGCTCTTGGTGAGCAGTGCTTCATCTAGAAGGGCCGCAGCTGCCGCCGGCTGAGGTGAGGCGGGCTGGGGTTCAGCGGATGAGAGAGACAGGCTTCCAGGAAGCTCCGCCAGAAAACTATCCACCTCCACTTTGGGCAATTTGTCGGGCAAGTATGAGGTAGATCCAAGCTGGTATTTTGGAGGGAGCTGAGCAGGGGAAGAGATGGGTGAGGATTCCAGAGGGTAGCTCATACCCATGGGCAGCGTGTTGTGCACCAGGGAGTGTGGTACGCCTGCGCTGGGCATGGTAGGGATGTGGGCACCATACATGCCCATGGGCAACATGCCAGGGAAGGCCTTGGCCCCCATCACGTCCCGAGAGGCCATGCACAGCACAGGGCTCAGTTCTTCCTTCACACTGACTGTGGAGCTGCAGCTGAGCAGGCCTAACATGTCCACTGGCTCTGTCTTGATCTTGAGCAGCTCCTGTGAGTGGCTCTTCTTAACATGACGGGTCAAGTGGTCCTTACGGCCAAACCGCTGGGCACAGTACTGGCACAGGAAGTCCTTACGGCCTGTGTGCACCACCAGGTGCCGCCGAACATCCTTACGAGTATAAAACCGCCGGTCACAGTGGTCACAGGGGTGCTTCTTCTCCTTGGCACCACCTGCTACCCGACGTGAGTGGGCCTTCAGGTGCTCTAGTAGTGCCTGGGTACTCTCAAAGGTCTGCAGGCACACCTTGCAGCTGAGGTCACCACTGCTGGCAGCATGCATGGCCAGATGGCGACGGTAGCCCAGCTTCGTATTATAATTCTTACCACACTCGGAACAGTGAAGGGCCTCTTTGTTGGGGTCGTGGGTCTGTAAGTGGTTCCGCAGATGGTCCTTACGATGAAACATCTTATCACAGTACATGCACTGGTGGGGTTTCTGGGCCGAGTGGGTGGCCATGTGCCTGGGGGTAAGGATGGAGGACAGGGGAGAAAGCAGAAAGAGAGAGATCACAAGGGCTGACTGGACAACCAAGGTGTCTATTAACAGGAAACTACACATAAAAACTATGGTATTGGGAGACTGAGTCAGGAGGATCACGAGTTCAAAGCCAGCCTCAGCAATGGCAAGGCACTTAGCAACTCAATGAGACCCTGTCTCTAATAAAATACAAAAAAAAAAAAAAAAAAAAAAAGGGCTGGGGATGTGGCCCAGTGGTTGAGAGCCCCTGAGTTCAATCCCTGGTACCAAAAAAAAAAAAAAAAAAAAAAAAAAAACCTATGGTAAAGCCATGCAATGGAATACCATACCAACTATAATCTATACATGTCCCCACCAAATCTATTACAGTTATTTTTCACAGCAAACAAAACCAGAAGCAATCTGAACATCCAATCTATCAATAGGAAACTGGTTACATAAAATATGCTAAATCTATTAAATGAAAAAAAGAGGTACAAAAGTACAGAGCATGTTGATCTGTGCTTGAAAAAAGGTGAAAAATACATGTAATTTGCTTGCATGTGCTGAAAATATTTTTTTAAATATTTATTTATTTATTTGCTTTAGTTGTGCACAATGCCTTTATTCTTAAATTATTACGTGGTGCCGAGGATAGAACCCGGGCCGCACATGTGCTAGGCGAGCACTCTACCGCTGAGCCACAATCCCAGCCCTGAAAATATTTCTGAAAGGATATATAAGAAACTTGAGGGGAGTGAGGATACAGCTTAGTTGGTAGAGCGCTTGCCTTGCATGCACAAGGCCCTGGGTTCAATCTGGGCAAAGAATTGGACAACTCAGAGATAGGTGTGACGGAGAATTTTCATTATATACCTTTTGGTACCATTTGAATTTTGAATTCTGAATTATGCCAATGTATTCTCACTTCAAAAAAATACTGTGCGCAGGGGATGTAGCTCAGTGGTAGAGCACGCAATCCCTAACACCGCAAACAAAAAAAGTTCTTAAAAAAATTTTTTTTAGCCTGGCGCGGTGGTGCATGCCTGTAATCCTAGTACTTGGGAGGCTGAGGCAGGAGGATCGCGAGTTCAAAGCCAGCCTCAGCAATGGCAAGGCACTTAGCAACTCAGTGAGACCCTGTAATAAAATACAAAAAAGGGCTGGGGATGTGGCCCAGTGGTCAAGTGCCCCTGGGTTCAATCCCTGGTACCACCCCCCCCCAAAAAAAATTTTTTTTTAAAGGACACAATAAAGTGAAAATGAAACATATCTAAACTTCCTGATCTGGAACAAGTTCCCAACATATATAGAGCTAATTCAAAATAGGAAGTTCAATATATAACATGTAATATGATTCCTTTGAAAATAAAAAAGGAAGGAATACATATTTGACTATCTCAAGAAATACACAAAAGAAACAAATCCCACTGGCTGCCTTTGGGAGAGGAACAGTGGCTTCAAGTGTGCATACAACTCATCTCTCATTGCATACCCATTTATAGCATTTGAACTGCTTACCAGTAAATCAGTAACACTTTAAGAAATATTTTAGTGGTAAGGCACCTCAGTGTCCCTTACGTTACCTGCTCCCATCTGGCTGGAAAGCAGCTCAAAATTCAGGAATTGTAATCCACAGCTCCATGTACATTCAGAATCACTGAGCAAGACAGGGAGGTGCTGAGTGATCCAATCTATTTTCTTCATTTTGCAGGTGGGGAAACTAAGCCCCAAAGATATTTAGTAACTCACATAAAATCACAAGAGAATTATGTCAGGGATCCTGCTTCCTGGACCAGGACTTCTCCTGTAGCCTCCCAGGCACCCAGACCATCTCTAAGAAAGACTAAGAGGATGGCCCTAACTGGAATCCCCCTAAGATATAGAAACACAGAGAATCAAAACATTCCTGAGAATCAAAGATAATGCCCTGAGGACAATCTTGGCTTCCATACTACCCTGTTGCCTATTTTAGTTCCTTCCTATCAACTGTTTTCCAGATGAGGAACTGAGGCTTTTTATGGTCATTTGTTGATATATCCACTTGTTTACCATCTACCTCTAATATTAAGAAAGTAAACTCAAGAAGGGCCTGCATCCCCATCCATCTGGCTCACTATTCCGTCCCTAAGCAATGAACACTGTGCTTGGCATGTAGCAGGGGATCAAAATAATAATGAATAAATGGTTAGATGACTGTGCATCAGGTTGAGCCATCTCATCTGTAAAAGGCAAATTCACGGTTCCTCTGATAGAAAGGCAAGGAAAAAATGAAAATAGATTTCACCAGGCCCCTCCCCACCAAAGCTGCTCTGCCATATAGGCCTTAACAAAGGCTTTCACATTCCATTTCACTGTAAGTAGGGTTTCTTGGGCTTACAAGTTTCAGAAAAGCAGCTGACCCAGAGGGCTCCAGGGACTCTACAGAAACAGAAGTAATCATCTGAGTCAAGCTGATTCAGTAAAAGCAACACTGTAGGACCTAAGAAGCTACATGATCTTGGATAAGTTACATCCCTGTACCTCCACTTTAAAATTTAGGGCCAGGGTTGTGGCTCATTGGTAGAGCGCTTGCCTAGCATGTGAGAGGCACTGGGTTCAATCCCCGGCACCACATAAAATAAACAAATAAAATAAAGGTATTGTGTCTATTTATAAACCCCCCCCCCCAAAATAATAGAAAAAAAAAAAGTTATAGAGTGGACCAGAACATCTTTTCTTCTAAAGTCCTAAGACTGATTCCTAATTTCTGGCTAAGATTCTGATAATTTACCTGACAGGAGTGGAGAAAGTAGTATTTATTTATTTGTTTTTTTGGTGGTGCTGGGGATTGAACCCAGGGCTTTGTGCATATGAGACAAGCACTCTACCAACTAAGCTATATCCCCAGCCTAAGAAAGTAGTATTAAAAACAATGTTCAGTCTAGTTTGTTCACCACTGATACTGTACCTATCAGATTCTAGTGTCTGATTAAAAAATACCATTATTTTTTAGTGACTTCAAACTATTAGAGTTCAGAGTATACATTTGGACAAATTAACCTCCACTCTTCTGTCACATATAAAGCCCCACACTTGGTGGCATCTCTCTAGCTCTGACTTCTGGGAACCTCAGGAGAGGAAGAGGTATGAGAATGTCACTTACCTATACAACTTGTATTTGGAGGCAAAAGCCTTGCCACAGTGCAGCTGTGGGCAGCTATATGGTCTCTGCTCTGGATGGGGGAGGCTGTGAGGCCTCAGCTTCTCCCCATTTGAGAAGGGTGTCCCCGAGATTTCACATTGGCACTTCACTTGACTCTCTGCCTCCCGGCCCCGAGGCCTGGGAACTAGTTTCCAGCCCACTTCCTCCTCCTGCTTTGCATCTTGAATCCAGGGAGGGACGCTGGTGAAAAATGTGGTCATGGCAAGGCTAATGGCGTAGGGCCATGTTATTCAGAAAGCCTCCCCATCAGCTCCACACAGGCTCTCCGTTCTGTCACAGCCTTCAACGCCGCAGCCTTCAGAAAACAATCTCTTCACCTGAAATATCAGAATACCTGGTGTTAGGAAGCCCAATACCATTAGAACATGGGCTCTGGAAGAAGACAGATCCCATTCCAATCCCAGCCCTTCCACTTAGAAGCTGTGTGTCTTTCAATTACTTACCTCCCTGAGCTGTTTCCTTAATTATAAAATGGGCATAACCCCTACCAAAATTTTAAGAGTGTTTTGAGGATCAAATGAGATCATAAATATAAAACACTCAGCAGAAGGCTAGGCACCTAGTAAGTGCTTAGTGGTAAATATTATTACTAGTACTGCCTAAGCTAATAAGAAACAGGAAGATATAAGTAACTAAAAGCTCTAAAACTCTAAACTTTCCCTTCTGACTTCACTTTTACATCCTTTCTACTGAACCTAGAGACAGCAATTCTTCCTCCTCCTCTTCACCCTCCCCCCTCATCCACTATTTTCTACAATTCTCCTCTTCACAGAGGTGCTAAGGAGCAATAAAATGTCCAAAAGGCAACAGAGAAGGAAGAAGCTTTTACTTAGGATATTTACACCCCAAGAGCCAGCCCCTGTGCCAGATGTGCTTCTTAGCAGCACACTGACACCAGGAGGTTCTCTTTGAGGAGGCAACTGCAGAATCAGTAGTGGTTCCCATCCTGACCTCCATTCTCCCTAAACCAGCACCAGTCCCATCCTGACCTCCACCACCTCTCTGGGTCTCTTGGCTGCCAGGTCCAGCCCATACCTCTGTGGTAAAGCCTGTCCAACACCCCAAGGTGCTGAGTAGCCCCTCTTACAGATTCTCAGGGCATATTTGCACTTCTCCATTAGCAGCAGCTAACACACTTGCATTAGAATTTAGATTTCTTGGGGCTGGGGATGTGGCTCAGTGGTACAGTGCTTGCCTGGAAAGCACGAGGCCCTGGATTCATTCCCCAGCACCACAAAAAAAAAAAAAAAAAAAAAAAAAGAATTTAGATTTCTCCATCTGACTCTGATTCTGAGGGCTCCTATCATCTTTCTTGATGGGTATAGGTATCGCCGTATACCTAATATCTGGAAAAGGAATGTCAACTTGAAATCTGACCCATTCTATTGTTGGCAGAGTGGAACCAGGAAGGGAGGAGGGCAGAACAGTGGTGAAACATCTCCTTTCCTGACACCAACTCAGAAGAAAGGGATGGGAGTTTCCATACTGACACTCAAAAGAGGGACAACAGACCTACATTCACACTCATTAGCACATCACATATTACCAACTGCAATGCACCCTACTACAACAGGGAGATTCCCTTTGAAGAGATCATGTCAAATGTGGTCATATGGCTTTTCCATGTGAAGAGAGCAAAGGGGGTATCTGGGGACTGTCCACAAGAATCTGGGGAGGGCTCCAACTGTACAAACTAGCTGTGGGCCACAGAATGCTTGCTCAGCTCATTAGCACCTGCTGCTTACAGTGACCATTCATCCAACAGACTGGCCATGAACGAGATGATAGTATCAGCGGGTTCATGCCCCAGAGAGCTTTGCTCATCATTAACATGAGCTACATCCTGTTCAGGAACCATTCCCCTTGTTGAAGAAATGTTGCAATGTAATGTGATAAACATTTCCCCATCATGAGTGGAGATGTGCCTAGAAAGATCTGCACACAGTTGGCCATGGTCTTATGTGAATCATGTGCTAGGAGGGGGTAGGCAGCACTAAAAACTAGACCCACTTGAGCCTTCAAGTCATTACAGCATATTTGCCTGCTTCACTAAAAAACCGCAAAGTCCTCTGTTCTCTGGCTTTCATTGTCTAAATCCCCTCCTCCTTCGAAAGGGTGGAATTACCTGTTTATAATACCAGTGCTTACTATGCACCTTGGAACTGGGAAGACAGTGAGCTTGAGTGTGCGTGTCTTGTTTGAGGGAATTTCCCCTACCTTCAAAGTCAAATTCTGTTCTCCCTTCATATCTGAAATCATGCACTTCAGCCTCTGAAAAGTTGGGAATGGCAGCCAAAGGAAAGCAAGTCACACCACTCTGGCTGATATGAGAGGGGAGCCAAACCCTGGAAATTCCGTACAAACTCAGAAAGAGAACGGTACAGCCCCACCTCCCACACATCCAACTCATCTATTCTCTCAAACATGCACAAACAAGACACAGCAGTTTAGCATGCAGCTACTGAAAGAGTGAGTAATGGGCTTCTAGGAAAGAGGCTGGTGATGGCTAAGCAGAGCTCACGAGGTTGTACTGATAGAACCAAGGAGAAAGGCGGGAACCATGTGCTTGCCTTGATCTGCATTTAATGGGGTTAAAAGAAAAGAGCCACCACCCAAATCCTATTCCCCTATAGGCCATTTTAAAGGCACAGTAAACTGGGAATGGTGGTGCAGCCCTTTAATCCAGGTGACCCAGGAGGAGGACTCCAAGTTTGAGGCCATCTTCAGCACTTAGAACCTAGGCAACTTAGAACTTGTCTCAAAATGAAAAATTAAAAAAGGGCTGGGGGCTGGGATTGTGGCTCAGCGGTAGAGCGCTCGCCTAGCACGTGCGTGGCCCGGTTCGATCCTCAGCACCACGTACAAATAAACCCATTTAAACCCATTGTGTACAACTAAAGCAAATAAATAAATATTAAAAAAAAAAAAAAAAGGGGCTGGGGATGTAACTTAGTGGTTAAGCACCCCTGGGTTTAATTCCCAGTGAGTAAGCGTGCAAGCGCACAAGCACACACACACAAAATGGCACCGTAAAGATCTTACCTACTGTCATCAACAAGCTGTTGGATAATCAAAATTGCTAGTATTACCTAGGAACCCTTTTGGAAATCTAGTCTCTCTGTCCTTTGTTTGCAAACTCCTGTGATCCAGAAGATTCCTGGATTTGTCTCACACAATCAGGCCTATTCCTTCAGACTTCTCCTTCCTCCACAAAACTGCAAAAGAATTCTGCTTCTCTTTCAAAGCTGCTCTTCTGGTCTCACGCTCTAACTGTAACCACTACAGAAAGCTGACAGAACCTGTTCCCATAAAACAAACACAATCCCTCCCAGACTGGTATAACTCAGTATATTTTCAGCCTAGGATCCTTGCTGGCATCTGATCTGAAGGGGGAGGCAGTATGGAAAGAACCTTGGACTTGCTATCAGAAGAGCTGCCACTTAACTGGCTGTGAAGTCATAGGCAAGTTACTTTATTCTCTGAACCTTTTTCCTTAATTTCTAAAATAGAGATTATTCTCCTTACCTATAAAATTCTCCTAACCTATAAAATTCTCCTAGAGGATTAAGTGAAATAATTCTCTTAGAAGTGACATGAAACATGCTGAATACATGCAATGTCCTCTCTGAGGGCCAAGTTGCATCTGCTTCTTTTCCACACAGCACCTGACTAGTACTTCTTTTTTTTTCCCTTTAGCATTTTCTCAAGCCTCAGAGTGAGTTTCCTTCCCTTCCTGACATGTCCCCAGAATGCAGCCTTCCCCTTTTCCCTCACAACTAACCCTTAGCACATCCACTCTAACCAGTTCCTTCACTTTCCTCCAGCACATCTCCTGGGCCAGACTTTTCTCTTGCCTGGATAGCCACTTTATCATGCTTTTATTATACCCTCTTCTATTATTAAGTCTCCATACCCCAAATCGGAATGCTTGCTCAAAACTGTATGTGGCCTCTGAAAGCTGAAACGGAGACATACTGCTCCTGTCTGTCCTCTCTTGTGTGCCATGATGCCTGCTGCCCTCTGATGAAACTATAGTTTTTATGGTGTTACATCATCTCTATAGAAACTGCGTTCTTTCTCCATTATTAGCCAGTTTCCTCATCTGTAAAGCTAAAAATACTTACTTCACAGGCTTGTTGTAAGGATTATTTTAGGCAGGTATGCAAAGGGCTCAGCATTGGGTTTGGCCTGCTATAAGTGCCCAACAAAAGAGAGCTATTATCTCTATCTTTGTATTGAATTGCATGTTCCCACTTTCCATTACTACACTCCAATTCTCCCAACTGCCCCCCCAAAATACTGCTGAGCTAATTCCCTGCCCCCCGCAAGGAAAGGGTTAATCTCTGGGAGTTCTTAACTAAAGAGACCCACAGAGGATTAACAGCTCCACTTCAGTGACTACCCTAAAATAGCTTTTATCCCTCCTGCCCAAGAGCTACTTGGGATCTGAAGAACTCAATTCAACACCTGCCGAGGAGGAAACACACCCAGGGAGGTTCCTTGGGGTGGACCGAATCTTCCCTTAAAGCAAAAGTCAAAATAGCAACTTGGAAATTATATATAGAATAGTTCCTGACTTGGGACACCAGAAACAAATCCAAAAAGCATACTGGTTGGCTGGAAAACAGTGAGAAGCAAAGAGGGGAATGGGAATAGCTGCCCTGCTCACTTCAACTCACACACACAACACTCCAGAGTGGTGGGAGAATTAAATTACAGGGAGGCTGGAGAGTCTCAATGACTTGCATCATTCCAAGAAACATCAAACAGGATTAACAGGGGGTTGGATTTACTCTCGTGCTGCTAGTTCTTCTGTCAGTGTAGATGGGCCCTCTTTGGAGTTCCTTTGATTCCCTACTTCCTCAGATTCCTGCAGCCTCCCACTCCTGGGGAGGCCTTGAGCAAATGGCTGCAACTCACTAAAGCCTCATTTTCACTGGCAGGAAACTTGATTAGACACCCCACCCCCCAATCTGGTGGCCTCACCTTGGGCCCTAGGGGAGGATTAGAAACCCAAGGCCAAACTATCACAGCCCCAAGCTCACAGGTGGAAAAACACACAAGGCAGGAGACAGGTGACATTTACAGGTGAAAAGCACCAACACCCCCACACTATTATCCCTTATCCTCCACCTTACAGGAGGCCACCAAATTGGGCCACAGCATGGGGCTGGTTTTGCAGGAAAAAGCCTACCCACCCAGTCTAGTTTCTAGGACCCCCCACTTGTGGTGGGAAATGTTAAATTTCACCCCACAAGACTGGAAGATGGGAGTGGACACACGGGGAGGAGACAGAAGTCTGGAGGCCAGGGTCTCACGGATGGGAAGGAAGGTCAAACGTGGTAAAGAATCATGAGACCGAATTATGTGCGTTTCCAAGGAACCCCCAAAAGAGAGATGGGGATTCTAAGGGTTGGAGGAGGGCTCCGGGGTTTGAAGATATTCTAAATTCTCTGAATTTCAAGAGAATCTCAAAATGGGTATCCCAATGGAAAATGTCTAAAGTTCGTAAGAATAGTCACTACGAAGGGAACTACAGGTAGGGCTTACTTGGGTTCTCCAGACCCAGGTATTTGAGGTAAGCCTCAAAGGGGGTTATGTAAACCTGGCAAACGAAACAGAGGATAAAAAGCGGACTATTTGGAGCAGGAAAGAGGGGGTTATGTGGGTCGGGGTAGGCGTGTCTGAGGGAGGGAGCAGGTGCAGCTTATCTGCGTCCCCCAGACCCGAGTCCTCGGTGAGGTCGGCGGCGCGTTATCTGGGTCTCCAGGGAGCCTGGGGGTCGGGACAGGCGGACCCTCAGGGCTGAGCCTCCAGATCTAAGAAGGAAGGGGGTCGGCGGGGCTTCTTCGGGTCCCCCCGGCACAGGTAAGAGGTCCGGGGAAAGTTTTCGTCACCCTGGGGCCTATCTCGGGCCAGGCTGGCGCAGAGGGGGGCCCCAATCGGGGGTGTGGACGACCGCGCTAAGGGGCCCAAGATGAGGGGCGCCGCCGCTCAGGGTGCCGCCGTGCGGGCGCAGCGAGACGACCTCCCGCCCCGCTCCCCGCCGTCCCCTGCGGCCCTCGCCGCACTCACCGCGCTCGGAGCCCCGCGCTGCGGGCCGGGCCGCGCTCGGGCTCCGCCAGGCCCGCTCAGGCCCCGGTAGTGGCGGCGGTCCGGCCATTGTGCGGTGCATTGTGGGAGCCGCGCGAGCGGGCGCTCGGGCCGTGGAGGGGCGGTGCCGCGGACTCTCTATGGTCCCGCCCGCCGGCGGGCTAGAGCGGCCGGGGCGGCGCGCGGGCGGCGCGCGAGGACCGCCGGGAGCGGGGCGGACGCTCGCGCCCCTCCTTTCCTCCCCGCCTCTTCGCGCTCCGGCTCCGGAGCCGACATGGGCGCCGCCGCGCGGGCACTGCGGCCTCTGCCACTGCGTGCGTCTCTGCTGCTATTGCTCCTGCCTCTCCCCGGGCTGCCCACGGGCTCCTGGGACCCGGCCGGGTACCTGCTCTACTGCCCCTGCATGGGTAAGGCCTCCCGAGCTCTCTGCTCAAATGGAAAAACTGAGACCGGGAGAGAAGTCACTCCTCTGAGGCGCTCAGGGATTCCCTGACAGGTCCAGGGGAGATCCCGGGAGCGTGGCAGCCTCAGCCCTATTTGCTAGGGCACAGAGGGGCCACGGTATCCAACTTTCCATTTGGCGGATGAGAAAACTGATGCTGGGAGAGGTTATGTGATTTACTCGAGGTCTAAGCCAGCCTGGAGTCCAGTAAATGGAGTTAGTGGGGCAGGATCTGAAGTCACTGACCCACGCTGGCTCCAACTGATTTTTTCATTCATTCAACAAATATTTATGGGATACCTTTTCCGTGTTCTCTGTTCCGAGAGTACGGAGGTGATAAGACTTTAAATAAATCCCAGGCCCTTTTAGAGCCGTGTTTTAAGTGGGGGAAAATAGACAATAGAAGATAAACGTGAAAGATAAGTAAGTACATGGTTTCTTCAAAGATGATGAAAACTATGGGAAAATAAAAGAGATCAGGGTAAGGAAGAATCTAAGGGCCAGCTGAAGGGTGCAGTTTCAACAGAATGGTGTATCATTGTAAAAGTAATTCCTTCTTAGATCCCTCCAGTGGCCTCCAGGCTCCAAACATTGCCCTCAGGGCCCTGCATGATTTGATCGACCACTGTTCATCTCACAACTCTCTTCTCCCCTAACCCTTCAGCTGCAGCCGTTCATTTCCTCACACACAGGTGTGTGAGGAATGCCTTCCGCTTCACTTTTGCCCTACCAGCTTCTTCCTGTCCTCCAGGTCTCAGCATAAATGTCACCAGAGGGGACTTGACTGATGTCTACCCAAGTAATCCCCTTACTAGTTCCCATCACCAAACTTTTTCATTTCTTTCTTGAAATTATTTAAAAAAATCATCATTATGTATTAGCTTACATGTGTAGTATCTCCCCAGTGGGACTGAGTGCCTTGAGGGGAGAGATCTTATCCATGCTCACTCCTGTATCCTAGCACCTAGCATAAAGCCTGGTACATTGTGGCCTCTGAATAATATTTGTGGAATGTACAAATAGAGATCATACTGGGGATAGCAAAAGGAATCAGATACGGTCCTTCCACCTGAGGCATTCACAGGCTGAGAAAACAGCCAGTACAAAAAGCCCGGAAGTGAGAAAAGACATTTGGAAGTAACTCAAATCCAAGGTGGGAGAGTGTGACTGGATGGGAGTTGGTGAGTGAATCTTAGTGAAAATATTGGAGTTTTCCCTTCATGATCAAGTAGTTGGAGATCCAGGTGGAAGGGCACTCCTTGCTCAGGCAACAGCAAGAGCAAAGATAAGGGGTAGTGTGAGAATTGTAGAGTGTGTTGGGGAAATAGCAGGGAATCTGGTGTTGCTGAGGCAGAAGGAGCAGGACTTATAGGGCCTTGATTGCCAGACCCAGAGTCAGACTTGCTCTCATGCTGTGAGCTCTCCTATCCTTGGTATCCTGGCTCTCCCCACCCCTGGATGCCCAATGTCCTTGATGCCCCAGGCCTCACCTTAGCCACAACATACCATTTCCAGGGCGCTTTGGGAACCAGGCTGATCACTTCTTGGGCTCTCTGGCATTTGCAAAGTTGTTGAACCGCACCTTGGCTGTACCTCCGTGGATTGAGTACCAGCATCACAAACCTCCCTTCACCAATGTGAGTACTTCCCACTGACCTTGGCCCTTGTCCACCCTTCCCCAGTCTTGCTGACTTCTGCTTGACCTCCAAGTCCTCCTCTCAGCTTTACCTCCTACTCCTCTGAGCTTGCCTTACTTTCTACTCAGAACTCTCTTCCCTGGAATAACAATGGCTAACATTTTTCCAGTACCTGCTGTGTGCTGGCTCTATTCTGAGCACTGCATGAGGACTAGGTCATTTCTCCCACATCTCATCCTCATGAGGAAACTGGGGTTTAGAGAGGTTAGGTAACTTGCCCAAGGTCACACAGCTTGTGGGGATAGTAGACCTAGAATTCAAACCCATGTCTGTCTGGCTTCAGAGCTTGAAACCTAAAGTTTCTATTTCCAGTCCTGATTGATTCCACCATCTGTGCATTCTGTTAGTAGATGATGGATGCGGGGCACAGTGGTGTATGCCTATAATCCCAGTCTGAGACAGGGGAATGGTAAATTCAAGACCAACCTCAGCAATTTAGCCAGACCCTGTTTCAAAATAAAAAAATAAAAAAGAGATACTGGGGATATTACTCAATAGTAGCACACCCCTGGGTTCAATCCCCAGTACTGAAAAAAAAGAAAAAGATGATGGATATGATTATCAGTTTTGAAGAAGAAACTGAGGTTGCCGGGCATGGTGGTGCACACCTGTAATTCCAGCAGCTTGAGTGGCTGAGGCAGGAGGATTGCAAGTTCAAAGCCAGCCTCAGCAACTTAACGAGGCCCTAAGCAACTTAGCAAGACCCTGTCTTAAAAAAGTAAGAAAGGGCTTAGTGGTTAAGCACCCCGGGTTAAGTCCCCAGTACAAAAAAAAAAAAAAAAAAAAAAAAAAAAAAGAAGAAGAAGGGAAGAAAGAAAGAAAGAAAGAAAAACTGAGGCCAAGACTACAACCCCAAGTATTCTGGCTGCAGTGCTGCCTCTTATCCCATCAAGGGACTCCCTCAGCATGGTATGCTTAGCATCCTGTAATTCCTAGCTTATTCTTTTTTTTTTTTTTTTCTTTTTTTAAAGGTTAGTATTTATTTATTTCTTTTAGTTGTACAAGATGCCTTTCTTTTTATGAGGATCCAACCCAGGTCGCGCACGTGCTAGGCGAGCGCTCTACCGCTGAGCCACAACCCCAGCCCTCCTAGCTTATTCTTTGTGTCTTTTAATGACCCCATGTCTGCCTTTGTTCACACCATATCCCCATGGGCCTGATAGTAGGAACTTAATTAATATTTAATTTTTTTTTTTTATTTTTTATTTTTTATTTATTTTTTTTTTTTTGTGGTTACTGGGGATTGAATTCAGGGGCACTTGACCACTGGGTCACATCCCCAGCCCTTTTTTGTATTTTATTTAGAGACAGGGTCTCACGGAGTTGCTAAGTGCCTCGCCATTGCTGAGGCTGGCTTTGAACTCATGATCCTCCTGCCTCAGCCTCCCAAAGTGCTGGGATTACAGGTGTGCGCCACCGCGCCCGGCTAATATTTAATGAATTGACAAAAATTTTTAACAGACATAAGAAATACCACTATGGGGCGGGGGTTGTGGCTCAGCGGCAGAGCATTCGCCTAGCATGTGTGCGGCCCGGGTTCCATCCTCAGCACCACGTAAACATAAATGCATTGCATTGTGTACAACTAAAGCAAATAAATAAATATTAAAAAAAAAAAAGAAATACCACTATGTATGTACAAAAGTCTGCATTTTATTCTTATAGCCTTTTTTCTACATAGGTTTTTTTTTGTTTTGTTTTGTTTTGTTTTGTTTTGTTTCTATTTCTACCAGGGATTGAAACCAGGAGTGCTTAACCACTGAGCTAGCCCTTTTTTTTTTTTTTTTTTTTTTTAATATCCAAAATGTGTTTATTGGGATGTTTTCCCACTCATCTTGATTTCAGGCTGCTTTCAGTGCTGCTTCCTCCTCCTGAAGGAACATCCTTCTGTAAGTCTTGCTTTTCCTCCCATAGGCTGGCAGAGGACAGTGGAGCAGCCAACACACAAAACTACTGTTTGTGCATGGCTAAAAACTGTGGTGATTTTATAGCATCCTGGGCATTTCACATCCATGAAATAGGAAGTGGGGCTCTTGTGTTTCCTCTTCTCCTCTTCTGGAGAGGGATGAAGGAGATCCTTTGTGAGAGGCATGTTCTCTTGGGGAGGTCGTCACTGCCGGAAAAGGCCAGCCCTTTTAATTTTACTTTTTATTTTGAGGCAGGATCTCTCTAAGTTGCTTAGGGCCTTGCTAAGTTGCTGAGCCTGGCTTTGAACTTGTGATCCTCTTGCCTCAGCCTCCTGAGTCCCATAGTTTTTATTTTCCCTTTTGCATACAGGAATTTGAAGAGGCACTTTTTTTCCCCCTGTTGCAGTGATAGGGAATCACACCCCGGGCTTTGTGGATGTTAGGCAAGCATTCCACCACAGAGCTATACCCAAGCCCTGGAGAGACTATTAATAGAAATTAAAAGCTGAAGTATCTGAGACTATAGCTTAGCTTATCCACTTAACTAATTGTGTGACCTGGGCAAGGTACTTACCCTTGTTGTACCTCAGTTTCCTCTTTTTTTTTTTTTTTTTTTTTGTACCAGGGATTCAACTCAAGGGTGCTTAACCACTGAGCCACATCCCCAACCCTTTTTATTTATTTTTTTTAAATTTTGAGACATAGTCTCACTAAGTCACTTAGGGCCTCACTAAGTTGCTGAGGTTATTTTTGAACCCACAATCCTCCTTCCTCAGCCTTCCAAGTTGCTGGGATTACAGGCATGCGCCACAGCCCAACCAGTTTCCTCATCTTTAAAATAGGTTGGTAATAATTGTTCTTATTTCTCGTGTAAGAATTAGGGCAGGGGGTGTGGCTCAGCGGCAGAGCGCTCGCCTCGCACTTGCATGGCCCGGGTCCAATCCTCAGCACCACATAAACATAAATGCATTGCATTGTGTACAACTAAAGTAAATAAATAAATATTTAAAAAAAAAAAAAGAATTGAATGGGCCGGGCGCCGTGGCGCACGCCTGTAATTCCAGCACTTAGGAGGCTGAGGCAGGAGGATCACGAGTTCAAAACCAGCCTCAACAATGGTGAGGCACTTTAGCAACTCAGTGAGACCCTGTTTCTAATAAAATACAAAAAAGGGCTGGGGATGTGGCCCAGTGGCTCCTGAGTTCAATCCCTGGTACCACAAAAAAAAAAAAAAAAAAGAATTGAACGGGTTAATGATGATAACGTGCCTGGGATGTTGTCATATGCCTCCCTCTTAGAATCACCTGAGCTCCTCAATGCAAAGAACCTAGGACACAAGAAATTCTCAGTTCTGGGACCTGTCAGCGGTCTGAATTATCTTTTACTCAGACTTACATTTAGATGTTGCCCATCCACCTCCCTCTGGCTTGCTTGCTTTCTGCTTACCCTCTTGGCCAGTTGTCATACTGAGTCTCCACTTCCTTGCTTTCTGTGGGTTGCTCAATCTGCCCCAATTGGGCTTTCCTTTCCTGCTGTGAGTGTTCTCACCGAGGTCACCAGGGGCCTCAGAATTGCCAAATCCAGGGTTTATTTCTCAGTCTTGGTCTCACCTGACTTCCTGTGAGTCTCTCTCCTTCCTGAACTTACTTACTCCCCTGGCTTCCAGGACACCACTGACTCCTACCACAGCCCTGACCTGTCAGCATTTTCCTCTTTGTGTTGTGCTGGGAGTACCTCTCCTCTCCACTGTTTAGATGTTGGTGTGTGTCCTCTTTCTTTTTTCAAGCTTTGTGGGCTCAGATGAGTCACCTAGATTCTGTATGCCCAGGTTTCTTCATTAGTACACTGGAGGTGGTTCCATTCCTGTCTCTTAGAATTAGATGAGCAAATCCTTGTAAAGTGATGAGTATAGCACCTGGCACTAAATCAACAATAAATGGTAGTTGCTATTATTACAATTACTTGCTTTGCTATAAATTTCTGTTGACTCTCGTGGCTTTCACTGTTCTCCTTGTACCTATCAAATTTATCTATTGCTAACACTCTTTGATCACAGCCTAGATTTCTGACTCCTAGACCCTTGAGTCTATTTGGATGTCCTACAGATATCTCAAAATCACAGCCAGAACTGAACTTGGCATCTTTCCCCACAAACCTGTCACCATTTGTAATCCCAGCCTTATTTTATGCCACGCCATTCACCTGGATGCCAAGCCAGGAACCTAAATGTTCCTATTTGTGCCTCTCCTTACATACATACATACAACCCTCTGTTTCACCTTACTTTGCATCTTTACCTATCTGAGCTGCTCTATCTCTCACTTAGATGTGTAGACACTGCCCAGTGAATGCATGCTGAACGCATACTTGAACAAATAAAAAGACCATTGCAGTAACCTCCTAATTCCTCTCTCCTCTGCCACCAGAACAATCTTTCAATATCATTTGTGTTAAAAATCCTTCATCTACACTACCATTGCTAATAGTGAATGTGTCTAAAATCTGTTCATTGGAACTCCAGTTTCCAGTGCTGGAAGGGTGCCATAGTTGAATCAGTTTGAGAAATAGTCTCAATTCCCTATCCTCCAAATTTGCAAATTCACAATGCATATTAACATGTTTAAGACCCTAAGAAGTCCTGCTGCAATAAAGAAACCAACTTAAAATAGCATTTCCCAGGCCTCTTTAGCTTTCGAGCTCCTTTATTGCAGAACCTTTTATCCACCTGAACTAGTGCAACATGTTTAGGAAACCCTGACCAATATGTTGAAGTTCAGTTGAAGTTCAAGTTTTATTGCATGGTGTTTAAAATTTTTTTTTTTTTAAATCTAAAAAGAATACAAAGATGAATACAACCACCACTCATATACCCACTACTAGAAGTGATCATTAATGTTGTCTCCTTTTTCTTCATTTTTTCTTTTTGTTAATAAAAGAAATGAAGCATTGCAGATAAAGTTGGTGAAAGACAACTTCTCTTGGCCTCTGTGCTAATCCTAGTCCCTCTCCCTACCCCCAGAGGCAGCCACTCCATAGATTTAGTGTATTGGGCGTAACTCCTTCTGTGCCCTTCCCTGTACTTCCACTGTATCATGGAGCATCCTTGTGCTCATCTCCAGTGAAAAGTGAAAGAACTTCTCCAGGGCAAATGCCTATCAATGGAAAGAACATTTTAATTGTATTGAATTAAAATGCTGACAGGTTGTATCCCAAAGTGGTTGGTCCAAAATATACAGGTCTGCTGCCAGCCATGTATGAGAGTGCCTAACTCCCACATCCTTTGTTACAATTAGTGTTAGCATTTAAATTTTTGCTGGCCTCATGGGTGAGAAGTGATGTCTCGTCATAACTGTAATTTGCTTTTTCCTAATTGTTGGTGAGGTTGCACATCAATTGAGAGTATTGGCTGTGAGTTATTCACCCCTATCCTTTGCCCATTGTTTGTCATATAGATCAGCTGTCATATTTTAACACAAGGGATACTACTATTCATTCTTTAATTTGTAGATATCTTCCCCTATTTTGTCTCTGTCCTGACTTTAGTGTCTTTTTTCTCAGTGCTAAGGATCAAACCCTGGGCCTCACACATACTCAGCAAGTGCTCTACTATTGAGCTATGTCCTGAGCCTACTTTGGTGTCTTTTTTTTTTTTTTTAATATTTATTTATTTGTTTTAGTTGTGCACAATGCCTTTTATTTTTACACGGTGCTGAGAATTGAACCCGGTCCGCGCACACGCTAGACGAGTGCTCTACCACTGAGCCACAACCCCAGCCCCTACTTTGGTATTTTTTTTTTTTTTAACTTTTTTTAAAATATTTATTTACTTTAGTTGTACACAATGCATTTTTTTTTAAAATTTTTATGTGGTGCTGAGGATCGAACCCAGGCCGCACACATGCTAGGCGAGTGCTCTACCACTGAACCACAACCCCAGCCCACATTTTTAAAAAATATTTATTTATTTACTTTAGTTGTACACAATGCAATGCATTTATGTTTATGTGGTGCTGAGGATCGAACCTGGGCTGCGCACGTGCGAGGCGAGCACTCTGCCGCTGAGCCACAACCCTAGCCCTACTTTGGTATCTTTTAACAAAAGTTTTTTATTGTCATGTCATCTGCAGTGCCTGGGATTAGGAGTGTATGGTTTTAGTTAATGTCTCTAAAACTGGAACACTGAGGTAGGACCTTTGCCCTTCTTTTTCCTGTAGCTCCATGTGTCCTACCAGAAGTACTTCAAGCTGGAGCCCCTCCAGGCCTACCATCGGGTCATCAGCCTGGAGGGCTTCATGGAGAAGCTGGCTCCCACCCACTGGCCCCCTGAGAAGCGGGTAGCATACTGCTTTGAGGTGGCAGCACAGCGAAGCCCTGATAAGAAGACATGCCCCATGAAGGTGGGTCCTGTGGGCCTAGGGCCCTTTCTTCCTTCCTTCCTTCCTTCCTTCCTTTCTTTCTTTCCTTCTTTCTTTCTTCCCTTTCTTTTCCTTTTTTTTTTTACGTTGTAGATGTCACAGTATCTTTATTTATTTATTTATTTGCTTATTTATTTTTATGTGTGCTGAGGATTGAACCCAGTGCCTCACACGTGCTAGGCCAGTGCTCCACCACAGGGCTACAGCCCCAGCCCCTTGGTGGCCCTTTCTACCTGTTCTATGTCCACTAGACTCCTGAGATTGTGTAGTAGCACAGTATGTGGGGGAGGGGCCCAGAAGGGCTTAGAATAGAAGATGGAGATTTGGGTTTATTTTTGGCCTTTATCAGCAGTGTCACCTCCTCCAGAATTTGCTTCTTTGAGCCTTAATTTCAACCTACAAAATAGAGGTGCTAGGGCTGGGGTTGTAGCTCACTGGTAGGTAGAACGCTTGCCTAGCATGTATGAGGCACTGGGTTCAATTCTCAGCACTGCATATAAATAAATAAAATGAAGGTCCATTGACCAAAAAAAAAATCAGGAAACTTACCAAAAAAAAAAAAAAAAAAAGGAGATGCTAGTCTCTGTTCCTTCTTCCTCAGAAAGTGTCGAGAAGGCCAGGTATAAGAGTGCTTGTAAAGTATAAGGTGCCACATCAATAATAATTAATCCTCATTATGTAAAATACCACACTAAGAACTCTATGCATTCACTAATTCATTTAATCTCAAGCTGCTCCATGAAGAAAGTGCTAATGATATCCCCATTACATAGATAGGACATTGAATATATCATAGAGGTTCAAAATTTTGCTCAAGGTCACACAGTAAATGTGGTAGAGCTGAGTGTCAGCCTCAGATAGTTTGGCTTCTTTGTCCACCCTCTTTTTTTTTTTTTTTATTTTATTTATTTGCTTTAGTTGTACACAATGCAAATGCATTTATGTTTACGTGGTGCTGAGGATTGAACCCGGGCCGCACATGTGCTAGGCGAGCGCTCTACCACTGAGCCACAATCCCAGCCCCTGTCCACCCTCTTAACTTGAAGACTTTTCTGCCTCTTAGCAGGTAAATGAGAAGGTGCCATATTTTATTAGTAGAAATTTGCAAATTTCTAGCACTTTGGGAATAAAATAATCCCCAAACCAGTCTTTCAGTATAGATGCTACAGTTTGGGGAGAATGGTTAGCAGAATCATGAAGTTTGAGAAAGGAGACCTAGCTTGCAGCCCCCAGCACTGCCCTCACATGCTGTGTGACATTGGGCATGTGTCTTACCTTCTCCGAGCCTTGGATTCCATCTTGAAAACAGGGGTGGTCTATTAGCCAATGTTGCAAGTCTAATGAAGCTCTAGTCTGTGGATCCAATCCCAAGGTCTGCTCCTTCCTGGGCCCACGAATGCTGCATGGGTGGTGGGACTTGACTTGTGAGTGGGAAAGTCTCTGTCAAACACTAGAGAACATTTCCTGCTGGAAACCAGAATGGAAAGCAAGCTGCTCTTCTCAGCCCTCAGCCCAGGGGGCCATCCTAAGAGGGATGAGTGAAAGCACCCAGCGTTCTACTACCTACAGTTCCTTAGCTCCATGCCTGGGTGCTCTTTCCTCCCTCTCCTGAGTGAGATTTCCACCACTCTTTTCTTACAGGAAGGAAACCCCTTTGGCCCATTCTGGGATCAGTTTCATGTGAGTTTCAACAAGTCGGAGCTTTTTACAGGCATTTCCTTCAGTGCTTCCTACAAAGAACAATGGATTCAGAGGTACTTGGAGGGGGCAGCAGTGATGGGGCCGGGGAGGGGCATGGGGCTCATGGGCATCCAGCACTCCTAACCCTCTCCCATCTACCCCACCCTGATGCATGAGATGAAAGGTGTAGGCACTCTGTTGAACTTGTGATTCTGTGTGATCTGTTCCCATCTCAAAGCCTGACATGGTGGGACATTGACCTGCCACAGATTGAGCAAGAGTTTATTGGCTGATAAGGGATGTCATAAAAAGAACATTGTGGAGTCACATGCATCTCGATTTCCTCCTCCAGGCGTGAGAATCACTCCCCTGTGCCTTCCTCTTCACAAGTTGAAAATTGGAAACAGCTCTTAGAGAACAGCTTCAGGTGCAGACTGAGAAGTGATGTCATCCTGATAATTACTGGATGTGCTTTATTAATTGTATGCCAGTAGGCCCTATTAAGAAAAAATAGGTTAGCAGGGCATGGGCACAGGCTGTGAAATATTGATAGAGCATCTGTCATGTGTAAGTCAGTACTCAGAGGCCAAAGGTAATGTGTAAAAATGAGGAATACCTGGCCCTGGCCTTTGGGGAGCTATAGCCTAGTCCTGGTGATGATAACTCACATAGAGTACTTGCCATCGATGATGCTGTGGCATGGCCAGAAAGAGCCTGGTCTTAGAAGTCAGACTGGTTAGAGGGCTGGGGATATAGCTCATTTGGTAGAGTGTTTGCCTCGCATGCACAAGGCCATGGGTTCAATCCCCAGCACCAAAAAAAAAAAAAAAAAAAAGGAGTCAGACTGGTTAGGAGACAAGGGGAACATATGAATTCAGGTGTGGTCATAGCACTTGGCATTCACAAAAACAAGCACAGGCTCAGGAGTAAGACAATCCGAAGCTCTGACACAGCCCAGCCTCTTTCTCAGGAATCTCTGGAAAAGCCACTCCAGCTCTCTGGCTCCGACCTCCTCCTACCACAGAAAATGCATAGCATATAATAAGTGGCCAACCAAAGTTAGTTGTTACATGCCTTATTTTATTTAAGCCTATGAGATATTTTATAAAATGGCTTTTATCAGTTTCCTACCCCCCAACTTTTTTTTTAATTTGTAGTGCTGAGGATTGAATGCAGGACCTCATGTATGTTAGGCAAACATACAACCACTGAGATACAGACCCCCAGCCCTCAATTTCCATTTTGCAGGTGAGGAACTGGCTTGGTGAAGTTAAATAACTTGCCTAAGGTCATAGACTTGTTACATGGGCTTCTAGGATCTGTATGTAAAATTTTTCCCACATAGTGGGGATTGAACTTGAGGAACTCTACCACTGAACTACATCCCCAACCCTTTTTATTTTTTATTTATTTATTTATTTTTGGTACCGAGGATTGAATTCAGAGGCACTTGACCACTGGGTCACATCCTCAGCTCTTTTTTGTATTTTATTAGAGACAGGGTCTCACTGATTTGCTAAGTGCCTCGCCATTGCTGAGGCTGGCTTTGAACTCATGATCCTCCTGCCTCAGCCTCCCAAGTGCTGGGATTACAGGCATATGCCACTACACCCGGCTAGCCCTTTTTATTTTGAGGAATTTGGGGGTGGTGCTTGAGATTGAGTCCAGGGGTATTTAACCACTGAGAAATATTACTTTTTTTGTGGGTTTTTTTTTTTTTTTTTTTTTTTTTTTTTGGTACCAGGGATTGAACCCAGGGGCACTCGACCACTGGGCCACATCCCCAGACCTTTTTTTTTTTTTTTTTTTTTTTTGTATTTTATTAGAGACAGGGTCTCAGTGAGTTGCTAACTGCCTCGCCATTGCTGAGGCTGGCTTTGAACTCGTGATCCTCCTGCCTCAGCCCCCCAAGTGCTGGGATTACAGGCGTGTGCCACCATGACCGGCTGAAATATTACTTTTTTATTTTGAGATGAAGTCTCACAGAGTTGTTTAGGGCTTTTCTGTATTGCTGAGGCTGACCTTGAACTTGAAATCCTCTTCCCTCAGACTCCTGAGTTACTGGGATTACAGGCAAGAGCCACCACCCCCCGCTAGAAGCAGAGTCTTGCTAAATTGCCTAGGCTGGCCTCAGCCTCTTAAGTATCTGGGATTATAGGCATGGCAACAAATGAGCTGATATTTATTTCATGCTTACAATGGCTACTGTTCTTTTTTTTTTTTTTTTTTTTTTTTTTTTTTTTTTTTTTTTTTTTTTTTTTTTTTTTGTATACCGGGGATTAACTCAGGGGCACTCTTGAACAAAGCCCTATTTTATAAGACAGGGTCTGATTGCTAAGTTTATTTTGATGCTTACAAAGTGCTGGGATTACAGGTGCCACCGCGCCCGGCTCAGATACTGTTCTTAAGTCTTCAAATATATTGACTAGGGTTTAATCTTTCCATGAGTCTACGGGATATGTTGTCACCTGTGCTTTACACATAAAGAAATAGAAGCAGAGAGAAGCGAAGTTACTTGCCTGAGGTCACAAAGGTTGAAGTAGCAGAGTCCCTGGTAACCTGTTCTGCTTTTTGTCTCTACAGATTCACCTATTTGCCAGGTATAGTGGTACATGCCTGTAATCCCAGCAGCTCAGGAGGCTGAGGCAGGAGGATTGCAACTTCAAAGCCAGTCTCTCAGCAACTCAGTGAGACCCTAAGCAACTCAGTGAGACCCTGTCTCTAAATAAAATACAAAATAGGGCTGGGAGCCAGGCGCGGTGGCACACGCCTGTAATCCCAGCACTTTGGGAGGCTGAGGCAGGAGGATTGCGAGTTCAAAGCCAGCCTCAGCAATGGCAAGGCATTTAGCAACTCAGTGAGACTCTGTCTCTAAATAAAATACAAAAAAGGTCTGGGGATGTGACCCAGTGGTCGAGTGCCCCTGAGTTCAATCCCCGGTACCACAAAAAAAAAAAAAAAAAAAAAAAAAAAAAAAATAGGGCTGGGGATGTGGGTTAGTGGGCAAGTGCCCTTAGGTTCAATCCCTGGTACCAAAAAATATATATATATATCACCTATTCTGTGAACCTGTTATAGGTGGAATCATGTATTTGTCCTTTTGTGTTTGGTTTATTTCATGTAGAAAAATGTCTCCAAGGTTCATCAGTTTTGTGGCACACATCAGAACCTTAGTCTTTTTAAGGCTGGGTAGTATTGCTTGTATGTGTATAACACATTTTGCATGTCCATTTTCTCTCTCTCTCTCTCTCTCTCTCTTTGGTACAAGGATTGAACTTAGTGGTGCTTCACCACTAAGCCATATCCCCAGCCCTTTTTATTTTTTATTTTTATTTTTTTATTTTTTTTTTTTTTTTTTTTTTGGTACTGGGGATTGAACTCAGAGGCACTTGACCACTGGGCCACATCCCCAGTCCTTTTTTGTATTTTATTTAGAGACAGGGTCTCACTGAGTTGCTAAGTGCCTCGCCATTGCTGAGGCTGGCTTTGAACTCATGATCCTCCTGCCTCAGCCTCCCAAAGTGCTGGGATTACAGGCGTGCGCCACCGCGCCCGGCTCCTTTTTATTTTTAAGACAGGGTCTTAGTAAATAACTTACTGCCTTGCTAAGTTACTGAGGCTTACTTTGAACTTGTAATCTTCCTGCCTTAGGCTTCTGAGCCTCTGGGATTACAGGCATGCACTACTGTGCCTGGCTCCATTCATCTCTTTTTTTTTTTTTTTTTTTAATATTTATTTATTTACTTTAGTTGTACACAATGCAATGCATTTATGTTTACGTGGTGCTGAGGATCGAACCCGGGCCGCGCACGTGCGAGGCGAGCGCGCTCTGCCGCTGAGCCACAACCCCAGCCCTCCATTCGTTTCTTGATGGACTCTTATGTTCACTGGGCAGTGTTTGTTTGTGGTCTCTTATGGCTGCCATGACTCAAGTCATCTCAAGGCTTGATTCAGTTACATGGCCACGTCTTGCTCATGACTGGTGATGATGCTGGGTATCACCTGGGAGATCAGCTGGGACCATCCACAGCCTGTGTACACATGACCTCTCCTGTGGCCTGAGGTTTCACAGCACGAGAGCTGGTTACTGAGAGGGAGCATTCAGGCAGTGTCCCAAGAGACAGAAAGTAGAAACTACGGGCTCCCTGATGCCTGGCCTGGCAACCTGCACAGTGTCCCTGATGTCAAATTGTGAGGGACATAGAACTCACTTATGGAAGGAGATTCAAAGATGTGATGGCGGGCGGGGGTTGTGGCTCAGCGGCAGAGCGCTCGCCTCGCACGTGCGCGGCCCGGGTTCGATCCTCAGCACCACGTAAACATAAATGCATTGCATTGTGTACAACTAAAGTAAATAAATATTAAAAAAAAAAAAAAAAGATTTGATGGCCATTTTTTGTTGTGAATGTTGTTTTGCTTATTTGTTTTGAGATGGCATCTTAGTGTCTTGTGTCTCACTATATTGTCCAGACTGGTTTGAACTCCGGGGCTTAGTGATCCTCCCACCTCAGCCTCCTGAGTACCTGGGACTATAACTGCACACCACCGTGCCTGGTTTTGATGGCCATCTTTAATCTGCCACACAAGAGCCAGGCACGGTGGTACATGCTTGTAATTCCAGCAACTCAGGAGACTGAGATAGGAGGATCTCAAGTTCAAGGCCAGCTGAAGCATTTTAGTAAAACCCTCAGCTACTTAGTGAGATCCTGTCTCAAAATAAAAAATAAAAAGGGCTGGGCATGTAGCTGAGTGGTAAGGTACTCCTGGTTTCAATTCCTAGTATGGTAGATAGATAGATGGATGGATGAACTGCCACACAAGAAATCATAGAGGTTGGGCTGGGGTTGTGGCTCAGCGGTAGAGTGCTTGCTTAGCATGTGTGCAACCCAGGTTTGCTCCTCAGGACCATGTAAAAATAAAGGCATTGTGTACAACTAAAACAAATAAATATTTAAAAATTCAAAAATAAAAAATAGGCCTGGGGTAGAGCGTTCGTCTGGCACATGTGCGGCCCAGGTTCAATCCTCAGCACCACGTAAAAAAACAAAGGCATTGTGTACAACTAAAAACAAATAAATAAATATTTTAAAATATTAAGATAAAAAATAATAAAATTTTAAAAATAATAAAATAAAAAATAGAGGTAGGCAGGGGTCAGACTATACAGTGCTTATAGGCCTTGGTGAGGCAAACCATAAGAAGCCTGTTTATGATCAATTTTACAAGTGTGAGAGAGTATATGTTATTTTAACTATTTTCTAAGATAGCAGATGCTTGCTGTAAAAAAAAAAAAATTGTCCTTGGGGATGGTAGGTAGAGTGTAGAGTAGAACCCAAGGCACAGCTGTACCTGGGCTCATTGTATGACTGGGCAGCTGTTGCCCTTTTCTGGCCTCAGTGCTCTGTCTATAAAAGGAAGGGATGAGCAAGATCAGACTCCACTGGGCAGATCAGTGGTTTCCAAGCAATCTTCAGAGTTCCTGTGAACTGCCTGCAAGGCCTTTGGGGGCCAGAAAGGTCCCCCAGAGACCAAATTGGAAGGGTTCAGTTCCTCCTGTCCACCACCTTTAACCAGTAACTCTCTTGTATATCAGGCCTCCAAATAAAGTAAAACAAGTTTGTGGGCCACAGATTTAAGGCATATCGAATTTAAGTTAGGGTACATGTAACCGAAAACCCCAAAATAACTGCAGACTAACACCGAGTTTGCTATTTTCTTAAGTAAATGAAGTACTAGAATGTGCAGTCCAGGGCGGGGTGGCACCTCCACAGTGGCATCAGGAATCAGGCTCCTGTCTTTCTACTCGTTTGTTCTACTAGCTTTTATCCTCAGTATGACCTCCTGGGCCAAGATGAGAGATGAATCTCTAGCCATCACACATCATATTCCAGGTAACTTGAAGGTCAAAAGGGGCAGAAGATGGGGCTGGGGTTGTGGCTCAGCAGCAGAGCGCTCGCCTCGCATGTGCGCGGCCCGGGTTCAATCCTCAGCACCACGTAAACATAAATGCATTGCATTGTGTACAACTAAAGTAAATAAATAAATATTTAAAAGGGGGGGCAGAAGAAAGGCATATTCCTGCTTCCCCCCGCCCCCCTCCCCAAAGAGACAGGGTATACTATGTTACCTGTGCTGGCCTTGAACTCCTAAGCTCAAGCAATCCTCTTACCTCAGCCTCTTGAGTAGCTGGGACTACAGGCCTGTACCATTGCACCCAGATAGCCTCACCTTTTTAAGGAGCCTTCCTAAAAATTCATTGTAACTCTTTTGTTTACATCTCATTGACTAGTGCAAAGACACATAAGCCATGCCTAGCTGCAAGAAATTTGGAGAAATGTCTTTATTTTGAGCTTCCAAGTATCTAGCTAAAAATTGGATTCTAAGAAAAGAAGACAGATAATTCTCTCCTACTAAGTGATTTCTGATGTTCTTTCCAGCTCTGCTGGTTCTGAGTCTATGCATACCACAGCAGAGCTTTAATTCAGCAGACATTTATTATACATTTCCTGTTGGAAGGCTATGGGCCATCATTTTGAACCATTCTGTATAAAGATAGAAGGTATATAAGGACATAGTATGTCATTCTCCCAGCTTGCAACCTCCCCAGGAGGACATAAACAGGTGAAACCAGACTGAGACCTGAAGGATGAGAGAGAGCCAGCTCTGCATAGAGCTGGAAGGAAGGTAGTCCTTTCTGGCAGGGACATCAAGAGCAAGGCCCTGACTTTCTTTTTATTTTTAAATATTTATTTATTTGTCTTAATTGTATACAATGCCTTTATTTTTACGTGGTGCTGAGGATCGAACCCGGGCTGTGCACATGCTAGCACTCTACCACTCTACCACTGAGCCCCAGCCCCAGCCCCAAGGCCCTGACTTTCTTATGTGTCCTCTGCACTCAGCATGATGTCCAGCTACAAAGGTATGCTGGGCATATGAGTGGGTGCTGTGCACAGAGGAACCCCGACCTGTTGGAGAATCTTGGCAACATGGGTGAAGTAGTGAAGAGCCCTAGAGCCAGCCGCCTTCTGCTGGATAGTGACCAGGCTAAGGACTGACCTAGGGCCTGTGGAACTGGTTGAGTTTTCTTTCTAGTCAAGACCCTACTCCCACCGGGCATGGTGGTGCACACCTGTAATCCCAGCACTTTGGGAGGCTGAGGCAAGAGGATCGCAAGTTCAAAGCCAGCCTCAGCAATGGCGAGGCACTTAGCAACTCAGTGAGACCCTGTCTCTAATAAAATACAAAATAGGGCTGGGGATGTGGCCCAGTGGTCGAGTTCCCCTGAGTTCAATCCCCGGTACCAAAAAAAAAAAAAAAAAGACCCTGCTCCCTGCTTGCTTTTCTGACAACATCCTCTGACCTCAGAGCAAATGAGCAGATCATTCTTAGCCACTTGCTGCTTGTTGGGTCGGAGCTGATGTTGTCCCACTTGAGCAGCTCTGTGCTGGTCCAGGTAGAGGGGACAGACATTTAAGGGTTAGCTGCAGGATTTTCCCAAGAGATCGGGGACAGCTCAAATTCTGATTTTACCCTAATGATCCAACCCCCTGGAAGATTAGAAATGCTTGCTTTCTGGGGCTGGGGTTGTGGCTCAGCGGTAGAGCGCTCACCTAGCACATGTACAGCCTGGGTTTAATCCTCAGCACCATGTAAAAATAAAGGCATTGTACACAACTAAAACAAATATTTTTTAAAAAAAGAAAGAAAATGCTTGCTTTCCTTTCAAAGTTCTTTGAGGTGGGGGTTGGGATGGTAGCTCAGTGGTAGAGCGCTCGCCTAACATGTATGAGGCGCTGGGTTTGATCCTCATTACCACATAAACATAAATAAATAAAATAAAGGTATTGTGTCCAACTACAACTAAAAAATAAATATTTTTTTAAAAAAAAGTTCTTTGAGGTGACATCTGAAAGTAGCTTAGCTAAAGTCCTGGCCCATAGTAGGTCCTCAGATATTCGTATCTTCCTCCTCCAACTCCTGACAGCCTGACCTGGTCTTTCTAATAAGGTTGCTGAATCTCTCATTCATTCATTCTTTCAGAAAGTATTTATGGCACCTACTGTGTGCAGAGGCCTGTGCTAGGGCCTGAGAATCAGAAGAATAAGTCACAGACTCGGCTGTTGAGATGTTCATTGGACTGGACGGAAAGAAGGGAGTGAGAAGCCGGGCGCGGTGGCGCACGCCTGTAATCCCAGCACTTTGGGAGGCTGAGGCAGGAGGATTGCGAGTTCAAAGCCAGCCTCAGCAATGGCGAGGCACTTAGCAACTCAGTGAGACCCTGTCTCTAATAAAATACAAAAAAGGGCTGGGGATGTGGCCCAGTGGTCAAGTGCCGCTGAGTTCAATCCCCGGTACCAAAAAAAAAAAAAAAAAAAAAAAAGAAGGGAGTGAGGTCTTAGGAGTTAAGAACATAGGTTTTGAAGGAGGTTGTTTAGACTCAAATCCCAGCTCCATCAATTCTTAGCTGTATGACTTTTGCATGTTATATAATCTCTTTGTGCCTCAGTTTCCTCATCTAGCAAAGAAAGAACAGTAAAACTTACCTCTTATGGAAATTTTATGGGCTATTAGAACATGGCCTGCTACTTAATAAGACGCAGTAAGGCCCTAAAAAGGGCTGGGAGTTGGGAATGTGGCTCAGTGGTAGAGCACTTGCCTAGCATGTGCAAAGCCCTGGGTTCAGTGCTGAGGTCTGCAAAATAAAGGTGGTAGGGGGAGTAGGGCTGGGGATGTAGCTCAGTGGTAGAGCCCCCTTGGGATCTGTCCTCAGTACCACACACACACAAAAGACAGCCTTACAAAGTAAGAACTGTTATCAGTTCTATTACAGATAAGGAAACTAAGTCATGGGTAAGTAGATTGATAGATAAGTATAATCAGGCATAATAACACATTATCTTCTGGGAAGGGGAGGAAAAGGGAAATACGTTAGGATAGGGCTTTTATTTAGGTGGGTTTTTTTTTTTTTTTTTTTTTGGTACCCGGGACTGAACTCAGGGGCACTCAACCACCGGGCCACATCCCCAGCCCTTTTTTGTATTTTTTTTTTTTTTATTAGAGACAGGGTCTCACTGAGTTGCTAAGTGCCTCACGATTGCTGAGGCTTGCTTTGAACTCGCCATCCTCCTGCCTCAGCCTCCCAAGTGCTGGGATTACAGGCATGTGCCACCATGCCCAGCTTTGGGCATTTTTTTCAATCTGAAGCAAAGCAAAGTTTTAGTTTCTGTTGATATATGTCGTAGGTATGTGGATTGCTATTTTCTGTATTTACCTTAAGGTTTGAAATATTTCACAATTTTTATTTGAAGATTTTGTTGAGGTAATTGTAGATTCACATGCAGTCATATGAAATAATATAAAGGACTCAAGTACTCTTTCCTCTTTCCCCCAGTGGTAACATCTTATAAAATTATGGTGCAAGCTGGGTGTGGTGGTACACACCTGTAATCCCAGCAGCTTAGAAGGCTAAGACAGGAGGATTGTGAGTTCAAAGCCAGCCTCAGCAAAAGTGAGATGCTAAGCAATTCAATGAGACCCTGTCTCTAAATAAAATACAAAATAGGAGGGCTGGGGTTGTGGCTCAGCGGTAGAGCGCTTGCCTAGCACATGCGCGGCCCAGTTCGATCCTCAGCACCACGTAAAACTAAAAAAAGGCATTGTGTACAACTAGAACAAATAAATAATTTTTTTTTTTTTTTTTTTTTTTTTTTTTTTGGTGCTGGGGATTGAACTCAGGGGTACTCGACCACTGGGCCACATCCCCAGACCTTTTTTGTATTTTATTAGAGACAGGGTCTCACTGAGTTACTAAGTGCCTCACCATTGCTGAGGCTGGCTTTGAACTCACGATCCTCCTGCCTCAGCCTCCCAAAGTGCTGGGATTACAGGCGCGCACCACCGCGCCCGGCTAAATAAATATTTTTAAAAAATACAAAATAGGGTTGGAGATGTGGCTCAGTGGTTGAGTGCCCCTGAGTTCAATCCCTGGTACAAAAAAAAAAAAAAACTGGAGTGCAGGATACTGAAATTGACATAATCCACCTATATTACTTAGATTTCCTATTTAACTTATACTTACCTCTGTGTGTGTGTGTGTGTGTGTGTGTGTAGTCTGTGCAATTTTATCACCACCACAGTTAAGATACTGACTGGTTCGTTCCATTACCACAAGGATCCTTGTATTGCCAACTTATAACCACACCTACCTCCCCAAACACACACCATCCCTGACCCCTGGCAACCACCAATTTCTTCTGTTTTGGTTCTCTACTCTGTTTTGTTATTTCACAATGAAATCATACAGCGTCTAACCTTTAGGATTGGCTCTTTTCACTTGGGGTAATTCTCTGGAGAGCCATCCAAGTCATCGCCTGTGTTGATAGTTGACTCCTTTTTATTGCTGTAGTGTTCCATGGCATGGATGTGCCAGTTTGTTGAGCCATTTACTCGCTGATCAACATCTGGTGGTTTCCAGTTTGGGGCTGTTATGAATAAAGCTTCTGTGAACATTAGTGCACAGGTTCATGTATGAATATAAGCTTTTATTTCCTTGGGATAAATGCCCAAGAGTACCATTGCTGAGTCCTATGGTAATTGCATGTCTAGTTTTATAAGAAACTAACTGCCTGTTTCATAATGTTAAGAAAAGGATTTTGCTGGCAGAGGCAGGTAGTCCAGGTAGAATGAAGCAGTATGTAAAGATCTGGAGTTTGGAATTGTGCTGTCAGCTCATGGAACAGCAAGGTGTCTCTTGTGGCTGGGATGGAGTCTGGGTTTAGCTGACGAGGGAACGTAGGTTGCTTCTCCTTCAGTCAGTCAACACTAAGCTCTTGTCTGTGCCAGGTGCTCTTCTAAGCACATCAGAGGCACTGTCTCCACACGCCTAGGTCCAACAGAAAAGACAGATGTGAAATATTGCAAAACACATACTGTGTAAATGGGGAAAGAGAGTCCTGGGGGGTTATGATGGGGACATCTGGGAACTTTCTTACATCCTGTGAGGGCAGGGACCACGCCAGTCTCTTCCTGAATCCCAACACATAGTAAGCAATCAATAAGTATTTGATAAGTGTTGAATGAGTGATCTAATACAGTGTACACAGTCCCTGTGAATGTGACCCAGCCGTTGCCTCTGTAAGCAGCTGCACGTCTCAGTCTCGCCATGTGGGTAAAAGGGCAAAGGCTTGGTCCAGACACCCCACCCTGGAGCGAATTACCGCACCACAGATTGGAAGCCAGCATGACATATAAAAGGCTGGAATGCTCTACTGTAAATTTTTAATTGTTAAACAAGCAAAGAGGGTTGTAAATTCCGTGCGGCGGGACAGTATTGCATATCGTGCCTGTTGCCACCACTGAAGTTTCTTATCAACCCGTTGGGATTTCACAACCTCTTGTGCTTCTTGCATGTTACAGGGGCCCCTCTGCAGGGTCTCTGGGGCATGGTGCAATACTATTGGAAAAAACCACACCAGGAACGCCTTGTAGAAAAGGGGTTTATTAGGGACCAAGTGGAAGGGTAGGGAGGTAAGGGAAGAACGGCGTGGAAGGGCAGGGAAGGGAAGAAGGGTAGGGAATGGAAAAGGGACAGGACAAGAAGAGAAGGCAATGGCGGGTTTCAGTCCGGAGAAGGCTTAAGTAGCGAACTGGTGGTCAGAAGGACCCTCCAGAGGGGACCCCAATTCCATAGGCTGCCGGGGGTTGAAAGGGGAGCCCGTGTGTCACAGTTGGTCCAGAAGGGCACACGAGGGCTGGCCAGTAGAGTTGGTCAGCCTGAGGCACCTGGGAGGTGTGGCCTCTCTAGGCTACCTGGGAAGTGTGGCTTCCCTGCCTGTTTTGTTTTCTTAGGGAGCAGGGCATCGTGTTTCGATCTGGCTGCTTCGAGCTGAAATGGGGCAACGTGGGGTGCTATGAGGGGAGGATATGCGGGCAGGCAGGTCAGGCTTAAGGGTGGAAAAATTCCCAGGAGGTAGGCGTAGAAAAAGATGAATCTCTCCAGATATGAGATGGGATGAAGTTTCCTTGAAGCCATTGATCGGTGAGGGTGTCAAACCGGGCTTCTGCAGAAAGTCACTGAGGGAGTCAGCCAGCTATCCTCTCAAAGAGCACGTAGAAATTGTAGGCCTTGCGAGCTTACAGGTAATTATTATGGAAGCAATAAAGGGAAAGAAGGTGAGATGGATTATTGTCCATAGGCCTGTGTTCCACCAGGTGGGACTTACAGTGAAGAGGCCAATGGAGAGTGCGAGGCGCATCATAATGAGCATAGGGTGGCAGGTTAGGGGCCTCTTGGAGCAGGCTGACGAAGAATCTAAGTCATCTCTGGTTGGAAAGTCATCCGTTGGTTTTTTCCAACAGTTGATAATCCCTGAGAAAAGGCTGGTTAAAGGTTCAAAATGAGAAAAACAGAAAAGACTATTTTGAATCGGTATCAGGGACACAAGAGAAACGAATTTTTAGGGGATCAGTGGGAAGGGGAGAGCCAGTATATTGAGGTAGTTGTTTGTCATCCTTTTGTGGATCTTCAGCTGGTTGAGCAGCTGGTTTCAGTCTGGAAATATGAATCCAAGATGTCAAGTTCCCTGAGGTTTCACGAAGCTTAGCAGCCGTGGTTGTATACAGCACAACCTGGAAGGGGCCTGTCCACTTTGGGGCAAGGATCCTTGAATTGGGGAAATTCCAGGTGGAAAAGCTGGCCGCCCAAACATAACCTCAAAAGGGGATAGTGAGGAAGGTTTCTTTGGGAGGACTCAGAGCCTACAGAGGGTGAGGGGAAGTAGCTTGACCCAGTCCAAGTGAAGCTCCAGGGAGAGTTTAGTCAGGATGTTCTTAAGAGTTCTATTGGTCCTCTCTACCTTCCCTGAAGACGTGAGGTGATATGGGATGTGAAAATGCCAAGGAATGTTAAGGGAAGTAGATATATTCTGGGTGACTTAGTGCAACGAGCCAAATGAATCGGGTTTGATTGGAGGAGGAACAAAGCTTGGATATAAAAAAATCTCTGCCCATTCTTTAGACCGCTAGTAGAAGTTGAAAAAACGATCTCTCAATTACTTTGGTTATCTAAGGGACTTTAGAGGGGGGTCAGCCGGGATGGATTAAGAAGTTCCGAACGGGAAGAGACTAATATAATATTCTGAAAAGTGTCCTTTTCAAAATAAGTATTAGAGGGAGATCCAAGTCTGTGACTCGGTCGTCACCGGAGCCAGGCAGACATGGGGTATCTTGAGAAGCGTCCTTCTCTAGATACCGGAGGACTATGAGCCACGTTGCACAAGGGTTTTCCGTGTCCCGTATGAACGGGAAGGAGACTCAAGTCCGAAGTAGGCCAAAGGGCCAGAAAGGAACCTCTTTAAGTGCCCCCACCTGAGAGGCAAAAGTTGCCGGAACACCCAGTGTGGCCTCCCTGCCTGGAATCTAACAAATACCATCTTTTTCTCCGTGGGGGTGGCAGGCGAGCTCTCTGTGCACTTTCTGTCTGACTTTTCCTCATCCCGTCTAGATTTTCAGCAAAGGAACATCCCGTGCTCGCCCTGCCAGGGGCCCCAGCCCAGTTTCCTGTCCTGGAGGAACACAGGTCACTCCAGAAGTACATGGTGTGGTCAGACGAGATGGTGAAGATGGGAGAGGCCCAGATCCGTGCCCACCTCATCCGGCCCTATGTGGGCATTCATCTGCGCATTGGCTCCGACTGGGTAACTTCCCTTTTCCTTCCCTGGCTCACTTGACGTGTGCCTAAGTAGAGCAGCCGTGTCCGCAGGAATTGACCCCAAGTCCCAGCCAGGGCGGAGAGAGCTCACTTGACCAAGTCTATGATATTGTGTCCCATGATCCCGCTGTAGCCACCGTCAGAAGTGTGACTTTAGAGCAGTCTAGAGCCAGCTCTCGTTTTAATAGCTGCTGTTTGTATCCTTGTTTTGTAGATGGATAAACTGAAGTATCAAGCCAGAGTCCAGGTCAGGCAGCAGGTTGAGAGAGGCCCTCACCTAGGGGTCCTCTGTGCCCATGGGGTGGTTAGCTAGTGGACTCCTTGTTGAAAAACAGCTGTGGACGTGGGTGGGGCTCCCAAGAAATGAAGATGTCATCCTCCCAGAATTTGGAGGCGCTTAAATGTACAGACACCTCATCAAATTACCCTCCATGTGAAAATCACAGAATCAGTATAGACAGTCTGCTTAAATTTATATAAGGAGATATGATATATAGATATGTTAGAAGTGCTCATTGTTGAAAATTGAAAAATACCAAAATGTGTAGAAATTATATTAAAAACTCATTCTTAGTCAGTTGATGAGGTAATCCCACTTACCACTAGTCTCTCTCCTGTCTTGCTTACACAAGGAAAAGGAGCCAGGCCAGAATATTCTATGAGTGGTTTTAGCCAAACATTCAAGGAACAGCTCCTATCTGTGCTTTCCTAGTGTGTAATACGATTAAAAGATAAAAGATGCTTTTTTTCCCCCTAAAGCTAGCATAACACTAATACTAAATTCAGATAAGATAAGGTCAACTCAGAAAATTATAGCCATTCTCACTGATCTACAAAGATGCACATATCCTAAGTAAAATATCAGCAAGTAAAGTCCAGTAACATACTAAAGAGCATAAGACATACAAATAAAATCTATCACAGGAATGCAATGAAATTCCTGGTCTTAACACCCAAAGAAGAAAAATCATATGATGATCTCAGTAGAGGATAAGAAAGCATGTGATAAAAGAAAGTCAACACCCATTCATGATTAAAAACAAAAAACTCATAGCCAGCCAGAAATAGAATGGACTGACCCACCTTAACTTGATAAAGGCTATCTCTCTGGAACCCACAGCAAACATTGTTACCTCCTGGAGAGCTATCAGAAGTGTTTCCACTGATGTCAGGAATCAGATAAGCCTGTCCCTTATCACCACCACTCTTCACAATTCTACCCGATGTTCCAGATAATGCAGTAAGACCAAGAAAACATTTTTTACAACACCAGGATCCCACCGTTCAGAAATAATCACTGTTATTCCCATGATTCACTTCCCTCTTCCTTTCATGCTTTTAAAAATAATACAGTTGGGGGCGCTGGGGGTGTAGCTTAGTGGTCCAGCATGTGCTTGGTATGCACAAGGCCCTGAGTTCATTCCCAGCCCACACTCCAAAAAAGTGCAGCTGCCCCCCCCCCCCCCCCCCCCCCGCATCACTTGTCCTTTTCTACTTACCAATTCTTGCTGCTGGGGTCAGGGCAGTTGCTGTCTAACTCTGCCCCCACCACTCCTGCAGAAGAACGCATGCGCCATGCTGAAGGACGGGACTGCAGGCTCGCACTTCATGGCCTCTCCGCAGTGTGTGGGCTACAGCCGCAGTACGGCGGCCCCCCTCACCATGACCATGTGCCTCCCGGATCTGAAGGAAATCAGGCGGGCCGTGAAGCTCTGGGTGAGCTCACTGAATGCCCGGTCAGTCTACATCGCCACTGACTCTGAGAGTTATGTGCCCGAGATCCAGCAGCTTTTCAAAGAGAAGGTATGCATGGGCCCCAAGGAGTGTGGCCAGAAGGGAACGGGGGAAATGTGCAGGCCGGTCCCCTGCTCCCAGGGAGTGCTTCACATTCTCCCCCCACTAGCTTTTTGCCTAAACCCTCATTCTTCTCATTCCTACCCTTCCCTCCAACCCCAGCTTGAACAGCTCCTCTCTTCCTGTAGCTTATGGGTCCTTGCTGGGAGTACTCATGGCACTTTCTTTGTGTGTGTGTGTGTGTGTGTGGTACCGGGGATTGAACTCAGGGGCACTTGACCACTGGGCCACATCCCCAGCCCTTTTTTGTATTTTATTAGAGACAGGGTCTCACTGAGTTGCTAAGTGCCTCGCCATTGCTGAGGCTGGCTTTGAACTCGCGATCCTCCTGTCTCAGGCTCCCAAAGTGCTGGGATTACAGGCGTGCGCCACCGCGCCCGGCTTCATGGCACTTTCTGTCTTCTCTTGAGGCACTTTCTAGACTGTCTGAGACTAGAGTGGAAATGTGTTATATTTCTTCCTAGGAATTGCGCGTTTCTTGAAGGCTAAATCCTGCTCTTGTATTCCCCATGTTTAGCCAAGTGCTTTGATCTCTGGGGGCTGAGACCTGCCTTACTGCCATCGGTGTCTAGAACAGTGCCTGACCACAGTGCACATTTGGTTACATAAGGACATAGAGTGGGCCCTGGGAAGAGATCCAGTACAGCAGAGGAGTTAAAAGCATAGACTCTGGAGCCAGAGATTTGGATTTAATTCACTGAGCAGCCTCACAAACATTATTTGACCTCTCTGGGTTTCTGTTTCCAAATCTATAAAATAGGACTGAATAGCACCTATCTCATAAGACAATTGTAAAGATCGGGTAGAAAGAAAAAGTTTCCCATTACAAAATAAGTACTTAATATAGTTGGCTATTGTCAGATGCAGTGGCACACGATTGGAATCCCCAGCTACTCAGGAAGCTGAGGCAGGAGGAGTCCAAGTCTGAGGCCAGCCTGAGCAACCTAGTAGGACTCTGTCTCAAAATAAAACAAAAATAAAAAGGGGCTGGGGATATGGCTCAGTGGTAAAGCACTTGCCTAACTTGCATGAATCCCTGGGTTCAACCCCCAATACCACCAAAAAATGATGATAATAATAATAAGGTTAGCTCCCATTAATAATAGAAATAGTTGGTTGATAAATAAAGGAAAGCTCTTTTGTGCTTAGTGGATGTGGAAGGAAACCATGAGTGAATGTTTAAGGAAATATGCATAAGTAGCAGAATGTGTTTGGTAAATGCTTACTATAACAGTGAAGAGTCAGTCACGAGAAAGTATGGATCAGTAAAATAGCTGAATTAGGGGCTGGGGTTGTGGCTCAGCGGTAGAGCACTTGCCTAGCATGTGCGCGACCCAGGTTCAATCCTCAGCACCACGTAAAGACCAATGCATTGTGTACAACTAAAGCAAATAAATAAATATTTTTTAAAAATAGCTGAATTATAGTAAACATTCAATAAGATGTTAAATGGGGGGCTGGAGTTGTGGCTCAGTGGTAGAGTACCTGCCTAGAGCCACATAAAAAAAAAAAAAACTAAATGAAGCCGGGCGCGGTGGTGCACGCCTATAATCCCAGCACTTGGGAGGCTGAGGCAGGAGGATTGCGAGTTCAAAGCCAGCCTCAGCAATGGCAAGGCACTTAGCAACTCAGTGAGACACTGTCTCTAATAAAATACAAAAAAAGGGCTGGGGATGTGGCCCAGTGATCAAGTGCCCCTGAGTTCAGTTCAATCCCTGGTACCAAAAAAAACAAAAAACAAAAACTAAATGAACAAAATAAAGGTATTGTGTCCATCTACAACTAAAAATATTTTTTAAATTAAAAAAAATAAGATGATGGGCAGGGGATATAGCTTAGTTGGTAGAGGGCTTGCCTTGCATGCACAAGGCCCTGGGTTCAATCTCCAGCACCACAAAAAAAAAAAAAAAAAAAAAAAAAAGATGTTAAATGAATGAAAACTAAATGGTGGGCAGACCTTAAGAGGCAGATGTTGGGAGCCGTGGGCTTTCTTTCAGCAGGCTCCTTTCTTTTACCATGACACAGACAGGAAGTTCCAGCCGTTGAGGAAGTGCTGGGTCAGTACATTTTGGTCTCCTAGCCCCCATTTAGCAGAAGATCAGAGCTGGGAGACAGCAGGAGTCCTCTCACCCTGCCCCTCCATTTTGTGGCTGAGGAAACCCAAGTCCCAAGAAAGGACAGAATTTACCCAGGAGGTCCCAGAGCTAATTATAGCGGCCATGACACAGAATGGGTAAGTTTCAGGTGTAGGTGGAATTATTTGGGGGATTTTGGCCATGATTAAACTGGTATTATTTCTTTGCTATAATCCACACAATGAGATGATGGTTTTTGTTACATCAGAAATCTCAGTGGAACAGCAAAGCACTTTCAGCCCAGCTCAGCCCACACCCCCTCGCCTCTACACTAAGTTGAAGCATTTGGAGAGTCCCAGGGAGTTTTTGTGAGCTTTACAGTTGATGCGTGTGTTGCGCCTTGAGGCTTTTGCTGTTTTCTTTTTCCAGTTCCTGTGCCAGTCTTCTCATTTCTTCCCTACCCCTCAGCCCTCTTCTCCATAGGCTCTGATTCCTCCCTTGCCTTTGAATTAACCTTTGCCCCTCCATTAAGTTGAGCCAGTGCTCAGGCAGGGATACTGATAGTTAAGATGTGCTCCTGCCCTCCAGGGCTCACAGTCTAGACCCAGGTAGAGAACTGTATGTGGAGATGGAGGGGTGCTGGTGGGCAAGTGTTCCCTTCTATCATTTGTCCATTCAGCAGATGTTTATTGAGGCAGGCTGTTTACTGCCAGCACGGCAGTGGAGAACAAACTGATGTAGCCCCAGCCCCAGTCAGGTACAGGACACAGTATTAATCAGAGAATCACTAAGGAATGAAAATCACTAACTGGATGTGTGCTCCAAAGCAGAGCCAAGGGGTTCTGTAAGAGCCCAGAGCAGATGGCCCTGGCCCATGGGGAGAGCTTCCCACTTGAGCTGAGAAGTAAAGGGTAAGTAGGAGCTAATACCCTGGCCTTGCACAGTGGGGTACACCTGTAAGCGCGCTCCTCAGGAGGCTGTGTCTCAGGAGGATCAAACGATTAAGAGCAGCCTGGGCAACTTGGCAAGACCCTGAATCAAAAAGGACTGAGGGGCTGGGGTATAGCTCAGTTGGTGGAGTGCTTGCCTCGCATACACAAGGCCCAGCTTCAATCCCCAGCACCACACACACACACATACACACAAAAGACTGGGGATGTAACTCAATGGTAGAGCCTCCCTGAGTTCAGTCCCTAGTGCTAGAAGTGAAAAAAAGAGGGTGTACCCCAGACAGAGGAAACGTCACCAATAAAGGTCCTTAGAAGGGGAAGGAGGGAGCCTGGCTGGTAGCAGCTAGATTTCAAGGGATGACAAGGAGCAGTCTGAGAGGTGATCTGAGCAGAGCTTTGTGGGGCATATTTGTGAGCTGTCACCTTTATCTGAAAGGCAATAGGGCACCTATTGTGGGGGGAAGGACAGGGGCAGGGGTGTCTCAAAAATTTCCTCTGGCTGTTCTGTGATGAGCAGCCAGGAGAGGCATGAGGGACAGTGAAGAGGCTGTTGTAGTGGATCAAGCAGCAGGTGATATGGCTGGGCCCAGCATAGGCAGCTCCTCACAAGAAAGATCCATCTTTGGGGAGAATCTTGGGGATAGATTGAACAGGACTTGGGGCTTGGAGTTAGTATGTGGAGAGAGACATCCGTGCAGCAGAGCTGAGTGGGTAGGCACTGTCTGCGGGGAGCCAGGATTTGGTGAGGGAGCCCATCAGGCCAGGACTTCATGAGGAAGGTAGAATACGAGCTGAACCTTGAGAGTTTGCTCAGGGTTTTCTTTTCCCTCTTTTGATGCTGGAGATGGAAGCCGGGGCCTCGGGCCTGCTAAGCACACACTTGACAGAGCTACACCCAGCCTGGCCAGGATCTTAATGGGTGGAAAGGGGCATTCCAGGCAGAGGCAACCAGAGTGGCATTCAGAGCCGAGGCCGGAGGGCCTGGGTGGGAGGGCACAGGCACCTTGGAGGCACCTGGGCTGCGCTCCTCTCATAATGACCCCACCTCTTCATCCTCTCTGTTCATCCTCTTGTCTGTAACCTCAGCCTTAGGGAAGGAGGTGGAGCCCGGGGCCTGCAGCCACCAAGTTGATGCACTCTGCCTTCCTTCTGCAGGTGAAGGTGGTGAGCCTGCAGCCCGAGGTGGCCCAGATCGACCTGTACATCCTCGGCAGAGCCGACCACTTTATTGGCAACTGTGTCTCCTCCTTCACCGCCTTCGTGAAGCGGGAGCGAGACCTCCAGGGAAGACAGTCCTCCTTCTTCGGCATGGACAGGCCCCCTCAGCTGCGGGATGAATTCTGATCCTGGCTGGAGAACATCACCAGTAGCAGCTGATCCTTTCACCCAGGCCTGGTACCAGGGTTGCTCTCAGGACTGCAAGCTCCTCCTCTTGCCTGCCAGAGCTGGAGACAGTATCAGGGACTTTGGAGGTGGGAGATGTGCCACCCCCGGGCACTGGGTTTCCAAGCTCCCAGGAGCCAGGGAGTCTCTCACCTCTGTGCTTCCCGGTTCTCCTGGGAATTCCTCACAAAGGTAGAGAAGTCAAACCTTTTCCTTCGTTCTCCCTGGGATGAGCAGCCTGGGAAGCTGAACTCTCTCCAGAGAGATTTTTATATAGGAGGATATTTTTATAGTTTTGGTACAAGGTCATGGCCACCCTAGGACTCTCCTTCATTTTTAAAAGTCAGTGAAATCCATTAGCATAGGTACCTAAAGTGACCTTAACTGAATGTGGATGGAGCCAGGGCTGGGTGGGTCTTTTGGCCACTTTTCCAGGTATCCCCTAAAGTGGCCCTCAGACCCATCCCAATGCTCGGCCAGAGCCAGTGTCATCCCCACTTCCTTCCTAGGCCATGTCCAGGGTTGGGGTGTGAATATGCGCCTCTATCAGAAACACTGTGCAACAGTTATGGCCCTCTGCAGTGCTCTGGGGGCTGCGGCCGCTCACACAGCACGTTCCTGGCTCAGAGCACACCAGCGAGCCTGATGATCATGGTATTTCTCATAATCAGTGGTTGGTGGCTGCTACAAACCTGGCACCATGGGGGCCTCATGTACCACTGGGGTCAGGCCTAACAAGATCCTCTAAGGCTGCCCTCTCAAAGGGACGATGGGTAGAATTTGGGTTGATATCTAAAGCTTATTCTTCCCCTGACCCCCGTCCTGTGACTTGGGAGCCCTCAAACAGAAAGCCTTCACAAAGGAGTGTCTGTCAAGCGTCTGGCACATAGAAGGTGCCCAGGATCCAGAAGCCATTGGAATTTCCAGTTTAGAAGCAACCTTTGCCCCTTCCCATCGGATGTAATCTCTGCCAAAGCCATGAGATGTGTGAGGTTATGGTCATGAGGTTCTTTGTCTCTAGAGGCTGCAATTTCCATAACACATGACTCCTGAGAGTCTGTGATTTTTTTTTACCTTGAAGTTCTAAAATTCCACATCAACACCTGTGGCCTTTGATCCTGGATAGGTGGCCCAGAGCTCCATGCAGGGGCTTCTCCTCTGATTGCCTTTGGGAGGAAATGCTTTGTTGTCGGGGCACACTGGGTCAGGGGTCAGAGATTGCAGGAGGATCTCTGACACCAAAGTCAGCATTTGCTGTGTAGAATTGCTGCCCGACTTTACAGAAGACTTCTGTAGTTTTCCCTTCTGGAAAAACAGTCAAGTGTTTTAAACCCTGGTAGATGGCTTATCTTTCCAGACTTGCTCTCAAAGCCTCACCCAGAGGAAGGGCCGAAGGCAAGGGAGCCTGTGCACGCGCTGCCTCCACCAGGTGGCTGAGACAGCATGGCTGGCTGGCCAGTTTCGTTTCTGACTCTGCTGTTCATTTTCTTCTGCTGTTCACAGCCTTCCACTAGGCATGCGCTCTTGGGTCAGCTGCAGTGGGCCACACAGATCAACCAATGGGCATCGGCGATAATCTGACTGGTGCTCTGGAAGAGAAGGTGCTGGAGCCCTTGGCAGTCTCAGCTCTGGCCTGTGGGCACATACTTTACTCTGTGACCCAGCTTCCCACCTTGTAAAATGGTGGTAAAACCACCGGGTTGTTGAAAGGCTCAAATCAGTTAAAGCATATGTGCATAAGAGACACTGTAAACTTGGAGACAAAGGTGCACATGTAGCTGTGCATTAATTTGGCTGCTTCTCATGCACACTTCCTCCGTGCCCGGCATCGTGCTTGCCAAGTGCTTATGGGCATTCTCTTGTTTAGTCCCCATCCCAGCCCTGGGAAGTAAGCACTAGTATTATCTCTGACTTTCTGCATAAGGGAAGAAAAACGAATGCTCAGAGAATTCTTGTAATTTCTCTAATGCTGTGCAGTTGGTGGTGTTAAGCCAAGATTTGACCCCCAGAGCCAGTTCTGTCAGCCACCGCCATGCTCCACTGCCATCAGTTCACATATGCACTTTACCCTGTGTGTGCCCTGGAGACCTCTGCTGGAAAAGATCAGCTGCTTTTATTTCCAATGGGTGCTTGCTGCGGGTTTCCCATGGCAAGGTATTAGGAGGCACAGGTCACGCAAGAAACAAAGTCCATGTGAAGTTGACGGCTTCCTCTGATAGTTGTTTAGTTTGACATTCTCATTCATCATGTGTTTATGGAGCACCTACTATGTTCCAGGCTCTGTGCTAGGAACAATGGTGCAGCAGAGAAGCAAGCACAGTCTTTGATCTCAAAGAATTTGCATTCAAGAAAGTAGAAGACATATGAGCATAGTGTGGGAGATGTTGGTAAGTGCTATGAAGAAAAATAAAGGATTTAGGGGTGCCGTGGGAAAGAAGTTTTAGATAAGAATAGCTGCCAAAGGAGGGGAGGAACACATGTGTTCAGATACACGGAGGCAGCTCTTCCCAGCAGAGGAAATGGCATGTGTCAAGGCCCGGCGACTGGCACAGGCTCCTGAAGAGCCACGAGGAGGTCAGTGTAGCTGAGTGGCTGGAGCAGAGCAGGATCCAAGCAATCAGGTGCCACTCCCGTAGCCAGAGGGCTGCGCCTAGGCCTGGGCGTGGCTGTTGGAGATGCCAGAGCCTCGGCAGGGTCTGGACAGAAGAGGGTCAGGATCTGACTTACATTCCTGAAGGACCCCTGGAGCTGGCACGGAGGGAGGAAGGGTGAAAGCAGAGGGGTGTGGGCTGTGGCCGGGGCACAGGGGAGAGACAGGGGTGTGCTCAGCCCTCCTGAACTGGAACCCCAGCACCCTCTTCTCCCAGAAGGCAAAGGCCATTGCATTGAAGGAGGTAGGAAATGGTCAGATTCTGAATGTATAAAATTATTTTTATAATTCAGTTTTTGAAGATATGAATCTGCATTGTTTTAATCATGCAATATATACAACTTAATCTTTTTTTACTTAATAGTGTATCATATTTTCCCTGTTCATAGCCTAAATAAATGAATTATATCAACTTCCATTGAGGGGTTCTCAATAGTTCAACGTTTTCCTATTATGAGACCTTAATATGTTCCCAATTTCTCACTATTGTAATTTGAGAAATATTTTTTTAGTCGTAAGTGGACACAATGCCTTTATTTTATTTATGTGGTGCTGAAGATGGAACCCAGGGCCTCACACATGTGAAATGAGTGTGCTACCGCTGAGCCATAGACCCAGCCCCTGAAACATATTTTTATTTGTAAAGATTTTTCTTTATTTGAAATATGTGGTAAAGTGCAGGGCATAGTGGCACACACCTAAAATCTTGTGACTTTGGAGGCTGGGGCAGGAAGATCTCAAGTTCTAGACCAGCTTGGGCAACTTGGACCCTGTCTCAAAATTTGAAAATCAAAAGGGCTGAGGATGTAGCTCAGTGATATAGTACTCGTGGGTTTGATCCCAAGTATCACACACAAAAATAAATAAAAACATTTATTGTGGGAAAATTCACATATACACAAACATTGTGAGCAATAAACTGAACTCACATTTTTTTTTTTTTTTTTTTTTTTGTGGTACTGGGGATTGAACTCAGGGGCACTTGACCACTGGGTCACATCCCCAGCCCTTTTTTGTATTTTATTTAGAGACAGGGTCTTACTGAGTTGCTAAGTGCCTCGCCATTGCTGAGGCTGGCTTTGAACTCGCGATCCTCCTGCCTCAGCCTCCCAAAGTGCTGGGATTACAGGCGTGCGCCACCGCGCCCGGCCTGAACTCACATTTTTAATAGTCATCAACATCTTACCAGTCTGATTCTGTTTACTCTCCCATTCCCAAATCTGTTTGTTTACTGGAGCCTTTTAAAGGTAACCTGCATGTTGTGAGGGACAGGCCAGCAGGATTTGCTGACACACTGAGGGAGGGTGAGGAGGAGGAGGATCCCTGGCTGCTTCAGGGTTCAGGGCCTAAGCCACAGGGAGCTTCCCTGACTTGCAGCGTGATCTCCAGGCAGATTTTCTTACCCACTATACCTCACTTCCACATTACAGGTGCTACTGCAGTTTCCAGAGCTTCCTTGGAGTGCTGCTGGATAAGGCAGATTCCAAGAGCCACCTTGCCTGAAGAATCCAATTGACTGGTGGGTAGTGTCCAGGAATCTGCATTTTTTTTTTTTTTTTTTTTTTTTTTTGCAAGCACTTACAGGTGGGTTTAATGCCAATGGCCCAAGGCCTCTTAAATTGTGGTCATAGGACGCACAGGTGGCCTCACTTTGGGGAACTTCTTAGACTTGTTGAATCCCATGGGGCTATAGGTTTAGCTCAGTGACAGAGCTCCAGCCTAGTGTGTATAAGGCCCTGAATTTGATCCCCAGAACCATAAAAAGAAAGAAAGAAAAATAAAATATGCAGAATCCCAGACCTGCTAAATCAGTCTCCAAAGAGGTAGCTCAGAAGCAACACTGGTTGGTAGAGGCTCTCCCAGCTCCTCAGCCACCCAGCAGTACAGAAGTCCTCTGCCGCCTCACCCTAGCGTGCCTCCCAGGTCCCACCAAGTGTACCTTAAGGAGGTGACCTGAGCAGATTATCTGGCTCAATTGAATCCACTAGTGTGCCTTTGTATGTATGAGGGAGGGGATATGCCACTAGATCAAACCTTTACAGAAGTAAACAAAGGCAATTAAAATTTTTATAAATAAGTACCAGTTGAGAAGCATTATGAATAAGGCAGAGGAGAAGCCCGTGTTCAAAGGACCAAGGCTGGGAAACACTGTTCTGAAACATAATAGCTGCTCCAGGGGTAGGGAAGGGAGGAGAGAAAGGGCAGAGGGAGGAAGAAAAGAAGAAGGGAGCTCTCATATCCATTTTCTGTTCACCTCAGGGAAGCTTAGTGCGGCCTGGCAGGCGCAAATCTATAACCCCAGCTGCTCTGGAGGCTGAGGAGGAGGATGGCAAGTTCAAACCAGCCTAAGCAACTCAGTGAGGCCCTAAGCAGATTAGTGAGACCCTGTTTCAAAATATAAAAAAAGAGCCGAGTGCGGTGGCGCATGCCTGTAATCCCAGCACTTGGGAGGCTGAGGCAGGAGGATCTTGAGTTCAAAGCCAGCCTCAGCAATGGCATGGCACTTAGCAACTCAGTGAGACCCTGTCTCTAATAAAATACAAAAAAGGTCTGGGGATGTGGCCCAGTGGTTGAGTGTCCCCGAGTTCAGTCCCCAGTACCCCCCCCAAAAAAAAAAAAAAATATATATATATATATATATGTATGTATGTATGTATATGTATATGAGTGGCTCAACGATTAAGCACCCTTGGGTTCAAATCCCAGTATATATATATATATATATATATATATATATATATATATATATATATATATATATAAAAGCAGCAGCTTAGTGCATAATTATAGTAACAGCAATAATAATAAGGTTCCGCTGGCTTGAAAATAAAGATCCTTCCTCTCCTCAGCTCTCTTTCTATCCTTAGTGGAGTTGACAGAAAAAACTCATAGCCTGAAGGCAAATCCTGCACTCTGGATTATGTTGTCAGAATTAATTCAAATTCTTGCTTGAAACCTGGTTTATTTCAGGGTTAGGACCTTTCCCTTGAAATGACATTATTTAACTGGCAAGCAGGTTTGGTTTGTTTTCACATCTAATCCTTTATTGATCATCAGCCCAGGATGCCAGGCATCACGGAGTAAACAGTGAGAGGAAGACAACAAAAGGCAGTTCCCAGAAACCTCCCCCCAGGGGCTGTGACTCAGCAGAAGTGGAGGAACAGTGCCCACCTGGGTGGCAGCCCGGGGTAGACGCCAGCCCCCTGAAAATCTGCCTCTAAATAAAACTGGCACCACATCAAGCCATCTGACATTCACTCTCTTGGAGTGTGGGTGTTTTCAAGTTTGATGGCGTCCACCATGAATTAGAAGGTACTGGGTACTTGCAGAAGGGGAGAAGTAGCTTTCCAGTGTTCCCCCCTCCTGCCGACATTTCCAGAGAGAAAGTCCCAGTTCAGTGCCCAAGTGTCATTAGCTCCTCTACACTCCCTAGTACTTGTCCTGTGGAAAGAGCAGAGCTCGGAGTCGGATGGCCTTAGCCAGCTATAAGTCACTGACGTCTTTGTTATATTTAATTTTTGATACTTGGATTTCTGTTTTTTCATTTACAGATGTGGTTCAAAGTTGACTTTTAAGAAATTTATTTTGGCAGGGCGCAGTGGCACACGCCTATAATCCCAGCACTTGGGAGGCTGAGGCAGGAGGATCGAGAGTTCAAAGCCAGCCTCAGTAATGGTGAGGCACTTAGCAACTCAAGTGAGACCCTGTCTCTAATAAAATACAAAAAAGGGCTGGGGATGTGGCCCAGTGGTCGAGTGCCCCTGAGTTCAATCCCCGGTACTAAAAAACAAAAACAAAAAACTCCACTAGCCTTCACACTGCACACGACTGTCTAGGCCATACCCTGCCAACATTTCCTAATTCCAAGTCAGCGCAGTGGCATGTGCCTGTAGTCCCAGCAACTTGGGAGTTACTGGGGCAGGAGGATCCCAAGTTTAAGGCCAGCCTAAGCAGCTTATTGAGGCCCTGTCTCAATATGATACATTTGGGGATATAACTTAGTGGTAGAACACCACTGGGTTCAATCCATAGGACAAATATATATTCCTGTGAAGTTTTTCTCCTCTGAGTTCCATAACACGTATAAATTGTAATAATAACTGACATGTATTATAATTATCAATGTGTCATTTATTATGTGCCAAACTGTGTCCTAAGCCCTCCAACTAAACTAACTCATCTGACTCACAGAATAACCCTAAAAGGTCGCTTTCCTTACTATCCCCATTTTGCAGATGAGGGCACTGAGGCACAGGGAGGTAAAGCAGCTAGCCTATGGTCACACAGCCTGAGAGGCAGAGCTGGGACTCAAGACCTGCACGCGTGCCACAGAGCCAGTGCCCTCGACCTCTGTACTGTGATGCCTCTTATGTCACTCATCTGTAGACTAGGCTTGTTTTCCCAGCTGACCGGAGGTTCTCCACAAGAACAGAACCATGCCTGACATGTCTCCTATATCAGCTCCTAACCAGTGCTTGGCTTATGAGACTGTCCCGTACATACAGGTTGAATGAATATGCAGAAAGGGACCTGAGCAGGTGAACTGACTTCTGGCATCCTGGAGGACAGAGGACGTAGGAGTTGAATGGAATGATAGGCATGATTCCAACAGCTACCCCTGGGGGAGAAGAAAGGCATTGGAGATGCAAAATCGTGGGAACCAAGGTGCAAAGAGCTGAGGCTTGGGGGTCCCGAGCATGGACTTGGGGAGGTGAAGACCCAAGAGGAGGAGACACAGGAGACTCGAGCACCCCATAGAGGGTCCAGAACACCAAACTAAAGTCTGACCCTTCCCAGTGGGAGCCAGACTGAGAGAGTGTCTCTGGGCTGGGGCAGAGGAGGTGAAGATGGGAGCAGGGATTTTCAGGGCTCACAAAGGGTCACCTGAGCCATGGATAAGTGGAAGGGTTCCTGTAAGCACCCTTCCAGGGCACTGCCAAAAGGCAGGTCCCTGGTTTTATAAATTAGTGTACCAAACTGTTGAAAATAAATTCATGTACAAGGTAAAAAGAATCAAAGAGTGCAAAAGAATTATCTGTAGAGTGAAAAATATCTAGATTCCTTCTCCCTGGAGGCAAACACATTACTAGCAATTTTCTGTATGCCTTCCAGAAATTTTTCTTGTCATACGTCTCTGTGTGTGTATGAAACACATATTTATGTGTGTGTGCATATATACCCATGTACATATATATACACACATATAATTATTTTCTATTCCTTTTTATCTGCCATAAAATATTCCACAACATGATTGGACTATAATGCCTTTACTTTACAGTGAGGCCTTAAAAGTTTGCTGTTTTTATACCTCATGAACAAAGGATATGTTTCTGGAACTGGTAAGTCAGAATGGTGTGTAGGTTTGTAATTTGACGAATGACCATATTGTTCTCCAGAGAGGCTGTGCACTCCATCCTTCCCAGCATAGTGCCCATTACCTATGCCATCTGGTTTCACTGGATTTTCAGGTGATTTAGAACGGAGGCACTGAACTTGACCTGATTTCTGTCCTGGGGCTGCTATGTGCTGGCCATTCATATCCTGGGAGGCTTGAGATCAAATCCCAGTTCAGCCACTAGCTAATGTGTTGACTCAAACAAGTCATTAGCCTGTCTGAACCTCCGTGTTTTGTGTCTGTAAGATGGCTTCAGTAGAGTCCTGTTTTACCTTAAAGCCAGGTCCTAAAGTATTAAAGTATTTCTTTCTGCCCCAGTTTGTTTTCAATTGATTTTTTTTTTTCTTTTTGGTGCTGGGGAATAAACCTAGGTGCTTAACCACTGAGCCACATCCCCAGCCCTTTTTTTTTTTTTTTTTTTTTTTTTTTTTTTGGTACCGGGGATTGAACTCAGGGGCACTTGACCACTGGGCCACATCCCCAGCCCTTTTTTTGTATTTTATTAGAGACAGGGTCTCACTGAGTTGCTAAGTGCCTCGCCATTGCTGAGGCTGGCTTTGAACTCGCGATCCTCCTGCCTCAGCCTCCCAAAGTGCTGGGATTACAGGCATGCGCCACCGCGCCCGGCTCCCAGCCCTTTTATTATTTAGTTTGAGACAGGGTCTCGCTAAATTGCTTAGGGCCTCACTAAGTTGTCAAGGCTGGCCTTGAACTTGGGATCCTTCTGCTTCAGCCTCCTGACTTGCTGGGATTGCAGGTATGTGCCACCTCACCCCACTCAAAATTTGATTGATTGATTGATTGATTGATTGGTACTGGGGATTGAACTCAGGGGCACTCGACCATTGGGCCACATCCCCAGCCCTTTTTTGTATTTAGGGTCTCAACTGAGTTGCTAAGTGCCTCGCCATTGCTGAGGCTGGCTTTGAACTCTCAATCCTCCTGCCTCAGCCTCCCAAGTGCTGGGATTACAGGTGTGTGCCACCGCACCCGGCTAAATTTTATTTTTATTAACATCTGCCCCAATTTGTTAAACCCGCATATGATGTGACTGTATTCTTTGTGGGGTTGTCATGAGAATTTGAGGAACTGATACTGTCATAGCATCTGATACATAGTAAATGCTGATAGTATTGGTTACTCTGTGAACTTGCAAAAACCTCCTGAGCCTCAGTTTCTTCAGTGTGAGCTTTGGCACAGGGCTGCCAGAGGCTTGCAAAGTGCATGAAAATGCTTCATAAGCCAAGGAGGGCCTGAGGGAGAGGGGATTAAGCTTTATTAGGGCTCTGGCAGCCCTGCAAGGCACTGCTTGCTCTAAGCTTCCTTTACACACACCCCTGGCTTTTCATTGTTGTGTTTGCTCAGAGTGAGGCCATATTCTCCCAGCTGTTACCAGTGAGCAAACAGGAACCCTGAACACTTTGCCTGCTGAGTAAATGGACACACACACACACACACACACACACACACACACTCCTGTCTCCAGGGGATTAGACTTCTTAGGAGAAGGACTAAGAGAGAGCCAAGGACTGAGGCCAGTGATGTGGAGGGGAGGGGACTGTGAGAGGCAGAGAACTGCCCATTTGTGGCAGATTCTGTCCATCTGAACTCTTGTCTCTTCATCTGTAACATGAGGGCTTTGGCCTGGGTGACCCTTTGAAAAGGGACTAGGCTTGGTGTCCAAAGGCTTGTGTGTAAGGCCTACATTAACCATTAATCCAGTGTGTAATTGCTGGAACTTGGTGTTCTCATCTGTAAAATGAGAATACAAATTGAGTTATGGAGCCATTATGAATTAAGTCCCTGCTCCCATGGAACTTGCTTTCTGGTGAGGGAGAAAGAGACAAGAGGCGGGTGTGGTGGGACACCCCTGTAATCCCAGCAGCTCAGGAGACTGAGGCAAGAGGATCAGGAGTTCAAAGCCAGCCTCAGCAACAGTGAGGTGCTAAGCAACTCACTCTGTCTCTAAATAAAATACAAAATAGGGCTGGGGATGTGGCTCAGTGGTTGAGTGCCCCTGAGTCCAATCCCCAGCACTTAAAAAAAAAAAAAAAAGAGAGAGAGAGACAAGAAAAAAAAAAAAAAAAAAAAAAACCCTAACGTGTTGGGTGGGAATGAAGAGTAAGGAGAATGAAGTCAGGTAAAAGAGTGACTGGGGGCTGGGGTTGTGGCTCAGCAGCAGAGCGCTCGCCTAGCACGTGCGCAAGTTCGATCCTCAGCACCATGTAAACATAAATGCATTGCAGTGTGTACAACTAAAGTAAATAAATAAATATTTTTTTAAAAAAGTGACTGGGACAGTCAGGAAATGTCCATGTGACATTTAAGTAGAGGCTTGCCGGTGAGTGAGAGAGGGAGCCCTGGGGCTATCTGGAGAACAGTATTCTGGATAGAGTGGACATGAGCTTGGCAAGTGTCAGGAACAGGGAGGAGCTGGAGGTGAGGTCTGGGAAAAACGGAGGCTGGATCATAGTAGACCTCACCTTTGGTTTTATGTGACTGCCTTAAGGCCATTGCAAAAGGAATGGTATATCTAATTTAGCTTTTGTGTGTGTGTTGGGGGGGTACTAAGTTGTTGAGGGTATTTTTTATTTTTAATATTTATTTATTTGCTTTAGTTGCACACAATGCCTTTATTTTTTTAAAAAATTATTTATTTATTTACTTTAGTCGTACACAATGCAATGCATTTATGTTTACGTGGTGCTGAGGATTGAACCCAGGCCGCGCACGTGCGAGGCGAGCGCTCTGCTGCTGAGCCACAGCCCCAGCCCTGTTGAGGGTCTTACTACATTGCTGAAGCTGTCCCCTAACTTGTGCTCCTCCTGCCTCAACCTCCCAAACAGCTGGGATGACAGTTTGCGCCACCACACCTTGCTTAATTTTTCTATCAGCCGTCTATTTCTGCATAACAAATAACCCCTACATGTAGTATTTTAAAACAACAATAATCAATATCTCTCACAGTTTCTGTGGGAACCTGGGGGTAGCTTGGTTGGGCAGTTCTGGCTCGGGGGTCTCTCAGGAGGTGGTGGTCAGACGTTTGCCCAGTACAGCCAGCTGACGACCTGCCTGGGGCTGGAGGCCTCATTTCCAAGGTAGGGCACTCCTGTGGCTGGCAAGTCGGACTGGCTGCTGTGGAATAGCCCCAGCTCCCCTCCTTGGGGTCGCTCAAGGGTCCTTGCCACACCGTGGCTGCCTTCCCCAGAATGGGTGGTTCAAGTGGCCAATACAGAAGCTGCAGTGTCTATTTGACCCAGCTTTGGAGGTCATGTACTGTCACTCCTGTCATTTTTACAGGTCACTCAGATTAGCCCTATTGAAAGTGAGAGGGGACCCAAGGATATAACTATTAGCAGAAGGCCAGGAGCATTGTGGACCCTCCTAGAAGCTGGCTACTACAGGTTTCTGTTTGTTTCAATAGCACTTCACAAAACTTCCTTCCTTCCTTCGTAACTTATCCTCGTGTGTATTGTTCTATGAATTCTCACACACGTAGATTTATATAACCACCACCACAAACAGGATACAGAATGGTCCCATCAACCCTCAAAAACCCCTTGCATTTCTCTTTGTAGTGACACATTCCTCCCACCTCAACCTGGAGCAACCACAGAGCCTTCTCTAGTTTTGACTTTTAGAGAATGTCACCCAAATGAAATCATATAGTATGTGACTTTGTGTTTTGGTACTGGGAATTGAATCCAGGTGTCTCCCCCACTTTTTTTTTTTTTCCTCCTTTTTTGAGACACAGCCTCACTAAGTTACTTAGGGCCTTGCTAAGTTGCTAAGGCTGGCCTTGAACTCGTGATCCTCCTGCCTCATCCTGAGTTGCTGGGATTACAGGTGTGTGCCATCACCCTCAGCAGTATGTAACATTTTGAAACTCTTTCACTTACATTAATCCTTTGAGATTCATCTAAGTTGTTTCAGGAATCAATAGTTCATTCCTTTTCTTTTTTCTGTTTTTTTTTTTTTTTTTTTTTTTGGGGGGGGGACGCATACCGGGAATTGAACTCAGGGCACTCAACCACTGAACCACATCCCCAGCCCTATTTTGTATTTTGTTTAGAGACAGGGTCTCACTGAGTTACTTAGTGCCTGGCCATTGCTGAGACTGGCTTTGAACTTGTGATCCTCCTGCCTCAGCCTCCTGAGCCACTGGGATTACAGGCGTGTGCCATTGAGCCCTGCTCATTCCTTTCCATTCTAAACCGTGTTCCATTGTATAGATCTACCACAGTTTGTTTACTGATTCACACATTAGTTTCTGGTTTGGGGGAGTTATGAAGAGTGTGTGTCTTAGTCTATTCAGGATGCTATAACAAAGTGCCATAGATTGAGTGGCTTATAAACAACAGAAATGTTATTTATTACAATTCTAGAGGCTGGGATGACCAAGATGTAGGTAACAGCCAATTGAGTGTGTGGTGAAGGCTTATTCTCTGATTCATAGATGGCACCTTCTCATTGTGTCCACACGTGGTGGAAAGAATGAGGTACCTCTCTGGAACCTCGTTTTACAAGGGCACTAATCCCCTTCATGAAGGAGCTGTCCTTGTGATCTGATCATCTCCCAAAGCCTCACTGCCTACTCCAACACTATCAACCTGGGAGTTTGAATTTCAGCATATGGATTTTGGGGGGACACAACTTTAGGAGGTAGAGACTCATGGGAGGTCTTCAAGTCATTAGGGATGTGCTCTTGAAGAGGATGGGAGAACACCGGACCTTTCTCTTTCTATTTTTTCATTTTCTGGCCAAGAGGCAAACATTTTTGCTCTGCTGCATGCTCCTGCTGGGATTGTACTGCCTTGCCACAGGCCCCAAAGCAATGGACTCAGGCTAATTATGGGCTGGAACCTCCAAAACTATGAGCTCAAATAAACCTTTTTTGTTTATCAGCTGATTGATCTCGGGCCTTCCTTATGGTGATGAGCATCACACCCTTTGGGAAGTGAGGAGTGAGGGTGCTGGGCTGAGGTAGGATGAAGGTCAAGTGCCCACAAGAGACGAGGCCAGTGAGATTGGTGACTGGGACTAGACGCTGGGAGGTGAGTGTTGATCTCTGATTTCTGTGAGTTGAAGAAAAAAGCCAGCTCATGTTTTCCACCAGTGTGTGAAGAGGGGAAGCCTCAGATGTCAGACAGGAAGTGGGGGTTCGCGTGAGTGTCTAAGGCCCTGGCAGGGAAAGGTGGCATCTATGGGGGAACAGGGCCTGATGTGACAGCTTGCTGAAGGGAGTGGCACATTGCTGCAGCGTGTCCTCATAGGATCTGTGGGAAGGGCTGGGGACGGGTGACAGCTTCTATACCCAGGATAATCACACTTCCCCAGACCTTACTGACAACGAGGTAGAAGACGAGGGAGAAGGTAGGGGACCAGGTATTTAGATGTAGGAGTGACAGAGAGCTTTAGATATCCTTTTTTTTTTTTTTTTTTTTTCTTTTGTGGTACCAGTGATTGAACCCACTGAGCCACATCACATCCCCAGGCCTTTTAATTTTTTGTTTTGAGACAAGGTCTTGTTAAGTTGTTGAGGGTCTTGCTAAATTGTCAAGGCTGGCCTTAAACTTGCGATCCACCTGCCTCAGCCTCACGAGTAACTGGGATTATAGGTGTGTAGCACCATGCCCAACTGGCTATATCCCTTTTTGAACCATGTGTATTAGTTATGTATTGTTGCAAATAATTACCCCCAAACTCAGCATTGAGGACACCAAATATTTATTATCTTATACAGTTTTCTGAGGGTAAGGAATCTGGAATCAGCTTTTCTGGGCACCTCTGGCTCGAGGTCTTTCATGAGGTTATAGTAAAAATGTCATCCAGGACAGGGGTCATCTGAGGGCTTCACTGGGGCTGGAGGATCTACTTCCAAGATGGCATACTTGGGTGGCTGTTGGCTGGAGGTCAAACTACCTGATTAGCCAGAGACCACTGTTATTCTCAGCAGGGGCCTCTCCATGACACTTGTCTCAGTATGCCACTGATTTCTCCTACAACAAGGGATATAAAAGAGAGCAAGAGACCAAGATGGAAGCTGGGGTGTCTTCTATAATCTAGTCTCAGAAGTGGCATATAGCATTATTTTTGCCATGTCAATTTGGTCATGTAGGCCAATGCTGGTTTAGTGTGGCAAGGGACCATACAAAGATTTGAATAGAAGAGGGAGGTCATTGAGGGCCATCTTGGAGCTGGCTATCACAGCATGTTACTGTATTACCAAATTCAAGTACTTCTGTAAATTTAAAGAGATCCCTGAGACATTCTCACTTAAGTAAAAAAGAAACACAAAACCTACATATTTCTATTATACATGTGCCAAAATATAGAAAATTACTGGAAGGATACTGTTACATTGTCACCCTGGACATGCAGATGGAATGGTAGGTATATTATGAAAGGGGACCTACCACTTTTACACTGTTTTTCCTTATGGTTTCAATCATTTGCAGTAACATTGTGTTCTTGGGTTACTGTTCTGACATTTTGTTGCTGGATAGCAAACCACCCCAAACTTAGTGGCAGAAACAAGGCTTATATTCTGCTCACAGATTTTGTGAAGCAGAAAATTGTACAGGACACAGCATGACTAAAATATGGGGCTTAGCTAGGGCCTTTGACTAGAACATCTACAAATGGCCTCGGTGTGGCTGGGGTTCCCTCACAGGATGGTTGCAGAGTTCCATCAGGAAATATTCCAGGAGGAGTCATCTGGAGAGAGAATATTCCAGGACAACCAGACAGAGCTGTGTGTGTCTCCCCACACGCCTGACCTCCCTGCCCAGTACTGGGGATTCAACCCAGGGGTGCTCTACTACTGATCTACATCTCCAGCCCTTTTTATTTTATTTTTATTTTTAATTTAATTTTTTTGGAGGGGTACTGAGGATTGAACTCAGGGCACTCAACCACTGGGCCACATCCCCAGCCCTTTTTTGTATTTTATTAGAGACAGGGTCTCACTGAGTTGCCAAGTGCCTCGCCATTGCTGAGGCTGGCTTTGAACTCTCGATCCTCCTGCCTCAGGCTTCCCAAGTGCTGGGATTACAGGCGTGCGCCACCAAGCCCGGCTCCCTTTTTATTTTTTGAGATGGGATCTTGCTAATAAGTAGCTGAGGTTGGCCTCAAACTTAAAATACTCCTGCCTCAGCTTCCTGAGTCACTTGGATTACAGTCATGTGCCACTGTGCCATGCCAGACCTGTGTCTTTATGACCCAATCTTGGAAGTCATAATGTCAATTCTACCATACTCTATTTTTTTTTTAGTACTGGGGATTGAACTCAGGGGCACTCAACCACTCAACCACATCCCCGGCTCTATTTTGTATTTTATTTAGAGACAGGGTCTCACTGAGTTGCTTTGCGTCTTGCTTTTTCTGAGGCTGGCTTTGACCTGCAATCCTCCTGCCTCAGCCTCCCAAGCCTCTGGGATTACAGGTGAGTGCCACTGTGCCCATCTCTACCATACTCTATTGCTTAAATGAGCCATAGGCCTATCAAGATTCAAGGAACAGGGCTGGGTTTTTCTCAGTGGTAGAGCTCTTGCCTAGTGCATATGAGGCAATCCTCAGCACCACAAAAGAATAAACTAATAAAATAAAGGCATTGTGTCCATCTACAACTAAAAAAAAGAAAGAAAGAAAGAAAAGAAAAGATTCAAGGAAAAAAGGCATTCTCCCTCCAAGGACTGTCAAGGAATCTGCAGGTATTTTTTTTTTTTTTTTAACTGCTTCAGTTGGCCGGGCACAGTGGTGCAGGCCTGTAATCCCAGTGGCTCCGGAGGCTAAGGCAGGAGGATCACAAGTTCAAAGTCAGCCCCAGCAACTCAGTGAGACCCTGTCTCTAAATAAAATACAAAATAGGGCTGGGGATGTGGCCCAGTGATCGAGTGCCCCAGAGTTCAATCCCTGGTACCAAAAAAACAAACAAACAACAACAACAACAAAAAATCCTGCCTCAGTTATAGAATTTAAAACTCTATTTTTAAGAATTGGAGATGACATCTTGAGGCTGCCTTTCCTAAGATGGCAGATAGGGAGCACCTAGGCACCCACTCATAGATGCGGCATCCATACTCTTAGTCCTTCTGTCCTTTTCTCCTTGAGCCTGAATATTGTAGGGAAATTGAGATAACTTGTCAGTTGCAACTTACAATTAAACAAAAAAATACTTGGCATTGAACCCAGTGACACTCTATCACTGAGATACATCCCAGCCCTTCCTTTTTAAAAAAATTTTTTAAAATATATATTTATTTGTTTTTTTAGTTGTACACAATGCCTTTATTCTTACGTGGTGCTGAGGATCGAACTCGGGCTGCACACGCGCTAGGCGAGTGCTCTACCACTGAGCCACATCCCCAGCCCCTTAAAATTTTTTAATTATTTATTCTAATCAGTTATACATGACAGTAGAATGCTCTTTGATTCATTGTACACAAATGGAGCACAACTTTTCACTTCTCTGATTGTACACAAAGTAGTTCACACCATTCGTGCAATCATACATGTACCTAGGGTAATGATGTCCATCTCATTCCACTGTCTTTCCTATTCCCATGCCTCCTGCCCACTCCTGCCTCCCCTTTGGCCAATCCAAAATTCCTCCACTCATCCCATGCCCCCCCATTATGGATCAGTATCTACTTATCAGAGAAAACATTTGGCCCTTGGTTTTTTTGGATTGGCTTTCTTCGCTTAGCATGATATTCTCTAACTTCATCCATTTACCTGCAAATGCTATAATATTATTCTCCTTTATTGCTGAGTAATTTTCCATTGTGTACATATACCACAGTTTCTTTATCTACTCATCTATTGAAGGGCATCTAGGTTGGTTCAACAGTTTAGCTATTGTGAATTGTAGTGGTATAAACATTGATGTCCAGCCCTTCCTTTTTATTTTGTACCTTAAGATAGGGTCTTCCCAAGTTACTTAGGGCCTTGCTAAATTGATGAGGTTGACTTTGAACTTGTGATCCTCCAGCATCAGCCTCCAGAGTTGCTGGGATTACAAGAGTGTACCACTGCCCCTAGCTATTATTTTTCATTATTGTTGTTGTTTCTTTTCAGTACCTAAAACCAAGCCCTTAAAGCAAATATTTATGTATAGATTTGTTTGTTTCCTAGGCCTAACTCCAAAAAGAACTTGAGGAAGTCTGCAAGAATTCACACAGTATAATAATACGATTTCATATCTATAAATAGATCAAGAAACTAAGGTGGTGGGAAAGGAGAAGTTGAAATAGTAAGATGAGACCAGAGGGGAAGTTAGTTATTAAAAATATAGGCTGTAAAGTCTTAAATAAGTATTTGCCATTGTAGGGATGGAAGGAATTATGCATGTTATGTGATCCACTTCCCCAACTGGCTTTTGAAATCCCTCTCCAATGTCTCTGCCAGCCTCTGTTTGCTCAGGAAGGCATGTCTGGCCATTGGAATGTATAGACCCCAGATCCACAAACTCAAACGTATCCAAGAGCCAGAAAGGCAAGGAGAAGGAATGAGTCTCCTTGGTGGGGGGTGGGGGTGGGGGTGGTGCTGGGGTGGAGTGGGTTAATGTCAAAGTGCACAATCCTTTGCTCTGTAAAGTGTAAGGGGTGCTATTGTTACCCTCCAGCCAATTATTGTCATGCAGGGACCTTGGTAGAATGTAGCCAGGTCTTTAGATCTGGCTTTTCAAGAGAAGCTGAAAAATCCCAAATTTTATGGGAAATCTCCCAGTTTTTCAACATTGGCAGTTCAGTCTCAATTTTGTAACACTGGGAAGGACAAACAAAACACAACTATGGGTAGATGCTGCTCAGAATCTGTCAGTTTGTGAATTCCAAAAAGGCCAAAGTCACAGGCTCTGAAGTCAAGTTAGAACAGGTTTGAATTTAGCTCTGAGACCCTTTCATTAGAATATCGGAGGCTCAATTCTCTTCTGTAAAATGTGGCTCTTCAGGAACACTTGCCCATATTATTGAATGCTCTTCAAAAGCATTTTCTTTCTTTCTTCCCTTTTCCTTTCCCCTTTGTACTTGGGATTGAACCCAGAGGTGGGCTTTACCAGTGGGCTATATCTGCATCCACAGCACTCCCCCTTTTGTGTGCGTGACAGGGTCTCCCTAAGTTTCTTAGGACCTCACTGAGTTGCTAAGGCTGGCTTTGAACTTGTAATCTTCCTGTCTTGGTCTCCAGAGCTGCTGAGATTACAGGCATGTGCCACCATGCCTGGCAAAAACATCATTTTCCATGATGATGTAATATTTCCTCTCACCAACATTTCAATTCAGCTATCCATTTCCTAATGTTGGACATAATATGTCCCTGTTGTAAACAAAACTGGGGTGAACATGCATGTGCCTACATCTTTGGGAGCATATTTCATTGTTTCCTCAAAATCTGTTCCTAGATGTGGAATGGGCTGACTCAAATGCTTATTAATCATCGTGATAATTTTCCTTACAGTTTGTGCCAGTTTCTCACTCCATCATCAGTGGGATGAAAACACTCCTCTGTCTATCCTTGCCAACACTGAATTATGCTTTGAAAAAAAATCTGCGAATTTGAGACATGGATGATGAATGATGATAATCTATGTTTTTTTTTTTTTTTTTTTTTTTTTTTTTTTGTGGTATCGGGGATTGAACTCAGGGGCACTCGACCACTGGGTCATATCCCCAGCCCTTTTTTGTATTTTATTTAGAGACAGGGTCTCACTGAGTTGCTAAGTGCCTCGCCATTGCTGAGGCTGGCTTTGAACTCACGATCCTCCTGCCTCAGCCTCCCAAAGTGCTGGGATTACAGGTGTGCGCCACCGCGCCCGGCTGATAATCTATGTTTTATCATAAGTGTGTTGTGTGCTGCTATGGGCCAGTCACAGAGGATACAAATAATTTAACATGAAACCCAGTCCAGAGACTCAGGTTCAAGTCCCAGTTCTTCTACGGCCTCCTTCTGGCTCTAAGATTTTAATATCACTCCTCTCATCATCCCTTGCCATTAACATGCTTCACACCTGGGAAAGATTTTCACACTCATTCCTTGGACAAATCCTCATAGCAGCCCTGCAAAGGGGCAAACAGGGAAATGAGGTCTGAAAGGTAAACTAACTTGCCCAAGGTCACATAGCCCTTAAGTGCTTGAGAAGGAAGCAATTAGCAGTCAACTCTTGTCTGGCTTTCTTCAGAAACATCAAAGATGTGAATTTAGAAACCATTAGCTCAATTCCCAGCCCTGAGCCTCCCTCAGGTCCCAGAGTCTCATCCATACGGAACCTGGGCACGCAGCCAAGCAAGACCATCAAGTGTGTCTCAGGTGCTTGGCCTCCATCCAAGTCCAGCATCTTGTTTCTTCCTGAAAGGGGCTCTGGGATACCTCCTTGTATTCTAATAAATAATTCCTTTTGCAGTCTTTTTACACAGCCCCTCTCATTTCTCTTCCCCAAATAGTATTAAATTTCCAAGAAGACTGAAAGCTCTCACCAGGACTCCTCACATTCACAATCATTATTTCCCTGGAGGACACCATGGCCCCGCCCAATAAAGGAAGGAAAGAAATCTCCCATTTGTGGAACACATATTAGGTGGCAGGCATTGTCCCAGGCTGTATCTTATTTAATCCTCGTGACAAACCTGAATAGTAGCATCTGTAGCTCCATGTTGCGGATGAGGAAACTGAGTCTAAACGAGGTCAGTGACTTGCAGTGGGCCACTTGGCTAGCTGGTGAGGAATGGAATTGGGATTCAAACCCAAGACTCTTTGGACTTGACAGTTCCTCTTTGTCATTGTTCATGGCCCAGAGCTGTGGTGTCCAATATGGTAGTCACTAGCCACAGGTGATGATTGAAACATGAATTAATTAAATTAAGTAAACAGAATTCAGTTCCTCAGCAACAGTAGTCTCATTTCAAATGCTCAATAGCCACATATGGCTGGTGTCTACCAGACTGGATAATGCAGGTATAGAACATTTCCTTCATGGTAGAAAGATTTGTTGAGTGGCAGCCTCTAGAATGTCAGAGAAGAAGGAAAACTAGTGATTTTACCCTTGCCAGGGGAGCCAATCCATCCCTATAGGGAGCCGACCAATATTGCTCTGTAGGCAAGGTCATAATAAAGCTGGTCAGGGGTTTCTGGTCTATGTTTTGCATTTCTCCTGGTTTGGGTTTCAATCAGTTCCACCTATGATAGGTGCCAACAGTATACTTTGTCCTGGCTAGGTCACTGGGTGACATGCTTGCTTTTGGGAAGAGAGGGTCCTCCTTCAGAGACCATGAGGTGCAGGACTGATGGAGCTCTTTGGCAAAGGGAAAGAAAACTGGTTAAAATGGGAAGGCTTAGCTGGGCGCGGTGGCGCACGCCTGTAATCCCAGCACTTGGGAGGCTGAGGCAGGAGGATCGCTAGTTCAAAGCCAGCCTCAGCAATGGCGAGGCACTTAGCAACTCAGTGAGACCCTGTCTCTAATAAAATACAAAAAAAAAAACTGGGGATGTGACCCAGTGGTCGAGTGCCCCTGAGTTCAATCCCTGGTACCAAAAAAAAAAAAAAAAAAAAAAAAAAAAAGGGAAGGCTTTTTCCTGCCCAGCAGCAAAACCTCTTTCCTGTGTTTGGAGAATCCTTGTTTGTGAGTGGAAGGCAGAATTTTCCTCCTAGCATAGAAGCTCAAAGGGTCAGATATTTGCCTTTACAGCTTCTACTGCAAGTAGATGGGCATGTGGACGGGCTCAACCCATCAAAGATGGGTTACAAAGAAGCAGGAATGTGGAGAAGCCTTGTGTGTGTGTTGGGGGGCGGGGTGCAGATAAACTGAACCTGGTGGAAGCTGGGGCATCCAGCAGATGGCAAGGAACCAGCCCAGTAGCATGCGGTCCCACACGACCTGAACTCCATCTTTTCTGGTCACTTCTAGAAACCAGGACGGGTCAGCACTGCTCTAGAATGTCAGAGAAGAAAGAAAACTTGGTGATTTTCCCTGGCACAGGGAACCAAAACATCTGCCATTTGTCAACCCTGTAGGGAGTCCATCAGGAATTTCCTGGTGATTTTGTGAACTTCCTATTGCCCCATAATAAATTCTTTTTCTGCTACCATTAGTCTGAGTTGGTTTCTATAGTTTCTGATGAAATGACATGGGGTTCTCACTGGAATTAGGCCAGCTCTTTTGTAGGGTGGAGTTTCTCTAGGGGAAGCAGAGGGGAAGGGTCTCTGCTCTGGTCTACCTGATCTCTCCAGATGGGGTCCCCTTGTCCCCTTCTCAATGGTGTCTTTCCCACTATTAGACTCTCACCATCTCTTTTCTTTAACAAACTGAGTGAACTGAAATGCTTGGAAGCCCTGCTCTCACTTTTCAAGACTTCTTCCATTTCCTAAACCCCATTCACACTTAGGGATTCAGAGAGTCCTTTCTCTAGTTTTCCCCTGAAACAACTCTTCTCTGAGTAATAAATGCCTCGCCATCCAGGTTGAATGCAAAAGGAGACAAGGTGTGAAAAGGAAATTCCAGGAATGAAAACATACTGATACTATATTTAAAATTTGAAATTCCAGCAACTCAGGAGGCCGATCAGGGCAGGAGGATTGTAAGTTCAAGGCCAGCCTCAGCAACTTAGTGAGACCCTGACCACCCCCCCCCCAAAAAAAAAAAAAAAAGGACTAAGGATTTAGCTCTGTAGCTCCGTGGTAAAGCATCCCTGTGTTTAATCCCCACCCCCCAAAAAATTATTAGTGGTGAGACTCCATTAAAAGATGTTAATCGGGGAGTTGATATGACCAAATTTAGCTTTTAACAGCATTATTCTGGCATATTGTGGAAAATGGTTTGGCGGGGCAGGAAGAATAGAAGCAGGTAGGCAGATGACAGCGGCCTGGCCTTGCTTGGAGCGGTGGCACTGAAGATGGAGAAATAGAGGTACACTGAGAGGCAGACGAAGGCACACGGGGACGGACTGGATGTGAGGAGTGAAGGGTCCAGGAGGCCGTTTGACAAGTCTGATGCTGCAAGTCCCAGCGCTCCAGCTCCAGGAAGGGTGGAAAGGCGGCAGGACCTTGGCGAGACCAAACAGTGCAGTGCCTTCCGTCTTCCAGACCCCAGGCCCAGCGCGAGATGCCAGCGAGGAGAACCGGGCCACCTGGCGCCAAGCCGCCCCTGCGGCCGCCGCTGGGGAAACGCGGGCGCCGCGAGGCCCCGCCCCGCCGCGCCGCGCCCCCCCGCCCCGCGCCGCACCGCTCCGCCCCCCTGGCCGGCTCTCCCCGGCCGTGCGCGCGTCCCAATAAAGTTATTGAAATTGACACCGGTTGCTAAGGAAGTGGGTCGCCGAGCCGGGTTGCTAAGGAAGTGAGCCGCTGCGGTCTCTTCCCATCCGGGGCAGCGGGGAATGGCTGAGCCCGGGATTCGCCGCTGTCGCCCCCGTCGCCGCCGCCGCCGCCGCCGCCCGCTGTCGGCTCGGGCCGCAGGTGAGTCCGGGGGGGCCCGGTGCTAGTCGGGCCGATCCCTGCGGCCGCCTGGCGGCGGGCACCGGCGCCCGCGCCTGGCTGCGCTGCCCTGTGAGCCAGAGCATCCTCTGCCCTGCCTCTGGGCATCCTCCAGCCCTCCTGGCATCCTCGCTCCTCCCCCAGGCGGGGTCGCGGCCCGACCCCCCAGACTCGACCGCCCCCAGGGTCACGGCCCCGCAGGAGGGCCTGGGGCGGCGGTCAGGGACCCGGCTCGGAAGGATGACTGGGAAGAGCTCGGGGGGACAACCTGGGCGCTGTCCCTGGCTCTCTGTGTGACCTTGGGCAAGTCCTTTCCCTGCTCTGGCCTCCGTTGACTTGTTTGTCCAGTGGGGTCCAAACACACGGTGCTCAGTTAACTTAAGATGAGAGGCGTATGTGAAAGTGCCCGAAGTGGGAAGGGCGCCTAGTGTGGGGGCCAAGAGTCCTGTTTGAAGTCTGAGTGTCTGAGTTTGAGACTACATCTTCTCTTAGTAACCGTGGCCTTGGGCAAGATTACCTCTATGAGCCTTCTTTTCCTTATCTCCAAAATGGGATATTGGACTACTGTGGGAATCCAGTGAGACAGGTGTGTCAACCAGCGTGCACGTGGTAAGTGCACTTTGGGACAGGTAGGTTTTAGGTGTGCCCTGTGCCAGCTCATATAGATATTCCTACCACTGTTGACATCCTCCCAGCCCCAGTTTTACTTCTCTGTTCTACTTAGAGCAAGGAAGGACTTCTGCAAGTAGTGACATGAAGTTCTTATAGATGTCATATTTTCTATTTGTGCCTTTTTGGTCATTCCAGAAGAAAATGGTTTCTTTATATCTTTGGGGAAGTACTTAAAACAGTAATAATTATCTGTAATTATATGATTAAAAAGAACATTTCAGATATATTATCTCACTTAATCTTTACATAGATTGTCAAGTATTTGGTGATGTCATCCCCATTTTGCAGGTGAGAAACATGTGGTTGAGAAAATCAAATGAGAGTTGGCTGCAGTAGCAGATGCATGGAATTCCAGCAACTCAGGAGGCTGAGGCAGGAGGACTACATGTTTGAGGCCTGTCTCTGTAAGGCCCAAACAACTTAGACCCTGTTTCAAAATAAAAAAGTTCTGGACATGTATCTCAGTGGAAAAGCATCCCTGGGTCCAGCCCCAGTACCAAAAAATAAACAAATAAATAAATAAATAAAGTAAATAAAAAGAAATTCAAATGATACACTGAAGAATCTTATGCCTATTATGTGATGGATCCCTGCATGTTTCCAAATAAATCCTATTTTTTTTTTTTTTTTTTTTTTTTTTATTTTGTGGTACTGGGGAGTGATCTCAGGACCTCATATGCTAAGCAAGCACTCTTTTTTAAAAATATTTATTTATTTAGTTGTACACAATGCAATGCATTTATATTTTCGTGGTGCTGAGTTTCGAACCCGGGCCGTGCACGTGCGAGGCGAGTGCTCTGCCGCTGAGCCACAACCCCAGCCCAAGCAAGCACTCTTATCACTGAGCTACATCCCTGGCCCTTTTAATTTAATTAAATTAATTAATTTATTTATGATACTGGGGATTGAACCGAGGGGCAATTAAATACTAAGCCACATCCCTGGCCCTTTTTATTTTATCTTATTTTTAAAAAATATTTATTTATTTACTTTAGTTGTACACAATGCAATGCATTTATGTTTATGTGGTGCTGAGGATTGAACCCGGGCCGCGCACGTGCAAGGTGAGCGGCTCTGCCGCTGAGCCACAACGCCAGCACCCCCCCTTTTTTTTTTATGTTGAGACAGAATGTTTCTGAGTTGCTGAGGCAGAGCTCAAATTTGGGATTCTCCAGCCTTAGCCTTACAACTAACTGGGTACTATTGTACCTGGCTAAATCCTGTATTTTATCCCTCTGCTTTCTTTTTTTTTTTTTTTTTTTTTTTTAGTTGTAGTTGGACATAATACCTTTATTTTATTTATTTATTCATTTTGGTACGGGGATTGAACTCAGGGGCACTTGTCTCGCCATTGCTGAGGCTGGTTTTGAATTTGCGATCCTCCTACCTCAGCCTCCCAAGTGCTGGGATTACAGGCGTACGCCACTGCACCTGGCTATTTATTTATTTTTATGTGGTGCTGAGGATCGAACCCAGGGCCTTGCACGTGCTAGGTAGGCATTCTACTGCTAACCCACAACCCCAACCCCTCTCTCTGCTTACATAACTGTTAAGAACTGTCAAGAACTTAACTGTGTGGGCTGGGTTGTGACTCAGTGTAGAGCGCTTGCCTAGCACGTGTGAGATACTGGGTTCCATTTTCAGCACCACATATAAATAAATAAATAAATAAAATAAATGTCCATCAATAGCTAAAATTAAAAAAAAAGTACTTAACTGTAGCTGTTACAGGGCCACAAGGGTATATTCTTTTGTCACTTCTAATTGCTTTCACTAGAGGCTTTTCTTCCAATGGCATGAAAACAAGATTTCACATAAAGCTTCATTTAAGTAGATACCATCCAAAAAAGAGCTGGAAGGTCAAACTATGCTCCTTAGTCCCCTCCTCTTTAAAATGATAGCAGTCAGTTAGATGATCCTGAAGGCCCTTACAGGGCTGCTATGCAGTTGCGGTTAAAAGTTGCCTTCAGGCCCAGCTTTTTTTTTTTTTTTTTTTTTTTTTTTTTTTTTTTTTAAGTGCTAGAGATCGAACCCAGGACCTTGTGCATGCAAGGCAAGCACTTTACCAACTGAGCTATATCCCAAGCCCCAAGGCCTGCTTTTAACAGTGGCACATGCCTGTAATCCCAGTGGCTGGGGAGGCTGAGGCAGGAGGATCATGAGTTCAAAGCCAGCTTCAGCAACTTTTAGCTAGGCCTAAGCAACTCAGCAAGAACCCTGTCTCTAAATAAAATATAAAAACAAAAAAAAAAAGGGCTAGGGATGTGGCTCAGTTGTTGAGCACCCTTCAGTTCAATCCCTGATACAAAAAAAAAAAAAAAAAAAAAAAAAAAACCTGCCATCAGGCTGCCTGGGTTAAAATCACAGCTTTCCCCTTCCAAGCTGTGCCACTGAGCAGTTGACTTCACAATTTGTGCTATAGTTTCCTCATTAGCAAAATGCGGATAAGAATGTAAGTCTATTGAGAAGATTTATTTGAGCCTAATCCTGTAAAGTGCCTGGCATGTGTGGTCAATGTTAGCTGTCATTTTTTGGGTTTAACATAGCCCTAGTACTATACATTCTATTTATAGGTGGTGAACGATTAAAGTATGTGGTGATAATGCCAGGTCTGTCAGTCTCTCAAGGTCATTGCGAACATGAAACAGTAGTCATCATTGCATTATGTATGTTGATGTTATTACAAGGTTGCCCCAGGAACTGGCACTTCCATGCCAGAATGGATTGCAAAGAACAGGGAAAGCTGATGGTAGGATGCCAGGGTTGATAGCTTGACACCTAAATTCAGTAAATCTTTATTAAATCCCTCTATACCAGAGACACGGAGGATATTCCATCTTCATATCCTTCAAGGAACCAAAGCGTAGTTTACAGCTTACTGGCATTTGGCATGATTTGACTTCTTTAAATGAATTCCTATATTGTGTTTGTTCCAGCCACAGAGTAAAGCCCGTGATTCGTGTCTCTTCTATTGTGTCCAGAGACTTCTGTTAGGGGACTGGGGGAGAAGCCTTGGGTTCCTCCCTGCTATTGGTCCCTGGAAAAGAGCCTTCTCTTAGATCTTTAACAACACAGTGCTTTCTCTACAGTGCTTAATGATTTATAAAAAGTTAAATGTGCCTTTACTTATTTGGTTTTATCAATAACCCTTCATGCTGGGTGTGGCACATGACATAATCCTAGCCACTCTGGAGGCTGAGGCAGGAGAATGGCAAGTTTGAGGCCAGCTTGGGCAACTTAGCAACACCCTGTGTCAAAATAAAATGAAAAGGGCCAGGGATGTAGCTCAGTGATAGAGCACTTGTCTAACATGCGTGAGGTCCCAGGCTTTATCCCCAGTACCATAGGAATAAACCAAACCTTCAAGGAGGATGCGGTGCAGACTAAGATCCCCATGATACAGTCAAGGAAGCTGAGTAAGAGAAGCCATGCAGGGGTGGGGACTGTGGCTCAGTGGCAGGGTGCTTGCCTGGCATGTGTAAGGCACTGGGCTTGATCCTCAGCACTACATAAAAATAAAATAAAGGTATCGTGTCCATCTTCAACTAAAAACATATTAAAAAAAAAAAAAAAGAAAAGAAACTGGGCAGCTAGGGAGTGGCCCACTTCACTTGGAGTCTGGGTCTTCTGACTCCAAGTTCAGCGCACTAGCCATGCTGCTCCCTAGGCTTCATTCCATGGTCGCTGTGCACTGGCATGTGCCAGCCCTGTGGGAGCCTGGGGACGTGATGGTAGAGAAGTAGAGGGGGGTCCTTATTCTCATGTAACTTACATTCTGGTGGCAGCAAACAGAAATAAACCAGCCAGTGAACAAGGTCATTTGAGTAGGAATAAGTGCTCTGAAACAATGCAAGAATGGTGACGGCATAGGAATTGTCTTCTCCAGGGGACTGGGGACACTGCTACTTTAATTGGGTGATCTAAGGCAGTGACAATTTTTGCTGGGATTTGCTCCCAGGAAGGGGCCAGTCATTTGAAGATGTGCCAGAAGGAACAGCCAGGGACAAGGCTCTGGGGTGAGAACAGACTTGGGCAATTCCAGGAACTGCAGGAAGGCCAGAGTGGCTGCAGTGGGTGAGTCGAGGGGAGAGAAGGTGGTGGACGATGGGTGAGGTGGGGTCTCAGGTTATATAGGGCCTTGTTTGTAGGCTGGAGTAAGGAGTTGGGATTTTCTTCTGAAAGCAGTGGGGATTATTGATGACCTTTGGAATAGCAAGTGACATAATCTAGTTTTTTTTTTTTTTTTTTTTTTTTTTTTAATTCCCTGAGGCTGCTTGTGGTGGTACAGATATGTAATCCTAAGGATTTAGGAGGCTGAGGCAGGAGGATGGCAAGTTTGAGGCCAGCCTCAGCAATTTAGGGAGACCATCTCAAAATAAAAAAAAAATAAAAAGGGCTAGGGATGTAGCTCCGTGGTAGAGTGCCCCTGGGCTCAGTCCCCAGTGCCACAAACACACACACACACACACACACACACACACACAAAAAAAAAAAAAAAAAAAATCTGAGGGCTGGGGTGTAACTGAGCAGTAGAGTGTGTATCTGGAATGCCTGAGGTCCTGCCTTGCATGCTTAGCACCACAAACAAACAAAAAATACTGGCCTCTATGTGTCCAGTGAATTTTGGAGGGCATTAGAGTGGTAGCCAGGAGACTAGTCGGAGGCTACGTGTGCAATGATGGTGGCAGTGGAGGTGGTAAAGGAGGGTGGATGGGGTATGTTTTTAGCAGGATGGGGGTGGAGGTGAGAGGAATCAAATATGACTCCTGGGTTTTTGGTCTGAACAATTAGGTAGATGTTGGAGGTACCATCTGCCTCTAAAATGGCCGCAGAACTTTTTGGTGAGGTGCCCCAAGGAAGGATTAGCTGTGTTCCTTCTGAATTCCCAGAGGAGAGGCACCAGCTGCAAATGTCATACCTTAGAGTCTGTAGGGCAAGAAATCCCAGCTTCTGCTGGGAAAGAGAGCCAGGAGGACCAGACCTAAGCCTTCACCTTGGACACCCATCAGCTCTGCTTTTCTCCCAGTCCGGCTCTTTGTCAGCTTGTGGAGTGGTGGGTGTGGACTCTGCCAGGGCAGTGCCCATCTGTCTCATGCTGTTGACATCGCTACCCTGACTCCATTCTTGGCCGGTGGAGGCTGGAAGGAGGCTTGCCAGCTCTGGGAGCAGAGTAGATCACTAGCAGGGTTCACTCCGGCGCCTCAGATGGCCATACTCTCCCTGCCAAAGTGGATCTTCCCTGGCCACCGAATGGTAGTTCTGAAGTTTCAGGGCTTTTGATTTGGGAATTCTTTGAAAAACTGTTGTGTTCTGCCAGAATTCCTAGAGGATCCTTGAATGGAGTATCTGTCCTGAGCAAGAGAATTAAAGCCTCATTTTTATATATTCCAATAATCATACTTGTAATTTGGCATCTTGGTGTTGTAAACTCAACATTGTGAATAGTGAGACCTGTAATCTGACCACTGCCACTCATGTAGCTTTGTTTGCAGTCATTCGAGATCATGTGCAGTGTGTATTGTCCCGGGTACAGATGAGAACATGGAGATGCAGAAAAGTCATTCCTGTTTGTCAATATATTAAGCACCTATAGGTGCTGGGTTAGGTAGATACTTGCTGCTCAGATTGTGTTCTGTGTGACAGGGGTACCCATGTCTCTGGAACCTTGATGGAAATGCAGAATCTAAAGCTGGGCATGGTGGCACATGCCTCTAATCCCATCAGTTCGGAAGGCTGAGGCAGGAGGATCATGAGTTCAAAGCCAGCCTCAACAACTTAGTGAGGCCCTAAGCAACTCAGTGAAGACCCTGTCTCTAAATAAAACACAAAAAAAGGGCTGGGGATGTGGCTTGGTGGTTAAGTGCCCCTGGGTTCTATCCCAGGTACAAAATAAAGAGAGAATCAATCAATCAATCTAGGTCTAGTTCTAAAAAAACAGGTCTGCCTGTTTTTACCAAAATCTACAGATGTTTTCTTGTGCATGTTAACATTAGCTAGGTAGTCAGATGCAAGACTAGGATTTGCCTGTGATAATGACAATAAAGTAATGTGAGTCACTAACATTTATTTAACCCAGCATTGTTCTAAACAATTTACAAATGTTGGCTCATTCAGTCCTCACAGCAACCCTGTGACACAGGTACCATTCACCCCACTTTCCAGAAGAGGAAACTAGAGAGACAGAGAAGTCAACTAACTCCCCCATGTCTGCTGCCTCCAAGTTCATTTCTCTTTCTACCACTTCTTTGTTCATCTATTTTTCTTTCTTTTTTGGCATGAGGGATTGAACCCAGGGCCTCATGTGTGCTACGCCCATGCTCTATCTATGAGCTATACCCCACCAGCCCCATCTGTTTTTCAGGTGGACAGTGACTAATTTTAAATGCTGATGCAAAAATGACTTCAAGGAACATGTGAGGAAATCAAGGGGGAAAACCCTTGCACTATCTTAGCATAAAGATGGGTGTCAATGACTTGACCAGAGGCCACAGATATCCAACTTGGTAAGATGGGCCACCTCTCACGCTTGATAGTGCTTTAACTCCAGGCCTGACGCAGGTGGGAACCAGTGAGCTTTTACTCTGAGTCAGCCTTAAACGGTTTCTTGATTCTGATGATTACATGCGCACAGGTGAGGAGAGGGCCGCTGAAGTCCTAGAATGCCTGCTGACTGATTGTAAACGATTCTGTCTCATACTGTCTTTACCCTAAGGGCTCACTGTTTTCCTTTCAACATCTCTTATCTCCCCAGAGACTTCAAAAGATTTCTTGGTCGAAGCCTGTGCCATCACAGGATTGGCTTGAAAAAGGCAATGGGACCTGGGTGGAGGTGGGATTCTAGTAGCAATTCTGCCACTTGCTCTGTAACTTGGAGCAAGTAATTCAACCTCTCTGGACCTCAATATCTGTCTGTTTCCTTCTCTGTGTTTATAAATACACATGCACAAAATAATGACATGGGGTAGCCCTTTGCAAGGTCCTTCTAGCCCTGCCTAAAAGATTGAGCCTTGAGTTGATAATATCATTTTCTTGTCCCTTGGCGACTTCATGCTGGGTTTTCTCCCAGCCCTCTGGGTGAGGCTCTTTGAGAGTATTTCTTGGCCATTAGGGTATGTTACAATCTGCTCATCTTATCAGCATCACATATCTGCACTGCAGCTTGGAATGTTCTTGTTTAAGGCTCACTTAATCACGGTGACACATTGTGTCTCCTTACTTTGTCACACTGATTGCGGACATTGAGCTCTTCACACACTGGCAGATCTATCTTTAGTATGCTGATTTATTTAAATCATAATTTGCATTGGAGAGTGAACCAGTGATAATGGCGGTGGGTGTGGTTTTATTTTTAACACTTTGGCAAGATATTTGCAGCTCTTGCATTTTCTCACACTTGAACATAGCATATGAATGGAAGCGGGTCCAAGTGAATTTAGAAATTATCGGAGATTTGGGGGATTGGACCATGAACATGCTGTTACCCACCCTGGGTCCTTCATGTCACCTTCAGTAGTGGTTTCAGGAAAGGTGTGCTTGGGCTTTTGTGTTTGACATAAATTAAATGGAAACTAAAAGCTCACAGACCCATCTCCAGCAGCTTTGTTAATTGCAGCAATCGTTACTTTTATAATGCATTTTAAGAACCTAAGCAAAAAAAAATCTAGCTAGTAAATCATAAAAGATTCCACCCAGCAAGGTAAAATGTCAGCTTAAGTTATTTAAGATAACCACAAGAAGATAGTATGTGGTGGAAGCAGTTCCTGGTTTTGCAAGATCTGCAATAAGATGTTAGATTCTAGCCTAAGAACTGTGTCCATTATTTTCCCTTCATTAGTTTCTCAATTATTGACTTTTCTAAAATAGAATTTTTCCTTCTTTATAAGTAGTAATTATTATTCCATCGAGGAAAGGTGAGGAAAATCCTGAAAAGATCGAAGTAATAAGATTCAGCCAGGCATGGTGACATTGCCTGTAATCCAGGCAGGAGGATCACAAATTCGAGGCCAGCCTGGACGATTCAGTGAGGCCCTGTCCCAAGATAGAAAATAAAAAGGTCTGGTGATGTAGTATTGGTGGTAAAGCACCTGTGGGTTCGATCCCCTGTACTGCAAAACTAAATAAATAAGATTCACCTGAAGTTCCATTATCCAGCAATAACCACTCTTAACTTTTTACTGCACATGCACAAATATATTCCTAAATATATTTATCTCACAGATGTATAGTTCTTATCTATTTCCCCTGTTTTGTTGTCAATTTTCAATATTTAAGTGCTGTAAATAATACTACATAAAACATTTTAATTATGGTTATCTTTGTGTAATCATCAAGCTTGTGTAAAACTTTGTCTCTATTTCTGATGATTTCTTTAAATTAGATCCTTTAGTCATTAAATTTTTTTGCTGTTCTGGTGAGGGAATCCAGGGCCTGCTGCATGCTGGGCAAGTGATCTACCACCAAGCTGTACCCCAGCCTTGTCAGCCTGTTTCTTTTTTTTTTTTTTTTGGTACCGGGGATTGAACTCAGCAGCACTAGACCACTGGGCCACACCCCCTGCCCTTTTTTGTATTTTATTAGAGACAGGGTCTCACTGAGTTGCTAAGTGCCTCACCATTGCTGAGGCTGGCTTTGAACTCTCGATCCTCCTGCCTCAGCCTCCCAAAGTGCTGGGATTACAGGCGTGCACCACCGCGCCCGGCTAGCCTGTTTCTTAACACTTCCTTGTATTTTTGTTTTTGTTTTTTTTTTTTTTTTTTTTGGTACCTGGGATTGAACTCAGGGGTCCTCGACCACTGAGACACATCCCCAGCCCTTTTTTTTTTTTTTTTTTTTTAATGTATTTTATTAGAGACAGGGTCTCACTGAGTCGCTTAGTGCCTCGCTTTTGCTGAGGCAGGTTTTGAACTCGCTATCTTCCTGTCTCAGCCTCCTGCGCAGCTGGGATTACAGGTGTTCACCACCCCATGCTGGGCAAGCTAAACCTCCTTTTTAACCAAGATGTCAAGCCCCAGGTCTTAGGGAAGCTACAATATCTAGCTAGACTTTAGTAACATTGTTGTTTGTGCTTAAGTTTATTTTCGCAATTAGCTTCTATTTACTAGTGATACTAATTTCCCATTCATGGTAGTGATACTGTTTCTTTAAAAAAGAAAGAAAGAAATCCTGAAGACTAGTACAGGTCAGGCACCCTGGCACACATGTGTAATCCCAGCTACTTAGGAGGCTGAGATAGGCAGATCATGAATTCTAGGCCAGCCTGGGCAATTTAGTGAGTCCCTGTCTCAAAAACAAAGTTAAAAAAAAGTGTTGGGGCTGGGTGTGGTGGCCCATGCCTATAATCCCAGCTATTTGGGAGGCTGAGGGAAGAGGATCACAAGTTCAAGGCCAGCATCAGCAACTTAGTGAGACCCTCAGCAATTTAGTAAGACCCTATCTCAAAATAAAAAGAAAAATGGCTGGGATGTGGCTCAGTGGTTAAGCGACCCTGGGTTCAAACCCTGGTACTGCCCCATCCACCTCCCCCGCCCCCCCCAAAAAAGTGCTTGGGGATGTAGTTTAGTGGTAGAATGAGTGCTTGCCTAGCATATGTGAGTCTTTGAGTACTTGGGGTGGAGGGGAGAAAAAAAAAAAAAGACTACTATAGGTGGTACCAGGGAGATGGCAGAGATTGGGAAGGGACAATTAGATGGCAGACACTTAGGGACATGCTGTTGTGGAAAAAAAGGCCGTGGACTTTTGATGCTGGCCCCTGGTTTTTGGCTTCTTTGTAGCTTATTAACTTGGGGCCCATGCGATTTACCTGTCCCAGCTTTAAGTGTTTTTTTTCCTTGTCATTTTGGTCAGGGCAGAAAGCTCCTCTGGTGGGCTAGACCCTTGGTGCTTTTCTTACTCAGCCCCCAGGTACAGGGTTTTAGTGCTGTTCCCATTCTACACACCAGGAAATAGCTCAGAGGGGAGAGGAGCTTGCATGGAGTCTCAGAGCTAGGAACAGGAGAGCTGGGTTTCAATGACAGCGTGTCTGAATCTCTTTTTTGCTCTTTGGGCTACCTTCCCCTTGTAGATACAGATTTTGCCTTAGCTCTCTGCCCAGCCAGGAGCAGTCTCATTAAAATGAAAAGCCACAGAACACACACCCTTTTTACTGCAGCATTATTCACAAGAGCCAAGAGGCGGAGGCAGCCCAGATGTTCAGACAGATGAATGGAACAAAGAGAATGTGGTGATACATACAATGGAATATTCAGGCTTAAAAAGAAGGAAATCCCCCCACATTAAAACATAGAGGAACCTTGAGGATGATATGCAGAGTGAAATAAGCCAGTCAGAAAAGGACAGATGGGAGGCTGAGGCAGGAGGAATGCTCATATTGGCAATTTGGGGAGACCCTGTCTCAAAATAGGAAATAAAAAGGACTGGGGGGCTGGGGTTGTACTCAGTGGTAGAGCGCTTGCCTAGCACATGTGAGGCACTGGGCTCAATCCTCAGCACCACATAAAAATATATAAATAAAATAAAGGTATTATTTCCATCTACAACTAAAAAGTATTTAAAAAAACAAAAGGACTGGGAATGTGGCTCATTGGTACAGCACCCCCTGGGTTCAGTCCCCTGTCCTAAAGAAAAGGAAAAATACTGTGTGATTCCACTTATATGAGGCATCCAGAGTAATAGTCAGAATTGTGGAAATAGTGTTACCAGGGGCTGGAGGTAGAGGGAATGGGGAGTTGTTTGATGGGTATGAAGTTTTAATTTTAAAGACGAAAAAGTTGTAGAGATCTGGTTTACAACAATGTGAATGTATGTATATATATTTATGTGAGTCTTACCATGTTCCCCAGACTAGTCTTTAACTCCTAGGCTTAAATGATCCTCTCACCTCAACCTTCCCAGTAACTGGGGTTATTGGAATGAGCCACCTGCCCAGCTACCCTCTTATCATTTTTAAGTATACACGTAGGTAGTGTTGATTATATTCACCCTGAGGCCAGGTGCAATGGCATGTACCTGTAGCCTCAGCTGCTTGGGAGTCTGAGGTGGGAAGATCACTTGAGCCCAGGAGTTCAAGACTAGCCGGGGCAGCATAGTGAGACCCCATCTCAAAACAACAACAACAAAATCTTTTATTGATTGATTTCGATTCTGGGAATTGAACCTAGGGCCTTACACTTGTTAGGCAAGCATTCTACCACTGAGCTACTACATCCCTATCCTAAGTTTATCTTCTTAATAGTTTGATTTGTTTTTTTGTGATGGAGCCTTGGTGTATTGGCCAGGTTGGCTCCAAGCTTCTGGGCTCAAGCCCGGCTAAGAAACTTCTTTTAAAAATAAAACTATAGCCGGGTGCGGTGGCACATGCCTGTAATCCCAGCACTTGGGAGGCTGAGGCAGGAGGATCGTGAGTTCAAAGCCAGCCTCAGCAATGGCGAGGCACTTAGCAACTCAGTGACACCCTGTCTCTAAATAAAATACAAAAAAGGGCTGAGAGCCGGGCGCGGTGGCGCACACCTGTAATCTCAGCACTTGGGAGGCTGAGACAGGAGGATCATGAGTTCAAAGCCAAGCCTCAGGAATGGTGAGGCACTTAGCAACTCAGTGAGACCCTGTCTCTAATAAAATACAAAAAAGGGCTGAGGATGTGGCCAAGGGGTTGAGTGCCCCTGAGTTCAATCCCCGGTACCAAAAAAAAAAAAAAAAAAAAGGCTGAGGATGTGGCCCAGTGGTCGAGTACCCCTGAGTTCAATCCCCGGTTCAAAAAATAATAATAAAAATAAAAATAAAACTATTTGGCCAGCGCAATGGTACACGCCTGTAATCTCTGTGGCTTGGGAGGTTGAAGCAGGGGGATGACAAGTTCAAAGCCAGCCTCAGCAACTTAGTGAGACTCTGTCTTAAAAAATAAAAAGGGCTGGGGATGTGGCTCAGTGGCTAGGCACCCCTTGGTTCAATCCCCAGTAACTAACTGAATTAAACTATTTTCACACTTTAAAAAGTAACAATGTGGCTGGGGTTGTAGCTCAGTGGTAGAGTGCTCGCCTGTTATGTGGAAGGCACTAAGTTCAATCCTCAGCACCACATTGAAAAATAAATAAAATAAAGGTATTGTGTCCATCTACAACTAAAAAAACAAAACAAAAAAAAAGTAGCAATGATGATCAGGGATGTGGCTCAGTGATAGAGTGTGTGCCCAGCGTGCAATTCCCAATACTGCAAAAAACAAACAAATGAAAACTAATAAAAAAAAGTAGCAATAAGGCAAGGTACTGTGGCAAATATCCATAATCCCAGCAATTTGGGAGGCTGAGGCAGGAGAATTGCAAGTTCAAAGCTAGCCTCAGCAGCTTAGCAAGGCCCTTAACAATTTAGTGAGACCCTGTCTCAAAATTAACAAGCCGGGCGCAGTGGCACACACCTGTAATCCTAGCACTTGGGAGGCTGAGGCAGGAGGATCGCTAGTTCAAAGCCAGCCTCAGCAATGGCGAGGCACTTTAGCAACTCAGTGAGACCCTGTCTCTAATAAAATACAAAAAAGGGCTGGGGATGTGGCCCAGTGGTTGAGTGCCCCTGAGTTCAATCCCCAGTACAAAAAAAAAAACAAAAACAAAAACAAAAAACAAACAAACAAAAAAAATTAACAAACAAGCAAACAATAAAAATGGGCTGGAGATTTAGCTCAATGGTAAAGCACCCCTGGGTTCAATCCCCAGTACAAAATAAATAAATAAATAACAATGATTACTCCCTAAATGTAAATAAATAGACAAGCAAAAAGAAGTCTAGTAGAGTAGAGAAAGAAGAACAGGGTGGGGTGGGAGGAAGATGCATGGGAAAAGGGGGTTTCATGATTCATGAACTGAAATAGAATTCCATGCATGTATGAGTTTGTTAGGATGAACTCAACTACTATGTATAACTATAAAGCTCTAATTAAATCCGGAACTAAAAAAAAAATTGATTCCTTAACATCACCCACTACCCAATATTCAAATCTTGTTATCTTGTATATTTTTTTATAATTTATTTGAATCAAGATCAGTCCAAAAAAGGCCCTAAATAAGGGCCACATATTGCATGAATTATCTCTCTCTTTTTTGGTACTGGGGATTGAACTCAGGGGTGCCTTTCCACTGAGCCACATCCCCAACCCTTTTTAATATTTTATTTTGCAACAGAGTCTCACTAAATTGCTAAGTCTGGCTTTGAAGCCAGGTGCAGTGGTGCACATCTGTAATCCCAGTGGCTTGGGAGGCTGAGGCAGGAGGATGGTGAGTTCAAAGCCAGTCTTAGCAAAAGTGAGGTGCTAAGTAACTCATTGAGACTCTGTCTCTAAATAAAATACAAAATAGGGTTGGGGATATGGCTCAGTGGTTGAGTGCCCCCGAGTTCAATCCCTGGTCACCCCCCCCCCAAAAAAAAAAAAGTCTGGCTTTGAAATTGAGATCCTCCTGCCTCAGCTGGTAATACAGGCATGCACCAACACACCTGGCTGATTAAGTCTCTTAGGGTGTAAATTTTTAGCAGAAAAATAACTTCATTTCTTTCCCAGAAACATGGAAAACCAGAATGCTTGGGCAGAATGCTCTTCCACTTCATATCTTAGTGAGTGTTCAGAGCACGATCTGTCTGTCAAGGTCACGCAGGGAATGGGTACACTGTTGGAAAAGGGACAAGTGGTGCCGTCTGGGGAAGAGGCAAGATGCTGCCTTCTGTCAAAAAGATACACGCCTAGCATTACCTTGAGGAATGTGTGTGACAATACACTTCACCTGTCCTAAAGCTGCACGTCAGGAGAGTCCCTGCTGCTGCAGCGTTTGCAGTACCAAAAGACAAGAACCAATATGAAGGTCCCTTAACAGTGGACAACCATACCATGGCATTTAGCCAATTTTTTCTTTTTAAAAGGAGAGTGCCTTTCCAAGATCTATATAGTAAGAAGTAGAATGGTATATAGTACACTTTATCTGAGTTATTTTTTTTCTTCAAAGGAAGTGAGGGAGCTATGCCAATACATTAATCTTTGCATATGCATCAAGTATCTCCCCTAAGGACTGGGCTTGTGGCTCAGTGGTGGAGTGCTTGCCTGGCACGTGAGGCACTGGGTTTGATCCTCAGCACCATAAATAAATAAATAAATAAATAAATAAATAAATAAATAAATAAATAAATAAATAAATGGTATTTTTGTCCATCTACAACTAAAATATATATATATATATATATATATATTTTTTTTTTTTTTTTTTTTTTTTTTTTTTTGGTACCGGGGATTGAACTCAGGGGCACTCGACCACTGGGTCACATCCCCAGCCCATTTTTGTATTTTATTAGAGACAGGGTCTCACTGAGTTGCTAAGTGCCTCGCCATGACTGAGGCTGGCTTTGAACTCTCGATCCTCCTGCCTCAGCCTCCCAAGTACTGGGATTACAGGCGTGCGCCACCGCGCCTGGCTCTAAAAAATATTTAAAAAAAAAAGTCTCCCCTAGGGATAGGGGAAAGAGGTACTTATTCACTCTATACTCCTCTGTATAGCTTGAATTATTTTAATCTGTTTAATTTGTGTGTGTGTGTGTGTGTGTGTGTGTGTGTGTGTGTGTATTGAACCCAGTTGTCATGCCAGCTAGGTAAACACTCTACCTTTGAGCTACATCCCTAGCCCTACCTCCTTTTTAAAATTTTGAAATAGGGTCTCACTAAGTTGCTCAGGCTGGCCTTGAACTTCCAATTTTCCTGCCATATCCTTTCCAGTAGCTGGAACTACAGGTGCATAATCTTTGCTTGTACTGATGCACACATATATATGTGTTCTGTGTGAGTTTATATATGGGTTTTTAAATAAGACAAACATGGTTTTGAGTCTCACACTTGATTGCTGTGTGACCTCAGGCAAATTCATTTCTTTGAGGCTCCAGTACTTATTTTGAAGATGAGGCTAATGCCTGTCTTCCTCATAAGGTGATTTTTGAGGATTAGAAGAGGTACACAGCTCTTGATTTGCTGTGAGTAGTAACTATTGAATACAAAACCCCAGAGCCACATTGATTCTGAATAGATGGTGTCCTATAGAGTTGAATATATGTTTTTTATGAAGTTATTTTATGAATGTTTCACAAATTAATACAAAAAAAAGGAGGGGGGGTTCTGTTCTTTTTCTCCCTAGATAAATGCTGTGTCTGTTTGCTGGTTTGTGTCATCAAATGACAGATAGTGCATGGTGCCAATTTGAATTCAGGGCAGGAGTGTATTGTTCACCTTGCCTGTCTGTGACCTTGTTAAGTTTCTTTCTGAGAGCTAGCCTTCCTTCTTAATACACTTATACCCAAATCAAGGTGCTAGACTTTTTTCCCAAAGAAAAAAATAGTTTATTGATTTCCCTCACCTTAATTATAATAAAGAAAATAATCCTCCATCAAAAATCCAAGGAGGGGCTGGGGTTGTGGCTCAACGGTAGAGCGCGCGCCTAGCACGTGTGCGGCCCGGGTTCGATCCTCAGCACCATGTAAACATAAATGCATTGCATTGTGTACAACTAAAACAAATAAATAAATATTTAAAAAAAAAATCCAAGGAGGGGCTGGGGTTGTGGCTTAGCAGTAGAGCATGGGTTCGCCTAGCACGTGCACAGCCTGGGGCTCGATATTCAGCACCATATAAAAAGACCCTGTCTCCAAATAAAATACACAGAAAAAGGGCTGGGGATTGTGTCCAACCCCGGTACAACTAAAAAATAAAAAAAAAAAAAAAAAAAAATCTTTTTTTTTTTAAAAATCCAAGGAAAAGGGCTGGGGTTGTGGCTCAGCGGCAGAGCGCTTGCCTCGCACGTGCGTGGCCCGGGTTCGATCCTCAGCACCACGTAAACATAAATGCATTGCATTGTATACAACTAAAGTAAATAAATAAATATTTTTAAAAAAAAAAATCCAAGGAAAGCATAAAAAAATCACTTGCAAACTCACTACCCAGAGAACAATATTGCTTGCATTTTCTGGGTGTTTTTTGTGCAGTGTGCACTAGGCTGTGTTTTAACATTTATTAGCTTATTTAATCCTTAGAATAGTTCTTTAAGGTAGGTGTTGTTTTTTGTTTTGTTTGGTACCAAGGAGTGAACTCAGGGGAACTTGGACACTGAGCCACATCCCCAGCCCTTTTTTGTATTTTATTTAGAGACAGGGTCTCACTGAGTTGCTTAGTGTCTTGCTAAGTTGCTGAGGCTGACTTTGAACTCGTGGTCCTCCTGCTGCAGCCTCCTGAGCTGCTGGGATTACAGCGTGTGCCACCGCACCTGGATTAGGTACTCTTTAACCCCATTTTACAGAAGAAGAAACTGATTGATGCCACTTTCTCAAGATTTTATACTTAGTAAGTGGGAGAGCAGAAATCCAAACCCAGACCTGTTGAACACCAGAACTCATGCTGGTTGTGTTACTGGGGGACCAAACCCGGGGGTGCTCTACTGCTGAGCTACATCTCCAGCCCCCCATTTTATTTATTTATTTATTTTATTTTTTTGAAACAGGGTCTTGCTAAGTTGCTGAGGCTGGCCTTGAACTTGTGCTCTTCCTGCCTCAGTCTCCAAGAGCGCACGATTACAGGCGTGCGCTTCTTTTGCCATCACACCCAGCAAAGCTCATGCTTTTCTTTTCTTTATAAAAAATATTTATTTGTTTTAGTTGTACATAATGCCTTTATTTTTACGTGGTTCTGAGGATCGAACCCGGGCCACACACGTGCTAGGCTAGGTGAGTGCTCTACTGCTGAGTCACAACCCCAGCCCCAAAAGCTCATGCTTTTCACTGCAACCCTATACTTTGTTCCCCCATCTCTTTCTGCGTGTGTGCATACACACACATAAGTATTGCATCAGAGTCATTCTTTTTAGCAGCCTGCTTTTTTTACTCAATATTACTGTCTCAAATATCTTCCCATATCTAAATACCTAGAGGTTTATTGATTGTCATTCTTAATAACTGTATAGTGTCCCGTCGTATAGATGTGACATAATCTATTCAGTCCTTTTTTTTTTTTTTTTTTTTTGTGGTACCAGGGATTGAACTCAGGGGCACTTGACCACTGGGTCACATCCCCAGCCCTTTTTTGTATTTTATTTAGAGACAGGGTCTCACTGAGTTGCTAAGTGCCTCGCCATTGCTGAGGCTGGCTTTGAACTCGCGATCCTCCTGCCTCAGCCTCCCAAAGTGCTGGGATTACAGGCGTGCGCCACCATGCCCGGCTTCAGTCCATTTTTTTTTTTTTTTTTTTTTGGTACCGGGGATTGAACTCAGGGGCACTCGACCACTGGGCCACATCCCCAGCCCTTTTTTGTATTTTTATTAGAGACAGGGTCTCACTGAATTACTAAGTGCCTCGCCATTGCTGAGGCTGGCTTTGAACTCGCAATCCTCCTGCCTCAGCCTCCCAAAGTGCTGGGATTACAGGCGTGCGCCACTGTGCCCGGCTTTCAGTCCATTTTTTAAAAAAATATTTATTTATTTACTTTAGTTGTACACAATGCAATGCATTTATGTTTACGTGGTGCTGAGGATCGAACCCAGGCCGCGCACGTGCGAGGCAAGCGCTCTGCTGCTGAACCACAACCCCAGCCCCAAATCAGTCCATTTTTGAGGAGTATTTTAGCGGTTAGATATAACTGGAAAAAATGTACCTACCACTTTGCACATGTATTCAGTTAGGCAATTATGTCCTTAAAATAATTCCAAGAAATGGAATTACTGCTTCAAGGGGTATTTACACTTAGAGTTTTGGTATTGACAGCACAACTGCCTCAAATAAATCATGCCAATTCAAGATACCATGGGTCTCTTGGGCTAGGGTTGTGGCTCAGTGGCAGAGCGCTCGCCTCACATGTGTGCGGCCCGGGTTCGATCCTCAACACCACGTAAACATAAATGCATTGCATTGTGTATAACTAAAGTAAATAAATAAATATTAAAAAAAAAAAAGATACCATGGGTCTCATATTGTCTTGTAAGGGATATTTTGAAAAATTTCAGACAGTTCACACAACTGTTTGCTTATAAAAAGACAACCTTATGTTTCTGAACAGTGCCTTTAATTGCAATAGAATATATTTTACTTGTCTGTCATTCTGGCATCTGTGCTCTAAATGCCTTTAAGAGCTGAGGCCACATGATTTTTAACTTGAAAAGTTGAAAATTTCATTGCTGTGGACCTTGTGGAAGTTCTTTTATGAAGCTTCTCTATAAAGGTGGGACAAGGAGTTTTATTCCTAGGGCCCCCTGTTTTGTAAGAGCCCTAATAAGGAGATAGCTAAGATGGCGGCTAGCTGAGAGCCATAAGAGGTGTTTCAGTATTTTCACCTGATATTCATGCATTTATCTAAGAATCTTTCTATGCCCGTGAAAACTATGTGACGCACCTGTAAGTTTGAGCTGTTGACACGTATACTTGTTAAGGCAAAAAGTATTTAACTGGGTGAGGTTGGCTAGAGGGGTTGTTGGAGTTGGAGAGGTTGTTGGAGCCGGAGACAGAAGTTGGAAGAAGCAAGAATAAAGAGCCTATTCATTTTCCAGTCTGCTTCCGAATTCTTTCCCACGGTATCGTTGCTGCAGGCGTCGATAGCTGCAGGGGGCAACACTGTTTATCAACTAAAATGTTTTTATTAGCTTATATTCATGGTGGTCAGTAAAAGTGGATAGATAAGGGGCTGGGGTTGTGGCTCAGCGGCAGAGCGCTCGCCTCGCACATGCGTGGCCAGGGTTCGATCCTCAGCACCATGTAAACATAAATGCATTGCATTGTGTACAACTAAAGTAAATAAATAAATATTTAAAAAAAAAAGAAAGAAAAAAAAGTGGATAGATAAAATGGGAAAAATGAGTTGTAATGCAAAGACATTAGTTTACTTAATTTCACAAAACATTTTTTTTTTTTTTTTTTTTTTTTTTTTTTTGGTACCGGGGATTGAACTAAGGGGCACTCGACCACTGGACCACATCCCCAGCCCTTTTTTGTATTTTTTTTTTTATTAGAGACAGGGTCTCATTGAGTTGCTAAGTGCCTCGCCATTGCTGAGGCTGGCTTTGAACTCGCGATCCTCCTGCCTCAGCCTCCCAAGTGCTGGGATTACAGGCATGCGCCACTGCGACCGGCCACAAAACATTTTTGATTAGGGAATATATTCATATGATTACAAATTTAAGAGGCATAAAAGGGTATACAATAGAAAGTCTTTTCTTACCCTTGACCTTCAGAAACCCATCTCTTTTAGTAAAAACCAGTCTTATTATCTGACAGCTATTATTATCTGGCTCTTACATACCTTTCAGATATGTTTTATGCTCACAGAAGCAAATACAGAATTATTCCCTCAACACAAATACTGTGCCCTTTTAAAAGTTCTGCAGGGCAGTGTTGTTATTTTTCAACTGGAGATGGAAATCTTGGTGTTTGGTTTTGTTTTGTTTTTTTTTTGTAACTAGGGATTGAACCCAGGGTTGCTTTACCACTGAGTCTGAGCCACATCCCCATCCATTTTTATTTTTCATTTTGAAACATGGTCTTGCTAAGATGCTTAGGACCTTATTAAGTTGCAGAGGCTGGACTTGAACTTTTTTTTTAAATATTTATTTATTTGCTTTAGTTGAACACAATGCGTTTATTTCCACGTGGTGCTGAGGATCTAACCCGGGTTGCGCACGTGCGAGGCGAGTGCTCTACCGCTGAGCCACAACCCCAGCCCTGGACTTGAACTTTTGATCCTCCTGCTTCAGCCTCCTAAGCTGCTGGATTACATGCATGCACCACCACACCCGCTGGAAATCTTAATTTGAAGAGTGTGTAACTCCCATTGTGATAACTGGCCATCAGAGAAACCAGAGACCCAGAGTTGGACTTGCTGACTTTATATGGTTCTGAGATTGCAAATAAGAAACTAGGAGTCCTGATGCTTCAGTAACAAAGAGAGCAGTATTAGGGTAATGTGGTGGATACAGAGTAAAAACAGCTGCTTCCAGGCTGGGGTTGTGGCTCAGCGGTAGAGTGCTCGCCTAGCACATGCAAGGCCCGGGTTTGATCCTCAGCACCATGTGAAAATAAACACATTGTGTATAACTAAAGCAAATAAATAAATATTTAAAAACAAAACAAAACTTGAATTAAAAAAAAAAAAAAAAACAGCTGCTTCCCCCATGACACCTGCATAGGGAGTTGGCTTGGGCCAGTTAATAGGGAGTCACTTCTATCTTCTTGCCCAAGTGTTGCCGTGCTTTTCTGATGGCTTGTGTGATCTGTGACTTGGGCTGCATTTCATATACTCTTTGAGTCCTTGAACGTTGGGCCAGGCAGTTGGCAGGTGGTTGCCTGGTCTGACTTAGAGCATGTTGCGTCGGCATGCATTGATTAGAGGTGTGTCAGTATGCACTCTGTGTGCTGCAGATTGCTCCTTCTTGCAGGGCTGCTCCTGGGGGATTGCCAGACCTTCATTTTTTTTTTTTTTTTTTTTTCCCCATTCGAAGATACCACATGCTTGTTAAAGAGGATTTGGAAAATATGGAAATGTTGAAAGAGAAGGGCAAATCATCTGTACTCCCATCACCTACAGTGGACCACTACTGAAGTTTTGATGTGTGTCTTATTTTTAATATAATTTTGATTGCATGTAGTCATTCAGTTTTTTAAAAATACTTTTTAGTTGTGAATAGACCTTTATTTTATTTATATGCAGTGCTGAGTATTGAACCCAGTGCCTCACACATGCTAGGCAAGCACTCTACCACTGAGCCACAACCCCAGCACCTAGTCACTCAATTTTATAAACTGCTTTTTCACTTATAAGCATTTTCCATGTCATTTAAATGTCATTTTAAAAGATGGGCTAGTATGGCAGGACTTCTTCATCAGATCATATATACATGATTTGGTCATAGGCATAGATGCCTACAGGAGCCAGGCAGGAAGTATAAATGAACAAAGCATGCTGGGTGTGAAGCAGGAGGGAATGGGGTTTGGTGAGGATTGGAGAACCCAGGTCCACCAGAGAGGCACTGTTGTTCAGCTCCCCTGGCTGCCACTTGGGGCTCTGGTCAAGGGCTGTCAGGTACTTATATATATATTTTATGTGAAACTGGTTGTTCCAACAGTATAGGAAACAACCAGAATTGATGGTAATGTTTTCTCTTATTTGCTTCAAAGCCTCATTTCCTCATTTTTACTTTTTAGAAGAAATAATAAAATATTACATATAAAATTGAAATATTCTTCTAATCTCTGGTTCCATTTTCAGTACTTCCCACTGCCCAATTTGGGCAGCCACTATCATGAAATTGGTGCATGCCCTTCTCTCCAGTATTTTTTTTTTTTTTTGGGTGGTGCTGGGGATTGAACCCAGGGCCTTATGCATGCTAGGCAAGCACTCTACCAACTGTATTCCCAGCCCATCCCAATTTTTTTTATACTTACACATACATAAACACAAGTCCATGCACACCATATTATTTCATTTCTAATAAAAAATTACCACTCTGCAGCTTGTGACCTGTTTATTTTTCCATGTGAATATATATAACTCTAATTCAAGGCTTGGCAAATTTTTTCTGTAAAAGGTCAGATAGTAAATATTTTAGGATTTGTGGGCCATATTGCCTCTGTTGTGCCACCCAGTTCTGCCATTTTATCATTAATGCAGCCATAGAGAATATGCAAACAAAGCTTATGGCTGTGTTCTGATAGAATTTTATTTGCAAAAATAGACTGTATGCCAGATTTGGCCTGTGGACTAGAGTTTGCTGATCCATGCTCTAGTTTATTATTTTTTAACTACTGAATGGCATACTATCATATCTGTCATGTGAATGTACCATATTTTATCTTTTATTCTCCCATAAATGGATGTGCAGGTGTCCAGTTTTCCTGCTGTTATGACAGTGCTGAAGGAAGCACTCTTGCCTGTGTTACCTGTGCACATATGCAAAGATTTTCACCAGTATGTGCATATAGAGAGAGGGTGGAATTGCTGAGCCTTTGCTGCTACTGCTGTTGTTACTGCTATTGCTTTTGATGCTGGGGATTGATTGAATTCAGGACTGTAAGCATGCTAAGCATGTGCTCTACCCACTTAGCTACCCCCTCAACTCTTTTTTTTTTTTTCTTTCTTTTTTTTTTTTTATATTTATTTATTTGCTTTAGTTGTACACAATGCCTTTGTTTTTATGTGGTGCTGAGGATCAAACCCGGGCCACGCACGTGCTAGGTGAGTGCTCTACCGCTGAGCCACAATCCCAGTCCTTTTTTTTTTCTTAATTAATTTATTTGGATACTGGGGATTGAACTCAGGTACTCTACCACTGAGCCACATCCCCAGTCGTGGTTTTTATTTTATTAGAGACAGGGTCTCACTGAGTTGCTTAGCTCCTCACTTTTGCTGAGGCTGACTTTGAACTCGTGATCCTCCTGCCTCAGCCTCCTAAGCTGCTGGGATTATGGGTATGCACCACTGTGCCCTACCTAATATATTTATTATTTTTTTATTTTTGGTACCAGGGATTGAACCCAGGACACTTTCCCACTGAGCAACATCTCCAGGCCTTATTATTTTAAGATAGGGTCTCACTTAGTTGCTGAGGCTGGCTTTGAACTTGGGATTCTTCTGCCCCAGCCTCCCAAATCTCTAGGATTATAGATGTGCACCACCATGCCTTGCAACTCTGTTGTTTTTTAAAACACCAGGCAGGCAGGGCATGGTGGCACACATGTGTAATCCCAGCAGCTCAGGAGGCTGAGGCAGAAAGATTGCAAGTTCAAGGCTAACCTCACAACTTTGTGAGACCCTGTCTCAAAATAAAATAAAAAGAGCTAGGAATATAGCTCAGTGGTAGAGTGCCCCATGGGTTCAATCCCCAGTAGTGGGGGTAGAGGGTGGGATGGGAGATTTTCAGGTGGAGGTCTGGGGTTTAGCTTGGCACTAGAGACTTTCCTAGAATGTGCAAAGCTCTGGATTCCATCCCAGCACCACACCCCCCCCCAAAAAAGTTTCAGATAGAATTTGACCAGTTTGTGACCTCTGTGCTAGGCTCTCTGTAGAAATCAACAATTAACTGAGAACCTAATCCACTCCTAGTTCTAGACTTTAGATGAGACTCCATGAAAACAAGCAAAGGCAAGGTTGTCTGAATCCAAATAAGAAAGAGTTGGGAGAACTGTGTGGAAGAATTTGCTGCCATGAGAAATGGGGAGCTGATCACCTCAGCAGACAAAAGAGATGAGGCTGTGGAAGAACTCAGCTTTTCAAGTATAATAGCCATTCAGACAGTGGGTGTTAACATTCAATGACAGGTTCCAGCAGAAAAGGTATTCAGGAAGCAGGTGATGAGTGCTGACCTGTGGTTCCTTCTTTCCTGGCAACACTGACTTCCTTTAAAGATTTATCACTCTGTAATTAGAACCGCTAGAAGAGAATAAAGAAGGTAATAAAGAAAGAGTATCAGGGCGTCCTTCCAAGAAAACCCTCTCCTTTGAGGAGGACCCAGAACAAAACTGTAAGTCCTGGTGGCAGGAAATTAAATTAGTCCATCTTCCTGAAATAATACATCAATAATACATGACTTGTTCAGTCTGATGGGGTGAGTCAGAAAAGAAATGAATTCTGTGTTCAGAGTTGGGGAGATTTAATTAAGAGGACTCTTGCTTTAGGAATTCCTTCCTTTTTAAGGGCTTTGAAGATTAATGTAGGTCATTATCATGCCTTTGTTTTTTATCATTTTGGAGAGCTCAAAAATACATGGAGCTGTATAAAGCAGCCCAACCTCTAGGTCAGCTTGCTGAAGGCCTTTTTGAAAAGCAGGCTTGGGGCCACATTGCTTTGATAATGTGTAAATGATAAATGGGTAAGTGTTGGGTGGCTTTGCTCCTCAGGGCTGTGTGTTGAGGAGAATCGGTCCCTCCCTGCCATTGAATTTCTCTATCAAGGCTAGAGTCTTGTCTGGCTTCCCATCCACCACATCTGAGGCCTCCCCAAAGGAGGCTCAGGGGACTGGGGTTCTCACTTTGCACCCAGACCAGCTTTGGCTGGCATCTGTTGAAATGGAGGGAGAGACAGGCCAAGCCAGGGGACTGACACAGCCAGGGCTTGGGGACTGTTCCTCTAGAAATGAAAAGGAGGACACTAGAAACTGGCCATTCTGGCATCTGACTCTTCCTTCCCATCTGGCAAAATTCTTTCTTTCTTTCTTTTTTTAATTTTTAGTTGTAGATGGATACAATACCTTTATTTAATCTCCACTTGAGATCCTCCTTCCTCAGCCTCCTGAGGCACTGGGATTACAGGCTTGCGTCACTGCGTCTGGCATTAAGTAAATATTTCTAATAATATTGTATGCATATCAAGCAATGTAACATGCACACATCCCACCCCTTTTTAATATATATTTACTTGTTTCTTCTTTTTTTTAAATACCTTTATTTTATTTATTCATTTTTATGTGGTGCTGGGGATTGAACCCAGTGCCTCACGCATGCTAGGCAAGCGCTCTACCACAAAGCCACAACCCCAGTCCCCTGTTTATTCTTCTTAGTAGGCTTTAATTTTAGAGCAATTTTAGATTCACAGCAAAATGGAGCAAAAAAAAAAATAATGGAGCAAAAGATACAAAGATTTGCATGTACTCCCTGCCCGACACTTGCATAACCTCCTTCGTTATTAGCATCTTCCAACAGAGTGGTATGTTTTTGGTAGAACTGAGGAACCTATGTTCTATGTCATTATCACTCAAAGTCCCTCATTTGTGACAGGGTTTGCTTGGTGTTATAACCCCTCTTCACATACTGTGTATACTGTACCTACTCTTCCTCACTTGCATTTTAACAACATGTCTTGGCAAAGGATTGTGTGTAGATTGCCCTGTTCTTTTTAATAACTGCACAGGATTCCACAGTATGTATGTATGTACATTTATATATGTGTATATGTGTGTGTGTGTGTGTGTGTGTGTGTGTGTGTGTGTGTGTATGTATATAATATATATTGAATTTGGTCATTCCCCTCTTGATGAACATTGAAATTTTTCACTGTCTGTGCTACCAAAAAGATACCATGGCAGGGCTGAGGCTATAGCTCAGTGGTAGAGTGCTTGCCTGGTACGTGTGATGCACTGGGTTTGATCCTCAGCACCACATAGAAATAAATAAAGGTATTGTGTCCATCTACAATGAAAAATATTTAAAAAAAAGATGCCATGACAGATATCCTAGTACATGTTCTCTGTACAAGACGTTTATCTGTAGGATAAGTTCTCATAAATATAACTGCTAGGTCAAAGGTATGTGCATCTTAAATTTTGATAGTTTCAAATTGCTTTCCTTAGAGGTTTAGTAGTTCGGCAGGGTATAAGATCATCCAGGCTTTAAAAGGGTTTCCAGTTGCCTTGACCTACAGTATAAGATAAATATTGATTGAGGGGAGGGCACACTAGTTGACAGGATTGCTTTAAGATCCCATGAGGAAGTGCCCTGTGTGGCAGATTACTGCACATGACCGTCAGGTAGCGAGGTGGAGATGGCTTGTGTGTGTCAGCTGCTGTGAAGCAGCCCCTGATGGCAGCGGTACTGTACTCACTTACTTTTGCTTTTTTCCTAGGACCTTAGCATCCTGAGACATTTTGGATTCATAGCCCTCGAGACTGAGGCGGTCAGAGCTCATCATGTCAAAGTTAAAAAGCTCAGAGTCAGTCCGGGTGGTGGTTCGCTGTCGGCCCATGAATGGCAAGGAAAAGGCTGCTTCCTACGACAAGGTGGTGGACGTGGATGTGAAGTTGGGGCAGGTGTCTGTGAAGAACCCCAAAGGCACAACCCATGAAATGCCCAAGACCTTCACCTTTGATGCAGTCTATGACTGGAACGCCAAGCAGTTTGAACTCTATGACGAGACGTTCCGACCTCTTGTGGACTCTGTTCTGCAAGGTTTCAATGGGACAATTTTTGCCTATGGACAAACTGGGACTGGAAAAACATACACGATGGAAGGAGTCCGTGGTGACCCTGAAAAAAGAGGTGTCATTCCCAACTCATTTGACCACATCTTCACCCACATCTCTCGCTCGCAGAATCAGCAGTACCTCGTCAGGGCTTCCTACTTGGAGATCTACCAGGAGGAGATCCGAGACCTGCTCTCAAAGGATCAGACCAAAAGGCTGGAGCTCAAAGAGAGGCCTGACACGGGAGTATATGTGAAAGACCTGTCTTCTTTTGTCACCAAGAGTGTGAAGGAGATAGAGCACGTGATGAATGTGGGGAACCAGAACCGATCCGTGGGTGCTACCAACATGAACGAGCACAGCTCTCGTTCCCACGCCATCTTTGTCATCACCATCGAGTGTAGCGAGGTGGGCCTCGATGGCGAGAACCACATCCGGGTGGGGAAGCTGAACCTGGTGGATCTTGCAGGCAGTGAACGGCAAGCCAAGACTGGAGCACAAGGGGAAAGACTGAAGGAAGCGACAAAGATCAACCTCTCCCTGTCAGCCTTGGGTAACGTCATCTCTGCCCTGGTGGATGGGAAAAGCACGCACATTCCATATCGAGACTCAAAACTTACCAGACTCCTCCAAGATTCCCTGGGTGGCAATGCCAAGACTGTGATGGTAGCCAACGTGGGACCTGCCTCGTACAATGTCGAAGAGACTCTGACCACTTTGAGATATGCCAACCGTGCCAAAAACATTAAGAATAAGCCAAGGGTCAATGAGGACCCAAAGGATGCCCTCCTTCGAGAATTTCAGGAAGAAATTGCTCGGCTCAAGGCCCAGCTGGAAAAGCGGTCCATTGGCAGGAGGAAGCGGCGAGAGAAGCGGAGGGAAGGTGGTGGCAGTGGTGGGGGTGGGGAAGAGGAGGAGGAGGAGGGAGAAGAGGGTGAGGAGGAAGGGGATGATAAGGATGATTATTGGAGGGAACAGCAAGAAAAACTGGAGATTGAGAAGCGGGCCATTGTAGAAGACCACAGCTTGGTTGCAGAGGAGAAGATGAGACTGCTGAAGGAGAAAGAGAAAAAGATGGAGGACCTGCGGCGGGAAAAGGATGCTGCTGAGATGCTGGGTGCCAAAATCAAGGTACCACGCCCTTCCTTTGGCCCTTTCCCCCATCAGTGCCTTTTCTTTTATCACAAAAATGATACAAGGGCTGACCGTGGTAGTGCATGCCTGTAATCCTAGCTACTCGGGAGCTAAGGCAGGAGAACCCAAGTTTGAGGCCATCCTGGGCAAATTAGCAAGACCCTATGTTAAAATACAAAGGGCTCAGTGGTAGGGCACTTGCCCAGTATGCATGATACTATGGGTTCCATCCCTCATACCACAAAAACAAGAAACTAAGGATGAAGTATTTTTTGATTTTTCCATTTCCAACAGCTCCATGATATCTGGTGCTCAATAAATATTTGTTGAATTGAATTACTATGAACAGAACAATTTTTCAAATTAAAAATTGGATCCATGATAATAATTATCACATATATGTATAGTATAAAGAACAACAATAAAACTAATACCCACATATCCCCCACGCCTAGTATAAGAAATAGAACAGCAGCTGCCAGGTGTGGTTGGCGCACACCTGTAATCCCAGCAACTTGGGAGGCTGAGACAGGAGAATTGCAAGTTCAGAGCCAGCCTCAACTTGGCCCTAAGCAACTCCCTGTCTCAAAATAAAATACAAATAGGGCTGGGGATGTGGCTCAGTGGTTAAGCACCCTGGGTTCAATCCCTGGTACCAAAAAAAAAAGAACAGCAGCTGAATCTTTAGAAATTCCTTCTAAAGAAATGTTCCCCTCCCCCCAAGAGAAACCATCATCCTGAATTTGTTTCTTATTATTGTTTTGTTTTTCTTTAATGTCTTTCCATATTTGTGTATCTCATATCTCTCTAAATATAATACAGGTCAGTTTCACGTGATTTCTTGCTTTTGTATAAGTGAGCTGCCTGCAGTTTACTTTTATTTGCCCAGCATTCTGTTTATGACATGAGTCTGTACTGATGCCTGTAACTGTTATTCATTCATTATTACTGTTCAGAGTACTCTGTGGCATTCCATTCTCCTAACAGTGTGGGTTGTTTCCATTTTCTGCTATGACCAACCGCTTATACTTGGCTCCAGGAGGACGTGCGTGTGCAAGTTTCTTGTCTGGCACTTTTAGATCTTAGAGTACATGCAGCTCCTATTTAACTAGATGAGAACAAGTGGTTTTCTAAAGTGAGTGTGCACTGAAGCTTTTCCTGGGTGAGAGCTCTGGTTGCTCCCCTTCCTTACCGACCATCAGACTCACACTTGTGTGCCTGGTGGGAAGACAGGGGTATCTCAATGTGGTTTTAGTCTTCAGGGCCCTGGTTATAAAGACACAGAACACAATCCATCCTCCCTAGGATTTCCTCCTGCCAGTCCTTTGTAGTCAGTCCTCTCTCTTAACCTCTGACCCTGTCATCAGTATACTTCCTGATGTCTACCTCGACTTCCCCAAGTGGCTGAGCAGTACTCTAGAGTGTGGAGGCTCCTGCCATCCTGTGTCTTCTTTCTGGAGATAGGCGCAGTTCCCTTAGGTGCCTGGCCTCTGGGCCGCCACTGGGCTATAGTGGCAAGGAGAGTGCAAAGGTTGCCTTAGAGGTCCAAAGATGGCCACTGGCTGACCACAAGCCAGGATTTCCTTGAAAAGTGGGGTTCTTTCTGATTGGATTTATGCAAACTTTGGTTTCTACCTGGAAGGAAATATGTCCAAATTTATCAATATAAAAATGATGAGTTCTTTCTTTCTTGCCTCTCCTCCCCCTGGTCTTTGAAGCCGTGCTATTTATCTCTGGCTTCATAGGAGCCTTTTCACAGAGCTGGGCACTATTTTACTGTAGAGGCAGGGATATTAAAACCCTGAAAGTCAGTTCCAGGATTTTAAAAATATTTATTTATTTGCTTTAGTTGTACACAATGCATTTTTATTTTTACGTGGTGCTGAGGATCTAACCCGGGCCGCGCACGTGCTAGGCAAGCTCTCTACCGCTGAGCCACACCCCCAGCCCCACACTTCCAGGATTTTAAAAACCCCATGTGAAAACAGTCATACACCACACAATTAGGAGGTAAGTTGGTTCCAAGGAGGGGCTTACTATGGGATTCCAGATGTCACTTCTCCCCTCCTCACTTGCTCCAGGGGTGTCACTGGGTGTGCCCATGCTTGATTTGCACACCTCTCTTCAGAATAACAGGCAGCAACAGGTGAGGAACACCTAGACTCTAAACCACTGGGGTGTTAGGGAAGCTCTCAGAGTCTGAGTCTGGCTAGATTCAGCATTACCTCAAGGTCACTGCATTTCTTAGACATTTTATGTGTGGAAGAATGGTATTACTTCTTTCTCAGTCCCTGGATGCTGAAAAAAACCATGGAACAAAATAATTTTAGAGCTGAAAGGTGTGTTGTGTGGCGGGGGTGGGAGGGGAGTAATGATCTAGTCCAGTCTCTTTGTTTTGAGAGAAGAGGAAACAGTCTCAAAGGACATAGTGAAAGATGGCAACAGGGCTACACTTAACATTTCTTGAAGGCCAGGTTGTAGCCTGGTGTTGTGGTACATGCCTTTAATCCTAGCTACTTGGGAGGCTAAGGCAGGAGGATCACAAGGCCAGCTGGGGCGACTTAGTGAGGCTCTGTCTTAAAATAAAAGAATTAAATTAAGGGGCTGGGGATGTAGCTCAGTGAAGAGCACCTCTGGGTCCAATCCCCAGTGTCACACACACACACAAAAACCAACCAAACAGGGCTGGGATTGTGGCTCAGCGGCAGAGCGCTTGCCTAGCACGTGCGCGGCCCGGGTTCGATCCTCAGCACCACGTAAAGAATAAATACGTTGTGTGCAACTAAAACAAATAAATAAATATTAAAAAAAGAAATAAACCCAACCAAACAGAAACCCAGGTGGCAGTGTGTTGACATCCATGCTTTATAGGTGCAAATCACTCTCATGACCTCATCCCCTATCTAAATACTGACACCTCCCAAGGTGGATGTGTGGTTCAGGACTGTCTCCTAACATCCAAGTCTGGTGGCCTTCTGCCTACCGGACATCTGTACTGAGATGCCCTTGGCCACCGAGAGCCAGCTCCTGCCGTCTTACCTCAGTGAAGCCAGTCCCCTGGCAGTTACCTTGCAGCTGTCCCTCCTTCTCTCTTTATGGCCCTGTGGGTCCCACAGCCTGTGACTCCTGCCTCATTAGGGTCTCTTGGACCAGCCGCTTTGTTGCATCCCCACCCCTGCTGCCCAGCCCTGTACTCTGCAGCAAGCAGCCTTCCGTCTGCTCTCTCTCCATGCAGCCTGCCCCTTTCCAGTCTTCCTTTTTATTGCAGGGAGTCATTTTTCTAAAACACAAATCTGATTGTGTGCCCTTATGTTCAAAAGAACTCAGCAGCAGTTCCCTGAGGTTCCCAGGATTAAATTTGGTCTCCTTAACAGAGCTTTGAGCAGACCCCCTGCTTGCTTTGCTAACTCTAAGCATCACCGCCCCCTACCCTACCCTATCCTATCACAATCCCCCCACCTTTTTTTTCCCCTCTGTTTTTTACTTCAGCTTTCTGCGTAGATGCCCCTTCAGACAGGAAGCTTTCCCTAACTTCCTCCAAAAGTCTGAATTCTCACCTGGGAGTGGTGGTGCACACCTATAATTCCAGTGGCTCGGGAGGCTGAGGTGGGAGGATCCAAGGTTCAAAGCCAGCCTCAGCAACATAGTGAGACCCTATCTCAAAATAAAAAAGAAAAAAGGTCTGGGGATCTGGCTCAGTGGTTAAGCACCCCTGGGTTCAATTTCTAGTACCAAAATAAGTAAATAAATATTTTTAAAAGTCTTGAATTCTCTTTCTTCACTGTTTCTCTTCTATGAATTACTCTGAACATTCCTCATGATGGTATCCCACACCATCTGGTTAAAGCTGGCTTGTTTGTCTTGAGTTCCTACATGACCAAACCTTGTGGTTCTTACTGACAGTTGCATCCCCAGTACCTGGCACATAGGACACACTCAGCATGTTCTCCATGGGGTTGATGCTTTGTCTCCACAAGCCAAAAAAGGACATTGATAAGGAAAGCAGAGGTTCTTGTATGTAGGAGAAGCTGCACCTTCAGTGTGACCAGGTGAAATCCCAGCCTCCTCAGGAACGGTACTGAGCACAATCTTTTTCTGCCTACAATTTGTCCCCTTTGGCTCATTCGTGAACTATTATCTTTTTTTTTTTTTTTTTTTTGGTGGTACTGGGGATTGAACTCAGGGACACTCACTGGTCACATCCCCAGACCTTTTTTGTATTTTATTTAGAGACAGGGTCTCACTGAGTTGCTAAGTGCCTTGCCATTGGTGAGGCTGGCTTTGAACTCACCATCCTCCTGCCTCAGCTTCCCAAAGTGCTGGGATTACAGGCGTGCGCCACCGTGCTCAGCATGAGCTCTTATCTTTCTCAGGCTCCTCTGTGAGGCAGTGTGCTCTGATGAGACCATTCACAGCATGGATTCTATTTTGTTTCTCACTCAGGCCATGGAGAGTAAACTGCTTGTTGGAGGAAAAAATATAGTAGATCACACAAATGAACAGCAGAAAATACTGGAACAGAAACGGCAGGAAATTGCAGAGCAGGTAACTTGGCATTCTTTTCTGGGGAGAGAGGAGGGTGGACTAAGGTGCATTTGTATCACCAAAATACCTCTGGTAAAGAGTCTCCTCAGAGTGAGTAGAGGTGAGTGTGTCAGCTTCATGCTAACTGGAGACTGATTGGGAGCAGCCAGCCCCATGTTCTTGTACAGACAGTCTCTAGGGCAAGCTGATGGATTTTGTGATATTGCTCAGAAACGTCGAGAAAGAGAAATCCAGCAACAGATGGAAAGTCGAGATGAGGAGACCTTGGAACTTAAAGAGACGTACAGCTCATTGCAGCAAGAGGTGGACATCAAGACCAAAAAACTCAAAAAGGTAGGAAAGGAACAAGGCCAAATCAAGACACCTTGAGACCTGGGGTAAGGGGGCCATGGTTCTTTGGATGGGCTCTCCTCACCTGCCTCTCCCCCTGGTCCCAGCTCTTCTCCAAGCTTCAGGCAGTGAAGGCCGAGATCCACGACCTCCAGGAAGAGCACATCAAGGAGCGCCAGGAGCTGGAGCAGACACAGAACGAGCTCACCCGGGAGCTGAAGCTCAAGTAAGTGCAGAACTTTCCATGGCACCTTGACACTTGCTGGCCACTGGCATTGTCTGTCAAGTGAAAAACGCCTCTGAGGACAGGGCCTGCCCACTTCTCACCAGCCTACCTCCTGCCACCTTCCTCTTGTCTGCTTATTCCTGAGAAAGTCACTTTCCATCTCTGGTCCATGTTCTTTTCTGTCCTACTTTATTTATTTATTTTGGGTACTTGAGATTTAACCCAGGGACACTTAACCACTAAGCCACATCCCTAGCCCTTTCTATTTTTATTTTGAGACAGGGTCTCACTAAGTTGCTGAGGCTGGCCTTGAACTTGTGATCCTCCTGCCTCAGCTTCCCAAGTTGCTGGAATTACAGGTGTGCACCACCACACCCCATTTGTTTCTTTGATATATTTCCTAAGCATTTGTTAGACAGAAACTCTTCTCAGGAATGATTTTCCTCCTCAAGTGTTAAGGGACTGAAATCCGTTCAGTTTTCTTTACTCTGGTCGTTTAGAATGACCAGGGTAAACTTTTCCAGTTTGGGCAACAAACTGTGGGACTGGTAGAAGGCCATTTAATTTATAATCTATGTTCAGCAATGGCTTGGCTTAGCAGCCTCAGTGGCCCTCATTTTGTGTGTGCGCATGTGGTAGTGGGGATTGCACCCAGGGTCTCATGATGCTAGGCAAGGTTCCAGCACTCACTCATATCCTCAGCCCTTTCCGTTTTATTTTGAGAAAGGGTCTTTCTAATTTGCGCAGCCCAGCTGCAAATTTATATTTCTCCCACCTCTGCCTCCTGAGTAGTTGGGATTATACCACTATTCCTGGCCTCTAGTGGCCCTTTTAAAATTATTTTCAGTAGCAAATGTTCACCCCAGGAAGCCCAGGATAGCCCAGGCCTCATCCCCCTCTTCAGTCTGTTCAATCCTCATGCTGTTCTTCCTTGAGCAGAAGTGACTTCTCCATATTCCTGGGACAGACCACTCTCAGCACCTGTCAAACCTGAGTTCTACACCCTTACCTTTGTCTCAGGCAAGGACCAGGTGTCATTCATGGGTATATCTCAGCTCCATGTACAATGTTAGGCTCATAGTACCTGCTGAGTAACTATTTGCTGAGTAACTTGACTCAGTTATCTAATTACTCAGTATTTGTGACACTAGATGCCAGCATTCCAAGTGTGTGTGTGTGTGTGTGCGCGCGCATACGTGTGCTTATACATATGCATACGCCACATGTTTGTTTGAATGCAGGGTCTCTCTTTTCTTTTTAATATTTATTTATTTGCTTTAGTTGTACACAATGCATTTATTTTTACATGGTGCTGGGGATCGAACCTGGGCCGCGCACAGCTCTACCGCTGAGCCACAACCCCAGCCCCTGAATGCAGGGTCTCTTTATGTTGCCCAGGCTGGGATCCTGTGCTCAAGTGATCCTCCTGCCACATCCTTCTAAGTAGTTGGGACTACAGACATGTGCCACCACACCTGCTCTGTTCTTCATCTGTGTTTACTTATATGTGTTCTCACAGGCATCTTATTATAGAAAACTTTATCCCTCTGGAGGAAAAAAGTAAAATTATGAATAGATCCTTCTTTGATGAAGAGGAAGATCATTGGAAGTTACATCCTATAACCAGACTGGAGTAAGTCACTATTCATGTTAAGTAGACCTATAAGTGGGGAGGAAACAGAATTTTGATAAGCTGCACTGGGCCAAAGGGATGTGGGGAGAACACAGTTTGATTTATTTAAACTCCGAATCAATTACACTTCTGACTTTGTGGCTGCCATTGGTCCATTAGGTAAAGGTTGGGTGGTAAGCGTGGTATTGGGAATTGGAGGACTAACAACCTTTCCCAGGTTCCTGAATTTTCATTTTCTTTGTCAAGTGAGGTATGCTAGGCCAGATGAGCAGCAGTACAAGGATGTTATTTTGTGTGTCAGTCTGATCCTGGTTCTGCAGGGGAGGTGGGAAACATCTCCCCAGGATGCAGAGGTCAGGAGTGCTGATGGCTGTGCTTTGTGTCTAAGAACTGGATGATGCTGACTAGCATCCCTCCCAGCTTAAAAGATGCCTGATGTGCACATCTGGAGCACACAGCAACTCAAGCAGAAAATAGAAGCAGCTGCTGTCCCCCTGTTGTCGGCCCGCAGTCCTGGGAGTTACCACTTCAGGTTCTATTGGGCTCCGGCTCAGGCTTTGAGTGCTTGTTCACAGGAGCAATCCTGGGCTGTGGGCCACACTCCAGCCAGGGCCTTAACCATTGTAGTCCCTTTGCAGGAATCAGCAGATGATGAAGCGGCCAGTCTCCGCAGTGGGATACAAGAGACCCTTGAGCCAACATGCAAGAATGTCCATGATGATTCGTCCTGAGGCCCGATACAGGGTGAGAAGATTGTTCTTGGGTTTTTCTCCTCGCTCTTTTAGAGTAGTTTAAGTTTGAGGAAACCCTCAGGCACCATTCTGCAAAGTCACAGTTTGTGTCCTGACTTGCCAGAGATATTGAAGACATTTATAATAAATTGTAACAAGTAACACATGAATATAATAGCAAATGAATAATGAATAATGAATGGAAAGGTAGAGTGAGACTTAGAAAATCAGGGCCAGGTAAGTAGGGTGTACAAACATCCTGTGTGTAGTGGCCAGTAAACACTACCAGGAAGCTTCAGAATGAGTCTGTGGGAACATGGGAAAGAACACAAATGTCTGGTGACAGGACATGGGTCTGTGCTGAAGAACCTCTAGTACTTTCTTTTATCATGTGTCAGTCATGTAGTTGGTTAAAATGACATAAATGAGGACTGTCTTATATTTTACAATTAAAATGCCATAGATTTAGTGTTTTTATACACTTGCTGTTGCCAAGCCCTCTCTGCCTTCTCTATGAGTTCTCCCATCTACTTTGTGCAGGCAATCCTGTTGCTCAACTTCAGATAGTTGGTAAGTGGACAGACCGGGAGACACAATGTATTGTTTCATTATGAAACAATTTATACTGGAAGTGTATAAATGAATCAAAAAGTTTACATAAGATACATGAAAAAGTAAACTGGTTATCTCTGGTTAGTGGAAGTGTGCCTAATTTAAATTTTCTTCATTTTGCTTATCTGTATTTTGTAACTATCAACAGGAAACTTCTATTATTTTTTATAATGAAAGATTTTCATTAAAATTGTAAAAATGTTTTTGCATCTCCCTTGGAGCCAGAGCAAAACAGAAGATTAGGATTTAGTTGACTCCTCTGATGCTGTGCTTCTTGGCACTGAGTTACTGACAAAAGCAAAACTATTTATTAGTCATCCCCCCACCGTACTGGAAATTGCACCCAGAGGTGCTCCACTGTTGAGCTACATGCCAAGCCCTTTTTAAATTTTTTTTTTTTTTTGAGAAGGGGTTTCACTAAGTTGCCAAGGCTGGCCTTGAACTTGCGATCATCCTGCCTTCTGAGTCACTGGGATTATAGGAGTGCACCACAGAGCCCGGCTAAGTGGAGTTTTACACAATAGAAGATAAGGAGTGTAGCCGGGCACGGTGGCACATGCCTGTAATCCCAGCACTTTGGGAGACTGAGGCAGGAGGATTACAAGTTCAAAGCCAGCCTCAGCAATGGCGAGGCACTTAGCAACTCAGTAAGACCCTGTCTCTAAATAAAATACAAAAAAGGCCTGGGGATGTGGTCCAGTGGACAAGTGCCCCTGAGTTCAATCCCTGGTACCACCAAAAAAAAAAAAAAGAAGATAAGGTAGTCTGTCAGAATCCTCAGAAGCATTTTCTAGAAGTTTGAGATGATGCACATATTCCTAGTTTTTTCATGTTTTAAACCAAGAATATGACATTAAAATCCACAAATCTACAGGGCACGGTGGCACAAACTATGATCCCAGCAGCTTGGGAGGCTGAGGCAGGAGGATTCCACATTCAAAGCTAGCCTCAGGGCTGGGGTTGTGGCTCAGTGGTAGAGCGCTTGCCTAGCATGTGCGTGGCCTGGGTTCGATCCTCAGCACCACATACAAATAAATGCATTGGGGGCTGGGATTGTGGCTCAGCGGTAGAGCGCTCGTCTAGCACGTGCGCGGCCCCAGGTTCGATCCTCAGCACCACGTAAAAACAAAGGCATTGTGTACAACTAAAGCAAGTAAATAAATATTAAAAAAAAAAAAAACAAATAAATGCATTGTGTACAACTAAAGTAAATAAATAAACATTAAAAAAAAAAAAAAAGCCAGCCTCAGCAACTTAGCAAGACCCTGTCTCAGAATAAAAGAAATAAAAAGGGGCGGGGGTTGTGGCTCAGCAGCAGAGTGCTCGCCTTGCACATGCGCGGCCCGGGTTCGATCCTCAGCACCACATAAACATAAATGCATTGCATTGTGTACAACTTAAGTAAATAAATAAATATTAAAAAAATAAAATAAAAAATAAAAATAAATAAAAAGGACTGGAGATGGACTCAGTGGTTAAGTGCACCTGGGTTCAATCCCTGGTATAACCCCTAAAAAAATCCACATATCAAATATGTGAGATTCCAGGGGGCTACCCTGACCCAAAGGTAGAATTTAAAGCAGTGACTCTGAAACGTTTCCAGTAATGAACCTACTTCATCAGGAGAGATTTTATGCACTACTAAATATCTAAAACCAGTGAATGGAGCCACTCCCTGTCCTCACCTTCTCCCTTCAGTGGCCCTTCCTGCCTTCTCTGGAGCCCTGGGACTGGACTCCATCAACTGGGAGGAGTCAGAGCAAAAGATGGCATGTGTGATCATGGATGCTCCTCCTATAAACTCATCTCAGGAGGTAGGAAAGGCTCGCCACCAGATATCAAGTAGTCAATCTACAAGGCCAGTTATGAGGCAGGATTTTGTTAAATTGCTGAGGCTGACCTCAAACTTGAGATCCTCCTGCCTCAGCCTCCTGAGTCTCTGGGATTATAGGCATGTGCCAATGCACCTGGCTCCCCAACAGGTTTTTTTTTTTTTTTTTGGTACCAGGGATTGAATGAACTCAGGGGCACTTGACCACTGGGCCACATTCTCAGCCCCTTTTTTGTATTTTATTAGAGACAGGGTCTCACTGAGTTGCTAAGTGCCTCGCCATTGCTGAGGCTGGCTTTGAACTCGTGATCCTCCTGCCTCAGCCTCCCAAGTGTTGGGATTACAGGTGTGTGCCACCACGCCCGGCTCCCAACAGGTTTTTAAAGTGTAGTCGCAAGCATATGGGTGCAGTATTGCATGTCAGTAATCCCAGTGACTTGGGAGGCTTAGGCAGGAGGATTACAAGTTCAGACCAGCTTTGGCAATTTAGTGAGATCCTCAGCAATTTAGCAAGACCCTGTCTCAAAATTTAAAAGTAATAATAATAATAATAATAATAAAAGGGTGCAGCCGGGTGCAGTGGAGCACACCAGTAATCCCAGCACTTGAGAGTCTGAGGCAGGAGGATCACGAGTTCAAAACCAGCCTCAGCAATGGCGAGGCACTTAGCAACTCAGTGAAACCCTGTCTCTGAATAAAATACAAAAAGGGCTGGGGATGTGGCCCAGTAGTTGAGTGCCCCTGAAGTTCAATCCCAGTACTACACACACACACACACATACATACATACATACATACATACATACATACATAAAAGGGCTGGAGATGTAGCTCAATGGTAAAACACCCCTGGTCCAATCCCTAGTACCCACCCCACCCCTCCAATAAAAACCTTATGAGGTTACAAGTACATACACTATCATGCATACCCTCCTCATCCACATTACGACTCTTTGGTGACAACTGTTTTCTTCTTTACTTTTTATATTTTCAAATTATCTGCAATAAGTAGATTTTTATTTAGTGATTTTTCTCTGATTATTTCCCTTAGGGTATAAGACATATTCATTGTTAAAAAAAAAAAAAAAAAGAAAAGAAAAGAAAGAAAGAAAAGAAAAAATACAGAAAAGCATAGAGAAGCATATAAATATCATTTGCAATCCTACCAGGAAAAAAGTTATAAAACTATATCACTATTCTAGCTAGTCCCTTGGTAGGCTCTGAGTGACAAGCAGTTTACAGTTCTGTTGTCGGGGGTGTGGGGATCTAGGTTGCTTGTACTCTTTGTGTCTGATTGGAGGCCAACCTAGCTGGTGATGGCTGTGCTTCTTCTTCAGGCAGAAAATATTGTGCTCTTAGAGCTGGATATGCCCAGCCGGACCACCAGAGACTATGAGGGCCCAGCCATTGCCCCCAAGGTCCAGGCCGCACTGGATGCAGCTCTGCAGGATGAAGATGAGATTCAGGTGGATGCATCATCCTTTGAAAGCACTGCAAATAAGAAATCCAAGGCCAGGTGAGTGGCTTTTAGTGACCTATGTTTGAAATAAGGACAAACCAAGGACAAACCAAGGTAGAGGGCAGTGAGAGTGCTTATTTATCATGGAGGGCTTTGTAGAACACTCTAGAAATTGTTGCCATATTGCTTCTATTTGTTTATTCCTCAAATATTTACAGTTGAGACACCATGCCAGGTGAACTGAATACCAGAATACCTAATCACCTAGTCCCTGCCTGTGAAGGAGCATGTGCTCTGGTGAAGTGAGGTCAGTTCTTAATTCCTACCAGGTGCCAGGTAGTTCTTTACAAGGATCCTCTTGATTTCCTGAAAAAAATAAATATTACCTTTATTCCTATTTTACTGAGAAAACTGAGACCTAGAAGTTTTGAGAAAGCAGCCAGGTCCAAGGAAACCCAGCAAGTAAGTGGCAGAGCCTGAGTTCCAATCTGTGTCTCCCTAGTCCACACCTCAGACTCTGACCCTGTATGCAGGGTCTTATATGTGAAATAAGAATTCTATTTTATTAAATTCCACATTAGAAATTTAAGGAAAATAAGTAGGTGGAAAACCAATAATGGAAGAAATTCTACCTGAAAACTTAATTTTTTTCTTGAGACGGGTCTTGCTATGTTGCCCAGGCCAGTTGTAAACTCCCGGGCTCAAGTGATCCTCTTGTCAGCCTCCTGAGTATCTGTGACTATAGGTGCATGCCACCATGCCTAGCTTAATACCTTTTTACCAACTGGGATGGTCAACTTTTGATTTTTTTTTTTTTTTTTTTTTTTTTTTTTTGGTACCAGGGATTGAACTCAGGGGCACTTGACCACTGGGCCACATCCCCAGCCCTTTTTTGTATTTTATTAGAGACAGGGTCTCACTGAGTTGCTAAGTGCCTCGCCATTGCTGAGGCTGGCTTTGAACTCGTGATCCTCCTGCTTTAGCCTCCCAAGTGCTGGGATTACAGGTGTGCACCACCGTGTCTTCAACCTTTGATTTTAACAGAAGACTTGTCAAGTGTCAGCATCCCTTCCCTCAGGTTTCACACCTCTGTTGTCATGCCATGTTGATTGTACACAGAGGGTGAAACTGGGCTAGCCTAGGAGTTCTATGGTAGTCAGTAGAAAGACCACTGAGGAAAAGCCACCTTGAAATGTGTGTGGCACTTGGAGACATGTAATGTAAACATATGCTTGGCTTTTGCAGGCCTAAGAGTGGAAGGAAGTCGGGATCCTCCTCCTCCTCCTCAGGAACCCCTGCATCTCAGCTTTATCCACAGTCTCGGGGGCTGGTTCCCAAGTAAAGCTGGTGCCTCCTCTCCCAGGGCGTGACAACAGCATTGCCTTCTGAGAAAAGAGATGAGCACAAAGCTGCAGAGAGGACTTGAGCCAAACTAGAACCGTTCCCCTGAGGAGAAGTGATGGCCTCTTTGCAGAGTAACCAATTTAATCTGGTCGAATGTGCTAGTCCTAGTCTGGCACTCGGCTTCTCTGGGAAATGTCCTTTAATTAGCATCTCAGAAATGCATGGGTAAGGTAAAGTGTGATAGTTGAAGTGGACAGCAAGAGAATGACCATGACCTTGCTTCACTTCTCCCTCTCCTTCTCCTCCTTCTTCCCCTGCCCTCCCTTCCTCTCCCCTCTCCTTTTTGAGTCTGTTCTTCACATTGGGCTCCCTTCTTCTTGAACAATAGGGCAGAGTCAGGAGTCCCTTTAGCAGGACCGTGTCTTTGGAGCCTCAGGATAAAATAACAACAAGGTTGAAAAGTGAAAGTCCTAGAACTTGAGTAGGTGCCTGTTCTTCTAGGAAAAAAACAAGAAATCTTATTTGGATCCAAGCCCCAGGAGGTGCGATCAGTAATTTGCTTCCGTGCACCTCAGTAAGAAGTAGAGCTGCCTTTGGGGTCTGCTGAATGAGCACGTCTCTTCCAGTGTCTGCTCCTGAAGGTTTCAATGTCGGAAGCAATAGAAATAATACTACCTTTGCCTTCTTGGAGAGTTTAGGGAAATTGCTTCTTTAGAACCTCAAAACCGTGACTATCCTGTCAAAGACCTAGATCTGTGTAAGCTGGTGCCACGTCCTTCCACTTCGTCCCATTACTCTTCATTTGTCACCATCTTTCCTGTGCATGCATCCTCTGAGCGTCCTTCTGTAGAGCCATCCTCCACCTCAGGAGCATGTTCTGCTGTGGGCTTGTTTTGTGGGAGAAGGGAGGCTTGGCTTTCTCTGATGAGACTAGCATTGGAGAAAGGTGGCACTTTTGGCACTTTAGTGGCGCTTTTGAATTCCCCATTTTGTTCTATGTTGGCAAGAAAACAGAAGAGTGAGGAGGCAGATGCAGAGATGGAGACGTAAGACCCGGAGCAGTGGCAGGGGAAGAGGACAGTACAGAGTAGGCTCAGGGGTCCTGCCTGCCTTCAGCAGAGTGCACCAATCCTAGCACAGTGGCTCCTCCAGGGCAGAGCTCAAGATGCTGGCGAGGAGCAGCTGTGCCTGAACGGCTCAGAGGAGAGAGTTCAGAATTCCCGTTTACATAGACTGGTTTGGTTTGTAAGTTTTAGTTCTTCCTATTATTGAGGTTCAAAGTTTTGTTTTATGTTGGTCACTAGGTGAATGTTACTCATTTCCCCTCAAGAGCAGCTTGTGTGTGTGGGTGTGTGAGCACAGCGGTGCCCATGAGCGTGTCCATGTGTGTCTGAAGAGAGAGACCAAGAACTTGCCCAGTTTTAGAAGTACACTAATGTGCAGTTGTTGCCTTTTGTCTGTGTTAAAGGCCCATTGAACGACTAATCCAGGCTGAAAGCACTCCCATGTGGGTGTCTTGAGTCCACGAGCCAAGCCTGAGGGGATAGTATGAGTCCCCAGGTCTGCCACCCTGGCGCATCTTGCTGGCACGGTGCCTCAGGAATATGGCAACCGAGGTGGGCTTTGAGTTAATATTTTAACTCAGCTGCTCAGTTCCCAGGGCACATTTCTGGATCAGAACCCACGGGGAGTAGGAGGTACCAAGTGCAATGTCTTCACATTCTGCAAAATGGAGGTCTGCTTTCTGCAGCTGATCTCCTTTTCATTAACCATTCTTTCTGAACACAGGGCCCTGAACATAAGTTCACAGAGCATAATGGGTCCTTCCCTCATTTTTCTTGGGATCAATCCCTGCTTCTTTCTTATTTACTAAGATTTTCCTGGTTTGAATAGGAGCCAGGTGAGGAGCTGTGTTGCCCAAGATGGTTATCTGCTGGCCACAGTGTCTCTCACACCACATTTTCTAAAAGCCAGTCTGAATTCCGTAGGCTGAAAATGTTTATGTAACAAATTTGAGAATTGAAAACTGCGGATAACAATGTTCCTTAATACTGATATCTCAAGGTAGTAGTTGTGAGCAAGGGTGGTTAAGTGATACATAGAACTTTTCCAAGAAGGCAAAAGAAGAAAGCCGAGTTGACAGGCATGATTATTAAAACAAGCTCGCTCTGTGCTCAGCTGTGTCGTGTGGTGGTCTGTGGAAACTAAGTGAAAGGACACCTACTTAGAGATGAAGCTGTCCCTTTCCAAGCAGTCTCTGGTGCTTTTCTTCTCTCAGAATGGAGAGCATAAACATTTGAATAAAAGCAGATGGCAAAATGACTTGCTGCCACCAGAGTGCTGCTGCTTTGGGTTGTGAATTGAGCCCAACACGTGGAGGGCATACCAGGTCCACTAAGGGACCAGGTTTTCATGTCTGCACTTAAGCTAGAATGTTCCAGGACGTCAGAGGGCCTTGGTGCCAGCAGCAGCTAGTGAAGTCTGAAAGCAGCTTTTTATCAGGAACTAAGAAGACCATCTGGGAGGAGGAGTTTGAGACTGTGTATGCAACCCTCACCAGACCCCCTTTTGCTCCGATCAGCAGAATGTATCTGACTTCATTATTTTAAAGTCACACATCTCCCAGACCCTTGGATTCAGAACCCAAGGCCACAGATCATAGGCATGAAGCACTTTCTTAAGACTCTGACGTAAGGTTGGACTGTTCCCGTCTATGCCTGCATGCTGCTTGACCTGCTCCACCCACCTCCATGACCAAGGGCGCCAGAGCGTTCTGCAGCTCAGGCTCGGGCTGCTCTCTGCTTCTTCCGTCTGACTCTTGTAAGTCCTCCTTCACTGAATGTAGACTTGTTGCCAAGTTTCTGAGAAGTGTCAGTTCCCTGTTAATGGTTTCCTTTAACGTGAGATATCAGTGCTGCCTCACATTTCCCACCTGAAGTCGAGGCTTACTGTGAACAACACCTTGGATTATCTGAATATCATCAGCGGACAAAATTGGGGCTATTAATGAACTCTAAAAGCCATACTGAATGTGCTCAGAGGGAACTAGATGAGAATGGCAGGCCTGGCCATTGTCTGTCATGCAAGGCTTTGTCCTGTACTGTTCATAAATCTGGCACCTCTCTCCCTGCCCTTGTTTCTTGAATGAAATGCTTTTGGGGTTATTTATGAAAGGAGTGATCCTGGGCAGGCAGCAGGCGGTGGGCTTTATGGCTCTTGGAGTTACTGTGGATCTTGACCTTCTCATTGGCTACCTTTAGACAAAGAACATGCCAATACTTGGGGCTCTGAGTTTTACAATTGATATTTATTTGTATCATCTCTTTGTCTAGGAATGTAAAAGTGATTCTAAACTAAGATGTGTAATAAAATTCAATCAGATTTATTGTACCTACCAAAAGTTGTCCTTGTTAATAGCCTAATGCTTTTGAAAATGACATGCCTGAGTTGACACGCTGCCATTTTCTTTTAAATGTTTTAATTGTTCTGGTTAAAGGAGGGTAGGAGTGGAAAATGAAGATTGAGTTGCAATGCTAGCATTTTAAAATATAGCAGAAAAGGAAAGGGACATAGCATGAAGAGGACAGGGCCGGAGGCGTGGCTCGGTGGTGCTCGGTCAGCACGCCTGCAGCCCTGGCTTCCTCCTCTGCACCACAAAAAGAAAAAGCCCACCTCAGGTCTGGGCCACAGGTATGAAATTTATTTTCACCTTGTGTTTTGCTTTTTAAATTCCATTAAATTTATTAGATACTAAAATATATCCACGTTTTGGGGGGCGGGTCCTGGGGATTGAACCCAGGGCACTTAACGTCTAAGCCACATACCCTTTTATTTTTTATTTAGAGACAGGGTCTCACTAAGTTACTTAGGTCCTTGCTAAGTTGCAGAAACTGGTTTCAAACTTGCAATCCCCCTGCCTCAGCCACCAGAGTCACTGGGATTATAGGCACAAACAACTGTGCCTGGCTTCTATGTCTTTATCTTTTTTTTTTTTTTTTTTTTTTTTTTTTTTTTGGTACCGGGTATTGAACTCAGGGCCACTCAACCCCTGGGCCACATCCCCAGCCCTTTTTTGTATTTTATTAGAGACAGGGTCTCACTGAGTTGCTAAGTGCCTCACCATTCCTGAGGCTGGCTTTCAACTCACGATCCTCCTGCCTCAGCCTCCCAAGTGCTGAGATTACAGGCGTGCGCCACCGCGCCCAGCTATGTCTTTATCTTAACACAAAAATATTTCATGTTTTCCATCAGGGAAAAAAAAAAAAAAGAATTTAACAGAAATGGGCCACGTGTTGGCTTATAGTTTCTCATACTCTTAGGGTCTGCTGGGTGTACTCCAGGAGCAACAAGGTTGGACTGAGCTGGAACACTGATTCTGGAATTTGAATGCTGACATTCATTGCCAGTGCTTGCTAGCTCTATGACTGTAAGGAATTTAATTTAACCCTCTGTACCTCAGGGTCCTTATCTGTCAAATGGGGAGATAATTCCCACTTTACAAGGCCACTTTGAGGATTAATAGTACATCTAAAGCAATAAGCATGGTGTATGCACTAGAGCAGGCATTTAACAGGGTGGTCAGTGCTGCGATAAGACCCTTTGTTGAGAAGATGCCATGAAGATTTTGTACCACAAGAAACTAGAAGTCAGTATTGGGAATGTCATCTTTTAAAAACCCTAAAGAAAAGCAGCTATCCGATTAACAAATATTGAGTATGTACCATGTGCCAAGCCATTCTGAAAGGCACTGGATATATAGATGTAATACCAACATGGTTCCTGCCTACACGGAGCTGCACTATAAGAGACAAGAATGGGGAGTAAACGTTGACTAAATGCACACACATATGTAAATATGATTTGTAATAAATTCCATGAAATAATATTATAGGATATAATAGTGGGGACCTAATTTATTTAATTAATTTATTTAGGGTACTGGGGATTTAACCCAGGGGCAATTTACCACTGAGCTATATCCCCAGCCCTTTTTATTTTTTATTTTGAGACAGGGTCTCTTACTAAGTTGCTTAGGGCCTTGCAAAGTTTGTGAGGCTGGCCGCAAATTTGTGATCCTCCCTGCTTCACCCTCCCAAGCCACTGGGATTATAGGCATGTGCCACTGCACTGGATAGGGACCTAATTTAGAGAGGGTAGGTAAATAAAGGTAAGGCTTTCTGAAGAAATGGTATCTCAGAGGAAAGGAGGGAAAGGAATTTGTGAAGAGATGGGGAACAGCATTTTTATTTTTTAAAAAATATTTATTGCCGGGCGCCGTGGCGCACGCCTGTAATCCCAGCACTTGGGAGGCTGAGACAGGAGGATCGCGAGTTCAAAGCCAGCTTCAGCCATGGTGAGGCACTTAGCAACTCAGTGAGACCCTGTCTCTAATAAAATACAAAAAAAGGGCTGGGGATGTGACCCAGTGGTCAAGTGCCCCTGAGTTCAATCCCCAGTACAAAAAAAAAAAATTATTTATTTGTTTTAGTTGTATACAATGCCCTTATTTTTTTAAAATATTTTTTTGTTTGTTTTAGTTGTACACAATGCAATGCATTTATGTTTACGTGGTGCTGAGGATCGAACCCGGGCCGCGCCGTGCGAGGCGAGTGCTCTACCACTGAGCCATAATCCCAGCCCGGGAACAGCATTTTTAAAGTCCTCATAGAGCAGAGAAGAAGAATTTCACAAAGTGTCTGCAGTCTTTTTTTTTTTTGACAGTGCTGGGGATCAAACCCACAACCTCATATGTACACTAGGCAACACTACCACTGAACTTACCTCCAGTCTCCTGCAGACCTTTTTTACCCTTTTTTACTAGAGGGAAGTATGGAGAATAGCTATAGGAAAAAATTATAAGACTAAAAAAAAAAAAAATAAGAAATTTAAGGGCTAGGGTGGGCTGGGGATATAGTTCAGATGGTAGAGTGCTTGCCTCACATGCACAAGGCCCTGGGTTTGATCCCCAGCACCACACACACACAAAAGAAAAAAAAGAAAAAGAAAAAAGAAATTTAAAGAACACAAAGAGTGGCCTGTAAGACTTAGACAAACATTTCTTATGTTCCTTCATGTCTTTCAACCATGTGTAATGTCCCTTTACCCTCCCCACTTCTGTCCAAAAAGAATTAAAAACCATAGCTTGAGCTGGGCACAGTGGTGCATGCCTGTAATCCCAGCAATTTGGGAGGCTGAGGCAGGAGGATCACAAGTTCAAGGCCAGCCTTAGCAATTTCGTGAGGCCCTAAGCAACTTAGTGAGACCCTGTCTTAAAATACAACATAAAAAGGGCTGGGGATGTAGTGGTAAAGCACCCCTGGGTTAAATCCCCAGTAACAACAACAACATAGCTTGGCTTAGCACAAGTCATTATTAGTTTAAAATAGCTTAGAGTCCATTAGTCCAAAAGCAAGAGTTCAAAGAGTGCTTTAAAGAATTATGTGTTCTTGAAAATGTTAAAATCTCTGGGTTAGGCGAGGGACTAATTTATCAGGGGAGATACAGGGCAGGACATCCAGGCAACTTGTAAATTCCTGCCCACTCAATTTTGTTCTCATGTTCTAGATTATTATTATTGAAAAAAAATGAGAATTAGTAAATCTTGGAAACTATTTTGAACTTCAAATTGATAATTTTATCTTGGGCTCTGGATTTTTGCAGGCCCTCATAGACTAGAGTTGTTATCTAATTATAAAGTTTTACTCTCCAAGGACCATGTGGTGGTCACATCTGCCAACTGGGTTGTCAGTGGCATTTGTGAAGCACATAACCATGGCTCTTGCAGCTGCTCCTGTTTCAGCCTTGGTTTCTATCACTAGTCTTGTGGTTAACCGGTCGCTGGGTGCATCAGTTAGGTGAGCCAACTGGGACTTGCTGTTGGGGTGGGGAGTGGGCAGAGGGAGTGGCCACTCACTGCATCTGGGGTCGTGCAGCCCACAGACACTTGCTGAATGCCCATCATGTACCAGGGGTCTTGTTCTCACTGGAGACAGGGAGAGGAGTAGCCCTTTTGAGGAGAAGAAAAGCAGAAACACAAAGGGCAGTGATTCAGGACCCTTGGTACTTCAGAGAAGGCCTCCCCCTCTTTTCACTACTTTTCCAGGCCAGGCCTCCAAGGTTGGGCCACTCAGGAAGCCCACTGGGTTCCCGGCCAGCACTTTCACGTGCACTGTGTCCCCTGCCTGAAACACTTCTGCTTGACTAACTCCTACTCATCTGTCAGGCACCAGTTTAACATCAGCTCCTCAGAGAACCCTTCCCCAGTTAACTCTTGTTTTCCCCCACTTCTCCACCTGGCTGTATGGTCTCTCATCAGAAGTTGTTTCCTTTTTAGCCCTTTCCCCAGCTTGCAATTATATCTGTCTCTGCCAGGTTCCCTGAGGGCATGATCTATTGTCTTCTGGAAGCCTGGCATTTAGATGAGTTGGACGGCTGGCTGGGTGCTGATCGCCAGGGCTCAGAACAAAGTGTCCGTCAGAGGAAGGAGCCCTGTGCCTGGAGAGGTGGAGGAAAGCTTTGCAGAGAAGGCAGAGTAGATTTCACCGACTAGGGAAGGAGGGAAGAATGTGCCAGATCAAGGGAACAACATGGACAGTGCAGAGAACATTTCTGATGATCAGGGAACCTGTGAGTCCTGGAGTGGAGAATGGAGAACAGTGCTGGGAAGGGTCTGACTCCATGGCACTGGTTGTAGCTAGAGGGACAGAACTGGAAGGCTTTTTTGTTTGGGGGTGGGGGTGAAGCGCAGCCCTCTTTACACTCCAGCATGTTCTCCTAAGCCAGCCTTGCCTGCTTTTATTTCCCTTTGAGATAGTAGAAAACAATTTCACTAAGTGTCTGCTTTAAGTTTGCATGCTGTTCACACAGGTTTTCTCAGCTCAGTTGGCATATTCTATTCTGCCAGGGGCTTTCTCTGGCATAGCTTACTATTGGAGGAATTCCAAGGGGCACTTCAGCTTGACTCCAAGGTCTCGGTTCCCTAGGACTGAGGCCCAGACCTTTTCAGGGTAGCAGGCTGGAAGGTGTTTGCTTTGCTGCATTTGGGAACAGAGAAATTAATTTCTTCTATTGGTTCTGAAGTGTATCTTCCTTGTCTAGGCAAACAAAAGATTTCCATATGCTATTCATACTGTCATGGGTAACACAAGCCCTTCCCAAGCTCCTGTTCTGATAAGGAATTATCACCATTCACAAATTAGAAAATTCAAGGTGAGCAGTGGCACCAATGTGACAGAGGGAGTCCCAGATTTTGGTAAGGTGCATGCTAAATGTAGTGATCAACCTTTTGCTAGATTTTCCTAGGGGCAGTGAGAGAAGCCTGGTTTCGGTATCAGATCATATATCTTTTATTTATTTATTTTGATACTGGAGATTGAACCCACCAGTGCTCTAGCCCTTATTTATTTATTTATTTATTTAAGATGTTGATGGACCTTTATTTTATTCATTTATTTATATGTGGTGCTGAGAATCAAACCTCACACATGCCAGGTAAGTGCTCTACCACTGAGCCACTACCCCAGCCCTTTTTTTTTTTTTTTTTTTTGGTACCGGGGATTGAACTCAGGGGCACTCAACCACTGGGCCACATCCCCAGCCCTTTTGTATTTTATTAAGAGACAGGTCTCACTGAGTTGCTAAGTGCCTCAGCCATGGCTGAGGCTGGCTTCGAACTTGCAATCCTCCTGCCTCAGCCTCCCAAGTGCTGGGATTACAGGTGTGCGCCACCGCGCCCAGCTCAGCCCTTATTTTTTTGAGACAGGGTTTAAGTTGCTTAGGTCCTTGCAAAGTTGTTGAGGCTGGCCTTGAACTCGTGAACCTCCTGCTGCAGCCTCCCATGTTGCTGGGATTAGAGTCGTGTGCCACATGTATTCATTTTTTGAGCATCTATTGCATAGCGTCCATTGTTATAGGTGTTAGGGAAACAGGTGAAGTTCTGCTCCAAGGGGTGTCACATCCAGTGGTAGAGACAGATTGTTAACAAAGTCCTATGTGCTGTGCCACATGGTTAGAGTGCTCTGGAGAAAAACAAGGCAAGTCTGGGGGAGTGGCTAGGCTGGACTAGGAGGTCAGGGAAGGCATCTCCAGAGCAGAGGTCTGAGTGAAATGAGGGAACAAGCCTGGCCAACATCTAGTACCTGGAGGAGGTGCAAAGGCCTGAGGCTGGAGCATGGGGAGCTGCAAGGGGCAGGTGTGCTGAGTGGGCAGTGAGTGTGGACAGGGCCAAAACTGAACTGTCAGGAAATTGTATTTTCAGGAGGATTTTGGAGGATTTTGAGCAGAAGAGGGAAGTGATTTGACAGGAGTGCTTTACATGGATCCTCTGGCTTCTCTGTGGAGACAGACCATGGGGAGCAAAGTGGGAACCAAAGAGGTGCCATAGTTCAGATGCAAGAAGGCGACTTGGACCAGGATGTGGGGAAGAGAAGTGTTTTGTTTGCTGGTAGTCAGATGTGAGAGGTGAGAGAAAAAGAAGAGGAAACAAGACTTGATTTGAAGCTTATTGAAATTCTAATTCTGCCACTTCCTTCTGTGTGGCCTCCCCTTAAAAAAAAAAAAAAAAAAAAACAACAACAACAAAACAAAATAACAAACAGAAAACAGGCTGTGGATGTAGCTGAGTGGTGTAGCATTTCCTAGCATGGGTGAGGCCCTGAGTTCAGTTTCCAGTATTGCAAAATGGAAATGAATCCTAAACAGACTTATTAAGATAAAATTCACTTATCATACAATTCACCCATTTAAAGTGTGCATTCCAGTGTTTTAGAGTATATTCACTTTTGTAACCATCACCACCACCAATTTTAAAATATTTTCATCAAACCAAAAAGCAGCCATTAGCAGCCACTCCCCACTTCCTCAAGTCTGTAGCTCTAGGCAACTGCTAATCTACTTTCAGTCCCTAGCTATTTTGAGCAGTCTCAGAAACCTGTTTTCTTATGTGTGACTTTACAAGTGATAGTGAGGTTCCCCTGCCCCAGTACTGGGGATTGAACCCAGAGGCACTTAACCACTGAGCCACATCCCCAGCCCTTTTAGGGTCTTGCTAAATTGCTTAGAGTCTCACAAAGTTGCTGAGGATGGCTCTGAACTTGAGATCCTCGGGCCTCAGCCTCCAAGCCACTGGGATTACAGGTGTGCCCACTGCACCTGGCTCTGATTGTGAAGTTTTAAGAGAATAACATGCATAGAAAAGCCAAGAGTAAGTCTAACAGGCCAAGCAGTAGACATGCTTCAAAACGCCATCCTCCTACTGCTCCGACCCTTGGCTTGCCATTCTAGAACAGGTCAGCCACCATGTGAGTAAGGCAGCAGCAGGGCGCTGATGAGAAGTGTGAAGGCTGGACCCAGACCACTGGGCTGTGACTTCTGGACTCACCATTTACTAGCTGTGCAATTTGAGAAACGTTTAAGCTCCTTGGGGCCTCAGATTCCTCAACTGTCAAAAACGGATCATAGCAAACACATACTAGGTTGCTCTGAGTCAAAGCTGGAACAGCACCTGCTGTGCAACCAGGGCTCAGGGAATGTTGACTGGTGGGATTACATACTCATTATCAACTAAGGAGTTTTGCGGGCAGGTGGTGGCTCCCACTTCAAGGCCAGGTTGGGTATTTCTGAATCCAAGCAGTCGCAAAGGTAATGAGACCACTGACCTATTTTTAGTCATGGATCTGCACCTTTGGAAAAGTTGCCTGTCCTCCTAAATCTCAATTTATCTTCTGTAAAGTGGGGTTAAAATCCCCCTCATAGGGCTGGGATTGTAGCTCAGTAGTAGAGTGCTTGTCCATCTACAACTAAAAAAATATTAAAAAAAAAAATTCCTCCTCCTGGGGCACTGCAGAGAATTTAGGGACTTACTTAATTTTTTTTTTTTTTTTTTTAAGACAAGGTCTTGCTGTGTTGCTCAACTGGCCCCAAATGCCTGGGTTCAAATGATCTGCTCCTGTCTCAGCCTCCCAAGTAGCTGGGACTCTAGTGCCACAAACCCAGTTTATTGTTATTTGTGGTACTGGGAATTGAACCCAGGGTTACTTTACTACCAAGCTACATTCCAAACTCCCCTTGCTTTTTTGAGGTACTAGGGATTGAAGCTGGAGCACTCCACCTCTGAGCTACATCCCCAGCCCTTTTAATTTTTAATTTTATTATTTTTTTCCACTGGGGATTGAACCCAGGGGTACTCAACCACTGAGCCACATCCTCAGCCCTCTTTGTATTTTATTTAGAGACAGGGTCTCACCGAGTGACTTAGGGCCTTGCTAAATTGCTGAGGCTGGCCCTGAACTTGCCTCAACTGCCCAAGCTGCTGGGATTACAGGCATGTGCCACCACGCCCAGCTATATTTTTTATTTTGAAACAGGGTCTTGATATGTTATCCAGGCTGGCTTCCAATTTATAATTCTTCTCCTTTAGCCTCCTGATTCGCTAGGATTACAGGCATGAGCCACTATGACCAGCTAGTTTATTACCTATTTTTTTCTGAAAAAAATTTTTTAAAGATTTTTTTTTTAATATTTATTTATTTGCTTTAGCTATACACATGGGTTTATTTGTACGTGGTGCTGAGGATCGAACCCGGGCCACGTACGTGCCAGGTGAGCGCTCTACTGCTGAGCCACAACCCCAGCCCAAGATTATGTTTTTTAAATGGGGGAAAAGAACACATGAGACATATTGCATGCTAAGCATGGGAGTATTAGACTTCATTAGAGACCTAGTTAGTACCTACTGTGTGCAAGGCACTGTTTGAACACAACAGATTTAAAAACCCTTGCCCTCCCGGAGCTTGTGTGGAACTACCAGAGACAGAAAGTAAATAATATTTATGGCAATATATTAAATAAAATATACATAGGAGGGCTGGGGTTGTGGCTCAGCAGTAGAGCACTCACCTAGCATGTGCTAGGCGCTGGGTTCCATCCTCAGCGCCACATTAAAAAAAATAATAATAATAAATAAAGGGTATTGTGTCCAACTACAACTAAAAAAAAAAAAAAAGATACATAGGGGCTCTAGGTGTAGCTCAGTGGTAGAGCATATGCTTAGCATGCAAGAGCCCCTGGGTTAGCCGGGCGCGGTGGCGCACGCCTGTAATCCCAGCACTTTGGGAGGCTGAGGCAGGAGGATCGCGAGTTCAAAGCCAGCCTCAGCAATGGCCAGGCACTTAGTAACTCAGTGAGACCCTGCTTCTAATAAAATACAAAAAAGGGCTGGGGATGTGGCCCAGTGGTCAAGTGCCCATGAGTTCAATCCCCGGTACCAAAAAAAAAAAAAAAAGAGCCCCTGGGTTCTATTCCCAGCACCACCAAAAACAACACACAAAATATATAAATAAGAACACATATGGGAAAAGCAGTGGCTGGAATGTGGTACGCTCCCCATATGTGGTAGCAGCTGGGATTATTATGTGAAGGCATTGTGTGAAGCTGAACAGCACTGCACAGAGGTAGGTCTCCAAGCTTTACCTTATCTCTGCCCAATTAAATTGCACTTTGGCCTTCAAAACCCTTTCTTGTTGCCTAGTCGGCATCTTTGACTCACTGTGTAATTTTTACCTCTCCCACCTTGGGTGGCATATATGGATGCTCTTTTGCACCAGACATTCTGCTGAGCTACACAGTCCAGGAAGAGTGTGGCCAGGAGGACACAGGAGGGTCCTGGGATACTCATGGCCAGGCTCATGAGGGCTAGATTGTGCAGATGTCTGGCTGCTTGGTGTTATTCTGCCAGAGGAGACTATGAAAGGTTTCCGAGCTGGGTGAAAAAGTTGGGAGATAAACTAAGATTTCACAACATTCTTATTTAAATACTATACAATAAAAGTAACATCTGCATTATGGTTAAATGCATAATCTATGTGTAAGTGCTATAATCAAAACAAAGAGCTGTAAGATGGAGATGTAAGGACTTGTTGAAGAGCAGAGTGTTCAGGGAGAGGAGAGGATGATACCAGGTCAGCAGGAAAGATGGCAAAAGGGATCAGGGAGCTGGGCGTGGTGGCACATGCCTGTAAATCCCAGCAGCTAGGGAGACTGAGGCAGGAGGATCATGAATTCAAAGCCAGCTTTAGCAATTTAACGAGGTCCTAAGTAACTCAGACTCTGTCTCTAAATAAAATACAAAAAGAGCTGGGGATGTGGCTCAGTGGTTAAGTGCCCCTGGATTCACTCCCCAGTACCGAAAAAAAAAAAAAAAAAAAAAGAGCAGGGAGTTTTGGGAGCCAGATAAATCTGGGTGAGTACTTAAGTACCTGCAGCAACCTCCTGCACATCCGTGGGCAGGTTAATATTGATTCTGCAGAGCTGCTGAAAGGATTAAAGAAACATCCATCAAGTGCCTGACACTATGCACATAATAGGAGGCATATATTATTCAATATTAGTAGTGATATTATTTGTAGCAGTGCAGCATATGGAAAGAGCTCTTGTATAAGCCAGAACTATGTCCAAATCCTGATACATCCATCTGGGCGTGGCAGATATGCCCATAATCCCCGTGATTTGAGAGGCTGAGGCAGCAGGATTCCGAGTTTGGAGTCAGCCTCAGCAACTTAGTGAGACCCTGTCTAAGGATATAGATGTGGCTCAGTGGTAAAATACCTCTGGATTCAATCCTCAGTACCACAACAAAACAAAACAGAACAAAACAATCCACTACCCCCCAAATAACCAAAAACCAAATACTGATAAATCCAGAGTAAGTTGTTTAATCTTTCTAAGTCTTGGGTTGTCTCACTTGTAAAATGAATGAATAATACCCTCACTTGTATTAGATAGGGAAAAATGTGATAATATAGAATTTCTAGGCTATAGGGTAGGTGTCCAGTTAAATACTATTTTAAAATAACAATGCTGTGAGCTTTACTGGCTATTCTTCTTATAAAAATTATATATTCCAATGGTAAAAATTTAATAACACAGAAGTAATTATAAATCATTGGAAATTCTACTTCCCAGAGCTGTTGACACTCTTTTAGGGATCTATTTATGTACCCTTTTAATTTGACCTTCATAATACACACAGGGGGTGTAAATCAGTGATAGGAGTAGGATCATGCTTAGTATGCTCCTGGCCATGGGTCCAATTGCCAACACCAAGAACAAAAACAAAAACACTCCAACGACATAGGTTCACAGTACATGCTGTTGTTTTCACTCTGCATGATGCAGACATATATCAACTTAATATATACAGATTTATATTATTAATAGTTTTTTAATATTCTATTGCATTGTGCCAGAAATTATTTAACGCTGTTGGTAGTCATTGAGGCCATTTCCAGATTTTTACTATTTTGTACAATGCTGTTTTAGCAACCTTAGACAGAAGGATAATTGTTCATTTGTTTCATTTCGTCCCTGGGATAAATCTCTTCAGTGATTTATTACATCAAAGAGTTTCCTCTGGTCGCAGTGGTGCACGCCTGTAATCCCAGCAGCTTGGGAGGCTGAGGCAGAAGGATTGTGAGTCCAAAGCCAGCCTCAGCAACAGCGAGGAGCTAAACAACTCAGTGAGACCCTGTCTCTAAATAAAACAAAAAATAGGGCTGGGGATGTGGCTCAGTGGTCGATTGCCCCTGAGTTCAATCCCTGGTACCAAACATAAAGAGTTCCCCATTATAATTTTTTTAAAATATTTTATTTATTTTAGTTGTACACAATGCCTTTATTTATTTTTACATGGTGCTGAGGATTGAACCCGGGCTGCGCACATGGTAGGCGAGCGCTCTACCATTGAGCCACAATCCCAGCCCCATGAGTTCCCTGTTATAATTTTTTTAAAAATATTTATTTTTTAATTATAGTTGGACACAATACCTTTATTGTATTTATTTATTTTTATGCTAGGGAAGCGCTCTACTGCTGAGCCACAACTCCAGTCCCCACTATAATTTTCTTATGTCAGCCAGACCTGTGTTCAAATCCTACTTCACCCAGAGCAAGAATAATTCTTTGGGCTGGAATTGTGACTCAGTGGTAGAGCGCTTGCCTCACACATGTGAGATACTGGGTTCAATCCTCACCACATAAAAATAAATAAATATTGTGTCCATCCACAACTAAAATAATAATAATAATTCTGTTATATATTGCCCAACTACCTTTTAAAACAACTCTTATGAATTTGCACACTCAAGAACAGTGTGTAAATAGTGCCCGTTTTCATGTATCCCTGCTGAAACTAAATTCTGACAATCATTTTAGACTTTGCCAGTCTCATCTATTGAAAAATGGTGTATGAACTTTGTTTTTAATCTGTAGTTCCAAGGTTACTAATGAGGTTGAAAGTCTTTTCAAGTAAGTGCTTATTTCCATTTACATCTCTTCTTTGGACCCTTCGAAGTGTTTCCTACTTTTTTTTTTTGGTGGTGTTTCTGGAATTGGAATCCAGGGCCTTGTGCATGTGAGGCAACCACTCTACCAGCTGAGCTATATTCCCAGCCCTTTTACTATTAACAATTCTTTATTTATTAAGAAACTTGCCGGGTGCAGTGGTGTACACCTGTAATCGCAGCACTTGGGAGGCTGAGGCAGGAGGATCGCAAGTTCAAAGCCAGCCTCAGCAACGGCGAGGCACTTAGCAACTCAGTGAGACCTTGTCTCTAATTAAATACAAAAAAAAAAAAAAAAAAAAAAAAAGGGATGGGGATGTGGCTCAGTGGTTGAGTGCCCCTGAGTTCAATCCCCAGTACCACAAAAAAAAAAAAGAAAGAAAGAAAGAAAGAAACGTAACCCTTTGTTATTTGTGACAAGTATTTCCCCTCCCTTTATTGTCTGTTTTTAACATTATGCATGGCAAATTGTTGCCGTAAAAAAATTTTAATTTTACATAGATAAATCTATTGATTTACTTTTTTTTTTTTTTTTTTTTTTAATGTGGTACAGGGGTTTGAACCCAGTGGCGCTCTACCACTGACCTACATTCTCAACCCTTTTTCTTTTGGTACCTGGGATTGAACTCCAGGGCATTTAACAACTGAGCCATATCCCAAGCCCCCCCCCCCCCTTTTTAAATTTAATTTAATTTGTTTTTTAGTTGTAGTTGGACACATTACCTTTATTTTATTTATTTTTATGTGGTGCTGGGGTTGGAACCCAGGGCCTCACACGTGCCAGGCAAGTGCTTTACTGCTGACCCACAACCCCAGACCCCCTAGCCCTTTTAATTTTTTTAAATTTAAATTTTTTTAAAAAAATATTTATTTATTTACTTTAGTTGTACACAATGCAATGTATTTATGTTTACGTGGTGCTGAGGATCGAACCCGGGCCGCGCACGTGCGAGGCGAGCACTCTGCTGCTGAGCCACAACCCCAGCCCTAAAATTTTTTTTTAATTTATTTTTTTGGTACCGGGTATTGAACTCAGGGGCACTCAACCACTGGGTCACATCCCCAGCCCTTTTTTGTATTTTATTTAGAGACAGGGTCTCACTGAGTTGCTAAATGCCTCACCATTGCTGAGGCTGGCTTTGAACTCCGGGTTCTCCTGCCTCAGCCTCCCAAGTGCTAGGATTACAGGCGTGCGCCACGGCATCTGCCTGACCTTTTTATTTTTTGAGACAGAATCTAAATTGCGTAAAGCCTCACTAAATTGCCAAGGCTGGCTTTGAACCTAAGATACTCTTGCCTCAGCCTCCTGAGCCGCTGAGATTACAGGTGTATACCACTATGCCTGGCTCCTTTTTCTTTTTTATTTTGAGACATGGTCTCTCTAAATTGAGGAGGTTGGCTTCAAACTTGTGATCATCCTGCCTCAGCCTCCCTAGTCGTCAGATTACAGGCATGAGCTACCATGCCCACCTACCTGATTTTTTAAAAAACATTTATTTTTCAGTTGTAAGTGGATACTATACCTTTATTTTATTATGTGGTGTTGAGGATCAAACCCAGTGACTCACACATGCTAGGCGAGTGTGCTTCCTCTGAGCCACAACCCCAGCCCCACCTACTTGATTTTTTTTAATATATGTATGTTTTAGTTGCCAATGGATCTTTTATTTATTTATTTATTTATTTATTTATTTATTTATTTATTTATTTATATGTGGTGCTGAGGATCAAAACCAGAGCCTCACACATGCCAGGCAAGTACTCTACCACTGAGCCACAACTCCAGCCCCCTACTTGATTTTTAAAGAACTTTCATATCATGCTTAGAAAGACTTCTGACCCCATGATTATAAACATATTCACTTTTTTCTTCCAACATTTTTTATTGTTTCTTTTATCACATGTACACCTTTGATTTAGGTAGATTTAGAGTTAAGGAAGGAGGTAGAGTTCCAGCTTAATTTTTTCTCCAAATGGATGACCTATGGTTAGTCCTATTTTGCTGAATGACTTTCACCTTTTCTCTACCGGTTTGACATGCCAGGTGACATTTCATACCAGTCCTTATAATTCCTTATACATCACCTCGTTCAATTTAATAGGTCTGTCCTTTTTCAAAATCATAATGTTTTAGTTTTTGTAGCTATCTAGTGCATTTTAATATCTGGTAGAACCCCAGTTTATTAATCTTCAAACTTCTCCTGGCAGCAGAGCAGAGTGATTAAGTTCACAGAGCTTGGGGTCAGCCAGTCTGAGCTTTAATCCCAGCTTGGCCATTTACTGTAGGACCTTGAGCAAGTTAGTTCTCTCTTGGAACCTCTGCTTCCTCATCTGTACAATGTTACTAATAATATTTACCTCATGGTGTTTGTGTGGAGGTGCAGCATAGCAAGTCCCCAGATAGGGCCAGCACATGGTAAGTGGTCCATAAGTGTTAGTGTTTGTTATGAAAATGATGCATGTATTTCTCCAGTTGAATTTTAAAATAATTTTGGCAATAGAATCTTACTTTGATCTTCATTAGGATGGTATTTACTTGGTGGGCAAATTTTGAGATCATTAATATTCACATGCTATGGGATCTTCCCATCTAAGGTAAGCTCTGATTTCCATTGGTCTAGAACCTCAAGCTCCCTGGTAGAGTTTTATAGTTTTCTTCTTATAAGAACCACACATTTTGTTAACTTTATTTCCAGATGGTATAATATTTTTTATTGATTTTGTGAATTAATGGGATTATTGTTAGTACAAAAGAAAGTTATTTTAAAAAATTTGGTACTAGGGATTGAACCCAGGGGCACTTAACCATTAAGCCACATCCCCAGCCCCTTTTTTTCTTTTCGTACCAGGGTTGAACTACTGAGTCACATCCCTACCCCTCTTTTTTTTTTTAATATTTATTTATTTGCTTTAGTTGTACACAATGCAATGCATTTATGTTTATGTGGTGCTGAGGATCGAACCTGGGCCGCGCACGTGCTAGGCGAGCGCTCTACCGCTGAGCCACAACCTCAGCCCCCTGTATTTTTTTAGTTGTTGATGGACATTTATTTATTATGCAGTGCTGAGAATAGAACCCAGTGCCTCACACATGCTAGGCAAGTGTTCTACCACTGAGCCAAAAACCCAGCCCCCCCCCTTTTTTTTTGTATTTTACTTAGAAATATGGTCTAAGTTGCTGAGGCTGGCTTTGAACTTGCAATTCCCCTGCCTCAGCCTCCTGAGCTAATGAGCATGTGCTACTGTGCCCAACAAGAAAGTTATTAATTATTGAGCATATATTTTGCATTCAAATTAACCATAATTGTTAACTTATAGTTATAACTATAATAATAATAGGAAAATAATTTATCCCCTAGCTCACATCAGTCTTGAAATATCCCTTCTTTCTGCTGTAAAGCATTGCAGGCTTCTCTCTGTAAGGGCCCTACTACATCAGCTTGCCATTACTTGTGATCCATGCATGTAATGCAGGAACTGTGTCTAACTGGGCTGAAAGTCCCCAGGGCTCAGCACAGGGCTCAGATCCCAGTAGGAGGTTATCAGTGCCAATGAAAAAAGGTGTTCCAGCCAGGCATGGTGGCGCACGCCTGTAATCCCAGCACTTTGGGAGCCTGAGGCAGGAGGATCGCAAGTTCAAAGCCAGCCTCAGCAATGGCGAGGCACTTAGTAACTCAGTGAGACCCTGTTTCTAATAAAATACAAAAAAGGGCTGGGGATGTGGCCCAGTGGTCAAGTGCCCCTGAGTTCAATCCCCAGTACCAAAAAAAAAAAAAAAAAAAAAAGGTGTTCCATGCAGTATTTCTGCTGTTTTCTGAGATAGAGGAGCCCCTCTGCCAGGATGGAGGGCAGGACAGCAACTAAACCTGCATTCTCTGACCTCAGCTGGCTGACAGTCTATTTTGGGCAGACACTGAAGTCATCCTCAATGTCAAGAGTGAATTATGTCTTTCCTCATTATATTCTGAACTGGAATTTGTAAGGCTTAGTGGGCATAGGACATCAGACAAAACCTTGCTGAAGAAATGACACTCCAGGAGGCAACATGGGTGACTCTGCCATTGCATCTTGCTTTCCCTCCCCCACTGCAGACCAGCTTTAGCATCCAGTCCTACTTGAATGAATCCATGAATCCATTTAGCAAACTCTGATGAACACCTGCTCTGTATCAGGCCCTGGGCTGCTGGGTCTAGGGCCACAGAGTTGGGTAAGAGCCAGTATCTGAGCTCAAGTCAGAGCTCTGTTGACTCTGAGTTACTGCAGGAGATAATGACGCCTTCTTGGCTTGGAACCCACCCAGCCCACAGTTCTGGTTTCTTCTGCTCCTGCCCCACAGGATTGTTGGCCTCACCGGCCTGAGCACACCTGCACTCTCATACATGTTAAAACTACCCATCACGGGCTGGGGTTGTAGCTCAGTGGTAGAGCACTTGCCTCTTAAGCATGAGGCCCTGGGTTTGATCCTTAGCACCACATAAAAATAAATAAAGATGTTGTGTCTGTATGTCTGTATACAACTAAAAAATATTAAAAACAAACACAACAACAACAAAAAACTACCCATCACACTCAGTGTTGCTTCTACACAGAATTCCCTGAGCCGCTCATGTTTCCTTGGGGCTTTCAAGACCCAGTTAAAGTATCGCCTCCTTGTGAAATCTGTCCTTTCAGTGTTTGTTGCTGCTTCCTTGTCCAAAAGGATTTAAGATTAGAAGTCTTGGGCTGGGGTTGTGGCTCAGTGGTAGAGCGCTCGCCTAATACATGTGCGGCCCAGGTTCGATCCTCAGCACCACGTAAATATCAACGCATTGTGTACAACTAAAGCAAATAAATATTTTTTTTAAAAAAAGATTAGAAGTCTTAGTCATGTACACAGTTTTACTAGTTTCCATCTTTCTGATCCCGTTAGACCAGGGGTCCTCAGAGTTGGTGCCTTTGACTTTTTTCTTCAGTGGGAACTAACACACAATGGTTACCTTAGGAATTACAATTAAAATGGGGCCAGATAAATGCAACCTGTAAGATTAAGGGGGTTTGCCTGTAATCCCAGTGTCTCAGGAGGCCGAGACAAGAGGATTGCGAGTTCAAAGTCAGCCTCAGCAACGGCGGGGGCGCTAAGCAACTCCCTGAGACCCTCTCCCTAAATAAAATCCAAAATAGAGCTAGGGATGTGGCTCAGTGGTTGAGTGCCCCTGAGTTCAATCCCTGGTACAAAAAATAAATAAATAAAAAATTAAGGGGGCAGAATACAGAAGGAAAATGAAGGGTAAGAATTACTTAGCCCAGAACAATAGTTCTGTCCTTGAGCTCCACAGAGGCAAGGTAGCAAGATGGCAGAGTGTGAGGATAAGCAAAGTTAGTTGGGTCAGAATCCTGGCTCTGGCATATAGCAGCTCCAGGAATCGAGACAACTGGTTTTATTTACTTTTTTTGTGATACTGGAGATGGAACCCAGGACCTTGTGCATGCTAGGCAAGTGCTCTACCACGAAGTTATACCCCTAACCTTGGAGAAGTGGTTTTATTTTTCTGGGCCTCAGAGATAAAGGGAACATTGTAACTACTGTTATTATTTTTACTACATATGTGCTTCAGAGGGGCTGGGAACACCTTGGACCATTGTACAGAATTTTGTATAAATACGTTTAAGTAGTTTTGTGCTTTTTTTTTTTTTTTTTTTAGGAAAGAAGGTCCATTATTTTTTTAAAATGTCACACAAGAATCCCCAAGAAGGGGAAATACCATGTCCTTATTAATTATCAGTTGGTGTGTAACTAATTATCTCAAAACTCAGTGTTTTTTTTTTTTTTTGTTTTTGTTTTTTGGTACCGGGATTGAACTCAGGGGCACTCGACCACTGGGCCACATCCCCAGCCCTTTTTTGTATTTTATTAGAGACAGGGTCTCACTGAGTTGCTAAGTGCCTCGCCACTGCTGTGGCTGGCTTTCAACTTGTGATCCTCCTGCCTCAGCCTCCCAAGTGCTGGCATTACAGGCGTGCACCACCACGCCCAGCTCAAAACTCAGTGATTTTGAAAGCAATTTATTATCTCAGCTTCTGTGGGTTTAGAATCCAGCTTATTTGGGTGATTCTGGCTCAGGGTCTTTCATGAATTTGCAGTCAATACTGTTGGCCAAGGCTGAAGTCATTTAAGTTGCCTGGGACCTGAGTCACGTGGACCTCTCCATCAGGCTGCTTGAGCATCCTTATCACCTGGTGGCTAGCTTCCCTCAGAGGGTGTGATCCCAAGAACAAGGAGAGCACAATGTCTTTTCTGCCCTATCCCCAGAAGCCACATGTAGTCACTTCCACTCTATCCTACTGGTTACACAGTTCAGCAGTGTTCTGAGTGGAAGGGAACGAAAAAAAGACGTAAATGTTAGAAGCAGGGAATCACTGGGAGCCATTTTGGAGGCTGGCTACCATAGGGCCTCAAAAAGAATTTGCAATCAGTGGTTTTGGATTCAAATGTCGACCAAGGCAACAACCAATTATGTGACCTTGGAAACGTTCCTTTGCTTTACTGGTGCTCCCTGTTTACTCACTCACCTCATAAGGTGGTTGTGATACTGGAGAGTGAAGGTCTGTGAAGAGCATCTCTACAGCCCTCAGCTTCACATTTAGACATTATAAATCCATTAAAGAAGAGGAAAGAGAAAAGCCATTTAGGGTGGGGTATAAGTTAATGTTTCCATTATGAAAACTAGAAATGAAATAATTCACCCATCTCATTACCTCAGCACCACCACTCTTGTCACTGTTGTTAAAAAGCACTTTAAAGGTTCTTTTCTTTCTTCAAGGGGAAAGAATAGAGGAAATAAATTGAGACTGGTGAGTCTGTGGTAGATTTCATATACATCTTTCTGGCATTGAGAGAGTTTAAAAATTGGGATGGGTCCTCAGTAAAGTCATGAAATTTCTACCTGAAAACCTTAAAGTAAAAGGCAGGGAACTATCATTTACCATGATTTTTAGTAAAGACTAGCTCAGCTCATCCTTTTTTTTTTGGTACTGAGGATTGAACTTGGGGGCACTCAACCACTGGGCAACATCCTTAGCCCTTTTTTGTATTTTATTTAAAGACAGGGTCTCACTGAGTTGTTTAGCTCCTCGCTGTTGCTGAGGCTGGCTTTGAACTCATGATCCTCCTGCCTCAGCTTCCCAAGTGCTGGGATTACAGGAGTGCACCACCATGCCTGTTGCTGCCTGAAGCGCTTGGAGCAACGGAGCCGCGGGAAGAACTTCAGAAGCAAACTGGAGACAAACAGCTTTTTATTCTGATAACTTTTCTCTCTGGTTCTAACAACAACTAACTCACGCCAAACACACCACTAAAATGGCGCTGACCCGATCAGCAATTTCGGCCAAGTCACTCGAGATCCCGCAACAAAATCCCGTGAGACTACGGGTGGCGACAATGGCCAAATCTCCACGACTCATAGTCAACTGCAATTCAAGCCAATCCCCAAACAGGGCTCCTGCATTTCCCCCTTTTTGTTTTAAAAGAGGTAATGCTCTAGGACGTCTATGTGCAACCAACATTCTTACCCGTCATCAGATAATCAAGGCTGTGCCCTTGACTCCTGTCTTAGGTTGATATGTCGGCCACATGAGACTGTCCCGTGCGACTGTGCCTGTCTTAGGTTGTCCCCCTCTGGGGATCTTACCCGTCATTGGCTAACCAGCCATCCAATGGAGCCCTTTAGGATCGACTATATATGATGACTAACAGCCGTCCAATTGTGAGGAGATGTTGCGGCTTTAAGGCGACAAGCCTTTTGGTGATGAGCCAAATTGCATAGCATATCAAATTGTTTAAACAAATCAGCTGCCCTAAGTTCCATCAAGTAACACACTGAATTCTCTAGACAAATACCCGCAAGGCATTGTCCCGTAAAATCCCAAACAATGAAAGATCAAAATGTCCATTTGTTGTAACATGTTGATGTAGGAGGCCCCATGCATGTAGAGCAGAGGCCACACTGTTGGTGAGGTTGTTTGATGTTTGAGCAGCAGGGATGCTTGCGGCGGCCACGATCCCTGCAGCTGTAGCAGCAGACGTCTTTTTTATGTTTAGACAATGCCACCGGCAAATCTTCAGGGCCCGCTACCTAGAAACTCAAGCATCAATTATTAAAGGAAAGGCAGTGGCTATTGCAGCACTGAGTCAAGAGGCGAGTTGTCAAACTACAAAATAGAATAATTAGATTAGAAAATTAAAGTTGATTTTTGTTCACACACATCGCTGGTTGAGCTTCTACAAACATAAGTTGGAAAAAATATCATATTTAGAACAAAACAAAGAAAGACTGAGGGTAATTACTGCATTAAAGATAGATTAAAGAAAAGGTAAAGGCACTTTAGAGAAATAATTTGTTAGCTGGAACCCTTGAGTCTCTGTATACAGAGCAATCTTTTACCTGTTGAGATAATTGAAATTAATGAGCTATTAAACAAATGAAGTTAATAACAAATAAACAATCTTAAGTCAAAACACCAAAATATCAGGTTATATAGCACTAGTCATATTGTTTGCTAAAGAGAAGTCCCAGGGACACCTATAAATCAAAATTGAAAGTACCTTCATTTATAAAATTATTTACCTAAATTGAATACTCTTAACCTAAAATGAATTAAAGTTATTTGGATCCATATATATATATATATTTTCTTTTTCATAAGCGCTTTGTTCTATGTGACGTCACACTGGACAGACAAACAAACATACAAACATATATTTGTGACGTCACATTAACATGAAATGTAGACAAATGTACAGACATAAAGACATGTATAAAAAAGAAAAAAAAATACAGTTGTGTGCACACTAAAGAGAGATCTCCTCGTCCCGGCCGGGAGAAATGACACTTAAGTTGTGAAATATTTTGAAGGACTCTTTTGAGGGAATCATTCTATACCTTCATCTTGGTCCTCTTGATTTTGTACCTTTTTTATTAATCTTGATTCTTCAATAACTTCATCTTGATCATTTTGATGTGGTACCTGTTTTATTAATCTAGATGGTATCCATATTGGAGAGGATTCGTCTTTTGGAAAAACACAAACAGATCCTCTTCCCCAAATTAATACTGGATCTGGACCCTTCCATGTACCTGAAAGAACATCCTTCCAGTAAACCAAAGGTTTATGTTGTTGGTGTGGATTCCAATGTCTGTCTCCAGCAGAATAACCATTAGAGTCTAAAGTTAAAAAATTTAAGGTAAACAGGGCAACTGCCAATCTGTCCTTAGGACTTTTCCAATTTCCTTCTTTTTGTTTTAATAACATAATTTTCAGTGTTCGGTTTGCTCTTTCAATAATGCCCTGACCCTGAGGATTGTATGGGATGCCTGTTTTATGGGATATATTGAATTTTGCGCAAAACTCTTTGAAAGATGAGGACGTCTATGCGGGGCCATTATCTGTTTTAAGCATTTTGGGGATGCCCAATGCAGCAAAAGCTTGCAAACAATGAGATGTAACATCTTTAACTTTTTCTCCAGAATGTAAGGAAGCAAAAATCGTGCCTGAACATGTATCTATGGTCACATGAATAAATCGCAATTTTCCAAAACTTGGCTCATGAGTAACATCCATCTGCCACAAATGATTGGGCATTAATCCTCTAGGGTTAACGCCGAAATGAGGATTGGGCAAATGTGTCATACAAGATTTACAATCTTTTACAATTGTTCTGGCTTGCTCCTTTGTGATTTTAAACCTACGTTGCAAGGTGGTGCTGTTGACATGAAACTGGGAGTGAAATAAAGTAGCTTGTTGTAGCGCTGAAAGTATAAATACTATTTTTGTAAGTTCATCAGCCTTTTGATTACCTTCATGGAGGGGACCAGGCAAATTAGTATGTGCTCTAATATGGCCTACGAATAGAGGTTCTTTTCTTGCCCACAAAAGTTTTTGTATTTGATAAAACAATTTAAAGGCTGGAGTATGAGGTGCTATTGGTCCTGCTAACTCTAATTTTGGGACGGCTTGTACAATATAGTGGCTATCTGAAAAAATGTTTACGGGCTGGTCCCTAAAATTTTCCAGAGCTCTTACCACAGCTTCCAATTCCACTAGTTGAGCTGATTTGTGTGCAGTTATGTAAGTCATATTTTCTTTTTTAGTGACTACTGTAGCAGTACCATTTGAGGACCCATCTGTAAATACATTAAATGCCTTAGGAATAGGTTGATTTTTTATTACCTGTGGAAATATAATAGGATGATTAATACAAAAAGATAATATAGGGGACTTAGGAAGATGATTATCAAAATTTGCAGAAGTAGAGCATTTAGCTATAGCCCAATCATTATCATTGAAGCATAAGTATTCAATCTGTGATGATGAATAGGGAGTAATAATAGTAGCAGGGTGAATGCCAAATATTTTAGTAGAAGTCTTAAGTCCTTGAAGAATAAGTTTAGCCACCATGGAGGTATAAGATTCAATTATACTTTTAGGAGAGACGGGCAAATGTATCCATAATAAAGGCCCTTGTTGCCAAAATACTCCTGTGGGTGTATATTGTGAAGAAATAATAATCAACATCAGCGGTTGAGTTAAATCAAATCTATCACAATGAGCTCCTTCGATGGCTTTTTCTACTAACTTTAAAGCTTTCCTAGCATCAGGAGTCAATGTTCGTGGTGAAGATGGATCAGGATCTCCACGAAGGATGTCAAATAAAGGTTTTAGTTGGCCAGTAGTGAGATTTAGTGTAGGGCGAAGCCAATTAATGTCTCCCAGTAGTTTTTGGAAATCATTGAGGGTGGTCAAATGTTCTTTATTTATTAAAATTTTTTGGGGTCTAACAAAAGTATCCATGATTTTAAATCCTAAATATAATATGGGAGATCTGGTTTGAACTTTTTCTTCTGCTATATATAATCCATATTTTTTTAAAATTTTCTACCACATCACTGAATATATTAAATAAGATTTTTTGATTAGGGTGGGCCAATAAAATATCATCCATGTAATGTAGACACATGAGGTTTGGATATTTATTTTTAATGGGTTGGATAGCCTTGTCCACATATATTTGGCATATGGTGGGGCTATTAGCCATTCCCTGTGGTAAAACATTCCATTGATATCTCTGATCAGGGCCATTATTGTTCATAGAAGGAACGGAAAAAGCAAACCTGGGGGCATCCAGAGGATGTAGGGGAATAGAAAAGAAGCAATCCTTTATATCAAGAATAATAAGATGGAAATTTTTTGGAATAGCTACGGGACTAGGAAGTCCAGGTTGAGTAGGCCCCATAACTTGCATGGTTTTATTGATTTGTCTAAGATCATGTAACAATCGCCATTTTCCTGACTTTTTCTTGATCACAAATATGGGGGAATTCCAGGGAGAAGTGGAAGGTTCTATATGACCTGCTTCTAATTGTTCCTGAACTAATTGGTGGGCCGCTTGTAATTTCTCTTTAGATAGGGGCCACTGAGGGACCCACACTGGCTTATCAGAAAGCCATGGTATTTTCAAAATTATTTTCTCAGTGGCCCCGAAAAAAAAATCTTTTTCCTTTATGACAATGATTACTTTTAGGGTTGAGATTACTCTGTACTTTTTAATAATGAGTTCTTTTATGGTTAAGATTACTCTGTAGGTTTTCACATTTAACATCTGCAGGCTTGGTTGCAAGGTGTACTCCCATTTGTTGCAAAATATCTCTTCCCCATAAAGTAACCGGTAGATTAGGTAAAACATAAGGCTGAAATGTTCCTTTATGGCCTTCATCATCCTCCCATTTTAAAATTACTGCACTTTTATCTGGGAGGTTATTATATCCCAAGCCTCTTAAACTGGTTGAAGCTTTTTGCAGAGGCCAGTGCTTGGGCCATTGGTGTAAATTAATAATGGAAGAGTCAGCTCCAGTATCTATTAATCCCTCCATTTCTATTCCTTGGATTTTTATTTTACACATAGGCCTCCTTGAACAGTCTTGAACCCAGCAAGCCATGGGACTTGAGTCAGTGGAACAAAATCCTCTATTGTTCCCTTCTTGAGGCATACCCATTTTAAATGAATTATGTAAATTGGGAAGGAGAAGCAACTGAGCAATTCTATCTCCTTGATTAACAGAAGTTATACTTTGGGGTGAGCTAAGCATTATTTTTATTTCCCCTTTGTAGTCTGAGTTTATTACACCTGGGGTCACTTGCAAACCTAATAAGCTTTTAGGACTACGCCCGATAATAAGTCCAACAGTCCCTGAGGGAAGAGGTCCCCTGACTCCTGTGGGAATCAGTTGAACCCCCATTTCAGGTGTTAACACTATTCGGGCGGTGGAACAGAGGTCTAATCCTGCATTTCCTCTTGTTCCTCTGGCGAGGGAGTGGATGGGTAGTAGGGATTGTGTCGGGGAAGCATCTGAGTGGATGCTTGAGGATACTCCTTCTGCAATGCCCCGTACATTTGTGGGCCCCGGGGTACTGGGCCCCGTGCCCCGTTTTTTGAATTCCTGAACAAAGGATTTCCATGGATGTCAAATTTTGAATAGCATTTATTGGCCCAATGATTTCCCTTTTTACACCTGGGGCAGCGGCCTGGGGCACGGTATGAGCTTGATCTTATTTCTCTTTTGGGATTTTGCCTAGAATTGCCTGATTGATTATAATATCTACGTTTAGCCTTTGTGAAATTTCGAGAGGAAGCACCTCTCATTGAGGCTGCAATCACATTTCCTGTGACAAAGGCGCCATTTATATCTTTACATAGTTGTATATATACGGAAAGATCCTTTTTAGTTCTCCATGGCCTGATGGCTGCTTGGCACCATTTATTTGCATTTTCATAAGCTAATTGAACAACTAATGGCATAGCTTGGTCAACATCTGCAAACACACTACCTGCAGTTCTCAAAAGTCGATCAGCAAAGTCGGCATACGGCTCATTAGGTCCTTGAATCACTTTTGACAAGCTACCTTGTAGATCCCCAGGTCCTTGTACAGTTTTCCATGCCTCTAAGGCAGCTGCATTTATCTGAGCATATATATCTGGGTCATAATCTGTTTGAGCCTGTAAGTCTGCGAATTGCCCTTCTCCTGTGAGCATGTCTATATTATAGTTTTCAAACCCTGCAGCCGCGTTTCTTTTAGCCGTTTCTATACAAAGTTCTTGGAATTGCGATCGCCAAACCAAGAATTGCCCCCCGCTTAATGTTGCTTTACATAGACTTTTCCAGTCTGAGGGGGTTAAGCTAAAGGTGTTAAGGGACTCCAGCATACTCAACGTGAAAGGAGCTTGGGGCCCATAAGTCATTACTGCCTCTTTGAGATTTTTTATTGTTTTGAAATCTACTGACTGATGGACACTCTGTCCATTTTTCTTTTCAAATGCTGGCGGTTCCCAATGTATCTGTGAGTTGTCCTTGAGAGCGCATAAGCGATCAGAAAGACTTTTTATTTCTGTTTCTAGGGTATGCAAATGCCTAGTAATACCCTTCATATTTTCTGTGATGGATTCCACCCATGGGGGAGTAGAGGACACAAGTGACTCCTCTGCCTGACGGACCTTTTTCTCGGTCTTTTTTAATTTCTTTTCCCTCATTTTCTCAGGATCACTTTTACTAGATTCCTCACCACTGCTAATTTCACTGACAGCAATATCCTGAGGCCCAGGTTCCAGTGAGAGCAAGTATCCTTCAGCTTTCGCCAATAACTCCCGAATAGCTTTAATAGCTTGGATTTTTGTCATTTTTGGGTCTCTTCTAATACTCTCTTTACTGGTCTCAGTTGGCCCAGTGGAATCTACACTTTTTTGATCACTTTCACTTTTGTCTATATACTCCTCACTGAGAACAGAGTCAGGTATATCAAGGAGTCTTTGCATAGCCTCTATCACTTGGGATTCAGTTATATTCGAACCCATCTTTAGAGACCTTTCAGTTCTTACCTGTCCGCTCCGAAGTTCCCCGTACGGGCCGCCACCTGTTGCTGCCTGAAGCGCTTGGAGCAACGGAGCCGCGGGAAGAACTTCAGAAGCAAACTGGAGACAAACAGCTTTTTATTCTGATAACTTTTCTCTCTGGTTCTAACAACAACTAACTCACGCCAAACACACCACTAAAATGGCGCTGACCCGATCAGCAATTTCGGCCAAGTCACTCGAGATCCCGCAACAAAATCCCGTGAGACTACGGGTGGCGACAATGGCCAAATCTCCACGACTCATAGTCAACTGCAATTCAAGCCAATCCCCAAACAGGGCTCCTGCACATGCCCGGCTGTTTAGCTCATTCTTTGAGGCCACTCTAAGGGATCCTACAAAAGGTTTTTAAGCAAAATGAAAGGAGTAATTTATTTTTTAAATTATATTATTATTTTGTTATACGAGAATTGAACCCAGGGCCTTGAGCATGCTAGGCAAGTGCTCTACCACTTGGTAACATCACAGTCCTTTTTATTTATTTATTTATCATTAAAAAAATATATCTTGAGCTAGGGGTTGTGGCTCAGAGGTACAGCGCTCACCTAGCATGTGCGTGGCCTGGGTTCGATCCTCAGCACCACGTACAAATAAATGCATCATGTACAACTAGAGCAAATAAATAAATATTTAATATATATATATATCTTTATTTATTTATTTTTATGTGGTGCTGAGGATCGAACCCAGTGCCTCACATGTGCTAGGCAAGCGCTTTACCACTGAGCCACAACCCCAACCCCTCCTTTTCATTTTGAGACAGGGTCTTGCTAAGTTGCTGAGGCTGGTCTTGAGTTAGTGATCCTCCTTCCTTAGCTTCCTGAATAGCTGGGATTACAGTGGTGTCCACTGTGCCTTGCTGACAGCAGGAATTTATTATTAAAGATGTTCTCCCGGGGCTGGGGTTGTGGCTCAGCGGTGGAGCGCTCGCCTAGCACGTGCGCGGCCCGGGTTCGATCCTCAGCACCATGTACAAATAAACGCATTGTGTACAACTAAAGCAAATAAATAAATATTAAAAAAAGATAAATTTATAAAAAAAGATGTTCTCCCACTGTTGACCTATATTGCATTGAAAATTATTTTTCTATCATAAAAAGTACTATATACTCATTCCAGATTTGAATGATAGAGACAAGTGTAAAGAAGAACAAATGTAATTTCTATCTGCCACCTTAATCTAAATACTTTGTGATTGAAATTAAATTTTTTTTTCAATTTAAGAAAATATAATACTTTGGACGGAAAAAACCCCTAAAAATCGTCCACACCCTTCCAAGACAGAGATAACCAGCATTAACATTTTGGTAATTCAAACATGTTTTTCAGTGACCTAGGAGACTGAAAAATAGCAGAATTTATTTATTGGTACTGGGGATTGAACCCAGGGGCACTTAGCCACTGAGCTACATCTCAGTCCTTTTTATTTTGGGACAGGGTCTCACTAAGTTGCTCAGGGGCTCTCTAAATTGCTGAGGCTGGCTTTTTTATTTTTTTTTTAAGTAGTTGAACACAATACCTTTATTTATTTATTTTTATGTGGCGCTGAGAATTGAACCCAGGGCCTTGAACTTGCTAAACAAGCGCTTTACCGCTGAGCCACAACCCCAGCCCCTGAGGCTGGCTTTGAACTTGTTCTGGCTGGGATTACAGGTGTGCACCACTTCGCTAGGCAAAAAAGCAGAATTTAAATGATGGTGAAGGGTAGGTGAGCTGAGTCAGGTCTACCTGTCACATGGGCAAATTCTGTGACTTAACAAGAATAGTGAGGTAATAAAGTAACTATCCCTGATCATCTTTACAAGTTGTATAGATCTGTTTGTGTGAAACCCTACCATATTCTTTCCCAATTCTGCCTGATCAGATTGTAAATGCTGTCAAGGGCTCATTCAATGGGAAAATATTCCTTATGGATTTTCTGAAATAAAAATAATGAGATAGGGTCATTCACCCAACAGTTTGGATGTTTACCATGTGCCAAAGTCCCATTTTGGGAATAGAATGATGAACCCAAGCAAATGCTAGCTAGCACAAGCATGGTGATAAACCAAAGGTCATAGAAAGAAATGTAGGAGGGACCAGGAGAGCTACACATTTGCTGATCATAAGCTATGCTGAAATTTGAGCAAATGTGGTATCATTTATTATTTTTTCCAGGGACTTGAACCCAGAGTTGTTTTACCACTGAGCTAAGTTGCTGAGGTGGGTCCCAAATGTGATCCTCCTGCCTCAGCCTCCCAAGTTGCTGGGAGTATGTGCCACTGTTCCCAGCAACCTTTTTTTTTTAAATTATTATTTTTAATTTTTCTTAAGAGTCTTGCCATGTTGCTCTGATCTTAAACTCCTGGGCTCAAAGGATTCTCCTGGTTCAGCCTCCCAAGTAGCTGAGAGTCTCCTGGCTCATCCTTTGAATTTACTATACACCCTATTGCCCAAATGATGGTGACTCAGTGAGAGTTTTCATAACTTGCTCAAACCCATACACAGCTAGAGGAAGACAGCAATGATGTTCAAACCCAGGCCTGCCAAATCCAGACCAGCAGTAACACATTGACTCAGAGTTGAGTGTCCTTCTGGGGATTCCTGCGTGTCTGCTGGTGACGTGTTTGTTATTCAGATTCCTGAATGTGTGCTTTGCTTGTAAGTCTGAAAATAGTGACTCATCCCCAAACTGGGCAGGGTTGAATGCCAGTCCTGTTTATCTTACACTGCCCATGGCACCTTTGTTGACTTCTGAAGATAATCTGTAATAAAAGCACTGTGATAAAAAAGAAAAGCACACTAAAAAAATGTGTTTAGTGTTTCTGGCAAGAAAATAAACTCGTCTTATTACCTTAAAAAAAAAAAAAATCATGACTAAAGCCAACTTTTCAACACATCTTGTACTGTCCTCTAAATATATTCTTTCATGCTTAATTATGATAGTTTCTGTTTGATTTTTTTTAAAGTTTTTTTTTTGTAGTTGTAGATGGACAGAATGCCTTTATTTTATTTGTTTATTTTTATGTGATGCTGAGGATCCAACCTAGTGCCTCCGGCATGCCAGGCAAGTGCTCTGTCTTTGAGCTACAGCTACAGCCCCTGTTTGATTTTGCAAGGGCACAGACCTTGAAATATTCACATCTAGATTCCCCCAAGGCCTGACCCAACTGTGAGAGCCAGGCAGTGTGTGCTAAAAGAAATGAGTGTCCCCAATGCCTGTGTTAGCTTCTTTTGCAGCTATAAGACGTTACCACAGATTTAGCGGCTTAAACCAACATTCATTTATCTCACACTTCCTTCCTGTGGGCCAGAAGTCTAGATGCAGCAAGGTTCAACTCTTCTCTGCTTCAAGTCTAAGGCTGAAATGAAGTGTCTACAGTCCTTTCAGGAGACTCTGCTTCCAAGCTCATTCAGGCTGTCAGTTCATTTCCATGAGGTTGTACCTATGACTGAGGTCCTTGGTTCCTTGCTGGCTGCTGGGAGGGCTGCTTCTCAGCTTCCAGAGGCTGCTTACATTCCTGGCTTCAAAGCCAGCAACAGTGAGTTGAGTTCCTCTCAAACTTTGAATGTAATCATTCAACAACATCTTTGTAATTATTCAACAACAAAGGCAACATCTTTGCCTTCCTCTTCTGGTTTTAAGGTCCATTTGATTAAATTGGGCCTACCCAGAAAACCCATGATAATCTCCCTATTTTTTTTTTTTAAATATTTATTTATTTGCTTTTTAGTTGTACACAATGTGTTTATTTATACGTGGTGCTGAGGTTTGAACCCGGGCCGCGCACTGTGCTAGGTGAGCGCTCCACCGCTGAGCCACAACCTCAGCCCTCTCCCTATTTTTAATGTCCTGAATTCCATCTACAAAGTCTCTTTTGCTATATTGAACATGAACGAAACAGTTCACTGGTTTTTAGGGACCAGAGCTTGGCCAATTTGGGGTGTGCAGGGAAGATAGTATCTGTTTACCATGGAGCCTGGTGATCTTCTCTACTCCTTTCATGGCAGCCCAGGAGAGGTGAAGCTACTCAAGACATTTGCAACAAACTACATGTCTTGTCAAAGGTTACTGTTGTCAGTTGTGGATTGAAAAAAAAAATAGTTAATAAAAAAAGTTAAAAAAAATCAAGTCAGAGCCAGAGGTGCAATGGCTGCACACCTGTAATCCTTGCTACCTGGGAGATTGAAGCAGGAGGATCTAGAGTTTGAGGCCAGCCTGGGCAGCAATAGCAAGACCTCATCTCAGAAAAAAATAAACATTTTTTGGGGGGAGGGTTGTTTCTTCCTCCCCATGTTGAATTGAAATTAGAAGGGAAGAGATTTAAAAATGTGTAATTTCATCTTTTGCAGTCTATTCACTTTGTAGGATTTCGTTCACTGGATGTAAAAGTCTTTGGTGATCAGTATTAGAAGTAGAATCACTGAGCCCCCTTGGTGTGAGGGGTTGGGCTGCAGGTAAATGGTCTTCTCTCAGTACTGGCTTTCTCTCTTTTTGTGCTAACACCAAGGAGTGCAAGGTGTTGTTTCCTTGCCCAGGGAAACCTTTCCGTGATCACTAAAGTGTTTTTTTTTTTTAAGTAGTTTTAAAAGGCTGGCCACCAATCCATTTCAGGCCTGATTGTAGAAATATTTCCAAACATTTTTTCAACAAACATGCACAGAAAGCCTTTCTGTGCTGGGGTACTCCAAACCTCACTGCATTTAATGCTCTGCAACCAAGGTGCAGAGTTCTGCTAAGTGTTGCACATTGTCAGCTGATAATAACTATCATGCGGTTGGGGTTATTGCTCAGTGGTAGAGTGCTTGCCCAGCACACGTGAGGCCCTGGGTTCCAGCCTCAGCACTACATAAAGAGATAAATTAAAAAAATAAAGATATTGTGTTTATCTACAACTAAAATTAATTAAAAAAAAAAACAAGTATCATTTGTTAAACATTTTCTCTGTGCTAGGAGCCAAAATTATACAGACTTAATAATGTCAAGATCCTCCTTCACACTCTCTTCCAATCTGTGAGAAGCTTTATGTTAACTTTAATCTTCAAAAAGCTGAGATATCAGACTAATGTAGATCAGAAAAGTGAAGCTCAGAGAGCTTGAGCAGACAGCCAGGGAGTGATCCAGTCAGGATTTCAGTCTAGGTCCATTTGACTCCCCGGCCTGAGCTCTCTTCAGGATACAGCCCCTAAAATTATGCAGAGGTCGCTGGTCTAGTACGTTCGAGGCCCTGGGTTCGATTCTCTGAACGGAAGAAAAATAAGAAAAAAAAAAAAAAAAAAAAAAACAAAACCACAAACTCCAAAACTCTCAGGTGCATAGGTACATTATTGTTTAGTATGGCCTTAAATTCCAAGTTATTTACCTGTCATTCTATCACCAAGTTCACGAAGTGGCAAGAATGCTCTAGTCTGTAGTGCAGGTACAGCCTCTGCAAATACTCAGTGGCACGAAAGCACAGGAGGAAATGAAGAACATGTCTAGGTCCGTCAATCGTGGAATAACCGTTTTACTGGTATCAGTGTGGGTTTTTTTTTTTTTTTTTCTCCTTTCTTATTATGCGGCAGTGAGTCATGTGGGGGAGGACCAAAGGGAAAGTCCTGCCTCTTGTCACCTACCAAAAGTGTAGGTGAGAACTGCTTAAGGCGGCATAAAGTGGGACCTGGGAGTCGAGCTACTAATTACCGATTCCCAAACCGCGCTCGCAAGGAAAGAAGCACCGCACGGGTTAAGTGTGGCAGAGAGCCGAGCCACCGCCCCTTCCCAGCAACGCCTCCCAGAATCCCTCCGATCTTAGTTCCCGCACTCGCGAGACTTCGGCCAGTTCCTTTCCCCGAACGACGGCCAGCCCCCTTCTTTACCAAGTTCTGCGCGAAGCGGTGGATGGGAAGGGGCGGGCGAAAAAGGTGGCCGCGGGGCGTTGTGGGAAGTGTAGTCCAAGCGCTTCACACAGCCATGTTCTTCCGGAGCGGGGGAGGCCGGAGAGGCAGTCGGGACTACGATTCCCAGCTGCCCTTTCAGTTTGTTTTTGTTCAAAAAAAAAAAACCCCCCCACACACCCCCCCTCCTCACTCTTCACACACACTCACACACACCCACGGTGGACACGCACACACCCGGGCGCCGAAAGGAAAAGCGCGTCTCGCCATCCTGCCCAGCCATCAGTTCTCTGTCCCTCAGCAGAACGCGAAAGCGGAGGCCAGAACCGTGACCTCTGACCCCGTGGTTATGCGGAGCCGCCGCATTCCTTAGTGATCGCGGGGCCGCCGCCGCCGTGGGCGACTGACGCAGCGCGGGCGCGTGGAACCGCCGCCGCCCCTCCCCCCGCCACCCTCGCGCCGGGTCTCGCGCCAGCCGGTCCCCGTGCGCCCGCCCCCTCTCCGGCCGCACCCGAGTCTTCGCGCGCCGCCGCCGCCACGCGCCCTCCGCCGCCGCCGCCGCCGCCCCAGCTCCGCGCCGCCGCCCCAGCCCGCCCCGCCCGGAGGTCCCGCGTGGAGCCACCGCCGCCGGGGAGGAGGAGGATGAAGGACAAACAGAAGAGGAAGAAGGAGCGCACGTGGGCCGAGGCGGCGCGCCTGGTAAGGCGGGCTGCCGAGGGGACCTCCTGGGGGGCCCGGGGTGGGCTAGCCGCGCACCCCCACCGGGGAGGGGGAGGGGCGAGGCTCTGCCCACCGCGGGAGGGGCGGGGCCTTCCTTGATCTGAGACCCAGACAACCCCCCGAGGCGTTGGGTGAGGAGAGGTCCCCTGCCGGGAAGGATGTGGCGCCTTTTTCTGCACGCCCCCCCTTCGAATTACGGCGGAGGGGCGAGCTGGCAGCCGGCTCCACCCCCTCCGGGCGTCAGGGCCCCAGCCTCCCCTCCCCCACCATTGGCAGTCTCTGGGGGTCTGGGAAGCTTCGTTTATTCACCCCCCGGGAGTTAGGTTTCCGGTAAGGGTCGGAAGCGCCTCCCTCGCTTCTTGGGTAGTGGGGTGGTGCGTTGGACTCCGAGGGTGGGAAAGCGCCCCCAATTTCAAGGACGCGAGTGGCATTTTGAGCTTTCCCAGGTGTATGTAGGGAAGCAAGTGCTTACTCTCAGCTTGAACCCTGAGTAGTGGTTCTCAAACTTCAGGGCCCTGTGGGCGGGCACCTGAGGAGGTTGTTAAAAATGCTGGTCCCTAAGGCTCTCCTTACCACCTACTGAGTCTAAGATTCTGAGATAGAGCCAGGAAAACAATGTTTTAACCAGCTTCCCAGGTAATTCTAATGCAGGTAGCCTCGGTCTACATTTTGAGACTGTGACTTGAGTGTGTGTTATTCCTAAGCTAGACTGGAGGTAGGCGCCTTGCAGAGAACTGAATACACTTTGCAAAGAATGTATGTTGGACAAAGACAAAGTGTCTCTGTTTGAAGATACTGTTCACTGAGGGTTAGCAAAAAAGAGAGTAATTTGAGTGCTTGAGCTACTTGCCAAGGGGGGTTGTGATTTTGTTTGCAAAGAGTCAGAGGACATGTAAGTGAAATAGCTTCCTTTTGGATTTGCACCGCAAAGCCAAGACACTTTGAGACGAGTTCTTATAAAATGTTGCCGATGACAATAGTAACAGGTTGTACTTCTCCCAGAAACGTTACTTCCTCAGAACTGTCAGAGCAAGGTTATGTGTAGTTTGTCTGTAATTGCTGTAAATCTCTTTTAATGGTGAATGAAGTTCAACCTTCTAATTTTTTCTTACTGGGAAGTGAGTTTTTGCCTCAGAGGTGTTGTTTAAAAATGATGAATACTTGTTGGAGTTTGATACAAATCTAGAGTTCACCTTTTAATTTCTTGGAGCCCGTAAAACTCAGTTATTGATTTACAAGAACTGGAACTGTTTGGGCTACTGGAGAATTTTCACTGGTGTTCCTGATAATCTTCCTGGGCAGTTGTGGCGCAGGGAACAGAAATAGTAATTGGTTGTATGTTGAAGTTTTGTGCTTCAGTTCATTTACTTGTTTTGGCATGTGAAATTTGGAGATTTTGAAGCTCTTTGATTTTCTGAGTGAGTAAAAATTGGAAGCTTTGGCTGACTTTCAAGATGTTGGAAATTTCAGTATTTCTTTAATGTTGCTTCACCTGGAAGCAAATTTAGGAATAAGGGAAAGTAGGAGAGAGCTACATTGAACCCCTTGAGGTTGTCTTGAGTGTTCATTGAAATTCTCTGAGTTCCTGTATTGCAGGTGTTTATGACTCTGGGCACTCAACAGAAATTTGCTTGCCAGAGTTTACTTGTTAGAAGTAGGTGAAAGTACCTTTAAATCCTGTGTTATTTATGTCCTGATAGAATTCTGAAGTCTACTTGTCTCAAACTCTATTGGTTCTTACTAGGTGAACGACTAGGAATTTGGGGGTCCACTATTCTGTTCTTAAATTTACTGTAGTCTGAACTTCAGTGTTTAGGTTGCTTTGTCTGTTTTATCTTTGGTTCACCTTCCAGCTAGATTATCCAAGTAAGTTCTTTCTCTTCATTTTCTTCTGTAGCTCTTCATTAAAAGTAAGGATATGAATAGGAATTACTTTGTGGTGCATTTTAACATTTGAAAAAGGTCTTGTGGGAATGTGTTGTATAATTCCCCTGCCCGCTTGTGCATGGTAGGCAAGCACTCTGCCACTGAGCTGCATCCCATTCTTAATTTTCTTCTTCTTTTTTTAATGTGGTTTTTGTTTTAGAATTCTCTCTTTGGATGGAACTGATTGATAGGTGTATGGGGGGGTTATTAAAGGTCCTCCCCACTTTTTTATTTTTAATGCTGTCATACTGTGTGTTGGAGAGTTTCTGAGCTTGCACTGAACAGATACCTGACAAGGAGTAAACTGTAATGGTAGAACAGTAGGCTAGATCATGTATCTGAACACTATTACTGCAAATGAATTTGGAGTGCTTGCTATGGCAATCATATGTATTTGTGGTTGACATTGCTCCTGACTATTTCACTCAGATTGGTGACTAGTCATACTGGGAATGCTTTTAAAAACTGTTTTGGTGTAGAGGAGAGGAGATACCTGGAGGATTTTAGTAGAGTAGTATACTTCAAGAGATTGGTTTTTGCAGATGTCAATTATGTTATTGAGAAGTAGATACTTTTTTTTTTTTTCAAATGTCTTATAGTACAGTATTGCTTTTTTTTTTTTTTTTAGTTGTATGTGGACACAGTACCTTTATTTTATTTATATGTGGTGTGGAGGATTGAACCCGGTGTCTCACACATGCTAGATGGGCACTCTACCAGTGAGCTACAACCCCAGCCCAAGTATTGTCTTTTCTAGACATAAGGAGCAAATTTCAGGTAGTTGGATGGGTATTAATTCTCCTGCTTGTTAGGAACAATTTGAGAGAAATAGCCAAGGGAATTTCCCTCTAAATTGAATACAACCCTTAAATGGATTCTCCCTGACTTTGGGAAACTCTTCATTGCATGCTTTGTATTTCATTTTGATTCATGACTGACCATTCCTACATCTTTTTTTTTTTTTTTTAAACTTTGAAGTAGAAGAGAGTTTTTTTTCCTTTCTTTTTTAGAAAATGTACAGTCTAGAAAGACTAGGAATAGAACACTGTTAAATTGTTCTTACACTAAAAGCTGGAGGCATATACAATTTTAATAAAAGTGAATACTTTGTATCTTTTGATATAACTTCCCTTTAGAGATTTTGCTTCCTGTTTTAAATTCTCAGTCTCTTCCTGACTGCTATTTAAATAAAAGGTAGCCAAATTTTCAGAGTCATGGTTCTTAAAAAAATTATCCTTTGAAAATTTGCTAGCTCAGCTTAAACTTAATTTGTACCAAAGAAATGATACCCTATGATAGTGAACATTAGCAGCTTGTCCCAGAGTTTACTCTAGGTTTGTTCAATTCACCCTGCCCATCTTGGCACTTAGGTTCTTTGGAATACAGCAATGGATGAGGCTTGCCCTCGAGAAGTTTTTAGTCTTTTGGGGGTGGTTAAGGTCCAGACACAGGAACAGATTGTAGGCATGATCAATGTTAGAGATGTATAGATGGTAAACAGATATTCTGATTTCTTCCTGTTGTTTGGGCATAATTATGATTAGTTTCTCCTTTCAAGTGTCCTGGTTGGGAAGATAATTATATGTACTGTGGGATAGTGAGGACACTGAAAAGGGACATTTAACTGCCTGGCAGAGAGCAGGAAGTCTTCCAGGGGGAAAATGCTTTGTGAGCTAAACATTAAAGGATAAGTAAGAGGTAGGCCCATCACAGAGAGGATGAACAGGAGCTGCTGAAAAGAAACAGAGGGAGAGAATATATGAATGTGAATGTATTTGCAAAGTGTGGGAATTAGGTAGACGTATGAGTAGTAACTAGAACATAAAGTTTGTAGCCTGTCGTTGTGGCACTCCAGTGAAGAGACTGGTAGGGACCAGATTGTGAGGGCCTTGTATGGCAGGCTGGTGAATATCTACTCTGTGCCAGACACTATAGGCACTTTTACTTACAGTCTCTGAACTTTGAGAGGAAGACATCAGTATCCTTCAAAAGTGAGGGAATTTAGGTTTGAGTTGTATAGGTAACTTGCTTTAGTTTAGAAAGCTAGAATTTGAATCCAGGCCTTCTGGTTCTAAAGCCTGTGCTTTCCTAGTAGGTTTGTGGACTCTGGAAACTTCAGCTTTTGCTATATGTGATTAGAGAGCTATTGAAGGATTTTGGGGGGAGATGGGGTGAGGGGTACTGGGGATTGAGCCCAGGGATATTCTGCCATTGACTGCACCCCCAGTCTTTTTTTTTTTTTTTTTTTTTTTAATATATATTTTCTTAGTTGTAGGTGAACACAATACCTTTATTTTATTTTTTTATGTGGTGCTGAGGATCGAACCCAGTGCCTCACGTGTGCTAGGCAGCAAGCTCTCTACTACTGAGCCACAACCCCAGCCCCACCTCAAGTCTTTTTTAAATTTTATTTTGAGTTAGGGTCTTGCTATGTTGCTGAGGCTGGCCTCAAATTTGCGATCCTCCTGTCTCAGACTCCTACGTTGCTGGGATTATTGGCATGTGTCACCATGCCTGGCTTGTTTGGAGAATTTTAAAGTAGGAAAGTGATGAGGATTGGTTTGCTTTGTTGGGTTGACCTCAGGCTATAGCCAAGTGAGTTATGCCAAAGCAGGGATTTGGTCTTGTTTACTAAGAATACCTAGAATTGTGCCTGGCACAGAGTAGGTATTCCATGTATTTGTTGAACAAAGGGTGATAGGAGAGTAAGAAGGGATTTGAGGAAAGCAGGGCTGGACTCAAGGGTATTAGTGATGTGGTTGTTGTGTTGGGCAGCTGTGGAGCCTGGGGAACAGGTGAGAGTGAAGGATGACACCTGCCTTTCTGAATTAGGTAATTAGAAAGGTTGCCAACCAAAGTAGAGAACATAGGAGGAAGAGTTGGTCTGGAGGGGAGATGAATTAGGGTTATGATTAGATGAATTACAAGTAGACAGTCAAGGGTGTGTGTCCTGTATAGACTGAATCTGTAGCTTGGGGTGAAGTCAGGGCTAGAGATTGGGATCAGAGTTTATCAGAATTGAAGTAGTAATTGACACTATGAGAGATAATGTCCAAGGAGAATAAAAATTGAAATGAGAGAGGCTAAGAATGGGACAGAGAGAAATAGTTTTATTTTAGCATCTGCTTCTCCAAACCTTGAATTCTGTTATTGTTGAAAGCTTATGTTGGTTCATAGAGAATGCCTTCAGCAGCAGTCCTGTTAGACTGTCTTGATTTACATTTTATTGATGACAGAACATACTTGGTTATAATGGTTTAAGTGACTGTGGGATGTTAGATTGGAGTCACTTCAGCAGCTGTACAGATAGAGGAAGTACACAGATAGCAGTGGCCTTTTTTCCTTGCTTAGAAGAATAACATTTCTAAACTTCTTAAAGCAAGTCAGCCACAGTTTTTCACTAAGAAAATACTGCAGTGATTTAGGTATATAGATGATGCAAGCATAAATGGGATGTTCCATTTCTCATTGTTTGCTTACACAGAATCAGCATCATGTTGTTAAATGGCAAAATCTACTGTACTAGTTAACGCCAGAATTTCACTACACAGTGGCAGAGAGCACCATTTTCAAATATGGGTACTATTACATTTCCTTGGGAAAGAAAATCTGAACAAATTTCTGATTTTTTATTGTGTAGTTTAGCCATATTAATTGCATCAAATTAAGCAGTCATCTGAGTTGCTAAGGTCTCATATACTGTGTTAAGATAAGTGTCAGCTTGGGTCATTGGCACACACCTGTGGTCCCAGCTACTTGGGAGGCTTTGGCAGGAGGATCCTAAGTTCAAGGCCAGTCTAGACAACTTAACAAAACCTTGTCTTCAAAAAAAAACAAACACTGGGGATAAAGCCCAGTGGTATAAAGCATCCTTTGGTTTAATCCCCAGCATCCCCCCCCAAATTAAAGAATATACATGTCCTTAGAATTGAAAATTTGGACATTTCAGCCACGTTCAGTATAGTTGACATGTGAAATTTGATTCCTAAAGAAATTTTTTTTTTTTTTTTTCCTGTACTGGGGATTGAACCTCAGGCCTCATGTATACTGGGCAAGTGCTCTACCACTGAGCTGCATCCTCAGCCTTGAATTAATTTTAATTATAGAAAAACTATAAACTGTCACTAGTGGTACCTCATAGCAGAACTGTAGCCTGTGGTATAGATTAATGGATATAAATGGAAATTGCGCACTGAAATCAGGACATTTATATTTCTTCAGGTATTAGAAAACTACTCGGATGCTCCAATGACACCAAAACAGATTCTGCAGGTCATAGAGGCAGAAGGACTAAAGGAAATGAGGTTTGTATTGCTCTTGTTGCTTAACATGAAGGTTTCATAGGACCTGTGTCTTTCTGTAGTTGTGCAGTGATCTGTGTAAGTCTACCCATTTGTACATCTATGCTTGTGTGTCTGGTGGTAGTGTTGAACTATCTGTGACCCTCTGAGTGGAGGGTGGGAGTGGGTACAGCGCCTTTTCCTGTCGTTGCCCTCCCTAGGTCTTGACCTAGAGCTTTTTCTGGAAGGAGTCAGAGCACATTTCTCTTGTATTGTTTTGTAAGTTTCATTAATATAGAAGAGGGCAGGCCCTAGTAGTCTCTGCTGTGTCTTAAACTACCCTTCTTTCTATGCTGTAGCATCAGTCTTTTCCTTTAGAATTGAAGAATGGTGGTCTCATTTGCATAAAATCCCTAGTTGCCCCCCATTCTAACCATTTGCGGTGTGAATATATTAAATTTTAGAGTGATCTTGATTTCTTAAGGTGTAGTTTTTATAGAGAAGCAACAAGTTAGAACTAGAGCAATCTGCAGGCAGGAAAACCAGTGACTCTGTTTGATCTTCGTCTTTCTATATCCTTACCCCAAACCTTTTTTTTTTTTGGTACCGAAGATTTAAACCAGGTGTGCTTGACCACTGAGCCACATCCCCCACCCTTTTAAATTTTTGAGACAGGGTTTCATGAAGTTGCTGAGGGTCTTGCTAAATGGCTGAGGTCTTGAACTTGCGACCTTCCTGCCTGAGTCACTGAGATTCTAGGCATGTGCCATGGCATCCAGCTGCTTTTTTTTTTTTTTTTAATTGAGAAAGGAGGAGAGCATAACACAGTTCCTTCTTGGTTCTCAAAATAAATAATATTTTTGTTGGTCAGACTTTAGCTGCTTGAATTAACCTTTTAAGTTCAAAAGGTAATTCCTTTCCAATTGTCAGATAAAATGTTCTTGAATTGATGTTTAGTAGGGAGGGAAGATTAGAATTCCCTAGGTCGCCTTTATTCAACTTGTACCTATGCACTGTGTAGTGTTATAATTGTGCATTTATTTTTGTTTTTATGGGCTATTTCCCATCTTGCTGCTGTCTGCACTGCTGTTGGACCACTATGCTTATAGAAGGTAAATTAGTCCTTTTGGTACAGATGGAATTGAGAACCTTAACTTGTTTCTACTTCTTGCTCTTGTAGGAATTATGAAGCAGTCAAAGTGGCTTGTGATGAGTGAGCAGCTCAGTCATTTGTAGACAGAGATATAGTGTGTAGGAGTTATAGAATGATCTGCCAACATGCCACTCCCCTTTGTAGCAGAGGTGCTAGCACACCCACTTGATGCTCCAGATTCTACACCAGGTTTCTTTTAGGGATTGATTCTTGGTGAAAGTTTTTATAGTATCCAGTGTGTTCCAAAACGGAATAAGTAATAATTTCTTTTCAAATTTTTTTTTGGTTGTAGTTGGACACAATACCTTTATTTTATTTATTTATTTTTTATGTGGTGCTGAGGATCAAACCCAGCGCCTCGCACGTGCTAGGCGAGTGCTTTACTGCTGAGCCACAACCCCAGCCCAGCAATAATTTTTTAAAATATATTTTTTTAAAATATTTATTTATTTATTTATTTATTTAAGTTGTACATAATGCCTTTGTTTTTACGTGGTGCTGAGGATTGAACCCCGGGCCGCGCATATGCTAGGCGAGTGCTCTACCACTGAGCCACAACCCCAGCCCCCCAGTAATAATTTTTTTTTAAATATTTATTTATTTGCTTTAGTTGTACACAATGCATTTATTTGTACGTGGTGCTGAGGATCGAACCCGGGCCACGCACGTGCTAGGCGAGCGCTCTACCGCTGAGCTACAACCCCAGCCCCAGTAATAATTTTTTTCTTTAAATATTTATTTATTTACTTTAGTTGTACACAATGCAATGCATTTATGTTTAACACTGTAAATTAGGGCCTCTATGTAAAATGAAAAATACAAAGAGGCTTTACTTAAGATATTTATTTATATATATTTTTTTAATATGCTGGAGAGAGGGATGACAAGATGAATAGGTGGATCCTATCACTAATGTGCTAGTCCCAGACTTTGTATTAATGGGCATTTATATTTTTAACAGTTTTCCTGTTTTAAGATTTAGTAAGTAGCCTCTGTCTTAGTTGTCATTGTTTTTTGAACTACTGTTGTGGCAGAGACCAAGGAACAACTTAATGTGCTCTTTTTAGTTTAATTTTTAAGTATTACTGGGTACTAAATCCATTTGCCTGACTTTTTCTTTTGCAGTCAAATTTAAATGATTGCTCTTAAGTACTTGGAGAATAAAATGCAACCATCTCCTTCCCAACAGAGAAAAAGCAAATGAAATACTGTTCCTTTTGTGTATTAGAAAATATTTAACAGAGGAAAAAAAAAAGGTATATTTGTTTTATTGGGACAGTGCCATTGATTCTGTGGTCTTTGTGTTGATAATGGTATCTGGCAGTTTCTGAGCATATGTAGGTTGAAATTTAGAGGCTAGGAAACTTGGTTTTGTTTTTGATAGTATAATTAAGATGTGAGTTTTAAAATTTTATTAAAATATAAAACTTGTGGTTTTCCTAAATTTCTTAGGAATTTGGTTCATAGTCTCAGAAAGCCCTGTAGTGTTAGATGTTGATTTCTGGTATCACATAACATTTCTTACTCCAGATCTCTCTGAGTATGATTTATGTGACAATCAGTTGGTTACTCTTTACTAGTTTCATAGAATTGTTGTCACAGCATCTTTTCTTTATTCTTATTCTGCTTCTTCTCAATTTAAAAAATGAGTTGGAGAAATTGGGTCTTTGGTTAGGTTAGTAGGCATATGGATTTATATGACCCTCATCCATCCTTTTGTATTTTACAGTGGGACATCCCCTCTTGCGTGCCTCAATGCCATGCTACATTCCAATTCAAGAGGAGGAGAAGGACTCTTTTTTAAATTGCCTGGCCGAATCAGCCTTTTCACACTCAAGGTAAGTAACATGAACTGTTTTAGTGTAGTGGTTCTCAAGATTTGATGTGTGTAAGAATCAGTTAGTAGGTCTGGAATGGGCCCATGAATTTGTTTTTTTCTTTTTTTGGAACTGGGGATTGAACCCAGGGGCACTTTATATCTGAGCTACATCCCTAGCCCTTTTTATTTTTTATTTTGAGACAGGGTCTTGCTAAGGTGCTGAGGCTGGCCTTGAACTTGAGATCCTCCTGCCTCAGCCTCCAGGAGTCACTGGGATTACAGGTGTGCACCACCATGCCTGGCTCTGAATTTTGTTTTTGTAATAAGCAGTCAGCTGACACTGATACTGTTGTTGGTCATTAATGGCATTTTGACATATTATAGTGTGAATAGACTATTAGGAGTTAAGTCACATTAGCTGTTGTTTCTGTGTTCAGCTTTGCTTGTCTATCTTTGTAGATTGTATGCAATTGAAAGCTAAGTATGTGTGGGGATAATTGCAAATGTGCCTTAATTAGGATTTTGTTTGTAATAATGTTGTGAATGATAAATTACTGGGCAGCTGAAGTAATACCTGCTCCATGGAAAATAACTGAAATGTGAACATTAGTATTTACTAAGTGACACTAATTACAAAGGAAGAGGTAAAGTTCAAAGTAAAGCTTAAATAGGGCTGAAATGAACAGGGTAGTTATTTTTCTACTGTTTCTGATGTATTCGGCTATCATTTGGGCTATGAGTGTGCAAACTTTTTGTGTAAGGGCCAGAAAATAAATATTTTAAGTTTTGTGGGCTATATTGTCTCTATCATAACTACTCAACTCTGCCATTGTAGCAGCAAAGCAACTGTAGACCATACACAAATGAATGGATCAGGCTGTGTTCTAGTAAACAAGTGTTTAATTACAGATGCTTGTTTTGTTTACAAAAACAGCTGGTGGACCAGATTTGACTTGGGGCTTAGTTTGCCGACCCTTGATTTAGATATAAGATAATTTGTTGAATGTAGAGAAGATGGAAGAAAAAAGTTTTTTCTTTTTTTCTTTTTTTTTTTTTTTTTTTTGGTACAGGAGATTGAACTCAAGGGCATTTTACCTCTGAGCTACATTCCCAAGCCTTTTTATTTTGAGATAGGGTCTTGCTAAGTTGCCAAGGTGGTCCTTGAACTTGGGATGCCCTGTCTCAGCCTCATGAATCACTGATACTATAGGCATGCACCACTGCATCGAGTGTGGATACTGATTTATTTATTTATTTTGGTACTGGGGATTAAACCCAGGGGCACTTAATCACTGAGCTACATCCCCATTTCCCCTTTTCTTCACTTTAAATTTTATTTTGAGATAGGGTCTCATTAAGTTGCCCAGGTTGACTTCCAAATTGTGATCCTCCTGCCTCAGTCTCCTGAATTGCTGGTATTATAGACATGCACCACTATGCTAGCTTATTTTAATTTTAATATGTCTGAGTAAATACCATTTTACGAATCTGCACAGGCTTAGGGATGTTCTCATAATCTACAGTCCATGTTGGAAGTATGTTGATTGAAAATGAGCTCAAGACATTGCCTTTGATTTACGTTGCTTAACCTTCACAGCATGTTGCCTGTTGGTATTGTGCATCTGTAAGCATCATGTTTATTTGTGTCCTTTTTGGATTAATGGTTTGCTTGTCTGGATCCTCCAGTTAGACTGTAAACTCAGTGAGGGGATAGAGACTATATCTTATTTATTTCAGGATCCATGGTATTAGATGTGTATTTAATGTATGAATTGGTGAGTAATGGCTACATTCTGGTACTTTCATATCTTTTAGTTTTGATGTAATAAATACTGCCTGTAATTTCAGTGAAACTATTTCTAAATCTGCCTCTGGCATCTAGCTATCTCTTCCTTGTGGCTTCAGGAGAATTTTAATTTGGTTAATTACCTGTTCGGTTAATTGTGTCTTCTCAGTGTTTTTGACCTATTAGAAAAGCAGTATATGCAAATATAACAGAAAGCGGAGTACAACAGAGAAAGTGAAAGTAAACCCATAAAATTCTACTACCTGTAACCTAAATAATTTGTTGATATGTGAAAACAGCAGATCGTACTTTCTTTACATTTCTGTTGTTTACTTTATTCGGTTAACCCATTTTGTTTCATCATCCCAGATGTGAAATACCCATAAACACTTATATTGAGCAACAAATATACCACTTATGGTAACTTTGGAATAATTATGTTCCAGAAAAAAAACTTGGATATTCGTGGGTTGGTATGTATTTGAGCCATTTCCCATGATGATTATATGAATATGCTTTCTTCTTTTATAAGGCTTTTGTAAGCATTCCAAATTCAGGTTATGAATAGGTGGTAATTTATTAGTCCCGTGTTAAATGCCTCATAAACACCACCCTGTCTCCCAGAAGTTGCACAGACATTTATGTTATTCAGGAATATGTAAGAAAGAATTCCAAATAATCAGAACCAGCTGTTACCATCTTGATCACCTGAGAACTCAGGTCTGCCCAATAAGCTCCTAAGTCAAAGTGGTGTTAAGTATGTTTTTTGTTTTTTGTTTTTAATTCTTTAAAAAAAAAAATTCGCGGGCTAGGGATATATCTCAGTTGGTAGAGTGCTTGCCTTGCATGCACAAGGCCCTGGGTTCAATCCCCAGCCCCACCAAAAAAAAAAAAAAAAAAATAGTTTTTGGAAAAAATTGAAATATACAAAAAATTGAAGGAATACTGTAGTGAATGCCCCACCCATGTAGCATTTACCTAATTGTTACAAGTTTTTCACATTTGCCTTATCCCTCTTCTATATATGTGTGCATTTTTTTTTCAGAATTATTTGAAAGTGTCAAGTATAGACATGGCAGTTCACCTGTAAATATTTTAGAATGTATGTTTTAAGAACAAGGACAGGGTCTGGGGTTGTGGCTCAGCGGTAGATCACTTGCCTAGCACGTGTATGGTCCGGCACCACGTAAGAATAAAGGCATTGTGTACAACTAAAACAAATAAATATATATTAAAAAATATATATATATATATTAAACAAAAAAAAGAACAACATTTTCCTGCATAAGCCTTGAAAGTATATAATATATAATCCCTATGCAGAATTTTCTCTAGTTGTTCCAAAAATATAATTTATGACTTTAAATCTTGTGTCCAGTTGGGATTCATGCATTACATTTGTTTGTTCAGTCTCTTCAATCTCCTATAATGTATAAAAATTCCCTTGCTTTTTTTGTCTTACCATGGCATTGATACTTTTGAATAATCCAGGCCAGTTTTATAGAATTGAATGCATTTTTAAAGAAGTGTAGGAATCTTGGTTATTTCCAGATTCTTTTGTTTTTTTACTGCCTAGGTCATATGTACTGTTTCAGGTCATGACCCAAAGCTACCTAGCAGAAAATGATAGAAGTGGTGGGATGTTTTGCATAGTGGTCTACCAAGGGCTTGTTTGGTCAAAATCTTGCCTGTAATAAGGGATTGCGGCTCAGTGGTAGAAAGCTTGCCTCACATGTATGAGGGAGGCACTGGGTTTGATTCTCAGCACCATGTATAAATAAAGGAATAAAATAAGGTCCATCAACAACTAAAAAATATATTTAAAAAAATTATTTAAAAAAATACACCAATTATTGAACTCACATTTCTCATTTTTCCTTTTCAAGGTTCTGGTGATCCTGTGAGATCCTTTGGAATTTTCTTAGCCTAAATTTTCCCTCATGTGTTAAAGAAAAGCTTGTGTGCAGAATGGGTTGGTAGTTTTTCTTATGATTTTGAAATCTCTCTCTCTCTTATCTCTTTTTTTAATGTTTATTTATTTGTGTTAGTTGTACACAATGCCTTTATTTTTACCTGGTGCTGAGAATCTAACCAGGTGGGGCGGCGTGCTTGATAGGCAAGTGCTCTACCGCTGAGCCACAACCCCAGCCCCTTGAAATCTCTTTTGATGAGCCATCAAGGTACGAGTTTTATTTTATCCATGTGATTGTGCTACTTATTTGAAAATAAGAAATGTTTTTTTCAGTTCTGGATACATTTGTGTGCCCTTACTTTACCAAAAGTTTACTGATAAGCAGGGAGTATTTTTGGGTATGCTACAGGGTTCCTTCTCTGATAAAAGTTGTTTGGGTATGTTCAACATTTTATATAGAGACACTTGCTTTGGTACTTAGTGGTAGTTCTGGGACGGAGGGAATAGATACATCCACCTCTGTTTTGTATTCTAGATTCGAATTGCTTTCCTTAAGCTTTTCCTGAAATCATCTGTTAGTGTTGATCATTGCCTAATTAGAGATAGGATTTATGTTGTTTTTTATGCCTGGGATTTCCTGTTGCCATAAAACCATTGTGGACTCCTTTGTAGTGTTCTGTTTTTTTTTTTTTTAAATATTTATTTATTTACTTTAGTGGACTCCTTTGTAGTGTTCTGTTTTTAGTACTTTAAAACTGAACTACTGTGTTTTCGTTTGTGACTCTGGTTTTATCGCTGAGGAGTTTAAACTGTAAATTTAATGAATGGTTGTTCCAGCACTCAATCTCAGGCATATCTGCAGTCATTTCATTCTGTTTTGTTATGGAATGATGCTCAGAGAAAGTTGTCACTTGTGGCTATTGCCATTTATTTATACCTCATCTGTTGATAAGAGAACTCAGCCTTTAAGGTCCTTTCTTAGAAAGCTCAGTTGAAACTCTAATGCATAGAATATCTAAAGCATAGGGAAAACAGCTTTGTAAAATAAATAGTTGACTACATTTGAAGTATCCTTACATTAAAACCAACAGTTTGCAAATAAAATAAAGGAAAAAGCAAAGGGAGAAGTGAAGGAGATCATTGTTGAATTCTTCCAATGTTGTTTAAATAACTACAATTAAAATTTTTATGCACAACTCCACACTTGCCAGTAGTTTCCAAACTATTTATATCACCATTAAATGTGGAGAATAAGGAAAGGCAAAAGCTCAGATTTAGATAGAGCCTCTTATTTGAAAGTAAATAGCAGAATCCATTTGATATTTGATAGGTACACAGCAAACAGTGGCCTCTTGCCTCTTTAAAATGCAAGTTGGGTTGAGTACGGTGGCTCTGGCCTATAATCTCAGCGCAGCTCTGGAGGCTGAGACTGGAGAGAGGATCACAAGTTCAAAGCCAGGCTTAGCAATTTAGTGAGAATCTGTCTCAAACTGGGGATAGGTCTCAGTGGTTAAGTACCCCTGAGTTCAATCCCTGGAACCAAAAAAAAAAAAAAAAAAAGGTTTTAAAATGCAATTAGATCATGTCACTCTCCTGCTTGGTCCTTGCCTATTTCTCTAAATTATTCTAGCACTTTCCTTGTGGTCATTGAGTATCTTTCAGCTACCCGTGCTTATAGTCTGTTTCTCAAACACCTCAGACGTAGGTAAACTTCAGGGTCATTGCACTTGATAGTCCTGCTGCCTGGAAAACTGGATTTAACTTGTCATTTGGATTTCTGTCCAACAGTGTTTTTAGTAATGTTTTCACTAGGTGTTATCTTTTTGTTACTGGCACATAATTCCTGAGAAGGAGGAAATATTTATTTTGGCTCATGGTTTTGGTTCATGATTGACTGACTCCATTGCTTTGTGTCTGAGGCAAGACAAAATATCATGGTAGATGGTAGAGGAAAGCTGGGAAGTAGAGAGTGAGCAAAGAAGGGGCTGGGGACAAGATACATACTCTTCTAGGACGTGTGTCCAGTGGGTCCACTTGCTCCATTTAGGTCCCACCTCCTACACTCTCCACCATCCCCAATAGTGGCATCAAATCATGATTTTGTCAATGAATTAATCCACTGATAAGGTTCGAGCCCTCTTGATCCAATCATTTTCCAAAAGTCCCACCTGTGAACATTGCCGCACTGGGGACCAAGCCTTCAACATATGAACCTTTGGGAGATAGTCTGGATCCAAATTCTAAGAAACTTCTAATCTAATTCCACAACATTATGATGGTTTCAGTTTTTGTTTTTTTGTTTTATAGCCCTGTTATTATCCCAAATTACCTTGACCGTTTCATTTGATTACTTACCATTGGCATCCTACCACTAGATGCTAAGTAAGTGCAGGGACTTTGTTTTTTCACTGTAGCTTATGTTATGTCTGGCACATAATAGGTACTTAATAAATATCGACAAAATGAAAATATGATGTTACCAAAATGTTAAGCCAGCTCATTCTCGTATTCATCTTGCTTTCATATCAGTTTTGTTAAAGAATGTGCATGTTTTGGGTTATTTTTTTCTCCTGCTTGGCAAGTTAATATCTAAGAGTGCAATTCTACAGAAATCTGTGAAAGAATCTGCTGACTTTAGAAATCTTTCTTTCCCAGGCTATAGCTATAATCTGGTTCCTTTTAATTGCTGAAGGTAAAAACAGCCATTGGAAAGTTTAAAAAAAATTTTTTTAAACATTTATTTTGATATTTATTTATTTGCTTTAGTTGTACACAATGTGTTTTTATTTTTACGTGGTGCTGAGGATCGAACTCGGGCCGCGCCCGTGCTAGGCGAACGCTCTACCGCTGAGCCACAACCCCAGCCCGGAAAGTTTAAAATTTTTAGGTATTTTTGTTTATTTATTTTTGGCACCAGCGATTGAATCCAGGGGTGCTTACCCACTGAGCCATATCCCTGGCTCTTTTTTATTTTGAGACAGAGTCTCGCTAAGTTACGTAAGGCTTCCTCTCTAAGTTTCTAAGGCTGGCTTTGAACTTGCAATCCTTCTTCCTCAGCTTCCCCAGCAGTTGGGATTACAGGTGTGTGAGCCCCACCATTCCTGGCTAGGTATTTTTAAATATTATTCCTTTTAGAGGTTTTTTTTTTTTTTTTTTTTTTTGGTACTGGGGATTGAACTCAGGGGCACTCGGCCACTGGGCCACATCCCCAGCCCTTATTTGTATTTTATTAGCAACAGGGTCTCACTGAGTTGCCAAGTGCCTCACCATTGCTGAAGCTGGCTTTGAACTCGTGATCCTTTTGCCTCAGCCTCCCAAGTGCTGGGATTACAGGCATGCGCCACCGTGCCCGGTGAGCTTATATATTTTTAATGTTTAGAATCCTGAAATGTTAGTGGTGGAGGAAATCTCATGTCATCCAATCCATTTTAATTTTACAGATAGAATACTGAGCATCTGACAGATTAAATGATTTATCTGTGACCATTTTTCTGTGTGAGAAATCCATGAGGGTGAGGTGGGACTAGAACCCAGGTCCCTAGGAACCTTTAAATTTGATTTCTTTTTGTTGTGTCAATTTGGAATAAAAAGTTTTTCTTCAGATTTTTATGTTTTGAAGTATCTTATGAGTTCTTTGGTATTTCCCAAAATATCAGTTTTGCTCCTTTAATGAAAGTTTGTGTCATTGTCAAGCAGAAGTAGCTTTTGGAGTCCTTAAATCTTTTGTAATGCCTGGTTGATTTGAATTTCTAAGCTGTCCACAAACTGGCATCCCTCCCCTTCTGTGCCAGAATGAGTGATACATGGTGGTGCTAAGAGCACAGGAATAGGAGTCAAGGTTTGGGTTCCAGCACAGCACCTCATGTGTCTATGTATATCTCCATTTATACTTCTTGTCTCCAACACTTAAAATTGTTTGTTTAAGCCGGGCGCGGTGGCACATGCCTGTAATCCCAGCACTTTGGGAGGCTGAGGCAGGAGGATCGTGAGTTCAAAGCAGCCTCAGCAATGGCGAGGCACTTAGCAACTCAGTGAGACCCTGTCTCTAATAAAATACAAAAAAGGGCTGGGGATGTGACCCAGTGGACGAGTGCCCCTGAGTTCAATCTCAGTACCACCAAAAAAAAAAAAAAAAAAAAATTGTTTGTTTAAAAAAGTATAAAACCCTTTTATCTCATGAAATGGAATTGTAAATTATAAATGATGACTGTGAAATTGCTGTGGTAGATACGAGCATGAGAGTTCAGCTTTTTGTCTCTTCTGGTTCTACCCATCTCCATTCCCCAAGCACCTAAGCCATCTTCTCTGGATCCCAAAGCTCTGTTAAAAACCTCCGAGGCTAAAAACCATTAGAGATGTTCCCATACTCCCAGTTTAGCATCTAAACTGTTCTGTGTGAAAAGTAAGGCAGCGATGGATATTTTCTTTCCAGTTCTTTTGTGTGATACATTTGGCATTTACTAAAGGCTGACTCTTTTATTACAAATCCTGTTCTACTTGGTGCTGCTTTAGGTCTGTGCAGAATGCCAGTTAGTACAGCAGCACCATTTGCTCTATTTAATTGCAGGAGCAGTTTGTCTTTAGAAGCTTGACCCCTCATTTGTTAAGAAGTCCCTTACTTGTTTGAGTAATTCTCAAGGTACTTCTGGATCTGCCTTTCAAAGAAGGTGTATTCTACTTTCAGAATTTCCAACCATATCAGAGAGAAGAGTGAACTTTACTGTTTTTAGAGCTTTGGTCAGTATAGTTTTATGCCTAAGAAATGAGTTTCCTTTTGTCCTTCTACCTCCTGATGTTAAGCCCTGTGGGAACAAAATGGTAAAGCACTGAAATGATTTTGTGGTAGCCCAAGGGAAGGGGGCAGGGTAATAATTTCAGGGTTGCTAAAGTGATAATTTTTTTGGAGGGGAGGGTGCCTGAGATTGAACTCAGGGGCACTTGACCACTAAGCTACATCCCCAGCCTTGTTTTGTATTTTATTTAGAGGCAGGGTTTTACTGAGTTGCTTAGCTCCTTACTTTTGCTGAGGCTGTCTTTGAACTCCCGATCCTCCTGCCTCAGCTTCCCAAGCTGCTGGGATTACAGGTATGTGTCACCACGCTGGCTATTTTTAAAATAAGATGGTTATATACATTTCTTTTAAGTGTGATTTTTAAAGCACCAGGATTCTAGGGAAAAGGAGATTGCACGTATTCTAGACTTTCTTGGGATTGTGCTTGAAAAAATGTTTAAGCTTTTCTTTGGGTTAGCCAGTGTGGAAACTGCATTTGATGTCTCAGTTCTTCAGATCAGACTTTAGGGAAAGGTATTTGAGGAATTTCTTTAGTCTAAGAAAGTTGTTTCTTCTAGCTTAGCAAAATCTGGAAGAAAAAAGGGAACTGATATTTAATTGAGTGCTAGCCATATTCCAGACAAGCATAGTGGTCTTCATAGTGCTTCTCTTGAAGCATAGATATGTTTCCAACTCCTGAACTAAAGAGGAACTGGCCTGAAATGTTCAAGTGGTACAAATCTATATTTTTAGTTATTTGAGAGATTAACACATGGAGGACATGTTAGGAGGTCAAACTAACAGGTTTGAGTTTGTTTTGAAAAGTTTGAGAAGCATGCTCATGCTCAAGGTCAGAAAGAATAACTTTACATTCTTTGTACATCATAAAACAGGAGAGGAATAAGCAGACAAAAGATGTATATATTCTTCTAAGAGATGCTTGCTTGATTCGTTGGTAATAAGTTGGCTTTAAGTGTCAACTAATCCTTACATTTTAGTATTCTCTTTTTTTTTTTAAATATATATATTTTTAGTTGTTGATGTACCTTTATTTTATTTAGTTATTTATATGCAGTGCCAAGAATCGAACCCACTTCCTCACACGTGCTAGGTAAGCATTCTACCACTGAGCTACAACTTCAGCCCCTAGTCTTCTCTTTTGAGATGTATAAGACTTTTTTTTTTTAATATTTATTTATTTGCTTTAGTTGTACACAATGTGTTTTTTATTTTTACGTGGTGCTGAGGATCGAACCTGGGCCGCGCACGTGCTAGGCAAGCGCTCTACCGCTGAGCCACAACCCCAGCCCCTGTATATGACTCTTTATGCCAGTTTTTCTTTGGAAAGATGTATTTCACGACAGTTTACTCTGAAACATCTGCTTTTTTTGGTCTGCATTTCCAGTGCCACCATCAGAGCTTAACTTATTACTGAAATAGTTCCTACCTGGTCTGTTGCTTTTTCTTTGTCCCCTTTTAAGCTTCTTTGTATTCTACACAGCAGCTGGAGGGTTTTCTTTCAAAGTATAATTTGATCATGACATTTTTTTGTCTGGTACTTGTCGGTGGTTTCCCATGGCATTTATTTAAAAAAAAAAAAAAAAAAATCTAAACCTTGCTTGACCACTCTGTCCTTCTTTCAGTTGACTTCCTTAATTAAGTTCCTTCCAGTTTTAGGGTTTGGCGTTGCAGACTGTTCTTCCACTTTTGCCTGTCTTGTCTCAACTTTAGGACTGACAATTTATATCATTTCTTCAAAGGAGCTTTCTCTTATCTCTAAATTGTATTTTCCTGTTGTGTCTAAACTTCTTATCACTTATAAGTGTATAATTACACATGTAATTTGGGTGATTGTTATGTTTCTCCTGACTAGGCCTTAGAGACAGAGTATCTCTATTTTGTCTTGGCTATATCTCTACCATCTATTATAGGAGGTGCTTAATGAATATTTATTGAATAAATGCAGTGGAAAAACACATACAAGAAAGATAGGCATTAAGAACTCCTATCACAGCAAGTTAAAACAAACCATTGAATTGTTTCAAGATATAAATGTTTAGTTTTAAGATGGAATTGTGCGGGGGGTGGGGCTGGGGGGCTGGGGTTGTGGCTCAGCGGCAGAGCGCTTGCCTCGCGTGTATGCGGCCCGGGTTCAATCCTCAGCACCACGTAAATATAAATGCATTGCATTGTGTACAACTAAAGTAAATAAATAAATATTTAAAAAAAAAAAGACTTCTTAAAAAAAAAAAAAAGATGGGGTTGTGGCTCAGCGGCAGAGTGTTCGCCTAGTACGTGCACGGCCCAGGTTTGATCCTCAGCATCACGTAAAAATAAAGGCATTGTGTACAACTAAAACAAATAAATTTTTTTTTTTTTTTTTTTTTTTTGTGGTACCTGGGATTGAACTCAGGGGCACTCGACCACTGGGTCATATCCCCAGCCCTTTTTGGTATTTTATTCGGAGACAGGGTCTCACTGAGTTGCTAAGTGCCTCACCATTGCTGAGGCTGGCTTTGAACTCGCGATCCTCCTGCCTCAGCCTCCCAAAGTGCTGGGATTACAGGCGTGCGCCACCGCGCCCGGCTAAAAACAAATAAATATTTAAAAAATAAAAATAAAAAAGATGGAATTGTAAGCTGGGCGCGGTGGTGCACACCTGTAATCCCAGCACTTTGGGAGGTTGAGGCAGGAGGATCGCGAGTTCAAAGCCAGCCTCAGCAATGGTGAGGCACTTAGCAACTCAGTGAGACCCTGTTTCTGAATAAAATACAAAAAAGGGCTGGGGATGTGACCTAGTGGTCGAGTGCCCCTGAATTCAATCCCCAGTACCACTAAAAAATTTTAAAAAGATGGGATTGTTTATTAGGATCTTTTTTTCATGAAATGAAGTATGGAGTGTTTGAAAACCTCAAATATAAGCTTTTTTTAACATTAAAAAATAACGTTCAGTTGCTGGGCGTGGTGGCGCATGCCTGTAATCCTAGCACTTGGGAGGCTGAGGTAGGTGGATCGCGAGTTCAAAGCCAGCCTCAGCAAGGGCGAGGCACTTAGCAACTTGGTGAGACCCTGTCTCTAATAAAATACAAAAAAAGGCTGGGGATGTGGACCAGTGATCGAGTGCCCCTGAGTTCAATCCCCAGTACCAAAAAAAAAAAAAAAAAAAAAAAAAAAAAAAAAAGTTCAGTGTTGCTTTTGAGTGGCATATTGATTCCTGATTTTTTTTTTTTTTTTTTTTTTTTTTTTTTTTTTGAGTACTGAGCATTTAACCCAGGGGTGCTTTACCATTGAGTTTTTTTGAGACAGGATCTAAGTTGCTTAGGGCCTCTGTTTTAGGCAGCTATTGCACCGCTGTGACTAAAGGACCCAAACCGAACAATTTTAGGGAAGAAAAGCTCAGGGTTTCAGAGGTCTTAGTTCATAGAAGGCTGGCTCCATTCCTCGGGGTTCAAGGTGAGGCAGAACATCATGACAGAAGAGTGTGGCAGAGGGAAGCAGCTCACATGATGATCCGGAGGCAAAGAGGGGTCTTCACTTGCCAGATACAAATATATACCCCCAAAGCCATGCCCCCCAATTCACACCTCCTCCAGCCACACCCTACCACTTCAGTTACCACTGTTAATCCCTGTCATGGGATTAATTCACTGATGGGGTTAAGACTCAAACCCAGTCATTTCTCTTCTGAACTTTCTTGCATTGTTTCACACATGAGCTTTTGGGGGACACCTCACATCCATACCATAACAGCCTCATTAAGTTGCTGAGACTGGCTTTGAACTTGTGATCCTCCTGCCTCAGCCTCCCAAGATGTGGGGATTACAGGTGTGTGCTACTGTGCCTGGCTTGATTCCCAATCTTTTGTATGTTCCTCTTCCTGCTCCCCTTTCCTGTTGTTTCTCCTAGATAACTTTTGGAATCTTTTCCATGGTTATTTACCTTGGTGTGATTGACCCCCTATACAATTTCGGTTAGGGATTCATGTTTCTCTGGTCTGGGAAATCATTTTTATATTTTTTTCTGATACCTAGATGTTTGTTTTGATACTATCAATATTTGACTTTATGTTAAATATTTTAAACATTATTTAAAATATTATTTAAAATTATGTAGCCCATGCTTTTTTGGTTTGTTGTGCCTTGTATCTTTTTTTCCTTTTAAAATTTAAATTAGTTATACATGATAGCAGAATGTATTTTGATTCATTGTACACAAATGGAGCACAGCTTTTCATTTCTCTGGTTATATACCATGTAGAGTCACACCACATATGCCTGGGGTAATGATGTCCATCTCATTCCACCGTCTTTTCTCCCCCCATGCCCCCTCCCTTTCTCGCCCTTCCCTTTGCCCAATGTTCCTCCATTCTCTCCACCCTCCACTCCTCCACCCCCTGCCTCCTGCCCCATTATGGGTCACCGTCCACTTATCAGAGAGAACATTTGGCTTTTGGCTTTTTGGGATTGTCTTACTTCGTTTAGCATAATATTTTCCAACTCCATCAATTTACCTGCAAATACCATAATTTTATTCTCTTTTAATGCTGAGTTTCATTGTGTATATGTACCACGGTTTTTTTATCCATTCATCTATTGAAGGGCATATAGGTTGCTTCCGCATTTTAGCAATTGTGAATTGTGCTGCTGTAAACATTGATGTGGCTGTGTTACTATAGTATGCTGATTTTTAAGTCCTTTGGGTATATATCGAGGAGTGGGATAGCTGGGTCAAATGGTTCCATTCCAAGTTTTCTAAGGAATCTCCATACTGCTTTCCAGAATGGTTGTACCAGTTTGCAGTCCCAGCAGCAATGTATGAGTGTACCTTTTCCCCCCATCCTCGCCAGCAACTTATTATAGCTTATATTCTTGATAACTGCCATTCTGACTAGAGTGAGATGAAATCTTATTAGAGTAGTTTTGATTTGCTGTGCCTTGTTTCTTTCACATCTCAGTCTTACTCAAATGTTGGTGATCCTTGGTTGAGGGTTAATGTGTAAGAGTCAGGCTCTTACTGGTGGAAAATTCAGTGCATTGTGGTTTTGTGGACTCACTTGTATATTGCAGAAGTGGGGAAGTGGTTGCTTTTTAGATACATGGTGCTGGAGTAAAAACTATCTTCTATTGCAGACTGTTAACAATTTCCCATGTTTTCAACCCTAATCCCCTATACCTCATCCTTATCTGTCCTGGTCTCTGATTTAGGTTCTGATCTTGTCTGAAGACTGGGGACCAGTGGTGGAAGGCATGTATCTACTTGTTTCTTTGTAGGATTTCAGATTGTAGTACTTAGGTCTACTGTTTGCTTTAACTTTTTCTCTTTTGCGTATCCATCTGTTTCTCTGTCATCAAAGACTTCCAAGGTATATTGCAACCCTGGGTATTCCTCTCAGATCATCAGACTTGTATATCCAGTTACTTTCTCAGTATCTCTCTTTGCATGTGTATTGGCATCTCAGAACTATATATAAAACCAATCATTTTTTTTTTAAACCCTAAACTTGTTCTTCTCCTGTCTCGCTTATATAAATAAGTGGGAACACCACTTTTTTTTTTTTTTTTTTTTTAAGGAAAGTAAAGGGCACACAAAACTTATTACATGCATAAAGCTTGGGAGTAGACTCCAAACTCCATTGTTTATGTTGCTTAGATCAGAAACCTTGGTGCCATCAGCCTTGAAGGCAGCTGCTGTTTATTGCTCTCATGGTCATGTCATCATCGATAAATCCTTTAGTTCTACCTTCAGAATATATCTCATTTTTTCACTTCCTCTGCCACCATACTATTTTAAGCCACCATCATCTCTTTCCTAAATTACCGTAGTCATCTTGGTTTCTTTCTTGATACTCTCCTCTTCAAACACTATCATTCATATCATGTCACTCCTCAAACACCTCCACCAGAATTTGTAGAGTAGCTTGCAGTGCCGTTATTTCATCTGTCTCCCCAGCCCCTTTGATCTCGCTCTCTTCCCCTGGTTCATTTTGTTCCTTAAATGCCCTGGCCTTGTAGTGATCTTTGTGCATGCTTGGTACTATTCCTCTCAGGGATTTTGCCATTGCTGTTTCATGTGAAATGCCTTTCTCTCAAATACCTGCATGACTCAATTCCAAACTTCTTTCAAGTCTTTGCTTAAAGTGTACCTTGTCCCCTCCATACCCATATGGCATGCTTTTAAAAATATTATTTAATGAAATACATCATAGTTTGTGGTGTGTGTGATCTTGTGTGATTTCATGGCATGTCCATTCTACATTTAGTGCATTTGGTTGTTTCTGGTTCTTTTTTTTTTTTTTTTTTTTTTTTTTAAATATTGTTTTAGTTGTAGATGGACACGATACCTTTATTTTATTTATTTTTATATGGTGCTGAGGATTGAACCTCTGCCTCACATGGGCTAGGCAAGTGCTCTACCACTGAGTACAACCCCAGCCCCTGTTTCTGGTTTTTGATGTGCTGCCTTGAGTGCTTGTCTTCTGGTGCATTTGTTAACTTCTCTGGGGGGAGGGGGCGGAAGGGTGGGGGGTGTGTATGTTGCTGGGAATGGGACTGAGTAGTAGTTTTTGCCCTGATTCTTTTTTTTTTTTTTTTTTTTTAATATTTATTTATTTGCTTTTTTAGTTGTACACAATGTGTTTTATTTTTTATGTGGTGCTGAGGATTGAACCAGGGCTGCGCATGTGCTAGGCAAGCGCTTTACCGCTAGGCCACAACCCCAGCCCTGCCCTGGTTCTTATGGTGCTGGAAATTGAAGCCAAGGCCTTGTTCGTGGTAGGTGAGTGCTCTACCACTGAGCTACACACCCAGCCCCTTATTTGATATTTTAGCGGTGTAGTTTCAATGTATGCTCCATGTGACTTGAGTGCAATTAGGATAATAAATGTTGGTGCTACCATACTTCTTCCCCCTTTAAAATTTAGCTGTACTTATATTAAAGTAAAATCGACCAATTTTGGTGTATAATCGTGTGTTTTGACCACCATACAGTTAAATACTGACCATCATAATTCCATCATCCTGCAGTTCCATTATCCCAAATATCCCTCCATGTAATTCTTTGTTTTTTTTGTTTGTTCTCTTTAGATATACATGAGAGAAGAGTATGTTTTGACATGTTATACATACATGGAGTATAACTTCTTTTTCTTGTGGCTTTACATTATGTGGAGTTACACTGGTCATGTATTCATATATGAACATAGGAAAGTTATGTCCAATTCATTCTACTGTCTTTCCTATTCTCATCTCTTCCCTTCATTCCCCTTTCTCTAATCCAGTGAACTTTTATTATTTTTCTTTTGGTACTGGGGATTGATCCCTGAGGCACTTAACTACTTAGCCACATCCCCAGCCCTTTGTTGTATTTTATTCAGAGACAGGGTCTCATTGAGTTTCTTAGGGCCTCACTTTTTGTTGAGACTGGCTTTGAACTTGAAGTCCTCCTGCCTCAGCCTCTGAAGCTGCTAAGATTACAGGTGTATGCCACCATGTCTGGCAGAACTTCTATCTTCCCCCACCCCTTGTTGTTTGTTAGCATCTGCGTATCATAGAGGCCATTTGACCTTTGTTTTTTTGGGATTGGCTATTTTTACTTCATAATAGTCTCCAGTACTATCCATTTAATAGTAAATGCCATAACTTTTATTCTTCTTTATGGCTGAGTATTCTTCCATTTTTGTATGTAGACCACTTTTTTTTTTTTTGATACTGAGGATTGAACTCAGGGGCACTTGACCACTGGGCCACACCCCCAGTCCTTTTTTGTATTTTATTAGAGACAGGGTTTCACTGAGTTGCTAAGTGCCTCGCCATGGCTGAGGCTGACTTTGAACTCGCGATCCTCCTGCCTCAGCCTCCCAAGTGCTAGGATTACAGGCGTGCGCCACTGCGCCCGGCTCCCACATTTTCTTTATCCATTCCTCTGTTGAAGGGCACCTATATTGGTTACATAGATTAACTATTGTGAATTGAGCTGCTATAAACATTGATGTGGGCGGGTGTGGTGGTGAATGCCTGTAATCCCAGAGGCTGGGGAGGCTGAGACAGGAGGATTGCAAGTTCAAAGCCAGCCCCAGGAATGACGAGATGCTAAGCGACTCAGTGAGACCCTGTCTCTAAATAAAATACAAAATAGGGCTGGGGATGTTGCTCAGTGGTTGAATGTCCCTGAGTTCAATCCCAGGTACCCCTCCCCCCCCAAAAAAATTGATGTGACTGTGTTGCTATAGTATGCTGATTTTAAGTCCTTTGGGTATAAATGGAAAAGTGGGATAGCTAGGTTAAATGGTGGATTAATTCCAAGTTTTCTGAAAAATCTCCATACTGCTTTCTTGAGTGGTTGCACCAATTTGCAGTCTCACCATGTACTTTTGAGGTCATCCTCACTTTCCATCCCCATCCTCCTCACTGATTTTTTTTTTTTTTTAAGTTGCCGCAGTTAGATCTTTTCAAAAAAGTGACATAAATGGAATCATACATCATGTGGCCCTTTGAGTCTGATATCTTTTTCTTAGTGTAAGGATTTGAGTTTGAGTTGTCACTGTATTTGCAGTTCATTCCTTTGTGTTGCTCCTGCTCTATGGTATCCCATTGAATGGTTTACCACATTTTACTTAACCCATTTCTTAGTTGAAGGATAATTTGGTTGTTTCTTCCTCTTGGCTATTAGTAGTAATGCTGCTTAGAATATTTACATGCCACATGTTGTGTGGATGCCCAGTTTCATTATTCTTAGGGAGATACCTTGGAGTGAAGTTGCTAGGTTTTATGTTCATTTCTGTTGAACTTTTTAGGAAACAGCCAGAAAATTTTCCAAAGTAGCTTTATCACCTTAAGATTCAAGTTTAGTATTTTTTTTTTTTTTTTTAATTTCTGCTCTATCCAAGCAATTTTTTAAAATCTACTTTGGCATTGATGTAGACAATCCAACTGTCTCCCCTCCCCCCCCCCACTTTTAAAGCATTTTCTTATTTTTTAAATTTATTTTTCTTGGTGCATTGTAATTATATGTTATATTGGAATTTATTATGTCATTTTCGTACATGCATATAATTTTATCAGTCTCATTCCCTAGTACTTTCTTTTTCCCTACCCTCCTCTCTCCCCCATCCACTTGTTCTACTCTACTGATATCCTTTTTATTATTATTTTAATTACATGTATATACATGTGTATTCAGAATTCATTGTAGTTAATCCATACATGGACACAGCATAATTTGTTAGATTTTATTCCCTAGTACTTCCCCACAGCCTCCCCTCCTTCCTCCTTCCTTCTTGATCCTCTCCCTCTCCTCTATTGGTCTTCCTTTTATTTTCATGAGATATCACCCCCTTCTATTTATTTCTTAAAAAAAAAAAAAAAAAGGCAAAAAACTGTAGTTTCAGCCTACTTGGATCTTTTTTTTTTTAATATTTTTATTTACTTGCTTTTAGTTGTATACAATGCATTTTATTCAATGCATTTTATTTGTACGTGGTGCTGAGGATCGAACCCGGGCCGCCCGCGTGCTAGGCGAGCGCTCTACCGCTGAGCCACAATCCCAATCCCCCAGTTGGATCTTAACTTTTTTTTTCTATACCATCTATTGATCGTCCACCTTTTATTTGATATGCTTGGACCATGTACATTTAATGTAATTATTGATATGTTTTAGTTAACCATCAAATTGTCTGTTTTCTGTTTAGTAGTCCCTTTTATTGTTATTAGAATTAAATAGTATTTGATATGAAATTCAAGATCCTTAAAATGGTTTTCTGTTTACCCCCTCTTGATCTGTATGCTAGTCTTTTCATATACATTTTACTTCTCCATAGGTTATATATTTCATTAGAACATCATCTTTACTTTTTTTTTTTTTTTTTTTTTTTGGTGGTACCGGGGATTGAACTCAGGGGCACTTGACCACTGGGTCACATCCCCAGCCCTTTTTTGTATTTTATTTAGAGACAGGGTCTCACTGAGTTGCTAAGTGCTTCCCCATTGCTGAGGCTGGCTTTGAACTCGCGATCCTCCTGCCTCAGCCTCCCAAAGTGCTGGGATTACAGGCGTGCGCCACTGCGCCCAGCTCTCATCATTACTTTTGCTTTAAACATTTCTTTTTCTTTTCCTGTGCTAGGATGTAACCCCCAGGTGCTATTTAACATGGAGCTATATTTTTAGTCCTTTTTGTTTTGTTTTGATACAGGGTCTTGCTAAATTGCCAGACTGGCCTTGAAGTTGCAATCCTTCTGCCTTACCTCCCTAAATAGCTGGAATTACAAGTGTGCACCGCCAAGCCCTGTTAAACTTTTTTTTTTTAAGAAATTTTTAAAAGAGGGGGAAGTCTTATTTTCACTCACATACTTGCCACTTGTGATGGTGTTCATTCCTTAGGAAGTGTCTTAGGAAGTGTTCTTAAATTCCTTAAGAACTTTCTTTAACATTTCTTGTAGTACAGGTCTGTTGTGCCATATTCTTTTAGCTTTTTTTTAGTATGGAAAGTTGTTCCATCTCCCCAAACAGGGCTCCTGCAGAAAGTCTTTATTTTGCCCTAAAGGATATTCTTACTAGAAGCAGAATTTTAAGTTGAAAGTTTATCCACCTCCACTATCCCCAAGCATTTTAAAGGTGCTAATCCTTTGTCTTCTGGTTTGCATAGTTTGTGATAAGTGTGTGGTGATGCTTATCTTTGTTTCACTTTTTGTGTGGTTATTTATTTTAGTTTTAGATGGACACAATATCTTTATTTTTATTTATTTATTTTTATGTGGTGCTGAGGATTGAATCCAGGGCCTCATGCATGCAAGGCAAGCGCTCTACCACTGAGCTACAACCCCAGCCCTATTATTTTAGTATTGTTTATTTGTCAGTCGATCTTTATTTATTTATTTATTTATTTATTTATTTATTTATTTATTTATGTGTGGTGGTGAGAATCGAACCCAGTGCCTTACACATGCTAGGCAAGCACGCTATCACTGAGCCACAACCCCAGCCCCTTCTGTGGTTATTTGTATTGTTTGTTTTGAAAAATGGTCTGCCAGCCGGGCGCAGTGGTACATGCCTGTAATCCCAGCACTTGGGAGGCTGAGGCAGGAGGATCGCAAGTTCAGAGCCAGCCTCAGCAATGGCGAGGCACTTAGCAACTCAATGAGACCCTGTCTCTAATAAAATACAAAAAAGGGCTGGGGATGTGGCCCAGTGGTCGAGTGCCCCTGAGTTCAATCACTGGTACCAAAAAAAATTTAAAAAAAGAAAAATGGTCTGCCTATGTTGCCCAGCCTGGTCTCAGTCTTCTGGGCTTAAAATTTCCCCGTGGTTAAAGTTTCTTTTCTGTTCAACAGTTTGATAATTTGCTTCTCATGTACTTTTTGGTGAGCTTCTCAGATCTGTAGTTCAAATTTGAAATTTGAATTTTCACTTATTATTTTTTGAAAAAAAAATTTCTGCCATCCTCTTTCTTCTGGATTCCTAGTTACATGCACTTTGACTACTTTATTTGCCCCCGAAGTTCTGAATTTTTCCTTGTGTTTCACTTTTTGGATATTGTCTGTCTGTGCAATTCCAAATTTACCTTATCTTTTCTTCTTCAGTGTCTAATTTTTTTGTTAATCCCATCTTTTGATGTTTCTGTTACATGCATCATATTATTATATTTATCTTTGGAAGTTCCCTTTATTTCTTATTTTACACCTTTAATGTTTTCCTTTAATCCTTAATCATATTGACTGTGTTTATAGGAGCTGTTTTAAATCTTTGTCCATTGATTCTACCTCCTGTGTCATGTCTGGGTCTGTTTCTATTGGTTGTTTTTTCTCCTTATAAAAGTCCCATTTTCTTGCATCTTGGCATATTCAGTTTTTCTTGGATGTTGAACAGCATGAGTTTTACATTTTTGGGTGCTGTGATTGATTTTTTTTTCAAGACTGTTGGGTTTTATTTTGGCGGTTTATTCATAAATTAGTTTATTTTGGGGGGGGGGTGGCGGTTACCAGGGATAGAACTCAGGGGCACTCAACCACTGAGCCACATCCCCAGCCCAGTTTTGTATTTTATTAGAGACAGCGTCTCACACAGTTGCTTAGCACCTCACCATTGCTGAGGATGGCTTTGAACTCAAGATCCTCCTATCTCAGCCTCCCGAGCTGCAAGATTACAGGCGTGTGCCGCTGTGCCCAGTTTAGTTTATTCCTTTTGAGACTTGTTTTTAAGCTTTGTTAGGGCAGGTCTGGAGTATAGGCTAATTGTATTACTAAGGTTTTTCCATTCCGGAATCTCTATCAAATGTCCTATATTTGCAGTTTCTCCACTGTTTTTATACATACTTTAAAAAAATATTTATTTATGTGCTTTAGTTGTACACAATGTGTTTTATTTTTACGTGGTGCTGAGGATCAAACCCCGGCTGCGCACGTGCTAGGCGAGCGCTCTACCTCTGAGCTACAACCCCAGCCCCAGTGTCTCCACTCTTGGTCACAGCTTTATGTCTCATAGTCTTTTGCTTGCTCTGGGAAATTTTTGCCCATTCACTGCCAGTCTTGTAGAGAGTTTGGCCTTATACATACAAAGACTTCATGGTGATTTCTGGAGGTCTTTTTCTGCATAGCTTTCTCCTCTTTTGAATTGTCAGCCTCAGTATCTGTGGTGCTCAGGAAAAGCACTGTGCTCTGCTTGGGGTGCCCCATTTTTCTTTGTAGCCTGGATTGTGCCTCCAGGCAGAAAGCTGGGGAAATTGTAGAACTGTTTATCTTCTCTTCCAGATCAGTCTTGTGTTGCCTGTTTACTACTGTTGAGAACAGTTGTTTTGGGGCTGGATTTGTAGCTCACAAGAGCGCTTGCCTAGCATGTGTGAGGCACTGGATTTGATTCACAGCACCACATATAAATAAATAAAAAAATAAAGGTCCACCAACAACTTAAAAAAAATAAAGTTTTTTTTGGTGTATTTTTTCCATTTTCTTAGTTTATGGTAGGAGGGTAAATTTGGCAACTACTTATTAGTCTGTCATGGATATCTCTGTAATATTTCATGAACTCTTACTGATAATTCCAACTATTTTTTTAAATTTCTGATTTTTTTTTTTTTTTTGGTAGTTGTGTATGGACAGCAGGCCTTTTTTTGTTTATTTTTATGTGGTGCTGAGGATCGAACCAGTGCCTCATACATGCTAGGCAAGTACTCCACCACTGAGCTACAGCCCCAGCCCCATTACAATTCTTTTCTTAAAAATATTTTTAGTTGGGAAGCCCCGGTGGCGCAGCCCCATTTGGGACAATTCTTTGGCGAGGCACTTAAAAGTGAGATGTTTTAAAGGGCTTGGGGCCCAGGGGAGTGCCCCTGTTCAATCCCCGGCTCAGCGGTAGAGCGCTTGCCTAGGACGTGCGCGGCCCAGGTTCGATCCTCAGCATCATGTAAACATAAACGCATTGTGTACAACTAAAAAGCAAATAAATAAAATTTTTTTAATTAATTAATTAATTTTTTTTTTTTTTTTTTTTTTTTTTTTTTTTTTGGTACCAGGGATTGAACTCAGGAGCACTTGACCACTGGGTCACATCCCCAGACCTTTTTTGTATTTTATTTAGAGACAGGGTCTCACTGAGTTGCTAAGTGCCTCACCATTGCTGAGGCTGGCTTTGAACTCGCGATCCTCCTGCCTCAGCCTCCCAAAGTGCTGGGATTACAGGCGTGCGCCACCGCACCCGGCTAAATAAATAAATATTTAAAAAATATTTTTAGTTGTGGGTGGACACAATACCTTTATTTATTTTTATGTGGTGCTGAGGATTGAACCCACTGCCACACATGTTCAAAGTGAGCATTCTACCACTGAGCCACAATCCCAGGCCTCATAATTCCAATTCTAATCGAAGACAGCAGGATTTTTGTTTTTGTTTTGAGGTACTGAGGATTGTACCCAGAGCCTTGTGCATGCTACCTCTGAACTATATCCTTAGCCCTTTTTATTTTGAGATGGGGTCTTGCTAAGTTGCCCAGGCTAGTCTCAAACGTGCCATCTTTATGCCTCAACACATGCCCCCAATCAAGTAGCTGGTATTACAGGTGTGCACCACTGTGCCTGGCTAAACACTAGGGATTTTACTTGACCTCTTTTGTCTTACATATGTGTGTGTACCTCTCTTCTCTGTGAGGAACTTCTGGTTTCCGTCAAGACCATGTAATTACCCATTTACTTTTTCCAACAATACACAGCAATCTTAGAAAAACCATACTAGTACTATCACTACAATGTGATTACCATAAGTGTTTTTGTTCTTATTAGTCTAATGGTTTATTTCACTAGGAATTTTACAAGTTACTTCACTTTAAAGTCACTAGAAAAAATATGGTTATACATATCCTTGAAACACAGCTTGATTCATTTACTTTTTGAAAAGTTAATTTTAAAAGATAATGTTAATTTTACTTTATAATTGTGCATGAAATTTATTCAGTGATGTCCAGCTCATATGCAGTTCCTTCACCTATTTAGTTTTCTTCTCTTATGAATAATCTTATTTATTTATTATTATTATTATTATTATTTTTTTTTTTTTTTTTGTGGTACCAGGGATTGAACTCAGGGGCACTCGACCACTGGGTCACATCCCCAGCCCTTTTTTGTATTTTATTTAGAGACAGGGTCTCACTGAGTTGCTAAGTGTTTCGCCATTGCTGAGGCTGGCTTTGAACTCGCGATCCTCCTGCCTCAGCCTCCCAAAGTGCTGGGATTACAGGCGTGCGCCACCGCACCCGGCTTATTATTTTTCTTTTTAGAAATATAAAAAATAGCATTTCTTTGTGTGTGTGTGTGTGTGTGTGTGCGTGTGTGTGTGTGCGTGCGTGCGCACTGGGGATTGAACCCAGGGCCTTGTGCATGCAAGGCGAGCACTTTTAACAACTGAGCTACATCCCCAGCCCAGCATTTTTTTTTTTTTTAAGAGTGACATCATGCACACTTTTCCCACTTTATTTTTTAAGGACATCACTTCATAACAGTATTTAGAGATTCTTCATAGTGGCAAAGTACTGCATTTTTTGGTGTTTATTGTTGTTCTTTCTCCATCAGAATAAGATCCATAGACCAGTATTCGTGAACTATTTTTCCTAATTGTGATAAGTATAGAAATGGGGAGTAAATATTTAGAAACTTTTATAGCAATTTGCCATTGCCATAGCATGATCTATGGAATCATCAGCTCTAGCTTAGTGAGTCTATTTTTTAGACTTACACAGTGAGCCAGGTGCAATAGGACCATATATTGGTCTTGGATAAACTGGGGGGAAAGCCCCAAATTGATTTTTTTTTTTTACCTGAGTTAGATTGAGAAAGGACTGTATTTATCCTGTATATCCTACTGGTAAACACAACCCCACAAATTTTAACATTTATGATTTAATTTTTTTGATCTTGTGTTATTTTTCATTTTGTGGTGCTGGGGATTAAATCAATGTGTGCTTTTTATATTTTTTCAATCCTAAATAGTTTTGAGATTTTTAGGGACACTCTACTACTGAGCTATATCCCCAGACCTTTTTAATTTATTTTAAGACAGGGTCTCAATAAATTGCCCATGCTGGCCTTGAACTTGATCCTTTTGCCTCAGCCTCCCAAGTACCTGGGGTTACAGGGGTGTGCCCCTGCACCCAGCTACTTTTGCAGTTTTAAATTTCCCAAAAGATAGGCATTAACCAAAAAATTTATAGTAGTTACGTTATTACCATTTTCTTTGTTTATCATGGCTTCTTGTATCCCATTCCTTCCTTCTGTGTTGAATTTCTTTCACATGTTAATGAACATCATTTATAAATTTCTTTCAGTAAAGTTCTGTACATAACATTGTATTTTGTAGATCTTAAGGCCTCAATTTTGCCTTTGCTGTCTGGGACATTTTTAGCTGTGATGACATTTTAACTATTTAGTGATTTTTTTTTTTTTTTTTTTTTAAATTGACTGTAGTTTTTTTATTTACTCAAGGATGTCATTCTGTTGTTTTCTAACATCTGTTTTTGCTTTTGAGAAGTAGGCTAACAGGTTTTATAGTAACTTTTCTTCTTGGTTGCTTTTTTTTTTTTTTTTTTTTTTTTTAAATAATGACTGCATTTTTGCTACAGTGTATGTTTGAGTGGATGCAATCTGAAGACTTGTGCCTTCAGTTTTAGCCAATGTAACTTTCCTGCCCCCGCCCCCCAATTTTTTAGTTGTAGATGGACACACAATACCTTTTATTTATTTATTTATTTTTATGTGGTACTGAGGATTGAACCCAGTGCTTCACACATGGCTAGGCAAGTGCTCTACTACTGAGCCACAACCCCAGCCTGTGGGATTAATTTTTTATGTGAGTCATATTGTGGAGGTATCCCTCTAGGGAGTACCTAGAGTGTTTTGAGTTTCAGCTGAACCTTGCAGGTTTTTTTAGAGCCGTACTTGTCTGATAGGCTAATTTGACACTGGGTTCCTGAACCATTTGTTTACGAGATTTTGGAACCCATACCTGTGATAGGGAATTTTGGTTTTTCAGAGGTGACTTTTTTCACTCTGATTTCTGAAAAACAGTGAATTTCTTTTCCATGGATTGGAGGTTGAAATCATTTTATTGAACTGTGCAGTTTTGGGGGCTTTGGTATTTTATGCATCTAAATTATTTTCAGTTTCTTTTCTCCTAGCCTCTGGCAGGCATTAAAACACATGTCTGGAGCCGTGTTTGTATCTGGCTTTAGTTATTTGGCTTTGAGTAATTTCATTGTTTTTAGCCCTGAGGGCATTTCCCTTTCTTGCTTTTGGGTTAGCCTGGGTATGTTGTATTTTCACTGCTTTTCTGTGTACTTGGATTTGGAGGCAAGTGTTTATCTGTGTCACACCTGTCTTTTGTATGTAGTGGAAGATATATGACACATTTGCTCACTTCGTCTTATATTTTGCAAAACAGATATAATTTGCTAAAACAGAAGTTTCTGAGTTTTCTCAGACTCATGGATGATATAGTTGTGTATATCTGAGGTTGTTTTAACTTACCCATAAAGCACTGTGTCAGGCTGCAAGGATGTATTTGTTGACATCAGTAATGAACCCTTTGCAGCTTGATGGATCACAGTGCCTTTGATTGCCTTGTGCTTTAGCACAGTCTTTGTTATCAGTTCTTGTGAGAAAGGAGCTCCCTTTGAGAATCACTGCAATGGTTGTCATCTAATTTCAGCTAACCGCTGAATGGTCCCAAAAAAAGAGAAAAAAAGAGAAAAACAAAAAAAAAAAAAAAAAATAAAAAAAATAAAAAAAAAAATAAAAAAAAAAAATAAAAAAAAGCAAAGAAAAAAAAGAAAAAAAAAAAAGAAAGAAAAAAAAAAAAAACCAAAAAAGAAATAACAGGAAAAAAAAAAACCAAAACAACAACAAAAAACAAAAAAAAACACGAAATACTCCTAGAGGAGTTTGGATATATCTTGGGATAGAGAAAGGTTTCTCCATCTTATAGTGATCTAATTTTCAGCTAAGCCGGCTGAATGGGCAGATGCCCAAATCAGTGTCTCTAATTCAAGAACACTAGATCTGCATATTGAATAGGAGGACATGTCCACTCAGAGATTTCACTGGTGTTTCAAATTCATCCTTTATTTTCATCTTGTATCTTCTCACTGCTGTCAGTCATTCTTCCTATCATGTTCTGTTTCTGTCTATGCCATCACTCTTTTCTCAGTAACCAACTTGTTCTTGACTTCTTTTTCATACATGCAAGCAGCTATTAATCAATGATACCAGTTTCTCATAGTGTGTTAGCTTTCTATCACAATAATAGAGTTGAGTTAATGAGCCTATAGAGAGAAGAGGTCTATATGGGCTCAAGGTTTTGGAGGTTTTCAGTCCAGGATTAGTTGGCTTTATCACTTTGGTTTGTGGTGAGGCAGCTCATTTTGGTGGGAACATGGGGTGGAGCAAAATTGCCAACCTCCTTGCCCTTTTGCAAAAAGAGGAAGGGACCAGGATCCCACATTCCTCTTTAGGGAATGCCAGTAATGGCCTAAAACCTCCCACGAGGCCCCACCTTTTCTTTCATGCCCTAGAATACTGAGCTGGGGACCAAACCTGTAATGCATGTGTGTCGCTGCCTGAAGCTATTGCCGCTTGGAGCAATGACGCCGCAGGAATAAGTTCAGAGGCAGACTGGAAATGAACAGGCTCTTTATTCTGCTAGCTTCTCTCTCCGGCTCCAACAACAACTCCAACACCGTCCACACTCCTCCAACCACCACAATGACCGGCCCTATCCACAATCCCCTGGGCCAATTCTCGCAAGATCATGCAATGGCTCTGACCCGATCCGCAATGTCCCGGGCCAAGTCTCGCAAGAGCATGGAAGGTGGTAATGCCTGAGCATCTTTATGGCTCACAGCTAACCGCAATCTTAGCTATCTCCTTAATTAGGGCTCCTGCATTTCCCCCCTTTTTGTTTTAAAAGAGGGGATGCTCTAGGACGTCCATGTGCAACCAACATTTTTACCCGTCATCGGATAATCAAGGCTGTGACCTTGACTCCTGTCTTAGGTTGATATGTCGGCCACATGAGACTGTCCCATGCGACTGTGCCTGTCTTAGGTTGTCCCCCTCTGGGGATCTTACCCGTCATTGGCTACCAGCCATCCAATTGAGCCCTTCAGGATCGACTGTGTATGATGACTATCAACCGTCCAATTGTGAGGAGATGCTGCGGCTTTAAGGCGATAAGCCTTCTGCTGACGAGCCAAGTTGCATAGCATATCAAATTCTTTAAACAAATCAGCTGCCCTGAGTTCTATCAAGTAATACACTGAGTTCTCTAGACAAATTACCCGCAAGGCATTGTCCCCTAAAGTCCCAAACAATGAAAGATCAAAATGTCCACTTGTTATAACACGTTGATCTAGGAGGCCCTATGCATGCAGAGCAGAGACCACGCCGCTGGTGAGGTTGTTTGCTGCTTGAGCAGCAGGGATGTTTGCAGCGACCGCGATCCTTGCAGCTGTAGCAGCAGCCGTCTTTTTTATGTCTAGACAATGCCACTGGCAAATCATCAGGGCCCGCTACCTAGAAACCCAAGCATCAATTATTAAAGGAAAGGCAGTGCTATTCCAGCACTGAGTCAAGAGGCGAGTTGTCAAACTAAAAAATAGAATTATTAGATTAGAAAATTAAAGTTGATTTCTGCTCACACACTTTGCTGCTTGAGCTCCCACAAACAAACTGGCAAAAATATCATATTCAGAACAAAACAAAGAAAGACTGAGGGTATTTACTGCATTAAAGATAAAGAAAAGCTGCCGGGCGCGGTGGCGCACGCCTGTAATCCCAGCACTTTGGGAGGCTGAGGCAGGAGGATCGCGAGTTCAAAGCCAGCCATCAGCAATGGCAAGGCACTTAGTAACTCAGTGAGACCCTGTCTCTAAATAAAATACAAAAAAGGTCTGGCGATGTGACCCAGTGGTCGAGTGCCCCTGAGTTCAATCCCCAGTACCACAAAAAAAAAAAAAAAAAAAGATAAAGAAAAGCTAAAGGCACTTTGGAAAAATAATTTGTTAGCTGGAACCCTCCAGTCTCTGTAACCTTCCATGAAATTATCTGTTGAAATAACTCAAATTAATCAGCTATAAAACAAACAAAGTTAATTACAAATAAACATTCCTATGTCAAAACACCAAAATATCAGGTTATACAGCATTAGTCATATTCTTCGCTAAAGAGAAATCCCTGGGACACCTATAAATCAAAATTGAAGGTACCTTCAATTATTATTTACCCACATTGAATACTCTTAACCTAAAATGAATTAAAGTTATTTGGATCCATATATATGTATATATTTTCATAAGCACTTTGTTATTTGTGACGTCACACTGGACAGACACACAAACCTACAAACATATATTTGTGACGTCACATTTACATGAAATTTAGACAAACGCACAGACATAAAGACATATATAAAAAGAGAAGAAAATAAATACAATTGTGCATACTAAAGAGAGATCTCCTCATCCGGGCCGGGAGGAATGACACTTAAGTTGTGGAATATTTTGAAGGACTCTTTTAAGGGAATCATTCCATACCTTCATCTTGGTCCTCTTGATTTTGTACTTTTTTTTATTAATCTTGATTCTTCAACAACATCATTTTGATCCTTTTGATTTGGTATCTGCTTTATTAATCTAGATGGTATCCATATTGGAGAGGATTCGTGCTTTGGAAAAACACGAACAGATCCTCTCCGCCAAATTAATACTGGATCTGGACCCTTCCATGTACCTGAAAGAACATCCTTCCAGTAAACCAAAGGTTTATGTTGTTGGTGTGGGTTCCAATGTTTGTCTCCAGCAGAATAACCATTAGAGTCTAAAGTTAAAAAATTTAAGGTAAACAGGGCAACTGCCAATCTGTCCCTAGGACTTTTCCAATTTCCTTCTTTTTGTTTTAATAACATAATTTTCAGTGTGCGGCTTGCTCTTTCAATAATGCCCTGACTCTGAGGATTGTATGGATGGGATGCCTGTTTTATGGGATATATTGAATTTTGCACAAAACTGTTTGAAAGATGAGGACGTATATGCAGGGCCATTATCTGTTTTAAGCATTTTGGGGATGCCCAATGCAGCAAAAGCTTGCAAACAATGAGATGTAACATCTTTAACTTTTTCTCCAGAATGCAAGGAAGCAAAAATCATGCCTGAGCATGTATCTATGGTCACATGAATAAATCGCAATTTTCCAAAACTTGGCTCATGAGTAACATCCATCTGCCACAAATGATTGGGCATTAATCCTCTAGGGTTAACACCATAATGAGGATTGGGCCAATGTGTCATATAAGATTTACAATCTTTACAATTGTTCTGGCTTGCTCCTTTGTGATTTTAAACCTATGCTGCAAGGTGGTGCTATTGATGTGAAACTGGGAGTGAAATAAAGTAGCTTGCTGGAGCGCTGAAAGTATAAAGATTGTTTGGGTAAGGGCATCAGCCTTTTGATTACCTTCATGGAGGGGACCAGGCTAGTTGGTATGTGCTCTAATATGGCCTACGAATAGAGGTTCTTTTCTTGCCCACAAAAGTTTTTGTATTTGATAAAACAATTTAAAGGCTGGAGCATGAGGTGCTGTTGGTCCTGCTAGCTCTAATTTTGGGACAGCATGTACAATATAGTGACTATCTGAAAAAATGTTCATGGGCTGCTCTCTAAAATTTTCTAGAGCTCTTACCACAGCTTCCAGTTCCACTAGTTGAGCTGATTTGTGTGCAGTTATGTAAGTCATATTTTCTTTTTTAGTGACTACTGCAGCAGTACCATTTGAGGACCCATCTGTGAATACATTTAATGCCTTAGGAATAGGTTGATTTTTTTATTACCTGTGGAAATATAATAGGATGATTAATACAAAAAGATAATATAGGAGACTTAGAAAGATGATTATAAAAATTTGCAGAAGTAGAGCATCTAGCTATAGCCCAGTCATTATCATTGAAGCATAAATATTCAATCTGTGATGATGAATAGGGAATAATAATAGTAGCAGGGTGAATGCCAAATATTTTAGTAGAAGTCTTAAGTCCTTGAAGAATAAGTTTAACCACCATGGAGGTATAAGACTCAATTATACTTTTAGGAGAGACAGGCAAATGTATCCATAATAAAGGCCCTTGTTGCCAAAATACTCCTGTGGGTGTATATTGTGAAGAAATAATAATATCAGTGGTTGAGTTAAATCAAATCTGTCACAATGAGCTCCTTCGATGGCTTTTTCTACTAACTTTAAAGCTTTCCTAGCATCAGGAGTAAATGTTCGCGGTAAAGATGGATCAGGGTACCCGCGAAGGATGTCAAATAAAGGCTTTAGTTGGCCAGTAGTGAGGTTTAGTGTAGGGTGAAGCCAATTAATATCTCCCAGCAATTTTTGAAAGTCAATGAGAGTGGCCAAATGCTCCTTATTAATTAATATTTTTTGAGGCCTAATAAAAGTGTCCATAATTTGGAATCCTAGATATAATATTGGAGATCTAATTTGAAACTTTTCCTTAGCAATGTTTAGTCCATATCATTTCAAGTTTTCTGATATATCACTAAATATGGTGAATAAGACTTCTTGATTAGGATGAGCAAGCAAAACATCATCCATATAATGGAGGCACATAAGCTCTGGGTATTTATTTTTGATAGGCTGAATAACTTTATCTACGTAGATTTGACACATAGTGGGGCTATTAGCCATTCCCCGCGGCAAAACTTTCCATTGATATCTCTGATCAGGGCCATTATTGTTAATAGAAGGAACTGAAAAAGCAAACCTGGGAGTATCCAGAGGGTGTAGAGGAATAGAAAAGAAACAATCCTTTATATCAAGAGTAATAAGATGGAAATTTTTTGGAATAACTACAGGATTAGGAAGTCCAGGTTGAGTAGGGCCCATGATTTGCATGGTTTTATTAATTTCTCTAAGATCATGTAACAATCGCCATTTTCCTGATTTTTTTCTTGATCACAAATATGGGGGAATTCCAGGGAGAGGTGGAGGATTCTATATGTCCTGCTTCTAGTTGTTCCTGAACTAGTAGGTGGGCCGCTTGTAATTTCTCTTTAGATAGGGGCTACTGAGGGACCCAAACTGGCTTATCAGAAAGCCATGGTATTTTCAAAATTTTTTTCTTAGTGGTCCTGGAAAAAAAAAAAATCTTTTTCCTTTATGATAGTGATTTCTTTTAGGGTTAAGATTACCCTGTACCTTTTGATAATGATTTCTTATAGGGTTAAGATTACCCTGTACTTTTTGATAATGATTTCTTTTAGGGTTAAGATTACTCTAGATTTTCACATTTAACACCTGCAGGCTTGGTTGCAAGGTGTATTCCCATTTGTTGCAAAATATCTCTTCCCCATAAAGTAACTGGTAGGTTAGGTAAAACATAAGGCTGAAATGTTTCTTTATGCCCTTCATCATCCTCCCATTTTAAAATTTCTGCACTTTTCTCTGGGAGGTTATTATATCCCAAGCCTCTTAAACTGGTTGAAGCTTTTTGCAGAGGCCAGTGCTTGGGCCATTGCCGTAGATTAATGATGGAAGAGTCAGCTCCAGTATCTATTAGTTTCTCCATCTCTATTCCTTGGATTTGTATTTTACACATAGGCCTCCTTGAAAAATCCCGAACCCAACAAGCCATGGGTCTCGAGTCAGTGGAACAAAATCCTCTATTGGTCCCTTTGTGAGGCATACTCATTTTAAATGAATTATGTAAATTAGGAAGGAGAAGCAGCTGAGCAATTCTATCTCCTTGATTAACAGAAGTTATACTTTGGGGTGAGCTAAGCATTATTTTTATTTCCCCTTTGTAGTCTGAGTTTATTACACCTGGGGTCACTTGCAAACCTACTAAGCTTTTAGGACTTCACCCGAGAATAAGTCCTACAGTCCCTGAGGGAAAAGCTTCCCTGACCCCTGTGGGAATCAGTTGAACCCCCATTCACTATTCGGGCGGTGGAACAGAGGTCTAATCTTGCATTTCCTCCTGTTCCTCTGGCGAGGGAGTGGATGGGTAGTGGGGATTGTGTCGGGGAAGCATCTGAGTGGATGCTTGAGGATACTCCTCTTCCAATGCCTCGTACATTTGTGGGCCCCGGGGCATTGGGCCCCGTGACCCGTTTTTTGAATTCCTGGACAAATGATTTCCATAGGTGTCAAATTTTGAATGGCATTTATTGGCCCAATGATTTCCCTTTTTACACCTGGGGCAGCAGCCTGGGGCACGGTATGAGCTTGGTCTTATTTCTCTTTGGGGATTTTGCCCAGAATAGCCTGATTGTGATAATTTTGCCTGGAATATCCTGATTGATTATAATGTCTAGGTTGAGCCCTTGTGAAATTTTGAGGGGAAGCACCTCTCATTGCAGCTGCAATCACATTTCCTGTGACAAAGGCGTCATTTATATCTTTACATAGTTGTATATATATGGAAAGATCCTTTTTATTTCTCCATGGCCTGATGGCTTCCTGGCAGTATTTATTAGCATTTTTGTATGCTAATTGAACAACTAATAGCGGAGCTTGATCAATGTCTCCAAACACTCTCCCTGCAGTTCTCAAAAGTCGATCAGCAAAGTCAGCATATGGCTCATTACTTGAATCACTTTTGACAAGCTACCTTGTACATCCCCAGGTCCTTGTAAAATTTTCCATGCCTTTAAGGCAGCTGCATATATCTGAGCACATACACCTGGGTCATAATATTTTTGAGCCTGTAAGTCTGCAAACTGCCCTTCTCCTGTGAGCATTTCTATATTATGGTCTCCAAACCCTGCAGCTGCGTTTCTTTTAGCCATTTCTATACAGAGTTCTTGAAATTGCGATCACCAGACCAAGTATTGCCCCCACTTAATGCTGCTTTACATAGACTTTTCCAGTCTGAGGGGGTTAAGCTAAAGGTGTTAAGGGACTCCAGCATACTCAACATGAAAGGAGCTTGGGGCCCATATGTCATGACTGCCTCTTTAAGATTTTTTATTGTTTTGAAATCTACTGACTGGTGGACCCTCTGTCCATTTTCATTTTCAAATACTGGCAGTTCCCAATGTATCTGTGAGTTACCCTCGAGAGCGCATAAGCGCTCAGAAAGACTTTTTATTTCTGTTTCTAGGGTATGCAAACACCTAGTAATACCCTTCATATTTTCTGTAATGGATTCCACCCATGGGGGAGTAGAGGACACAAGTGGTTCCTCTACTTAACGGTCCTTTTTCTTTTTTAATTTCTTTTTATTCTTTTTACTGGAGACTGTGCTCCCAGAATCACCTTTTGATTCCTCTTCACTACTAGTTTCATAATTCCTAACCGGCTTAGTGGAGGAGACCGTACTTTCATGGTTTGGCTCCTTCTTACTACTATCACTTTTACTGGTATCTTGAATTTCAGCTTCTAAGGAGAGTACATATTCTTCGGCTAATTTCAGTAAGTTTCTGATGGCTTTTGCAGCTCTTACTTTTGAATTTACACCACTACTCTTCTCATTGGTATTAACTGACTCAGAGGCTATGCTTTCTTGATCACTTTCCTCACTATCCACTGAGTCCACCCTATCGAAAAACTCATCCATGGCTTTTATTATCTGACCTTTCGTTATTTTCGCTCCCATTTTTTAAATTTTCTTATTTCTTACCTGCTGACCGAATTCCCCGTACGGGCCACCACTTGTCACTGCCTGAAGCAGTTGCTGCTTGGAGCAATGACGCCGCAGGAATAAGTTCAGAGGCAGACTGGAAACGAACAGGCTTTTTATTCTGCTAGCTTCTCTCTCCGGCTCCAACAACAACTCCAACACCATCCACACTCCTCCAACCACCACAATGGCCGACCCGATCCACAATCCCCTGGGCCAAGTCTCGTGCGACCATGCAAATGGCGCTGACCCGATCTGCAATGTCCTGGGCCAAGTCTGGCGAGATCATGCAAATGGCGCCGACCCGATCCGCAATGTCCCGGGCCAAGTCTCACGAGACCATGGAAGGTGGTAATGCCTGAGCATCTTTATGGCTCACAGCTAACCGCAATCTTAGCTATCTCCTTAATTAGGGCTCCTGCACATGTGCCCTTGGGGGACATTTATGATCCATACTAGAGTATATAGTAATTCTGTCTTTTCTCTTTCCATGACAGTATCATGATGATATATCCCATAGAAAAATCTTTCGTGATTTCTCCTAATATTTTTTTTTGGGATAGAGAGACTGTCACAAAGTCTCTTAGTTCAGACTGAGACCTTACCTTCTTTTTTGGTACTGGGGATTGAACTCAGGGGCACTTGACTACTGGACCACATCTTCAGCCCTTTTTTGTATTTTTTATTAGAGACAGGGTCTACTGAGTTGCTAAGTGCCTCAGCCTCCCAAGTGCTAGGATTACAGGCGTGTGCCACTGTACCCGGCTTGAGACCTTACCTTCTTATTCTCCTTTCTCATCCTAAGCTTTTGATTTTACAAAATGTCCTGTTGGTGGCTGTTTGGGGATATGTTCTTTAGGCATAATAGGGTGTAATTTTAAAAAGAACTAGAAATGTGTTGGCTATTTTTGTTCTGTTTTAAATGAGATAGTATATTATGAAATTGTATGTATGATGCTCAGAAGTTAGAGGGTGGCAAATGGTTGGCTCGAGATTTGGAGTATACCATTATGATATTGTATGTATGATGCTCAGAAGTTAAGAGGGTAGCATATGGTTGGCTCTAGAGATTTGGATGTTAGTCATTAACTGACAGTATGACTTTAGATAAATTACTTGCTACCTCTAGGTGGGCCTGGATTTCTTTTTCCTTTTTTAATATTTTTTTAGTTGTAGGTGGACACAATGCATTTATTTTATTTATGTGCTGCTGAGGATCGAACCCAGGGCTTTACACATGTAAGATGAGCACTCTCCCACTGAGCCATAGCCCCAGCCCCATGGATTTATTTCATCATCTATAAAATGAGAGGTTGAGTTAGATGATTTTTATAGTTGATATTTTTTGAACTCTTTAATTTGTTCTAGAAGTTGGGCTAATGACTTTTCATGTATTTCATTTTTGAAAAAAAAAATTATTTGAAATCAATCCCAAACTCAAGAAAAGTTGAAAAGTACAAGAAAACTTCATATTCCATTCATCCAGATTAATTTATTGATAACATTTAACTTTTTGTTAGGATTAGATATTTAAAAATTTCAAATGCTTTTTCCATATCTGTTTAGATGAATATATGAATTTTCTCATTTAGTCTGAATGTTTAAATTGTATTTCTTGGATAAAGCTCCCTTAGTCATGATCTGTTGTCCTTTTATTAAATTGTTGGATTCGATTTGTCAAAAGTTATTAACAGTTTCTGCATCTATGTTTATGAGGCCTATTAGTCTATAATTTCCTGGTAACATATTTGTCAGCTTTTCATATAAGAGTAATAATGCTGTCCTTGTAGAATGAATCGAGAAGTTTTTCCTCTTTTTAAATCTTCTAAAAAGGATTTGTATAGAATTGGTATTATTGCTTCCTTAAATGTTTGGTGGAATTCATTAATGGAGCCATCTCAGCTTTGAGATCTTTAATTATGAATTCAATTTCTTGCACAACTATAGACCTATTTAAGTTATCTGTTTTTCCTCCCCCTCCTTCATGCTTTACTTCTGAACTATCTCCCCAGCCCTTTATTTTGAGACAAGAGTGCTTCTAAGTTGCTGAGGCTGGCCTTGAACTCACAATTTTCTTGTTTCAGTCTCCTGAGTCACTGGAATTATAGGACTGTGCCATTGCAGCTGTCAGTTTCTTCTTAAATGAGCTTCCATAACTTCTGTCCTTTAAGGATTTTGTCCATTTCACATAAATTATTAGAATTATTGATAAGGGTATTCATAAATATATCTGGAACTGTAAGTATCTCCATTGCTTTCCTGATGTTGGTAAAATTTGTGTCTTTATACCTGATTAGTCTGACTAGTGGTCTGTTATTTTTGTGGTCTTCTCAAAAGCTAGATGTTGGTTTTATTTGTTTATTTTCTGTTCTATCAATTTCTGCTCTTTTATACTTTTTCCTTGATTTGGATTTAATTTGCTCCCTCCCCTTTCCCATTGTTTCATGATGGACGCTTAAGGTCATTTATTTGAGATCTTTCCTTTTTGGAAGGAAGACGTTTAGTACATACAACATATTGATATGCTGTGCTTTAATTTGCATTCAGTTCAAAATATCTGATTTTTGTTTTTATTTCTTCTTTAACTTATTTAAAAGTGTGGTGGTTAGTTTCCTAATATTTGGGGGATATCCAGAGATTTTTTGTTAGGGATTTCTATTTCCATGTGGTAAGACCATATATTGTATGTTTTGAATCCTTTAGAATTTATTGTTTTATGGCTAAGAATAATGTCGTTATTGATAAATGTCCCATGGGTATTTGAATGTGTGTTCTGTGTTAGGTGGAGCGCTCTACAAATGTTTATTAGCTTATTGGTTGGTAATGTTCAAGTCTTTTGTATTCTTACAAATTTTCTATTTTATCAATTGCAAAGGGGATGTTGAAATTTAACTGTGAATGTGTCTGTTCTTTTGAAATTCACTTATAAGGTACCTTTTAGGATTGTCCTCTTCAAGAATTGTCATTTTGAAACAACCCGCTTCATCTCTGGTAATAGTATTTTATCCAAAATATATTTTGTCTCCTAATCATAGTCATTCTGGCTTTTATTCAGTTAGTGTTTGCTTGGTATTGTGTTTTGACTTATAACCTGTGTCTTTATATTTCAAGTGAGGATTTTACAGTCATCACATAATTGGATCTTGTTTTTTCCAATTTGACAATTTCTGCCTTTTAATTGAGGTATGGAGATCATTTATATTTAATGTGATTGTTGATATTATAAGAGCTTAAATCTATCCTCATTAGTTTTCTTTTTTGTCTGTTCTTTGTTCCTATTTTCTTTTCTGCTTTCTTCTGGATTAAGTATTTAGTTATGGTCATTTTCAACTGTGTTTTGGCTCTTTAGCTTATAGTTTTAGTGGTTGCTTTAGTGTTGGATATATATTTAACTTGTCACAGTCTACGTTTAATGTTACAGTACTTCACCTGTGTTACGAGACCCTTACAGCAATGTACTTCATTCTCCCCTTCTCAGTCTGTTAGTTTTGTCATGCACTTCTCTTCTCTGTATGTTGTAAACTTCACAGTGCATTGTTGTTGTTTTTTGGCAGGGTGAGGATTGAACCCCCCAGGGCTTGTACATGCTAGACAAGTGCTGTATCTCTGAGCTGCTACACTTCCAGCCACAATGATTATCTTTAAAAAGATTTTAAAAATAAGAAAAAGTGTTTGCCCACATATTTTTCATTTCTAGTGTTGTTCACTGCTGCATAGATCCAGATTCCCTTCTGTTATCATTTTTTTGTCAGAGAACTTCCTTTAATGTTTGTTGCAGTGCAGGTCTACTGGTGATGGTATTTTTAAGTTTTGTCTGTTTGAAAAAGTACCTCTCTTTCTTTTTAGGAAGATATTTTCACTTGATACAGATTCTAGGTTGAGTTTTTTTTCCCTTGTACTTTAAAAATGTTTCTCCATTGTGTCTGACTTGCGTTATCTCTAATGAGAAATCTATCATTTTAATTATTCTGAGTAAGTGATATATCTTTTTTGCTTCTCTGGTTCATTTTAAGATTTTTCTTTTTATCATTGCTCACCGGCAGTTTAATTATGATATATTTTGATGTAGTTTGATTCACATTTCTTGTGACTGGGTTTTGTCATGTCAAGCTTCTTAGATCATATCTGGCAAATATTCAGCTATTACTCATGAGATTTTTTTCCCTTATACCTCTCCGCTCCACCCCATCTGGGGACTGTAATTACTTGTCTATGGTGGCTGCTGTAAGTTGTCCCAAAACTCACTAGTATGCTGTTCATATTTTTATTTATTTATTTATGCTAGTTTTGTTTTGGAGAAGTTTCTACTGACACATCCTGAATTTCATTAATCTTTTTCTCTGCAGTGTTTTTGTGGTACTAGTTATTGAACCTGGGTGCACTTTTGCTTCTAAGCTACATCCTCTGTCCTTTTTGTTTTTTATTTCAAGACAGGGTGTTGCTGAATTGCTGAGGCTAACCTCAAACTTGTATCCTCATGCCTCAGCCTCCCAAATAGCTGGGATTACAGGCATGTGCTGCCACACTAGGGTTTAAAGCTGCTGTTAATTCCATGCAGACATTGAATATTTTTAATCTCTTGAAATTCAACTTGGGTATTAGAAGGTTCTTTGTTTTTAATCCTTACATGCCTCTGCTTAATAGGCTCAATATTGAACACATGAAATAAAGTTATAACAACTATATTCACATTCTTTTCTACTAATTGTATCATTTTGTGTGTGTGTGTGTGTGTGTGTGTGTGTGTTGCTGGGGATTGAACGCAGGGCCTTGTGCATGCGAGGCAAGCATTCTACCAACTGAGCTGTATCCTCAGCCCTAATTGTATCATTTTGGAGTCTATTTCTACATGTTTTTTCCCTTTATGGTCAGATTTTCCTGGTTCCTTGTGTTCCTGATAATTCTTGATTGAAGACAGATAACTGTGAATTTTACTTTGAGTCCTCTATATTTTTTTTATTAGTGTTAGTATTTTTGAGCTTTTTTTTTTTTTTTTTTTTTTTTTATGGGCATGTTAGTTGGAAACACATCCTTTGAGGCTCCCCCCACCACCACCTTTTTTTTGTTTTTGTTTTTAGACAGGGTCTTGTTAAGTTGCTGAGGCTGGCCTTGAACTTGTGATCCTCCTGCCTGAGTCTCCTGAATTGATGGGATTACAGTCATGTACCATGTATTTATATGGTGCTGAGGATTGAACTCAGGGCCTCACACATGCAAGACGAGCGCTCTACTGCTAAGCCATTGCCCCAGCCCCAGGATTCACTTTTTAAAAAATTACTCCCACCAGGTGCGGTGGTGGCATGTCTGTAATCCCAGTGGCTTGGGAGGCTGAGGCAGGAGGATTGCTGGTTCAAAGCCATCCTCAGCAAAAGCGAGGTGCTAAGCAACTCAGTGAGACCCTGTCTCTAAGTAAAATACAAAATAGGTCTGGGGATGTGGCTCAGTTATCCAGTGCCCCTGAGTTCAATCCCTGATATCCGTTCCCCCAAAAAAGTTACTCCCTAATGATACTTAGAAAAATTTTGAGCTCACATCCACAGCCTTTTTATTGATACATTATATCACATAACTACTAATGTAAGTGAACATACATTGTTGTGAAGTATACCCTAAAACAGAATTTTTAAAATATTAAGAAATTGTACTATATTTTTAAAATTACTAGTTACCATTTGGCTAAAATTATTACATAATAGTGGATATACTGTATTTCAGTAGGCTTATCTAATTTTTTAATGATTTGGGCTACCTTCTTTTCAGATGTGATTTGATTATCATTGATTTTATGTTGGAACGTCTCTGATGAGGTGGTATGGTATATACTTGGGGCAATCCTATTGGATCCCTTCTCATGCTGCGAGAGTTCTGTCTCCTCTTACCTGAATAAATCCTACACTTGAAAAGAAAAAAGTCGACTCTAGCTAGGCGTGGTGGCGGACACCTGTAATCCCAGCACTTGGGAGGCTGAGGCAGGAGGATCAATCGTCGGCTCTGCTGTTTTCTCAGTGTTCCGGGTACTCACATTAAATTCAGACTGCCTTTTCTTTATGATCATATTTTTAAAACTAGATTAATAGAGCTGGATATAGTGACAGGTGCCTGAAATCCCAGCTACATGAGTAGGTTTTTTTTTTTTTTTTTTAATATTTATTTATTTGCTTTTAGTTGTATACAATGCGTTTTTACGTGGTGCTGAGGTTTGAACCCGGGCCACGCACGTGCTAGGCGAGCGCTCTACCGCTGAGCCACAACCCCAGCCCCTACATGAGTAGTTGAGGGTAGAGGACCATAAGTTGAATCCCAGCCTGGGCAGTATAGTGAGACCCTGTCTCAAAAAAAAAAAAAAAAAAAACTAGGTAATAAAGTTAGTTAATGCACCTAACTGTGGCATGTGAAATATGCTTGGAGAAAGAAGACTGATTTTTAGAATACAGAATATGATTTAGGACTGACATGGTCATCAGTACACTGAATTGGTGTATTATGTGAATGAAACTTCAGTTCTTGTTTTATCTTTGTATTAATAATTCCATTTTGCTCTTGTTGGCCCCATCAATAGAGATATCTTTGCCTGATGGTTGAGGCACTCTTGATGATTCTGTGTTCTGTTTAACAAACCTTCCCAAAACTTGAAGCCTTAGAACAACTGTTATTTTATTCATTATGCCTTGGGCTGTGCATTGGCTGTTCTCCCCATTTGGACTGGCTCAAATTATTTGAGATTAGCTGGACTGGGATTACTAATGAATCTGTGGTCAGCTGGGGGCTGGATGTGTTAGGCAGATTTCTGAGATGAGTTTTGTTTTGTTTTTAAATATTTGTTTTTTAGTTGTCAGTGGACCTTTATTTATTTATATGAGGTGCTGAGATTTGAACCCAGTGCCTCACACATGCTAGGCAAGTGCTCTACCACTGAGCTACAACCCCAGCCCCCTAAAATGATTTCTGAAAACCCATGCCCTTGGATGATCTCTTTCCCTGGTGTGTGGGTGACAACTGTAGTTTGCTTTTCACCAGCAGGATATAGAAAGGTGGAGAGATTTTGCAGATGTTAATTAAGATCCCCAGTCAGTTGACTCTAAGTTTACCAAAAGAGAGTTTATCATGGGTAGGCCTGAACCAATTCGGTGAGAGTCTAAAGTTCAGAAATGGTAGAAGTGAGCAATTATGCTGGTTTTGGAGAAGTTGTGATAAACCACAAGAGTTTGTTTCTCCCAATAATCATGTAAGCTTGTAGCAGGGCACTGAGTTCCAGAAAGAAAATTAGCCCAATTGACACCTTAATTAGAATTTTATGAGACCCTGAGTAGGAGGCCCCACTAAACTGTACCCAGACTTCTTACCCATGGAAACTAGAGGTAATAAATATATGTTGTTCAAGCCACTAAATTTGTGGTAACTTGTTATGTTGCAGTATAAAACTAATATATTAGGTAGTCTAGGACGGCCTCAGTCCTTTGTCTGGCTGTTGGCTGGAACAGTTGGTGAAACTGCCACATGAGTCATACCATCCAGCAGGCTAGCTCAAGCCTCTTCATGTAGTGTTGATAATGGTTGTAAGGTTCCCAGTAGCAGCAAGAGTGTCCAAATCCAATGTTTAGGTGTGCTTCGGGTCTCTGTTTGAGTCATATTAGAGCAGTCATTATCAACCAAAAACTCTTTCTCCCAGGGGGTTATCTGGCAGTATTGCAATTTTGGGTTTTACAACTAGGGGTAGGTATGCTACTTACCATCTAGTAGATATAGGCTAGGGATGGTACTAAACATCGTATGATGCACAGGACTTCTACAACAAGGAATTATTTGGCCTAAAAGATGAGTGTGTCAAGGTTGAGGAAACCCTAAATTTTTTTTTTAAATATTTATTTATTTACTTTAGTTGTACACAGTGCAATGTATTTATATTTACGTGGTGCTGAGGATCGAACCCGGGCCGCGCACATGCGAGGCGGGCGCTCTGCCGCTGAGCTACAACCCCAGCCCCAGGAAACCCTACATTAATCCAGTGGTCAAGTCAAGTCCAAAGAGCAATAAAATTCTCTTGTTGAGAGAGACTATAAAGTCACTAAGAGGAATTCCAAATAACTACAAAAGGGAGGAATTTCTTGTCCCATTCTTGCACTCTATCACATGTCAACTGATTTACATAAAATACCTGAAAAATGGGTCATCTAGTTTTTCATTAGTAAGTCCCTAGGTTTAAAAAAGGTTTTATGAATGTGTTAGTTTTCCATTACTGTAATGAAACATCTGAGATAATCAGCCTTTAAAGAGGAAAGATTTTAGTCTCATAGTTTGGGAGGTTGCAGTCCATATTTGTTTGGCCCTATTGCTTTTGGGACTGTGGTAAGGCAACACTTCATGTTAGGGAGTATGTGACAGAGCAGAAGACTTTATGGCCAGGAATTGAAAGAATGCAAGTGAAGGGGTGGGTCTCACTATCTCCTTCAGTGTCACCCTCAACCCAGTGACCAGAGGACCTCTTAGTAGGCCCACTTCTTAGTTTCTTCCTCTCCCAGTAGTGCCAAGCTGGGGATATACATGGGCCTTTGGGGGTACATTTCATATCCAAACTAAAACAACAAACAGCATACAAAACCCAAATAAATAAATATAACAGATGGTGGTGGGCTCACTACCCAGAGTTGAGAGTGATGGATATATTTTCTCATGTCTTTAATTCTTATTTCATTTTTATAAAAAATTCAGGCAGCTGGCATAGTTGCACACAAACCTGAAGTGCCAGCTACTTGGGTGGCTGGAGCAGGAATCAGAAGTTCAAGGCCCCTGGGCAGCCAGCCTGGCAAGACTCTTTTATTTTTTTATTTTTATCTTTTAAATATTTATTTATTTGCTTTTAGTTGTACACAATGTGTTTATGTGGTGCTGAGGATCAAACCTGGGCCGCGCGCATGCTAGGCAAGTGCGCTACCACTGAGCTACAACCCCAGCCCAAGACTCTTTTAATAAAAAACAATAAGCAGGGGTTGGAGGGGGTGGGGGGTACTGGGGTTGTGGCTCAGTGGTGGAGTGCTTGCTTAGCATGTGGAGGCACTGGGTTTGTTTCTCAGCACCAGATATATATAAATGAATAAAATAAAGTTCCATCAATGTCTGAAAATAAAAATTATAAACCCCACCAAAAAAAAAAAAAAAAAAAAAAAAAAAATCCAGTAAGGGCCGGGGATGTAGTTTAGTGGTAAAGGGCCCCTGGATTCAATCCCCAGTACTGGGAAAAAACCAAAAAATGACATTAGTCCATTTTATTCGCTTCTCCCTAACTTAATATTCATTCCTATATACTGCTTGCCTAGTCTCTCTCCTTCCTTTTCTTTTTAGATAGTAAATATTAACTTACTTCCATTGTACTTGGATATAATTTTTCTTGAATCTGTATTTATTTATTTATTTTTTGGGTACCAGGGCACTCAACCACTGGGCCACACCCCCAGTCCTTTTTTAGATTTTATTTGAGACAGGGTTTCACTGAGTTGCTAAGTACCTCGCCATTGCTGAGGCTGGCTTTGAATTCGTGATCCTTCTGCCTCAGCCTCCCAAGTGCTGGGATTACAGGTGTGCGCCACCGCTCCTGGCTCATAAAATATTCTTTAAGTTTGTAGTATATTTATTTAGGGTATCATATTTTAAATCAACAAGTTTTTCACATAGGCAGTGAAAGAACAACACAACAGAAGTGGTAAGCAGTTTAGTATACTGAAGTCAGTGTCCAGCTCCGTAATTGAGTCTTTGAGTAATCATAATCACCAGTGTATTCATGGGCCACATTAGGCAGCAGCAACAAATGGTCTTTATATTTATTTTAATTTTTTTAAGGAATAAAATTGAAGTATAATTTACGTGTAATAACTATATATTTAAAGTATACAGTGTGATAAATTTTGGCACATTACATGTGGCAATTACACGTGTAATTGCCACATCAGGCAAGACAGCATACATTTAGATCACCTCAAAAGGTTTTCTTGTATTCCTTTACAGTCCATGCTGCCCTTCACCCCCATCTCCATGCAACTGTTTGTTTTCTGCACTATAGATTAGCTTTACCTTTTCTATAGTCTCACATAAATGCAACCGTATTATATACCTTTTCTCTGTGTATGTCTAGCTTTTTTTCACTCCATGCGCTGGTTTTGAGATTGATCCATTGCTGTTCCATGTAACAATTTATTTTTACTGCTTAGTAGGATTTTGTTTTACGGACATACCATATTTCATTTATCCATTCACATGTTGAAGGGCATTGAGGTTCTCCAGTTTTAGATCACTACCAACAGATGTTACAAAAATATATGTACAAGTCTTTTGTGGATATATTTTCATTTCTCCTAAAATGGAATGGCTGAGATATATGGTACATGTATATTTAACTTAAACAATTTTAAAATTTGTTTAAAATTTTATTTAAATGTTTATTAAAACCTTTATTACTAGCTGGGCGTAATCCCAGCACTTGGGAGGCGTCCTGAGGCAGGAGGATCTCAAGTTCAAAGCCAGCCTCAGCAATGACAAGGACTTAGCAACTCATTGAGACCCTGTCTCTAATAAAATACAAAAAAGTGCTGGGGATGTGGCCCAGTGGTCAAGTGCCCCTGAGTTCAATCCCCAGTACCAAACAACAACAACAACAACAACAACAAAACAACCTTTATTATTATTTATTATTATAGAAGAGTTAGTAAGATAACTGTAGCACCATGTTCCTGTGTACTGTTTTATTTTGTTTGTTTTGGTGGTGGTCCTAGGGATTGAATCCAGTGGTCCTCTACACTAAGCTACATCTCCAGCCCTTTTTCTTTTGAGATAGGGTCTTGCTAAGTTGCTGAGGCTGGCCTTGAACTTATACTTCCCTTGCCTCAGCATCCTGTATTGCTGGGATTACAGGCATGCACCAGTGTACCTGGCTTCTTATATGATCTTTATACAGCTTTCCCTGATGTAAATGTTTTAAATAATTGTGGTACATGTAAAATTAACATAAGAAATTAACATTGGTATAGTACTGCTAACTATAGAATCTTTGGATTTCATAATTTTTTTCTACTGTTATTTTTCTGTTAAGCGCTTAGTGCAGATACCACATTGCATTTAGTTGTCTCCTTAGATATGAAGTAATTTTACCAATTGTAGCACAGTATTTTTAAATAGATCTTTTTGTTTGTGGATTTATCGTATCTATAGTCAAAACCTTTTTTCCTAAAGCTACTATTGTGTAGCCTTTTGGGTCTGATTTCTTTCACTTAACAAAAATGCATATAAAATTTATTTATGTTAAGAGGTATAAAATGGAAGCTGGGCATGATGGCACATGCTTGTAATCCCAGTAACTGATGCTAGAAGATGGCAAGTTTGAGGTTATTCTGGGTAATTAACAAGACTCTGTCTTAAAATAAAAAGGGCTATCTGGGTTCCACTCCTAGCACTGTCAGAAAAAAAAGGTGGGGGGGGGGACCTGTATGGAGCTCAGTGATTTAGAGTACCCTGGATTCAGCCTCCAATACTGTAAGAGAAAGAAATTGAGGGGCTGGGGTTATAGCTCACCAGTAGAGTACTCGCCTTGTGCATGTGAGGCACTGGGTTCAGTCCTCAGCACTGAAGAAAGAAAGAAAAAAAAAAAAAAAAAAAAAAAGGAAGGAAGGAAGGAGAGAAAGAAATTGTGTCCATCTTAAAGAAAATTAAAAAAAGAAATTGAGGTGAAATGCACGTAACAAAATAGTTTTAAAAGTCAACAGTGAAGTGGCATTTGGTACAGTCATAATAGTAACCAACTCTAATTTCCGAATGTTTTCTTTAATTCCAAAAAGTTCATTAAGCATTTTCTCTCCACTAATTCCTTCCTTCAGCTTCTGACAAATACCATTTTGCTTTCTGTTTCCATGGTTTTGCCTTTTCTGAATATTTCATATAAATGGGGCTTTGTTTTTGAAAGATACATTTGCTGGATTAAGAATATACAGTTATTATTTTCCTTCAGATTTGAAAGATGTTGTGCCAGCTCTTCTTCTCATTCATCTTGTTTCCAACAAGAAACTCTGACAATCTTTATCTTTGTTCTGTATTTAGCACACCTCTCCCACCCCCCTTTTCTGGTGACTTCTCTTAATTTCATTACTGGTTTTAGGCAATTTGATTACTGTATGCTTTGGTGTAGTTTTCTTCATGATCCTTTGCTATGGTTGATTGACAGTTTACTTCCTTGGAAACTATTTGACTCAGGTTTTGTTTGTAAGATTTGTTAGCCAGGAACAGTGTAAGATTTAGGTAGGGTCTAATTATTTCCCCTTATTGAAACTAGATTCTCTTGTGAATCTTGAGGTTATTCTTGAAAGTTCCAGGCTGTGTGATAAGAATAGCATAATTTGAGGTCCTGTGTAGTGACTTGGCACTGTTTTCTAATTCTTTTGAGTAGTGGTCTCTTCCGCCTGCATGTTAAGTAGTTTGATCATGTTCCTGGGCTGAACAGCTGCATACTTGAGAGATTTCCTTTGTAACTCTGCAGTTCTCCCTGGTGTGCTGTTCAGTCCTGCAAATTCTAGTTGCCTTAGTCTTCCTGCCTTCCCGACTCTTGTCTTTTCAGCTCAGCCCAACAGCCTCCACAAGGGTTCTATATCCTCAGCACAGTGTCCTAAAAACTCTTCCCAGACAGTAAGATAGGCAATCTTATGTCACATTTTTGTTTTCCCTCTCTGTTGTTTCATTGTTTCTCATTGCCTGATACACAGTGTCTTGAAAACTGTAGTTTCATGTTCTCTTTGTTTTTTGGTTGTTTGAGGTGGGAGGGTAAATCTGGTCTCTGCTGTATGATTTTCCATTCAGAAATAATTTTTTTTTAGGCTTACTGAAAGTTGTGAAAATATTTTGCTGTTTCTGTGTATCTTTTACTCGGCTTTCCCCATGATAACATCTTACATAGCCATAGTATAATTATCAAAACTAGGAAGTTGATGTTGGTACAGTACTCTTAGCTAAATTCCATACCTATCTTACATGTACTCTTTGGGGAGGGGGTTCTGTTAGTGTATAATTACATACATATAAATTTCATTTAATTGCTATCTCAATTAGGATAAGAAACTTGCATCATTTTGATGAAATTTCTTTGTATCAGCCTTCTGTGGTCATGCCTTACTTCCAGGTCTGACCCTGGCAACTACTGATTGCATTAATTTTGTTGTTTTCACTATAATTTTATCCTTTCCAGAATGTCATAGAAATAGAATGATATAATGTTGCTTTTTGAGATTGGCTTTTTTTTACTTAGCATAGTATCTTTGAGATCTGTCCAAATTGTGTGTATCAACACTTTTCCATTTTATTGCTGATCTAGTATTCCATTCCTGGGCACAACATAGTTTATTTTTCCATTGAAGAACATTTGAGTTGCTCATAGTTTGGGACTGTTGCAAATCAAACTTTTGTTCATTGGTTTTAGTGTGAAAATATTTTTACAACTACATTGTTTTCCAGATTGTTTTTTTTTAAAGTATTTATTTATTTACTTTAGTTGTACACAATGCAATGCATTTATGTTTATGTGGTGCTAAGGATTGAACCCGGGCCGCGCACGTGAGAGGCAAGCGCTCTGCCCCTGAGCCACAACCCCGGCCCTCAAATTGGTTTTATTTCCACTAGTAATGATGAGAAATCCAGTTGTTCTTTCCTATCAGCACTTGGTATTGTCTATATATATATATATTTTTTTTTTTTTTTTCTTTTCTCTGCTTTGCAGTAGAGGTATAGTAGTATCTCATCAAGCCTTTAATTTGCATTTCCCTAAGGGCTACTGATGTTGAATATCTTTTCATGTACTATGTCCCATTTCAGTGGAACCTCTTCGGTGTAGTTTATGGTCAGGTGTTTTTTTTTTTTTTTTTTTTTTTTTTTTGTTATTTTTCCCCAGTACTGGAGGTTAAGCCCAGGGGTGCTCTACCACTGAGCTATATCCCCAGCCTTCTTGTGTATTTTTTTTTTTTTTTTTTTTTTTTTTTTTGAGACAGGGTCTTGCTGAGTTGCCAAGACTGGCCTCAAACTTGTGATTCTCCTGCCTCAGCCTCCTGAGTAGCTTTTATAAGGCATGTACCACCACATTCAACTTCATTTTCTAATTGGATTGTCTTATTGTTAAGTGTATTCTAAGATACAAATACATATGATTTGTAGATAGTTTCTCTTTATCTGTGGCTTTTCTTTTCATATTGTTAAAAGTGTCTTTCACAGAGCAAAAGATTTTATTTTATTTTATTTAAAAAAATTTTTTTTTTTTTTTTGTACCAGGTATTGAACCCATGGGTACTTAACCACTAAGCCACATCTCCCGCCCCTTTTATACTTTATTAGAGACAGGGTCTCCCTGAGTTGCTTAGGGCCTCATAAGTTACCAAGGCTGGCTTTGAACTTGTGATCCTCCTCCCTCAGCCTTGCAAGTTGCTGGGATTACAGGTGTGCAAAGCACCCAGCCTTTAATTTTAAATTCTAATTTATCCATTCAAAAATTATATTTTGTAGGGTGCTTCCCCTCCCCTCCTTAAGTATTCTAAGAACTCTAACTCAAGGTCTTAAAGTTTTCTTCTATGTTTTCCTCTAAAAGTTTTATGTTTTTTTATTTGGTCAGTGATCCTAGAGTTAATTTTTTATTTAGATGTAGGGTTTTATCAGTGTTCTTGTCATTTGCTTATGGGGAATTGTGAGTTAAGCCATACTCAGCAATTTAGTGAGGCCCGTAGTGAGGCCTTGTCTCAAAATACAAAATAAAAATACCTGGAGATTTGGCTCAATGGTTAAGCACCCATGGGTTCAATCCCTGATACCAAAATAAATAAATAAATAAATAAATAAATAAATAAATAAATAGATCAGTTTGCCATATTTTGTGAAGATTCTCTTATGGAACTTACAGAACTCTATTCTTTTTTTTTTTTTTTTTTTTTTTTTTTTTTTTTTTTGGTACCAGGATTGAACTCAGAGGTACTCGACCACTGGGCCACATCCCCAGCCCTTTTTTTTTTGGATTTTATTATTAGAGACAGGGTCTCACTGACTAAGTGCCTCGCCATTGCTGAGGCTGGCTTTGAACTCACGATCCTCCTGCCTCAGCCTCCCAAAGTGCTGGGATTACAGGCGTGTCCCCGGCTATACAGAACTCTATTCTGTCCCATGTTTTATATGTCTGTCCTTCTATCGGTATCCTATTCACTGTCTTGTTTACTGTAGTATGGCCAAAGTAAATTCCCAAATCAGGTAGTTGATTCCCTCCAATTTTATTCTTGGTTTTAAAAATCTTTAGCTGTTCTAATTTCTTTGCTTTTGCATCTAAATTTTAGAATTATCTTTTTTTTTTTAAGTTTCTTTTTTTTTTTTTTTTAAATCAATGAATATTTACATGCAGTGTTGAGAATTGAACCCAGTCCCTCATACATGCTAGGTAAGTGCTCTACCACTGAGCTACAATGACAGCCCCAGAATCATCTTATGTATAAAATAATTACACTGGAGCTGGCATGGTAGTGCATGTCGACTGAAGGGCAGATGAAACCACACTGGGACTGCCGTGTAGTAAAGGGGGTTTATTAGTCAGCAGAGGGACACGTGGAGGGGGAGGGGAAAACCGGTGGGAGGAGAGGAGATGGGGCAACGGAAAGAAAAAGAAGAAAAAGGGGTGAAACGGGACGGAAAGGCGAGAAAGAGAAAAAAGGGGCAAGTTTCAGCCTGGCAGGGGTTTAAATAGCGACTCCGGTGGTCCGAGGGACCCCTTACTCCATAGGCTGCCTGGGGTCAGAAGGGGAACCCGTGTGCCATGCTCAGTAAGGGACCTGATGTATGGCCACTTTAAGGCATCTGGGAGGTGTGGCCTGTCCAAGGTACCTGGGAAGTGTGGCCTGCCAGCCTGGAATTATCTAACACCCATAGTGCTTATAATCTCTGCTATTTGGGAGATTAAGGTAGGAGAATTGTAAGTTCCAGACTAGCCTGAACAATTGAGACTCTGTCTCAAAATAAAAATATTTGGCCGGGCGTGGTGGCTCACGCCTGTAATCCCAGCACTTTGGGAGGCTGTGAGGCAGGAGGATCGTGAGTTCAAAGCCAGCCTCAGCAGCGGCGAGGCACTTAGCAACTCAGTGAGACCCTGTCTCTAAATAAAATACAAAAAAGGGCTGGGGATGTGACCCAGTGGACGAGTGCCCCTGAGTTCAATCCCCAGTACAACAACAACAACAAAAAATTTGGGTACGTAGCTCTGTGGTAGAGCTCTTGCTTAGCATGTGGGAGGTCCTGAGTTCAATTCCTGGCACTACCAAAAAAAGTTTTGTTTTGTTTTTGGCTGGGATTTAGCATTAAATCAGTTGATTAGTTTGGGGAAAATTAACTTTTGACTGTTATTTTCCAATCCATGGACATGAATGTCTTTTCATTTATGTAAGTTGTCTTTGATATTTTCATCAGCATTTTATAATTTTCATCATACTCATTCTCTACATGTTTCTTTAGGTCTGTCTTTAGTATTAATTTTTTAAGAAAACGATTGTACATCATTTTGTGCTTTTAATTTTGGTTTCTTGTTCATTGCTTCTATATAGCCTTTACTGATTTTTTGTATTTTGACATAAATCATGTGACTTTCTTAAATTCAATCATTCTGTTATTCCTCCTAAATTCTTTGGGGTTTTCTATGTAGCCCATCATATAATCTTAAGTAGTTCCATTTTTATATTTCCTTTCAAATATGTATTTCTCTTATTTTACTTTCTTGCCTGATTTCACTAGCTAGGACTTTAGCTAGTGAATAGGAGTGACAAGTATGGACAGCCACACCTTATTCCCCATCTTCAGTGGAAAACATTCATTTACCATTTGTATGATGTTAGTGTAGATATTTTGTAAGTGTTCAATATAAAGTTGAGGAAGTTCCAGTTTACTGAGTTTTTTCATGAATATATGTTAACTTGTATAGATTTTTTGCATTGATACAATCATGCTTTCCCTTCATACCTAGTTGTTTTTTTTTTTTTTTTTTTTTTGGTACTGGGGATTGGACTCAGGGGCACTCGACCACTGGGCCACATCCCCAGCCCTTTTTTGTATTTTTATTAGAGACAGGGTCTCACTGAGTTGCTAAGTGCCTCGCCATTGCTGAGGCTGGCTTTGAACTCACGATCCTACTGACTCAGCCTCCCAAGTACTGGGATTACAGGCGTGCGCCACCACGCCCGGCTTCATACCTAGTTTAAGTTTGCATTTCTTTAATGAATAATGATGAATACCTTTTCATAGGCTTATTTGTCAACTTCCTTTGTGAATTCTGCTCACTTTGAAAATAGTTTATTTTGTAGCAGTTATAGATGTTTATTATACAAATAACTTATTTTTTCCTAACCCTTATAGAGTCCCATAATTCCTTAATATTTTATTGTCTTATAATTAAGGACATTTTGCTGTGCTGTGCTTTGGATGAGTGTGTTAAAGGCTTGGTCCCTAGGGATGAAACTTTCGGGATTTGATGGAAACTTTAAGAGGTGGGACTTTGTGGGAGGTCCTTTCCTGCAGAGGCCCAAATTAATGAGGCCGCCCCTTCTTGGACCTGAACTTCCAAAACTCTGAGCCAAGATAAACTTCTCTTTACTTGATAAGTAGTTTGTCTCAAGTATTTTATTATAGTAATTCAAAGGTGATGAATATATGCTACATGTTCACAATACAGTTATCACAGTTGGAAAATTACATTGAGATATTGCTATTAAATTTTCAGTTAAAATTTTGCTAATTGTCCAGGTAATGTCTTTTTTTTAAAAAAGTTTTTTTAAGTTGTAGGTGGACACTATACCTTATTTATTCATTTTTATGTAGTGCTGAGGATCATCAAATTCAGTGCCTTGTATGTGCTAGGCAAGTGCTCTACTACTGAGTTAACACCCCAGCCCCCATGTAAATGTCTTTTATGCCTGAAGGAATTATGTGTTGCATGTGGTTGGTTGTCTTATATCTTTGATCTCCTTCTTTCTAGAACATTGCTTTTATCTTTCCACAATGTTCATGGCCTTCTTCTGAAGATTACAGACTAGTTTTCTCTCTCTCTCTCTTTTTTTTTCCAGATAAGTTTATTTTGTATGATGTTTTTCGGTTTTGAGTTTTCTTATGAAAAAACTCAAACTTAATTAAGGTTTTGTGTCTTCATCAGGTATACTAGAGAAGTGATGCTGTATTCTTAGTGTATTCTGTCAGGTGTCTCATTATTGCAATTTTTCTTTTTACTAATGATCACTTTGATCATTTGGTTAAGGTGGAAACTGCCAGTCTTCATTGCTGTAAAGCTCCTCTTTAACCCTTTCAAATTAACAACTAATTGTGGGTATGGACTTTGAAGCTCTTTGATAGCTCATCTCCCTTCTAATTTCAGTTTATTTATGTATGAAATCATGGGTTATCTGTTTTATGTAGTGCTCATGGTTTTGGTGGTATGGATTGAACCCCAAGGCCTTGAACATGCTAAGAACACACTCTTTTATGGAACATGACTCCTACCCCTATTATTATGACTTATTTAGATATTCAACTGATCACTGATTTGATTGGTGGGAATTTTGTCAGTCTGGCTGCTTTCTGTGTCCCTTTGACACATTCTCATCATTTTGGAATGCTGTATTCTATCTGGCAAAAGATAATCTAAACTCACTGTGTACTTTTTCTGCCCTCGCTCTTAGTATTAGCAGTTTCTTGGAGGAGCCTTGATTCTTTTAATGTAGAGTATGTTTAGAAGCCAAGATTTAGGTTATAGATATGTTGGCTGCTGCTATTGTAGATGTTGCTAACCCCAGTGCCTTGGGGCTAAGAAATATATAGGTGTATTTTTATGCATATATACACTTACATCTAGCTATACTTATATCTAGTTTTATCTAAACATGTTGAAAACCAATAGTTTATGCATGAGTAACACAAGCTTTAATCCAGATCCCAGTGTTTGTTCACACTTTCCAAAGTTTCCTTTTCCATATTTGCAATTGCCTGTTCTAACAATAAGAAATTTAACTCCTGCTTTCCCTGCTGTCTCTAAAATATTCAATATTTTTAAATTGTAGAATGTTTTCTACTAATATGATTAATAATACTCGTTTAACCTCCCAGCACCTTGTATAGATGATCTCACATCACTGCTGCTGCCCCGTTCTTTTGTAGCTGTCCTCTTCACTTCTCTTGGACTCCAACACCTTATGTTGTGCTAGCTCCCTTTGTTCCCCACAAATGATCAAATGCTGTATCACCTTACATGCTGAACCTCTGACTTGGCTGCCCTGCCCTCTTCGCACCACTGGGCTTCATTATGCTGCCTACTGTTGTTCCTCTTCTGGGCATTTCACCCTTCTAGAGCTCAGAGTCCCATACCAGACCTCACTGGTTATATGGACACCTTCTGTGCCTCACTCAGGCTCTGGATCCCTGCTCTTTACTACAAGGCACATCCCCTCATCCCCAAACATTTGCATGAATACCTACCTTGTTCTGTGCCACCTAACAGAAGAATAACTTTGGGAAGAAAATGGCAGCACTTCACATTTAAATATCTAACTTGCCTTTTTAATTTTTTTGTTTGTAGAAGTAAAAAAATATATTACATACTTTGGTTATAAGTTCTTTGTTATAGGTTTCAAATGTCTTCTCTTAGTGTGCAGCCTGCCCTTTTTTGTTTTTATTAAGGTGTCTTTTTTTTTTTTTTTTTAAATGTTTGTTTATTTGCTTTAGTTGTACACAATGCATTTATTTGTACGTGGTGCTGAGGATCGAACCCGGGCCATGCACATGCTAGGCCAGCGCTCTACCGCTGAGCCACAATCCCAGCCCTATTAAGGTGTCTTTTGATTACAGGTTTTCAATTTTGAAAAAGTCAATTTTATCAAATTTAAAATATATATAATGTTTTTAGACATCTACGTTTATTTATTAGCATAAAAATATTTTCTTCTGGAAGCTTTGTATTTTGGGCTCTTTAGGTCTGAAGCATTTCAAATTAATTTTTTTGTGTGCTTTAAGGTAGTGGTTCAAGATTGAGATTTTGTGTTTATAAAGTTCAGCTTTGTTGAAATGACTTTACTCTTTCCATTGAACAGCTTTTGCTGCTTTTGTCAAAAAATCAGTTGATTACATGTATAGATGTTTTTGTACTCTGTACTGTTCTTTTGATCTATTATTCTTTTTTTAATATTTATTTATTTACTTTAGTTGTACACAATGCAATGCATTTAAGTTTACGTGGTGCTGAGGATCGAACCAGGGCCGCATAGGGCCGCACACGTGTGAGGCGAGCGCTCTGCCGCTGAGCCACAACCCCAGCCCCTGATCTATTATTCTTATACAAATATATTCTCTTGATTCGAATCAGGTAGTATTAGTGTTAGTAGTGGAAGTCCTACAACTTTTCCTTTTTAAGATTGTTTGGACTGTCCTAGGTCCTTTGCATTTTTATATAAATTTTAGAATCAGCTCATAGGTTTAAAAAAAAAAAATGCCTGCTGGGATTTTGATTTAGAGTGTACTCAGTCTGTAGATCAATTTAGAGAGAATTAACATCTTGGAAAACATCGACACCCCCCCATTTCATGAATATGATATCTCTGCCCAGTTATTATTTAGGATTTATTTAAAAAAATATTTTTAGTTTGTAGTGCCTTGCCATTGCTGAGGCTGGCTTTGAACTCACGATCCTCCTGCCTCAGCCTCCCAGGTGCTGGGATTACAGGTGTGTGCCACCATGCCTGGCATTATTTAGGTTTATAAAGTTTTTTTTTTTTTTTTTTTTAAGTGTGTTTTAAGTTACTAGTTCGTCTTAAGTATTTTTAGTTTTGTTGTTTTTTGTTTGTTTTTCGGTAGTAGAGGTTGAACCTAGGAGTGCTCTATCACTGAAATACATCTCCAGACCTTTTTTATTTGTTGACAAGGTCTTGCTATTGCTGAGGTTGGCCTCTAACTTGGAATCTTGCTGCCTCAGCCTCCTGAGAAGCTAGAATTTTAGGCCTATTCTACCATGCTTGGCTTGAAGCTATTTTAAGCAGAATTGGTTTTTAAATTTTGTTTTCTGATTGTTTTGGTTTAGTAGTTACAGTTGATTTTTAAATAACTTTAATTTTGACATAATTTCAGGCATTATATATTCTATATAATATGTATCATTCTTGATACATAACATGTATATCATATTATGTATCATAATATGTATATCAAGAAAAAGGTACAGCATTCCCTTTATGTACATAGTTGTTCTTTACAGGAGTAAGTTACACATGTTTCTTTCTTTCTTTCTTTTTTGAGAATTTAATCGTCATTTATTTTTAATTCTCATTTTTTTATTGCTATTACTTTCTTATAATTTTTTAATATCTTTATTTTATTTATGTGGGCCTCACTCATGCGAGACGAGTCCTCTACTGGTGAGCCATAGCCCAAGCTCCTATTTATTTGTTTTTATGTGGTGCTAAGGATCGAACCCTGGGCCTCACCTGAGCTATAACCCCAGCCCACACAAGTTTTTTTTACCTTCATATTCTTGTTAAAAACACAATGTTTTTCTTTTACCATATTGTAGTTATCGGTATCAGAAAATTAGCATTGATTGCTCTCTAATCTACATACTTTCTTTAAATTTTACCTTTTCCTTCCTCCCTCCCTCCCTCTTCAGCCTCCCATGCTGCTGGAATTAGAGGCATGTGCCACTGCACCTAACAAAATTTTACCTGTTATTTTTTAATGCCTATTATAAGTTCTGGATGAAGATCTGATGCTGAATCATGTGGTACACTTGTTTGTCAAATCTCTTTTATTTTCTTTAATGTGAAAAAGTTTCAACAAACATTGCCTTTTTGGGGGGGATACTGGGAATTGAATCTGGGAGGCACTTGACCACTGAACCACATCACTAGCCCTATTTTATATTTTATTTAGAGACAGGGTTTCACTGAGTTGCTTAATGACTCACTTTTGCAAGGCTGGCTTCAAACTCTTGATCCTCTGCTGGGATTACAGGCATGCGCCACCTTGCTGGCCAAACATTGTCTTTTGTGACTTAATTTTCTTTTTAAGTACAGATCATTTATTTTTCAGAAAGTTTCTCAGTTTAGGTTTGTCTGATGCTTTTCATGATCAGATTCCAGTAACATCTTTTAGGGTAAAAGTGCCTCATAAATGATCTTTGTCCTCCTCAGTGATCTGATAATTAAAACCTCAACCACTTAATTAAGGTGGAACACCAGCCTTGTTTCTCTGCAATAATGGAGATATATTATGGAAATATATTTCTATGGAAATATACTTTTTTTTTTTTTTTTTTTTGGTGGTACCGGGGATTGAACTCAGGGGCACTCGACCACTGGGTCACATCCTCAGCCCTTTTTCGTATTTTATTTAGAGACAGGGTCTCACTGAGTTGCTAAGTGCCTCGCCATTGCTGAGGTTGGCTTTGAACTCGTGATCCTCCTGCCTCAGCCTCCCAAAGTGCTGGGATTATAGGCGTGCGCCACTGCGCCCGGCTGGAAAGATACTTTGAAACTATATAAGTAGTGTCATCAAGGCTGGGGTTGTGGCTCAGTGGTAGAGCACTTGCCTAGCATGGATGAGGCACTGGGTTCACTGCATATAAATAAATAAATGAAGGTCCATCAACAACTAAAAAAAATTTTTTTTAAATAGTATCATCAAACTTCTTTTTTTTAAACTAGTTTTAGCATCTAGTATGAAGGACTATTGCCTGAAACTGGTAGGTGTCACGTGATTTATTTTGGCTCCACCTTTCATTCGACATTCATTAGTTGCCGGTCTGTAATAAAGAAGAACGCTTATTTCTCCTATTTGTTTACTTATGGATTTATGGATTGTAATTATTGAGTCCTAATCTCCTACCATCATCAACTTTAATTTTACTTTATAATTTTTTGCAGTACTTCATGTTTTTGCATCTCCCAAGTTTCTGGGAATAAGGAGTGTGCCACAATGCCTGACTTGCATTATTAACTTTAGTGTACAAATTGTCCCAAAGTTGGCCAGTATGATAGTCTCTTCACTCTTCCTATCTTCTATGTCCCTTTGATAGTCCTCTTATTCCTGTATACTTCTTTATTTATCTATTTTCTGACCCAGCGTGATCCTTTGAGCTTAGCTAGTATTTTCCCAGTTTCAACTCTGAAATCAGCCATTTTCCTTTTAGCTTATAAACAAATAAACATGTTCAAATCTGTGTGTATTTCTGTCTTTACATATGTTCTTCGTATTTGTCCTTTGTTCTTCTTCTTCTTCTTCTTTTTTTTTTTTTTTTTTTTTTTTTTTTGAACTTACGAAGAACAGAAATTTATTTCTCATGGTCCTAGAGACTGGAAGGTCCAATATCAAGGTGCTGGCTAGCATGTGGTGAGGGCCTCTTGCTGTGCCATCCCATGGTGGAAGGCAAGAGAATGAGAGAGAAAAAGCCCTATTGGTACTTTGAATTCTTCCCTCACTGCAGGATTTGTTCAAACTTCACCCTTTTTCATATTTGTAATTTGGTATTCCAGCATTGAGAAACCTGGCTCTTTTTATCCACTTTATATCTTCTACTATATCTATATTTGCTCAGTTCTATACTAAGTGAAAAATACTGTCTGTGGCATTCTTTCTTTTTGGTCATCTAAGGATAAAGGAGAAATAAAATGTGTATTATCATTTGTGCACAAAGGAACACAAGGTAAACTAGAAACTAATGAGGTTAGCTGCCAGGCAGGGGATGGAGAGGCAAGGAGTGAAGAGTTGGAAGAGGGAAAATAGTAAGGGGGACACATTATAACCTTATTTGGGTTTGACTTTAATAACCATGCTGTCTTACACACTTTGAAATAAATAACAAATATAGGGAATAAAATCCAAAATAGCCGGGCGCGGAGGTGCACGCCTGTAATCCCAGCACTTTGGGAGGCTGAGGTAGGAGGATTGCGAGTTCAAAGCCAGCCTCAGCAATGGCAAGGCACTTAGCAACTCAGAAAGACCCTGTCTCTACAAGTGCCCCTGAGTTCAATCCCTGGTACAAAAAAAACCAAACAAACAAACAAAAAAAAAATAGATGACAAAGAGAGGAGATGAAGCCCAATGCTATTGACAGCTGTAAAATTTCACTTGATATGGCCATCATATTGATTTCATTCTTCCTTCTGACTGTTTGGTCTTAGGGCCAGCCTTTCTTCTGCTCCCAGTATATACTATTTGTAAGGTGGCCAGCCAGCCTGTTTTGCCCAGACTATAATTCCTTGAAGGACTGGACATTTATACTAACCCTGGAAAGTCCCAGGCCAACTGGGGCCAATTGGTTACCCTGTGGACATGCCCATAGCTGTTTTCTTGGAGATTCTTTCATCCTTACCTTGGAAATTCTCTTCACCTTTCTCCTGTTTCATCTTGTTTTTCCTAGATCTCATGAGACTCTCATTTTCTTGTTGTTCTTTCACTTATGTGCATATTCTCACTGTAATACATTTATGTGCAGAGTTTTGAGTACAGTTGTTTGTTGAGAACAGATGCACTGGAAAGTAAATCTCTTGATATCTAGCATGTCTTTAGTCTGTGTTCCGCACCGTATTTTGTGGTTTGGCTTAGAATTTCAGAGCATGTTAGTATATTACATCCTCCAAAACTGCTTTAGAGAATGTGATGTCATTCTGATTCTGATGTTATGCTGGATGATTTTAGGATCTCTTTTTCTCTCGTATTTTGAAATTTCATGATGTGGGGGAATGGGTTATTATACTGGACTTTTTGCCTTATGAAACCTGGAAACTGAGGTCTTTTCATTTGGGGAGAATTTCTTACACTATTTCTGTCTTTCCAGTTTTCTCTTTCTGGACCTTTTGTTTGTTAGATGTGGGGCTTTCTTAAATGGAGCCTATTTTTCTTTTTTAGTCAGATCCCTTGTTGTTTTTTTTTTAAGCTTTTGGCAGATTCGTATGTTTGCACAAAAATGCCCTCTCCTGCTTTTTTATTATTTATTTTTTTAAAAAAAATATTTTTATTTATTTGATTTAGTTGTACACAATGCATTTTATTCGATGTGTTTTATTTGTAAGTGGTGCTGAAGATTGAACCCGGGTCGCCCACACGCTAGGCAAGTGCTCTACCACTGAGCCACAATCCCAGCCCTCTCCTGCTTTTTTTTTTTTTTTTTTTTTTTTTGGTACCGGGGATTGAACTCAGGGGCACTCGATCACTGGGCCACATCCCCAGCCCTTTTTTGTATTTTATTAGAGACAGGGTCTTACTGAGTTGCTAAGTGCCTCACCATTGCTGAGGCTGGCTTTGAACTCACGATCCTCCTGCCTCAGCCTCCCAAGTACTGGGATTACAGGCGTGCGCCACCGCGCCCGGCTCCTCTCCTGCTTTTTTAAATAGCATTCTACTACTTGTTTTGATGCTCTTTGAGAAGATTTATTGTGATACTTATCTCTTTTCTTTCAGTTCCTAGTTTTGTTTGTGTGTTGTGATCAAGAGTGGGGACCAACATGCCTTTAGGGGGGACCCCCCCATCCCCATTACCTGTTTCTGAAGGTATTCTCTCTTAAGCCTGTCACTTGCCAGCCAGCTAGAAGTAGGCTGAGGTTGGGTTCCCAAGGCTGCTACTTTCTGGGGAAGTTTTGGGAACTATGTTGGGAGCTGGTATTATCAGCATTTCATATGCAGTCTCTAACTTCTTGCTCTTGTTTATTGTGTGGCTCCTCACTCCATCCCTCACCCCCTTGAGCTGTGTGCCTTGTATCTTCTATTCCAGAACCTCCTTGGTTCAGTCTAACCAGAATATAAATTTTTTGTTTTCTTCTGGAGCTGTAGAAGGATATCACCTGACTGGGGACAGGGAACTTTGACCTTAAGTCTTAATTGTGTAGATTTCAAACTGTTCTCCTGTGTTCACCTCCATACCTTACCTCTGCTGCAGTTCCTGGTACCCTCCAATCCCTGTCACTTCTGGGTTTTTGCATTTCTGACTGACTTGCTATTAGTGTGGTTTTTTTGTTTGTTTGTTTTGTTTTTGGTACCGGGGATTGAACTCAGGGGCACTCGACCACTGGGTCACATCCCCAGCCCTTTTATCCACTGGGTCACATCCCCAGCCCTTTTATGTATTTTATTAGAGACAAGGTCTCATTGAGTTGCTAAGTGCCTTGCCATTGCTGAGGCTGGCTTTGAACTCTGGATCCTCCTGCCTCAGCCTCCCAATGCTGGGATTACAGGCGCCACCACGCTGGGCATGTTTTGTTTTGTTTTCCCCTCTGCAACCTTAGACTTAAGCTTTTGGTTCATTTGCTGAGTCAGTTACTTAACCTGCCTGTTATCCATCTTCCGGATTTCTGTTTACACCCCTGATCAGTTTTTTCCTCCCCCCTTTATCCTTGACTTTGTGCGTTTATCTTTGTAGTCATGTTAATGAAGCCTCAGGAGGATACAAAGAAGCATGAGTTTGTTTGCCATGTTTAAATATGGAAGCTTCAGCCTATGTGCAGAGAAAGTAGGAAATGTCCTAGGCCCCACATCAGCAACCTCTCTTTTGTCCCCACCTGCTGCCAAGCCCGTGGCCCTTGTTCCTTCCCAGAAGCAGTGGTCTCTTTGTCTGTACAAATATATTTTTATTCTCTTTAACTACTATTTAATAATGTATCATATCAGTATACCTTATTATCCAATCTCCTATTACATGTTACTTTTAGTTTTTCATGGTTATAAACACTGCCTTTTACAAGTCATCATTTTACTTGTAGTCTTCTTGTGCCAATGTGTGAGAATTTCTCCAGTGAAATGTTTTCTTACCTTTTTATATCGTGGCATGCTTGGGAAAAATGGAAGTGGTTTGCAAGCTTTCTCTTTGGGGTTTGTTGGAAAACATTTCATAGAATTTTCTTTACATTATCACTATGGTGAGAAAAATGAATTATAAAACCTCCAGATCCTTTGAAAAATTTTTATTGAATAAAATATGCACTTTCTTAGGATCCTATCAGTTTTTTTTACTTGCAAAGTGTGTGTGCAATTTTCTGTTTTTTTGTTTTGTTTTGTTTTGTTTTAATTTATTTGTTTTAGTTGTACACAATACCTTTATTTTTATGTGGTGCTGAGGATCGAACCAGGGCCAGCACGTGCTAGGCGAGCACTCTTGCCGCTGAGCCACAATCCCAGCCCCAATTTTCTGTTTTTTAAATGATTGATCCCTTCAAACTCATGATGCAGGCCCAAACAATTCAGAAATCCAAAATATTTTGAAACTGGAAATTTTTCCTTGTAACTCATTTGGCAATAAAAGCTGACTTATCTAAACCCATTTGGTGGGCGGAAAACTGTATAGATTGACAAGGCTACTTTCAGCCTATTTTTCTTGATATGTGTATACATTTTATTTAAAAATATTAATGTGTTTGATTATGGGTTGTTGGTGACATTAATATGTGTATACAATATTAGCATTCTAAAATTCAAGAAACTGAATTCTAAAACACCTAGACCCCCTAGGGTTTCAGATGAAGGATTATGGGCATGTGGTCACTATCAATTAGAAAGAAAGTTTGCTTGCAGATGTGGATGGCAAACCCGAGATTAGAATTTGTATTTTTTCTTGTTGATAAAACTCTTTTTCTTGTCATTAATGAGAACTCTGACAATTTCTTCTCTTTAAACTATATTCTAAAAGTGTATTCATTTTTAAATAACAGCTCTTTCTTTTCTTTCTTTGACAGCTGTGATGTTGAAATGGCTTGTGAAAATGCAAATGGATTTCAAATTCAATGGAACTTTTTTTTTTTTTTTTTTGTGGTACTGGGGATTGAACTCAGGGACACTCGACCACTGGGTCACATCCCCAGCCCTTTTTTGTATTTTTTATTTAGAGACAGGGTCTCACTGAGTTGCTAAGTGCCTCGCCATTGCTGAGGCTGGCTTTGAACTCGCAATCCTCCTGCCTCAGCCTCCCAAAGTGCTGGGATTACAGGCGTGCGCCACCGCGCCCGGCCTGGAACTTTTTTATATCGAGTATTTTTAAAGCATGTTCGTGAAGCCTTTTCTCCAGTATATATGGAGGTTGCTTTACTAGTTTTAATTATTTCTTAGGATCTACATAACAGGATTAAAACAACGTTAACTTTATCTTCAGTTTTCTGAAGCTGAATTTTGACTATGGAGCTGTAAATTTTCTGTACATATCAGTGTGTGTGTGTTTGTAAATTTTTATTAAATTCATTCATGTTTTCAAAACCATCAGTTAAATTTAATAAGCCATTTTTACCCAGTTTTATTGGGTTATAATTCACAGACCATACAGTTTGCCCTTTTAAAATATGCAGTTCAGTGGCTCTTAGTATATTCATAAAGTTATGCAATTATCATTATGATCTAATTCCAGAACATTTGCACCACCCCAAAAAGAAACCCCATACTGCAGCCCGGTGTGGTGGCGCACGCCTGTAATCCCAGCACTTGGGAGGCTGAAGCAGGAGGATCCCGAGTTCAAAGCCCGCCTCAGCAATGGCAAGACACTTAGCAACTCAGTGAGACCCTGTCTCTAATAAAATACGAAAAAAAAGGGGGGGGGGGGCTGGGGATGTGGCCCAGTGGTAAAGTGCCCCTGAGTTCAATCCCTGGTACCACAAAATAAATAAATGAATGAATGTGAATGAATGAATGAATGAAACCCCATACCCTTTAGGAGAATCATCCCCCATTCTCTTCTCCTCCTAGTCCCTAGAAACCACCAATCTACTCATCTGATTACTAGAGCTTTTAAAAAGCACATCCTCTCATCCTGTTCTTCAAGAATATCTTGACTGTTGGGGGCCGGGGCCCTTTGCTTTTCCATGTAAAATCAAGTTCTACAAAAAGTAGACTTTTGGGCTGGGGTTGTGGCTCAGCGGCAGAGCGCTAGCCTCGCACGTGCGCGGCCCGGGTTCGATCCTCAGCACCACGTACAAATAAACACATTGTGTACAACTAAAGTAAATAAATAAATATTTTTAAAAAATAGACTTTTATTGGAATTGCATTCAGTCTACAAAGAACTTTGTGGGGAAGAGTTGATATCTTTACAGTGTTGAATCATCTTGAGTTTGGCACCACCCCCGCAAAAAAAAAGTTTGGTGGTGTTCTCCATTTATTTAGGTTTTAAAGCTTTCTAAAAGCTTTTAAGGGGCTGGGATTGTGGCTCAGCGGTAGTGCGCTCGCCTAGCACGCGCGGCCCGGGTTCGATCCTCAGCACCACGTACAAATAAACACATTGTGTACAACTAAAGTAAATAAATAAATATTAAAAAAAAAAGCTTTTAAATTTTCTTCATTAAATGATTGTATTTCTTTTGTGGAATTTATTCCTGATAATTTATGTTCTTTGAAGTTATAAATTATTTCCTTGTTGGTAATATTATTGTTAATGTTAGGATCACCCAGTATTTAACTGTGCTCTTGAATTCTCTTAGTAGATCTGAATCTCTTGATTCTTCAGTCTAGATAAATTATGCTATTTTGAAATTAAGATACTCTTGACTCTCTAATCCCTTCTTGTTTCTTTTTATTATGCTTTGGTTAGGAACTCTAGCTGGCTAGGAAGTATTAGTATGTTCTCAATTTTGAATAATTTGCATTGATAAGTCTTCTTAGAGACAGTACCTGTTGAAGAAAGTACAAGCATTCCCAAGATTTTGCTTAAATTTTTACTTGAGAATCTAATCTTGGGCAGTTTAAGCTTTATCACTTTAAGTTTTGTTCACAGTGCCTTTTACGTTTGAAAATGTTCAAGTTAAGAATTTTTCTTTAGGTTTATTTATAATGATGGTTTCCTTTTTTCCCCATCATTACCCTCTTTTTTCAGTTGGCTTTACTAATATACTTTGGTGTATTTTAAAGACATTTATTTATAATAGGTGAGTATGGGTAAAAAAAAAAAAAGTTCATGGTGATTGTTCTTTTTACTGTTTTGTTCTTGCATCTTTTCTGTAATTTTTAAAATTTTTAGTTGTAGATGGATACAGTAACTTTATTTTTTTTAAATATGGTGCTGAGGATCAAACCCAGTGCCTCACACTGCTAGGTGAGCGAGCACTGAACCACAATTCCAGCCCCTAATTTTTTTTTAAGTGTTTTCTTTCTTCTTCTTGCCTTCCTGCCTTTTTCTTTCACTCCCCTTCCCCTTCTCTCTCCCTCCCTCTCCTTCCCTCCCTTTCTCTTTCTTTCTCTCTTTCTCTCTCTCTCTCTCTCTTCTCTCTTTCTCTTTCTCTCTCTCTTTCTGTCTTTATGCCCAGTTCTCAATCCTCCTGCTTTTATCTACTGGACTGCTGGGATTATAGGCACACCACTGTGCCCAGCAAAATGTTATTTTCTTGATCATATTTTATACTTGTCAATTATAGAATATGCCCCAAATTAAAAAGGAACTAAGCCACTTATAACTCCATCACCTAAAGATGGTGCTGACCAACACTTCCACTATTTCTCTGGTCTTTTCTCTAAACCAATACATTCATACAAATGTTGTTTAAAAAGAAAATGATGGACTCATACTATAGAAATTTAACTGCTTGATTCACTGATTATATCATTAACATTTCTCTTCTGTCATTAAATATTCTACAGCTTATGTTAAATGGCCATGTACGTATGAAGTATTTCATTAATGAACATACTTGATCTTTTGATTTCAGACTTTTTTTTATTATACAAATATAATATGGTAAAACATATAGGACACAAAAATTAAACTTGGAGCCGGGCGTGGTGGCGCATGCCTGTAATCCCAGCACTTGGGAGGCTGAGGCAGGAGGATCCAATGGCGAGTTCAAAGCCAGCCTCAGCAATGGCGAGGCACTTAGCAACTCAGTGAGAATCCTATCTCTAAATAAAATACAAAATAGGGCTGGAGATGTAGCCCAGTAGTAGAGTTACCCTGAGTTCAATCCTTACTACCAAAAAAAAAAAAAAAAAAAAAAAAAAAGGTGGGGCATAGTTCAGTGGTAGCATGCTTGCCTCGCACATGTGAGGCACTGGGTTCAATCCTCAGCACCACATAAAAATAAATAAATATTTAAAAAATGTTAAACTCGGGTTGTGGCTCAATGGTAGAGTTGTGTGCTCACCTCGCATATGTGCGGCCCGGGCTCTATCCTCAACACCACATAAAAATAAATGCATTGTGTACAACTAAAGCAAATAAATAAATATTTTTTTTTAAAAAAAAGTTAAACTTAATGAATTATAGTAAAATGAACACCCTTACAACTGCCATTTGGGTGAAGATATAGAACATGCAAACAGCTAGGAGCCCTCTTTGTGTGCCCCCGCCCCCCCAACATACACACAGGTAATTACTGTCCTGACTTTATGGAAGTTCTTTTCTTTCTTGTTTGCTACCTGTATCTACATCCCTAACACTGTAGTTTTGCCCTTTTATGGGGGGGTGGTGGTAATATATACTTATTTTTTAAACAAATGAAATCATTGTAGTATGCATTCTTTTCTGCTGGCTTCTTTCAATATTCTGTTAAGACTTGTCCATGTTGATGTGGGTAACTATAATTCATTCTTTTTTTTTTTTTTTAATTACTGTATCATCATTTAATCAATATAGTATTATTTATTGATTTTAGTGTTGATGGCCACTTTGGTTGTTAACTGTCCAAGTTCCAAATGATGCTGCTGTGAGCATTCTGGTTGTATATAGGCATCGATTTCTCTAGGGAATCCATACCTAGGAGTGACATTGCTGAGTTATAGGAGTTTTTTTAATCTTGAATTGTAACAGATAATGTCACAGTATATTCTCAAGTGGTTGGCTCAGTTTTCAGTGACCAGTTCCATATCCTCATTAGCACTTGCTGCTACTTGGCTATATCCCCAGCCCTCATTGTGGTTTTTTTTTTTTTTTTTTTTTTTTTTTTTTTTTTTTTGGGTACCGGGGATTGAACTCAGGGGCACTCAACCACTGGGTCACATCCCCAGCCCTTTTTTGTATTTTATTTAGAGACAGGGTCTCACTGAGTTGCTAAGTGCCTCGCCATTGCTGAGGCTGGCTTTGAACTCGCGATCCTCCATGCCTCAGCCTCCCAAAGTGCTGGGATTACAGGCGTGCGCCACCGCGCCCGGCTTCATTGTGGTTTTAATTTGCATGATTTCATGTTTTCCTTTTTGTTAGTGGGGTTAAATATCTTTCTGTATGTCTTTTGGCCATGTGGATATGCTCTTTTATGTAGTATCTAATTCACATCTTTTCTTTTTCTTCTGGGTTGTCTTCTTCTAACTGATTTATGTAGTCTAGATATAGGTTTTTATTGGTTATTTTAGTTGGAAGTACATGTTCCATCTTTGCAGGTAACTTTACATTTTTACCCCACTAATAGTATCTTTTGGTGAGTACAGGGTCTTAATTTTAATATAGTTCAATTGTTAAAATATTTTTTTTGGTGGGGGGTACCGGGGATTGAATTGAACTCAGTGGCACTTGACCACTGGGCCGTATCTCCAGCCCTTTTTTGTATTTTATTAGAGACAGTGTCTCACTGAGTTGCTAAGTGCCTCGCCTTGATGAGGCTGGCTTTGAACTCATGATCCTCCTGCCTCAGCCTCCCAGATGCTGGGATTACAGGTGTGTGCCACCACGCCCGGCCAGATTAGTTTTTTATCCTTCCAAGAACATGCCAGTCAACAGCATAATTATAAGATTCATACTAAAAATTTTCCTTAGCTTTTAATTCTTAGGAGCATTTATGGCCAGTAGGGAAAAAAGGTAAAGATCTTAAAAAGCTGCTTTCTTTGTTTTAATTTAAGACAGCATGATTTTAGCTTAAAATTAACAAAAGTAAGTTGATAAAAACTTTTTAGTGAAGCTGGGCGTGGTGGCGCATGCCTGTAATCCCAGCACTTTGGGAGGCTGAGGCAGGAGGATCGTGAGTTCAAAGCCAGCCTCAGCAATGGTGAGGCACTTAGCAACTCAGTGAGACCCTGTCTCCAATAAAAACAAAAAAGGTCTGGGGATGTGACCCAGTGGTTGAGTGCCCCTGAGTTCAATCCCCGGTACCAAAAAAAAAAAAAAAATTTTTTTTCTTTAGTGGGATGGGCTGTGGCCGTGGCTTAGTGGTAGAGCGCTCCTCCAGCATGTGTGAGGCCCTGGGTTTGATCCTCAGCACCACATAAATAAAATAAAGGTATTGTGTCCACCTACAACTTAAAAAAAAAAAAAAAAAAAAAAAAAAACTTTAGTGGATCAAGGGACCCATGAAATTGATGTTAGATTGTTGTGAGTTCCCCTTTTAAATTTATGGTATGTTAAGAGAGAGAGTCATTATTTTATCTAATCTTCTACACATACTCTTTATTTAGTGACCACACTTTCCTCTGCTTATTTCACCTTATCTCTGCTCTCTAGCTTGTAGTATTTGTTCATACTCCTTACTAGATTGATTGATTGATTAATTGGTTTTGCAATGCTTGGAGTCAAACCCAGGCCTTATATATGCTAGTCAAGCACTCTGCCACTGAGCTATGTTCCCAATCTTCTTCCTGGCTTTGAGGTGTGAGGCACTTCCTGAGTTCTCCTTAGGGAAGTCTTTAGGTGGAGTTCACTTCTGAGACCATTCGAGAAAACTTTGCGGAAGGTGAAATATACGTAGATCTCTCTTCTGTACTCCATTGTGTTTTCACTGTTTTAATGACAGTACAGTTTTCATGTCTTAGTGACAGTGAAGCTATTTTTTCTAGGAAAGCAGAAAAAGATTTTCCTAGGAAAAATAGCTTCTCTTCTTACCTTCAGACTTCTAAAATGAAAATTCCTAAAACTCAGCCATTATCCAAGTTAGTATCCTTTAGAACCTCCAGAATAATCCAAATCTCAGTCCCTTCACACATTTTGTAATCATCTGCCCTCTTGCTGTCTTTTCTAACCTTAAGTGTATCCATTTCCCTACACCCCTACTGAAATTTAGTATCCTGAGTTCAAATTTGTTTTTCACAAAATATTTGTGTTTCCCCATGGCCAACCTATTTCCTTAGTAGCAAACTTCTTTTAAAACTTAGCCAACTTGGGGCTGGGATTGTGGCTCAGTGGTAGAGCACTCGCCTAGCACGTGCGTGGCCCGGGTTTAATCCTCAGCACCACATAAAAGTAAACACATTGTATACAACTAAAGCAAATAAATAAATATTAAAAAAAAAAAAAAACTTAGCCAACTTAGCTCAATGGGCTGAGGCTATAGTTCAGTGGTAGAGCGCTTGCCTAGCACACGTGAGCACTGGGTTTGATCCTCAGCACCACATAAAAATAAATAAAATAAATGCATGCTGTCCATCTACAACTAATTAAAAAAAAAAAAAAAAAAAAAAAAAAAAAAAAAACTTAGCTCAAGCATCACATGCCCTTGGAAGCCTTGCCTCTCTGATCCTTACTCATGCTCTGTGCTCCCATGTTACATTTCCTGCAATTCACTGAGTTAAGCGACCCCCTCTTCTGGGCTGCCGCAGCTCTGTGTATACACCTCTATTGTTGATCTTTGTATTATAATCCATTTTTTTTTCTCTCAACTCATATGAGCCCCTTGATTTCCACCCCACCCTAGGAACTAGCATGGTGTAGCTTAATAGGAGATGCTTTATAAATGTTGATTTATAATCTTGTATGATGAATGATTGAATGCAAAAGTATATCTAGCATTTTTGGGGAGGGCACCAGGGATTGAACTTAGGGGTGCTTTATCACTGAACCACATCTCCAGCCCCTTTTATTTTTTATTTTGAGACAGGGTCTTGCTAAGTTGCTGAGGCTGACTTTGAACTTGAGATCTCCTGCCTTAGCCTCCCAAGTTGACGGGATCACAGGTGTGCACCAACCATGTCCATCAGTATCTCTGACTTTTAATGATTTTCTAATAAAATGACTTTGCTGAGAAAAAGCTCAGTTAGAAAGGGATAGGAACTTACCAATATTCTGAGATGTCTGGGCTGGGGTTATAGCTCAGTGGTAGAACACATATCAGGCTTTGGATTCAATAGGAAACACTCACAAAAAGAAGAAGAAATCAAATTCCTCTTCTCCAAAAGCATACAAATTTAGGAATGACTACTGTACTTGTAGAATTTGTAGGGTTTTGTTCACGTGAGTTGTAACTTGCTGTCACAGAAGGATGCCCTGCAGTGGTCTCGAAATCCAGCTGCAGTGGAGGGAGAGGAGCCAGAGGACTCGGCTGATGTGGAGAGCTGTGGGTCTAATGAAGCCAGCACTGTGAGTGGTGAAAATGATGGTAAGTGCCAATGAGTTGGGGGGAAAGCCCCAAGTAGCATCTAGGAACTAACCTTTATTTTCTACTCTTCCAGTATCTCTGGATGAAACATCTTCAAATGCATCCTGTTCTACAGAATCTCAGAGTCGGCCCCTTCCCAATCCCAGGGACAGCTACAGAGCTCCCTCACAGGTAGGGAGGAGAGTTGGTGACCAGGCCAGGAGGACGAATGAATTCAGGCATAGTCAGCATTCTTATTCCTCCCTACAGTTACCTGTGAACATATTTAAAGAGTGAAAAAATTAAATATGGTCTTCACCTTTTAGTATCATTTAAAAGTGGGCCACAGGAAAACTGAGCTTTAGATTTTTTTGCCGGTTTATTCTTTCACTGGCAGTATTAGAAACATTTTTATACTATTTTCACCTTCACCAATAGTATTTGTATGATTTTCTCATACACTTGCCAGAACTAGAGTTTTGGGGTCTTGAGAGCAGAATGATTTGTTTTTCTCTTCTTCCCTTTTCTATTTACATACGTGGGTAATTCTTTCCTTTTTGTAATATACATGTGAACTTCCAGGGAAGTGCTGAGAGCTGAGAACACGAGCTTGGGTATTGTGTTTGAATAACAACTTAGCCACTTATTAGCTGTGGGCAGGTTCCTTATCTGTACAATGGGGATAACCATACATTCTTTTCAGCTTAGGGTGATGCTTGGCACAGTGACCCACACACAGCCCTCTAACATTCATCAGGGCTGTTGTTGGCATTGCCTGGCAGATCTAGCTGCACGTTTGTAAGAGAGTGGGTAGGATAGGTCCAAGGGGGGCTGCCACTGTGGCTCTGCAGACGACTCAGACTCTGCTTTTATTCCCTGGGAATACAGGCAAACAAACAAAAGAAAAAGACTGGGGTGATGCTCCCTCGAGTTGTGCTGACTCCTCTGAAGGTAAACGGGGCCCACGTGGAATCTGCATCAGGTATGTGTAGACTTGTGATTGTGGTGCTTTTTCTTCAGGTCCTGGGGACCTGGCCTCCCTCTGTCAGCAGTCTCTGACCTAGCAGTGTGATGCCAATAGAGCTATTGAGCAAGAACTGGGAGACCCACCCTCTCTGGAAGGCAGCATGCCGTGTGGTCTGGCCTGCCATAGGTCCTGGTGCTGGGCTCTGTCGTGCGCCCTCTTCTTTTCCTCCCAGGGCAGTCGTGAGCATCCGATGAAGGATTGTGCCAGTGCTTTGTAAAAGGTGTAGTGCTGTATAAATGAAGGTTGTGGTTTGGCATTTTTAAGGTGATATTTTAAAGCCAGACCATGAGGTGGTGATTGTCAGCCCAGGGCTGGGAGATGGACGCACCCCAGTACTTCTGGCAGCATGTCAGGGAGAACTGGGAGAAGTAAGCTTGTCTGAGAGCCATGGGCGCGGCATGTGATGCTTTTGACCAGTGGAATGCTGTGCCTTCAGGGTTCTCGGGCCGCCACGCCGATGGCGAGAGTGGCAGCCCGTCCAGCAGCAGCAGCGGCTCTCTGGCCCTGGGCAGCGCTGCTATTCGTGGCCAGGCCGAGGTCGCCCGGGACCCTGCCCCGCTCCTGAGAGGCTTCCGGAAGCCGGCCACAGGTGAGTGGCTTGGCACTCATTTCTCTGCCTGTAAAGGGGCCCTGCAGGCCTAGTGAGAGGACAGTGTCTTCTGCTCCAGTTCCTTTTCCAGTTTATTTTTACTTCTTGGGTGGCCCTCTGTTTCGTTTGTTTTTACCTTGTATTTGGTTACTTCATGTATGGATCTCTGCTAGATTGAGTGAACTCCTTGTGGACATAGATGGTGCCACATTGCTCCTTGTTTATCCCTGTAGGGCCTGGCCTGTGCCTGCCTTGGTACTTCTTCATAAGTGTTAAGAGTGAGTGAAAATTGCTTTTGAGCTTCTCAGAGGAGGATTCCCATGTCTGTTTTTTCTTCTCTGTAGTGTCCTGCCACACTTGCTCTCATCATCTGTAGTTTCTATCAGACTCTGCCTTTTATAACCCAGTTAGTGTGTTGAGTAGAAGCGTGTGTTGAACTTTGGGGATGCACACAGATTCAGCAGCACTGTGTTGTGCACCTCTCACCCCCAGTCGGGCTGTCCTCAGTGCCAGTAAGCTGTTTGCTGTCTCAGGATTTATTTATTAAGGCCCACGTGCTAGGGATTCTTGTAGATGGGCCACATGAAACCATTAAGAAGACTAACCTTGGGTTCTGAAAATTAGAATAAACCATTGCCCACATAGAAACGAGGTTTGTTGTCTTAATGCTTTTCCAATTCTTTATCAGTGCTCAATCTGAGGTTTCACAGGTCTCCATTTACACACACACACACACACCAAACTCCCAAATAAAATTAGCATTTGCTTAGGCTTCTGAGAGTTAACTAACATTTATTTCAGTTGGCATTGAACCACCAGCCCTTGGTACATTACTGCCTGGAGATTACACCTCATTTATAGGAAGCTTCTGCAGGTTTTTCTGTAGTACACTAACTAGATTTGCTTTTAGACAACTTCCATCCTTTCTCCAGTTGGGCTTTGTGAAGCCCGTTCTGCAGCCTCGGAGGGATGCTCAGAGCCTGCCCCTGCCTGGTTTTCCATGGGAAGAGTGTCCTCTTCAGACCGTGATACAGCACGGTACAGAGTGTTGTCCGAGGGGAGGCAAGCCCCAGTGTTCTCTTAGGGTCGATGGCAACGACAGTAACCTGGGAAGAGCAGTTGTAACATACAGGTTAGGATGGACTGGATGATTGAGCAGATTGTATACAGAACAAAGTTCTGGGTAGCTTGGGTGCTGCCACTAAAGTTTTTTCCGTGAGTTGCTATTTGCTTTATTTGCTTTTTTTTGGCTTTCAGAAGCTGAAAATCTGTACTTGCTTCTTCTTGCATCCAAAATCACAGGTCAAATGAAGCGCAACAGAGGGGAAGAGATAGATTTTGAGACGCCTGGGTCCATTCTCGTCAACACCAACCTCCGTGCCCTGATAAACTCTCGGACCTTCCATGCCCTGCCATCACACTTCCAGCAGCAGCTTCTCTTCCTTCTGCCTGAAGTGGACAGACAGGTGCAGATGTGCAGCCTCCTCTTCATCTATGTGTGTGAGAGGGGACAGGGGAGATCCTGTTCTCTTTAAAGTTTTCTTATTGTTTTTCCCCCTTGCTCCTCCTAGGTGGGGACAGATGGCCTGTTGCGCCTCAGCAGCAGCGCACTCAACAATGAGTTTTTTCACCCATGCGGCTCAGAGCTGGCGGGATCGCCTGGCTGATGGTAAGTCGGCTTCATCTCAGAGGGTTGGAGGTGTGCCTGCCGTGTACAGTGCTGCATGTCTCCTGCTATTCAAGCCCCAAAACTCATTTTCACCAGTCTCTCTTTTTTTCTCAAGAAATGTTCAGGTGAAGGCAGACTTTTCTCCCAGTATTAATAAGTGTAATGGATATTAATGTGCCGGAATGCTCTGACAAAGCAACAGGGTATTTGGCCTCCACTGTCTTGTGTATATATATCCATCTGTATCTCCTTTTCATCATTTTAAAGCTCTGCATGCCTGTACCTTCCAATAATCATGGCATTATCTGATGGATAGAATAAAGTACACCCTGACAAGGCCCACCATGCTCCTTTTTTGGGGGCAGTAGTTAATCGGAGTAAATGTTTAACTCAATTTTGTGCAGAAGCTACCTGGGGGATATGTTGGGGACCCAAAGCCACCCCTAGGTTTGATGACTGCTGTCAGGACTGTATATATGGTTATATTCAGGGTTATGATTTATTTACGCAAAAGGAGTACAAAGCAGAATTAGCAAAGGGAAGAAGGCACATGGGATGAGGTGCAGGGGAAGCAAGGTGCAAGGTCTGAGGTCCTCTCCGTGGAGTCAGAGGTTGTGCCAACACTTGTGAAGTATCTACCAGGGAAGCTCATTAAAGCCTTGGTGTCCAGGATTTTTATTTGGGGCTGATTGTGAAGGAAGCTACTGCTGGGCAAATGCCTAGCTTCTTGAAAGGAAAGCGGGGTGTTCAGCATAAACCATATTGTTGGCATCAGCAGTTTAAGCACAGTGAATGATTCACAGGGTGATGGGAACTCTTGAAACCCAAGCTTCCACCTGCCTTCTGATAACTATCATTGTCAGGAACCCTTTCTAAGGATAAGCAATTGGTCTGCTATATTAATTTTGTATAAGAACATAATGTGAGAGAGCCAGTGGAGGAGACAGGAGCATGTCTTTTTGGGGGGAGGGGATACTGGGGATTGAACCTGGGGGTGTTCAACCCCTGAGCTACATCCCCTGCCCTATTTATTTAGGGACAGGATCTCACTAAGTTGCTTAGGACCTCACAAAGTTACTGAGGCTGGCTTTGAACTTGTGATCTTCCTGCTTCAGACTCCAAAGCTGCTGGGATTATAGGTGTATGTCACCACACCTGGATACATGTCCTTTTTAAAACTCCTGGCTTTAAAGAAGACTTAGCCATAGGCCAGACATCAATATTCTTTTTCCTTTTTCTTTATGGTACTGGGAATTGAACTCAGGGGTACTCGACCACTGGTCCACATCCCCAGTCCTTTTTTGTATTTTTATTAGAGGCAGGGTCTCACTGAGTTGCTAAGTGCCTCACCATTGCTGAGGCTGGCTTTGAACTCTCAATCCTCCTGGCTCAGACATCAATATTCTGAATGCACTCATTAGAGAAACCTTTTTCTCCTAGGTGAATTTACTCATGAGATGCAAGTCAGAATACGACAGGAAATGGAGAAGGAAAAGAAGGTAGAACAATGGAAAGAAAAGTTCTTTGAAGACTACTATGGACAGAAGTAAGGCCCTTGGTGATGTGATTGCTGACTAATCTGGGTGTTTGAGAGGATAGAGGCATTTGGTCTCAAAATACAGCCAGCCCATTGAATACTTGGGTTCTACTTTCAGATTCAACCAACCATAGCTTGAAAATATCTGGGAAAAACAGTTGCATTTGTATAGACTTTTTTCCTTTTCATTATTCCCTAAACAAGACATTATTTACATATTGTTAATGTTGTGTTAGGTGTTATAAGTAATCTATAGATGATTTAAAGTGTACAGGAGGAAGGTGGGGATGAAGCTCAGTGGAGGAACACCTGTCTAGCATGTGTCCAGCATACACAGGGCTCTGGGTTCGATTTCTGGCAACACACACACACAAAATAAAGCATGTGGGAAGATGTGTATGGACTATGTGCAGTTTTATATATGGGACTTGAGCATCTCTGGATTCTGATGTCCAGAGGGTTCTGAAACCAATTTTCCATGAATACTAAGGAAAAGCTGTAGTACATACTTCTGTCCTGGACAAGAATGTGGAGATTGCGGTGACTTGAGTCATTTAGCTTAATGTCAATTCACAGTGAAGCAGAATGTGTGTTTTTCTGTGGTTAGTGTCATGTACCATGCAGATCTATTTTGTTTACATATCTAAGTGCCTGTTGTGCATAGAAATAAGACACATGTCCTCTCTGGCCTGTAACTGATGGTGTGAGTTTGTTTTTCAGATTGGGAATGACCAAAGAAGAGTCATTACAGCAGAACGTGGACCAGGAGGACAACATCAAGAGTGGCTTGCGTGTCCCAAGAGAATCAGTGCGGCCACAACGTGGTCCAGCCACCCGACAGCGGGATGGGCATTTTAAGAAACGCTCTCGGCCAGATCTTCGAACCAGAACCAGAAGGAATCTGTACAAAAAACAGGAGGAGGAACAAGCAGATGTTGCTAAGGATGCAAACTCTGTGGCACCTGACGCCCCTCTCTCCAAGGACAGGGAGGCTAAGACTGATTCAGCAGGGGTGAGCAGTCCCCTGCTGCCAGGCGTATCCTCTGCAGCACCTGGCCCAGAGGGTCCTGAATGTCCAGGCGAACCTGTGGCTTCTCAAATCCAGGCCGAGCCAGACAATGTGGTACGGGCCTCTGTGTCTCCAGATAGAATTCCCAGCTTGCCTCAGGACACTGCGGATCAGGAGCCCAAGGATCAGAAGAGGAAGTCCTTTGAGCAGGCAGCCTCTGCGTCCTTTCCCGAAAAGAAGCCCCGGCTTGAAGATCGTCAGTCCTTTCGTAACACAATTGAAAGTGTTCACACCGAAAAGCCACAGCCCACTAAAGAGGAGCCCAAAGTCCCGCCCATCCGGGTAGGAGACTGTTTGATTCCTGGTGGCCCTAGTGCCTGGTTTCCTTGGAGGGTCATGAGGTTGTAGAGCCCCTTTGAAGGGACAGAAGTCTTGGGGCCCTGGCCTGAATTATATGGGAACTCAGAGTTTTCTACAAGAAAGCTTTTCTTGAGACTGGCATGGGGGTGGGGTGGGGGGAGGAAGTTCTTTCCTTCCTCATTTTTCTGTTTACCCCATCGAAGAATCCAAATCCTTTGGGGTTTTTTCATCTTGTATTAGATAGTGTTAGGCTCTTCATTGCAGCGGCTCATGAAGTCTTACCAGAGATTAAATTTGGAGGTGTGGCATAGCCTTTCAGCAGAATCTTGGAATGAAGTGGTGCCATGGACAGGCAGTTTACAATAATTCTTTTCTTTCTTAGGACAGTGATTTAGTTCTCTAGGTCAGGACATCTAAGCTACTAGTCTCCCAGTTTTGCTTTGTAGTTCCTAGGTTAGGTCAACCAATTAAAACTCTTTCCCTGTGCTTTTCTTTCAGATTCAACTTTCACGTATCAAACCACCCTGGGTGGTTAAAGGTCAGCCCACTTACCAGATATGTCCCCGGATCGTCCCCATCACAGAGTCCTCCTGCCGGGGCTGGACTGGTGCCAGGACCCTCGCAGACATTAAAGCCCGTGCTCTGCAGGCCCGAGGGGCGAGAGGCCACCACTGCCATCGAGAGGCGGCCACCACTGCCATCGGAGGTGGGGGTGGCCCGGGTGGAGGTGGCGGCGGGGCCACCGATGAGGGAGGTGGCAGAGGCAGCAGCAGTGGTGATGGTAGTGAGGCCTGTGGCCACCCTGAGCCCAGGGGAGCCCCGAGCACCCCTGGAGAGTGTACGTCAGATCTACAGCGAACACAACTATTGCCGCCTTGTTCTCTGAGTGGGGAGCACACCCAGGCAGGAACTGCCACGTCTAGAGCCAGGAAGGAAGACCTGACTTCTCTCAGAAAGGAAGAAAGCTGCCCATTGCAGAGGGTGCCAGCTGTACTCACACGGGGCTGGAAGATGCTTCTCAGCCCTCTGTTGCTCCCACTGGGGACCAGCCACGCCAGGCTTTGCCCCCACTATCCTCTCAAACCCCAGTGGCTGGGAGGTTGGCAGAGCAGCCTACCTTGCAGCTAGATGATAGAACTGAGTGTGAATCTGGCACCCCTTCCTGGGAAAGGGGAAATGAGGAGCAAGGAGCCACTGTTCTTCCAGAGAATGGTCCTGTACAGTCTCCATTAGGAGCTGTTATATCCGAAGAAGGAGCTGGCCCGGCTCTTGATAGTAATCCTACTCTGAAGGATCCAGAAAATGTGACCCCCAGTTCCACACCTGAATCGTCACTGGCTAGCCACCTGCAGGACAGACCATTTGATGATGAATTAGGACTTGGTGAGTCAGGCCCACCCATGAGGGAAAGTGATGGTAGACAGAAAGCCCTGAAAACCGAGGCTGTCATGTCTGACAGTGCTACTGCTTGGACACCCATTTTGTCAAATGATGAGGTGGTGAAGCATTCTGAGCCAGGATCCGGAGAAAATGTTCCCCCTGTGGAGCCCCAGGTCAGAGAAGACTGGGAGAGTGCTGCTACCCTTCTTGCCACATTGCCTGGGGGATTGGCAGCCAAAAAGGGCGTGGCACCCGCTGATAGCACCCGCTGTGCTTCACTCTGCACAGTGCCACCTCAGGGCATGGGTGGCTCTGACAGCGATGACAAACACGTGGACATTGAGAAGCTGCAAATCAACGGAGACTCTGAAGCACTGAGTCCTCACAGCGAATCCACAGATACAGCCTCTGACTTTGAAGGCCACCTCACTGAGGATAGCAGTGAAGCTGACATTAGTGAAGCCACAGTGACAAAGGGGTCCTCAGTGGACAAGGATGTGAAACATAATTGGAAGCAATCCACTTTCCTCTCCAAGGTGAACGGTGACCTGAGTCTGGTTACAAGGACAGAGGGGATGGTTGCTCCTCAGAGCTGGGTGTCTCGAGTGTGTGCAGTTCCCCAGAAGATCCCAGACTCCTTGCTGCTGTCCAGTACCGAATACCAGCCAAGACCCCTGTGCCTGGCCAGGCCTGGGTCCTCGGTGGAGGCCACCAACCCACTTGTGTTGCAGTTGCTGCAGGGTAACTTGTCCCTAGAGAAGGTTCTTCCTCCGGCCCACAGTAACGGTAAGCCAGAATCCTCACAACTGCCGCTTCCAAAAGAGCAGAGCCATGGTGGCCCCCTGGGCACGGGACCTTTGCATGGTCCTGGAGAAAATAATGGTATGGTTGACAGAAGCAGCCCTGCTTTAAAAGGTTGAAGGAGCTGCCCCTGCCTGAGAGCCATGCAGCAAGCACTGGTCTTGGAAAGTCAGAGGTCCTGCAGGCTTCTGGAGCACCCCAGATTTCCAAGATGGTCCCGAGTTTAGACTCCCTAAGTCCAGTGACAAAGCTGATGATCTCCTCTGGGAAACTGGAAGAAATGGATTCCAAAGAGCAGTTTTCTTCCTTTAGTTTTGAAGATCAGAAGGCAGCCCGGGAGTGTAGCGGGTCACACGCTGTTCCTGGTGAGAGTCCAGGAGAGCTCCCTACCTCGAGAGCACCTTGCTTCTCATCTCCAAACACCATCTCCTGCGGGTCAGACCAGACAGGTGGGGCCCCGGGTGGTCAGAACAATGTTGGAGGCCAAGGGAAGAAGCTCTTTGGTCCTAGAAATGTGGCTACAACCCTTCAGTGCCCCAGGCCTGTGGACCCCACGCCCTTACCTGCTGAGATCCCTCCAGTTTTTCCCAGTAGGAAGTTGGGGCCAAGCAAAAACTCTGTGTCTGATGGGGTGCAAACTGCAAGGGAAGACCGGGGTCCAAAGCCACCCCCTGCCTCTGTTGGCAGCAGCAAGAATGAAAAGACTTTATTGGGGAGTTCTCTCAGTGCAAATTCAGAGAACAGAAAAGCTGCTGGGCACAGTCCTCTGGAACTGGTGGGTCACTTGCAAGGGATGCCCTTTGTCATGGACCTGCCCTTCTGGAAACTCCCCCAAGAGCCAGGGAAAGGGCTGGCTCAGCCCCTGGAGCCTTCTTCCATCCCCTCCCAACTCAACATCAAGCAGGCTTTTTACGGGAAGCTTTCTAAATTCCAGCTGAGTTCCACCAGCTTTAATTACTCCTCCAGCTCCCCAGCCTTTCCCAGGGGCCTGGCTGGAAGTGTGGTGCAGCTGAGCCACAAAGCAAACTTTGGTGCAAGCCACAGTGCGTCACTCTCCCTGCAGATGTTCACCGACAGCAGCACGGTGGAAAGCATCTCGCTTCAGTGTGCCTGCAGCCTGAAAGCCATGATCATGTGCCAAGGCTGTGGTGCGTTCTGTCACGATGACTGTATTGGACCCTCAAAGCTCTGTGTATTGTGCCTTGTGGTGAGATAATAAATTATGGCCATTGGAAAAATTGTATATTTAGTGTGTGTATTTTGATAATAATTGATCTTAAATCTGTATACAGAATATCATGGATATAATAGACTCTGTCTCTCTAAGGCAAGAGCACTCTTGCCTCCCCCTAAGATTTATAGTGCTAAAACCCTCTCACTTGTCAACCCTTCTGGTCTTACTGGAGGGGGTTTTCTTGGGGGGCAACCTGTGGGGCTGCCAAGGCTGGCAAGCCTGAGCCCTCACAGACAGAGCCTGGTGTGGCAGGGGACCCTGCCTGATGCCCAGAGGGACTCAAGAAGATTGTGTTCTCTACCAAGGGAATGCGCCACCTGAACTGAGCAGGAATGTCAGTCTTCCACTGCCCCCTCCCTGCCATCTTTTCTTCTGCTACTTTGGGGAGTTGATGGTCTGGGAAGAAGCCTCATAGGGTTGAAGTAACTCCCATTGCCCCCCCCCCCTCCCCAGGGCCATCAAGCACCTGCTGACCTCAGGTCACAGTTCAGTCATACATACATGCCAGTGGATGGAGCCAGTTGACCCGTGGTTCTTTTGCAGCAGTCAATTCAGAACTTTCCCGTCTCTGTATCATCCACAAGCCCACCGGATTTTTTGGAGGCTTGAATAGCCCTGCTTAGACAGTGGGGCTGGGGATAGGGTTGTCTCCTATGAAAATGCCATCTGTCGACCTTGTCAGTCAACTGTACGGATGATTCAAGTGGCTCCTCTGCTTGCCATCTGCCCTGTCACATTGGACTCTGGGAGTGGGCATTTCCACACACCTGTGTATGTGAAAGTCATTTTACATTTCTAAGCAGTGTGTGTTTCTTATTTTTATATTTTTAACTCCTTATTCTTGGATGTATAAAGTGAACCTTTTGGCTTCTGTAAGTATGCTCTATGCACCTCTAATGTTTTATCCTGTATTTATATGTTGTACACAGTACTGGCCAATTCTGTAAATGGACGTATTGTACAGAGAACACGGACATATCTTCCTTATTTTACATCTTCAGCATCGTTGCATTAAAGCAGTGTCATTTGCTTCTCTACATCAATTGTTAAAGCCACTGAGGGCTGTGCTACCTGGCATGAGGGGGAAGTGACTGCCTTGTGACTTGTCACTGGGGGATCTACCACAGCCTGTAGAGCCAGGGTCAGCCCGCCTGCACACCACTGAGTACACGCATCATGCTCCCCACATCCATACTCCGGCCCTTGATGGCTGCTTGCTGCCATATGTGACAAGTCACTGTCACCAGTGTTAAGTGCTTCTGATTCATGGGTGAGTTCCCTGGGCAGACCCCGGGCAGGCCTTGTGGATCTGGCTCCAGGGTCATCACCTGTCACAGCAATACCTGGGACCACCGGGCTCCTTCTGACAATTTTTTTGACAGCAGGTTTGGGAAGAAACAAAGCCATGCCTACTGCCTGCCTCTCCCCACACATCTCCAGCGGGTAGATGCTCCTGCGTTAGTCTTCCCTCATCCTGTTTCCCACCTTTTTTCTTGTATCTTGACTTACTGCAGAGTTCAGAGTCTGCCTCTTTAGTGGGTGTGTCTCCCCCGTGCGAGTGCTTCTGTAGGAAATATAAAATTTGTACGTCTCGGGCGAGGCTCATCTTGCCCAAAAGGTTCTTATCCTCTCCTCCTCCCCATTTAATCTAAGGTGGCATTTTTGTCATCTGAAGCACGAGTGAGAAGTTGGCAATGATGTGACTTAAATACAGCATTGGTCAAGTCCAAGTTGTCATCTCAAGAATCTGTTTACCAAAGACCAGGAGCAGGGGCCCAAGCGTGTCTAGCTGTCTTTTTCCTTCTTGGACCTTTGGGGCCACTCAAGGTTACAGTTTAATGCTGATCTGGTCCACGGGCTGCCTAGAGGAAAGCACTGCTCTTGTATGTCTCTTGTGGTATTGGAAAAATAAACCTGTACAACCTGCATTTGTGGTCTCAAGTCATCTTCTGCTCTGCCTGCTGGTGCGGGAAAGTCAGGTTCACATGGAGCTCTTTGGTGAGGTTAGTCTGACTTGCCAGCTTCATTGGTCTTTGGAGTCTATGATGGGACGAACTTTTCCACCCCATGGACTGAAGTCAGACATCTTGTGAGACTGAAGAGTGCTTTTTCCTGGGATTGGAAGCCATAAATGGTGACTGACTTCTGCAGTTGCTCGTCCTGACTGCCTCCTCGATGGAGATGGCCAAGTTAATCCGAGTGGTTGGTCATCTGCAGGCAGGTGACTGGTTCTGACCTTGCTGTGACATGAGGCAAATGCCAGGAGGGTTGCAGCTGAGCGAGCCTGAGTGGATATGTGTCAGGGTTGGCCTCAGTTAAGGTCCCCAGACTTCTCCAGAGGACTTAAATTACCTGTTTGGGGGCTTATCAGAAACAGGTGTAGCATATGAATAAGCAAAAATGAAAAAAGCAAAACGGTGGAAGTGGAGCTTAAGGATAGCTCCAGTAACATCCCCCCCCCCCCCCCCCCCCCCCCCCCCGTGAATTGGAGAAAATAAATCTTACACAAAGTCATACACCTCCAGGGGCAGTTCCAGTTATCCTTTTGCCATGCTGCTGTTTGCAGATCCCTGGTAGATGACTCTGGTAACCAGCGACTGCCCAGTGCCTACTTGTGTGCAGGAGCTTAGAATGCATTATAAGACCCGGTGGGGTTGGCACCTTGCCAAATTACATATTGTCTGGGAAGCAAAATGGTGTGGTGGGTTATCACAGGCTGTGCTATGTGCTGGCTCTGTGAGCTTGGGCACAGTACCTCTGCAATTGTCCTGCCTGAACAGGGAGACTAATTCATTTTTTTTAATGCCTTTATTTTATTTTTTATTTTTATGTGATGCTGAGGATCGAGCCCAGCGCCTTGCATGTACTAGGCAAGCCCTCTATTGTTGAGCCACAACCCCAGCCCCAGCTAACTCATTCTTAAACAGGTTGTTGGTGCCTGTCACCAACACTCAGTGACTATTCACATGCCAAGCCAAGATGTTAATAGCCCTGGGAAGCCTGAATAGCTACTTCCACCTGTTTCATCTTTGCCCCAGAGGGAACTGTTGGGATGTAGGGGGGAGAGAGTGGGCTGTGAAGTTGATACCTGGCTTTTAGTCTCCTGCTACAGTTAGTTGAATGTGCTGAGATTAAAGACTTGAGTATTAAAGGTAGAAAGGAGAAGGAAACCAGATGTTTCAGAATATGGAAAGAATACTGTCTTTCTGGCCTGGCATGATACCTCTAATTTGATATCCCATTTGCTCTTGAGAAAGCAAGAGCCTGCTTTTCATAGAGGGGCATGGGCGTGTGTATGTACTGAACAGCAGCTTGTCCAGTTGGGTCTCACTGGACCAAACCATTGGCCTGCCCTGAGAGGCCCTCAAGAATGTGTGCTTTTTGAAGCCATGAAGAGGGTAGGGCTTGTGACCTTGAAGATTACTACTTGAAACTCAAATTGGACAGTAGCCCCTGCTTCCTCTGTTTCTGTGCATCACTTGTTTCGAAAGCCTGGGAATGTGCATCTCTACCTGAGAAGATGAATACACCTGAGTGAGCTTAGTGCCCTTGCTGTGCATGCGTGCTGCTCCGCCTGGTTCATGAGCCTTCCCCACTTGGGCTCTCTGTTGGAAAGGGTGCGCGATCTCAGGCTGCTGGGACTCCTTGTTTAACAGCCATTGACTGACACATCTGATACCCCCCTGGGTTTATGCTGAAGATTAATAGAGGGAGATAGGGCTTGGTGAAGACTCTGCTTTTTGGTTTCCTGTTAAATGTTTTACTGATTTTTGGTACTGGGGATTCAACCCAGGACACTTTACCACTGAGTTGCATCCCCAATCCCAGCCCCCCCCCCCTTTTTAAATTTTTTAAAATATTTGTATTTTTTTTCTTCGAGACAAGATCTTGTTAAATTGTTGGAAGTTGGAAATTGTGATCCTCTTGCCTCAGCCTCATGAGTCACTGGGATTTTAAGCATATGCTACCGTGCCGGACTCTTGTTCCATTTTAGATGTTCCTTACAGCATTTTAAATGACTTCCAAAAAAAAGCTTATGCAGGCCATGGATGTGGCTGAGTGGTAGAGTGCTTGCCTAGCATGCACCAGGCTCTGGGTTCCATCCCCAGCACCGCCAAATAGAAAAGGAAAAGTCAGTGTGTGTATGTTCTCCCCTTCGCCCCATCGAATACAGGGAGGTGCCTGTTTTGTTGGTGGGTGACTGGTAGTTCACTGCTCTTGGGAAGGGGACACTTCCCATTTGATGATGTCCTGTGTCCACTGTTAACAGCAGTGGTCTGGAGCTCCATGTAAAGAAACCAGGCTGGGACAAGCCAGCGCTTTTCTGTCCTCGAGTGATTTCTCCCAGGCATCCCAGTGCTTCCAGGAGCAGCACCATTTCTGTGGGGGTAAGTGTGGGGCTGGTCAAGAGTCCAGTGGGGTGTGTGTGAAGCCAGTCTGTGTTTTGGAGAAAGATATCCCAGGTTGTGGGCTTTAACAGTCCCTTAGTCTCAGCAGTGATAGTTTCAGCAGGACAAGGAAATTTCTTGACATCACTGAGGATTTGCTGTCCCTTAACCCACATCTCCACAGGAAGGTTGAGGTGTCTGCTCCTGTCTACGGAGGCTCAGCCCAAGTGCACACACTCAGTGCCACCTTGAAACTACTGACCCTTCTTTGATCTCCAATGTATTTGGCTGTTGCAAAGAATTTCTATTAAAAAAAAAAAAAAAAAAAAAAAAAAAAAAGATTTTCATGCCATTATTTAAAAATAGAGGTTTTAATATCTGGTAATGTAGGTGTGTACATTCACACACAATTTGCGCCATAAAATTTATGCTTTTGGTTTGTACAATCAGAATTTTAAAAAATCCATGATAACCTGATTGTTCCCAGCACATTCCTGTTATTTTTCCTTAAAGCTTAACCTGAATGACACATGTAGGATGAAAAAAATCTGTCAGGGTTTTGCATAGAATGGAATGTCAAGTACAGAAGGTTCAGAGCCAGGATCATGTTTGCTCGGTTTTCCAAACAAGCACCGAGGAATTGCTACAAGACTTTGGTGTCAGTGGGTTGGCCATGTACCAGGGTGGCAGGGAAGAAGGTCTAAGTTTTGTAGACTGGCAGCTGCAGTTAAGGCCTTGCTTGGTTGCTGACTGAACTTAGGCTGGGTGTAGCGCCCAGTCCCTCTCTGCTGCTCTATCTCTAAGTGGGGATAAGGTGACTGTGAAATTTAAATAACAGTGAGTGGCTTGCCACACCTGTGCTGGGCACCTGAGAAGCGCCCCAGGAAAACTCCTTCCTTTTAACAGGTGAGGTGCCAAAATGAGACTACAGGTTTATTCAAGAAAATTTAGGGATGGGTGGTGCACACCTGTAATCCCAGCAGGTCAGGGGAGGCTGAGGCAGGATCAGGAGTTCAAAGCCAGCCTCAGCAATTTAGCAGGGTGCTAAGCAACTCAGACCCTGTCTCTAAATAAAATACAAAATAGGGCTGGGGATGTGGCTCAGGGGTCGAGCTGAAATAAAGAAGATTAGGGGGCTGGGATTGTGGCTTAGCGGTAGAGCGCTCGCCTAGCATGTGCGCGGCCCGGGTTCCATCCTCAGCACCACGTAAAGAATAAATACATTGTGTACAACTAAAAAGAACAAATAAATATTAAAAAAAAAAAAAAAAGATTAGGGACGAACTTTGTGGTGCTAGGGATCCTGGGGACCGAGTGCTCCATTACTGAGCCATGTCCCCAATCCCAAAGCTTCCTGAGGAACTTAACGTGTGCCAGATTATTGGTTAGAAAATGGTGAAATCTTCCTGTTTTATTGTCAAACTGGGTTCCGAAGGACACGAGAGCTGGTTGGCCGTGCTGCTGTCAATAGGACACAGTGGAAGCGCAGCGCTCGGTTTGTTCAGTGTTTATTAAGTAGATTCAGTCTTATATATGATATACAGATTCAAAAGGAAAAGGATTCCACATACTTATGAAATCAGTGCATTTAGCAGTAATACCATGGAGATAACAGCTCGATTAACAGCTCATTGGTCTTCTGTTAAGTGAGGGAGAGAGGGAATCGGCCTGTGCTAGTCATTCCACAAACAAAACAGAATTTAGTCGCATCACGTAGAAGACACATTCTAAGAATTAAAATATTAAGCCACATTTACTGGAAAAACTCACTGTACAGAACACAGATACTTTTTATAGAGAGCATTGAGGAGGAAGTCCTCACCTGCTTAGAAGAGCCACGTTAAGTTGCATAGGTGTATATCTGTAAAAATATAATTTAGAGGTGAAGCCATTGATCATTTAATAGAGTCACCTTTAAAAGTTGGTGCCATCTGCTGCTTGCCATAAGTGCCATATGCTTAACTGCCTTGGAGCCCCAGCCCCTCCCCAGTGGTGGTGGCTCCCTACCAGGCTGCTTCCAGAGCGCCCCAGAGAAAGGCTTATGCCCTCCGCACTGAGAGCCAGAGTCTCAGGTGCAGAACTCACACGCTTCCAAAGCAGGTCTAAATTATGCTAGAGGCTTGATGACCTTACAGGTTGTCCCTAAATCCTGGGTGGCTTGATCCCAAAGGCCACATGAGTCACCTAGACCTTCCCATGGCCAGGCCGCCTGGAGAACTACGTACATCCCAGAACTGGGCGCTGAATCAGTCCTACCTTTGCCTGTCGTCTGTGCAATGACCCACCACTGCCCGCAGGAGGGCTTGCTCCTGATCCCTGCTCCTAAGTGGACACACGATAGAGGCACGCGGGCCGTCTACCAAGTGGAGTGGTCTCCAGTGTAGGTTGGTTTTTATTTTTTAATTTTTAGGTGGAAACAGGTAAAAAAAGTGAGAGGTTTTTGTTTTGTGGCTTTGCTAAGCAGATGAGCTTAGTGAGGTGCATCTTCCTCCTCAAGGGCGAGTCTTGCAGGACACACAGGGACTGGGGCGTCTGTACATGTAAACAGTACACTTTCACTGAGTCCAAAATTAGGAGCAAAAATACAAAGGTTCACATTGGTCTTAGGTAGATACAGGCGAAAAGGATTGAGCTGTGAGCTCAGAAACAACGAAAACAAAGTTTCTAAAGCACCACTAAATTATATAAAAATCAGACCACGGACGGATTGAAACTGGTATTCTGGTGAAATACTTTACTATCTTGTAAAAAGTCTTACAAAAAATTACAAATTAAAAGTATCAACCCTCTGAGTTCAAAGCAGCATTTTGAAAATGAACTGGTAGTTAATCCTATAACCACCCCTGGAGTCATGCGTGGCCCTTGAGAATAGGGAGGGACGGATGGGTTCCACCTGTTTGAAACGCTCTTGAGACCCTCCTAGCCCTGCCCGTCTCTCTCCCCCCCAACACTGACTTGGGAATAAACTGTCATTTGTATGAGCAGTGACAGAAAATAATTTCAGATGGGTCACACCACCCACTGGACTGTGAGATGACCCACTGGTAAGACCAAGTGCCCACTTCTCCAATTCTGCTTCTCCTGGAACTGGCCCCCTGCGAAGACTCTGGGGTTGTGTGTCCTACGCTTGCATTTCCTTTTTAACTCAGATCCCCAATGATTACTTTGTGCTGAGTCCCTCCAGAAGCTCTATGTGACTGTGGGACAGGGTTCTGGGAGCGCCCTCTGGCAGAAGGCAGTCTCTTTCAGAGGGTAGGACAGCAGCAAGCTATGTCCGTCAGGGCTGGCCCTGTGGCACCCTCCAAGTCAGGAGTGAAGGGAAGGCTCGAAGCTGCATCTTTTAAAACAAAAGTAAAACAGAACAAGTTTTCCCTGACTGTGAACTAGTTGATGGAATCCTGTTCCCACACAGTAAATTGCTTCTGGTTCAGCCATCTCTGGGACTTCGGGTATGTATAGCTTTTCTGAGAGGTGGGGTCAGTGTTGCAGAATCCATTGTCCTGGAGGTCCCAGGGGTCCCTTTTACTTTAAAGCACACAGAACACCTAGGCCCACACCACAGCTCCGAGGCTTGCTGAGGTGGTCAGTGGTGACAGCTTGCGCTCAGGGTAGTGGAAGTTCAAGCGCAGCTTATGCTGATCTCTAGATGGTGTTCTGTCGGGGTGGAGCGAGGAACCCCTTCGCAGTCTCTCTCCTGTCTGCCAAGAAATGCAACCTGTTTGTGCCTAGCTTGGTACTGCCTCTGGGAGGAGAAATGACACGTTAAGCAATTGGTAGCAGGAATTCTAGGGCGGCGATTGTCTCTGCCAGTTTTTAACATTAAGATTTTCACAAATTGCCTGGGGTAACATTTTGCAAAAGATCTACTGATTACTTTGTAGTATTGTTCACACACAAAAATAAATATGTACACAAATTCATATGTCAGGGAGTCGTACTGCGCAGGCGGGGCTGGGCACGTGGATGGCCAGGTATGGGAGAGGCCTGGGCACTCGAGCTTGTGCTGTGCTGCGGGGGTGGTCTCAGGTGTCCTGGCCCTGACCAGAGACCTAGGGACCGGTCACTTGGAAGGCAGAGGTGGTGTGGCTGGGTAGGCATTAGAGGCCACTCGGGAGACCACCCTGACCGCAGGTGGGGGTGTGCCTGGGACGCGGCACCTTGCCTTGAAGTTCCTGGATCTGAGCAGGGTGGGCATCTGCACCAGCACCTGCCCGCTGTCCTGAGGGGTGGTCTGCCATGGTGCTGGGGCAGCGGCCAGGGCTGCCAACAGTTGGCTGCAGAAAAGCTGGTTTGGGAAAGGGCACCTGCTCTGGGATCAAGTGGCGCTCTCTGGCCGTCCTAGGGTCCACTTGGCCCTGGCTCCCCTGGGGCCTCTTTGCTCTTAAGGGAAGAAAGGCAACAGGGCTTCTGCCGGCTCTGGGCAGGGGCGGGCAGCAGAGAGCTGCTGTCATGGCTACGGAGTGTTGTGTGGAGAGGCCCTCTGGGCCTGCTGAGGTCCGGGTGAGTCCCTGGTTTAGCAGCACTGGTAGGTATTGCACTGAGCAAGAGGAAGTGCCTATCAGGGAGGAAGGAAACCAGGCCAGCTTTTTCTTTTTGCCCTTTTTCACACTCCAGGGACTCTGGGTTTCTTCCTGGACTGGGCCTTTCAGAAGGACCAGTCCCAGGAGAACCCAAGTGGCTTCTCCACTTCCACTGCCTGCAACCACAGGGCAAGGGGTGGGAGCTGCAGTTCACACTGGGGCTCACAGCTGCCTGACAGCTGGGGTTCACCCCCAGGATGTGGGCCCTCTCGGCAGTTACGATGGCCCTGGCCTGTGCAGAGAGGTGTTCAGACCTGGCCCCTGGCAGCAGGGTGAAGGCCAGTGCCCTGCTGACTGACTGCTCTCTCCAGCACTCTGTCCTGACAAGCAGCCACGAGGGCCAGGAGACTGTGAGCTGCTGACTGTGAAGGACAGGACCCTCCATGGGCTCTGGCTCCTGGACACCCAGTCTGACTTACCTCCTGGGAGACACATTGTGTGGGGGAGCTGGGGAGACAGCCATTCAGAACAGGCTCAGGGCACGTCCTGGAAAAAGCCCACGCTGGAGTGTGAGGTAGAGTACAGGTGGCCGCGTGACAGGGCTCTGTAGAGTGGGTGGGGTGCCTTTTTTGTTTTGCTTTGCAGTGGGTGTGGGCGAGGTCCTCCAACTTGGCGGTACCTGGCCGTGTCCCTGGGATCTGCAACAGGACAGCCTGGACGAGGGGTGGTGGCCTTCCCTAGGGTGCACTGGGCACTCAGAGGGACAACCAGCCTGGCACCCGCCCACCCCTGCTGGCCCCCAGCCCGCATCAGTGTAGTGCTATGGAATGTTAGGTGCAGGGGTGCATCCTTCTGATCAGACAGACACAGACTGGCAATCTGTACAAACACAAAAGAATCCATTTTCAGAAAAATAAATTACTAAGGGGAGAGGAAGAAAGGGTCCACTTTGCTTTTTTCTCAATAAATATGCAATTCTGCTCACCTAAGACTTGAAAGGTAATTATCTGGGGGTGGGATTCTAACATCAGGGTCCACGAAGGTGATTCTAAATAGAGCTGCAGCCCCAGCGCCTTGTCAGGGGAGCCCCAACCCTTCCAGAGCTGCCCCATGGGCCTCTTCCAAGCAGGTCAGAGCACCCGTGTGGTGAGATTTAAAAAAAAAAAAAAAAAAAAAGTGTTCTTGTGCCCAAAGTCTCAGATGCTTGGAGTGTGGCTAGAAACAGCTCTTTTGGATCCCACCTCTTTCGGAAAACAAAATGTACCAACTGGTGAGGCAGGAAGCTGGGTCCAGGCTGGGACAGCCTCCTTCCCCAGGGTAGTGCACGCCATGTGCCAGTGGGGTCAGTTCTGTTGTAAAATGAGGTTTTCCAGTTCATCTGCAGAGCGCAGCAGGAAGGCCGCAGACTCTCGGTAGCCAGCAATGAGCTGCCGCACAGCGCTGATCTCCGTGGGGCTGAGCTGGGCGGTGGGCATGGTCCTGCTGGTGCTGTTACTGGAGGGGGTGGGCGTGGGGGTGGTGGAGGCAGTAGAGGCCCCGCCTTTCATGCTGAGGTCTGTGGGCCCTGTGGAGAGGAAAAGAAGGTAAGGCGGCATCAGACCCCTGTGCAGCATCTGGGCGGGGCAGCGTCCTGGCTGTGAGCTGGGCTCTGAGTCTAAGGACCTCATCTGTACCCTCTTGCTGGGAATAGGGCTTGCACTCAAAATGGGCTCTCAGGGTGATCTTGCAAAAAAAGGCTCTGCACTGGGGACAGGGTGGCACATGCCAAGTGCATGCGTTTTGGCATTAGGAAGAGCAGGACTCCGACCCCAGCTCCCTGGTACTGACCATGCCCTGTGCTGCCTCCTGAGGACTCCCAACAGACACATCCCTGCTCTCGTCCCCAGATGCGGAGGAAAAGGAACACTCCACCAACCTGAAGCCTCAGGTGGTGAGCCGTGCCCGGGAACAGGAATAATGGTCCTAGGACTGTGGGAGTGCGGGCCATGAGAAGGTCCGGGGTCTGGATCTGTGTGCCTCTTCTCCACAGAGGCAGGCTGGGAGGGGAGACGTGCAGGGCACCTAGCACACTGACAGAGACCAGGGTGTGGAAAGCCCAGGAGTCGCCCTGTGTGGGACTGGAGAATACAAGGGTGTGCTCAGATCGGGTGCTCTCTAATTGGGATAAAGCCAGGAAGGAGGCCCATGTCCCAGCTTGGTCAGGTTGAACACACCCCCAGAGGAGGGGCTATGGAGCGTGAGGGTGGAGGAAGGGGCTGGGTGTCACAAGCCTCTTCCTGCTAAGCCTCAGCACCTCAAATCCCCCTCCCTGAGGCGTTGTTGCAGTACTATGGGTTGAACTCCTCGGCCTCATATGTGACAGGCAGGCACTACTCTACTGAGCTATATCCGCTTTATTTTTTTCAGACAGGGTCTTGCTAAGCTATCCAGGCTGGCTTCAAACTTGCAATCCTCCTGCCTCGGCCTCCTGAGTAAGCTGGGATTCCTGGCCTGCACCACTGTGCCCAGCTGAGGAGTTCTTTTGTGCTGAGTGAGGAGGAAGGTTAATCCTTCTGGGACATGAAAGGGTGTGGGGTGAGTATGAGAGGATCCGAATGGTCAGGACAGGGCCAAGAGAGGGTGGTTCTCTGGGGAAATGGTCTGTGGTCTGTCTGCCCTCTGCTGGTGGATGGTGGCAGCAGAGAAAGGCCCAGGTCTTCTGAAACATGATGGGTGTGTTTTGGGGGAGGGAAACCACCAGACCCTGTCTGGTCTTGGCCTTTCCATGGAGTGAGCTGCGGGATTCAAGTCCCTTTCTGCCACTTCACTGGCAATTACTCAACTTCTCTAAGTCTCAGGTCCCCCCTGTGCAAAACCAGGAGGCTCCTGTGAGGTTGTGCAAGGCTCAGTGCAGGCTGGAGCAGCAGTGGAAGGGTTTCTCAGCCTGCAGGGGCCTGACTGCCACGTCCAGCCCACAGGGACAGCTTCCACCAGGCCTGGGGCTTTCTGCACGGGTTCCAGCAGACGCGGGAGCGCTGCCCTGGAGAGGCCCTCGCAAGGTGTTCAACAGGAGAGTCAGAAGGGGGAGGCCTAAGGAGGGGGGAGTTGGCTCGGCCCCTGCCCTTCCCTTCCCAAGCCCCCCACCCAGGTTATCTTATGGGGGTGTATAAGGCTGTTCTGGGCTTTCAGCCACGGCCCGGCTGCCCTGTGGGCCGGCAGCCAGGCTCCCTCGAGCTGCAGCCCCAGTGGCAGTGTTCATGCCCTCTGTGAAGATGCAGACTCTGGTCACTAGAGGCAACCACAAGTGATTTTTGGGATGAATTATGGAAATTTCACTGCTGTTAAACAGAAGCTGATGTGGCCCCCAAATGGGGAAGGAGTCAGGGTCAATGATTGGACAGTTTGTCACAGGGGGTTGTTTCCTTTCTAACCATGGGGCGTGAGCATCAAGAAGATCCAAGGAACTGGTTTGACAAAGAATGTCCTTGGAATTGAGAGTTCAGGGAACAGTCGAGACCATTAAGATCAAACACAGGCGTCAGGAGTGGGCTGTGTACAGCAGCCAGGCAGGGGACGGCCCCTCTGACAGCTCCTGGGGAGGCGGAGGAGGCCCACCCCTTCCTGTGCTCTGTATGGCTCTGGTTCCTTCCAAGCAATGCTTGGAGGTGGCCAGCGCCACCTGCCACAGTTGACATGAGCAGTGGCCCTGGGGTTCCTCTTTCCTTCCTCCATCTCCAGATCCTGTCCCGTCCACCACTCAAAGCTGTGCTCCGAGCTTTCCTTCTTTCTCTCCTGGCTGTAGCTAAAGCCCAAAGAGAAGGTCCCCATTTCCTGCAGCCAGGGTGACCTGGAGACAGCCCCACCCAGGCTCAGCTTATGGTGGGTGACCAGGTTGCCGTGGCTGCCGTGGGCTGAGGGGAGGCAGGTGAACTGCTCAGCACCGCGGCGAGCAGCAGGCAGGCCTGGCCCCACCTAAGCTCACCGGCATCTTCAGGTGCCAACAAGATGAGCAGAGTGAGGAGCTGGGCTGCTGGCCGCTTACCCAGGTGCCGGCCTGACGGGCAGCCGCTGAGGGCTGCTGCCAGGGAGGCGGTGGGGCTGGTGGCTCTGCACCCACAGCTGCCTGCTGGCTCCTAACTGCCGGACAGGAGTCCAGACACAGTGTTCTCCAAATGAGTGCTCACAGGACAGGGGCTGCTTCTGTGACCTTGCCAGGCCCATCAAAGGAGCCAGGGTATTCAGAGACGGGAGACCAAGGCCCTGGGGTGCACAGGGGCCAAGCCTCCAAGGACAGAGTGCGCTGCTGTCTGGGCCTCTCTGGCAGGTGTGGGTGTGGAGGGAGGGCAGCAGGCCCCACACCCCATGAGGGAGACCAGGGAGCCCCAGCAGCTGCAGCACTAAGGCAGGCTATGCTGGCTGTACCAGGTGGGGACCTGCCACCTCATGCGCTGCCTGGGAGGGACCAGGCCATTCCTACCTGTCTGGCTGGCTCCAGATTCCCATGTAAGTGGAAGCCCCCCCCCACCCCCGGATCCTGGGTCCCATTCAGACCTGCCACCAAGGGCCCACTGGGCAGGATGCTCTTCCTGGGTGGCTGCTCCACCCCTTCCTGAGCTGGCCTGTCTGGCCTGGCTTCAGGGATTAGGGCCAGGCGGCCTTCTTATTTTAGGCTAAGAGGCATTAGGGAGGGATGAGAGGTTAAGCCCAGGCAGGAATCTTCCAAGGACCCACACGTACTTTCCCATTTGGGGGCGCAGTGAGTGTGGGGAGCCATGCTGGCTACAGGCCTGGAGTGAGGGTGACGTGGGGCAGCTTTCTCTTGTGGCTAGGGACTCTCCTTGCTGCTCAGGGACAGTGAGGGTCTCACAGTCAAGGACAGGGCTTCAAGAATGCACAGGCACCTTCAGCCCAGACCTAGCTCCAGGGCTCCCCACTAGAGGCGGCCCCCTCCCCTCTCTCCAGCCGCTGAAGAGCCTCCAGGCACACTGCTTCTCCCCCCAGACCTCCCCACAGGACAGAGAGTGATGAGGCCTGCGCAGCTCACAGCTCTTCTGCGCCTAAAGCCCACCCTGAGAGCCCCTCCGCCTACCAGAGCACAACCCTACGCCTGGCCAAGAGGCCCCGTGCCACCTTCCCCTGCCGCCCTCCAGCGTACATGGTCCCTGCTCGGTCCCTGCAGGACAGCACCCAACTGTGCAGCGAGGTCTGTGCAGGGGCCGTTCCTCCCCATCTGCCTGTCACCCACAGCAGAGCTACCTGGACAGCACCTGAGGCACCCAGCTTAGGGGCACGGAGCTGAAGGTACCAACAGTTGACCATTGCCCAGGGTGACTTAAATGTGTGCACACAGGTCCCGGGGCAAGGCTGAGGCCCAGAACCTAATGAACAAAATCACTGCCCAGGTCAGGCCAGGAGCCGAGGCCTGGAGAGGCTTGCCTTCCTGAGCTGCCTGGTGGCCCAGGCCCTGGCCAACACACTGCGACCTACTCACCGGGCCTCGGTCATTGTGCATTAAGTAGGGGTGCGGAGGACCCAAGCTGGGCAGGGCCTTGGCTGAAGCCTGTGCCCATGGGGGCCCTGCACGGAAACCAGGGACAGGTGATGGCAGTGCCGGAGGGCGGCATGGGCTGAGAAGGGAGAGGGAGATTCTCCATCTTGCCCAGCGGAGCGGTTTCCTGGCCTTCCAATCCAAGGACTAGCTCAGCTGACGGAACGGTCACCACCCGCTCACTGGCCTCTGCTTCCCCTGCCCTGGGCCTCCCTGAGGCTGGCGGGCAGATGAACTGGGAGCTGGTCAGGGAGCCAGAGCCTGGACCCCCACTCACCATTACTGTGATTTCCTGTCTGGAGGGAAGCTGGGGGCTGCAGGTTGCTGCTCAAGGCCCCGTAGCCACGGTAGCTGTAGTTGAGGCCGCCGTTGACGTACACAGGGTCCTGGGCATAGGAAGAGGCTGGCAGTGAGTAGGTGGAGTGGGTGATGGCTGCGGAGTCCCGGGAGTGCTGCTTGTCCAGGGCTATGGGCTCGTCCTGCAGAGGTGAGAGGGTGGTGCTGGGGAGCCCAGGGGCGGCAGACCCCAGCCAAGGTCCTGGGCACAGGATCAAGGACAGCTGCAGCCCCAGGTTTGATGGTGGGCTCTTCTGCTCCCGCTCCCTGGGGGGTCACCTCCCCCAGCCATCGCCTGGCTCCGCTCCTCTCTGCATGGTCACTGCCCAGGCCAAGACCCTTTCCGGACCTGCTGATCTCGGGATGAAGCCTGACTCCCTGTCACAAGGTCTGCAGGGCCTCTGTGACCCCCCACCACTTCTGGGCGCAGTCCCCTCCCCCTCCCTTGGCCCACTGCAGGGTGACAGGTGGCCCCGTGGGCGTGGCCGGGGACTGGCCGAGCGCGCACCTGCGAGGACTGGTACATCTCCAGGCGCATCCTCTTGGCGGCTTTCCTTGTCTCGCTCTCGCAGGCGGCGGCGAGGATGTTCTCCGCCATGGCGGAGGTCAGGTGGGGCGGCGTGGGTCTGGTCTGCGGGCAGAGGGGGCAGCGAGCTGCTGATGGGGCTGGCGGGGGCCCTGGCCCAGAGATGGGGCGGGAACTGGGGGTCCAGGGCCAGGTTCCCCATTGGAAACCGGTCACAGGACCTGCTTCCAGGGCTGCCGGTGGGCTCTGGGCCAGGCGCCCGGCTGTGGGACCCCCAGGACCCTGGGCTGTGGCTGGGGGTCCCGAGTGGCGCCCAGGGGAGGGCTCACCATCTCCATGCCGTTCTTCTTCATGCGCCGGCAGGACTTGAGGTACGTGCGGATGCGCTTGCGGGCCCGCTCCTGGAACTCGGGGAACTGCCGGCTGCAGGACTCGATGATGGCCTGGATCTTCTCCTTGGGCTGCTTGGAGATGGGCACCATGCGGTCCAGGTTCTCGTCCACAAAGAGGCGCACGAACATCTGTGGGAGGCACAGGCTCTCAGGGCGCTGTCCCTGCCTGGCCCCGCCCCCCACGCTGGCCCTGCCCGCGCTCACGTTGAAGGCCTTGAGGCGCTCAGGGTCCATGCCCTCAGAGTCGTTCATCTTGTCATTGTCCTCGTGGTCATCGTGGTCATCGTCGTCATCGTCTGCCGTGGGGGCCCGGCCCACAGTCAGGTCTTCAGGGCAGCCGCTGACCTCGGTCTTGATGGAATCGTAGCTCCCAGAGCTGTAGGGTGGGGACTGGCGGGAGGGCAGGAGGCAAAGGGCCAGGTGAGCCTGTGGCTGCTTGCATGGTCTCCTACAGGCCACAGTGACCTGGTAACCCGTGCTTCAAGGCCCTCTCCAGCTCCCTTTGTCTGTGACATGGGGACAGCAATCCTGCCCAACACCGTTCCTGGCCTTGCCCCCTGGAGGCAAGCGGGGGTAGCTGTTTCCTCCACACAGTGCCCATGCCAGGCCCTGCCACACTGCCTGAGGGACACAAAGGACTCCCAGCCCACCCTTCTGTGTGCCAGGATCTGTTTTGGCTTCTGGGATTCCTTTCTGATCCCCAAGGGGCTGCTACCCTGAGTTGACAACCAAGCTGTCACCAGAGCAGTGCGTGTGCTGTCGAAGGGGAGGGACAGACGAGCTGGGAGACAGAGCAGCCCGGTGACAGGTCGTTAGGCAGAGTGTGTTTCTGGGATGCGCAGGCCGGGCTTATGTCTGCCCCCAAGGAGACACCAGGGCCCCAGCGAGGACGTGTGAGCAGAAGCCGGAGAGGGCATCGACCAAGGCCGCCCGCTGGCCTCCTGCAGCCGAGCAGGGCTCTGCCGCGCCCTCCCTCCATGGCCCGCGTTGCCTTCCCGAGAACGTGGCTCCTGCTCTCCTCTCTGTGGCTAAGAGGACAGGGAAGCCCCCTGTGTCCACCTCCCACATCACCTGTGTCCTGCCCCTGCCCTCAGGGCCTTACTCAGGGATGCTGTCATGTGCCTTTTAGAAGGTCTGCATCTGTGGCCTCTCCTGGCTTCCTGGCCCTTGCTCTGCAGGAGGCTGGCCTCTAGCAGGTGAGGAGCTGGGCTCTGGGAACACAGCTGCAGGGGCGGGTGCTGGGGCGGTCTGTGGCATGACCTGAGGGACCCCAGCCCTCGAGGAGCAGATCAGTGAAGACACAGCCTGGCACCCTGGGGCTGCAGGCCTGCCTCCACTGCTGCCCCCAGGCTCTGGTGGCCAGACCCCCTGCGGTCCTGCTGCCTGTCTCCTCATCCATGCACAGACTTGAAAGGAAGGACCCCAGCCCTCCAGACAGCGTAGGGTCAGAAGACCTGTCAGGTGCAGTGCTGGCTACCAGCTGGCCACGAGGCCCTGGGCAGCTCACATTTCCAAGCTAATTCTTAGCCAAATCCTTTGCCTGGGCCAGAGCAGACTGTGGGCACTACAGGGAACACTCGTGCCCCCACCTCACCACCTTGGCCCCGAGCCCTGGGCCCACCCTGGGACCTGTGGCCATGGAGGCAATAGCTAAAGGGGCCCCGCCCATCCATCCTTGCCCCCTCCCCCGGGGACAGCAGCACTGCCTGCTCCTTGCACCCAGCCAGACAGTGCTCTGGCCAGGACCTGTTCCTGACAGACGACTCAGCACCGTCCCTTTGTACCCACGAGACAGGTCTGGAGCCAGCCTTGGCACCTGCCCCGCCCACTCTGCAGAACACAGGCAGCCCAGGGAGGAGGAAGCAACTGTCCAGGGAAAGCTGGAGCCTGAGCTGCAGGGCTGGAGAGGATGTCCCAGGAGAAACGGCACTGCCAGGGCCGTCCTGGTCTTTTTTTTGGCAGTGCTGGGGATTGAACCCAGGTCCTTGTACGTACGAGGCAAGCACTCAACCAACTGAGCTATATCCCCAGCCCCAGGGCCGTCCTGCTCTATTGCAGGAAACCTAAGTGGCCCCAAGATGGTGTGTGGAAGAGTGAGGGTGACCCCATGGTGGGGGAGCCTGCCCTGCCCACTTCTCCCCCCAACAGCTGGCCAGGGAAGAGCTCCAGCTCCTGCATCCCCGGGGGGCCTCATCTCTGTACCATCTGGAAAATGGGGACAGGAAAGCAAAGCACTGGGAAGCCCGAGGCCTGTGATTTGGTGCTAACCGTCCCAGGCCGGGGGACAGATCATAGGCATACAGGTCACCTGCCATCTCCCCTTCCAGAGTCTCTCCAGGAAAATGATGACATAGTGGCCACAGTCACCACCCTGACTGCGTGTCACTTTGAGCTCAACTCCAGGCAGATGCCCTTGCACTCCGACCTCATGAGAGCCGCACTCGGTACAGGCGGCGAGGCCCAGGCACACACCTCGGGGGTGCTCTTCACCCCGTACTTGACGCGGCTCCGCAGCCCGTCCGCGCTGCAGCCGTCGGAGGGGTAGGAGGGCGTGCCGATCGCAGTGCCTGGTGGGAGCTTGTCGCACAGGTTGATGGGCTGGTCCTCGGTGGTGGCAGTGAAGTCCATGGGGGCGGCAGCGCCGTTGCCGTTCATCTCGGGGAAGGCGGGGTCGCCCTGCGTGCTGCTGGACGCGGAGGGGTTCAGGGTGGAGGAGCCATTGCCACTGCCGCTCTCGGAGGAGGAGTCGTCTGGAAGGAGAGGCCTGGGTGTGAGGCCCCATCCCAGCACCCACCGTCCCCAGCCCCCAGCTACCTAGGCTGCTGCAGCCCTTGGAGCACCTGCCTCACGCTGCCCTCTCCAGCTCCCAGAGAGCAGGTGCGCCTGTCCACGCCGCGGGCTCGAGGGCGCAGGCTGAGCCACGACGGGGTCCCTCCTCCCTCTGAGCCCACAGTGCCACACCCAGACCCCAAGGGTCCAGAGGACCCTGGCACCTGCAGAGGCTGCAGAATTGCCCCTCCCACCACTACTGTGCTGCCCACCGCCTTGCCCTCTGGGCACCTCCCTACAGCAGAGCCTCACCTCTCTCCTCCTGTGCCTCAGGAGGGCAGGAGGGCTCCGTGGGAGGCCCTGGCACCCATGCCTCTCCTCACACAAGCCCATGGGGCAGCCTACAGTAGACACAGCACCCCCAGCTGTGCCCTCAGTGCGTGGCCGGGTGGCCTGGGATCTGCACCCTCTGCCCCTTGACGTACCCTCTCTGCTCTCCAGAGGCGGGGCGCCCCCTGCTGTGGAGAGCACGGAGCTGCCTGCAGGATCCGGGAGAGTGAACTTTAACTCCAGGGCCGGACATCTTCAGGCCTCTCTCCCCACCCGCCCCGCCCTCCAGACAGCGGAGGCCCAAGCTGCGCTGGACTCCAGGGGTCACTGCCAGGTGAACACCAGGTAGTTCCTGGTGGCTGTCCAGATGCCCTGGTGGCTGTACACCCAGCGCCAGTGGGGGGAGGAGTGGCCACAGGGAGCCCTGACCATGTCCCAAGCCACCCCTTCCTCCAGGCTAGGGTCATGCTGGACCCTACCCCCACCCTCCCAGCCGGCAGATTATGAAGATTTAGTCCCCGGTGCTGGGCACTGGGCACGCGCACCTCCTGAGCGTCCCCATGGCGACCAAGCGCTCTAGAGCCCCAACCAATCGCTGGTCTCCCGGCTGCCCAGGGGCGGGACGGGGCTGCCCATCAAGCTGCTGGGGCCCTGGGCAGAGGGGGATGGGAAAAGCTCAGTGCAGTGGCACCCCTCCCCCTCGGCGGCTGCAGGTCCCCTGGGCCACACTGCACACGCTGCTGCAACCTTCTCCCTCCTCGGGGCAGCCTGGCTCCACACTCCCTCCACATTCCCCCAAGCCTGCAAGCAGCTCCCCATCACCCCGCCTGTGCCCAGCTACTTCTGCGACCACCTAACTCGCCGGCCCTCACAGAAGGCTCTGGTTTCTTCTGGCAGTATCTCCAGAGGCCAGTCTGGACATTTGTGAAATGAACAAATTTGCCTGGTGGTATTTACTGAGCACCTACTGTGTGATGGCCCTGTCCCAGGTCCAGAAATAAAGTGATGACTCCAGCCAGGGGTCGGCCCTCCTGGGGAGGGGGTCAGAGATCTATCAGTGAACCTACCAGTTAACTGGGAAAGTGAATTATGGGAAGGGGCACCAACTGCCAAACCAAGCCTATTCATCCCCACTCTACTCATCCTCCCCAAGCAGGTACCCTGCCTGTGACCCACAGCCCATGTGCCCTAGCCTTGCGGGCTTCGCAACTCCCCAGCCAATCCCTGCTGGGCCTCAGGGGAGCCTCCAGGCTGGGGCTGGGCTCTGACTGCAGGGCTGGCTCCACCAAGGTGGGCAGCCTTCCTCCAGGGCCCTGGGAAGGAGGTGCAGCGTCCTCCTGGCCCAGGTCATTCTGAAAGCTGCCCATGCCCAGCCAGGGCAGGGCCCATCATCTGCCTCCCTGACCTGGTTTTCCTCCAGGAGGATGGGCCCTGCCCTTCCTGGGCACGAGCGTAGATGTGCTCAGGGGCTGCTGAGGGCGCACACCACACTCCTGGGGCCCTGCCCTGGTCAAGAGCCCAGCTGGGGCCACGTCCTGCTCCGTCAGCTGATGGCAGAGGCAGAGCTGCCACTTCCTTCACTGCCAGGCTGGGGCCTGTGTTGCCCGGCCAGAGGACACCAGGTGCACAGACCTCGTGTGGCCATGTAGTCCAAGGTTTTAGAAGAAACTGGAACTCTACACCATGTTAAATTTCCAAATTTTAAATCTGGATACATCAAAAAGATTTACAACTTATTTACATCGTTTACATTTTGAAAAGCCTTGGAGAGGCAAAATGCAATCTAGCCACACAATGGAATATTATTCAGCCATAAAAATGAAAGAAGTTTGGAAACATGCCGTGGTGTGGATGAACCTGAGAAGCGGTGCTGACTGAAGTGAGCTGGAGATCGACTGACTCCACTCACATGCTGTGTCTGGAGTAGGAACATTGTAGAGGCAGGAAGTATATTTGAAGGTGCTTGGGACTGGGGAGAAGAAGAAATAGGGCATTAATGGGTACAGAATTTCTGTTTGGGGTGATGAAGAAGTTTTGGAAATATTGGTGAAGATGGCAAAGTCTATGTTATACACATTCTACCACATATACAGCAAAACTAAAATCTTGAGTAGGCCCGTGGGTCTCCGTACTGCACCAGGGACAGGGAAGGCCAGCCCCGCACAGAGCCCATGTCTATCTGAGTGATCAAAAAAGAAAAAATCACCAACATCTCCCTCTCAGTCCTGCAGAGGCCCGGCCCACCCTGGGGCTCTGCTCAGGTGGCCCCAGCCTGGGTGCTACACAGCCTTCCCAGCCTGCCCCGCTGCAGCCCGCACACAGGCTGCCTGTGGCGCAGGCCCACATTCTGCCACCCAGGGATGCAAAGGAACTGTGATGAAGGACACCAGAAGGCACTTCTCCCTGTGCCTCCATCTCCTTCCCAAATGGCTCTCAGTCGGATAGATTTCGAAGGTACGAACGACCCCTGGTCTAGAGCAGGCTGTCCAGAAAACGCCACCAAGGAACGCACCACGTCCCCTTACCCGGTACCCACCTGCTGCCCATGCCCAGTCTTTCTCAGCACAGGACGCGGGCTTCAGGGCCAAGTCAGAGGTGGGCACGGGGAGGGCAGGGCCAGGCCATCTGCTCCTGCCCAGCCCTCCTTTCCTCAGCACCCGCTGGGTGCAGCCTGGGCCAGCAAGCTGGACACTGGGGGCCAACGGTGAAAAGAGGGTAGCCACCGGGGCTCACGCCTGCGAGGGGCGCCTGCCTCCTCACCCCGCCTCGCCCCGCGCTCTGCTCACCCTCAGGGCTCCAGGGGCGCCACTCCTTGGGGAGGCCGCCCAGCCCCATCCCGGCCGCCCGGGGGGCAGGCGGCTCTATGTGTGCCGTGGCCCCAGGACAGTCCCTGCTGCGCACCCCCGGCTCCAGCAGGGTCAGGCCTTGGCGCGGCCGCCCTCCTCCTGTCACGCTGGCCCTGGCACCCCAGGCTCCTTCCTTCACTTCCTCCTCTGGCCAGCCCCTGCCCCCACTCTGACACACTGACCCCTTTACCTATTGCCCAGCACGGTCATCATCCTCCCACAATACTGGCCTGTTTATCGTGTCTGTGGCCTGCGCCCAGCCCCCACGTAGGCAGCCCGGCCCTGGAGGCCTGGGATTGGCAGAGCCACATCCGGTGGACCTGGATCACTGGAGCCTCCCCAGAAGCCACGCCCCCTTCCCCTGGGAGGCACCCTGGTCCTCCAGGGTTCCCCAGGATGAGCACGTGCCCCAGGCCTGGCCAGTCAGCATGGCCCACCCCAGCAAGTGGTGGCACGTGACCAAGTGAACCCAGGAAGGCCAGCCCTGGGCGCTGTCCACCTGGGGGCAGCTGAGTCTGTGGGCAGGGGGCCCATCCTGGGGAGGACGGGCTGGCACCAAAAAACCCCCTAAATCCATCTGTGCCTAAAACCAAAGAATGCCTGGACTATCAGGTTACGGGAGCAGTCACTTCCTTATTGCCAAAGCTGGCTGGAGGCGGGTTTGTCACATGCGTCTGGTTTGGTCTCTGAGTAATCAGGGGCTGAGAGATGGGACTTGGGAGCTGGTACCTACTAGGGCAGGCCGCGGCCCCACCCACACCCCTCCCCACGGTTCAGGAGAGAGGAAACAGAGAGGCAGGCAGGGCAGCTGGGTTCTGACTGGCTCCAAATTCCTCCTCTCCCTTCCTCCAGAAGCAAGCCTGCGGACAGCTGCCAGCAGGCCCCCACCGGCCTCCCTCTGCGCGACCTTGAGCACAGCGGCCTCCTGGGCTCCTCTTATCTATAGTCCAGGGAGTTGTCGCTGACGCCCTCTTGGGCTCCAGCACTTTATGACTCTGTGAAAAGCCCCAGCTGGCCCTGCGGCCCCGGAGGTGGCACACAGGTCCTTCCCGGGCACAGGCCTCTGCCTGAGGCACACTCTGGGCGGTCCAGGAGTTCTGGTCGGACCCACCCAGACCTGGAGCAGGAAGTGGAACCTAAGGGTGCCCTGGTGACCCTCTTGTCGACAGCTGGCCCCCATCCTGCGGCTGTGCCAGGAGCCCTGCAGGACGAGCAGCCGCCTCACCTGTGGCCTGCAGGCAGCAGAGGGGCGCCCGGGGGCCCAGAGAGGCGGGGAGCGGACCCCGCTGAACTCCTCCACAAAAGAGCCCCCAGGGCTGGGGAAGGCGACTCTCCTGTCCGGGCAGGACCCAGAGCCCACCACCTGTGCCCGGAATGCCCGCGGGCAGGGAAGGCCTGCGTGCCCACCTACTCCAGCGCAGGGCAGCGTGCTGCTGTTCAAATGGGGGAATTTAACGATGAATGGGGGAAATTGTTCCTCCCTCTGTCCCGTCTCCAGAAGGAGACAAAAAGTCCTTTTACCTCGGCAAACAATGCTCTTATGTGGGCGCCAGCGCCCTGCAGCCCACACAAGCCTGGGTCTGTCCAAGCCGCCAATCGCCACCCTGGGCTCTGGGGCCACAGCCAGCAGGCCCTCTCCCGGTGGGCGACTCACGCCAGCCCCCAGGCCAGGCTGGGGAAAGTGGAAAGGTCCACCACCCTGAGACCACGGGGCGGGGGCAAGGGCCCAGCCCCCACGCCCCGCCGTCGCCAGGCCAGAGGTGCAGGCCTGCCTGGGAGGCTCCCGCCCCAGCAGCGGCCAGGCGGGTCTGGGGAGGGTGGTCAATAATGCACAGGCGCGCGATGAGCCGGGAGGGGAGAGTGCTGGAGCCTGCGGCCCTCATGGCCACCGGAACGTGTGGACACCAGGGCAGGACCCTTTGAAGGCCTGTAGCCCAGGGCGGCTGCTCTGGATTTGGGCATGCGCCCCGCCAGGGCTACCCCTCTCCTTCCACACGCTGCTGCTCTGACAAAGGCCAGTGGCCTGGCCGTGTTTACATGACGAACAGCTCCAAGGAGCACCAGGCTCCTGGCAGGCTACCCAGCTCTTCCTCCCGGAAGGCGAAGCACAAGGGGCCCTGGGGTCAGATGGGGGACACAAGGATCCCACCATCGTGGGTGATGAGGCCACACTGGGCATCCATCTGCCCCACCGTGTGAGGCCGCATCTTCCACTTGGTCTTCAGGCCCCTGCTGCCCACCCAGCTACCCCTCTTGACCACCCCTGCTCTGTCCTTGTGACTCACCCAGCCTGGCCTGGCCCACTGAGGGGTCAGGGAGCCCATGGCCCCAACATGGGCTCCACTGGTGCTTTCTAACATGCAACCTCAGGTCATGGGTACCCCTATTCCACCACCTATCTTCTCATTTTGCGGGGGAAGCACTGGGGATTGAACTCAGAGGCACTCGACCACTGAGCCACACCCCCAGCCCTATCATATTTTATTTAGAGACAGGGTCTCACTGAGTTGCTTAGTGCTTCACTTTTTGCTGAGGCTGGCTTTGAACTTGTGATACTCCTGCCTCAGCCTCCAGAGTCTGTGCCTGGCTTAGCTATGTTTTTAAAAAGTAAAAATAAACAGTTTAAATTCATTTCTTTTCAGTGCTAAAGATTAAACCCAGGGCCCTGTGCACACTAGGCAAGAAACTAATTTTAATAATCTATTTTAAAGCTGAGCACAGTGGTACATGCCTGTAACTCCAGAGACCCAGGAGGCTGAGGTAGAAGGATGGCAGGTTGGAGGCCAGCCTGGACAACTTGGTGAGATCCTATCTCAAAATCTTTAAAAATCTATTATATTTAAAACAACATATCAAAACCCATCATTTCAGCAAATAGTCAGTAAAATCGAGACTCCTTGCCTTCTTTTTTCACTCTGAGTCACTGATGCCCGGTGTTTCCACATGTGTGGCACCAGCATCGTGCACCAGCCATTTCCATGTCACAGCAGCCACTGGTGGCAGCATAGACCTTGGCTTCTCCTAAAACTGACATGGCATCTTTCTGCAGGGACCCTGCGGTCCAAGCCCCTAGAGGTGTCCAAGCTGCCAATGAGAGCTAAGGGAACAGGGCACTGGGAACAGACGCCGCCTTTGGTGCGGGATGGACACCACGTACGTGCCAGGGTGCCGTGTTGGGTGCCGAGTAACTCATCACGCCTGATTTGCACAACCTGTGAGGCAGACGCCTGCGAGGAGCCACAGGCTCCCGGACGGAAATCACCGGCCCGCCATCCCTGCAGAGTGAGTGGTAGCACCCAGGTGGCTCCCCAAAGCACCATCCACCCCACCTCTGGTGCTGCTGGGCCTCTGGGAGTCCCTTTAGGCTTCATTCTGCCCGTCTGTGCTACGGGATAAAACCCTGCCCCAACGGCACATACTGGACTGCCCCGGCATACACCAGTCATTATGCCCCGAGGAACTGCTCCTAGTGTGGCCTGCCAGGGCCTGCGTCCCCTAGGCCGGATGTTCTCCCTGCCCCCGACCCCTGCAAGCAGACAGCAGGAAAGATGCCAGTGCAATGTGCACAGCTCTGGCAGGGGATGCCACTGCCTGCCACCCCCACTCCCAACAAATCACGTGTTCTGAGAGTAAACAGTCACTTCAAGCCACCAGGTGTGAATGATTCCCCGGGCAGGGCCCTGGCCTGGGAGCTGTGTGCCTGTGGTGTCTGAGGGCCCCAGAGGGCCTTCCCTTCCGCCAGTCCTCCCGGAAGGAAGCTGGGCTAGCTCTGGTGCATCCCAGTCCTTAGGTCAGGGCCATGACGCGGACGTGGCCCCAGTCACTTCCTGGTTCCTGGTGCCTCTCTTACCCCCACCCCAGCCTCCTCTCCAGCAAGGCAGGGCCTGCTCGCCAGGGGTCAAGAAGGAGAGGGTGCTGTAGCTCCTGGGGCAGGGGCAGGGGCTCTGAGCCAACGGGTGGCCCCACGGGCCCTGGCTGATCTCCTGGGGGGCGCCCTGGGAAGGCAGCTCTTGCCTCCTTTCCTAGCAGGTGACTCTCACCTCCTCAGGCCCCAGGGCCTGTCCTGCTCTCCTGTCCTCACCAGGCATCTGGGCCCCAGCAGCCTGCACAAGGCCAGCGCTGTGCTGGCTGCGCCTGCTCCTGGATAAAGGGACCTCTCGGTGCTGTCTCCCGGCCTCCACTCCTCGGTGGGCTGGGGGCCAGCAAGCCCAGCACTGTCTGTGCCGCCTGCAGCTCAGCTGGTGATGGGCACTTGCCTGCAATGCAGCACTGCCCTGTGGCCCCCGTCCAGGTCTGGAAGGGCCTGGGTCCCTGGGCCTGATCCTGGGGGGTGGGGAGGGCAGGAGGTTGCTGCTTCCCCACCCCATGCTGGCTCAGTGTGGCTACCTGGGGCCTTGGATAGGAGCAAACAGCTCCTGCTCTTGGCTGTTCGGGGGCCAAAGGAGGCTCAGGCCCAGCTTCCAGGTTTACCTCAGAGGAGCAGGCTCAGGTGAGGGGCCAGGCCAGCCCCCAGGTGAGGGGAGGAAGGCTGTTTAAAGGCCTCTGATCCCTGTGCTCGACCTAGTGAGACCCCCATCTCAAAAAGCAGCAGCAACGGAACCACCGCTGCCACCCCCCACTGTGGGGAAAGCCCTCGTCACATGGGCTAAGGTGAAGCGACCTGGTCCCTACCCACGGGGGACAGTAACCAGGGTGGTGCTGACCCTGAACGTTGGCCTGCAGGGACTTGGCTGCAGCAGGACAGGCTCTTTGGGTCCCTGGGAGGAGGGGCTGGGTCCGTGGAGGGCGCTGACGGAGGAGGGACCACAGTGGCAAGGCCCAGGCTGAGGTGGGGCTGTCTCTAGAGGGGTCTGAAGGACCTGGCTCAACGCCCACTCACCCCTTCCCACAGCCTCCTGCTGACCCTTTGCTCAAGGGCTTCTGCCCTGGCTGGGCAGGTGCCACGGGCATCCTGAGGTCACACGGCAGCCAGCACACGGAGGTGGGCTGCTGCCTGGACAGCAGTGTGGCCTCGCAGGTGCCTGCCCAGCAGCCTGGGAGCGCGGGGTGTGAAGCCTGCCAGAACAAGGAGCAGGGTCTTCAGGGACCCAGGGTGCCCGCCTGGGTCCTGGACACATCGGGTGACAGGAACTCAGGGGATGCGAGGGCAAGCTGCGAACGCCCAGGTTGGCAGTCACCAAGAGCCCTCCCAGCCTGGCTCTCCTTTCAAAGAAGCAGGGCTCTGGGGACTGACAGCAGGAGCAGGACGCTGTGGCCTGGGCCCTGTGTGGCCAAGGGGGTTGAAGGTTAGGGCCATTGGGCCTTGTGAGGGTCGGAGAGGTGGGAGAGGTGCAGGGCCACTTGGTCCTAGGGGCATGCTTTCCTCGCACCTCGCTACAGGGACCAGGGAGAGGGCCCAAGCCAGCGAGAAAAGGAGAGGGGCGCCAAGGTGAGCAGGGCCCTACCTGCTCCGGAGGGCACTGCCCAGCTGACCAGCCAGCATTTCTGGGTGGTGGAGGGCCCCGCCCAAGGGCAGTGGGAGCCGGGAGGCAGGAAGCCTTGGTCTTTTGACAAAGGCCTGATGACACACCAGGATTAATGCCACAGCCACCCCAGTCATGTCAGACAGAGTGAGGCTCAGAGAGGGTGAGCAACTTGCTTGAGACCACTCTGCAGGGATGGGGCAGGTGGGGACGCATTCAGACCTCCTCCATGAAGCCATAACTACCCAAGACCTCAGGCCTCAGCAGTGGCTCTGACCCCTTCTATCCTCTTACCTGGCTGTGGCCTCCCTGTGGCCTTCCTGGGTCATAGGGGGCATCTGGAGACACGTGGCTGCAGACCCCCAGCCCTGGCACTCAGCACCCTCCTCTCTCCTGGCCTCCTGCGGACACGCTGCTGCCCAGGCCCCTCTGCCCATGTGCTTCCCCCTCCAAGGGCCTTTCTGGGTCTCCCATTAGCGTCAGCCAACGGCCACTCGGCAGCCACTGGCTGAGCAGGACGCTTCCTATAGCTTTGCTTGCAGAAAAACAGGGGCTTGGATGCCCTTCCACAGGAGTGGCCAAAACACGGGCTCTGGAGAGACCAGCTTCCCTCTGGTCTGGAAGTCACTTCCCCCTCTGCGATGTGTCCTCCTCTGTGGGACAGGAACAGTCACAGTTCTGTGCCCACAGGGCCAGCGCTGGGCACATGATGGGCTGGAGCCAGGCGGCCTCCAGTCGCTGGGCAGACTGGACAAGACTTAGGACTGCGGCAGGCCCACCTCAGTGACAGGGGGAGGTCGGTGCCGTCGTGGGGGAGGGGGCGGCTACAGCACGTGCCCCGCCACCTTCTTTTTAAAAGGAAACGAAGCTTTGATCATATGCACAGAAAAGCCTGAGAAAAATGTGCCCCCTGAACACTGGTATTTTTAATTTCTTCTTTTTTTTTTGTTCCTTTATTTTTTTCTAAATTTTCTACAAAAAATGTGATACTTGGGGAAAAAAGAAGAGCAAGATGCATGTCTGAGAGACAGAGAGAGCAGCCAGCCCGGCGGGCACGCTCCAGGCCGTCCCTCTTCCACCACACCAGACTCGAGGGAGGCGCACCAGTGGGCAGGCAGGAGCTCACTGGCTCTGCGTGCAGACCTGACGGAGGGGACGCTCCCGCATCCTAGGGGCCCCAGCGGCCCAGGCTGGAAGAGTGGCCGCATGTGAGGGGTGCAGGCCAGAGGCCCCGGGCTCTCCGGGCTCCACATGGCTCTGGCGCAGCACCCCACTTTCTACCCTGCGGAAGGTGGAGGCAGGCCCCAGGGCAAGCAGCACCCTGTGCTGTCCCCGGCGCTGGCTTCCTGTCTGCCCGGGGGTGAGTAATGTCCGCTCCCCCACCTCTACGCCTCCCTTCTGGAGTCCAGGCATCACATTTTCCATTCAGGAAGGGGCAGAGAGGCCTGGCAAGGCCCATCAGGGAGATGCGAGGAGGCCTGCTGGGCCCTCGAGGACCCTGCCTGGCCTGTGCCTGGCCCACCTGTGCCTGCGACCCCACGCTCCAGCTGCCCAGCCTCGGCAGCCCTTCCCCAGCTCCTCCCGTGCCTGGCTGTGCTGGTGCTCGGGGCGTGGCCTCGGGGTGCTGGCATCAAGGGGAGGACCCAGGCGCGAAACAGGGAACTCCCCTGCGGGGGCCGGCCAGGACAGAACGACTGCTCTCAGTCCCAAGGCAACCAGGGCCGGCATCTCCAGAGTCTCAGCAGCTGGCTTCTCGGGCACCCTCTCTCCACCCACAGGCAGCGCTGGCCAGGGTGGTTTTTCAAGCACCGCCCAGGTGCACAGAGAGGGAGCCCAAAGCTCAGCCAAGGTGGGCCTGGTCCCTTGTGTGGCCGGGAGCAGTGGCAGGAGCCAGCTGCATTGCTCTGGGCCAGGAGGAGGGAGTGCTGAGCATGCAGGGACCCTGGTGCTGCTCCACCGCCTGCCCAGGTGAGAGGGGCAGCCTCCAGGCCCCTCTGCAGGCCCTGGCCAGGGGCCGGTCTCTCCCTGTCCTGTCTCCTCCCCTGCGAGACGGGTCCAGAGAGCGGTGCCCTCACACAGGCAGCCAGAGCCCCACCAGGGAGCACCGTGGGAGTGCTGCTCACTGCCACCACCTGCCTCAGGGACCCAGGAATGGGACCTCAGTGACAGGTGTGGGAAAATGCCACCAGGAGGTCTATGCAAAGAAGGCTCACAGGCCGAGTCAGGGTTGGGGCAAGCAAGAGCCCACCACACCTGGCAACACCTGTGCGACCACTGCCCAGAGCCAGAGTGTGCTCTGTCTACTCTCAGGCTCAGCGGTCTTGGCCACCAACAGGTCCTGCCAAGACCTAGCCTTCCTCGGCCTTTGCTAAAATTTTTAAAAAGAGGAGGAAGAAGAAGGAGGAGGAAGAGTAAAGAAAAATGAGGAAGAAAAAGAACAAGGGCCCCAACTAATCTGCCACACCAGGTGGATCAGCACGAACCACCCAGCTTCTTAAAATTGCTCTTGGTGGCATCGCGGGCCAGTAGGGTGGGACGGATCATCAGCTCGTTGGTGTGGTTGTTGGGGTCGTGCTCCTGGTGAAGGGAAGGATGAAGTGCTCAGATTGGGGAGCTGTCCTCTTAAAGAGCCCAATTTGTAACCAGGTGCACACCTGTAATCCTAGCTGAGGCAGGAGGATCACAAGTTCAAGATCAGCCTGGCAACTTAGGGAGACCCTATCTCAAAACAAATGTAGAAAGGGCTGGGGTGTGGCTCAGTGGTGGACGCCCTGGGGTCAGTCCCCAGGACTGCAAGGAAAAGGATGGAACTTTTCCCCACCGAAGGAGTGACCTGCATCCCCGCTGGACGGCACGTCACGGGCAGGGCTCACCACGTGCTTGCTCGTGTGTTCATTTGGGTGGCAAATACTCAGCGGAACATGCCTGGCAAGCAGCTGGAGTCATCGCGGCAAGGCTGCCACGATGACACCCTGCAGAGCGCATGGAGGGGCCTCAGACAGCCATCTTTCCAAGGTGCTGCATCCCTGGGGGACTGAGGCCACAGGCCACTCGCCAATCCCACCCGGGGATCTGAGGATGTGGGGAGGCTTACAGGATGAAGAGCAGGGCTGAGGCTGGGCGCAGAGCTCAGGGCCCACCACAGTTACCTGCTGGGTCTGTCCTAGTCCCTCGTCCCTCAGTAACAGGAGGGACATGAGAACACCCTGAAGCTCCCGAAGATCTCCTTTGCATTCATTCCTGGGGGCCAGATTTCAGCTCGTGTCTACACAGGACGCACCTCCACAGAGAGCAGCTGCAAGGCTGGACCAGGAGTTCAGGCTGAGGGAATGCCCAGCCAAAACCCTTTTGGGAACTCTTTGGGCAGACACAGTGGTCACCAATAGGCCCAAAGACCAGAAAGGGCAGCAGAGAAACCATCCAGCTAAGCCTCCTCATGGCCTATGACGTCCTGCACCAGGTCTAGGCTGGCCTCTGGCCAGCACAGCAGCCCACAGCCTCCAGATACAGCTGCCGACTAAATGAACCCTGGTCAACCCCATCCTCCCGTCTCTAGCTCTGGCAGTGTCCCCCGATATGCACCCTTGTTCTGTCATCAAGTCAGCCTGCCTCGTCCCCTTGTCCCTGGCCAGGAGGGCTACCACCAGCATGGGCCTGCACTAGGCTCCAGTGAGGGCTACAGGACAGCGGAAGCAGCCTCTCTGCGCCCTCAGCTGACATCTGGGCAGCAGGCGGCAGATGCTGAGGGCGCTGCAAGGCCCCCAAAGAAATTCCTCCTTCTGGTGCCTGGTCCTGAGACCCTGGATCACCACATGTCACCACAGTGCCCCAGGAAGTGTTTCCATCAGTGACCACACTCCCAAAGGATATGGAGAATAGCAGCACAAACCTCTGTTGGGAGTGAGGGGGGAACACAGCCCTATTCCTGGGCAGTGGTGTGTGTGGTATGTGCGTATGTGTGGTGTGCATGTGGTGTGTTGCAGGAGCCCTGTTTGGGGAGATGGCTATTGATTGAGGTTGACTTCAGGCCATGGAGTTTTGGACATTGCCGCCTTCCATAGTCTCACGAGACTTGGCCCGGGATCTCGAGAGACTTGGGCCGAGAGCGGAGCGGGTCGGGGCCATTTTGGTTGTTGGCTTTGCTGGTGTGTGGTACGTTAGAGTTGTTGGAGCCGGAGAGAGAAGCTGACAGAATAAAGATCCTGTTTGATTCCAGGCTGCCTCTGAACTTATTCCCGTGGCTTTGCTGCTCCAAGCGGCCATCGCTTCAGGCGGCGACAGTGTGTGTGGTGTGCGTGTGTGTGGTGTGTGTGGTGTGTGCGTGTGTGTGGTGTGTGTGTGGTGTGCGTTGTGTGTGTGTGTGTGCACATGTGTGGTGTGTGCGTGTGTGTGCGTGTGTGTGGTGTGCGTGTGTGTGGTGTATGTGTGGTGTGCGTGTGTGTGGTGTGTGTGTGTGGTGTGTGTGTGTGTGTGGTGTGTGCACGTGTGTGGTGTGCACGTGTGTGGTGTGTGTGTGGTGCGTTTGTTGGTGTGTGTGTGTGTGTGTGTGGTGTGCGTATGTGTGGTGTGTGTGTGGTGTGTGGGTGTGTGTGTGGTGTGTGTGTGGTGTGCATGTGTGTGGTGTGTGCACATGTGTGGTGTGCGTGTGTGTGGTGTGTGGTGTGCATGTGTGTGGTGTGCGTGTGTGTGGTGTGCGTGTGTGTGGTGTGTGTGGTGTGTGGTGTGTGTGGTGTGTGGTGTGTGTGTGTGTGGTGTGTGTGTAGTGCGCATGTGTGTGGTGCGTGGTGTGTGTGGTGCGCCTATGTGTGTGTGTGTGGTGTGTGTGTGTGTGGCGTGTGTGTGTGTGGTGTGCGCGTGTGTGTGGTATGTGTGGTGTGTGGTGTGTGTGTGTGTGGTATGTGTGGTGTGTGTGTGATGTGTATGTGAATGTGGTGTGTATATGGTGTGTGTGTGTGATGTGTGTGGTATGTGTGGCATGGTGTGTGTGTGGTGTGGTGTGTGTGTGCGTGTGTGTATGTGTGGTGTGTGTGGTGTGGTGTGTGTGGTGTGTGTGGTGTGTGTGTGTGTGTGTGTGTGTGTGTGTGTGTGTGTGTGGTGTGGTGTGTGTGTGTGTGTGTGGTATGTGTGGTGTGTGTGGTGTGTGTGGTGTGTGTGTGTGGTGTGTGTGTGTGTGGTATGTGTGGTGTGTGTGTGTGTGGTATGTGTGGTGTGTGTGTGTGTGGTATGTGTGGTGTGTGTGTCGTGTGGTATGGTGTGTGCTGCAGTACTGGGGACTGAATCCAGGTCCTGCACCTGCTGGGCAAGTACTCTGACGCCGAGCCACATCCTGGTCCCTACTCTGGGCTTTTGAAAACTGTCCTGGCTCCTTCCTGGGAGGTAGCTGATGGCCCTTGGCTGAGCACTGTTGGCAAGTCCCTCGGTGTGCCTTGGGTGTGGCCCTCAATCAGCTCAGCTGAGGCAGGAGGTCAGCTGCTGGGCACATCCCAGTCCCAGAGCCCTGGGCAGCATGTGGCGCCCCAAGCCTGGTGCCCACCCCGTGGGAACGCTGGAAGGCGGCAGTGGTCGGGAGGCTCCCAGCACGAGGGGGTCTGGCTGACCTCACGAGGCATCAAGGCACAAAAGCCCTTTCTTTCCCAGCAGCCTTGCACCTCACTCCTTGTACAGCCACCCCCTGGGCTCCCCAGCCCCTGGCCTAGACACCTCCGGCCCCGTGCAGGCTGGGTCTCCTCCCAGACAAAGCCAGACTCAGGCTGGGAGGGCTGGCGGGAAGCAGGCGTGCGGTTCCGCCATGGAGACGAACTTTGACCCAAACTACGGCTCTACCCCTTATTTACTCTTTAAGGCTAACCCGTTTCGCAGAGTTAACATTACACCCCTTTTTAACCCTGTGCCTCCCTCCCACGTCCAGGCCCGACCTTCAACCCCACCTAATTGCTGGCTCCTACACCCCAGTTCTCTGGGGCTGGCTTCAACTCATCCTCCAGCCCCAGTCGCCTCCTCCCTGGAAGCCAGAGCCACCGGGCACAGGTGCCACCATGACTACAACCCTTTCAAACGGAGGCAGATGCTATGGCCTTAGAGCCCAAGCCTCTGGGGCACCATGTGTGGGCTTGGAGTGGACCTCTGGGATCTGACCTCCAACCCCAACTCTCCAACCCCCAGGAAGAACGCCTCTATTCCAAGGGAGGCCAGAGGAGGCAGACTTGTTGGCCAAGGAAGATATGGGAGCACTGCACAGCCTGGTCACTCACTGGGTGACCTGTCCTCTTGCCTGTCCTCTCTGAGCCACAGTAACACAGCTCTCATTTTTTTTATTGCTGGACAGCTGGCCGGCTCTGGGTCAGACTCGCATCATGACAACTTTGAAATCCACGTCCCTTGAGCACACAAACAGGCATGGTGCCCTTTGGGTGACAGTCTCACTCATCTTTGGGAGGAGCGATTTGCTCTTTCTGTCACTTGGGGCTGGGGACACAGGGGTCCTGGGGATGCTGGAAACCCTGATGGTGGCTGTGAGCCCAGTGGCACCAACTCCAGAGGCCTCAGCCCAGATTCTCCCCCATTGGCCGCCGAGGGGCACTCACCGTCCTCTTGGCCATGGAGGTTCTGCGGGCTTCGCATCCTCTCGTCCTGGCTGGGACTCAGGCTGGAGGCCAGGTGTGGGTCAGCTGACATCCATGTGGAGTCATTCATATCAAAATCTTCACTGCTCACAGAGGTCTCATCCTGAGCAGAGACAAAGAGGGCAGGCGTTCAACAGGGATGGGCTCTCATGGGGCCTGAGGCAGCCTGTGGGTGGACTCTGAGGCCCCCTGGGCATTGGGAAGTGCCCTAGAGGGCACAGGGAGCCCCCAAACCTTGTAGTGAGGGCCAGGTGGTGTCCCCCTGCCCCATGGAAGTGGCTCGGGCTCTGGTTCCCGCTGAAGGCCAGGGCTGAGGCCCACACCATCTGTAACTGAAGACAGTTACGAGGTCCGCATCCTGCAGGGTGGGCGGCAGGCCCAGCACTTACCCTGGTGAGCCAGGTTGAGATGAGGCTGTAAACAAGGGCCACCGCTCTCCGCCTACAGCCCAGGGAAGAGGGTTCACTCTGCACAGGGCCAGCGGGCAGCAGTGGCACTAGGGAGGCCAGGCCAGCTGCCTCTACCAGGCCTGCCTCTGACTCCCCTGGAGCATGCATGGGATTCCTTTCTCCCACTCCCCCAACCCAGAGGACATTTCTGTCTTCCTCCTTCCTAACCTTTGCTGTGCTTCAAAGATATGCTCTTGGGCGGCTTCCAAAGCTGAGAAGGCCAGCCCCAGAAGTGTGGAGAAGAAAGGGGGTGGAGCAGGCCAGGGTTCCGATCAGACAGCAAAGGGGGTTCGGCTCAAGGGCCTGGGGGGCCGCCAGGGCCTTCCAAACAGCCGGATGGCCTGCTGGAGAGGACCACGCCTGCCTCCTCTCCCCTAGCTGCTGGCTTCAGTGTGAGCCCTTGGCCAGTCATCCGGGAACCCCCGGGGCGGGGCCCTTTCAATCCAGCCCTCCAGCAGGAAGGGACCCCACCTCCTTCTGGCCCAGCCTCTTTCAGGAGCAGCAAGCAACTGTGTTTGGGAACCGGCTATAAAACACAGGAAAGATGACCCAGCAGCTCCACACCCAGAGTTCTGGCCTTGCCCCCCTTTTCTCCCGCACCCCAGCAAGATACAATGGCCTCTGTGGGCCCAGTGAGAACCTCCGGTGGAGCAACCCCAGCCTCCCCGCCAGGGCCCCCCACACACAGGGCCCCTCACAGACGTCTCTTTTATAGTGAGCAAACACACTTTGGTTTGAACTTTCTTCGCGATGTCCCTGGGGCAGACACATCTGCTAGAGGACCGGCCTCCACTCCTCCCCCTCCACACAGGGCTGGCAGGGAGTCTCCTGGAACCACAGCTTCTGTGCGGCAGTGTGGACCCTCTGGGCTGAGTCCAGAGGACAGGAGCTGGGACCAGTACCCTGGGCCCCATGTCGCCCCCACGCACTCCCCCACGCACTCGGTGTCCGGGTCCCTCCCACGGCTGCCTGCTCCTCAAGCCCAAGCCAGCAGCCTCCCAAACCCTGCTCACTTACACCAAGTGCACATGCGTGTGCAAAGGCTCTCTGCACAGTGTACAAAAGCAGAGTTTTTTCCCAACTTTAGCATGGGGCTGACGGGGTGGTGGTAGGTGTCCCTTGGAGGCACGGAGCAAGCCCACTGGGCAAGCCCCTCTGCTGGAGCCGGGTGGGCTCTGGAGTCAGGCGCAGGCACTCTCCTTGGGCCTTTGCTCTGTGCAGAGGTAGGAGGACTCTGGGGCATCGGTGGCACGGCATGAATTAGAAGACAGGTCTCCCATGCACATCTGGAAGCACCTCCTAGTCAGAGTCGCCATCCATTCATCAACAAGTATTTCCTGAACACCAGCGGTAGCCGGACTAGGTGCTGGGAATCCAGCTGTGGAACAAAGTCTGGCCTTCCTGACACCCCCCAACCCAGGGCAGGAGATGACAACGAGCAGAAAAATACCCATCGCAGTTGTAATGAGGGTACAGAGCACAACAAGGCTGAGGAAGGAGGGAGAGCGACGCGCAGGGCCGCGCCTGCCAGCATGGTGTGGGGAGACCCCATTCTCGGGGCGCCTGAGCAGAAGCTCCAGGAAGCACAGACAGTGTTCCAGCCATGAGCTGTGCTGCTGGTCCCCGCAAGGCTGAGCACTCGGGGTAGCAGAGCCACATAGGAGTGTCCCCTACCAGGGTGCACAAAGCCCTGGGGGGCTGTCCCTATCACCTGTAGCTCAGAGGCTTGCAGAGCATCTACTAAGCAGAGAGGGGGGCTCAGGACCTCCAGGAGCAGCACCGAACTCCCACGCTCAGGCCTCACTTGGCCAAGTCCGCGGCAACAGAGCCCGAGCTCCTCAGGCACCCAGTGCTCCCCTTGCTTGGCTCATCCCCTCTGCCACAGTCTCACCAGGGGGGTACAGATGAGGAAACAGAGGCACCTAAAGGTTAAGGCATTGCCCAAGGCCACACACTAACAAGTGGCAGAGCCAAGTCTGTGCTTTGCAAAGGCTCAGACACATCCTCCTCCCTGTCTCCAGACCTCTGCCCAAACTGTCCCCCCTCCTGTAGAAGGCCCGTCCCATTCCACACACACGCCTCCGCCAAGCCCGGCACAGGCTCCATCATTAGTCTTCAGGACCGACCCGCCTGGCTACACCACGAGCCCAGCTGTAGCATGTCACTGTATTATGGGTCTCTGCCTTGTCTTTCCCCAGAAAACCCTAGGTTCTTCCAAGAGGGGGACCAGGCTACATGTTCTCTGAGTTCCCCATGAGGCCAGCAAGACTTGTTGAATCAACTGAATCGCCTGGCACGATGCTGGTGTTTAATGAGGAGGCTGCATTAATTTGACAATTAAGGACTCCGGTCCCACTGCGCACAGTTCTTGAACGGGGGGCCATATGAAAACCTGGACCCTGGCTGGTGGCATGGCAGCCACATGCTTCCCCTTCCTAAGCTGCCAGTGCCCGCCATCCCCCAGCCTAGGGATTCTCTGGCTCAGACTGATGACCTCTCCACCCTGCTCTGACAGGTCCTGTTGGGAAGAGGTGGGCTGTTTTACATTGACATCGAAACCACCTGATAATGAGGGGCATCCAATGCCCACACGCACAGATCAGGCAAGGGTTCTAGGAAGTTTCTTCTGAAGAGCCGCCGGAAGCCAGCGCCTGAGGCAGGCCTATCTCCTGATCTGGTCAGTGCCCAGGGGGCTTGCCCAAGGCCTACAGGCACAGAGCCAAGTGGTGGAGCTGGGGTCTGGATCCCGGCAGTTTGCACCAAGAGCCTACATCACAGGGCCACTGCACTGCGCTTTCTTCCATCAAAGGAACCAGATTCCATAACGACAAAGTGCCTGAGATGAGACCCAAAGGGAACTGAAGGGCAAGGAGGCCACATTTATACTCACGCACATGCGTACACCGGAAACACTCTCTTCCATGAGTCGATGCACATTACTGGGCAGCTACTATGTGTTGGTGTTTATTGGGGACCCAGATGACTAAGGTGGGGCTCTTTCCCTTCAGACCTTGTCATCTTGGGAGAGGAACAGCTAGACATTCTGACTCTTGTAGGTACTGGGGGAAGGGGCTGTGGGACCCCTGCCCAGTTATCAGGGTCTTTTCCCACAGCCTCCAAACCCCAATTTTGGGGGGCAGGTATCGGGGATTGAACTCAGGGGCACTTGACCACTGAACCACATCTCCAGCCCTATTTTGTATTTTACTTAGAGACAGGGTCTCACTGAGCTGCTAAGTGCCTCGCCATTGCTGAGGCTGGCTTTGAATTTGCGATCCTCCTGCCTCAGCCTCCTGAGCTGCTGGGATTACAGGTGTGTGCCACCGCGCCCAGCTTTTGAGATGTGGTTCTCCCCAATCTTTTGAGACATGGTTCTAAGATCTTGACATCCTAACTACTACAGCAATTCTGTAAAGTAAGAAATCAAGTCTAGTAAACATAACTTTTCTGGGAGCAAAAAACCCAAGTTTTGGTCAGACTTACACAAACACCTTTGACAACCACACTTTCAGGGCTGAGCTGGGAAAGCAGACTCCTCAAGACCCTCTGCAACCAGGTCCTTGCCATGAAGCTCCCCACCCCCAGCTGCAGAGGGGCAGACTGTACCTCCAGTCACCCACTCACGCCGAGCCAGCCGAGGCTGGGGAAGCAGGCTAATTATGCAGGCAATTACCAGCACACGCAGTTCTGAACCCATCACCCAAGTCCCGAGGGACCTGCAGGAGGCAGCCAGCGCAGGCTTGAGAGTGCCGAGGCCTCAGGCCTGTGCGAGACCCAAGGCTCTCCCCTTCTCCCCCAGGGGCCACAAGCCAGTCACCTCTTGCTCTTCCCTTCCAGAATCTCGAGGTAATTTGATCCACTCTTTTCACGCTTTCTGTTAACAAACTTTAATAAAACTTTCACTGGAAAATAGAAGAGTGTGTGCAATCCATGCTTGCGGGTCCCCTCTCCCCAGACCCTGTGTGACTAGCTAGGCAGCTGTCCCCTGGTTTGTCTTACCTCTGCCCTCGGACACTCTGAAAGCCTGTGGCCTGGCCCACCTGGCAATAAAAGTCCATCATGTAATTGGCACCAGAGGGCCTGAGCCATCATGGGCCACAGGCCACAGGGCCAACCACCCTTCTGAAAAGGGAGCCCTGGAGCTGGCTGGGCAGCACCCAGTCGGTCTTCGGGACACACCCCAACCTGGAAGCAGTGACTCTGGGCAGGGGAGAGGAGCCAACCAAACCCTCCCTGCTCTTATCTTCAGTCCAAAATTCACGGGCAGGTTCAGCTTCTCTCCACCCAGCTCCGAGGCCCTTCCTCCTCCACAGGCCAGCAGCACCAACCACTGCCCAGCCACAGAGGAGAACACGGGCTACCACAGGAGAAGGGAGGAACAGGTCTGTGTCCACAGCGTGGAGCGATGGGTAGGTGCTATCAGTAACCTGATTATTTTACAACTGGGGTCAGTTTCTCTGGAACTGGGCTCTTGGTGCCTCTGAAGTGGAGCCATTTGCATCCCCCAGGACCCGGGATCCAGGGGCGTGACCGGCAAGATATTTTCCAGGCCTTTCCTCAGAGCTGTAACTCTATCTCTACCACTTACATGAGAAAGAAAAAGGAGGAGGATTTGCCGAGAATTTAGTGCAACTGTAAGCCATAAGCTCTGACCAGGAGCCTGGGTGTGTGTGTGTTCCAGAGGACGGTGGGGGCAGGGATGTGCAGGGGATGTTTCTGAGCCAGGCAGGAAACAGACCCCTCTCTGTACAGCCCCCAGGTGTGTCTGGCGGGCGGAAGGAACACCAGGCTGGGGCAGTTGCCCCAGCACTGGCTCTACCCACCGTGGCTAGGCACCAAGGTGTGGAGAGCGGTGCAGCTTCTCCACCCAGTGCTGGGCACGGTGTGCTGGAGCACCTGCGGGCCCTTGCCAGGCCAGGGATGACTCGGCCCTTGTCTCTGGGGACACCAGCACTGAGCATGCCAAGAAGGTACTGAATCATACTTGACCCCAACTCAGCCACTTCAGTTCATCAGACGGCTTAGTAATGGAAGGGAAGTCCCCAAGATCCAGAGAAGCCAGGGTTTAGACGGGTCCCTGTGGTGTTGGGGCTGCACCAGGAGAGGCTGAGGTGGTCCCAAGTCAGCCAGGGGTCCTGAGGCTGCTGCTTCATGCCAAGCCCACCTGGCCACCAAGGGAGGAGGCCAGCCTTCCAGGGACACTCCCCACACAATTCCACTCCTTCCTGCTACCAGGCCTCCTTTGCTTACCAGCCATACGTACAAGCACAAGCTCTTCTGGGAAATGTGAAGCAGGGACGGCTGAGACAGCCAATCACCTACCACACTTTAGGTATTCTCCCTCTCTCTCCCTCCCTCCCTCCCTCCCTCTCCTCTCTCTCTCTCTCTCTCTCTCTCTCTCTCACACACACACACACACACACACACACACACACACACACAGTGTCTGTCACAACGGTGCTCACATATACATGTGCACGCTCTGTTGTCCTTGCTGTAATGGACGCCTGGGTGCTGTGAGGAAGCATTTCCCACACCTTCCCACTAGTGTATGGAGGGTAAAATGGGCTTTTGTTCCTAAGCAAAGGCAACTGGCTGTTTTCCCAGCATTCCTCACCACGAGGGCCTCATTGATACCCCCAGTCCCTGCCATTAACGGGGGTCTCTTTAAAAGGGACACTGGAGAGATGAGCTGCAGCAGGCAGGATTCTTCCAGCCAAAAGGAAGGCTGCAGGGAATCACTCTGAGCTAATCCCCTACAGGACTGTCTTTCCAAGAAAAGAAGCCAGACAAGACAAAAAAGTTCTTGAGCAACTCAAAGATGGCCCAGCTCCCCATTGCCCCAGGGTGGCCAAGGCTAGGGGAGAAGTTCCTCAAAGTCAGTCTTCTCAGCTGGGAGGAAGATCCTGGGGTGCTCTGGCTTGGCAGGAAGGTGCTGAATAGGGTTCAGACACCCAACCATGGGCCAGTGGGAGCAGGAGGTGCTGCCTTAAAATCCTACTCACAAAACAAGCCCAGCCTGAGCTGGGATTAGATAGGAGCTGGATATTATTCAAGGACACATTTAGGCCTTAATGGCTTTCCAATGAAGGGGTGATTTACTACCTGGGGGGTTAAACTACCCACTGGGGCCTGGGCCATAAATGGGCCTTCTCCCCAGACCAACTCACACCCCGAAGCCTGCATGTTGCAGGGGTCAAGACAAGAGGACCTGGTCTCATCATTGGAGCTTCTCTCTAAAAAAGTAATGAGAGCCCCCAACACCTCTTCTTAGGCCTACAACTTGGGCGTGTGTGGGGATTGGCAGGCGGGCTGGGAGGGGGGGTCCCAGCTGATTCTGGGATAAGTAGGGCTTTATCTCAAGGGAGAATCTATTTCAGGCCACAATCCTCAGAAAGAGGAGGAAATCACAGAGTCCAAATACCATTTCAGGTGAAATCAGGAGGTTATTCATCTCCCCTCAGAGCAGACAGAAAGAAAAATCAATGTTTTAGAGGGGGAAAAAGGTTCCATTTGAATTAATGGGTTTGTGGCTTCTCCATTGATCCGCGCCTCTTCACACTTTCTTTTTGTGCTTTTGTGCTCTTGGAGAGGGAGGAGGGAGAACAGACTGGGGACTGGGGCGGGGTGGGGTGGGGGCTCTCTTAACGAAAAGGACGGTCTAACCTTAACCTTTCTCTAGGAATAATGCTAATTAGTGAGGCTTAATGAGAACTTCCCCCAGGAAGCGCAGCTCGGTAGGGACGACCGGCAGGGCGGCCAGACTGGGGCAAATGTAGCTCGGAGTGAGAGTAGGGTCACTTCTGAACCCAAGCGGCTGGAATTAAGAAAAAAAAATTATATATATATATATATATATATATATATATATATATATGTATGTGTGTATGTGTATGTGTGTGTGTGTATATCCCTTCTCCCTGCCCCCCTCCTGCCAAAGTATCCGGCCCTCGAGGACTAGGTAGAGGACAGAGAGTAGCGGGCGAAGGCGTAAATCCAACTTAACCCTGTGCGCGCCCTCCAGCCGGCCGGCTGCCCCCAACCCCGTGTGCCCCTGCGCCAAGGGCCGCCGACGCCTGCGACTTCCGCACGGATGGTGCACCTGAGAGGGGCACCGGTTCCCTAGAGGAGGGACAAGGGCCTGACAAAGTGGGCTCAACTCTGCAAACCGCATCTCAACTCGCCGCACCGCGGCGGGGAGCCCCTCCCTGCCCCTCAAAGCTTCCCGTCCTCACATCCCCAAACACAGTCCACTTCCCTTCTCCCGGAGGCAGCGGCAACCCGAGCCCGGCCCCCACCCAGCCGCCAGCGAACGTCTTTCTCCCCGGACGCGGTGCCCAGCCCGCTGCAAACGGTGTGGCCGCGGCACAATACCGCGGCGCGGCGCACACAATCACCGCCCCCCAGGACCGGCCGCGCGCACGGCCCGGGAGTGGGGTGCGCCCAGTAGCCCTGGGCACTTGGAGCCAAGCACACCTCTCGGGCGCCCGGCTGCCCCCAGAGTCAGCCTTCACCGGCCCCCACTCTCGGTCACACTCACCCGCCACCCCCCCCCCCCGCCCCAGCCCACTCCGCCCAGGGCGCAGCCGCTCGCCCGCGCCCCCCTCCTCAGCCCTGGCGCAGGAAGCTCCCCCTGAGCCCCCCTCCCCGGAACCCCCCTAGCCCCCCGCCCCCCTAACCGCAGCTCAACCGCCGGCGGCAGCGGCGGGAGGAGGGGGCGGCGGTCGGGGGCCCGGAAACGGCCCGATCGCCGGGTCCCGGCCGGACTCCGTACCTGGGCGGGCGGCAAGGCGGAGACGGGCGGTCGAGCTCCGCGAGTGAGCGGGGCAAGCGGCGGTGACAGCCCCACAGCTCCAGCTGCTGCTGCTGCTGCTGCTGCCGCCGCGGCCGCCCGGGGAGAGGGGCTGGCACCGCCGCGGCGCGTCACTGCCCGGCCCGGGGGGGGGGTGGCCAGGGGGAGGGCCCAGGCGAGCGGCGGCGGCGGCGGCGGCGGCGGCGGCAGCGCCGCGGCCGGGAGGGAGGAAGGGGGAGGGGGGCACCGGGCACGGGGAGGCGGGGGAGGGGGGCGGGACCGGGCACGGGGCGGGGGCCGGGGGGAGGGGAGCGCAGGGAGGACGCACGCAGGGGGAGTAGGAGGAGCAGCAGGAGGAGGAGGTGGAGGGGCGGGCGAGCGGGAGGGAGGAGTGGGCACTGAGGGAGGCGGAGGGAGGGAAAGGAGGCACCCAGGGAGAGGGGAGAGGAGAAAGGAGGGTGGGGGAGAAGAGGAAGAAGGAGGGGGCGCTGGGCCAGGTAGTGGGGGGATGAGGGCGCGCTGGACGCGCCGCCGTGCGCTCTGTGGGGGGAGAGCGCTCTTAAGGGAGAAGAGCTTAGAGGAAGATCCGTGCGGGGGGCCGGGCCGGGGAAAGCAGGCTGTGGAGTCTGTGCCTGCCCCTAGCTCCAGGAGGCCTTCGGGTCCTAGGGTTGGGGGCGGGGGCGGGCACCTGGCAGTCTGCGTTCAGGCCAAGAGAGGGAGACTTGGCCCAAAGAAAGTGACTCAGGCATCATCGGGAACTCTCGGTGCCCCGGGGCCTTCGGACAGCCCTCGACCCCCCAAGCGTCTCTCTGGTTCCCGTGGGGACGCGGGTCCTCCTTGGGCGGGGCTGCCGGGCCTGGGGGCTCGGCCCCAGGAGGTCGGAGTGAGACCCTGGCCTGGAAAATCCAGGCACGTGGCCGGCTCTCGGTCGAGTCCCCACCCCCCACCACAAGGCCCCCCTTTTCTTGATCAAGTTCAAGCTCGAGCTCCTTGCCGCGCTACACGTCGGCCGCCCCCTCCCCTCCCCTCCCCTCCTCTCGCCCTCCCTCTATTCCGCACCATCTCGCCTCTTCACTCTTCCTTTGTCTCTTTCCCACCACTTAGTTTACACCGCCCCAGCTCCCCTCCTCCCTGTCCCCCAGTAGGCGCCTAAGTGTCCAGGCAGCGCTCACCTGTTCGACCCAAACATTTCGGAGATCTAGAGCGCCCGCCGCCAGTTCCCTCCCGACTCCCTCCGCCATCCCCCGCCCCACTCGGCGGGTCATTGTGCTCCACCAAACCACACAGTGCCGGCTCCTTAACGGTGCGCAGTTGTAAAGTCATAGGATAATATCAAGAATACTGCTCCATCCCAGATCTGGGCGCGCACTGTCCGCGGAGGCTCAGTACGGCAGGAGACGGAAGACCCACGCGGGATCAGAGACGCGATCCTCCTGGTGAACAGACCTTCTCCCCGGGTGCAGGAGAAGACGGTTGGGATGGGTGTCGCAGGGTGGGGAATGAGGTACCTGGACCCCTGGGCCACATCAGATTCGGCCTGAAACGTAACACGCTAGTCCCCAAACAGCAGAATTAGACCCCGACTGAGAAAATGGGTCAGGGGCAGCCGCACCCACCTCCCAAATCCAAACCCCCGTTGCAACAGATTAGGTTCAGATAAAGCTAATGTTTTAACGGGGATAGAGATACACTCGTGGAATTCTGTGGGGGAACGCCCCCCTGCACACCCCCCCCCCAAAAAAAAAATATATATATATATCATCCCACCTCCTGGTTCCTCTGGTCGCATCCGAAGAGGAAAGGTAATTTCTACAGACTTCTTTACGCTACAACTCATTCGCAGTGGAACCAGCAGAAAAAAGAAAATGAGACAGCCACCGCGATTGTTTGCAATTTTGAAACAGACTGCCTTTAACCCTCCAACTTTTTTTCTGCAAAAAGCCTTTTTCTTTCTTCCTCTGAAAGCTTTGCATTGTGAACACTCTAAGTAGACAAGGCTCCCTCTACAGGTGTGAGCTGGAAGTACACCACCACAGGTTTCTAGCTCAGCTCAGTATTCACCCATTTAAAAAAAAAAAAAAAAAAGACACTTCAAATTAAGGGCACGCAGACTTCATTCTGCACATACTAAAGATTTTCCTGCCAATATAAGTCCCATGCTTTCTTTTTAAAATAGGGTTTAAGCTTTTATTCCTGAAATCAAAATGTGTTCTCGAAGTGACTGACTCTTGTTTTCTCCATTAGATCTTTACTTCTCACCCTCTGAGCTGTGGGGTCCGCAAGCTTCACTAAGCCAACACCCACACATGTGGGCACCCAGTAGTGATCTTTAGAATGAATTGGTAGCCAGAACTCTGTTCAGTTCATCCAGAGAAATGTGGGTGTTTCCAGCAAGGGAACTGTCCTTCCACACTCTGAAAACCAGATGATTCAGGCTCAGGATTTCCTGTCTGTTCCTGTCTCTTTCTATAGACCTTTGACTTCTCTTGGCCTGAGTCACTATTTCACAGGCATGGTGGACATCTGGGCTTGAAATATAAAGCCAAATCCAACTGAAGTTCAAAGGTGGAATTGAACCCAGATAACCCGCCTCTTCCCCGATTAATAAAAGAGAGCTAGTGCTGCCCGTGAGGGCAGAGCGGTGATTTTCTCTAGGCATGAAATGCGAACTCATTTACCATCGCTGAGATAAAACAGACCCAGCCCCGCTTACCCCACAAAAAGCAGCTGGGCGCCCTGGAGGACCCGGCTGCTTGGCAGTCCCGTCATGGGGTGTGCTGCAGCCCAGGGCAACCTCCCAGACCCCGTCCCTGAACGAGCTGCCACTCCCTGAGTAACCTTGGCTTGGTTGTTTCCAGCATCCTTGTGCCTCTGGGCAACTCCCTCTCTCCTTAAAGTGGCCACAGCATGGGTCCCCACAAGGAATTGGGTGACCTAGTTTCTTGACCACTAATTCTCCCAGTATGTGTCCCTTCTTCAGGCCCCAGCCTAGGCAGAGCCCTTGGCAAGGACAGCTGCTCTTGCATGCTGAAGGGGGGGGGACACTGCTCTCATGCTACCTCCAGGATCTGCAGACAGTGGGTGCTTTCTGTAAACAGATGCGTGGCACATGCTCTGGGGAGCCTCTCATGCAGCCGGCAGCCTCTTACAAGTGCAAGTGGGGCCCCGGCCAGGGGACCCTAAGGCTTGCTGTTATTAGGAATAACAGCCCTGGTGTGACAAGAACAGACGCTATTTAAGCCATTTATCCCCAATCATTAAGGATCACTTGTTAACAACAGAGGGAAAGTGTACCTGTCTAATGGAGTGACTGAGCAGACACCCCCCAACCAAGCAATCAAATCAGCTGGCCCCAGAGTGGGGCCATCCGACATGATGCGGCCACCTCCTGAAGGGACATAACAGCATCACCCACATTGGCAGCAACTCCAGGTCTCATTCTGCCCCAATACACTTAGTCCAAATCTGATCATGAGAAGACAACCAGATATTCAGAAAGAGAGACTCCACAATACCAGGGTCCTGGACTCCTCAAAACATTGTCATTAATCCGACTGCTCTACATTATGAGATGAAAGAGAAATAACAGCTCAATGCAATGTGTGAATCCTGGTTGGTCCAGGAGACCAGAACTGCAGTGGAGACTCGAGGACAGAGGCGCGCTGAGAAGCTGAGTGGCCGGGGAAGCTCCTCCCAGGGGGAAGCCCACCTGTGCTCTGACTCCAGATGACTGAAGCGGACAGCTGGGTACAGAAAGGTGACCTGGGCTGCGAGAATGAGGTGGGCTGGGGAAGAACGGGAGATGAGCACAGGAGGGCGTGCGGGGCCGGGTCTGTGGAGCTGCGTGGCTTCGTCCTGAGAGTGTGGAGATGATGCAGTCTGAATTATGTTTTTAGATCAGGGGAGCCAGAGTGGCAGCAGGAGACCAGTGAGGAGGAGGAAGGATAGAAAGGGTCTAGCTAAGGGCCAGGATGTGGCTGGGTGGCAGAGCATTTGCCTAGCAAGTTGTCAGGACTTAGGTTCAAGCCTTAGCGCCACAAACAAAAACCACACACAAGAAGAAAAGAAAGAAAAAGAAAGGATCTCCCTAAATGGAATGGGGTTCAGGTTCTGGCTCTCTGGTGCCATATTTAAGCTTCTGTGAGCCTCATTTCCTCATCTACAAGTGGATCATGAGGTGGTATGTTTAACCCAGCCTCCAAGATGGCCCGATGATCCTCACCTCCTGGTTCCCCACTCTCATCTTACTACAGTGACTAGGGATGGAAGCCAGGATGTGTGACTTCAGAGGCTGGACATAAAAACAAGCTTGATCTCTTCCCCAGAGGGAGTACTTGAGACATGGCATCTTCCCTGCTCCTCCTCATTAGGACTGAAAATGTCCTCATCTCTGTCCTACCCCCTCTGGGTGAATGTGGCACCAGTCCACCGACACCAGCAGTGGCTGCAATCTCACCTCACTGCACACTCCTTCTGCGTGGTACCAGCAGCCTCATATCTTTGCTGGTCTGAGAGGTGAAGTCAGCACCCGTGTATCTTCCTCTGCCTCCCTCCATCTGGGAGCATAAGCGTGTCTGTGTGGAAGTGTTATTTAGTGACAACTTGTGTTCCTTGTTTTTGAGAATAACTTGTTCATATCCTTTGCCCATTTCTCTATTTGAATTGTTGGTACTTTTTTGAGGGGGGCATTGGGGATTGAACTCAGGGGCACTCGGCCACTAAGCCACATCCCCTGCCCTATTTTGCATTTTATTTATAGACAGGGTCTCACTGAGTTGCTTAGCACCCCTCTTTTGCTGAGGCTGGCTTTGAACTCATGATCCTCCTGCCTCAGCCTCCTGAGCTGCTGGGATTACAGGTGTGTGCCACCATGCCCAGCTCTCTATTTGAATTGTTGGTAATTTTTTTTTTTAAAGATCTCTTTGAGATGAATAAAATCTTTTATCATATATTTGCAAATACATTTTCTTTTTGTTGTCTTTTTTAAAATATATTTTAGATGTTGATTGATCTTTATTCATTTTTTTATACGAGGTGGTGAGGATTAAACCCAGTGCCTCATACATGCTAGGCAAGTGCTCTAACACTGAGGCACAACCCCAGCCCCCCTTTTGATGTCTTTTTATTTTGTGATAGGAATTCTCCTGCCATATGAAAATATCATAATTTTATATTATCTGGTTAAAAAATTGTTTTTCCTGTTAAAGCTTTAAAATTGCAAGTCAAAACAAAGATTTTTTCTTTTCCAGCTTTGATGGTTTGATGATAAAAATTCTTTTCTTTTCTTTTTTTTGTTTTGGTCCCAGAAACTCTCCCAGCTTTTTTGTTTGTTTGTTTGCTTGTTTGTTTTGGTACCGGGGATTGAACTCAGGGGCACTAGACCACTGGGCCACATCCCCAGCCCTTTTTTGTATTTTATTAGAGACAGGGTCTCACTGAGTTGCTAAGTGCCTTGCCATTGCTGAGGCTGGCTTTGAACTTGCGATCCTCCTGCCTCAGCCTCCCAAGTCCTGGGATTACAGGGTTTTTTTTTTTTTTTTTTTTAATTTTGAAACAGGGTCTCACTAAGTTTATGCTGGCCTTGAACTTGTGATCCTTCTGCCTCAGCCTCTAAAATCTGCTGAGATAACAGATGTATGCACACACCTGGCTCATCCATATTTTCTTCCGAAACATATCTTCGTCAAACAAAATCTTTATTCCATCTGTAATTCATCTTCATCTAAGTAGTGAAGTGGGGGGTTAGTTTAATTTTTTTCTAAATGACTTTTTTAAATTTTTCTTTTGTGGTGCTGGGAATTGAACCCAGACCTTCATTCATGCTGGGCAAGTGCTCTTCTATGAGCTCCACTCCAGGCCTCAAAACTATCCTTTTGAAGAAGTCATCATTATTAGAAATGCCGTCTTCATCATATACTAACTTCCCATTATTTTGGGAAAATGTCTCTACTATTCTATTGATCTGTCCCACCATGATAGCTTTAAAATGTCTGTTAACATCTGGTCGGGCTGGCACCCGTCTCTCCCCCACGAACCATCCCTTCCCACACCACAGTCAAGACAGCTGAGCGAGCATCACAGTGAGGAGACGCTCTAGGCGCAGCACAACCTTAGAGAAGGGAGGGAGGCCTCCCCTGAGGAGCCGTGGGCTGGGGAGAAGGTTCCTGAAAGAGGGGGCTCTACTCTGAACCAAGGAGGGCAGGAGGCCTGCAGCAGAGGAAGTGGCCGCAGCCGGCTCCGCAGGTGCCTGGAGTCAGCACTCGGGGCGGGGGGCGGAGGGGCACACTTCTCCGGGTGCTCTTCACATTGGCTGCTGTTTGCAGAGCCACTGTGACCTCACAGTTGGTTGACACCTGTGGTGAAATCTAGGAGAAGCAGTCCAACACTGTGTCCACCTGCCTCCTCTACCTGGAGAAATTTCCCACTATGGATTTAACTAAGAGTGCCCAATTTCTTGAAGTACACACTCCTGAAAACCACAGCAAAAAATAAAAATTACATTTTCATTGTTCTCCTTTTCAGAAATGTCTGGCTTTGAAATGTCATCAGTTAATCTCTGATTCTGTCACTCTCCTACCCCAAAACTTCCAGTAGCTCCCGGCTGCTGGCAGAATCGAGTCAGGGCTCTCTCGGGCTGGCCCTCCAGGCCTTGCAGTCCTTAGCTCCTTCGATTCCTCTCTGGGGAATCTCTGGGATGGACTGGCCGCCTGTGTCCCTCGCTCACACCAGTGCCCGCTCTCTGCCTTGGGTCATGCATCCTGGGCAAGTGGTCCTCTCACAGGCGTGTGTGCAGTCCTCCCCGTGCAGAAGTGCAGGTGACACAGCCATGCAGGATGCAGATGCAGGACCACCCTGGGGACTCTGTAGGCCAGCAGGGACAGGGAGATAAGGCAAGTGACCTGAGGTTTCTTGATCTGATGCTGATCATGGAAGCTGGTTGCTGTTTGCACTCGACAGTGCTGGGACCGGCTCAGAAGGAAGCGCCCAGGGTGTGAGGATGGCTCGGTGGACCCAGGAAGACTCCTCAGGGGAGGTGACATGGACGCTGGGTGTTGAAGGGTACACGGGCACTAAGTAGGCAGAAAGGCGCCTGGATTCTCAACAGAGACGCTGCCCGCCCTCTCCACATCTAGGCCCCTCTGAACTCCAGGTGTCATGCTGACAGGCCGCCCGGCGGGCTCTAACCTGACACCCGCCTTGGCAGGTCCTTGCTGGTCACCCCAGGGCTTTCCTTCCTTTCTCCTCTGCTCAGCCTGCTGCACTTTCCCTGACGGGGCCCTCAGTGCTCAGGGGCAGGGGCTGGTAGACAGCACAGTCCCCGTGGCGTCCTGCATGAAGTGGGGCTGTCCCTGCCTCACACTGGACCAGCCCTGCAGGAGCGCACCCTGACCCGGCCTCCCTGTGACTCCCACAGCGGCGCCCACCTTGCTGCCCTCTTTCCAGCACCCCTGGGGGACCCACGGCCACTCACGACCCAGCACAACGAAGTGAGGACAGATGACCCCAAAGAACACACCCCAAAGCTCACAACAGAAGCTGCCCTTGGTCCACCCGTGGAGGATGGACAGGGAAGAGCAGAACCCCACTGGGTGACAAGAGGAACAAGCTGTGCCACAACTCCAGGACCCTCACAAGCCTGCGTGTGTGAAGAAGCATGCTGTGCAAGCTCACTTCCAGAAAGTTCTAGAACTGGTGAAACCAACCTATGCTACTAGAAGTCAGGCTGGTGATCATGCTGGCTGGGCCAGTGACTGGAAGGGGTCTTTGGGGTGCGGACAAGCTTCTGTTTCTTGATCTGGTCAGTGGTCACCTGAGATGGGATCAGTTTGGAAGGCTTTACCGAGCTGCCCACCTCACAGTAAGTGCTCTTTTCTCTGTGTTAGTGGAGAGACGCGTGCTCCGTAAGTCTTAAAAAGGGGGGAAAAATAAATAGCCAGGCCAGCTACCATGGCCAAGTGGCCTGGGGCTCACTGTGACCAACTCCTGTGCCCACTCCAGCCGGGCACCGAGCAGGGTGATACGGGATGCTGCCTCACATGGTCACGAGGTTGGTATTAACGCCAGGTGCACTTGGAGGGCTCTGGGAGAAGATCAGGTGACTCGCCCAATCACCCCGTCGCGAGGCAGGAAACTGGTGTTCCGAGCCCAGGGGGACAAGCCACAGTCACAGGGCCAGAAGTCAGCCGTGTTGGTCCCTGGTAGGCCCTGCTAAGGTGGTGGCCCCCTAAGTCAGACCACCCACATGGTGCTGTGCATCACTGACCTCCAGTGGAGCAGAAAGAGGGACCCACTGGAGCGAGGCCCAGGATGCAGGCCGAGCTCTCCCTGGGGCTGGGAACCAGGAGCACCTCTGGCTGGACCCAGAGCCTCCTGCTGCCAGGGAGGCCCACGCAGGGAGACCGTAGCTGGCAGGCAGCAGCTCCTGCATGCCCCAGCCCCAGGTGGCAGAAGGGGTCCCAGCTGCCACATGGGGACCTTCCTGTTGCTGGACTCATGTGCTTGGAGGTCAGCATCCAGGGTGGGCAGGGCCAGGCAGCAGGGCACTGGGCGCATTCTGCTTAATTCAGGCCCTTCTGCTGTCGGACCACAGGTGATGGTGTGACCGCTCCATGCCTTGGTCTTCTCATCTCTAAAATGGGTGAACACCTCTAGGGACTTGTTTTTGAAGGCTGCAGTAAGGTAAGGCTAAAATGTGGTGAGGCCCCAAGAGGGCTGGACTGGAGCCTGTGGGCACCGAGCACCACCGCCAGACCCGAGTTAGCACTGGAAGAGAATGTCTGCAGTCGCCAGCCAGCAAGGCTTACTGCGCCCCGGGATCGCGCCTGCTCTTGGTGCAGGAGACGTGGTGGTAGAGAGCAGACCCGGGCCTGTCCCCAGGAGGCTGGTGCACAGTGCTCTGGTGGCCCAGCCTGCCTACTCCACGGTGGCTTTCTTCTGCCTTTCTCTTTCCCTTCCCTGCCCAGCATTCAGGGAGGGACGAGGGTCTCTTTCTCATGAATGCTGTGACTTCAAGCAAGTGTCACTTGAGTCCTCTGAGGTGCAGCCTCGGTTTCCCCGGGTTGTGAGGAGCTGGTTCTGGTCGTGAGCAACCTGCCCCGCGGGAGGCGGGAGCAACCTCAGTTCCTGCTCTTCCCCTTGCCTCCCTTTCCTTCCATCGGTTTCCTTTCCTTGCTTTTCTTTTTCCTTGCCCCAGCCTTTGGCATGTTAACGCCTAAAAGCATTGTCAAGTTCGGTTAGTTGATGGCACCCAGGCCACAGCAGACATTATGGCAGAATGTAGCTTAACTGATACCCAGAATTGACACTCTCCCTTGTGGGTAGAAAAATAAAATCCCTTCTTTACCAGCCTCCCTTATAGGTAGGTGTGAGGGCAGAGCATGACCTGTTTTAGTCAATGAGATGTCAACAAAACTCTGTGGGCAACTTCCTGGGAAAGCTTTGCTTTGCTAACCTAAGTTAGTGCCCCCCGCTTCCCACCTTCTTCTCACCTGAATGTGAATAAGATGGTCGGAGCAATAGCAGCTAATTTGTAAGCACAAGGAAAAGGTCAATATCACAAAGTCACCAAGATAGCATTGTAGGTGTCAGCACCAAAACAAGCTCCTCTGCGCTTCTTGTATCAGGAGTAAAATAACTTCATTTTTGTTCTCGGTCAGCGGGGGTTTTGCACTCAGCCACCATCACTCCTCACTGATTGGAGGCTCTCCTCTGTGGGGGGACTCCACACTCTTCCATGCGGCCTTTTCTCTAGCCATGTCAGCTCTGAGGAGGACGTGGGGGTGCTCTGCCCGCCCTGACTCTTTGCAGCGCCCTCACCCAAGCTCTGGCCTCCCCTGGCCCCGCTACTGGGGCACAGAAGAGTGGAAGGAGCGGCTCCGCCTGAGAGGGTGGGTGGGTGGGTCTGTGCCCCCCGCCCAGCCGTGCCAGCGACCGCCTGTCTGCTGCTGACTCTCCACCCAGTGGACTTCCACCCCAGAGAAGCTTCCCTTGAAGAAAGGCACAAAAAAATTAAAATTTGAAAACCGCTCCAGCCAGCCTGCCCCAACCTGCTGTTCCAGTAACAGGGAGGCTATGTTTCAGAGAAAGGGGAGCTGGACGGCTGAGCAGGGCTGTGCCGGAACCCCAGTGGCTGGACACTTGTTTCCCTCACCATCCCCAGGGTAAGCCCCTGCTCTTCTCTGGCAGCAGAAGGTGCACCATAGGCTTCAGGTTGCACACAACAAAGTTTGTACCCAGCCAGCGAGCCCTGCAGGCTGACTCCTGAGGACTGTTTGATCACATCCCAAGTACATCTCCCCTCACTCCCCGTCCCAGCCCCCTGGCTGTCCTACCCCAGGGCCTTTTTACATGCTGTCTCTGTTGCCTGGAGAGCTTGTGCTTGCCATGTGCAGAGGCTGGCGCCTCTTCTCAGCAGGTCTTGGCTCACACGCCTCCTCTTCAGAGAGGCTGCTGGCTCAGAAGCCCCACCTACCATCACACTCAATTTTAATTCTCTGCCCCAAACTTTGAACTTCTGCTTTTTTTTTTTTTTTTTTTTTGGTGGTACCGGGGATTGAACTCAGGGGCACTCGACCACTGGGCCACATCCCCAGCCCTTTTTTGTATTTTATTAGAGACAGGGTCTCACTGAGTTGCTAAGTGCCTTGCCATTGCTGAGGCTGGCTTTGAACTTGCCATTCTCCTGCCTCAGCCTCCCAAAGTGCTGGGATTACAGGCATTGTTGGGTTCCGGGCAGGAGGCTGCGTCCTCCCAGGTAGAAGGCCACACCTCCCCAGGTTCTTTGTGAAAATACTACATTTCCCAGGTGCCCCAGCCTGGCCAGCAGGTACCCTGGCCACTGCCTCCTGACCTCCAGCAGCCTATGGGGACACTTGCCCCAGGGGTCTCTCCCTGACCACTAGTCTGCTATTTAAGCCTCCCCGGGACTGAAATCTCTCTCTGTTCGCACTTGTCCCCGTTCCCGTTCGTTCCTTTTCCCCTCTTCCCTACCCCTTCCCTTCCCTTCCTTTCCCTACCCTTCCCCACGTGGCACCCCCAAATAAACCCTTTTATTTCACTAACACGGTGTTCCCGGCTAAGTTAACTTTGTTCAGCATTTTCTAACAGGCGTGCGCCACCGCGCCCGGCTGAACTTCTGCATATTTTTTTCTTATTGACTTATTGGTGGCCTCCACAGCCTGAGTGTCCAGGGCTAGCTGTGTTAGCTGTCTTCTTCACTGCTGTGTCCCCAGCACACAGTCAGAACCTAAAAAATTATTTTTGAGCCAAGCTTGGTGGCACACACCTATAATCCCAGCAGTTTGGGAGGCTGAGACGGGGGGATCACAAGTTCAAAGCCAGCCTCAGCAACTTAGTGAGGCCCTAAGCAACTTAGACTCTGTCTCTAAATGAAATACAAAAAAGGGCCGGGATGTGGATCCTTGGTTAAGTGCCCCTGGGTTCAGTCCCTGGTACCAAAAAGAAAAGAAAAAAATTTTTTGAGCAAATGAAGGAGAGAATTTCTCTGAAGCTCTTCAATGCCATGTTGCAGGCAGGCGAGGGTCTGAATGGGTGGGAGAGCTGCCAGCCCACCAGGGCCTTGCCTGGGCACCCCCAAGCAAAGCAAAGCAGGCAGCACAAACTCACAGTGCAACACCGTGCCCTCCACCCTAAAGGGGAAAAGAGCCTGTTAATGAGGTAAACACAATCACAACAAGGAAGGAGCCGGCCTTGCTTCTCGAGTCCACCCGAAGCCATTATCTCTAATTGATCTCCAGACATCAGCCGCTGGAGCGTCTGAGCCCCTCCTGCATCCTCCAGGTCTGGTTACAAAGCCCAGCCGCCTGCCCACCGCCCACTGCGGGAGTCATGGCTCTGGGCCCCTCTGAGCTGGGGAGGGGCCTGTCTGGGCCCCACAGGAAAAGGACGGGGCGGGGGGAGGGGGGTCAAGGACCCAAGTAGGAGCCTCAGCCACAAGATGAGCTGCCTGTGCCTCAAAGCCATGGGGTGGCAGGAGGCGGGTCCTCACCCTCAGAAGAAAGTGACAAACATTCATGAGGGCTGGAGAAAGCCCCCTTCCCAAATATCCTACTGGCTCTGGATGCAAGAGGCCCCCGAAAACTGCAGTCGAGAGTTTTTATCCACCAAGGGGAGGATGCAGAAATATCTAGTGTACAGAAATAAAATACGGGACTTAGCCACAGATAAGACATCCTCTCTAGACCTCCCTCAGCAGGGCCCGAGGACGGGGGTGGGGTGGGTCACAAGGTCGGCCACCAGTTCAGTGGCCATCTGGATGTTTCCAGCCGCTCCTTCCTGGCCCAGCCCGGGAAGGACGCCTCCTTTCCTGTTGGATCTCTCTTGCCCTTAACGCTGGGGACTCAGCTACCCAGGCTGCCTTGCAGCGGCAGTTTACAGTCAGAGGGTCAGAGCCCAGGGAGGACAGAGCTGCTCCCTTCATCTAAGAAGGCCCAGGCATCGGCTCCTGACCCGATCCCAGCTCTTCCCTTGACGCAGATAGAGCACCCCCAGGCCAGCCTGGCCGCAGGTTTCTGCTCCCACACCAGGCGGCTCTCCTGCCTGCACCAGTAAATCATGGGCCCTGCATGCATTTCTTTCTCAGGATAATGCAGTTAAAAGGCCACCTCGCATCCTCACATGTGTGGGGGTGGAGGGCCTTGAGGAGCTGCAGGGACAATGAGCCCTCAGGTTCGGGTATCTACTAACCCCATCAGGGAACTGGCTCTTGAGTCAGGATGTTGGCTGTTTTCTACTTCTTTCCCATACAGCTACAGGGAAGCAGGAAGAAAGGAGACACAGACATCCCTGGACCCAGGCTGCCCTAGCAAAACAGCAGGAATGCTCATTCTCTTAGAGTCTCTGGCAGTTGCAGCAAGTTTCTAGAAAGCACTGAGGATGTTCCATAACATTTATTGAGCATGAAAATAATGGCCCATAACAAAGGACACTTGCCAATGGGATTTCCCTGCCTATTTTCTTTCTCCCCACTGTAGTGGGAACTGAACCCAGGGGCGCTCTACCACTAGCCCTTTTCCATTCTTATTTGACCTTGAGCTTGTGATCTTCCTGCTCCAGTCGCCTGATTACAGGTGTGCACCAAGGGCTCTTGCCTTTCTCTGTCCTTTCTAGAAAAAAGTTTCCAAGAAATTTTCTCCTCTTGAGTTTAGAAATACCCTGTTTTGCTTGACCCCATCTTTAGGAGGACAGGAATGCCGGGTGTTCATGTTTATGGTCCCTGGGTGCCAGCCCCAGGAATGTGGGGCTCTGAGCTCACAGTCCACCCCAGATTGCTGGATGAACAAAAAGGCCTGAGGTAAAAAGCATCTTGGCTTAATTGACATGGTCAGGCAAGCCATGCCTCTGTGGGAGGATTCTCCACCAAGAAGGGGATGTAAACATGTTTAGGCATGCAAGAGCAATTTTTTCCCCCCAAAGTATCAAGTCAGTAAATCTTTATAAAAGATCAGCATGCCTGTTTCATTCTACTATCCTTCCTCTCCCCACAACTCCTCCCCTCCCCTCCCTTCACTCCCCTATACCTAATCTAAAGTAGAATGAGGGGCTGGGGTGGGGCTCAGTGGTAGAGCACTTGCCCAGCATGTGTGAGGCACTGGGCTTGATTCTCAGCACCACATATAAATAAATAAAATAAAGGTCCATTGACAACTAAAAAATACTTTAAAAAATAAAAAAATAAAGTAGAATGAAACAGACATTATTACCTCATGTACATACAATGACTGCATGACCGATGTAATTCTATAACATGTACACTCAGAAAAATGAGAAATTATACCCCATTTATGTATATCAAAGTGCATAAATGTGTTCTACTGTCATGTATAACTAATTAAAACAAATAAAAATTAATTAATTAAAAAGGTCACCATGAAGGGACCCACTCCTACTAGATGCTGAAACATGGTCTTAACACGGTGTAATGCTGCTGGCACTTGAGGAGTCAAAGAGGACAGTGGGCTGAACAGAAGCAGATTCTACTTCAGACGGAAGTTTGGTAAGATAGAAATGTGGATCTCAAATCGGTGGGGAAAAGAGTTCTTATCACCATCATCGTCATCGTCATCATCATTACTATCTGCCATGCGGGGACAGAACCCAGGGCCTCGTGCATGCCGGGCAAGCACTCTACCCCTCACCACACCCCCAGCCCCCAAATAGGTTATTTAATAAAAGATGCTGAACAAAAGGGTTAAACAGAATCCATATCTCAGAATATCCCAAGATACTTTCCAAATTAATCAAAGACCAAATTTTAAAAATGAAAATGAAAACATGTCTTTTTTTTTTTTTCTCTCTGTTAGCAGAGAGGGCCTAAAAGAAGGGACACCCTAATAATAAGCTCAGCTGGCACCTGGATCTTCTTTTTTAATATGATTTACCAACAAAAGGAAGCAGAGCTCCTTGGAGAAATGGCTGATTCTAGGTGCGAGGGCAAGAAGTAGATGAGCCTGGAGCATCTTAAGGTGGCAGAAAGTTAGAGGAACTGGGGTGGGGAGGATACCAAATCAAAAACCAAGAACTGGGAGCACCAAAACCTTGATGGGGATGTGTTAAAAGGACCCAGAAGGGGCTGGAGTTGTGGCTCAGAGGAAGAGCGCTTGCCTAGCATGCGTGAGGCCCTGGGTTCCATCCTCAGCACCACATAAAAATAAAATAAAGGTATTGTGTCCACCTACAGCTAAAAAATAAATGTTTAAAAAAAAAAAAAAAAAGAGCCAACTGAAATGTCCCAATGGTTGAAACATTAACAATAAAATAAAGGAGCACAGAACTATAACCCAAATATAAAACGAAGGGCCGCGAGTCCATGCCGATAAATAAATGCGGGAATGGGTGAAGGCGGAAGAGACCACCTCCCACGCACGAGCACCTTGGCACCCACCCTTCACCGGCAAGGCACTGCGTAGAACGACGCGCCCACACGCAGGTGCTGGCTGCGCACCGCGGCTGCCTGCAAGGTGTTGGGCGTGGAGAGAAGAAAGAAGAGCAAGTTCAGTGACAAAACCTGACAAAAGCCTGGGCCAGGTGCCATCAAGACCAGTACCCACGTCATAAATCACGTTGACAGTGTGTCGCCTCCATAGGAACTGATGAAAGGGCCCTTGGCGTCCCGGGCATCCTCTTATGCTTCGTATTGAGAAGAACATCAGGCAGGTCCAAGATCCTGAGAATACACGACCGGTTCTCCTCAAAACTGTCAAGGTCAGCCCGGGGCGGTGGCGCGCTCCTGTAATCCCAGCACTTGGGAGGCTGAGGCAGGAGGATCAAGAGTTCAAAGCCAGCCTCAGCAATGGCGAGGCACTTAGCAATTCAGTGAGACCCTGTCTCTCTAAATAAAATACAAAAAGGGGCTGAGGATGTGGCCCAGTGGTCGAGTGCCCCTAAGTTCAATCCCCAGTACCAAAAAAAACCAAAACTGTCAAGGTCATAAAAAACAAGGAAAGTCTAAGAAACTGTCATGGCCCAGAGGAGCCTTTATAAAGTCTCCCGGATGGAATCCTAGAACTGAAAGACTGTTGTGTAAAGAGGAAGGAAATCTAGCAGTGGCTCATGCCTGAATCCTGGCAACTCAGGAGGCTGAGGCAGGAGGATCCTGAGTTCAAAGCCAGCCTTAGCAACCATTGAGGTGCTAAGCAACTCAGTGAGACCCTGTCTCTAAATAAAATACAAAAAAAATGGGGCTGGGGATATGGCTCAGTGGTGGAGTGCCCCTGAGTTCAATCCCAGCACCCCCCTCCCCCAAAAAAGGAAGGAAGTCTAAATAGACTTTGGTTAGCAATAATGCATCAATATTGGCTCATGAGTGGTAACAAATGTATCCTCCTAGGTTGAGATGTTACTGATAGGAAAGGCACCTGGAGAGTGTGTGTGTGTGTGTGTGTGTGTGTGTGTGTGTGTGTGTGTTGGGAGTAGGGGGGTAATGTGGGAACTGTTATCTCAGTTTTTCTGTAAATCTAAAACTGTTCTCAATAACAATCTATTACAAAAATGAAAACTTGAAACTACTCAAAAGGAAGCATGGGGGTGGATTGGACTTAACCTTTTTGAGACTCCAATGCAGAAGCCATTGAAGAAAAATAATGGATAACTCTGAGCCTATAAAAATAAAAATAACAAAACACACACAGCATAAGCAAGATCAAAAGATAAAGGGGAAGGATGGGAAAAGAGAGGCAACGGCTAACTCTGGGGAATCAAAAGAAAAGAAATGTAATCACGGTATGCTAATTGGGTCAGCTATGAATAATACACACACAGTCATCATAATATAAATAATGAATAGTGATACATCCAAGTAGAGAGGTATAGATCTATTGAGGGATGAAAGGAAGCGAAATAGTGTCTTTGGGAGAGGGTGTAAGAGTGTATATACTTACCTCCCACAGCAAGAAATTAAACAACAACACAAGTGTGAATTAAAAAATCAAGAACTAGCAGTATAAACATGTTGTGGAGAAACAGAAGCTAAATGCTAGAAGAGATGCCTAAGAGAGAAGAAAGAAAAGGGACTTTCTCTGGGGAGTAGAAACGGAAGAGGGGAGGCTAGGGCAGGGTCTGCTATTTTGATATGATTTTTAAAAATAAATTCTACAGAATAAAATAAAAATGAATGCAAATAAACAAAAAAGAAAACATGCACAAAAAGATAAAAGGCCAGCTGAGAAGCCACTTCTGAGGACCAGTCACCCTGGGGTTCTGACAGAGGGCCTGAGAGGCACAGACAGAACCTGACGGCGGCCCAGTGTGTGTCCCCACCATGGGACTTCTCCAAGGAGCATGCTCTGACTAGAGAAGTCCAAACAGCAGCCTTGGTCAAGGTCAGCATCCCAGTTGCTTTTTGTTTTCTTGCCACAGCACAGACCGTCCACGGTGCCAGAGATTTACTGAGACAGGAAAAGGTTGGGCCTCTAGATTCTCAGATCTTAAAAACGCGGCGGCTGGCATCTCAAGCCTTTCCTGTGCTCTGGGGTCAGCGTGGGGCTGGGGGGGGCCTCTGCTCAGCTGCAGAAGGAGCAGGCGGGATCATCCCAGAGGCTGAAGGTGTCTGAGAGCAGGCGAGAAGTGGAGTAAGAGAAGAGAGCCGGGCTGGCCTGGAAGGAGGGAGGCAGTGGTGAGGCTGGAAAAGGGCAGAGGCGGCAGGGAACTGAGAACAGGCCCCTGGGTGCTTCAGTGGGTGAGCCCAGTGGGCAGACAGGAGGGGCCCTAAGTCCAGGTGGCTGATACAGCAGACCCCCCCAACACACACACTGGAGCTGCCATGTGCGCATCTGCAGAGAGCGGGAATAGACGCTGGAGCTTGAACACTGGTCTAGGAGCTGGCTCCTGCAGCCCATAACCAAAACTGCAAGCAGCAGAAGATGGCGGAGACATGCAGAGGGCTGCCCCTCGCAGGAGTCCAACCAGGCTGACCTCCTCCATCTCCCCAAGGCAGACCCTGAGCTCCTCCTGGGAAACCGTGCCCCCCTCACTGCCAAAGAGTCCCCTTTGCCCTATTCAGTGGTTTTTGCCTCGAGCACTTGCTTGTTTGACATTAATAACATTGCTCTTTTTATTTGCCTTTCTCTGCCATTAAAAATGTCTTTTGTAGATATCATGTGGTTGGATCTTGCCATTTAAAAAAGCCCATCCAAGTCTTTCTGACTCCGTGTGAGTGGGAATTTAACCCATATACATTTATTGTGACTCACCGATGGCCATTCTTGTTTGTTAGCTTACTTTATGTTTTCTATTTATTATACCTCTTTTGGGTGGTTTCTTCTTTTATTCCCCCATTTAATAATGCCTTCTGGACCGATCAAGTTTTCTTTATTTTTTCCACTGGTTTATAAGTTCTACAGTTTTTTTTCTCTTCCATGGGGATTATTCTTTAAGGAAATGCATCGGAAGCTCTGCTTCTTTAAAAGACCGTCATCCAAAGTCACACAGGCTGAGCCACAGCAGGAGACAGGAAACCCTTCCATCCAGTTTCCCCGAACTGTCCCCTGGTCTAGGCTGCAGAAGGGAAGGAGGAAACCATCACTGCTCTCAGGGCCCTAGGCCTGGCTGTCCAAGTCAGTGTCATGGATTTCAGGGGCGAGAACCCTACGAATCAATCAGGTGTTGTTTGACTAGGAGACAGGCACTTGCTGTTATCTGTTGACGTTGACTCAGCTCTTCCTTTGGGTCTGACTGGTCCTTCTGAGAAGGAGGTAGATGGAGAAGGTTCGTGAGAAAGAAAGAGGGAAAAGGGCTTAGAGAGATAAGAAACAGGAGCCTGCTTTTATGTCTCATGTCTTATACCTGGTCCAAAAGATAATGACTACCAAGTGAATGTGTTGCCAAAGGTGGAAACAACCCAAATGTCCATTGACAGAGGAGTGGATAAACAAACATTGTGCCTATAGTGTGGAATATTATTCAGCTGTGAAAAGGAATGGAGTCCTCACATACTGTGACATGGTTGAACCTTGTGAGCATCATGCTAAGGGAAAGCAGCCAGACACAAAAGGGCAAAGACTATATGATTCCATTTATGTGAGGCATCTGGAATAGTCAGATTCATAGGGACAGAAAACAGAATAGAGGCTATTAGGGATTGGGGGAAGGGAGAGAGGGAGAGTCATTGCTTAATAGGTACAGAGTTTCTATTTGAAGTGATAAGAAAAATTTGGAACCCAATAGTGATGGTTGTACAACCCAATGCCACTGAATCCTATACTTAAAAGTGATTTACATGGCCAAATATTTTACATTTATTTATTTATTTTTTATGCAGTGCTGAGGATGGAACCCAGGGCCTCACATGCACCAGGCAAGTGCTCCACCACTGAGTCACAGCCCAGCCCTCCTCAGCAAAATTTATGTGTTACATATATTAACTACAGGGCGTTTTTGTTTTTGTTTGTTTGTTTGTTTGTTTTAAAGTGACTGCAGGGGCCGGGATGTGGCTCAGTGGTAAAGCGCCTGCCTTGCCTGGTCGGGGCCCTGGGTTCCATCTCCAGAGCTGCCAGTTAAGGAGTGGGGGGATTTCTTAATTTTAGTGTTGCAGGGTGGGCTTGTTCCTTTCTCCACCTGGGGACACGGGAGTCCCAGAAGGCCCCTGCTGTAGTCCTTGCCTGGAGCCGAGGGGGCTCCTTCTGGGCCTGGCTTCCAGGAAAGGCCCTTCTCCGCTCTCCTCGGGCTCTGGCCTTGCCTGGCCAGGTCCTGCCGGGGCTGCCACCTCGCAGCCTCCCTCCCTGGCCCTCTCTGCCTGCCCGAAACCCCACGACACGGATGAGCGAGTGTCCCCGCGCCACCTGGCAGAGGTTTCTTGACCCTCTCATCTCTCTGCTTTCTGTCCCGGGTGACAGTTCCGTGGCTGCTGTCTTGTCTCCTTGAAGAAGACCTCCAGGAGAGTGACCATGGGTCTGACCCGACTTTGTGGCCCGGGTCTCTAGCGCAAGGTCACTGGGTGTGGTCTATCTGACAAGAGTGGCATATGGAGCCCTCGGTGTAGTCGTGGCCCCTGGGACTTCCTTCTTGCTTCTAAGGTGCCCAGCACAGACCTTGCTGTGTGTCACTTAACCCCTGGGACACCCTGTGAAGTCCAGGTATGGCTACTCTAACATAATGGACGAGGAAAGAGAAGCACAGAGAGGGGGAGCAAGGAGCCCCGATCACTCAGATTCCAGGCAGTGAAGCTGGCGTTGACCGCCTGATGCCAGGGTGGCTGGCTTCATGAATGGTGGGTGGGCAGCCGAGAATCCTGGCCAGAAGCAGTGCCAGTCGCTACGGCACGGGCTTGCTTTCAGGAGCAGGAGGGCCAATACTTTGGAGACCCCAGTGGACCCTACAGGTGCCATATGTGTGCCCTTGGGAGGGAGCTGTGGGCCCCTCCCGTGCCAGGACCCAGGGACAACTCCTCTCCAGGCGCTGGAGGAGAGGGAGGCAGAGGTTAATGGAGGGCGAGCACCTCCCGCACCCGTGGGCTTGAACAATGGAGCAGCGCACCACTTGGCACCCGCCGGAGAACATTAGAACCATTAGTGGGATATTAGCAATAGCAGCGCTGCTCTGAGAACTGGGGACGGGGAGGGAAGGCAGGTGTGGACAGCCTTCCCCTCTGGGCCAGCCCAGAGCCAGGGTGAAGAACCAAAAGGGAGTGGGTCAGGCTGAGCTTCCTCTGCAAAGCAGGCGTGGGAAGGAAGGAGCGGCTCCCTGGGCGCGGATTCCCACAGCAGGGCCGGGGCAGACACAGCGACCTCAGGAGAGAGCGGATGTGTGCAGCCAATGCCACCGGTTGCCCCTGCAGACAGCCTGACAGCCACAAGGTCGGGCAATGCCCCCTGCGCCCTGCTGGGTGGCAGCTCCCGGGTCCCAGGCCAGTAGTGCCTCCCTCTGGTCAAGGGCGTCTTCCCTCCCTGCCCGTGGCCCGTGCTCCTGGCCCACACTGGGCTGAAGACACTTCAGGTTTCTACCGAGTCTGACGAGCACTTCCTCCCTGGTCAGGGTGGGAGAAACAGGATGTGGCAACTTGGCAGGAGCCGGGTTTGGGGATGGAAGAGCTCAGGTTTCTGTTCACTGGAGTGTCGTGGGAGCAGAGCTCAACCTTCTTGAGCCTCAGTGAGCAAATCTGTAGAATGAGGACAATAATGTGACCCAGCAAGGGGTCAGGTGTGTACAGTGCTGGACACAGAGCAGGTGACCACTGACAACTCCTCGGCCTGGCCGGCACTCACCCACCGTCCCCTTGTCCCCTCCTCCTCGAGCTCTTCCAACAGACCCCAAAGAATAGATCTGGGCTTTCTCTCTGAACTGTAGAGCCAAGTGGGCAGGGGCTTGGCCCGGTCACCTCTGCCTCCCGGCATCTGGAACAGAGCCTGACTCAGAGTGTGCAAATGGATGGACGGATGGACGGATGGACGGATGCGCAGACAAGAGCATGGATGAGAGAAGGGAGCCACCGGCTGATTGGGTGGTGAAAACATCAAGATCCAGAGGAAAAGAGACCCAGAAGGGTACGGGGATCAGCCGCGGAAGCCAGAGCAGGGTGATCCCCGTCACTCAACAGTCTGAAAGGCAAGAAACCAGAGTGTTCGCAGCCGTCCCAGGGGGACACGCTGGCAATCTTTATCACAGCATTCTTGCTTTTTGGCTACTGAATTTTCTCCGAAGAGAGTGATTAGGAAAAAAGGAAGGACAAAAGAAAAGCAAATGAGCCAAAACAAAAACAAAACCCAGCCAGGTGAGAAGTGCCAGCCAGCCTCTCGGTCGGCCCTGCAGCACCCAGGAGGGCCTGGAAGCTCAGCGGCTCAGTGCACCCCTCCCTGGGACGCACCTTGGCAGAGGAGGCTCCCCCACCTCCAGAGACCACCTTTCCCAGAGACCTTCCGGCACTGCCCCAACAGGAGCACTGCATGTGCACGACTGAATGTGATTTCAGTTTTATACCTTCATGACAGTTTTCTTGAACAAGGAAAAAAGAAAAACTCTTTTGTCAGGCCATATGCTATATTTTCAGCTGTGGCCACTTTTGACAACTTCTGGGGTCTGTGTTGACCTAGGAGACAGTTCCAGGAGGGTGGAGTCTGGCCCCCACCATCTTGTATGCTGAAAACACTAAAAAATACTTGCCGCATTGAACTAGACCTTGAGAAGAATCTTTTTTTCTTTGCATGTTATTTACGTTTTTTTTTTTTTTTTTTTTTTTTTTTTTTCAGTTCGGGGGATCAAACCCCAGGGCCTTGTGCATGCTAGGCAAGCCCCCAGCCCCTATCTTGGTGTATTGGGTTTTCATATTACCTAATACCCTCCATGAGGAAGGACTTATTTTCTAGCATATTAATCACAAGTGGACTATAAGTAACATGATTCTGTCCAGCCCTCAAGAAAACCCACCACCTGTTTGCTCTGTGATCAAGGCAAGGTGAGGGCAAGTGCTCTCCTTATCATTTGTCTCCTGCTTGTGCAATGTCAAAAAAAAAAAAAAAAAATTGGGGCTAGGGTTGTGGCTCAGCCGTAGAGTGCTCGTCTAACACATGCGTGGCCCGGTTTGATCCTCAGCGCCACGAAAAAAATAAAGGCATTGTGTACAACTAAAAAAACGAGTAAATAAATATTTTTAAAAATTATTGATTTTACCTTATTTTATTTTGAACTGGGGATTGATCCTAGGGCTGCTTAACCACTGAGCCACGTCCCAGCCCTCTTTAATTTTAATTTTGAAACAGGGTCTTGCTAAGTTGCTTAGGGTCTCTCTTAAGTTGCCAAGGCTGGCCTCAAACTTGTGATCCTCCTGCCTCAGCCTCCCAAGCTGCAGGGAGTACAGATGCCACTGTGCCAGGGATGAGACTTCTCATCCAAAGTTTGTAGATGCAGAGTTTTGTTTTGCATCAATGTCATTTATTCCTGGTTCCCAGCTACTTTAGAATTGGGTTCATGTTCCACGTAGCTTGCATTAGTGATCTCCACACACTACAAGTGTCCTCTGTTGCCATTTTGTGGTCAGGGTAATAGCAGAAATCCACTTTCAAAGCCTTGCCTTGGGACATGGGATTTGATAGCAGAAGAGCCTGTTTAGGTGGGGGGCCATCCCTTGGCCCTGCCTTCCTGTGAAGGATATGTATTTTTAGTTCCAATTCAAGCTGAAGAATCAAAGACTTATGGTCCTTGGCCCCTTTGTGCTGCTGCAGATAAATAATCTGGTGATTTCTGTTTTGCCATGTGCCCGGACATAAAACAGGGATAATGGCACTGCCTACGAGGCTGAGGCCCTGAGTGTTCCTTACTGTGCGTGAAGGGCTGGAGATTGACAAGCGAAAGGCCCTCAGTAAGGGGAGATGCTGCTTCACCTGCCAGGTGGCAAGGAGAATTTGTACTTTGATCTCTGGAAGCACACGGGACGAGCTAGCTACTCTCAGAGGCCAGCCCAACCTCCACCCCAGCTAGACTCCCAGAGCACCCTTGGAATGAGGCCTCCCATAATCTTCCCTTGTTTTGGGAGTAGTTTGAACCTCACCAGGATAATCTGGCCATCACCTTTCATGAGCTTCAGTTTGTGCACAGGTACCCACCAAGGGCTACTAGTGCCCAACACTGTGATGCCTCCCTCTTTGCTCAGCAACAGAACCTCTCACATTCTCTGCCCCAACCACACCAGCCTCTCCAGTCACTTATAAGCCCTGTCCTCCCTAGAGCCACAGGGCCTTTGCACAGGCTGTTGTGTAATTCTCTTCTTTTCAGATCCACATCTCAGCCAAAGGACCCATTTCTGTAGCAAGCCTTCCCTGACCTCTACACCAGTCCATTCACCCCACCCTGAGAACCCATAGCACCAGGTGTCTTGCCAGCCACCTCGCAGCTGCACGCTATGCCTGATTAGCACTTCCTTGATTGCTCACAGCTACCCACTACGGCTGGGAGTTTGTGTGTGATTTTTTGGTTAGTGTCTGTCTCCCCACGGGTCAGGTCGTAAGAAGGCCTAGGAACACAGCTGTTTGTTCATCCCCCACGGAGCCCTAAATAAATATTTGGTGAATGATCAGATCCTTGGTTAAAGCTTTTACCATACAGTGTTAATCCCTTCCTTCCACAGATGCAAGTCAAAGTACAGTAAGATTTTTTTAACCAAACCAAATGCATCATAATCCATTCAAGAGGGATCGCAGCTCCGCTGACCACTGCTGACTCTAGCAGTGATCTGGATGCAGCAGCCCACACCAGAAAAGAGTGTCATGGGCTGTCTCAGTCCTCAGGTGATAGATGAGCAAGGTGACGCATGCAGAAACAGTGACAGCACGAATGGTGACAGGCAAAGTGAGGCCTGAGCCACTTCCCGCTGCAGAGGAGATCTGCTATTAACAAAAGTGACACCTTCATCACTAGCATTCCTGTGGCAAAAATGACACGGTCTTTGTGGGCTGGGAACCCAAGCCCCCAACATTTCTCCAGTGACACAACATCATGACCAGGCCCTCTCGGCACAGCTCTGCCTCCCAGAGCCACACTGATCCATGCAGGCTCCAGGGCCTGGGCCTGGCGCAGCCCGAGAGGGCACAACTCCGTGGTCCGAGCAACCAGCCTAAATCCTCAAACTAGGTACAGGCCCAGGTGCAACCCGAACATGCCTTACTCCGTCACCACAAGGCCGGCCTCGAGCCAGCACCCCTGCACACGCATGCTCACGTTGTCAAGGAGACCAGCAGTGCCAGGCGGCAGGCACCCTGGGCTGCCAGTCAGACTCAGGTCCCAGCAGTCTGGGAGGAAGGGTACATTCCCCCAGGGAGGCCTCAAGGACCCGATGGGTTTGGAGTCACCAGACATGTGAGAGCCCTTAAAGCTGGGGGAGAAAATTGGTGCCCTGGTTTCAGGCCTCAGCAGAGGGAGAGTCACCCAGTCTCTTTGAAGATAGTCAGGCCACTTGCTTTGCCAAGAGTTAGAGGTGGACCGCGTGGGGCAGCAGGAAGGAGCTTCTTTTCGTAGCCAGTTTCCATGGCACCCGACGCCCTTGGTGAACCACAGCCGGGAGCCTTGGACAGCCAGGGGGCCCTGGGGCCTTATCTAGGCCGGGCCACCTTCCAAGACCCATCCTCCTGGCCTGTCTGGGCCCTGAGAGTGACAGAGGCCACAGGCAGGCGGCCAGGACCGTGCCCCCTCACCTCCCTGGGGAAAGGCTCTGCGATGGGCAGAGCATGGCGAGAAGGACCCCAGAGTCCAGGGCAAGCTCTCGCCCACCCCCCCCCCACCTGACCCTGGGGAAAGTTCTGCAAGCCTGAGCTGCTGGAGCGGCGCCCCGCGGACCCTCCACAGAGCACAGCCTCTCTTGCCCTCTCCTCCCCTTTCTGCCTGACTGCCCGGCCCAGACCACCAGATAAGGGTCTCTGATTTCCAGGGTGTTTATGTAGGCGGCAGACCCGAGTCTCTGAAAGACAACCATGGCCAGGCAAGTCAGGACGCCTCCAGGTGGGGCAAAGGGGACAGACACCTTACCTGCTCCTGCGAATTCATCACCCGCAGCTTCATCTGCTTCAAGTAGGTGGAGGTGAGGGGCATGTTGTAATCAATGATCCCGGAGACCAGAGGAGACGGTGGCTCGTTTTCTGGCAGGGAGAACAAAAGAAAACCCTTTCAGTCTGTGCTGGGGGCTTGTCACCCCCGGGGAGCCTGTGGATCAAGAAGCCACCTCTGGGAAGGAACAGGCCAGAAGCCACCTGTCAGTGGCCACCACATCTGGCCCGTAGAAACAGGCTGCGTGGTGTTTGAAAATGCTTGTCAGTTGGGTGCCAGTGTTTAATAAGCGATGTCACATGTTTAGAAAATGTGAAACTGTGGCTTCTTTGAAATACGGAAGGCTTGGCCACAGGGACGCCCCGTGCTCCTCGGCAGACAGCCGCCGGCCCAGCCGCTAGCCCAGCCGCTTCCTTCAGGCAGGGCGAATCAGGGGCTCGCCTTTGCTCAATGAGGGTGCCTGTGAGGCCCTTCAAGGCAGTGAAGCCTCCACCTCTGGTCAAGCTCCCTTCCTGGTGAACACCTGCCACTGCCCCACCCCATCCTGGGCCCCACAGCATGCCACCAAAGCACCCTCAGGTACCATATGGCTCACGGGGCTGAACCAGGCCTCAGTGCCCTCTGCCCCCTGCCCTTCCAAACCCTGGTTTCTCTTTAATCACGCGCAGAGGAGCAGCGCGTTTTCCCATATATTGCTTTGCTGTTCTGGAGATCAAAGTAATGCGTGTTCTTTTTGTAGAGAATTTGCAAAGTGCAGAAAAAATGTAAAGAAACATTTTTAAAAACCATAATTGCACCAAGCAGCTTGGCATATGCTTCTGTTTATTTTTTCCCTGTGATTTTTCTTCTTTACATACTTGATATCATAATGCATACAGAGAATTATAGTGTGCTTTTTAAAAAGTGGTTTTTTTTTTTTGCTTAACATTTTGTCATAGGTATTTTTGTCACCATCAAAACTCTTGCTTTGCTTTGCAAATACGATTTTTATAACTGTGTCATATTTTACCATAATTTACTCAAGTTATTCCCTTATGATTATATGTAGGTTGCTTCCCATTGGGGCTATTATAAACAACACTGCAGGGAACATATCTGTGCATAAATATTGGTCTATATTTCTGATCTTTTCCTTTTTAGAACTGATTCCAAGAAATGAAATTCATGGGTCAGAAGGTAGGAATATTTGATCCCTCCTGGAATCCCTGGTCAACTTGCCGGGGAATAGCTTGATGACCTGCTCTTGGCTTTCTCCTGCCTGCAAGAACTCTGGGCCAGGTTTATGTTCACATGAGGTCTTGAATCAAAAGATCCCCTGTCCCATCGATGGGCTGGGATCTGAGATGAGAACAACTTGCCAACTAGCCAAAGCCTGCCCTCTTCCGTCACCACCACGCTCTAGAGACAGGCCCCAGTGACAGGGATGCAGAGGCTCTCCCAGGGCAATCTGCCACACCTGCCCCTCCAAAGCCAGTGCCCAAGCCGAAAAGGCCCCTGAAGCCATAAAAATTCTATGGCAGTGAAAGAAGCCGGACACAAAAGGTCAAATACTGTATGATTCCACTTGCAAGAAATATCTAGAATGAGCAAATTCATAGAAAGTAAAACAGGAGCTCCCGGGAGTGGGGGTGGGAATGGAGAGTTACTGTTGGAGTTTCTGTTTGAGATGATGAAAAAGTTTTGGAAAAACTTTTGTGAGCCGGGCGCGGTGGCGCACGCCTGTAATCCCAGCACTTTGGGAGGCTGAGGCAGGAGGATCGCGAGTTCAAAGCCAGCCTCAGCAATGGCGAGGCACTTAGCAACTCAGTGAGACCCTGTCTCTAAATAAAATACAAAAAAGGGCTGGGGATGTGGCCCAGTGGTCGGGTGCCCCTGAGTTCAATCCCCGGTACCACAAAAAAAAAAAAAAAAAAAATTTGTGATATGTAGGTGTGCTGGTTGCTGAATAGTGTGAATATAATCAATGTCTTAATAATAAAACAGTATGATCAAACACTAAAATGGCACATTTTATAACTATATTACCACAATTTTTTTAAAAAAGTCTGAAAACTTGAGGCAAAATTACCCAGAGGGCGAGAGCAGCTGCTGCCTGGCCAGGGTGGGGTGGGGCAGCTCTACAGCACAGTTCCAGCAAGACAGCCTCCACCCAACCACCCCACCCAGGGATAGGGCTCCTGTGTGAGGCTGTGACTGTGCAGGCTGACAGTTTTTTTACCAAGTTTTATAAAAATGCAGAACTTTGTCTTGCTTTTTTAAGGCCATGCTGTTACACAGAGGGTTTCATTTTTGTTCTTTTAGGGAAGAGGTAAACGTAGAGTTTCTCAGAAACGGACTTGAAATGCTCCCACCCCTTTGTCCTCATGACTCTTTTTTAATAATCCACTGAATTATACTCCCATCCCTTTTTGAGACATGGTCTTGCTAAATCGCTGAGGCTGGCCTCAATCTTGTAATCCTCCTTCCTCAGTCTCCAGAGCTGCTGAGATTACAGGTGTGCGCCACGGGGTCTGGCTCCCACTCCCCTTTTGAAAGAGCATCCCTCCAGGTTGAGGGGTGGGGAGATGCTGGCTCGCGCTCAGCAGCCCGGTGGCGTGGATGCATCCGTGCCCCTCTTCCTCTCACCATGGCACAGACTTCCTTAAGCCCTGGATCCCCCCAAATCAACGGGGTTGGAGGCAACATGTCAGGGAGACATTCCAGGGATGACACTGAGACTGTGTCCCCCAGGGGACCTGTGGTTCCTGTTTGCAGATCATGGATCTCCAGACAGAATTCTGTTTCATTTCCTCCAAGATGAGGCTGTCTGGGGAGAAGCTGCTAACCAGCCTGGTGCTTGTGGAAGTCCACCCCTGCCATCAGCCCCTGCGGCCCCAGCGGAGCAGCCACTCTGCGCTTGGTGATCCTGCGGGGAGGAGCTGCAATCTTTCCCCGATGGTCACCTATGTCCTGTCTGAAATACCAGGACTGCTGAAAGTACCATATTAATAAATCAGATGTTATTTGGCTGAGCGAAGAAGAAAAACGGCTAGGGTGGCACGCGTGGGCGGTGGGAGGCCCGGTCTTCCCTGTCTGTCCCTTCCAGTGTCTCCACAGAGAGGAAGCACATGTGGAGGCAGGAGATGGCCTGGGAGAGTTCCGAGAGAGGAAGGCCCACGCCTGGTCTTGGGGAAGCTGGGGCATCCGGCACCGACGCCCAGATAAGCTGGGGAACACGGCGTTGGGGTGCCACGGTTCAGAAGTAGGAGTCCTATGGGTGGCAGCACCTTGGCTGGCAGGGGACATTCAGCATGAGGAAATGCACCATGGAGCTGCAGTGGGAGGTCAGAGCTCAGCCTCCACAGTGAGGGCAGGAAGGCAGGCCTGCTTGGCAGTGGGAAGCCCCGAGTTCTGGATATGGTGAGTGGGCGCTCTCGGGAGGGGGTCAGTGGGAACGAGAAGGAGCAGGGGCCAGCGGAGCCCCCAGTTCAGATGCTCACAGGTGAGACAAACGCCAGGACAGGGCGTGCTGAGGTGGACGCAGAAACAAGGACAGTGGGTATTCCTTGGGTTCTGCCGGGCAGGCTGGCCCCTGCTGTGGGCCGCACACGTGGTGGCCACTAACCCACAGCCTGCTGTGGAGAGGGTGAGCCAGGAGCAGGGAGGTTGGGGAGCCTGGATAATCCCACGGGTTGCTGGTGAGACAGGCAGAGGAAGCGCTGGGAAGTTTTCAGCACCTTCTGGCCAAAGAAAATTGAAACCGGCCCAGGCACCAGGCCTCCTTTTCCAGGCGTTGGAACTAATCAATGACGTAGAGGCTTCGCCAGGCCAAGCCCCGCCCACTCCACCAGGACAGAGGCGGGGCCTGTTTTCTCCAGGTGGAACCTGCGGGGGAGGATGTCTCCTGAGCTTTTCCCTGCAGACTGAGGAACTCCTGAGTCCAGAGGTGATGGAAGGTTCTGGGTGCCAGTGGCAAGGGTGTGACAGGCATGTACAGAACGGGGCCTGGAGTAGAGAGGCCACCAGCCAGCCTTGTGGGGTTCAGGTTAGAGATGAAGAGCTCAGGCCCAGGGCCAGCTCCCAAGGTGACGACCCACCTTCCTGGGGAGTGACCGGGGATGGGCAGGGCCTTACTGGAGAACCACCTACATACTGCCTTCAGGCGAGGACATGGGGAGACCACGTGTGAAGCAGGCCCTGGGCTCAAGCAACGAGTGAGGAAAGCAGGGTGGGGTGACGTGGGTCCACTAGAGCAAGACCAAGAGGGCCTGGGAGTAGCTCAAGAAATCTTCCTGGAGCCGGCGCGGAGGTGTAGGCATGCCTGTCATCCCAGAGGCTCAGGAGGTTGAGGCAGGAGGATCCCAAGTTTGAGGTCAGTCTCAGCAACTTAGTGAGGCCCTAAACTGTTGCTGCCTGAAGCGATGGCCGCCTGCAGCAACAAAGCCACGGGAATAAGTTCAGAGGCAGACTGGAAACAAACAGGCTCTTTATTCTGCCAGCTTCTCTCTCCGGCTCCAACAACACCCCAACACGCAATCCACACTCCTCCAACCACACTACAAAAATGGCATTGACCCCATCCACAATGTCCCGGACCAAGTCCCGCGAGATCATGCAAATGGTGCCGACCCGATCCGCAATGTCCCCAGGCCAAGTCTCACGAGACCATGGAAGGTGGTAATGCTTATGGCTCGCAGCTAACCGCAATCTTAGCTATCTCCTTATTTAGGGCTCCTACATTTCCCCCCTTTTTGTTTTTAAAAGAGGGGATGCTCTAGGACGTCCATGTGCAACCAACATTCTTACCCGTCATCGGATAATCAAGGCTGTGACCTTGACTCCTGTCTTAGGTTGATATGTCAGCCACATGAGACTGTCCCGTACGACTGTGCCTGTCTTAGGTTGTCCCCCTCTGGGGCTCTTACCCGTCATTGGCTAACCAGCCATCCAATGGAGCCCTTCAGGATCGACTGTGTATGATGACTAACAGCCGTCCAATTGTGGGGAGATGCTGCGGCTTTAAGGCGATAAGCCTTCTGCTGACGAGCCAAGTTGCATAGCACATCAAATTCTTTAAACAAATCAGCTGCCCTGAGTTCTATCAAGTAACACACTGAGTTCTCTAGACAAATACGTCCTCAATGTCCCGGGCCAAGTCCCGCGAGATCATGCAAATGGCGCCAACCCGATCCGCAATGTCCCGGGCCAAGTCTTACGAGACCATGGAAGGTGGTAATGCTTATGGCTCACAGCTAACCACAATCTTAGCTATCTCCTTATTTAGGGCTCCTACACTAAACAACTCAGTGAGACCGTGTCTCAAAATTAAAAACAAGATTTTAAAAAATGGCTGGGGATGTGGCTCAGTAGTTAAGCTCCTCTGGGTTCAATCCCCAGTACCAAAAAAAAAAAAAAAAAAAACTAGGAGAGAGTCGGAAGGACTCAAGTTCAATCTCTCTGCTAAGTGCTCTGAGCCCTTGCTAAGTGCTCCATGCAGACCCTCCTCCTGCTTGATGCTCCCAGTGAGGTGGGTGCAGGTGTTAACGCCCTCTCACAGGCCAGGCGCCTGAGGACCACAAGAGGACAGGCTGCAGCAGGGCAGGTGGGACAGGCTCTGCGGGGACAGAGGCATGGCTGGGGTTGGGGCCATTGGTGGGGAGGGCAGGAAGGAGGGAGCTGGGGGGGGTGAGGTGGGGGCTGCCTTGGGAACCCCTCAGGGGCGTCTGGGCATGGTTGCTCAGGGGCCGCAGCCTGAGTGAGCAGCTTGTTTTCAGAGAAAGAGTCACTGCTGCTGTCCTTTGCCATCGGGGTCTCCAACCACGCAACATGTTGTCACAACAGGGGAAACAGAAATGCGCCCCCAGCGCCGGCGTTGCTTGGAAGGTTGAGGCAGGAGGATCCTGAGTTCAAAGCCAGCCTAAGCAAAAGCCAAGACACTAAGCAACTCAGTGAGACCCTGTCTCTAAATAAAATACAAAAAAGGGCTGGGGATGTGGCCCAGTGTTCAAGTGCCCCTGAGCTCAATCCCTAGTACCCCCCCACAATAAAAAGAAAAGAAATGCACCCCCAGAGGTCCCTCTCTCCCAGCGCTGGGGCTGGACTGGGGGCACATCTGTGGGGTGTGCCTGGACACCTGCCTGGACAGCCTTGGCAAGGCAGGGGCTGGTTCCTAGGGGGGGAGGCTCTGGAATTTCCCATCCCAGGACCTCCAGATCCGCTGCTGCCCCTTTGTTTACACTCCTGGGCTGGGGGAGGGCCCACGGCTGTCCAGGCTCCATACTCTGCTGGGGACAAACCGCTGAGCAAGGGAGGCCTCTGCTTCCTTCCTTTTTAACAGGAGGCCAGGAAGCAAGGCATCTCCCAGCAGCCCTCAGAAGTCCCCATCCTGTCCCCTGCACCCCTCCCCTCCCCCCTTCCTGGGACAGGAACAGGGGCCTGCCCTGGGGCCAGGGCAGGGGGTGCGAGGGAGGACTGGCATGGCCTGAGGAGGTAGCACGGCCTGGAGAAGGCTCTCCAGGCTCTGGCAGGGGCAGGAGAAGTGAGGAGGCCCTTCCAGCTGGCAGGATGGTGCGCCTCTGGCCATGAGTGACGGGGGTCTTCAGGGGGGCCTCTGAGTGTGTGAAGCGCTCTGCCAGCAACTTCCGGATACCCACCCATTCCCTTCTGCTCTGTCCAGGACGTGGCCCTGCCTCACAGGGGTGACTCCATCTTGCTGGAGACTGACCGTGCCGTGCGCCTCTCTGTGGGGCCACTAGAATGCACAGCAGGAGACAGGCTGATGCTCGCGGTGTCATGGTGCACCAGTGCCTGTGTCATCGCTCCCTCTGACCCACCTGCCCCCTCACAGGTCCAGGAAGGAGGCATTCCTTCCCCTTGGCTGATGGGAAAGTCCTCCCACTTTCCCTCTGATCTCCTGGGGGAACTGTGCCTTGGCTTCCTCAGTTGTGAAGCCAGGACTGAAAACTCAGAACTGTACCACTACAGGAGGTGCTCAGAGAGGCTCCCTAACTTCCAGGAGACACACAGCAGGAACTGGGCTGCACAAAGGCCTTCCTGACCCCAAGTCCACACTCTCCCTATGGCCATGCTGTCTCCTCTTCTCCGCATCTTCTCTCCTGCCATGGGAAGATTCGCTACCTGGGACCAAGAAGGGAGTGTCCTGAGGATGGGCAGGCGCCTGCCTTTTGTCCTGCAGGAGCCAGCCCCAGGAAGGAGGCTCAGAGCTGGTTTATATTCTAGGCAGCTCCTCGCCATGTGCATGCTCCCTCTCTCCCTCCTCCTTCCTAGGAGTGGGGACACGGCGGGGTGGCAGCCATGAGGACAGGAAACAAGCAGCTGGTGGGCTGGGCACGGCCCTCTTGGCCACATGGATGCCCAGAGGTGCGGAGGAGGGAAGCCCACAGCCCTGGGAGGCCTCGCGGCCTTCAGCGTGAAGCTGGGGGCGGGAGGGACGCCCCCCACACCATCAGGCGCCAGCAGAGGAGGGATAGAGGGCACTTCGGTCACCCGGGGCAGCCCACACACAGCCCCTCTTGGCCTTGCCTTGCTCCCCGGGCTAGGAGTCCTATGTCTGGCTCTGACAGTTGCTATGGAAACAGGACAGGAAAGGAGGGTACAGGAAGGGTGGGCAGGGTCCAGGCAGTTGCACCAGGGCACATGCCCCTGGGGTCTAGGCACAGCAGGGCGGGAGTGAGGCAAGGAGGGCCTCCAGCACATCTGCCCAGGCACTGGCAGGGCCCAGCAGCTGCAGCCGCCCAGCCAGGGCCAGGCCGGGCAGAGGCCCACCCGGCGACCCCCACACCTGGAGTCCAGCCTCTGCAGCACCCACGCGCAGGCAGCGACCACCTCCTGATCTCGTCAGCCTTCCAAGGAGGGCTCCACTAACGACCCCATTTCACAGGAGAAACTGAGGCTCAGGGAAATGAAGCCACTGGCCCAGGACACACGGCATCTGAGCTGCAACCCACCCCACGTGGGCGGCCCTGTGGTCCCGCTCCAGCACTGGCCCAGCTCTCCTGAGGTTCTTCAGGAGCTGTCCAATGTGCGCCGACTGGGCAGCCATGGCCTCGTGGCTTCCAGAGCAGCAAAGCCTCTGGATTTGGTGAGTCAGCTGGGGTCAGAATTTGCTCACGTGCATCAGAAACAATGACAATGAGGGGAAAATGCCACCTGACGCCCGTGCCCTGGTGCCTGGCTGATCATCCACTTGGGCCCTTGTTTGGTGGTCCCCACCCCAGGTTTGGTGGCTGCCACTTGAACACCATTTGGATAAACGGCTCGCCCATTATCCCCACTCTGTCTCTATCCTTGGGCAGAATAACCCCAGACTTCAGCAGTATTTTCAGGCCTGATGCCCAGGAGCTGGCACAGGGCACTGGGGAGGGCCTCAGACCCTGATGAACAGCCCACCAGGGCACCATTTCCCAGGGCAGAGTGACAGTCATGTCAACCAATATGCTGGCCCATCTCATGAAAGTCAAGTCAACTGCGGGGAAATTGGCCCTGTGGGATGCGTGGGTTGAGGGTCTGTGGAGGTGCTGGAGTGGGCTCCTCGCTGGCCTCACCGGGCAGGACACCAGGTGAGCACAGGCACCGGTCCAGGGATCAACTTAGCTGGTCACAAGCACTGGGCTCACTTTAGATTTTGATCGATCCCCTCGGATCCACAGACCAAAGACCACATGGGTGTGCCCAGAGATGGGGCAAACACTAGGGGGGACCATTTTCTGACAGGTGTCACATGTCAAAGGGCAGGAGGACGCCCATATCAGGGTGTGCTCCCCATCCCCAGAGAGCTGAAGGCCAGAGTCGCGTGGTGCATGCCTGAAGAAAGAGCTGAGGGTGAGACCTGGGGGCCAGGATAACAGAGCTTCAAGAGTGGACAGGGGCTGGGGCTGGGGCTGCGCGGTAGAGCACTGCCTGGCACATGTGAGGCACTGGGTTCAGTCCTCAGCACCACATAAAAATAAGTAAATAAAGATATTGTGTCCATCCATAACTTAAAAAAAAAGAGTGGACAGGGTATGCTGGGCGTGGTAGTGCCCATCTGAAAAATCAGCCACTAGGGAGGCTGGGGCAGGAGAATGGCAAGTTCAAGGGCAGCCCCAGCAACTTAGTGAGACCCTGTCTCAAAGTTTTTTTTTTAAAAAGGGCGGGTGGGGTGGGCTGGGGCTTGGGATAAGGCTCAGGGGTAAAATACTTGCCTAGCATGTGCAAGGCCCTGGGTTTGATCTCCAGCACCACACACACACACACACACACACACACACACACACAAGAATAGGGGGCCAGCCAGGCCCTTGAAGGGCGGAAGGAATAGGTTGTTGGCTTTTAAGTGAAACTTAACATTTCAAAAAAGTTCAAACAAGGCTGGACAGCACCTTGCACGGTTGCTAGCTGCTAGGAATGGGGACAATGGCAGAATCTGCACTTTCCTGCTTGTGCCAGCAAAGGGCAGGCCCTCTGTGGGAGAGCCCCGGCATGTGCGCCCCCCTACCTTTGGGTTCCAGGCCATTGGAATTAAAGTGCATCCGCTTCTGGCACTCTGTGCAGCTCATCAGGAAGCGCGTCACAGCCTCTCTCGGGAGGAAGGCATAGGTCTCCGCGATCTGGGGAGGAAGGAGTTTGCAGGTTACGCAGGTCCCCGAGTGACCTGGCCACTGGGACACCAACGTTGTGCTTTGGTGTCAGGTCTTGTGGCTCTTGCCAGGACAGGTAGGGAGGGACAAGGGACAAGTGTCCCTTTGTGGAGCAAAGGGCAGTGTCCTCCCCTCTTAGCTATGAAAATGAGGCACCTAGTCTATAACCTGTGTTCTAATAAGTAACGTTCCTGTCGGAGCATTGTATTGCTGCCACCAAGAAGTGAGCTGTAAGCATTGCTCCAGGGTAGGAGGAACAACTCTTCCCCTTCTTAGAGATTATAAACTGAGACCCCCTTATAAATTCACTGACTGTGGGCTTATAAACAGAACCCAAGGTTCTACTGGCAATTTCCGGTGATAACTCACAGGTCAAGATCCTTTTCAGGGAAAGCTGTGTAAGACTGGCGCCAGAGCATCAGATTTTTCACACTGGATAGCCTCTCTGAGACCCTTCTGCTCCTGGTGACTAAGGCCCAGAGAGGTGAACTGACTCACCCAAGGTCACACAGCTCTTTAGAGGCAGTGCTCCAGATCACCGGCCCCGCAGGGAGAAGGATGTGTGCACAGGAAAGTAGAAATAGAGGAGAGAGACAGGAGAAGAGGCGGGGGAGGGCAGTGTGGAAGAGAGGGCAGCCCTCCCCACTCACTCTAGGTTTTGGGAAACCCGCTGGCCCTGCTTTGGCTGCCTGTGGGGCAGCCCCGGTGGCCCTGGGTTCCCTAGGCGGAGGCTGCCTGCTGGCGGGTTTTTTCACACAGGCTTCCTGGAGCCGGGTTCCTCCCGCTCCTCTCCACTAGGCGGCAGCATCACCCAAGCATTCCGGGTCCTCCCCGCAGCCCAGCTGGGAAAGTTGGTGGAGGGCGTGGGGGCCTCTCTGGACAGTGCTGGCCCCGCCTCCGCTGTAGACAGCACAGTCTGCTCCCATGGGGACACGCCGATGCCCTGCTCCACCTTTATGATGGCCAGGAGGTGGACGTCGGGTGGGGCAGTGGGAGGGGTATGTAAAAGGCAGAGGGTGCCCAGTCTTTGGACAGCCCTCTTGGAGGACCCTAGCTCCTGCGGCCTGCAGAGTTCCAGGGGCCACTCCTGTCAGCTGCAAATGCGAGTTAATTTTGGTGACACATTGTTATTTCTCAGCTGATTTGATGCTCCACGGAGCAGGCAGGCTCCTTGATGAGTTATCTCCCTTCCGAATTCCCTGTCTGATTGCCTGTCTCTGGAGGTCAGGGCAAGGGCAAACCCCAGCATCTCAGCCTGGAGCCAGTGGATGGCAAGCCAGTCAGAGGTGCGGCCAGTCCTCCGGGGTGTCGGGCCCAGAGATGCCTTTTCTGTGCCTTTCCTGCCAGGCACGTGGATGTCTTCATTCCCAGCGGGCGGGCGGGCGCTGCTGGAAGCCTTGGGGGCTGGAGGCGCCTTCCTCTTGCACCTGCTCGCGGAAAGGCGGCTCTGCTGAGGAGCTGCGGCTGCGGAGCGACCGGCAAGGGGAAGGCTGTGCGGCGGAGGAGGCTGCGGCTGACTCTGGCCCACAGACGACCCCTGGACTCCCCTGACGTGGCACCCCAGGTCAGGTCTCAGAAGAGCTGAGTGGAGGACGTGGGGACGGACATTTGTATAGTTGGCTGGGAAGGGGAGGGCGGGGGTCGGTGTCAGAGGAGCAGCGTCTAGCGGGCTGGCTTGCGGGCAGCGGGGGAGGGAGGCCTTTCTAAGGGCTTCAGGAGGCGCCTGGTCTGGCCGCGCTGCCGAGGCTGTGCCCAGGAAGGGCAGGGGTCCCTCTCCTCACGTGGCCCACTGAGGACACAGGAGTGATTCCCTCTCTGGCGGTGGGAGCAGTGGCCACAGCTCCGCTGGCCTTGGCAGGTACCCCAGCAGGGACAGGGCTGCTTGGTGTGCCCTGGGGAGGGAGCACTGGCACACACCTTCTGGCTCTGGGGCCCACAGAGGGCTAGAAGAGGTGACAAGGCCTCGGGGCTATCTGAGGGCCAGAGAAGGGGAGGGGGGCTGCCCTGCCAGCGCAACCTCTGCAGCCTCGCTCCCTTGCGGGGGTCAGGGGGTGCAGGCCAGCCCACTCTGCTGCTGTGGGCACCATGGGGAGGACACCACCCCCTCGCAGGCCCCTTCGGCTCACCCTCCCGGCTTGCCCAGGACCAGCAATGGGGCCTCTCTCTGTGAGTGTGTGGCTGCCTGGGCCACAGGACCACAGGAGAGTCGGAACCAGAAGGACAATTCCTGCAGAGGCTCTTGCCAACAGGATGGCGGTTTCCAGATGGTCTCAGAGCTGCAGACCCTGTTCCAGAAGTAGACTCCCGTGCTGAAGCCCACGGCATGGGGCATGAAGACGGAGCCCGGGCCCCCGCCTGGACACGGAGACACACGTATGAATCTGCCTTTTCCATTTTTCTTAGTGGCAAAAGCGGAGATCTCGCGGGCAGGGAGAGCGCGAGCTGTTTGCAGAGTCGCTGACTTGCAAGGCCCCGCTTTCACTCCCCAACTCAGAGGCCGACAAAGACAGATGAGGCCAATTGGGGGGATTTGCACCACTTTACAAGATCCTCCTTCTGCCCTGCGGGTGGATTAGCACATGGTGGGCCCGGAGCAGCTGCTGACCACATCTGGCCCCAACTCCAAAGTGGCCTGAAAACCGGATCCAGATCTGAGCTCTGGAACCCCGTCTGGCTTTCCAGAACCCTGTGGGAGCAAGAGGAAGCAACCCAGATAGGTGCAGAGGCCAGGAGAGCCGCTCAGAAGAAGAACCCGTCTTCCGTGAGGGCTCAGGGGACTTTGTAGAACTACCTGGCACCTTCCCCAGGCTTGGCACTGTGAGACCCCTGGGACCCTTGGAACCTGGAGTCATCCTGTATGAGAGGCTCAGGTGGGGCTTCTGCCCACAGTAGGCATGCCCGCCCACCCTAAGCAGCCACCACCCTAGGCTCAACCACCTCCAGGCTAGGGCGCGCGTCACCAACTCTCTCTGATCCAGTGCTAGACAGTGGTAGGTGCTAGAAAGTTCTTTTTCCCACTGAAGAATTGGCCACGTTTAGCACCCAGAAGGAGTCTTGCCATCTTGCTACCGGTCCTCGGACCCCTACGGATGCCCCACGCCTGAGAGAATCTGGAAGGCCCACTGTGGGGTAGTTCTAGGACTCAGGTTTGGCAAAAGACGCGGGGACAGATCCAAAACCTCCTTAGCCAAGAGCCTGACACAACCCATGGCGCCAGGCCGTGCCTCTCCACAGCCACACCACGGGTTTCCTCAGGGGCTCTTTCCACAGACTCGGGCAGGGTGGGCCTGCGTCTGCACAGCTTGGCTGAAGAGCTGGGCCTGGGTGGAGGAAAACGGGAACAGAAGAGAAGACGGGACAGAGCATCTAGGCACCACCCCTACCCCCCAAAAGAAAAAAGGATGGCATGAGAAGGACGACAGATGGGGAGGGGGGAAGGGCAGGAGGCAAACAGGGAAGAGGGAGGTGCGACAGCCTCCTCGGCCTCACACCCGCTGCAGGAGGCCCTGGCCTGCTCAGCTCAGCCTTGGCCCTGCTGCTGAAATTCCAGCTCTGTGCACAGCCCAGCTGGCCCCATGCCAGCCATGTGCCAGCTCCAGGCTGGGCAGCGGGAAGTGGGGCACGCGGCGGGCATATGGACGAGAAGCCAGGAGGAGCAGAGCAAAGGGCTAGATGTCCGCGTGGCCCAGGGACACCGCGCTGTCAGCACAGCCCTGCCTTGCCCTCTGCACAGCATGGAGGCCACAGACCCTGGACGTGGGAGAGGCTTGGGGCTGGGTACCGAGAGGCGAGGGAGATCATACAGTCTAGGAGCCCATCTGCCTAGACCACAGCAAGTGGCCAGGAGAGGTTGGTAGGGGGCGGGGCGCACTGCTCCGGGGCTCTGGGGCCAGCTGGATGACCTCAGGCAGGTGGTGAGTCTCTGGGCCTCAGTCTCCTCATCTTAAAGTGAGGCTAATGGCAGCATGTGCTTTGTATATGCAACTTCATGCGTGGGGAGTCACCGAGGTGGGCCTGGGTCTGCGTGCAGAGCCTGAAGCACGCTAAGCACCCAAAACAGCAGTGGATGTGGCGCTGAGAAAGCCAGCTGGGTCTCATCGACGCCAAGGGGCCACAGCAGCCCCTGCCAGGCACCCGCCCTTCTTCTGTGGCCCTCTGGGAAACACCCGCGTTCCCTTCCCCAGCCACTTCCTGAAGCACACGCAGAGGCAGCGGGCAGGGAGACAACGACCAACTCCCGCTTTTCTCGGCCAGGCTCCTGGCCTCTCTGAGGCCCTTGGCGCAGGAGTCTGTCCTCAGTACCCATCCAGGGCAAAGACCATCCTCTGAAGACAAGGACAACCAGATTGCTGGATTCTCTAAAAATCAGGCCATATGGGGAAATCACAGGCTTATTTAGGCCACCTCCGCCGTAATCCAAGTCGTCTACACAAAGAACTTGGGCCTCATGTCTGCCTTAGGTGGGGAAGCGCGGCCTCCCAGGGCTGGTCTGCAGGAGTCACGAAGTCAACAGGGCGGGTGTGAGGACACTGGCTGACTGCCACTCAAGTGCTGTGCGACCTTGGATAGGAAGCTCAGTTCTCTGGACCACAGGACTGCTGTGGGGCTCCAAGGACACCAAAGTGCTTGGCTTCGTTCGAGGGCTCAGTGGTGGCCTGAGTCATGGTGACAGGCTCAGCTGTGAGGGCCCACCAGGGAGATGGGGTCCAACACAGCAGGCCCCTCCTGCAGGGCAGAGTTGGGTCCTCTGCTCTGGCCACAGTCCCCTTGTGTCCCCCTCCCTATTTGTGATATTTCCCACTCTACATTGCCAACTCTGCTCAGAAGGCCGGGTGACAAGCCACCTTCTCCATGAAACTCACAGGCTTGGCACTGAGTGCCAGGGTGGCACAGTCTTTGCTGAATGCTGGGTTCTGTGTCCTTAAAGCTGGCCTGGGAGATGTGTCTGCTTTTCTGTGTCTTGCCTTTGCCCTCAGCCTCCCACCCCAAATCCAGCTGGGACCTCCTAGAGTGGCAGCAGGCCCTCCAACTTCCCCTGGGGAACTCCCAGTGCTGGCTGGGCAGGGCTGTGGGGGACTGGATAAAGTCCCACGTAGGAGACACCTAGACAGGACAGACGCACAGTGCATGCCAGCCGTGGAGGCCTGGCTTCTAATTACCTGCCCCCACCCCAGAGCGGGCTGCAGGAGGCTGGGGCTGGTGGGGCGGGCTAAGTGGCAGCAGGAAGAGAGGAGGGCCTCCTCCCGCCTGTCCCTCCTTCCCTCCCTCTCGCTCCCTCAACCTGCTTCTCCTTTGTGCTCAGACCACAGAACCCGCCCCCTCGCCCCGTGAGCCATCTCTGAGCCAGTCCTTGCCCTGTGCCCCCCTGGGTCCCCAAAGGCCATTTCATCACGCCTCAGCTGCCCGCCCCGCCCCCGCCGACATGTGCGGAGCCCGTGGCCTCCTGCCAGGGCCTGGGGCTGCCCGCGGAGGCAGAGGCAGGATCTCACCGCACGGTAGGTCTTCTTCTGCCCGGCGTGCTTGGGGGCTTTGCCTGGCTCCGCCGAGCTCTCCACATGCATCGAGTAGATGATGTCAAAGAAATCTTCCACCACAGCGACCCGCTTCAGAGAGATGCCCTCAGGCTCCGACAGGCCATCTGCCCCCTGCGACAGGGTGGACAAGCCGTGTTAGTGTCAGGGCTGATGGTGGGTGAGAGCTGGGCCCTGAGGCCGGGCCAGGGTCAGGGCAGGGGGGGCGCTGCTCCCCAACCCAGCTGGCACCGCCTCTCTCCCCGGGCAGGGCCTGGGACTGGAGGAGCCTGCGGAGAGGGCTCAGGGAGGGCGTGCCAGAGTTGGGGCCAGGAGGGGGGGACTGCGCTAAATCCACCAGCAACAATGGACAGAGAACCACGACGACGAAAATACAAATTGAGAAACCAAGAGGCTCCATGCTCACAATTTCAGACAGATTGTGCCAGACTCGGGGCGGGGAACTCGCATCACACGCGGTGCCAAGACCATCCTGGAAGTCTCTGGGGACGGGGAGTGCTAAATAGATGCAGCCCCATCAGGAGCTCGCCAATTAGCAGCAACCTTTCACTGTGGTCCTGGGCTGGGGCCCCGGGGGACCAGCTCCCATCACCTGGGTGGCTCCTGCCTCCTCCCTGGCCTTTCTGAAAAGCTTTTCACCACGGCCGTCACCCTCCCCGCAACAGCTGAGCGCCAGCCACAGCACCCGGGCCCTTTGTGTGTGGAGATCTACAGAAGCACAGGCACAGGCCACGTGGAGGTGGCAGGGCTGCGAGCACAGTGGCTGTGGGCCACCCCGAGCCTCTTATCAGGCTGGCATGAGTGCTGTCAGCTGGCCCCATCAAGGTGTGCCAGGATCGAGATGGGGTCCTCTGCAGCAAACAGCTGCTGGGCTGGCCGGCCTGCCGCCCCTGCCCCCCCTGCCCTCGGAGGAGCGAGGCTGCAGGGAAACTCCAGGGCATGCACTGGGCGAGGTCGGTGCTGCGAGCACGCAGCTCCCGTCCACAGAGCATGGGATGAACGCAGGCCCAGGGACACCAGCTTTCAGCAGTCGCCTCCCTAAGAGGAGTCTGGGAGGGCCTTAGGAGGCTTCAGAGGTCAAGAGCAAGCAATGCAGAGCAGACGGGGAAAGGAGGCAGGCTTCCCTGAAAGTGCCAAAACACATCTCCAAGTTAATTCTTCCCCAGAGGACCCCCGACATCGGCTCTGTCTGTTCACTTACAGCCATCTCTCCAACACCTCCAACTATGTCTGACACATAGTAGGCGCTCAATAAATAACTGCTAAATGAGTGATTGGTTATAAGTGGCGTGCGGGCAGGGTAGTTTATTTTTCATTTTTATTATCATCTTTATTTTTGGTACCGGGAATTGAACTCAGAGGTGCTTTACAACTGAGCCATATCTCCAGTCCTTTTTATTTATTTATTTTTAGATTTTGAGACAGGGTCTCCCTAAATTGCTTAGGGCCTCACTAAGTTGTTGAGGCTGGCCTTGAACTTATGACCCTCCTGCCTTAGTCTCCCAAGTTGCTGGGATTACAGGCGTGCACCACTGCATCCAGCTTGGGTAGGGTAGTTTGGACACTGCCCCACCATTTAAGAGGCTGTGTGATCTGAGTAGTTTACCTTGCTTCTCTGGTCCTTCAGCTATGAAATGGGGATAAAGAAGCCCCTTTCAATGCTTCAGAGCTTCAGTGGGGGATAAATGAGATGCATGTGCAGCTCTTAGTACCGAGCCTGCCCCCCCCCCCAGCTGCTCCACAAGCACTGTTATTAAGAAGTGCTTTGCAGCTGGCCAAATTTCCCCCAGGTATGATAAAGCTGAACATTGTCACAACCCTGGGAGGTTGTCAAGGGTCAAATCCTGCCTGCAGGATAGTAGCTGGGAAGTGGCGGAGATGGTTTAGGACCTCAGACTTTGTAGTCCCAGTAGAATACTGGCCCTGCTGGCGCATGACGCTCACAGTGCATTCTAGCCACAGATGGGCTTTGGTCTTACCCAGTGCCCTTCAGCATGCTGGGATGATGCGCACGAAGGCTGTTTCCTTACCACTACTCGCCTGAGAGCAGAAAGCAGACAGGGAGGAAGGGCATCTGGGCATCTCAGAGCTGGGTAACCAAACTAGAGCTAGTAGGCAGCAACCCTGCCCGGTGACCCTGGGTGGTGACCTTACCAGCCCTGTACAGGCCTTCTTGCCAATGGCTTCCTTCGTGGTCAGAACCCATTTCAGTGGGGACTTTCCAGATAGCAGGTATCCCTGTGTATGTGCGTGCATTGCGTGCAGGGGAGCTGTCTACTGATCACCTTTGCTCTGAGACTGGGCAAAATTCTCTGAGCATCACAAGATAAGCTATAAAATTATGTGACTTTTCAGTTTTAAACTGAGGCATTACTTTTACCTCTTTTTTGGTGCTATCTCATCCCCCCTGAAATCCTAAGCTATCTGTAAGGGCTCATCAATGACAAGCTTGTTGGTTAGCTAACTTGAAACTGCCTAGCACCTTCAAATACTGTCATGACAGAATGGGGAAGGGACAGATATTGTGTACCAGGGCTTTAGACCCAGGGGCCCTTTACCACTGGGCCACATCCCCAGCCCTTTCTGTTTTGAGACAGGGTTTCACTAAAGTGCATAGGGCTCCTAATTGCTGAGGCTGGCCTGGAACCTGTGATCCTCCTGCCCCAGCCTTCAGAGCTGCTGGAATTACAGGTGTGCACCACTGTACCTGTCAGTTATAATGCAACCAGAGTTTTCTTTTTTTTTTTTTTTTTTTTTTTTTTGTGGTACCAGGGATTGAACTCAGGGGCACTCAACCACTGGGCCACATCCCCAGCCCTTTTTTGTATTTTATTAGACACAGGGTCTCACTGAGTTGCTAAGTGCCTTGCCATTGCTGAGGCTGGCTTTGAGCTCGTGATCCTCCTGCCTCAGCCTCCCAAGTGCTGGGATTACAGGCGTGTGCCACCACACCCGGCTACAACCAGAGGTTTCTATTGGTGGTGCACGCCTGTAATTCCAGCAGCTTTGTAGGCTGAGGCAGGAGGATCACAAGTTCGAGGCCTGCCTCAGCAACTTGGCGAGGCGGAAAGCAACTTAGTGACCCCATCTCAAAATGAAAAATAAAAAGGTGATGTCGCTCAGTGGTTAAGCACCCCGGATTCAATCCCTGGTACCAACACATTTTTTAAAAAAGAATAAATACAACTGGGGTTTTATTTCTTAATCTGGGTGTGGTTATTTAGTTATAAAAGTGAGTTCAGTTTATAAAAAGTCATTAAACAGAACACACTTAGTTACAACCTATACTTTTCTGTAGTGTCTGTTAAAAAAAAAAAAAAAAAAAAAAAAAAAAAAAAAAAAAAAAAAAAAAAAACTTACAACCTATACTTTTCTGTCATTTCAGTAAGAAATGTTAATTTTTCAAAAAGTATCAAGGGGAAGTTTTCACATTTTGATAATCTGAATCCAGAGGCAAAAAAAAAAGGGGTTTAGCTGCTTAAAGCAAACAGACCTCCCTGCTCCTAAAACCATTTCAGGCCAGAATACAGATGGGTCTGGAAAAGGAAGGGGATGTGATTTGGTAGGAAGGAAGGAAAAAAGCAATCCAGTGAAGAGATGGTATTTTAGAGAGGTGAGACAGAGGTGCCCTCTAACCAGCTCTATGACCTAGGAGGGTCATTTTTCTCCTTTATTTCTTAAAATTCATTTTTCTTACCTATAATGTGGGCCTAAAAAGTCCTAGTTGGATGTTTGAAGGATCAAGTAGAAGGTTTGTCAGGTATTCGGCACATACAGACTTGGTGAATGCCTGTCTTGTCCCCTGTGGACCTACCAAGTTTGAACATTTTGTGTTTAGGAATCTGCTCTTGTCTCCCATTTCTCTGACCCACCCAGGTTACAAAATGGATCCCCTGGGGTATTAGCCATCATCAGAAGAGATGCATTTATTTAATTATTAAATAATATATAGGTGGCCCCACAAACTTGGAATAAGCTTTCCTAAACTCAAAGTGTAACTAATTAAGCCGGGCGCGGTGGCGCACACGCCTGTAATCCCAGCACTTTGGGAGGCTGAGGCAGGAGGATCATGAGTTCAAAGCCAGCTTCAGCAATGGTGAGGCACTTAGCAACTCAGTGAGACCCTGTCTCTAATAAAATACAAAAAAGGGCTGGGGATGTGACCCAGTGGTCGAGTGCCCCTGAGTTCAATCCCCGGTACCAAAAAAAAAAAAAAAAAAAAAAAAAAAAAAAAAAAAAAAAAAAAAAAAAACAGAACACTTACAACCTATACTTTTCTGTATGTCTGTTAAACTTTCATAGTAAGAAATGTTAATTTTTCAAAAAGTATCAAGGGGAAGTTTTCACATTTTGATAATCTGAATCCAGAGGCAAAAAAAAAGGGTTTAGCTGCTTAAAGCAAACAGACCTCCCTGCTCCTAAAACCATTTCAGGCCAGAATACAGATGGGTCTGGAAAAGGAAGGGGATGTGATTTGGTAGGAAGGAAGGAAAAAAAAGCAATCCAGTGAAGAGATGGTATTTTAGAGAGGTGAGACAGAGGTGCCCTCTAACCAGCTCTATGACCTAGGAGGGTCATTTTTCTCCTTTATTTCTTAAAATTCATTTTTTTTTTTTCTTACCTATAATGTGGGCCTAAAAAGTCCTAGTTGGATGTTTGAAGGATCAAGTAGAAGGTTTGTCAGGTATTCGGCACATACAGACTTGGTGAATGCCTGTCTTGTCCCCTGTGGACCTACCAAGTTTGAACATTTTGTGTTTAGGAATCTGCTCTTGTCTCCCATTTCTCTGACCCACCCAGGTTACAAAATGGATCCCCTGGGGTATTAGCCATCATCAGAAGAGATGCATTTATTTAATTATTAAATAATATATAGGTGGCCCCACAAACTTGGAATAAGCTTTCCTAAACTCAAAGTGTAACTAATTAAGCCGGGCGCGGTGGCACACGCCTGTAATCCCAGCACTTTGGGAGGCTGAGGCAGGAGGATCATGAGTTCAAAGCCAGCTTCAGCAATGGTGAGGCACTTAGCAACTCAGTGAGACCCTGTCTCTAATAAAATACAAAAAAGGGCTGGGTATGTGACCCAGTGGTCGAGTGCCCCTGAGTTCAATCCCCCGGTACCACAAAAAAAAAAAAAAAAAAAAAAAAGTGTAACTAATTGGCCCAGGCGAAACAGTGAAATACACTGCCCAGCCCGGTGCGACCCGTCTGTCCCAACCTCCCATCTCCATTCTGAGGCAGACTCCTGTAAGCCACGGATTTGCACTTGGTCCAATACAACCATAAAATTATCCAAGAGAAACTCTTCAGTGTAGCAATTATCAGTAGCTCCCTCTTTAAAAATTGATTGCTATTTCCCCTGATGTTCAAACTTGGGTCCTGTAGTCTGCCTAGCTCTATGGCAGGGACGTACACAGGGAAGAAGAGGGCCTGTAGCAACCATAATTCAAGACACATGAGGTCTGCAGAGCCACACCTTGAACTGTCCTCTGGCGAGCTGTGGCCACCTGGACTCCATGTGTGCAACACCCTAAGGGAAGAACACCGGGACATCTGTGTGGCCTTCAAGAACCCTTGGAAGATGGTAAAAAAGGCTCTGACAGTAGTCACGTGCACGGCCATCTCTGCCATGCCCTGCACCCATAGAGGTAATAACCTTCATGCTGAATGCTGCAGGAGAGGCAGGCCTCCCTAGCTGGGAATGCAGACAGGGCTGCGAGGCAAGAGCTGCTAATTAAGGGAGCAGAAAGCACCTTCCATAGCCTTGGGATGTCCCTGCCAACTCACTTCTGCCTTGTACCCAAATAAGCTTCATCTAATCCATTGCTCTAAGCAAGCCGCACACTGGATTGACAAAAGAAGTTCCTTTTACTTATGGGGCTGGATCTAGAGGGGACCTGGGGTCTTCTGACTGTCTCACCTTCCTGGAAATGCTGAACAGGAGTGATGGAAAGGAGCCCCAGAGCACCCCATGTTTAGGAAAGCCAGGACAAACACAGTCATTGCGCAGAACCAGCCTCTGGGGTCTTCTTCTGTGGGGAAGAACACTGCCGTGGTGACTAACACAATCCATCCATTCCGACCATCCAACCCCAAACGGCAGGCCAGACCCAGGCCGACAAAACCAGACATGGCAATCGTTTTAAAGATGTATGGCACTATTAACTTTCTTAGACACCGCCAACTCCCTGAAATTTGGGTTCTAAACTAAAGATTGTTGCAAGTCATTGAGGAAATCATCAAATGTCTACTTAAATATTGGTGATATTTCAAAACACTTGGAACAGCAGTCCTCAAAGTATGTGCCCTGGACAAGCAGCATCAGGGACTTGTTAAAAGTTCAGATTTTTCAGGCTCTACCTCAACCTACCAAATCTGATGCTCTGTCTCCGCACGCCGCCCCTCCCGCACGCCCTCCCTGGTACTGGGGATTGACTCCAGGGTGCTCTACTGCTGAGCTCCACCCCAGCCCTTTTTATTTTTAATTTTGAGACAGGGTCTAAGTTGCCTGGGTTGGCCCCAAACCTGGGATCCTCTTACCTCAGCCTCCTGAGTAGCTGGGATTACTGACAAGTGCCACTGTGCCCAGGTCTAGGGTTTTAATGGACCCCCCAGATGATTCTGATGCCAGAGATTTGAGAACAGATTAAAATGTCTCTGATTAAGACAGGGAGGTAACTAGTAGGGAAACTGGTGCTGGCTCATTAAATATAGACATGCTCTGTGCTTCCAGGCCTAATATATTAAAATTTTCATCTCTAGTGAAGGCCAATTTTCCTAATAGTAGGAACAAAAGAATCTTATTGGGCAACATTTGTATAAATTCAAGACATCTGCCCAGAGACTTAATGTGGATCATAGATGGAAAGGGCAGGAGCCCTCCCCATCCTGACACTGGATTTTTACATGCTCCCTGGCAAAGTTAATTAATACTTAAGAAGGTCATCCCTTAACAGGTCTTTTCTGGCTTCCTCAGTTTCCTCAAATGATCTGAATGCTCAGCATGAAAGGCCTGCCACGACCCGGGCTGCAGGCCAATAGGGGGATCAGCCTGTCCCACCAAGCCATCAGGCAGCTCACGCTGGGGGGCCGCATGGTGATATTGGGAGTCATCCCTCAGGTAAGCTCCCGAGTCGACGGGATCTTGCCTGTCTCCTCACAGAAGCCAATTAAATGGACCCCTGCCCTTGATGGCGAGTGCAGTCCAATTGCTAATGGATTGCAGTTCTGTCTTCCCCCTCGGAACTTGGAAGTCACTTACTGGTAATAAGTTACATACTTATCAAGGTGGGATTGCCGTTTTAGGCCACTGGGGTGCCATTTAGTGCACCCACCATCACTGTATTAGTGGAGTATGCCTTCCAGCGACAACAAGACCATGGTTTGAGAGAAGATGGCTAACTAGAGGGGACAGTTCTCAACTGGGTTCCTCCTATTGTAGAGGAAGAAACCACAGAGAAAATCCTAGGGAAATGTCCTCTGGGTGCATTTCAGATCTGGCTCTTGACAAGGCATGAGAATCAACAGGATGGCATTAGAGGGCAAAATCCGCAGGCAGAGCCCACCCCAGAGCAAACAAACCTTTGGCTGCCACTTGTTTGGGAGCTGGGACTTCAGGGGGTTGATTGAACAGGCAGCTGGGATGCCGCTCCATCCCATCCAGGCCAGCCCCAAAGTGGCCATTACAGGCCTAGGGGCTGTACTTACTATCAGCCACTCCTCCCAGACTCTGCAAAGTGGCTCTTCTTCCTGTCCCCCAAACCACGCTGATTGAATAATTCAGCTGGGCCTGGGGCTTGGGAAGTTTTGGGGAGTTTCCTACAAAGTCTTACTCCAACTCCAAGGCCTGGCTGAAAGAAGGCCTAGTGGGGAGGAGGAGTCAGCCCCTAAACAGGGGGCCCCTGAGGGAAAGGAAAGAGGCAGAGAGGAAATTTTAAAACCACACAAAACTGACAGAATTACAAGAAAAGCAGAATGAAGAGCATCACCCAAACATCCAGAAATTTTCTCTCCTGAGTCCCCTAGAGAAAGCAGTCATGATTTGTGAAAGGCAATCAGATGATTGAGGAAGGTATTGCTTAAATGGAACAATGACAGTATTTTAATTTCTCTTGGTTGTGAATCATACCTACTGGGGACTGGAAATCAAAGCAAACCAAAATAAAACAAACAAAAAGACCCCATCCAACCAACAACCAACAAAAATCCACACAAACAAAAATTCCAAAAAAGGATTCACAATGAAATTTTATGATCTACAGTTCCAATGAGCTCTGCAGGCCAGGACAGGGCAGAGGGATGAGACCCTCCCCCATAAATAAATACATAAACAAGGCACTGAAGACTCAGTGTAGCACCTGCCTCTTCTTCTCCACCCTTGTACTCAGTCTCCAACTGTTAGTGCAGAGCTGCTGCCACCACAGAGTCGCACCTGCCATCTGGAACAGCCTCACATATTCCAAGACCTCCTTTCTGCTTCGCTGAACCTCCATCTTCTTTCAAATCGAGCTGGGGACTGAAATGCTCACCCTGGGCCACAGAGAAAGGTGCTTGGGATCAGCCCCCAGACAACAGCACTACCTTTGAGGGATGCCATATCCTTCCAGCGGCTCCAAATAGTTTTCTTTTTTTCTTCTCTCTCTCTCCCTTCCTTCCTTGTTAACTCTGGGGTGTCTGAAAAGGGTGTGTGTGTGGGAGGGCATGGGAAAGGGGTGCCAAACTGTCCCCTGCGGAAGGGAGAAGGGCTGGGAAAATGCAAATCCTGATGACAGTGACCCCGGATGGACTGGAAGGCAGGTACTCTGCAGCCTCCCTTGCCAGACAGGACCCCTCAGAGCCCAGCAGCAGGATTTTGGCCTGGGCAGGTGGTGGCAGGAAGGTGCTCTAGAGGCGAGGTAAGAGGCCTGCGGACAACCCAGCTCTGGCCTCAAGCATGGAAGGGGTCCTGCCCGGCCTCAATTTCCTCCTGTATGTGTTGATACCATGCGCACAATGGCTTTCCACCTCACAGGAGGGCTGTGGGGACCCAAAGGATGCACAAGTACACCCGCCCTCAGCGAGACACCCATGAACGACTGCTGTCACCACCACTAGGAGGGGCACTCTCCAGGACTCTGGGGAACCTCTTTCCCCCAGGCGTCCCGGTCTAGGACAGGGAGTCGGGATCGCTGAAGAAGAGGTTCTGGGCGGAAGGGGGCGGCCCTGAGCCTGGTAGGCCCCGCGGGCGGGTCCCTGCGGGCCCAGGAGGACGGCCCGGTGCGCTAACGAGCTGGGGGCCCAGGTGCGGGCCCCACCCGGGCGGGGCTGAGGAGGAGCAGGGGAGGGGGAGGGGGCGGCCCGCGCGCTAATGACTGTTGACAGCGCGCGCTGGGGCTGGCCGGGCCGCGCGCGCCACTGACAGCTGCTCGGGCTGGGGGCGGGGCGGGGGCGAGGCCGCTCGCGCTCCCTCCAAGGCGCACGCGCGTGCGCCCCGACGGGGAGGGGCGGAGAGGCACGCGCGCGCGCGCGCGCGCGCCGGGCCGGGTTCGGAGGGCCTGCTGGAGCGACTCGCGCGGGCTCCTCGCGGGCAGGCAGGTAATGAGAGTAACCATGGCAACCCACCAGAGGAAGTGTATTCTGCAGGAGACGTTAATCCCCTCTCCCCGGAGCTGGGACAGCCTGACTTTCCATTCTCACACAGTAATTAGATACCAGCTGTCAGTGCAGGGGGGACGGCTCCGCGGCTGCAGCCCGGCTAGGGGGGGACGCACAAAGCGGGTGGGGGGACGCGGGGAGGAGGGCGTTAAAGACACAGGGACGCTTTGGGGCGGCGGGCCGCGGCGGCGCGCCTCCCGGCCTCGGGCCTCCTGGAGCGCGCCCGCTCACCTGGAGACCCCGCCCGCACGGGCCCCGCCCACCCCACGCGCACCTGCTGCGCGCGCGCCTGCCCGCCCTCGCGTTCCCCCCTCCCGGCCCCGCCTCCCGGCTCCAGGCGCACCTGCCCTGCTCCGCCCTCCCGGGACGCTGCCCACCTGTCCTTTGTGCGGGGCGGTACCATTCGATCTTGCCAGCTCTCCTTCAGGGAGCGCCCGCTATGTGCCAGGCGCTGTGCCAAGCTTGATCTCGTGTAATCCTCACAGACCCTCTGCGGTAGGCGCCTCTGCTGCTCCCCGCCCAAGGCGCAGCGGGGTGTGGCGGTTTGCCCAGGGTCATGCAGACTTGAACCCCAATCCCGATGCCCATTTAACCACGGAGCTACAGCGCCTCCCCATCGCGTCCACATCCGTTATAGCTCAGGGCCTCCCAGCCCGCTGGGGGTGGGGGACAAAACAATCACGCTGGTGGCTGGCGTTGTGGGGCACCTACTGAGTGCCAAGTGTTCACTGCTTCTTTTCACTTTCTCAGCAGCCCCGGGAGATTTATTAGGCCCGTTTTACGGGGGGAGGAAACGGAGGCACAGAAAGCTGAAGCGACTTGTCCAGTCAGGAAGGTACAGAGTGCTGAGCTGGGACTCAGACCCGGATCCATGCTCCCAGCCGTAGCGTGGGCTGTTAACCCAGCCCTGGAGTCCTGGTGGTTGAAATCTAGGGCTCCTTTTCACTGCTCAGCCCACCCAGGTCCTGTCCCAGCATCGTTAGGAGCCACCTTTCCTAGCCCTACCTAACATAGTTAAGAGGTTTCTAGGCCTAAAGCCACAGCCAGGTCCCTAATTTCTGTCCAGTCTCCCAGCAATCCTTGCTCTCAGCACAGGTACATGCTAGTAAGACTTCTCTGCCAACCTCTCCATTTCCCAGATAGGAAAACCAAGACCACCAAAGCAAGAAGCTGGCCTCTGGGGAGATGGCCTGGTAAAGCCTTTGGGGAGAGTTCAGACTCCTTAGGCCCAGTTGGGCCCCCTGCCCCCCGTCCCACAGTCAAGGTGGGGGGAGCACACCAAGGAGGGGCAGGAAGTGCAGGCAGAGCCGGCTCTGCGTCCCCAGTGGCGGCAGTGGCAGCGGGTGTCTGGGGCAGGAGGAGGCTATCTGATCCCTTCCCCACTGCCCCGGCCATGACCTCCTTCCTCCCTCCCTTTCTCGCTCTCTTTCTCTCTCCCCTCCCTCCTCCCTCATGTCCAGGGTAGCCAGTACCCTGGGCTACAGCTGAGAACCCAGCCATTCCTGGGCCCAGCAGAATTCCAGTGGGAGGAGGGGTGGGGTGGGGGTTGGGCCCAGGGCTTTAGGGACAGGGGCACCCCTGGGGCTGCCCCACCCTGCACTGGCCAAGGCTGGGCTGCCTCCAACCTCACCGTTTCCTGCCTCTGCTCTCCCCATCTCTCAGTAGCAGAGCAGCCTAAATTTGGCTCGAGGAGGGAATGGGGGAGGTGGCGGCAGGCGGGTGCTGTCAGAGGCCAGGGCGTAGCTCCCGTCTAGCCGGCTGGCATTTTTGCTGTCTGGAGGAGGGCAGAGGGGCTCGGCAGGCAGCCTCTCCCGGAAAGGGAGATGTTGGTACCTTCTGACATGCACTGACTAATGTGCAAACGACATGCAAACTGGGCTTCAGATCAGGAGCTCAGCCAGGGAACAGCTCAGTGCTGCTCTGGGGGATGAGGGCAGCACCAGGCCCACTCCCAGGGGCTTCTGGGGTGGGGGCACAGGGTATCCAGGCCTGGGCCTTGGGAGTCTCAGTTTCTCTCCAGCTGGGAGTCTCCATTCCAGTGGCTGAGGGCCATGGTCATCTGCCTGCTCTGGCAGCGCTGGGCACACCCTGTTGCATGGTTAAGCCCGAGTCCTGTCACGGCCCTGCCAGGTTTGACCCCAGCTCTCCAATGGCCACTTGGGTGAATTACTCAACAGAGTACCCAGGCAAACAGCTTGTGGGACATGACATCCCACTTCCCTTCCCTAGAAGCTGGGCACAAAGCACGTGACCTGAAAGAGCTGGCCTTTGGATTCAGACCTAGACTCCAGGCTTGGCTCAGCCAGTGAGTGAGGCCTTCTGGGTTGCACTCCCCACCCACATCTGGGAAATGGGTTCAAGACCTCAAGGCCAGCTGTGATGTCCATGCATGTCCCTACTGGCCAAGTCTCATTGCTCTGCATTTCTTTGCCCTCTACCTCTGTCCTGTTCTGTCTCTCTCCCTCTCTTGGCTTCTCTGTCCTGTTTTTTTTTTTTTTTTTTTTTTTCCTGTCTCTATATAGTTGTGGATTTCTTGCAGTCTTTCTTTCCTCCCAGTCTCTCAGCATGTCTTGATGACCTTGGACAAGTCACTGCCTCTTAAGAGTCTCAGTCTGCACATTGCTAAATGAGGGTAATGAGAAGTGGATGATGAGCTGTCTGAGCCCTGGGGCCCAAGGGCACTTGACAGGTGGCAGTTATTTACAACCCCCAGCCACCATCCCAATTGTCCAGGAGGGGTGGCTGTGTCCTCAACTCTATTGGGCCTGGGGTATTGGGGCCCACTTCTTGGTAGCTCTGTTCAACCCTAGATAACTGCTCTCCTGCCCCTCGGCCAGGGCTGATATGAGCTGAATCCAACTTCCTGCCACCCAAAAGCCACTTCCTGTCAAACTTGAGTTGATACCAGAAGAACTTGTTTTCTGTGCACAGAGCAATCCCTGAAGGGGCAGCCCCCAGCCTGCCCAGCTGTGAGCATTTCTGCGTTTGCTGGTCTACCTGGCAGAGCTGCACAGGTTAAGACGGGGCCTCTGCCCTCCCACCTCTGCACCTGCTTGTCCTGCCCTGAGGTTGTTCCCCAGTTACCAGCTAGCCCAGGAAGGGTGCCCGGTGCCCCCTCCCCTGGGCACAGACAGACCCGTGTAGGCTGTGACATACAGCCTGACACAGCCTCCATAGCCACCAGGCATGTGGGCGAGGACTCAGAGACAATGTGTGTGACTGTCATACACAGTTATGATCACAGAGGCACACACGTGGACACAGCCTCGCACAGGACAGACATGGGACGGGCCGCCCACAGTGACAGGCAGTCACACTCAGAGTCCCACATGATTCCACAGTCCCAGAATCACTCCTTCCTCACACACAAGCACCAAATAGGACCATTCCACCCACTGCCCTGCATTTGCCCAGCACCCCTTCCAGATGTAGTCACTGAGTCAACAAATACTCTTCAGAGTCTGCTCTGCCCAGCCTTGGGCTAGCCCATAATAGAACTACTGGAATAGTACCAAATAATCGGTGGCCCATTCTGTTCCCTTGGTTTCCTATCTGTGAAATAAGAGCCCTGCCTCGGTGGCCGCTGGGAGGAGTGGGGAGCTAATGCACATAAAGCCCCTGGCCCACGTGTGGCCCTTGGAGGGCGCCGTCTAAGTGAGCCTGTCTCAGTCACCCAGGAGCATTACTGTGCCCAGCTCCATGCTGGACACCTGAGCACCTTCTCTTCCTGAGTCCTTGCCCGGGTGCCCAGCAGCTGGAGTCACTGCTCCCATTTTACTGATGAGGAAACTGAGTCTCGGAGAAGAAGCCCACTGAGTCCACAGAGAGCCCACTTATGCCACTCTCTCTGCTGCCCCGGCCTGCCTCACTACCCTCTGCACACAACACTCCTGCTCCCTCTGCCTTAACAGCCCTCCTGCTGTCTTTCTTTGTGCCTGGCCTCTCCGAGCTGCCTTCTTGCACAGGACCCCCTGGGGGAGCCCATGGCAGCCCCTGTCTTCTTCCCTGAGGCCCAGTGGATCCCTCACTGGACTCCGAGGACCAAGAGTAAGGTCCGTTTTGTCCTGTTCTTGCCACATTCTAGTCCTCGGCGCATAGTAGGTGCTCAACAACTATTTCGGAATTAAAAGAATAAACAGAGTGGCCTCACAGCTACCGAGGACAGAGCCCCAAACTGAATCCAGGACCCTCCAGAGCTGGAGATCATTTCTACATGACCGTGCTTTTCCGACCACCAGAGGCTCTTGCGAACATGTGAGTGGACGAACGGGTGAGCAGAACCAGGATATCAGGACCCCAGGCCAGGGACGCGGGGCCAACCTCCTTCCTTTCCTGGCAGTGTGGACCTGAGCCAAGCGCCAGGCACCTCGGGTGGTGGCAGGGTTGCTGGGCCGCCTGAAGCCGGCTGTCAGGGCTGGTCTGGCCAGAGCCGCCAGCAGGGGGACCAGCTGGCGGTGCAGGGCCCACTGGCCCAGGCTGGAATCCGAGACGCCCTCAGAGGCACCGCTTCTCTTTGGGCCCCCACAAACTGCCCTTTGTTCCCCAGGCCGGCCAAGACCCGGCAGCTTGAGCTTTCTCTCTGCCCCGGGCACCCGCGCTGAGCTGGCGGGTAAATGGGCCAGCCTCGCCTCTGTCCCTGCCCAGGACTTGCTTCAGGACTAAATGGAGATGTAATTTCCTATACAAATCCATGACAATTTAGATGGAGTGATTGTGATTGGCTTTTCAATGGGGGTTTTGTCCCGTGCTGGTGGTTAGAACTGGGTGGCCTGTTTGAGGCAGGATCCATTCAAATGACAATAAAGTGATGATGTTGAGGACTTGTACAGTGCCCAGTGCCCCTCCTGGGCCCTCATGTTTATGGATCTGGTCCTTCCCTGGGGCTGTCTGGACAACGGTGGTGGGGTCACTTCCTTTGGGCTCCTGGACACAGGGTCTCAGGACAGGGTCCAGGTCCGCTGGCTTACCTGCTCCTCATTCATCACACACTTGCTGACCAGTGCCTCCGAGGGCTGGCTGCTAGTCCAGGTGTGGCGGTGCTGAGGGAGACAGCCCCTGGGCAGGTCAGAGGGAGGAGGCTGCAGCAAGGTGTCCAAGACAGGCCCGCGCCCACACCACCTTTTTTTTTTTTTTTCCCAGTACTGATGTTGGAACCCAGGGTCACTTGTCACCCCTGAACTGCACCCCCAGCCCTTTTTATTTTGAGATAGGGTATTACTAAGCTCTCAAGGCTGGCCTTGAATCTCTGACCCTCCTGCCTACCCTCCCGAGCAGTTACCAGGGCACACCTGTGACCTGACTAGCCTCCGGAGCTTCGGCAAGCTACTGAACCTCTCTGTGCCTCAGTTTCCCAAGCCCCAGACAGTCACAGTAGAGATCATTCTGAGGATGAAGCACTCCGGTCGGCCCCGGCCGGCACCTGGCAGGGAAGGTACTATATATAGTCGTTGCTGTTATTCATTAAAGGCTCCAGCTCTGGTGGCAGACTGACTGGGTGACCTTGGGCACGTGACTTCACTTCTTTACACCTCCATTGGTTTCTCTCTGAAATGGGGCTTTCAGGAGGGCTGACGCCACAGGGTGGTGGGATTTGAGGACAGGATGTGCTCCCCAAACATGAGCCTCCAGCAGCTGCCACCCGGTAAGAATCATAATGTTGGGTGTGGGCGACAGAAAGGGAGCCATCACGGGGCTCGTCAGGAGTGAAGGGGCCGGAGGGGCCTGGGGACGGGAAAGGTGAGGACATGCCACGTGGGGCGCGCCCTGCAGGATGAGTGGCATTTTGCTGACAGACGGGGCGGGCATGGTGGAGGACAGAATGACACCCAGTTAACAGGCAGACCCGCGGCTGCCTCCTGAGGGCACGGGCCAGGGGGAGGAGCTGAGGCTGTCCTGAAGCCCAGCAGCCCGTGCGAAGGCCGCAGGTGGGGTGGCCAGCATCGTGGGCAGCGGTAAGCGGAACGGCACGTGGGAGCCGTGCCAGCCGGGGCTGCAGAGGGGGGGCTCTGCTCACAGGGAAGCAGGCAGGCAACACCCTCCAGATTGCCCTTGGTTACGGGATCCCTCTGGCCATGCACGGAAAATGAGCGACAGAGAAAACAGGGTGAGAGAGGGAGGGAGGCCTGGGGACACGGACAGGTCACGGGGAGAAGGGAGCCAGGGATCCCAGCAGAGGCGGGATGGGGCGCCATGGAGCACAGGGTCTCTGAGGAGGGGGCGTGGGAGAGAGGAGAGGAGAGGAGAGGTGACGGCCTCCCACCTGCCCATGCCAGGCGAGGGCTCTGGGGCTCTTCCCTGAAGCCAGTAGGGACACCGAGGATGCTTTTTCCCAGGCAGGGAAGGACCTGCAGAGCTTCGTGCTTCTGAACCGTGGGTTTGTTTACAGGGTAGGAGGGGTGGGGGAGGGCAGGGGGAGGCTGGGCAGAGGGGGGAGGGGGGCTGGAGCTCAGAGGCTCCTCAGACATCCAGGGCATCCCCCAACTCCAAGGGGAGCAAACCCCTTTCTCAGATCTAAAGCCAGTCTGAGGTCACCCAGCCCGTCGGTGGCCGAGATGAGATCTCACTTCAGGGTGGACAAACTCCAGGGCTCAACCCCCTTTGGCATCACTTGCCTTGATCACGACAAGATTCATCCTGAGTAGCTTTTCATCATAACTGTCACCCACAGAACCGGTACCATGACACCGGGAGGCGGGGACTATTATCTTTCCCATTTTACAGGTAAAGAAACAGGCCCTGAGGGGCTAAGTCTCTGCCTAAGGGATTGGGAGTCTGGGTCAGAACTAGGCAGCCTAACTTCCAGCCCTCACACCAGAGGTCCTACCAGAAAGTCACAAGCCAAACAGGCAGGGGTTCATTACCATTTTAGATTTATTGCTGATATCTAAAGGTTGGGAAGTTTCACGGAAGAAAACCTTAACTTTGGACAGAAGCCTTGCTGCTTGTGTCCCCAGAATGCATGCAGTCCTTGGACCCCACCCCTCGTGTGGCTGTTCACACCTCTGGCCTGGGCCTCTCCTCTGCCTCCAGGGAGCCAACTGGACATCTCAGAAAGCAGCACAGGCCCAGGGCACTCTGAGGGCCGGGGAAACACCCCACCCCCTCAGTAAGAATCTGACTCCTCTTGCCACAGCCCCAAGCCACAACCCCAACCCTCCACCAAGAACCTTCCCCGTCTCCACTTGCTCAGGCCAAATGCCGGGGCGGCACCCTCGGGTCCCCTCTCTCATATCCCACATCCCATCCTGCAGCAAATCCTGTCGGTTCCATCTTTAAACCCAGATGCCCAGAATCCAACAGCATTCTACCACCTCCCCAATTCTGACCCCCTGCCCCAGGCACTGGGGGTGCTGGGGCCCGGAGGCTGGGGAGAGGCGTGTGCCAGCTACGATGTGTCCTGTGCCTGTCTCCCAGCCCGCCGTTTCCTTGTCTGTAAGAGCAAGATGCAGCAGATCACTGTGACTCCTATCATCCTTTTCACAAGATGCTTAGGCTACAATTCCCTCCTGGCCTGGGCAGGACACAGGTGGGCCCGATGGCATGCGCGGGTGTCTGAGGCAATGACACTCTGGGGTATATCAAGAGCAGATTGGATCCCTAATGTCTGCCAGAGCCTGACACAGAGCAGGAACTCAGGAAATATTTGCTTAAAGAAGAGTGAGGAGTGACCCTCCTGGTCCTCCAGAGGGCCCTGAGCATTGACTCACTTTCAGCCAGCCTCGACTTTCCCATCTGAGAAGTGGGCAGAGCAGCCCAGTGCCACTGCCTCCCTCTCTGTGACAACCAGCATTTAAGTGCTTTACATATGTTAGCACCTTCATTCTTCACTATGACCCCAAGGAGCAGGAACAACTTCTTTCTAAGGAAATTACAGCCCAGAGAGGTTAAGTGACAAAAATGGCCTAGGTCACATAGGTCATAAATGACAGAGGCAGTGACCAACCCAGATACTTCTGGAATAAGGTCCCAGAAGCCTTCATTGTTCCAGGTTGTCCCTCAAGAAGAAATGAAAGTATAAATAAAATTTAAAAACGAAGAAGAAATGAAGTTTGGGGACGTCCACCCCGAGGATGCAGCCCAAGTCAAAGGTGGGGACACGCTGAGCAGGTAGCTTCTTAGAGTCTGTGAGACACCATCTAACACGCAGGCCTGGGGGCAGCTCTGGTGTCCCTCCTCCAGGGGGGGCCCAGACAAACCTGACATTCCAGCTTCCCTGGCTGCCTCTGCTCCCGGAGCCCAGGGGCCGTCCTGTTCCTGGACACACGCTCCCTCCTGCCTGGAACGCCGGCACCTGGCTCCTGAGTCACCCCCCAAGCTTCATTCAGATGCCCTCCTCTCCCCTGAAGCTCCCCCCAGCCTCCCACCGTCATATTTCCTCTCTTGACTTCCTGCAGCACTCTGCCACAGGGATCTGGTAGCTTACACACGGCAAGCTCTTTCCATATGCCAAGTAGGTACTATTGACAATACCATTTTACGGATGAGGAAACTAAGGCACTAAAAAGGGAAGTGAGTACATGAGCTGGAGTTAGGACTGAACCCAGTTTTGCCTGATTCGAAGCTAAACTTCAGGACTCAGTGGTAGAGCACTTGCCCAGCACCCACAAGGCCCTGGGTTCCGTCCCAGCACCGCACACCCTGATACTGTTAAGACAGACTGCCCCGCCCCTAAGCCAGCTGCCTTCCGAGGAGGGATGTGGCCTGTGGGCGGAGGCCCCTTACACCCTCAGCTCTGGGCAGTGGCGGGCATACAATAGGTGCTCATTCGAGAGTCCCTAGCGGGGGCTGGGGTTGTGGCTCAGCGGCAGAGTGCTCACCTCGCACGTGCGCGGCCCGGGTTCGATCCTCAGCACCACGTAAACATAAATGCATTGCATTGTGTACAACTAAAGCAAATAAATATTAAAAAAAAAAAAATAGTCCCTAGGGACTACTTGCCATGGCCTCTGCACTGGAGTAAGAGTGACCCTGGGCGGGCTCTCCAGGCACCACCTGCTGCATTCGCACCTTTCTGGTGCTCCTTGAGGCATGGCTGAGAGGCTCCGAGGCACAGGGGCAGGGTGGGAGGTCAGGAGTCAAGACAGACCATGACTTTGGATCCCTGTAAGGTGGAGACTGTAACTCTGCCCTTTCGAGGTCATTGTGCAGGGATGCACAGTTCCAGCATAGTCACACACAACGCTTGACAACCAGGGTCATTAGCGGATGGCTCACGTTCTAGACATTGTTGGTAGGAATGAAATTTGGTACCCTGTCTGTGGAGGGCAATCTGCCATCACCTCCAAAGGCACGTGCCCTCAGACCCAGCAATTCTACTCCTCTATACAAGCCCTACTGAAATGGCCTTCTACTTTCAAAGATGCTCACTGAAGTCTTATTGTGAAGGCAAAATATTGGAAACGGGCTGGGGTTGCAGCTCAGCAGTAGAGCGCTTGCCTAGCACGTGTGCGGCCCGGTTCGAACCTCAGCACCACGTAAAAATAGAGGCATTGTGTACAACTAAAACAAATAAGTAAATATTTTAAAAAATGGAAACAAGGGCTAGGGTTGTGGCTCAGTGGTAAAGCGCTCGCCTTGCACGTGCATGGCCCGGGTTCGATCCTCAGCACCACGTAAAAATAAAATGAGTTGCATTGTGTACAACTAAAGTAAATAAATAAATTTTTTTAAATATTTTTATTTATTTGCTTTAGTTGTATACAATGTGTTTTATTCAATGCATTTTATTTGTACGTGGTGCTGAGGATCGAACCCGGTCGCCCACACACTAGGCGAGTGCTCTACCGCTGAGCCACAATCCCAGCCCCAATAAATATTTTTTAAAAAATGGAAACAATCTGAATGTCTGTCAATAGAGAACTGGGTAAGTAAATTCTAGTACATCCATAAAATTGAATACTATACAGCTGTAAAAAAGAATGAGAAGGTTCTTTTATGTTCTGACACACTTATGCAGTGACAGCACATAGATTTACTCTTTTAGTACCAAAACAACCCAAAGAATGTAAGAGCTAAAACCATAAAACTCTTAGAAGAAAACAGGGCTGAATCTCTGCGACCCTGGACTTGGTGATGGTTTCTTAGCTATGACACCAGAAGTATAAGCAACAAAAGAAAAATTAGACAAATGGGGCTCCATCAAAATTTAAAAATTTGTAGCCGGGCGTGGTGGCACACGCCTGTAATCCCAGCACTTGGGAGGCCGAGGCAGGAGAATCGCGAGTTCAAAGCCAGCCTCAGCAATGGCGAGGCACTTAGAAATTCAGTAAGACCCTGTCTCTAATAAAATACAAAAAAGGGCTGGGGACGTGGCCCAGTGGTCGAGTGCCCCTGAATTCAATCCCTGGTACCAAAAAAAAAAAAAAAAAAAAAATTTAAAAATTTGTGTTTCAGTGGACACCATCAAGAAAATTCTTTAAAAATTTGCAAGCTGGAAGAAAATATCTGTAAATCCTATGTCTGATAGGGGCTTCCTATCTGGAATACATGAAGGACCCTTGCAGGTTTCATAATGAAATGACAACACTATTTTTTTTTAAATATTTATTTATTTGCTTTAGCTGTACACAATGAAATGCATTTATGTTTACGTGGTGCTGAGGATCGAACCCGGGCCGCACACGTGGGAGGCGAGCGCTCTGCCACTGAGCCACAATCCCAGCCCGACAACACTATTTTTTAAGTGGACAAAAGATCCAAATAGACATTCCACTAAATAAGAACATAGATGGCTAATTGGTGCATGAGAAGATGGTCAGCGTGACAAGCAACTGGGGAAACGCATGCAGAAACCATGTAATCAGATACCACCTCGTACTCTCTAGGATGATTCCAGTAAAAGGAGAGAGAATAACAAGTGTCAGTGAGGGTGTAGAGGAGCTGCGAGGCTGGTGGGGCTGGCTGCAGCAGGTATGTAAAACGCACAGAGCTCTGGGAAACAGGCAGGTCCTAAAGGTTAAATTGAGTGACCACAGGATCCAGAACTCCTGGTCCAGGTGAAAGAGAACCGAAAACCCAGCTGCGTGCAGAAATGTGCACTGTTCCCAGCAGCAGCACTGCTCCTAGCAGCCAAAATCCATCAACCACTCACACGTCCATCAGCTGTGAGATAACTAAAATGTGACATGTCCACGCAATGGAATACTATTTGGCGATAAAAAGGAATGAAGTGCTGACACATGTTACGATGTGGGTAGACCTTGAAAACATAATAAGTGAAAGAAATCTGTTACCGAAAAAAAAATAGTGGTAAGATTCTACTCTAGGAAATGTCCAGAAAAGGCAAATCTACAGAGACAGAAAGCCGAGGGGGGTAGGGGCCGGGGGAAACGAGGAGTGACTGCTGAGGGTGTGGGGTTCTTTTGAAAGTGATGAAAATGTTCTAAAATTGATTGTGGTAATGGTTGCACAAGTCTGAATATACTAAAAACCATTGAATTGTATTTTAAACGGGTAAATTGTGTGGTATGTGAGTTATATCTCAATAAAGCCATTATGTTAAAAAAAAAGCAACCTACGGAACAGTGTACAACATATTTTGTATAAAAATAGAAATAAAATCCAGAAATAAAATGTGCATGTGTACATATATGCATGCATAAAATATTTCCAGAAGGATACCTGAGACATAACTGGTTGCCCTGGGGAGGGACTGTTTCACTGTACCCTGATACCTGAGGAACTGGGTGTTTTACATGAGATTCTATTACCTTTCAAAATGTTATACTTTGGAAAAAACCAAACCAGTGGTTTATTACTCTCTGACCCTCAGAGTATGAATCGGGCCAAGCAGCTCTGAGGACACAGGAAGGGGCTAGGGGTGTAGCTCAGTGATAGCAGAGTCCAGCCTGGCATGAGGGAGGCCCTGGGTTCAGTGCCCAGCATTGCCAGGAATAAAGGGCCAGCGTGAGAGCACAGGTGATTGAGTGACAGAGGAATTCCACTTTACAGTTTCCAAGCCTTGCCAACACCCAGGCTCACACAGGCCCTGCCAGAAGGTTTCAGCGCTGGCCCTGTTTCCACCAAAAGCTCACCCCAGGGAGACTAGAAATATGAAGTAGAGGCTCAGAGAGGGAAACAGAGCGGCCCAAAGTCACACAGCCAAGCTGAGGCGGGTGCACCTGTGAATCTCAGCTCTGGCCCGCTCCTCTCTCTCGGGCATCAGCTCTGGCATCTGCCAACACAAGTGTCCTCAGCCCCAGGGGAAACTGCTGAACCTCTTCCATCCACCCCACTCAACAGGTCCGATTCTAACTGAGGAAGAACTGGCAGGAGCTGGCCTCAGGCCAGCAGAGGTCCAGTGGCACAGAGAGCACACGATCTGCCCAAGGCCACACCTTGGGTGCAGGCCGAGAGCCCAAGCTCCCACCAGGGGCCTCCCGCGTCAGCCTTGCCACCGCGCAGGGGCTGAGTTCCTCACACTGACCCAGCTCCCACTGCAGGCGGGAGGCAGTCCCAGGAGCCGAGCAGACCTGAGCTCAAGTTCAGCGCGTGCTACCACTGCCTTGCTCCCTGGGGTCCACGGCCAAGTGGCAGCTTTGTGGTGGCGTCAGATGTTCGGCGTAGCCCAGGAGACCCTCCTCAACAGGCGCTCAGTCTCTACTCAGTACGACACAGAGACTCTCTGAAAGCAGGCTGCGGGCCTCCTGCAGAGGGGTCAGGGCAATGACAGCCGGACTCCCGGACTCCCGCAAGTCCTGGGTTGGGCCTGCGGGTGCGGGGGTGGGGAGAGGCCCTCTGCGTCCCTAATAGTGGGCAAAGGGCAAGCTCAGAAGCTGGTCAGCTCTAGCTCTAGCATTTGTACCAAATATCTCTGGAAAGGCAGACAAGCTGGCCACAGTGGTGTCTTCTGAGAAGGAAGTGGAATAGAAGGAGAGGCAGGGGTGGGAAGGAGACTTTTACCAAATCTTTTGAAATTTTACTTTTTTTTTTTTTTTTTTTTTGGTATCGGAATTGAACTCAGGAGCCCTTGACCACTGAGCCACATCCCCAGCCCTATTTTGTATTTTATTTAGAGACAGGGTCTCACTGAGTTGCTTAGCACCTCACTGTTGCTGAGGCTGGCTTTGAACTCACGATCCTCCTGCCTCAGCCTCCGGAGCTGCTGCTGGGGTGACAGACGTGCGCCACAGCCGTGCCCGACAAAAATTTTACATTTTGAATAATGTGAACGCATGACATACACAAACAAATTTGAAATTAAAATCTTGATTCTGAGTGAAAGGAACAGAATCCCCAGCTTCCCGAGTTTCCGTGACCCACCCTGTGGGGTCCCCTGCGTCACTGCCTTCTGTCACTGCTGCTGCCTGCTGATAACTGGCCACGGATGGGCTTGGCTGGGAGCGGGCGGAGGGAGAGCTCCTTCACCTGGGGGCCTCGGGGCCAAGAAAGCGCTGAAAGCCACGTGGTCACTTACTCCTGACCTGCTGGTCTCATCTGTGACTCACGCCTGGGAGAACATGGGACATTCCATCCTGGGCGCCTCAGAAGGCGTGTGGGGAGCTGAGCTCCTGACAGCCCAGGAGGCTGCAGCCCTCTGAACCTGGCCACCGGGGCACGGCAGACAGCCTCCGGGATGAGGTTCGGAGCTACCAGACGGCGCTGAGACCAGGCAGGATTGGGGTACCCTGCCCCCACGGTCCTACACCACTCATCCCCTGACAGCCAGCGTGGGGGACCCTGTCAGCTCATCCCTGCACCCTCCAAAGGCTGCATGGGCAGGCGGCGGATCTGGCCTGGCCGCTGCCCCCTCCTCAGGGGCTGGGCCTGGAGGGCTGGCCGCTAGGCCTGGCCCAGCCTCGCAGGCTGCCATGTGGAGTCTGGTCTTTGTCCTAAGAGCCCCTGGGGAGCCACTGAAGGATTTTAGGCTGGGCACTGAGACTGTCTGATTTATGCTTCAGAAGATGGCTCTGGCTGCTGGGGGGAGCAGGGAGAGAGGCACAGGCAGGCCAGTGCGGAGGCCACCGCCAAGGCCAGCGCAGGCCGCGGGAGGAGAGGCGGCCAAGACGGGCAGCTGAGGGCAGGGGGGAAGGGCGGGTTCCTCCTGGGTAGTGAGTCCTCGTCCCCAAACAGGTGGAAGCCACGGCTGGAGCAAGCATCACGGAGCTGTGTCAGAGGAGAACTGACGAATGGGGACAAGGACCAGGATTCCAGGCCACCTGCTCTGGGAGGCTTTCCCCGGGCCTCCCACTTCAGGCCATCCTGAGTCGCTGTCACTGGGCTCTGGATTTCTGCATCCTTCCCCACCACGCAGGCTGGGGATTCCAGTGCCCAGCAAAGAGCCCAGCACACAGTAGGACCTCACACAGCCACTTCCGCCTCCTTCCCTCCCAACACTCTTCACCCCAGAACTTTCGTCTGAGCGTCCCCAATACCCAGCTCTGATGCTGGCACGCAGTAGGTGCTCAGATGTTTCTTGAATTGGATTCTCTCCAGGGCCGGGATCCGACACACAGTGGGCCCACAGCCCCTTCTTAAGAACAGGGGCGAGGACGGTATCCACAGCAGCAGCGCCAGAGACTTGTGTGTCCCAGCACGGCTCTCAGCGCCTGAGGCAGGACTATCATTAGGTTTATTTTTGCAGACCAGCAGATGGAAAGTTCTAGAAAGGCAGGGCGATTTGCCTGGGCCACACAGCTGCCCAAGAGTGGAGCAGGGACTTGAACTCTGGCTGTCGGGCCCCAGGACGAGACTGCACGGCCTAGTTCTGAGGGCCTGCGGCTGACACTGCTCCGGGCACACAGTAGGTGCTGAGATGTGGCCGTAAGGGGTCCCAGAAGGGCATGGTCTGCCTGAAGCTGTCTCCTCCAGGCCTCCTCTTCCAGAGTGGGCCAGGCGGCCCCAGGGGGCTGCTACCAGCCCAGGCCTGCCCGGCCCGCCGCCCACGCGGCCTCCCTGAGCCGCCAGCAGGCCAGCAGCGTGGCCTGTCCCCGGGGACTGAGCCTCCCTTGGCTGCCCGGCCCAGACAAAGGCCAGAGGCGTGCCCGGCCCCCTGGCACTGGGCTGCCTCCTCCTCCTCCTCCTCCTCCTCCCGCTCCCGGGCACTCACAGAGGTTGTTTCCACAGAGGAGGTGGAGGGGAGGGCCGGACGGCCTGCAGCCCCAGGGGCAGAGGCTGGAGCAATCTGGGCGGGTTAATTGGGGGCAGGAGCAGGGCAGTCCTGCAGAGCCCGGCAGTCCAGGGCTCAGCCGGGTGGGGGGCTGGTGAGGGCATGGCCTGGCAGGTCTGACGCCTCTCCCTGCCCCCAGCACAGCACCCAGCAGGTGCCAGTTGAGGTCTGCTGAATAATGGCCGTGCTGGTCCTGAGTGCGGCCGGGGTGCAGCCCAGCACATCACTGCCCTCCCAGCTGGAGCTGGGCTCACACCTGAGCAGGGGTAACAGGCACTGGGCACCAGTTCGGCCAGGAGAAGCAGAGTGACCTCCCCAGGGACCCCACCGCGTCCACCGGACTGCAGTGGACGGGAGCTTCCCACCGCCCCCCATCCCTTTACAAACGAGCAAAAATGAAAACAGGCACAGCCACGTTGACCAGGTACTCGCTGTGCGCCAGGCATCATGCCCTGTGCCTCACGGGCCAGTCATTTATCCCCACAACCCGAGGAGCTGGGGCCCTCACTGTGTCCATCTCACAGATGAAAACACTGAGGCCCCGCGGAGGACGCACATGCAGTGTGTGGGGCCGGGGGCGGGGTGGGGCTTCCACCCAGCCTCCCTGAGCCTGCAGTTAACACCAGCCTGTCCTGGATGGACGGCCGGACGGCCGATGCAGACAGAGCTGCATTAATGACTGGACCTCCGCCTCCCGTGCACCGGCCGAGGCTGGCCACCCAGTCGTGCGGGCCCGCAGTGACCACACTGTGCTGAGAGGCCCCCGCGGAGGGCCTCCGTCCTCGGCGGGGCTGGAGCGCGGCCGGGACGCGAGCCTGGGCTGCCCGGGCCAGCTCCCTCCGAGCAGAGCCGCAGCATGACGGATGTGCCCGCCGCCGCCGCGGGGAGCCGGGTAGAGCAGTTGCCTGGAAACAGAGTGCTCTGGCGGCCCACACTCAGACCTTTGTCACCGCTCAAGGACCTTTCCTCCTCCTCCTCCTTTCTCGCTGGAGCCAGACCGTGCGCAGGTGAGGCACCGCGGGTGACGCGGGCGACGCCACACGCAGCCCCCGTCGCTGGGGACTGCGGGGGCCCCGAGGCCCCAGGTGAGGGGGAGGGAGGCGGGAGCCAGGGAGCCTGCAGCGGCCGGGACGTGGGTCCCCACAGAAGGCACAGCCAGGCCTCCAAGAATCCTGGCGCAGAACACCTTCATTTTCTCCCAGCTCCCCCAGGGGAGAACTCGGGTCTCTCTTCCTCCTCTTCCTGAACAGAACCTACAGGAAGCATCGGCCTCTGGAGCCCAGGGTGGAGGACCTGGGCAGGTTGGGCCGCTGAGTAGAGGACAGGTGTGGCGCCCAGCACTGGCAGGCACTAATTGGTCCTTGTCTTGGTGGCCCTGAGAGGGATTAAATGGGCCCTACGGGATGGGCTGAGGGCTGGGCCACGCCCCAGCCAGGGCGGGGCTGGGGACGGGGCTATGGAGAGGCCAGGACCCCACCAGCTCTGCCTCCTGGGCCAGTCATGGCTCTTCTCTGTGCCTCAGTTTCCTCTAAATGAGTGCCACTGGGTGCCCAGCCACGGCACCTTACAAAGGACAGTTTCATTCTTGCCCAGAAGCACTCAGGGCAGCAGGAGGCCCACAGCCCACTCACTGGACAGTGTAGAAACTGAGGGTCCAAAGCTAGGTGCGGTGGCACACGCCTGTAATCCCAGAGGCTCCGGAGGCCGAGGCAAGAGGACTGCAAGTTCAAGGCCAGCCTCAGCAACTTAATGAGGCCCTGTCTCTGAATAAAATAAATAAAATACTTTTTTTTTTTTAAAAAGGCTAGGGATGTCACTCAGTGGTTAAGCGCCCCTGGGTTCAATCCCTGGAACCAAAAAATGAAAGAAAGAAAGAAAGAAAAAGAAACGGACGGTCCAGTAGGACAGGGGTTTGCCCCATCAGACATAAGGGAGGGCAGGCCTCAGGGCGACTTCCGAGTCATCTGGTTTCCATCTCGCGGCTCAGCCTTCCCGCCGTGGGGCCTGCGTGCCCACCTTCCCCAGACCTCCCTTGGCTCCCCAGTGCCCAGAAACTACCCAGGCTGATTTGCCGGGCGTTAGAGGCCTCTGTGCCGGGGCCCTGCCTCTCCAGCTGTGAGCGACGCTCCTGGGCCACCGCACAGGCTGCCCCAGCACCGGGACAGCCCTCCTGGGCCACCCTGAGGCCTCTGGGTCCTGTCTCCCCCGCGCCTGCCCTCCCCCACCCTCCACAGGGCCCAGGCCGGTGCCCTCGGTCCCGGGCCAGCCACGCACGGCCTGTCCACCTGCACTGCAGCCCTCTGCTCGCAAGGCGCTGCCCTCCCGTCCTGCTCGGCCTCCCCTTCTGTCCTGTCAAGTCCAGGCCCGGCCCCTCCTCCTCCAGGGCCTTTCCCCGACCACCACAAGCTACAGGCAGGTGGCCCTCACACCCACTCCTCCTGCAGGACCCGCTGCTGCTCTGTGTGTTCCGAGGCGCGGGAGGGAGGCCCTGGGTCAGGCCCTCTCCTGGGCACACCGCCACACAGCACCTCCGCGGCTCCATTCCACAGAGGAGCAGAACGAGGCTCGGGCCTGGAGAGATCCAGCCTCTCTCCCCCATGCGGCAGGGGCCTCGCTGGGCTTCTGCTGCCTGTGCTGCCAGTGTGGCACGACAGGGTCCCAAGGGCTGTCACTGGGCTCTCATTCCTCGTATTCCCTCACCCGAGCCGACACAGGCCCAGTGCAGCGACCACGGGGAAGTATCAGCAGGATCAATAGTATCTGCCAACTATGGGCACCCTTTATTTATGTGAGTTACAAAACCCACATAATCCCAAAGTTAAAGATGAGGAATCTTGCCCAGAAAGGCAAAGTAACTTATCGAAGGTCACACAGCAGAAAAACCAGACAGTCTGGATTTAAACCCCACGATAGGAAAGCCAGGATGTCCTGGAGCCCAAGACGTTGCCCGGTCTCCCCGCTGAACGGTCGTCAGCCCCCAGGCATTTGTGGCCCCAATTCTGTCCACTAGGCCCTGAGCTTGTCCCTGGGGGCCACCCACTAATTAGCCGGGCAGCTTCTGCTCGGGAGCAGTCCTCCCTGGGAGCAGGAGCCTGCAGGAGCGGGAAGGTAATTGCTAATTTGCACGAGAGGAGACAAAGGGGACAAAGGCGCCCTTGGCTGCCCAGTGCGGCCTGCGCTGGCTTCGCATCCACAGCTACCTGCCACTCCGCCCACCGCGTCCTCCACAGTGGGCTCCCCAGACCCGTCGTCTCCAGGACACAGTCCCCGCCCACCTGGGTCACCAGCCACACCCAGGAGGCGCAGAGCCCTGCAGGGGAGGTGGACAGGAGACAAATGATGGAGACCCACGACCGAGCCAGCACCCCAGGGGCTTCTGGGCACGTGTGTGTGTCACCCATGGAACCTTAGCGCAGCCAGGCCTGGGTGCCGCGCTCAGCCCCATTTACAGGTGGGAAGAGTGAGGCTTGGGGAGAGGAAAGTGACAGCCCAAGGCCTTGGCTAGGAAGCCAAGGAGCCGGCGTTAGATCCCGGACAGCTGGCCCTGGGGTCTGCGCCAGCTCCCTGTGCTGCAGACCGTCCCCCTCAAACCTCCCGTTTCGTAGCTGAGGGCAGAGGCTTCCGAAAAAAAAACAGAGCATGGCCCCAGGGCCCAGCTCTGCTTCACACGGTCTTTCCTGCATCTGGGCCTGGAGATCTGGGTTGTGGGCGGGTGCCATGGCGCAAGCCTGTAATCCCAGCAACTCAGGAGGCTGAGGCAGGAGGATCACAAGGTCAAACCCAGCCTCAGCAACTTAGCGAGGCCCTAAGCCACTTAGGGAGACCCTGTCTCTAAATGAAAAATAAAACGGGGCTGGGGATGTAGCTTAGTGGTTAAGCTCGCCTGGTACCAAAAAATAAAAAAGGAAACCTGGGCTGTGTGTGCCCTGGGGAAAGGCTGTCTAGATCCTAAACAAAGGGGGCTCCCCAGCCTCTCCTCCAGAGGGCCAGGCCTTCTGGTGACCCACAGGAAGCCAGTGCAGAGTGGGGCTGGAACACGTGGCCAGGAGCCCCAAGCCAGGAGGCCCAGGCTGCAGCAAGCAGGAGCGAGATGGGTGGGTGGGGCCTTCCAGCAGGCCGGGAGGCAGGACTGCAGCCTGGGAGGCCGGCCCAGGAGGAAGGCGCCTCCGGCAGGAGGCCGGCCTGCCAGCCCCTGTCTGAGAGAGACCAGCTCTCCCGCAGGTTGAGGATCAGGAAGATCCAGGTTCAAACCCCGGCCCCCCCCACCGCAGCCAGCACGTGCCCCTGTCGGACCCCTCCGAGGCCGACCCAAGGCTCAGAGAAGCGGACAGGGAGGGGCATGTGGAGGTGGAGACCCAGCCCTCCCTGCCCAGCGAGGCCAGCCGCCAGATGGACAAACAGGCCCAGTGGACAGTCACATGAGGCACCCCTTCCCCTCCTCGCCGGACCTGCCCCAGACGCTGCCCTGAGCTTCCCCCGCCCTGGGCTGTCCTACAGCAGCTCTCCCGGCCACCAGGCCTACAGAACCTGCTCCCGGCCAGGCCACACGTCTGGAAGCCACACCTGGAAGTCACGACCAGGGTGTGGCAGGTGGGGGTGTGTGTCCTGGCACTTCCGTGCCCACGGGGGAGGCAGGCGCCCGACAGTCTCTGCTCACCCTCCCGCCTCTGGGCTGCCTGAGCCAGGAGACCCTGGTCTCAGCCTCCACTGGTCCTGCCTCGCTGTGACCCTGGGCAGGTCGCTCCTCCTCTCCTGGCCTCAGTCTACCCCTCTGTAGCGGGGGCCATCCTGTCTTGCCCCTTCTCCCTCGTGGGGTCTAGAAGATACGACCAACACCTTTCCAGTAGCTCTGACAATGATTCGCATTCCTACCGGAATGTCAGGGGCTGGTTTTTAGACATTTGTTGAGCACCTCCTAAAGCCAGGGTCAAGTGGGCCCTTGCACACACACTTCCTGTCCCTGGAGGTCCCCCTGCAAGCTGACCTGTAGATGAGGATGGTTTGCCTGAGGTCACATAGAAAAATGGGGCCCTCAAGACTTGAACCCAGGGCCAACCTAGGAGCGGCTGCACAGGGCGAGGAGTCAGGATGGCCACGATCCCTGCTCTGAGTCACTGCGGGTAGTGGGATTCGTTCTGCAAGCTCCACCCAGGGAGGCGCCCGTACATCATTTTGTCCTGAGGGGTAAGACCCCGAGGGTGAAATGTGGTCTTTTGATTCATGACCATGAGGAGGAGCTGGGACACTGGCCTCCTCCACTAGACATGCTCCTGCCTCAGGACCTTTGCACTCGCTCTTCCCTCTTCCTGGAAGGCTGCCACCAGACACCTGGACACCTTGCCCCACACTTCCTTAGGGGCTTTGCTCAAAATGTCAGCCTCTCACTGAGATCCCCCCAATCTTTTTTTTTTTTTTTTTTTTTGGTACCAGGGATTGAACTCAGGGGCACTCGACCACTGGGCCACATCCCCAGCCCTTTTTTTGTATTTTTTTATTAGAGACAGGGTCTCACTGAGTTGCTAAGTGCCTCGCCATTGCTGAGGCTGGCTTTGAACTCGCGATCCTCCTGCCTCAGCCTCCCAAGTGCTGGGATTACAGGCGTGCACCACTGCGCCCCGCTCCCCCCAATCTCTTTAACCCCTGCTCCCCCGTTCCCTCACCCTGCTCTCTTTCTCTCCACAGCTGGGTGCTTCCCTGCGTGTGGAGGTGTCGCCCACAGGGACGGCCAAGCTCCGAGAGCAGGGGGTTCGCTTGAGGCTCCAGAGCGGGGTGCTTAGCCCCGAGCAGACGCTCAGCAGAAAAACTGAGGCCCAGAACGGGACCCAGGTGGGTCCCAGGTCATATGGGAAGCAGAGAAGCAGCATTTGTGTCCCGGCTTCCTGTCCTCAGCCCTAGTTCTGTCCCCTCTCCTCACTGGCATGGGGTCTGCTTGGGTTTGCTAGAACCAGGGGTGCGGGAGCCAGGCCCCCGCCGCCCTGCCCTCCCCAGAGGGAGGGATCAGCAAGGGCGCAGGTGTCCCTCCAGAGACCCTGGCCTCCTGCCCGCCCTGCCCCGCCCCCACCCCAGATCCCGGAGGCGGGCCGAGGACAGAACCTCCTTGTCTTTTGGCCTCCTGGTTTGTGGAATGGGCTCTCCAGGAAACGGCAGCTGCCTGGCGAGGGGCGGTCCTGGCCTCTCGGGGGGCCTCTGCAGAAGAAGGTTCTGCGGAGCTCTCACAGACAAGGGCTGAGGGCCGAGGAGCCAGCCCTTCCTTGCCCAAGCCTGCTCAAACCCTGCGCCGGCACGTCCTCGGCTGCTCTGGGACCCGTGCTGGGTCCAGGCGGCAAGGGAGGAACGTGCCCGTGACTAGGGAAAGTGGCGGGTGGCACAGCTGCTCAGTCATCCCCCACCCAGCTCCTTCCCAGCACAGCCCTCCGCTCACAGGGGCAAGTCGTGTAAGACGTGGTGCCTCGAAGGGTCGACGCAGGACACGGTGTGCAGACATGCAGGGGACACTGAAGACAGACGGGCACACGGTGAGGGCTCAGTATGTGTGAGCTGGCATGCAGCCATTGTCACCACCACCACCACCACCACCACCACCACCACCATCATCACAACCATCACCATCACCACCACCACCATGACTACCACCATCACGCCATCACCACCACCACCATCATCACAACCATCATCACCATCACAACCATCACCACCACCAACACCATTACCATCACCATCATCACCACCACCACCACCATTACCATTACCATCACCACCACCATTACCACCATCATCACCATCACCATCACCACCATCACCATCACCATCACCACCACCATCATCATCATCCACAACCATACACCACCACCACCACCATCATCACCACACACCACCACACCACCATTACCACCATCATCACCATCACCATCCACCACCATCCACCATCACCATCACCACCACCATCATCACAACCATCACCACACCACCACCACCACCATTACCACCATCATCACCATCACCACCATCACCACCATCACCATCACCATCACCACCACCACCACCACCATCATCACAACCATCACCATCACCACCACCACCATGACTACCATCACCATCACCATCACGCCATCACCACCACCACCATCATCACAACCATCATCACCATCACAACCATCACCGCCACCAACACCATTACCATCACCATCATCACCAACACCACCACCATTACCATTACCATCACCACCACCACCACCACTATTACCACCATCATCACCATCACCATCACCATCACCATCACCACCACCATCATCACAACCATCACCACCACCACCACCACCATTACCACCATCATCACCATCACCATCACCACCATCACCATCACCACCACCACCACCATCATCACAACCATCACCACCACCACCATCACCACCACCATCATCACCATCACTATCATAATCACCACCAGTGCCATCACCACCATCACCATCACCACCATCACAACCATCACCACCACCACCACCATCATCACCATCACTATCATAATCACCACCAGTGCCATCACCACCATCACCATCACCACCACCACCATCACCATCACCACCATCACCACTACCACCACCACCATTACCACCATCATCACCATCACCATCACCACCATCACCATCACCACCATCATCACCATCACCATCACCACCATCACCATCACCACCACCATCATCACTATCACCACCATCACCATCACCATCATAATCACCACCACCATCACCACCATACCACCCCCACCCCCATCACCATCTCTGTCATTACCAGCATCATCTCCGCCATAACTGTGTCACCATAGCATGTCTCTGACAATGTGTCCTGAGCTCTGCCAGGGCAGAAGCCACACCCGTGGGGCTCAGCACTGCACCCCAGGCGGCCTCCCCGGTGCTGTGAGGAGGAGACCCCGGCCCTCCCCAGCTAGTTCTTGGCTTCTGCTCCCACTGGGGCCTCCTGGAGCCTCCGACACAGCCTCGGCCCTGCCACCCTGGCCGGGACTTGGTCCCTAAGCCTCCCCCCTCCTTCCCTGCTCTGTGGCGCTCGCTGGCTCCCGCTGCTGGAGCTCAGGCTCCCAGGACCCGTCTCAGAACCGCCAGCTCTCTGTGGGCACCCCGAGCCCCCTCGGGCCAGTTCCTCACCCCGCTTCCCCCGCTGGGTCCTGCTCCCCCAGGGCCCTCCCTCAGCCGAGCGGGCAGGCCACAGGCCTTGCTGGGCCAAGCCCTCGAGGGGGCCCCCACGCAGCCCTCCATTCCCCGAGGAGCAGACTGGGCAGGCCTGGGCCTCACTCCGCCAGCCTCAGGGACCGCCCGGGGCAGCAGCGCTGGACCCAGCCCAGACGCGGGGGCCCCGCTCACGAGCCAGGAGGAGCACCCACAAAACCAGCCGCCTTCAGACGCCAAGGCCCCGAGGCTGGAGGAAGGAGCGTGGGAGGGCGAGGGACGGAGGCCGGGGGCCTCCCTGAGGAGGTGGCATTTCAGCAGAGCCCGAGGCCCAGGGAGCAGCCAGGAGGCCAGTGTGGCCGAAAGGCAGCGGGCAGCGCTGAGGAGGGGAGGCCACGCCGGGCCGGGCGCCGGCTGCCTGGAGAGAGATGGGAGCCCCGGGAGGGCGCTGGGCAGAGAAGGGACCTGGACGTGTCCTGGTGACACTCTAACAAGGCACCTTGGCCAGTGAGTAGCGGGGGAGGAGGGTTGGCACCCTCTTGCCTGCTGGGGAGGAGGTGACAGAACTGGGGGTGGGGGTGGGACGGCCCCGCACTCCCCACCCCGGACCTCCACGTCCCTGGGGAAGGGGACAGAAAGGAGCCAGACGGGGCAGCAGAGCTGGCACTGGGGACCCCAGGCGAAAGTGCCCTCCCGGCGCTCAGGGACCTGGCAGCAGCAGGACAGGGCTGGCTCCTGAGCCAAGGGACACGGCATGCCCGGCCCGAGGCTGCCCGCGACGTCCAGCCAGGGGGACCTGGCGCTCTGGGCTCTGGGAGGGCAGAGGTCAAGTCTGTCCTGCTCCTACCACTGGGCAGCCTGAACGCAGCTCTGGGCACCGGGAGGTATGCAGCACACCAGCACCTGGTACACAGCAGGCGCCAATCAAAGTCTGCTGAACAAATCGGCAAACAAAAGGATGGGTGCCGGCAGCCCGGTACTGGCTCGTGTGAGCCCGAGTGCCTTAAAATAGCCACAGCTGCTGCCGGGTCCTGGGCTCTCTCGCCTGCGTCCAGCAAGCAGCGCCCCGCTCACCATATAGAGGAGGAAACCGAGGCCCAGAGAGGTTGACCAACTTCCCCCAGGCCACTCAGCTACTGAGCAAAGTGTCAGAATTGGAACCCAGGGCTGGGTCCTTCTCAGTGATGCTCCAACACCTCCTGAACTGGGATCTGATCGATGACACCATGTCCCCAGCCCCAGGGCAGGGACTTGCTGGTGGGGCCCCAGAGAACAGCCCCAAGCCGCCATCAGATCCGAGGCATTGCTCTGGCCCCTCACAGCCGCCTGTGCCACCTTCCGAGAGGAGCTTGGAAACCTGCGGGAATGGCAGAGCCACAGGGTGACAGGAAGCCCTGGGGCCTCCGCCTCCTGGGGCCTGGCCGAGGGCTCTTCCTCAGGCCCCGCCCCTCCTCCCCAGGGGGCACCAGCACAGGGGCACCAGCACAGGGGCAGGGGGTCCAGTCCCCAAACTCTGAGCCCTGGAGGAAGCAGTGGCCAGTTCCTGGGGCCGGGCCAGCACATGGAAAAGCCCTCCACGCCGGAGCCCGGCTCGAGGCCTGGGGTCACTGGGCTGACCTCAGGCTGACCGCTCACCTCTGCCTCCTTCCTGAATAGGCAGAAACCATGACGAGGGGGCTTCGGGGCCTGCAAGGGGAGCTGTGCTAACCCACGCAGCATGTGTGGCCACACCAGGCGGCAGCGGCTGCTCCACCCCGGCCCGGGCCCGTCCGCGCTGGAAGCCCTCAGTTCTCACTAGGGTTCCCTCAGAGAAGCAGGCCCTGTGATTATGCCCACTTTCCAGAGGTAGAAACCAAGGCTCAGAGAGGGTAAGCAAGCTGTTGGAGTCACACAGTAGGTGGATTCAGGATCTAAGCCGAGTGGGCCAGCTCCAGGCCAGGGAGGCCCAGGAGCCACAGGAGGCGCTGGAGCCCTGTGGGCAAGGGGACATGCCCAGGTGGAAGGTGAGGGGCTGGCCGGCCACCACTGAGAACAGCCTCCCCTCCTGGGGCGCCCCCTCCGGCCTCCCTCCTCTCCCTAGCTCCTGCCTCCTCCTCACTCCCTGCCCCTCCCAGCCTCTGAGGGACTTGCCCCCTGGCCTGAGCCCCGCACACCTCAGCCCTATGATGGCCTGGGCTGAGGCCACCCCACCCACCGAGAGCAGAGGCGGCCCAGGCCCCTCCTGCCTCCTGAACTGCGAGGCCTCAGTGGCTCCCCGGGGTAAACCTGTGTGGACTCCTGTGACTGCCTCCGCAGCGTGTCCCAGGGTCAGCCCACCTGGCACCTAGACTCCCCATGCCTTCTGCATCCTGGCAAAGATCTGAGCCTGCGTGACACGACGGAGGACGCCCAGTCTAAGCCTGGCTGTCAAAAGGATGGATTTAGAGAGCCGAGGACACAAGACCACTGCACAAGTCCCATCCCTGCTCTGCCTCCTACCTGCTGTGTGTCCTTGGGCAGGTGACTTAACCTCTCTGAGCCTCTGGATCCTCATCCACAAGGTGAGGGCAGCCACGTCTAGACCCACACCAGGAGTCCTGCTCATAGTGTCTAGCACAGGCCTGCCGTTCACGGGACGCTGTGACTGTCCTGTCTTTACTTGGTGGCAGCACTGCCTGCTGCGGCAGTGCTCACGTACCCCAGAGATCCCGCGCCAACCCTTGGCGGCCCGCGGCGGCTGCACTCTGTGGCACAGAGGTAGGGAGGGAGGCGTCAGGAAGCTGAGATGCGTCAGGTGGCACAGCTCGGGTGAGCCAGGACTCGAACCCGGGGCCCTCTGACCCTGGGGAGCAACAGGCTCCCAGTCCGTGGGGGGTGGGGACTCGCTCCTAAAGCCAGCTTCTGCCCCTCCAGCTCTGCGCTCCCCAAAGGCTCCTTCCCAGGGACTCCCTCACCAGACCTGGAAGGCCAGCCCCTCCTCCGGAGCCCCCAGCCCCCCCATCCGCTCCCCGTCCCTGCTCCTTCTGCAACCTCCCGTCCCGCCCCAGACCGCCCTAAGGCACCACGCCTGTTTCCTGGGCTGAGCCAGCAGCAGGAGTCTCTCCTCCTCTGTCCCCCACCGCCGTCCCCACAGGTGACTGCGCTGGCCCACTCTACAGGACAGGAACCTGCTCCGAGGTGCTGGCTCGTCTCAAGGTCACTCCACGGTGAGAGCTCACTTCCAGCCCGGCCTGTCTGAGCCGGGCTCCGGCAGCGCTGCCCCCCGGGCCTGTCAGACTCCAGAGCTACTGACTGGCCGGGACGAGAGTCCTGACGGCAGCTGCCTCCCACGGGGGCCTGACTGTGCCCGTGCCCTGAGGCAGACGCGCCCCTAGATAGGCCACAGTGCCTGAGGGGGATGGCCCCGTCACCCTGTTGTACAGACGAGGAGACTGCGGCTCAGAGGGGGAAGTAACTGCCCGAGGTCACACAGCAGCAAGAGGCAGAGCTGGGCGCAGTCCCTGCTTTCACACTCCCCGCTGCTCTGCTGACCTGCGGGGTCTCAAAGTCAACAGAAAACCCTCTTCCCCGCAGCCTGCCGAGCTCCAGGGGCCTCCAGGCCCTGCGGGGCTTCCCGCCTGAGCTCGGGGCTCCCTCGCCCCCACCCCACCCCCCCACCCACCAAGTCCTCCCTCCCCCTCGGCCCAGGCTTTCTTGCACCCACACAGAGCCTCAGGGGAGACTGACAGCCTCTGGCTTTGGGATCTTTGCAGTGGGAGGGGGCTCCTCTGAGATACCCCAAGATGGAGCAGCAGCCCCTATTCTGTGGCCTGCCCTGTGGACGTGGCTTAGTGCCGACTATCCCACGGGCCCCAGGCCTTATCACCCCTGTATATGGAAGGGGTCAGAGGATCAGAGCAGGCAAACCATCTGCCCAGAACCACACAGCAGTGGCAGGGCCAAGCTCTACAGGCAGGTCTGTCGTGGGTCCTCTTGTCCTGTGGTTGCTCTGTCCAGTTGACCAAGGTCCCTGCTGCCTGGGCAGACCCCGCTCCAGGTCCCTATGACAATGACAATCCCACTGTTTGTCATTTCGCAATATTCTCTACTTCAGTTTTCCCATTGTCCCTGTAAGGGAGGGACGATCATCAGACCCTTGTTGCAGAAGAAGAAACAGTAGCTCCAAGTGGCTGCCTGGCTGGGCGCCCGGCAGAGGCTGTGCCTGGGTTTGCCAACCTGCAGAATGGGGTCATAAGAGCCTCCCAGGGTGGTTTAGCACCGAGCAAGACTGCAGCCAGGGACTCTCCAGGGACCCGGCAGCGTGTCCTGAGACAAGGCCCAAGGTCCCAGAGTTTCGCTCTGCCCACCAGCATCCGGGCAGGGCCTGGCCTGCCAAGGAAGGCCCCCGGCTCCGCAGCATCTCCTCAGCCCGGGAAGCCAAGAGAATGATGAGTCATCCACCCAAGCAGAGGCCTCCCTGGAGCCGCGCGGGTCCCCGTGGGCGGGAAGGCTCCAGGCTGGAAGGGGGCCTGCGCCCCGGAGACTTGGAGCTGGACCCGCTGAAGCCCGAGTCACCAGGTCTGCTCCGAGCCGCCACCGCCACGCGCCACTGGCCTTGAGGACGGCTCTGATTCCACCCACCAGATCCCGCCCCTGAGCTTCAGGCCACGTCTGCCGCGGGTCACCTGGCTCCATCCCCTCTTCCTGCTCAGAGTTCCAGGGTCCACTGGGACCCTCAGACCTCCCTCGCCCCCCGCCTCCCATGTCACCCAGCCACCCCACCTCTGGTCCTGCAGGGAGACCGGCCTGCATCTGCTCCCACCCCCTGGCTCTTTCCTGGCCCAGGTCCGCGCCCTCTGGCTACAGCACCCTGAGCCTCCTTCTAAAGCCCAGCCCGGACCTCATCTCTGACGCCTGCTGCGAGCTGCCTGCTCTCAGGGACGGGGACACACCAGCTCCTCTGAGTGGTGTTCCAGACGCTGCTCTTCCATCGGACCCCAACCAGTTTCCCCGGCTCACCCTTCAGCGCCCCCGCAGTCCTCAGGCCTGGACGTCTGCCCCGCCCCACTCCACCCGGGACGCTCTGGGACCCGCTTCTCCCGGAAAGCCAGCCCCGGGCGCCATCCTACAAGTCTGAGCCCTCCCGCCAAAGCCTGCCCCACCCCCAGCCCTCACCGCACGCCCACCCCGAGTCTGCTCTTGCTGAGGTGCTCAGGACCCTCTAGGTCAGGGTCAAGTGTCGGTTCCGGAGGACACCCAGACACCTCGGTGCCTAGGGCTCCCGAGGACTGGCCGTTTTCAGATCCTGTTCTAAGGCTCCAGTGGGGAGCTGTTTAGGGGCAGGGGCGATTCTGGGCCCCTGGCACGCAACAGGGAACAAAACAGACCCCTGTGCTCTGGGGGCACTCACCGCCTTGGGGAAGACAGACCCTAAACACAGAGCTGACAGGGGCGCCGGAGAAAAAATTAAGTAGAAAAAATGGTGGGGACAGGATCTAAGGGACCCAAGTGGTCCTGACTGGTGACGAGGGACGCCTTTCTGAGGTGGTATTTAAGCAAAGACTTCAAGAAGGAAAGGAGGCCAGAGACCCTGACAAAGAGTGAAGCAGGCTGGGGAAAGAGCCAGTGCAAGGGCCCTGGGGCAGGACTACAGAAGAGCAAAAGGTCAGAGGGGCGAAGCCAAATGAATGCAGGGAGAAGGGAGGCCACGGGGAAACTCTGACTCTTGGCTTGGGTGAGATGGGGCCTTGGAGGATTCTGAGCAGAGGAGGGAGAAGAGAATCTGCTTTTTGCAGTCTCCTCTGGCTGTTGAGTGAAGAAGGGATTCTGGGCCAGCGTGGACAGGGCGCCCAGCGGGAGGCTGATGCCCCTGCAGGTGGCGCAGGGCCGGAGACGTGGTGATGTTCTCAGAAGGTGGAACCAACAGGATTTGCAGATGGCTGGAAGGGGAGTGGGAGGAGGTAAGAGAAGGAGTCAGAAATGACTCCTGGGCTCAGGAGGAGGGAGGCGGGCGCTGCTGGGCAGGGGCGGGGCAGGGGCAACGAGCCACAGAGCAAGTGGCTCCCACCCAGCTCTGCAGCTCATGGCATCTGGAGAGGGTCCCCCGCTCTGCCTCAGTTTCCCCGCCTGCAGCAGAGGAGTTGCATGGCCCCGGGGCAGCGGGGGTAGAGAGAAGAGAGGCCCAGCCTCCCATCCCCGCCACTGCCCAGGCGAGGCCAGGCCTGCAGCTGCGGTTGACATGGGAGGGGAGGGGCCAGGCAGGGAAAAGGGTGGCATCTGCCCCCCCAGACTGGGCACCGGCAGGTGGGGGACCATGGAGCTCGGGAGCCTTTGCAGAGTGCCCTTAGGCGAGGGCACTCCCGAGCCTGCAGTGTGGGGAGGGCGGGACACCCGCTGCTGCTCCCAGAGGTCCTGGGGGACCACTGCTCCATGCCTGGGGACTTACAGGGTGCCACACAGAACCCTGGCACCCAGGCCCTGCCACTTGCTCACTGTGGGCCTTGGGGAGGTTCCCTGGCCTCTCTGCTGCCAGGTTCTCACCTACCTGGTAGAATCCAGGGGAGGGAGATGGAAGGAAGTGGCAGGGCCGGGGTAACTGGGAGACGCGCTCAGAACCCCCCAGGGAGGTGCTCAAGCGTGGAGAAGAGGGCACTGCGCTTGCCCACAACGAGTCACCTGGCGGGGCAGGGGACTTGCGGGGGGCGAGGGAGGGAGCTAGTCCTACCCAGCAGGTGTCTGCCAGGCCTTGGTGAACCCCAGCACCCTTCCTGGCACGAGGGGGAAACTCAGAGCAAAGCCACCGTTCAACTCGCTGCAATGGTCCTTGGTCCCTGGTGCTACCGGAAGATCCAGAAATCCCAGGGAACCCTCACTGCTGCTGCCTACTGCGCACCTTGAATGCGGCTGGGTGCTTTGCCCCCACAGTCCCACTTAATACCCACAACACCGTTCGTTCATCACCACCCCCGTTTGCCAGATGAGGAAACTGAGATACAGCAAGATCCCAAGGCAGCTAGCATTTCCTAAACCTTGCTTTCTTTGGAGGTCTCTGCATGTATTAAGACACTTTTTTTTTTTTTTTTTTTTTTTTGTACCAGGGATTGAACTTGACCACTGGGCCACATCCCCAGCCCTTTATCGTATTTTATTAGAGACAGGGTCTCACTGAGTTGCTAAGTGCCTCACCATTGCTGAGGCTGGCTTTGAACTCACGATCCTCCTGCCTCAGCCTCCCAAGTGCTGGGATTACAGGCGTGCGCCACCGCGCCCAGCTTTTTTTTTTTTTTTTTTTTTTAAGGTTTATTTTTTGTGTGTGTGTGGTACCAGGGATTGAACTCAGGGGCACTCGACCACTGGGCCACATCCCCAGCCCTTTTTTGTATTTTTATTTATTTATTTTTTTTATTTATTTATTTGCTTTAGTTGTACACAATCAATGCATTTATGTTTACGTGGTGCTGAGGATCGAACCCGGGCTGCACACGTGCGAGGTGAGCGCTCTGCCGCTGAGCCACAACCCCAGCCCTTGTATTTTTATTTAGAGACAGGGTCTCACTGAGTTGCTAAGTGCCTCGCCATTGCTGAGGCTGGCTTTGAACTCGCGATCCTCCTGCCTCAGCCTCCCAAAGTGCTGGGATTACAGGCGTGCACCACCGCGCCCGGCTTTAAGAAATTTTATGTAGTTGTAGATGGGGCAGCACGCGTTTTATTTTATCTTATTTATTTATTAAATATTTATTTATTTACTTTAGTTGTACACAATGCAATGCATTCATTTTTACGTGGTGCTGAGGATCGAACCCGGGCTGCGCACGTGTGAGGCGAGCGCTCTGCCGCTGAGCCACAACCCCAGCCCTATTTTATTTATTTTTGTATGTGGTGCTAAGGATTGAACCCAGTGCCTCACACATGCTAGGCAAGTGCTCTGCCACTGAGCCACAGCCTCAGCCCCAAGACACTGACTTTCACACCAGTTCTAGGAGAGAAATATGGTTATCAGTTCCATTCTACTGATAAGAAAAATTAAGGCCGAATTAATAACAGGACACAGTTGGGATTTGAACCCAGAGCCCTGTGGGTTGAAAGCCCAAGCCCTTCCTTCATCTCCCCTCTACGTCTAAGAGGGATCTCGTTCTAATAAGTCACCAGCCTCGGCCGTCTGTCACCCAGCTGCTTTCTGCTCCTTCTCCTGCTTTGGGGTTCGGGGGCCAGGCCTGGCTTTGCCATAAATTAGCAGGGTGACCTTGAATGTGTTGTTTAGCCACCATCCTCAAGTGACAGCAGAGCCTTTACAGTTTGCCAAGAAATGGACCTTTGGAGCCCCTTTTCCAGATGAGGAAACAGACTCGGGAGTCTCAGGCTGGCTGCTTGCCAGGGATCGCAAGGAAGCGCTCAGCTGGGTCCCGCGAACCCTGTCCCTTCACTTCAAGTTCAGAGCCTCCTCTGCCAGAATGACCTGTCCTTCCCCACCCGCCCCCAGGGTACGTGGCTTTGGGCTTTGTTGTATGACTGCAGCAAAGGTCATAAGCTGGGGTTGGGGCTCAATCAAGCAGATGCCATGGCCGCTGCCCTGCGGCGGTGGCACCCGCTCCCTGCCCACTCCCTCCCTCGCGCCAGGCTTTGGCTGCTGGGAGCCGGGGAGGGCCAGGGCGGCGGCTTGGGCTGACCCGGCCATGCTGACGGACGCCCCATCAGCACGGTACCGCCAGCCACGCAGGGTGTGTCAATCAGAGCTTGGCACACGTGCGCACGCACAGTCACGCCTGTGGCCTGCCCACGCCCACAGCCCAGGTGCTCCCACATCTGCTGACCCAGACACTCCCAGGCACACAAGTCCACCAGCCTGGTGCCCCTCCACCTGCACACACCCTGACCCCGGGGCACATCCAGCCTGCACGAGGACAACGCGGGCTCACTCACACCCACGCAGGTGTCCCCGTGCATCCTCACACACACGCGCACACCTGTCCTGACCCCATGCACACACGCGTCCGTGCACAGCCCTCAATCAACAGCACAAGTGTGCAGAAGCCCAGCTTGGCCCGAGGACCTCGACCTTTGTCCCTGGACAGCCCCAGCCCCAGGACCCATGCCCCCAGTCCTCCCAGCAGCATTTTCAAGGTCCCCGAGGGGGCTCCTGGCTTTCTAGATGGTCAGGAAGGGAAGGCAGACTGTAGAGGCCCCAGAGGAGAGGACTGGCACCGCCAGTTTTAGCAAGGGAAGAACAGCGCATATGGGGCTTTAACCCGCCCCAGCCCTGGCAGAGCAACCCAGAAGCCAGAGGGAGCCAGGAAGGCCAAGCCTGACCCCAGAGGTCACCTTGGCTCCAAAATACAGCCTCCCCAGACCCTCCGGACCACATCACCCAAATTACACAGGCTTAATGAACAGACAGGCCTGCGCTTCCACTCACGAGAAATCTACACGGGGCCTCTGCCAGACATCACTGTCTATCTTTTCCACAAAGTTCCCTGGAACCGAGGATAACAGTCCCCCTCCCTATCCTGTCCCATCCTAGGGAGGCCCAGGAAGTCCCCCAGACATCCTACACGACCCCAGCTAACAGCCTGTGATTACGGACATCTTGTCCAGAAGGGTTTCTTCCAAACTGATTCAGACTAAAGGGTAAATGGCTGAAAGTTTGTCATGGAGGATGTACACTTTCCAATTAGAGCGGGTGGCAAGACACCTCCAGGTCAGAAGGGAGGTGCATATGAGGGCGTTCCCAGGCTCAGAGGCGGCCTCAGCTGTGGCGGGGCCCAGGAGGATGTGTCTGATCCTCCCCAGGTCTCAGTTTACTCTACTGACGGGCGGCAGTCGGCACAGTGCTGACCCCTGGGCGGCTGTAAGGTTTTCACAGCTGGGGCAGAGCAGCTCCTCAGCACAGTGACAGGCACCACAGTAGGTGACTCAGAAATGGTCACTGTGGTGACGATTTGGGGAAAACCAGGAAACACTGAGATATTCAACCGAAGGTCACAGCATACATTACACAGTGCTAAGTCAGAGGCCCTTTCCCGCCCAGACCAGCGGCCGCAGGTGCCAAAGGTTTACACGAAAGCTCTGGGGAGAGAGACTTAAGACTGTGAAAACGCTTTCCACTAAATGAACGCTGTCTGCAAACTGGGAAAAGACCACCATTAGTCAATTTGGCCAGTGGAACACCTGGGGTCCAGCCTGCAAAAGCCTGCGCTCGAGAGCAGAGCTGGCCAGTCACAGGGGCTCCCCGGAGGAACGGGGATCTCGTGGTGGGACTCTGGCCCATGACAGGCCCCCACCACGGAACACAGAGAGACCTATGTTCCAGTCCTACCAACAGAGACCAACTCCCTCCCTTGAGCCCTCAGTTTTCCCATCTGGAAGATGGGACAGTTGGGCTCAGAACATCTCTCCGAAGACCCTTGGGGGGTTCTAGTCCTAGAGACTGACAGCTGGCCCAGGGTCCCAGCCCACTGAGAGTCCAGGGGAAAGGAAAGCACTGGTTCACTTTGTGGTTGACATTGGAACAGAATTGGAGGGTCTTTCCTCCGAGGGGTTTGCTTCCTCTGCTTGGCAGCCCATAGTGGCCCAACCAGGCCAAACACCAGAAATAATAAATCCTAAACAGGCTTTGCCCAGCCAGGAGGCCCCGGCTGGCTCTTGTCATAAAAAGATCTTATCCCCATGAGCGCGGTGCAGGGCTCCGCCCTCCTCTCCTCGTCTTCTGCCTCCACCTCTACTTCCTGTGACAACCTGCAAACTGAAGACCAACTCGCGCCACCCCCAGGCTTCTCCCCTACCCTGTCCAGCCCCGCCCCGCCCCCACGCGGGCCCCAGCTGCAGGAGGCCCTGCGGACTGTAATTCCCTTCGCCCTCCTCTCCACCCAGGGCCCGTCCGGACAGATTAAGCCTTTGTCACACACACCCAGAAAAGCTCAGGGCCAGATGGGACAGGACAAGTGGTGTCAGATCATCGACCCGCAGCCGGCCAGCCGGCCGGGACGAGGGAAGGGCCTCGACCACAGCACCGCATATGGCTCTAGGGAGGAAGGGGGCCCAGGGTGGGGCAGCCAGAGAGCAACAAGGAAGGGAGATGACACACCATGGCCACCCTTGGGACCCAGGCCACGAGGGGACATCTGGACACCCCAACTCCCACACCCCCTCTTCCCTGACATTTTTCCGCCCGCCTGCCCTCTCTCCCGGGGCTTCTTTATCACATCTTCAGTTCTGACCGCCTCCCCCACGGCTGGGTGCCCGAGGCACTGAGCCACACCCACCCCATGGCCAGTGCCCACCACCAGGACTTCAGGTAACAGCAAATGCCTTACACAAAGGTTTGTGGCCCAATGACCTTCACAAAAATCCACCCAGGACAAAACTAGAGCATCTCCCCCAACTGACACCAGAGGCAATGACAACTTTAATTGTGTGTGTGTGTGTGTGTGTGTGTGCACGCGCGCGCACAGGCCAGCGAAGGTGGGGAATGTCCTTTGCACCTTTCAGAGAAGGTCCCATTCAGTCCCTCCCAGGAAGAGGCCATGACTGCCCAGAATTCCCAGCAGGATTTGTTCCTCTCGGATGAGTGAAAAGGAAAATGGAAATATAAAAGAATAACCGAGCCCGAGGAAGGTACTTGGAGATGGGGGGTGGCAGGACTCTGGGCATCTCTTGGGGCTGGCTCCGGTTGGCTGGGCAAGTAGCAGGTAACTAACAGGCCCTCTGGGGACAGCAGGCCAGGCGGGCTAGCGTGGGGAGCTCAAGGGGCAGGCTGTCACAGGAGGGCAAGTCTGTTGTGTTTGTCCCTCCCGGCAGCCTGGGCTGGGAGGCCTGGGTCCCCTTCCTCTGCCTCCCAGGCAGGTGGTCCCTTGGGGAGGGCTTATTATTGGACCAAGAGCCAGTAGAGGCTTGCCAGGCCCCTGCTGCTGGAGGCAGGCTGGGCGGCTGGGTATGGGCCTCAAGAAGGATCTGAGGCTACTGGCTGGGCTGGTGGAACCTGGAGCCCAGGCTGAGCACCCAGTTTTAGCATGTGACTGGATAGGTGAGGGAGGTGTCCTCTGCCTTGAGAGCTGTGTGGATAAGGGGATGGACAGACTGCCACACCATACCTACCCCCTAGGGAACAGGTTAACTGGCTAGTGAGCCAGCCGCCAGGTGTGGGGTCCCCACCCGACTCCAGGAGTGGATGGACTAGGGGCTCCTACCCCAGACTGAGAGGAGGTTGGGTCAAGACTCTTAGCTCCTCCAGGAGGGACAAACAGGATGAGGGGTGGGTGGGGCACTGGCCTGGGAAGTCCTGAAGGCAGAGGGCACTGACCTAGGGTAGGGGCATAGACCCAGCCAACCACCTGGTGGGTCACTGACCTGGAATTAGCCACCTTCAGGCAGGGTGCACTGTCCTAAGATGGGAGAGCCCTGGAGGGTGCCAGACTGGAGGGGAGGGGAGGGCTGACCTAGGCTGGGGGAGGCAATGACCCACCTCCCCAGATGAGACAGTGGGCACTGATTTGGGCTGGGGGAGGGGTCCTTGACTCCATCGGAGGAGGGGACAATGATCCAGACTCTCTGGGCATGGGGGAGAGTACCGATTTCGGCCGACAGCTCTCTGACTCGCGCCCGTGGGACACTGCCCCAGGCTCCCCCTCCGAGAACGCGGCCGGGCGCGCCCCTGGGCCCTGCCCCCTGTTCCCTGTCCGGCCGGAGGCGGCAGCGGCGCAGATGGGCTGCTGGCGGCCGCAGAGGCAGCGGCGCGGTTATCAGCGCTCCTCGCAGATGGGCCGCCCGCCCTCCGCGCTCGCGGCTCCCCACTCCCCGCGGCCTGCAGCCCCGTCCCCTGGGCGCGGGGGGAGGCGCCTCCGGATCTGCTCCCCGGCTCCCGCCTCCCTCCCTCGCGGCCCCCTCACCCCGAGGGCCGGGCCGGGCGGCCGCCGGAGGGGGAGGGGGAGGGGACAAGTGCACTTTTCGTAACGACCGAATCAATTGTGTGTGAAGAGCCCGCTCCGGCCGGGGACAGGGCTGAGCGCGGGGCGGGCGGGCCGGACGGGGGAGGAGCGCGGAGGGGGTAGCGGGGGAGCGAGGGAGGGAGGGAGGCCGGCGCGGGGCGGCCCCGCTCTCGCGCTCCGGCCGGGCGAGGCCGGGAGGGAGGGGGGCAGGGAGGGAGGCGAGCCCGGCCGGGCCGGGCCGGGCCGGGGGCGGAACGCACTAATGGAGGGTCTCGGCGACGGAAAGTTCAAAGCTCAGCAGCGCCCGGGGAGCGGCCGGCCCCCCCAGCCCCCACCCTCTGCAGAACAATGAGGTCCCGGCGGGGGAGCCGTGGGGCCCGCGCCGCACGCCCTCTCCAGGGCGCCCCGGGCCGGAGGGGACGCCCCCGCCCGGCCGCCTGCCTCCTCCCTTTCGGCGGCTGCGGTTCCCCGCCCCCTCCCCCACGCCACCCCGCCCGGACCGGGCCGGCCCGGGGACGGGGGAGGGGAGGGGATGGATAGGTCAGGCCGCCCCCGTCCCAGGGAGGGGGGGGCGAGGGGCCCGGGGGGCGGAGGGGCGCCCCACCCACCCGCGGGAGGCTGCTCCTGCGCCAGGCTGCGGCTCGGGCCGCCCCTCCCCGGGCCAGCGCCGGGTGGGGTCGGGGCGACAGTGCCCCAGCTGGCCCCCTCCCCTGGCGCTGGGAGGCCCAGCGGACTCCCCGTCCCGTGGCTGCCCTGGCCTCCCCACCCCCGCGGCACCACCCTCCACACACACACACACCGCCCAGCCGGCCCGGGGGGGCGGGAGCGCGAGGCGCCCGGGACAGGCAGCCCCGGGGCGGGCGGGGGGGAGGCTCGGGCTTCGGAGCAGCCGCCTGCTGGCGGGGGGAGGGGACGGGAGGACGGAACACGCTGGGGTGAGCAGCCCGGGACAGCCCGCCGGCACGGCCATGGCCCGGGCAGCGGCCGCAGAGGGGGGCAGGGTCGCCCCAAACCCGGAGCGCGGGCCAGGGAGGGCCGGTGAGCAGGGGCGCGTGCGCCTCGGGTGGGCCAGACACACGGACAACCTCGGGAATACACGTTCGGACACACATCCACACCCCCACCCCGCCCCCGCCCGCCCCGAGCCCCGCGGCGGGACCGGCCCGCGGCCGCCTCGCGCGCACTCACCGAGCCCGTCTTGACCGGCACATACACCACTTGGCCCATCTTGGGTTCCCGGCCGCTGCCCAGGCGGAAGCCCTTGGAGCGCACCCAGAACTGGAACTTGCCTTTCTCGCCCGCCGCGGGGCCGCTGCCCGCGCCGGTCCCGCCGCCGCCCTGCAGGACCTCGGCGATCCGCTGGTATTTGCTGCGTGTCACCGTCTTGGTTTTGGCCGAGTCGCCGTAGGTGCGCAGGCACCAGTCCCGGAACTGGCGGCCCAGCTCCGAGTCTCCGGGGCTGCGCTCGCGCTCCCAGCCCCCGCGCAGCAGCAGCGTCGGCTTCGGCATCCTCCCGCCGCGCCCGGCGCCCTCGGGGGCGGGCCGGCCACCGGGCCGCCCGGTGCTGGGACTGGGCTGGGCTGGGCCGGGCCGGGCTAGGGCGCGCCGCGGCCGGGGCTGTCCCGCGGTGTGGCTCCGGCGCGGCTGCTTGATGGGCGCGGGCGGCGGCCGGACGCGCGGGGCTGCGGCGCGCTCTGTCCTGCTCGGGCGGCGGCGGCGGCGGCGTTGGCGGCGGCGGCTCCGGCTCGCCTCCTGCTCCGCCTCCTCCTCCCCCCGGCCGGGATGCAGGAGCGATGGAGGCAGCTCCGGGCCCGGAGGTGCAGAGGGGGCGGGCCGCCCCGCGGGCGGCCGGGGGAGGCGGGAGGCGGGGAGCGGCCCCGGGCGCGGGGAGCGAGACCGAGCCTGGGCGCGCGGGCGGCAGCGGTGGCTGTCAGCTTGCGCGGCTCATCCTGCTCCTGCTCAGGCTCCCGCTGCCGCTGCCGCTGCTCTTCCTCCTCCTCCTCCTCCTCCCGCGCCCGCCTCCACCACGCCGCGGGATCCCACCTGTTAGAGCGGCGCAGCCTTCGCCGCCGCCCGTCCCCCCTCCCTCCCGCGCCCGCGCGCCGGGCCCAGCCCCCGCCCGGCCCGGCCCCTGGGGGCGCGGGGGCCGCAGCACCCGCAGCCGCCGGGAGGGCAGCAGCCGCAGGCGCGCAGTGCCCAGCCCAGGGACCGCGTTCCATCTGGCCAGCCCGACCCGGAGCCTCGCAGGCCGCGCTCTGCCCGGTCCCAGCGGTCCCGCGGGTAGTAGGGCACCGACCTTGGCCCAGCCACCAGCGTCCGGGCCTCCCCGGGTCGCCCTGCCAGATTTAGCCCAGCCGGGGCAGTATAGGAAAATCTCCCCTCCTTCCCTCTCTCCCTCCCTCCCGCAACTGGCCTGAGCTCTCTCCTGTCAAGCCAGTGCCAGAAGAGCAGTGTTCCCATGGGGAACCCCAATCCGCCACCCTTAGGGGGCCCTCCAAATGTCCTCTCCTTTCGCCTCACCCCGAATTCCCCAAAGTTTGGCCAGCCTGGCTTCTGTGGGTCCCGCTGTTCTGCGGCAGCCCCACCGTGATCCCGAAGGCCTTCGACAACCCACAAACCCATCCTGGGACTCCCTGTCCTTCTGGGTGCACCTTGGCCTAGAATCTTTTGCTGCATAAACTCGGGTGGCCTCACATGCCCCTCCTACCTGAGCTGATCTGACCTTGGGTAGAGCTGGCCCCCCCCTCTTAATGAAATTAATGAAATTACCAACATAAATAAAGGCATGGGCCAATTCCCCAGGATTTCTGCCCTCCTTTCTTAACAGGGCATGAAGAATCCTGCGTTTCTCTCCCTGTTGTCCCCTGGGGTCCGCCCATGTTCCGAGGCCATTCTTGAAGGCAAGTCACCACTAGAGAGCTGTGCCCCAGATTTTAGCCAGTGCAGGGCCATTTTCTGCCTAGGAACTACTGGCTACCCACCCCAAAGTCCTTGGGGGAACTGTGTGCCGTGCCTGGCAACTAGAGACAGGAGACATGCCCATTTTAGAGACAAGGGCTGGGGCTTGCTCAAGGTCAAGAGGAAGGAGGAGTGGGTTTCAGCTCAGTTCTGTCTGGCACCTGCTACCATATCACACACCAAGCCTTCCCCTGTCACCCCACAGGGAGGGAGGCCCCCCGCATATGCCTGGTTTGCTTCCCTGGGGGAAGACAGGGAGCCCCAGATGCTCAGGGCCCAATATGACTCATCCCTGTATCTCCAGGCCCTAGCACAGCACCTGGCACACAGTAGGTGCCAATAAATTCTGGAAGAACCTAAGAGGTCTTCCAAGTCCCAACCTTTCTCTGCATTTTCACATAAGAGATTATTTTTAGATAATTTACATTTCCATGTTACTTTATATACACCAACAACTCCACAGTCATTTTTCCTCTTTATTTTCCCAAGAGCTCTTTTTGGGTCCATGCTGGATGCCACCTTTAAAGAGCTGACCACTGCGGCTCAGAGAAGGGAAGGTGTTACCTAAAGACCACCAGTCTTGGGGATATGGGGGCTTCTCCATGATTTGGAAGCCCATGCTCTGACTTTTCCAATGTGTCCCCTTGACAGTACCCCTCCCGCCGATTCCCTTCCTGAGAACAAAGGTGCCGCAGCCTAGTAATGGCAATGATCACTGCCAGCAAGGGCACCTTGTTGCCTAGAAGGTAGCGTCCCCTCTTGAGCCCAGGTCACTGCCCAGTTCCAAGATGCACTTCAGTAACCACTCAGCCAGACCAGCTCTCTCTCTCCAGTGTGGGTCTTTGACTGCGCTTTCGAACCCAGGAACCTGCTTGTCAATCTTGGGCTGAGTTCTGGCGTGGAGAAGGTGCAGTGTGTACAGGGAGAGGAACGTAGGCTTTGGGTAAAGTGAGACGGACTGGAATTGAATCCTGACTGCTGTTTGCCATGGCGTCCTTCATGCTCACAGGTCCTGCGTGGCTGCTTCCCAAATGAATGAACCCATCAGTCTGCCTTTTGCTGGGTGAACTCAGTGGGGTCGTCAGACACCAACTCAGTCACCTAGAGAATAGGCAGGATGTCATAAAGATCCAAGAGGGGTAATATTTGTGGGAGTGCCTGGCTTATAACAGATGCCCAATAAATGCCATTATTTTTGCCTTCATGGGGTTGCGGAGGGAGGAAGATGAGCACTCTCAATACTTTTTTTGCATTTCATTCAATCTGTATCTAGGGTGCAGCCGTCTTGCGCAGGTGCTGGGGATACTCTCATGGATCCCCGAGGCCTCTCTGTGCTTCTAGAACTCACCAGTGGGTAGGGGAAGATGACCATCGAGCACACTGAGCATCAACCATTTTTTTTTTGGGGGGGGGGAGGACCATAATGAACATGGGAAAGGATGCTTTTCCTAGGGGGACCAGGGAAGACCCCTCTGAGGCAGTAGCATTTGAGCAGTGACTTCAGTGACAAGTGTCAAGGAGCCAGCCATGCTAAGGTCTGAGCAAAGAGAATTTCAGGCAGAAGGAAGAGCAAGGCAAGAAAGAGATGGCATTTTCCAGAAGCTGGCAGGAGGCCAGCGTAGTTAGGCTGAGTGGGCAGGGGAGGGCTGGAGGGGGGCGTCTTGAAGACCAAGGGGGAAACTCCAGGTGGCATCGTCATAGACGCCGTGGAAGCCATCAGTGAGCTTCAGACAGGGAGAGACCTGAGGCCCAGCAGGAGTGAGGGGCGGAGGCCGCTGCAGAGGTCCAGGGCTCTGTGGTCAGGGGACTTAAGGACAGAGGCCTGGTTTCTCCTCCCATTGGCTGTTCTCTCTACACCAGGCACACGCCAGCCCCTGTCCCCAGAGGTGCTGGGGAGAGTGCAGGAGGCCTAGCGAGCAGGGCTGGGCGGCTGCAGCCCTTCCCCACGTCTGCAGAAACAGGGCCCTGGACCTCAGGCCCGTCAGCCTCAGCGTCAGCGTCAGCGGCATGTTCTAGGAGGGGACAGAGCACGTGGGGTGGGGACAAGTCTCCACAGCGCCCAGCATGTGCAGCGGGCAGCCACGGCCCTCGGGGGCAGCTGCCTCCCTCCTTGTCCAGACACCGGCCAGAGCCTGGAAACAGCCGGCTGCCCGCGAACCCAAGGCCAGCGGACGCCCTAGGTGACTGTGAAACCCTGGGTCCAGATGTCCAGGGGACCTAGGGGTGAAGGCACAGGAAGCCCCGACCCCGGGGCTCACGCCCCTTCCAGCACCACCGTGAACCCACGGCCTCGCGGAGCTCCCAGTGGGTAGGTGAGTCCCACAGAGGGACGAGGCCCCCGCTGGTGACGGGTCTCCGCCTGCCTTTTGCTGAGCTCCAGGGCCGTCTGCAGCTCAGGTTCAAGGCCATCGCGGGCCTGCTCACCCCGAGTTTCAGGTGGGGTGGGGTCGTGGCAGGTGCCCACAGGAGCCTGGGCACCGAAGGACTGGGAGGAACGGGCAGCCCCAGAACCTGGGGGAGGGCGGTCCCAGTGCCAGGGCTGGTGCCACCTCCTCACGGGCTTCTGCCCAGCACCTCCCACTGCAGGTGCCCAGTCACCTGCTGCCACTCCACACCCCCACGTCCGGAGAGGCTCCTGGTGCTTCAGGGACTTCCTCGAGTCACTCAGAGACCCCTGATTTTCCCTGTCCTGGCTCTGGCTGCATGGTCACCTCCTCACCTGTGTCTACGAGAGCCCTGCGCCGGGGCTGAGGGACAATAAACAGTCACTGAATAAAGGAACGGATGAACGGGCTGGTTCTCAGCAAGGAGGCGTCAGACTCGCCGCCACACGACCCTGCCGGGGCCCCACGGTCAGCCGTCCACCAGCATTCACTGGGCTGTCCTTACGGGCTCTGCCCTGGGTGACACAAGTTGCTAAGCCTTGGTTTTCAATACCAGGAAAATGGGGATATTGATAACAATCCCTAACTCACAGGGTTGTTGTGAGAATAAACCCCAATAAATGCCAGCTCCTACCCTCATTATGCCCACCTGCCATTCACTCCAGCATGTGTCCCAACACCTTCTGCGTGTCACACACTATGTGCGGTGTGGAGATATGGTAAAGAACAAGATGGACAGAGCCCCAGACCTCCTGGAGCTCAGCTGGTTTTATTTATTTATTTATTTATTTATTTATTTATTTTGATAGTGGGGACGGAAACCAGGGACACTTTATCACTGACCTACACTTCCACCCTCTTAAATTTTTATTTTGACACAGGGCCTCACTAAGTTGTGGAGGCTGGCCTCAAACTGACAATCCTCCTGCCTCAGCCTCCTGAGTCACTGGGATCCCACTGCACCTGGCTCAGCGGATTTATGAAAGATCATGACAAACAGATTGAGAAATCAAAACCCAAAGCGTGCCAGGAGGGCACAGGCAGGGAGCTCACTGAGCGTCTCTGGAAAGCCCCGCCTTAAGGATCCCCTGATGATAAGATGGAGGTACTCAGGGCAAAGAGGAAGCCCTCCCCTCCTCCCACGGCCCGGGCCACGCTGTGGAAGTACAGCCGCGTGGGGAGACTCGTGCCCCCTTCACAGAGTGATGACCCCTCAGCCCTCCAGCCCCTTTCCAGAAACTAGAACATGAAGAGACACAGGAACTGACTTGTTTGGGGATTCCTCACTTCCCCAGAGGAGCCTTCCTTGATGGCTTTGTAAGACACGTCCCCGTCCCCGGTGACTCCGTCTGGCCTCCCTGTCTCGGCACCACCTTCCGTGACAACACAGAGGTGCCTGTCCCCTGTTTCTGGTCACCTCACCCCCCAGGACGTGTGGTCTCCTCTGTGTGCCCCGCAGGGTCTCCAATGTCCAGAACCGAGCCCGGCACACAGTAGGCCTTCAACACACGGTGTCGAGTGAAGGGACGCATGAGGAACCCTGGCTGTGCGTGAGGACGTGCGCGTCCTAACCAGACCCCGCAGGGGCACAGGGAGGCTCCGGTCCCTCCTCCCTGTGACCCCGGTCTAGGACAAGCCACTTCCCGCGGCGAGCCGGGTCTCCTCGTCCGCCGCACGGAGCTGGGCCTGCTTGGCAGAACCTCGTGAGGTGTCCGTCACACGTGGCATCGGGTGCCCAGACGGGGCCTGGCACACAGTAGGTGCCCTGTGAGCAGGGCTGTGGTTCTGATGGAGCCCTTGGTGGGGGAGGCTGCCCGAGGGGGATCCCGGGCTGCGCCTTCCTGCAGGACAAAGGGAGCTGACACTAGATCCGTCCGTCACCTGAACTCCCAGGTAATTTATTGATGCCGGGTGCCGGCACCGGGAGCCGCGGGTCAGTGTCGGGGAGCGGGGTGGGACCCCCGGGCCTCCTCCAGCCTCACTCTGGCAGGGCAGCGGGGGAGCATGGCTCCGCCTGGGAGGTGAGTCCCTGCAAACCCCCTACTATGTGCCCACACTGGGAGATGAGGAAGAACCACAGGTGGCCTCTGCCTGGCCCAAGCTCACGGAGGGTGCAAGTTGAACAAAAATAATGAGAGCCGTGTGAGGGCCTACTATGTGCCAGGAACCTACTCATATTTGATAGGTCAGAAAATGTCACCCAGGAGAAGTTAAATGGTGTGCCCCATGTCACCCAGCTGCTGAGTGGCAGAGGGGGGACTTGAACCTGCTCTGCCTGGCTGCAGAGCCCGGCCTGCTGCCCTCACCCTGCCGCAGCAGCTGGGCCGGGCGTGGAGCAGGCCCACTGAGCGACACACAGGGCTCAGGGGTCGGGGGTCAGAGGAGGCCCACTCCCCCCGCGGCCTCCTGGGGCTGAGAGCTCTGACTGGCCGGACTCAGGGCTCTGACTCGGAGCACCAGGGCGCGTCCACTGGGCAGGCGGTGGGCAGGCGGTGGGCAGGCGGTGGGCAGGAGGTGGGCAGGCACGGCGGTGGGCAGGAGGTGGGCAGGAGGTGGGCAGGAGGTGGGCAGGCACGGCGGTGGGCAGGAGGTGGGCAGGCACGGCGGTGGGCAGGAGGTGGGCAGGAGGTGGGCAGGAGGTGGGCAGGCATGGCGGTGGGCAGGCGGTGGGCAGGCGGTGGGCAGGCGGTGGGCAGGAGGTGGGCAGGAGGTGGGCAGGCATGGCGGTGGGCAGGTGGTGGGCATGCAGTGGGCAGGCGGTGGGCAGGCGGTGGGCAGGAGGTGGGCAGGAGGTGGGCAGGAGGTGGGCAGGAGATGGGCAGGCGGTGGGCAGGAGGTGGGCAGGAGGTGGGCAGGAGGTGGGCAGGCGGTGGTGTCTGAGGGTGGTGGGCAGGCGGTGGTGTCTGAGGGTGGTGGGCAGGCGGTGGTGTCTGAGGGTGGTGGGCAGGAGGTGGGCAGGAGGTGGGCAGGAGGTGGGCAGGCGGTGGTGTCTGAGGGTGGTGGGCAGGAGGTGGGCAGGAGATGGGCAGGAGGTGGGCAGGAGGTGGGCAGGCGGTGGGCAGGCGGTGGGCAGGAGGTGGGCAGGAGGTGGGCAGGAGGTGGGCAGGCGGTGGTGTCTGAGGGTGGTGGGCAGGAGGTGGGCAGGAGGTGGGCAGGAGGTGGGCAGGCGGTGGTGTCTGAGGGTGGTGGGCAGGAGGTGGGCAGGAGATGGGCAGGCGGTGGGCAGGAGGTGGGCAGGAGGTGGGCAGGAGGTGGGCAGGCAGTGGTGTCTGAGGGTGGTGGGCAGGCGGTGGGCAGGAGGTGGGCAGGAGGTGGGCAGGCGGTGGGCAGGCGGTGGGCAGGCGGGTGGGCAGGAGGTGGGCAGGAGGTGGGCAGGAGATGGGCAGGCGGTGGGCAGGAGGTGGGCAGGAGGTGGGCAGGAGGTGGGCAGGCGGTGGTGTCTGAGGGTGGTGGGCAGGCGGTGGTGTCTGAGGGTGGTGGGCAGGCGGTGGTGTCTGAGGGTGGTGGGCAGGAGGTGGGCAGGAGGTGGGCAGGAGGTGGGCAGGCGGTGGTGTCTGAGGGTGGTGGGCAGGAGGTGGGCAGGAGATGGGCAGGAGGTGGGCAGGAGGTGGGCAGGCGGTGGGCAGGCGGTGGGCAGGAGGTGGGCAGGAGGTGGGCAGGAGGTGGGCAGGCGGTGGTGTCTGAGGGTGGTGGGCAGGAGGTGGGCAGGAGGTGGGCAGGAGGTGGGCAGGCGGTGGTGTCTGAGGGTGGTGGGCAGGAGGTGGGCAGGAGATGGGCAGGCGGTGGGCAGGAGGTGGGCAGGAGGTGGGCAGGAGGTGGGCAGGCAGTGGTGTCTGAGGGTGGTGGGCAGGCGGTGGGCAGGAGGTGGGCAGGAGGTGGGCAGGCGGTGGGGCAGGCGGTGGGCAGGCGGTGGGCAGGAGGTGGGCAGGAGGTGGGCAGGAGGTGGGCAGGCAGTGGTGTCTGAGGGTGGTGGGCAGGAGGTGGGCAGGAGGTGGGCAGGAGGTGGGCAGGCGGTGGTGTCTGAGGGTGGTGGGCAGGAGGTGGGCAGGAGGTGGGCAGGAGGTGGGCAGGCGGTGGTGTCTGAGGGTGGTGGGCAGGAGGTGGGCAGGAGGTGGGCAGGAGGTGGGCAGGCGGTGGTGTCTGAGGGTGGTGGGCAGGAGGTGGGCAGGAGATGGGCAGGCGGTGGGCAGGAGGTGGGCAGGAGGTGGGCAGGAGGTGGGCAGGAGGTGGGCAGGCAGTGGTGTCTGAGGGTGGTGGGCAGGAGGTGGGCAGGAGGTGGGCAGGCGGTGGGCAGGCGGTGGGCAGGCGGTGGGCAGGAGGTGGGCAGGAGGTGGGCAGGAGGTGGGCAGGCAGTGGTGTCTGAGGGTGGTGGGCAGGCGGTGGGCAGGAGGTGGGCAGGCAGTGGTGTCTGAGGGTGGTGGGCAGGAGGTGGGCAGGAGGTGGGCAGGAGGTGGGCAGGCAGTGGTGTCTGAGGGTGGTGGGCAGGCGGTGGGCAGGAGGTGGGCAGGAGGTGGGCAGGAGGTGGGCAGGCAGTGGTGTCTGAGGGTGGTGGGCAGGAGGGTGGGCAGGCGGTGGGCAGGCTGTGGCAGGCGGTGGGCAGGCGGTGGTGGTGTCTGAGGGTGGTGGGCGCCTCCCCGAGCAGAGGGCCAGTGTGCACTGTGCATGCTGCAGCCTGAGAGCCTGGCCAGGCCTTCGGCCACCCCCCAGGGGGGCCACAGGGAGCCCTAGGTGGTCGTGGGCAGCCCAGCTACCGTCCCCCAGACCTGTGGACTCTGAGCGCCAGCCGCGGCCTGGGGGCGTGGCCTCAGGCAGGCCCAGCGTCCGACTCCGCTCCCCTCTGCCCACTGCCCTCGCCAGCCCTCTGGCCTGATCCGCTGCTGACCCACCACACCTGCTCTCACAGGGCCTCCTCCTCGCTGCCCACTCCATCTGCCCAGGTCCTACCCATTGCTCAGGCCTCACTTCGGGCCTGTTTCCTCCAGGAAGCCCGCCCCTCTACACCAGCTCTCAGCTGCAGAGTCCACGGGCGCTGGGCTGGGAAGGACCCACCCTCCCGCAGCAGTCACCATCCTCAGTGGCCCATGTTGCTTTTTCCTCCCTGGCAACTTTCTTCCCCTGCTAACAGCATCCTGAGGTTCCTTTGAGGAGCTGCTTCCTTCCCCATGTTCAGAGCAGGCAGCTGGAGCAGGCCTGACCTGACCTCCACCCACTGAAACATCCCACTCCTCTGACCACTGGGAGTGTGGCTAGCTCTCTGACAAAACTGCTTGGGCCCCTGGGTAGCCAGGCCTAATGGTCCTTCTTCTTTGTTTGGTGCCGGGTTTCTTGTAAACGCAAGAGTCAGATGGGCTCTCACTTCCACGCAGCTGGGAGGGGCTGGGGTGCAGTTCGGTGGTAGAGCCTAGCGTGTGTGAGGCCCTGGGGTTGAGCCCCAGCACGGGGAGACAGTGCAGCTTGGGCCCCTCTGATCTGGCCCTCCTCCCTGCGCTCCCCCTCTAGGCTCCAGGCTCCCCTCCACACGCCCCAGGTTTCTGCTCTCGGTTATGACCCCTGCAATCTCCGCACACCAGGATCAAGTCCAGACTCCCTGGCTTGCCTTTCGAGGTCTCTCACTCTCCTGTTTCAGCCTACCCCGCTCTGCCCCAGCCACACTGAACTTTGCGTCCCCCGGAAGCAGCAAGACTCTGACTTGCCTGTGCTGTTCCCCTCACTGGGACAGCCCTTCCCCACCCACTCCGTTCTTGGAGAACTCCTATTCATACTCCAAAGCCCTGTTGACCATCACTGTCTGCGTGCTTCCTGGGAACGCCGGGCAGGGTGAGGTGTCTCTTCCCTCCAGGTCCCCAGCTGGTTCCTTCGGAGCAAGGGCCACAGTGTGGTCAATACTGCCCTCCCCAGAGAAAGTGCTTCTCGAACACAGGCTCACGTCCTGTTGGTTCCTTATCTCCCAAAGGGCCTACTGACAGACAGTTGCCCACTGACCGACTGACAGACAGGCTCTTTGGTCCAAGGTCACGTTCCTCAAGGCCTGGTGAACCATTAGGCAAGTATGTTTGCTGCTCAGCTCTTCTGTTAACCCACCTTGCACTGGGTTTTCTTTATTTCAGGACTTCTCAGAGCCTCCTATCTTTCTCTCTCTCTCTCTCTCTTTCCTTCCCTCCTTTCTTTTTGGTGGTAGGGATTAACCCCAGGGGCACTTTGCCAATGAGGCACACCCCCAGACCTTTTTATTTTTTTTTAATTTTGAGACAGGTCTCATTAAGTTGCTTAGGGCCTCACTAGATTGCTGAGGCTGGCCTCAACCTTACAATCCTCCTGCCTCAGCCTCCACGGTTGAGTTGCTGGAATTACGAGTGTGTGTTACAGCACTAGGCTCAGAGTCTTTAATGTGCTAGTGGGCACTTCAGATCTCCCAGAGAGGAAAAGAATATCAAGGCCGGCCTCAGCACAGCTTGAGCTCATTTACTCAGCTACTGCATTTCAGAAATAGAGAAACTGAGACCCAAAGAGGGGTCTCCTCCAGGTACTTGCCAGCAGACCTGAGCTCAGGGCCCGGCCTCCTGTCCACTCAGCCAGGGCCTTCCCTGCCTGCCTCACTGCCTCAGGCCCCTATTCACAAGCCAAAATAGTGACAGTGGGGCCTCAGCAGGCAGGGTGACACACACCTGTGATCCCAGCAACTCGGGAGGCCGAGGCAGGAGGAGTGCAAGTTCAAGGCCAGCCTGGCAACATAGTGAGACTCTGTGTCAAAAAGAAAAGGAGGGCTGGGATTGTGGCTCAGCGGCAGAGCGCTCGCCTAGCACGCGGGCGACCTGGGTTCGATCCTCAGCACCACGTACAAATAAAACGCATTTAGTGCAACTAAAAGCAAATAAATAAAACTATTAAAAAAAGAAAAGGAAGGGGCTGGGGTTGTGGCTCAGCGGCAGAGCGCTCGCCTTGCACGTGGGCGGCCCGGGTTCGATCCTCAGCACCACATAAACATAAATGCATTGCATTGTGTACAACTAAAGTAAATAAATAAATATTTTAAAAAAAAAAAGGAAATAAGTGCCTTCTCTGGAAAGGAAATAAGTGCCTTCTCTGGAGCGGGACTGGAGCGGGACTGCCTGTATTTGAGTCTCGCACCACCCCTGCCTCAGGCTGGGTGACCTTGGCTGACTGACTTAACCTCTCTGAGTCTCCACGCCTCACCTGTGAGGCCTCTGCCTCCTGCGGTTATTGTTGGGGTTCAAGTAAAGCCGTCCACATAAAAGCCCTCAGCACGTGCCCAGCACATAGTAGGTCCTCAGTAAATCACCACCAGCGTGGCCGCGACCTTGGCCTTCTCAGGAAATACGGAGCAGCTTGGTCCCGGCAGCTCTGGGGAGCTGTGGCCTCTCTGGGGGAGACGGTGACTGAGCAGCCGGACCAGGTAGGCTCCTCTGGCTCGGTCAGCCCGGGCTGCTCCTGGTCTGGGTCGCGCTCTATAAAGCTGGGTTTTGTCAATGGTTCTGGCAGACAGGGGCCCGCACGGCCCGTGTGGAGGGAACCAAGGCCACCCTGGCCTCGGGGAGGCGCTGAGGCCTTGGGCTCGGCCGCTGCTGGCCGCCAGCTCAGCCCTGGGCAGAGGCATCCCAGAGAGACTGTCCGTCCTTGGGCTGAGCAGAGGGGCTTCTGCCCGGGAACTCTGTCTAGAAGCTTCCAGCACCTTCCTCAGAGGGAAGCCTCCAGTGGCAAGACGGCGGCCACCTTCCCCACCAGCCCAGTAGCTCCACGCCCCGGTCCTGACCTGTGGTGTTGGGAGGGGGTCTCTGAGTCCTCCCTCTGCTCAGTCCCCCCCAATTGGGTGGTCAGGGACCACGCAGTGGGTCTCTGTGCTTCTCTACGTCTTCGGCCACCAAAGGAGGGGAAGCTGACTTGTGAAAGCAAGAGAGATTTCAGTTGGACAGCAGGAAGGACTGCTACCGTACCAGATGGCTAAAACCGGGGCTGTACGAGGCCTGGGAGAGAGCACCGGACAGGGGTCAGGACGCCTGTGACCACCCATCGCCAGGTTCTCAAGGTCAGTGCCCTGCTCTCTCCCCATCCCTGGGTCCGCTCAGGCACAAGACGGGCACGCTGCTTCCTGTTGGCCGCAGACGATTTCTGCTAAGACAGTGGGGCGAGGCCGGAGGTCCGTGGGTAGGGAGGCTGGATCAGATAACCTCCCTAGTTTCCTTCTCCCCTCTTTCTGGAAGGGATTCCTAGGGCCAAGACCTCGCTCTGAGGCCCGGGACGCTGCAGTGGAGTGTGTGCACGCACACTTACGTACACGGGACGCTGGGTCCCAGCGCAGGTCCCCTGCCTTGGCCCACTTGCCTGATGCAGGACGAGGCCTGGCAGAGGTAGGAAGCCAGAGTTCTAACCCTGGGTCTTGCTCTGACCCCGCCATGTCCCTTACCCACCTGAGACTTGGCCCCGACTCCCTATGCCTTGAGGAGTGTGGGTGACTTCTGATACCCCTTCTCTCTTGGTTCTGTGAAACCCATGACTAACCCAGTGAACTCGACCCCTCAGACCTCCCCGGCCATCATTGGAGTTTCGGACACACTGACCTTCCCGTTTCTTGGAATTGTCCAGCTCCAGCCCACCACAGGGCTTTTGCATAAACCCCTTACCTCCTTGCCACAAACTCACCTCATTAACTCCAACTCCTCCTACAGCCCTCAGTGCCATCCTCCCTTCCTGAATGCCCCCCAGCCCCCTCTCCCATGCTCACTCCCACGGGGCCCGTACCCCTCCTTTGTAACACTTAAGCTCATGCATTCTGCCTTTATGTTGTTTCTTTGTTGTTGTTTTTGTTTTTTTTTGGTACCAGGGATTGAACTCAGGGGCACTTGACCACTGGGCCACATCACCAGCCCCTTTTTGTATTTTATTAGAGACAGGGTCTCACTGAGTTGCTAGGTGCCTCGCCATTGCTGAGGCTGGCTTTGAACTCGTGATCCTCCTGCCTCAGCCGCCCAAGTGATGGGATTACAGGCGTGCGCCACCGCGCCCGGCTTATGTTGTTTTTTGATTGGTAAACACCAAGCCCCACCCCCAACACCAACTGAATTCTGAGGACAGCGACTGGGTTTGTCTTTTTTTTTCCCCCCTTGGTTCTGGGGATTGAACCCAGGGTGCTCTACCACTGAGCTACAGCCCCAGCCCTTTTTATTTTTATTAGCCTCAATAAGTTGCCCAAACTTGGGGCTGGGGTTGTGGCTCAGCGGTAGAGTAGCGCGTGTGCAGCCCGGGTTCGATCCTCAGCACCACGTAAACATAAAGGCATGTGAACAACTAAAACAAATAAATAAATATTTTTAAAAAAAAAAAGTCGCCCAAACTGGCCTTGAACCCACAATCCTGCTGTCTCCGCCTCCTGAGTTGCTGGGATCACAGGTGTGGGCCGCACAGCCCGGCCCTGAGTCTGTTTTGGTCCCGTGTGTCCCTGATGCCCGGCACAGGGTCTGGCCCAAAGCAGATACTGGACAAACAGCTGTGTGCTGGATGGGAGGATGGCCTCCCTGATCTTTGGGGGCAGGGCCCCTCTGCTCACAAGAGACCCCCCTCCAGACATGCAGGCAGAGAAGACCTGCCCAGGGGGGCGGGAGGGAGGCTGTGCAGGACTCGCCCTGCCCCCCTTCCAGGAAACCCACTGGGCGAGCGCTACCTCCAGGGGCGGACCGTGGGCGCCCCAACTGGCAGCACGCCCACGCCCAGCTCTGGCCTGCCCAGGACCGAGCTCCAGGAGGACAGGGGACACCAGCCCCACCTCTCCCTCCTCCCCACCCCACAACGAAAGCGGGCGCGGCCTGAGGTTTCCCTGTAGCTGCAGGGTGGGGCGAGACCCTTGCTCTTAAATTCTTGCACCTTCCTCCTGGGGGCCAGGGGAGGGGTCCCCGCACTTGCCCTGGGTGGCCCTGTGGCTTTGGGTGGTGGGTGGCCCTGCAGGGCCCCCTCCGCCTGTAGGCCAGGCGGCAGGACGGGCTCCCCGGGGTGAGAGGAGGCTGGGAGGTGGGCCTGGGCCGGCCAGGCAGGGAGGCTGGACTCTGGGCCAGAGAAGTGGGAAGTCATGCGACTGGAGAGGCCTAGACACCCCCTGGCCTGGGTATCTAGGAGACCCCTGTGCCTGCCCGGGAGTAGCTGGGCTGCAGGCGGGTGGCATGGGGTAGGGAGACCGGGCAGGGGGCTGGCCTGTGCCCTCCGTCCTCTCCTCTGACCTCTAGATCTACCCACCCCCAGCCGGCTCAGAGGCCGGGGCATCTCAGCAGGGCGTGTCCAGACCTGACTGGGCCCCAGGCCGGCCCCTCCGGGGCCTTCCCATCGTTACCCACCCGAGTGATAGCCCTCCTGTCACTCAGGCCACAGGCCTCGGCGTCCTCGTGGGCCTGCCCTGAGGTGGGGTCGAGAGCACAGCCCTGCGGCCCCGCTGCAGTCTGAGCGCCTCTCTCCCTCTGCTGCCACCCACGGCTGCAGCCACCACCAGGATGGACGCACCAGCCTCTCCGGTTCTCCTGGCCAGCTGAGGACCCTCCGTGGGTGGCTGGGGAGATGGCACGAGCCAGATCACATCGGCCCTGCTCAAGGAGGCTCCCCACCCTCAGAGCAAGTCCTGACCTGGGGCTCCAGGGACCCCCGGCCTCCCTGCCTCACCCCCTGCCCTTCCCTCTCTGGACCACCAGCCTCCATCCTCCAGCCTCCAGGTGCTTGCATGTGCCGTGCCACCGCCCGGAGTGCCCTTTCCCAGATGCTTGCAGGGCTTGCTCTGTCACCTCCTGTGTGTCACCAGCTCCTCAGGAGGCCACCCCTGACCACCCCTTATAGAATGGCAAAACCAGGCTGGAGTGTAGCCCAGCACTTGCCCAGGACGGGTGACGAACATCTCTTTCTCCAGAATTTCCTCGGTTGCTAGTATACTATGTGACTGACCTGTTACTTTCAGCTCATACACCCATTAGGATTTAAGCTTCCTGGGGGCAAGAATCTGGGGCCCAAAACCAACAGTGTCTGAGCCAGGTGTGGTGGTGCGCACCTGTAACCCTGGTGACTCGGGAGGCTGAGGCAGGAGGATCTCCAGGTTGGGGCCAGCCTCTGCAAATTAGCAAGACCCTCAGCAACTTAGTGTGACCCCTTCTCAAAATAAACAGGGCTGGGGATGGGGCTCAGTGGTAAAGCACCCCTGGGTTCAATCTCCAGTACCAAAACAACCAAACAAACAAGACATTGTCTGGCATGAAGCAAAGGCTTGGTAACTCTGTGCTGTTCTTTTTTTTTTTTTTTTGGCACCAGGGATTGAACTCAGGGGCATTCGACCACTGGGCCACAACCCCAGCCCCTCCCCACCTTTTTTTGTGTGTGTGTGTTTTATTAGAGACAGGGTCTCACTGAGTTGCTAAGTGCCTCACCATTGCTGAGGCTGGCTTTGAATTGCAATCCTCCTGCCTCAGCCTCCCAAGTGCTGGGATTACAGGCGTGCGCCACTGCGCCCAGCACTTTGTGCTGTTGAATTTGGTTGAACTTCAAGATTCTGCTAGAAGCTCTAGTGGGACGACAGGTCTCCCAGAGAAGGAAACTGAGGTTCAGGGAGTGGGGGGGGGGGAGTGATCTGCTTGAGGTCACAGGCCAGGACACAGTGTGGCCAGGATGTGGCCCCGGCCCAAGCCTCCCACTCTGTCGGGCCCTGGCTGAGCGTGGGCTGGAGCTGGACTCTGAGCCGGTGTGTGGCGGAGGACCTGGGAGGAGGCTGCTGGGGCAGCTAGTGCCCTGTGGCAGTCCCCTCCCCGAAGAGCCCCTGCGGGCCAGCAAGAGAAGGTGGTGGCCATGGCCACAGTTGCACCCGCTCCGGGTGGTGTAAGAGGGGCGTTGGGAAAGGCCTGGGGCACCAGGTCCAGCCTTCAGTTGCCCAGTCCTCAGAACCCAGTGCCTCGCGGGAGAAAGGAAGTCAGCAGGATCCAAAATAGGCCTGAGTTTTGGGAAGTGAAACTGGGTAGTGGGGACACTGGGCCAGAGGAAGACCTGGGCCTCCTCAGCGGAGGCTGCCCTGCCTCCCGGGCCTGGCGTGGTGGGATTTGGGGGTGAACCTGGCCAGGGCCTTGGGAATGTGTCCAGGTCTCTCTCCCAAGCCATGTCACCTCCGAGGGTCACTCTTGGACCCTCAGTGTCTTTATCTATAAAATGGACTAGATGTCTGTAATCCCAGAGGCTCAGGAGGCTGAGATGGGAAGACTGCAAGTTCAACGCCAGCCTCAGCAGTTTAGCAAACCCTATCTCAAAAATAAAAATAAGCCGGGCGCCGTGGCACAGGCCTGTAATCCCAGCACTTGGGAGGCTGAGGCAGGAGGATCGCGAGTTCAAAGCCAGCCTCAGCAATGGTGAGGCACTTAGCAACTCAGTGAGACCCTGTCTCTAATAAAATACAAAAAAAAGGCCTGGGGACGTGGCCCGTGGTCAAGCACCCCTGGGTTCAGTGCCCGGTACCTAGATGGGGTCTGGGAAGGTGCACAAGACGTGGCCCCGAGGCCTGAGCCTGTTGCTCGGAGGTGGTGGTGGGTGCCTCCTCCTCAGGCAGCCTCCCCAGATCCTGGAGTAGACTGACTGTCCCTCCCTGGGTCCCCAGCCCCCCTTCTTCCTGTCTTTCCCACGAGGAGACCGGGACAGCTTCTGAGTCCTCTTGGTGTTCCCAGGGCCCAGCTCAGGGCCTGGAGGGGGCGGGGCCCTGTGTGGGGGCGGGGATGGGAACCACCCTAGGGCCAGGCTGATGGCCCCGGGACCCAGCCTTTTAGGGGTGGCCTGGATCGGTGGCGCGAGGAAGGCTCTGAGGGTAGGCAGGTCCTGTCCCCTGAGCCGCGGTTTGCCCATGGGAGCACTTAGAAAGGAGACCTGCAGCTGCTCTGGGTCACAGGAGAGCCACAGGGTGCCTGGGCAGAGGGGACTCTTCCAACCCAGGTCCTTGCTCCAGCTCCTGCCCCCGTGAGAAGCAGGCCTTTGAAGCAAAGAGCTTCTCAGGTGTCGCTGGGGACTTGTCACCTACTAAAATCAGGAAGTTCTGAGTAGGGAAGAAGCCACAGTCTGCAGGGGGCCTCACGTCATCCAGGCTTACAGATAAATCCCAGAGAGGGCAGGCTACTCGTCCAAGGTCACACAGCAAACCAAGGCCGGGCGGGCAGGGTGTGGCCTCCTGACTCTCTGTTCTGGGGCTCACTTGCGCCATCTGCCTGGAATGAGCTGCTGGTCACCGGAGGGGTGTGTCCTCGGGCACGTTTACAGTGGCACCACCTCACCCGCTGAGAAGCAGGACAGCTGGCTCACAGAGGAGGACCTGGGGCTGAGAGGGAGGGTCCCGGCACCTGCCTCATCCCTGGAGTCCCCACCCTTGGGGCTTCTGAAGTGCTCCTGGGGACGCCCCTGAAAGGTCCCATACTGTCCTGGAGGTCCCTTCACCCCCGATCCTGCCAGCCTCACCCGTGAACCAGCCACTTGGGCACATTTTTTCGGTACTGGGGATTGAACTCAGGGCACTCGACCACTGGGCCGCATCCCCAGCCCTATTTTGTATTTTATTTAGAGACAGGGTCTCACTGAGTTGCTTAGCACCTCGCTTTTGCTGAGGCTGGCTTTGAACTCCTGCCTCAGCCTCCTCAGCTGCTGGGATTACAGGTGTGCGCCACCACGCCCGGCATTTTGCCTGGAAGTTGTACCTTGCATCTAGCCAGCAAATGCTGTGGGGGGGCCTGTTCTCAGGGCTCGTCCACCCAACTTGTCTCACAGAGCTCGAGGAGGTCGACTCTCTGATCAACCTTGTCCTACGGATGGGGACCTTCCTCAAGACGGCTCCTCCCAGCTCCACCAGGAATGGCACGTGGGGCCCCCAGGGGACCACACTGAGAACTGGAATCACTCTTGATGTCACCTTCCGCCTGCTCTGCAAACTGAGTGCTAACAGAATGTCCGTGTCTCTATCAAACAGGTGACAACCTATCCCCCAAATGGGCGCAGCATTCTTGCTGGGACTTGCCGTCACTGCTGAGGCTGTGTGACTTTAGGCAGGAGAGCCAACCTCTCTGGGCTGGGGCTTCCAGTCTGAAGTGGGGTGATGCCACGGCTCACTGCCGCGGGCTGTGCGGCCTTGGACTCTGGCCCTGCTCTCCCGTTCCCTTCTGTCCACCTTCCCTCCTGGCTGGCTGTGAAGGTGGCTTCTCTGCTGGCACCAACACCTTGTGCCTCTCCCTGAGTTCCAAAGCCAGGCAACTGGCCTCCTGCCCCATGGCCTCACTAGCTCCAGTCTCCTGATGGCTGACACCCGTCCCTCCCCCCTCGGCAGCCCCGTCCTCCCAAGGCCCAGGCTGGACGCCTGCTGGGGGCCGGAGCTCTCTCTCCCTGACTCTTCCTTCCTCTCTCTCTGTCTCTGTCTCAGGGCCTGACTCCTTCCTGTCCCCAGCCACTCGGCCGCATCAGCAAACCTGAGGCCCTGGCTTCCAGACCCCTCCCAGCCTCCAGTGCTCCTCAACCCCCCTCAGCCTCTCGGACCAGCCTCCATTGCCTCTCAGCTGGATCTTCACACTGGCTGCCTCCCTGACCTGGGGCTCCTGTCCCTGCTGCCCACAGTCTGTTCTCCACCTGGCTGCCAGAGGGACCCTGCTCCAAGGAGAGTCAACGTGTCACTCTTCACTGGGGAGGGGAGCCCCAGGCCTCCTGAAGATGGTCTAGCCCAGCCCTGCGCGGTGGCGCACGCCTGTAATCCCAGCACTTAGGAGGCAGAGACAGGAGGATCGCGAGTTCAAAGCCAGCCTCAGCAATGGCGAGGCACTTAACAACTCAGTGAGACCCTGTCTCTAATAAAATACAAAAAAGGGCTGGGGATGTGGCCCAGTGGTCGAGTGCCCCTGAGTTCAATCCCCGGTACCGGAAAAAAAAAAAAAGAGAGAGACCCTGTCTCTAAATAAAATACAGAATAGGGCTGGGGATGCGGCTCAGTGGTTAAGCACCGCCTGGGTTCAATCCCAGTACCAAAAAATAAAAAGGGTCCATGCTGCCCACCCCTGCGGCCTCCCCCTCCCGTTCCCGCTCCAGTTGCTGCCTCCTGGAGCGCCCCCCAGGCAGGCCCCTGCGCCCAGGCCTAGGGAGCCACTCCCTGGTCTCATCCACAGTCCCAGCCCACGGCCCTGGGGCCCCTTCTCCCCAGACTCTCCTCCTGGACACTCAGGACGATAGCACGGACCAGACGCCAGTGTCCTGCCGTGGCTGGCCCTCCCTGGAGGGCGGGGTCTGCATCCCGGGGCCAGCACTGGCCAGGTGCGCTAGGCGGAGGCCCATTCAGAGGCTGAGTGAGGCTGCTGGCGGCCTGAGTCCCCAGGGCCTCTCTCGCCCTGTCACCTGGGGGCCTGCTCGCTGCTCCCAGGGCCCCTTCTGCAGCTGCTCCGTCCCTGCCTCCAGCCCCTCGGGTCACTCCATTCTCCACCACAGTGACAGACCCGCCTCCCCCACCGTCCAGGGCCTCCTGCCCGTGCTGACCTGGTCTCCAGCCCGTCAGCATGCGTGGGCCCATGGAGGAGCCTGGTCAGGCTGTCATCCTCCACCAGACTTTTGTTAAGTACCTACTGTGTGCTGGGTGCCAAGATGCAGCAGCACGGCAGGCTCTGACCTGTGCCCCGGGCGCACGGGGTGAGGGAGGCGGGGCCGCCTCAGCTCCCACGGCCCCAGCTTGGCCTCCCGGCTTATCTCGGCCACCAAGTCTGACACTGCATGGCCCCAAGCCCCCGCCCCTCCCCGCTTCCTCTGCCTTCGTCTGTCCGTCCGTCTGTCCAACTCACCCACACATGCCCCTCCAGGAAGGGCAGACAGGGGTGGCGGGGTGGCCGTGCACTGACCAGGAGAGCAGAGACGCAGGGACGTGAGGGACCCTGCGGTGGGTGAGGGTGTCCCCGGGGGAGCACGCAGGGCAGAGGCCCTGAGACGGCGGCCCGGGCTGCCCAGGAGAGCGGGCGCAGGGGGTGGCGGGAGAGGCTTCACGGAGCCGTTCCAGGAGGGGACGCGGAGGCTCAGGAAGCCAGGTGCCAAGTCCAGGGCCACCAAACAAGGAAGTGGCAGGGGCGGGAACAGCCTGGGCCTGCTGGGACGCGAGGCCAGAGAGGGGGCTCCTCTCCGCGGGCGCTCTGCTCACCGGGGGCCTGCTGGCCCGGGAGCCTCCTGGGTTGGCGCAGCCCAGTGGCCGCTGGGCAGAGCCCAGAGGGTGGCCGAGGGGCCTGCGGGAGCCGCTGGAGCCCTGGCCCTGCCCCCTTGACCTGGGCCATCAGCCTCGGAGGGGCTTGGACTGCAGGAGTCGAGGCTGGCCATCTGGGCCTTCGCCCCCTCAGCGGCCTTCCCTCGCCACCTGTTCAAAGCAGGCATGCCCCTGCCCCTTACTCCACACCCCAGGGCCCTTGGGCTTTCCCGGCACGTAACAAAAATAACGGTCATTCCATGTGCTGCTGACTTATTGTCCATGCCCTCACTTCCTTGGGGTGTAAGCTCTCCGTGAACCTTGTTTCCCAGCGTCCCCTCAGGCTATAGCACAGGGCCTGGCATACAGTAGATGACCAAAAAATATATGTGGAATCTGGTCGTCTACCTCTCTCATGGTGCAGAGATGGCAGTTGAGGTTCAGAGAGGCTGAGTCACTTGCTCAAGGTCACACAGCAAACCAGAAGGAAAACCACAACTGGAGCCCGGCTCAGCTCACCTGACTGTACCCAGTGCCCTCCAGCTATACCATAATACTCAGGGCTCAGCCAGCCTTGCCCCTACCTTTCAGATATGACCACTATCTATCTCTCAGTTGGTGGGGGGGGGGGGCAGAAGTGGGTAGAAAAGCTGGAAGGGACCCAACAATGAGAGGTGTCAGAGGTGAGCGGGTCCTCAGGACTGCCCTGGTCCCACCTGACCCAGCGAGGCTGGCTCCCGGGCCTGGCCCCTGGTCTGCCTGCCTTGCCAGCCTGAGCTGGAAGGGTTAAGCTTGTGCCTGGCTCCTGGCTTGCCGTGGACCATGGCTGGGACAGAACATCTGTCGGTTGCTATGGTTGCCGTACACTTGAAGGGGACGGCTGGATAATCATGGCAAATGCTGGCGCGGGTGAGCAGTGCCCGGAAGTGGCTCAGGACCCTGTCTGCCCGGGCGGGGCAGGCCCTGGGCCCACATCCTGGCACATCCTGGTGAAGCCCTGTGCCCGGCGAGGGCTCAGCCCTGGAGGAGCCCCCTCGGCCTTTGGCAGTGAGTGGGCCTGGCCACGGCCTGGCAAAGCCAGAGCAGGCAGACCTGGGGCCTGCTAGTGCGGGTGGTGGGTCTGACGATGCCTCTGTGTCCCCCCCTGGGGAGAAGCCCTGTCACCTGTCCTTGGCCCCAGAGTCCTTGGGGCCCAGCGGGCAGCCGGCCCCGACCGACCGTAGCCGCGTCCTGCCTTCTCGGGGCGGTGCGGCCCGGCCGAGGCCCAGCTCCCACTTCTGCTCACGGAGCATCAGAGGCCTGCGCGGGACAGGGCCTGGGCAGAGGTGGCTCTGGGGCAGGAAGGGGACGCCCCAGCCTTGCTCGTCAGGCGGCTGGGGGCCCTCAGGCTGCCGTGGATCTGTGGTGTGGCCCCATGGACGGCCGGAGGTGGCTCAGAACAGGGGCCCAGCGCACGCTCTGTGCTCGGGTCCAAACTGGGCCCAGACGAGCTGGGACGGCCAGAGGGGCTTGCCACCGGGAGGGCCACCCCGCCCACCCGAGGCAGGGAGCTGGGCTTCCGGAAAGCTCTGTGCAGACTCCCGGCTGGCAGACCAGAGGCCGGAGCCGCCAGCTCCCAGCTCCCGCCACAGCCGCGGGAGACAGAGCTGGGCACCTCCCCAAGGTCACCCCTGCAGGCTCGGCTCTTCCCACGCACCGCCCCCTCCTCCCGGCAACTGGCTCCTCTCCTCCCACCTGCCTCCCCCACGTCACAATCACACTCACAACAACAGATGTGGTGCCAGGCACGGAGCCCCGGCCCACCAGCTCACTTGCTGCCTTTAGAACCTGTGAGCTTTAGTGATCATTTATTTTCTTAGGTGCTGGGGATTGAACCCAGGGGTGCTTAACCACCTAACCACATCCCCAGCCCTTTTTATTTTTTTATTTATTTATTTTTTTGGGGGGGGACAAGTTCTCACTAAGCTGCTCTAGGCCTCGTTAAAGTGCCGAGGGTGGTCTTGAACTTGCAATCCTCCTTTCTCAGCCTCCCTAGTTGCTTGGATTAAAAATGTGCCCAGCGGGAGGGTGCCATTTTTAAAGCTGTTTTTGGATGGAGATCATGGAGGCGGAGCAGCACGGAGATCTTCCCAAGGTCCCGCGGCTGGTGAGTGGAACGATCTGTAAGTTGCAAACAGGGCCACTCTGGACACTGACTCCTTTTCTGATTCCTTACCCCTAAGAATGACCTTGAGAGCCAAGAGGGGTTCAGTTCTGCTTCCCAGCTCTGTGCACAGAGGAGGCGGACACGTGTGGGCCTCAGAGCGCAGTGAGCGCCTCTCCTAGGCCAGGCCCGGTGCTAGTGAATCAATGGACACCTTTTTCCAATCAGGCGACCCAGAGGCCCTGTGGACAAGGACTCCGGTGCACCCCAGCCAGCACCGCCCTGCGCTCTCCCACTGGCCACGTCACACCCTCGTGTTACCGCGGGGGAAATGGGAGCCCAAAGCCTGGAGGCCCTAACCAAGGTCACCCAGCTAAGTCCCCGGCCGGCCAGCCAGGGCCTAGAGAGCTTGGTCACCCCACGGAGCTCGGTCAGCAAGGGCTGACTGCCCAGTCATAGGGATGGCTTTGGCCTTGATGGAATGCTCGCAGCAGAGGGACCAGGACAGCCGGGCACACTCTGCATCCCCTGGGCCAGGCAAACCCCACCCCAGTGCCCCAAGCCCAGGCTTGCTTCGGGGTCCACCCTGTGGTCTGGAATCCCAGGAGGAGGAGGCCCCGCTGAGCCCCCAGGACCTGGGGCCCCTCCCCACTGCCTTAGCAGGTTGGTCAGTGGGTCTGGGGCAGGGGCGCCCCAGCCTGCCCGGCTCCTGCTCGTCAGGGACAGGGACGGCTGGCAGAGAGGCCCAGGTCCTTCTCAGAGGCCACAGCTCGGCTCCACGTGCTCAGCAGGCAGCCTGTGAGGCCTGCGTCAGCAGCCCAGGGCCCCTGGGGAAGCACAGAAGCCTCTTCCCCGCAGAGTGCCCAAAAGGCAGCTGCTGGGTGGGGACAGGCAGGGAGGGTGGCCGGGGGTCGTGTGAGCTCAGCTGCAGGGCCTCCTGAGGATCCGTGGGCCCCAGACAGGGCTTCCAAGGACCTCTGGAAGCGCTGCCGTCAGAGGCCAGCTGGCTCCTGGCAAACAGCCAGGGGACCCGGGGTGGGGCTCGAAGCTTCTCTGGTCCTCAGCATCCCTGAAACAACCGTGTCTAGCCTCTGTGACCTCGAGGCCCCTTCTATCCTTGCTAAGATCCACGACTGAAAGTAGACTGGCAGGTTCCCTGTGACAGCCGGCTGACTCCTGGGCCTCTGGTCCCTGGATCTCAACCCTCGGCACGCGGCACGTGCTCAAGACACACTAGAGAGTAGAAGGATGGAGGAAGGAGGAGAGTGAAGGAGAATGGATGGGAATGGATGGATGGGAGGGTGGGTGGATGAATGGATGGGTGGACAGATGGATGGGTGGATGAATGAAAGGGTGGATGGATGGATGGATGAATGGATGGATGGGTGGATGGATAGATGGATGGGTGGGTGGATGGGTGGATGGATTGGTAGATGGGTGAGTGGATGGGTGGGTGGATGGATGTGTGTGTGGGTGGATGGGTGGGTGGGTGGATGGGTGGATGGATAGGTGAGTATATGGCTGGGTGGGTGGGGTTAGATGGGTGGGTGGATGGACTGGTAGATGGGTGGGTGGATGGGTGGATGATGGATGGATATGTGTGTGGATGGGTGGATGTGTGTGTGGATGGTTGGATGGGTGGATGAATGGATGGATGGGTAGGTGGGTGGGTGGATGAGTGGGTAGGTGGATAGATGGGTGGGTAGATGGGTAGGTGAGTAGATGGTTGGGTGGATGGTTGGGTAGATGGATGGATGGATGAGTGGACGGATGGGTGGCTAGGGGGGTGGAGGATGGGTGGGTGGGTGGGTGGGTGGATAGGTGGGTGGATGGGTGGATGATGGGTGGATGGGTAGGTGGATGGGTTGGTGGCTGGGTGGGTGAATGGATGGGTGGAATGATGGGTGAATGGACGGGCGGATGGATAGATGGATGGGTGGGTGGCTGGGTGGATGGATTGGTAGATGGGTGAGTGGATGGGTGGGTAGGTAGATAGGTGGGTGAGTAGATGGATGAGTGGAGGGTGGTGGATGGATGGATGAGTGGGGATGGGTGGGTAGGTAGATAGGTGGGTGAGTAGATGGATGAGTGGGTGGATGAGTGGATGGGTGGGTAGGTAGATAGGTGGGTGAGTAGATGGATGAGTGGGTGGATGAGTGGGTGGGTGGGTGGATGATGGGTGGATGGGTAAGTGGGTGGGTGGGGACTCCTGGCTCAGTAGGCTCCTCAGGGCTGAGCAAGAGGCTGCCTGGCTCCCTTGGGTAAGGGGCAACCTGGGTGAGTGAGCTTGGCTCCTTCTTGCTCAGCGCCCTCATACCCACTCTACCTGGGGTCCCTGGCTCACCTCTCTGTCCACCTCCCTGCTTCCTCCTGGCTGAGGCCCCTACCCCTCCACCCTGGGTGACCAGCACCCACCGCCCACACTACTCAGGCCATTCTCTGGGGGCAGCAGGTGTGAGTTCCGACGAGGCCACCTCAGTTCTCCCCGCAGGGTCTCCTGCAGCATCCCGGGCCTCTAGACCTCCCTGCCTCCCCCTCTCCACGCCCTGCCCGGACTGGCCTCCTGTTGCCCGCCCCAGAAGCTGGCACTCCCCCAGGCCAGCCCTACAGCTCAGGCCTTCACCCTGCCTCCTGCCCCTCCCTCTGAGCTGGGCGGCCACTCCCTGGAGGAAGTGTCTCCCGGGCCCACACCTGCCTCCTAGCTCCCCTTACCGAGGCCTGTAGGACTAAGACTGCCTGCCCCAGCCCCACAGGCCGCCGGCCTTGGTCTCTCCCCACTTCCCGGCCCCAGCACAGGCCTGGGCAGCTCGGCGCTGGCCAGCGTTGGTTACACGGACGGCCGGGTGGAAGTGCAGCGGGGCGCAGGTGGTGGGTGAGGGGCAGGCTGTGTAAGCCGGGTGGCTGGGGGCAGAGGAGGCCATTTGAGGAGAGTCAGGAAGGCAGGCGGAAGGGGGCCTGTGGGCATCAGGGCAGAAGATGTTGCCCAGGGACCCACCTGGGCCCCCGCACCTGGCACATCCAGGGCCACGGGAGGGAGCCAGGAGCAGCCCGAGGCAGCGAGGGCAGGAGGGCAGGGAGGAGCTTCTGCAGGGCCCGGGCAGGGCAGGTTCAGGGCCGGTCCCTGTGCTGCTCACTGACCGCCGTGCGGCAGCACGGGGGCCACTCCTGGCAGGGCCGGGCTGGGCAGCCCTGCGCAGGCGTCTGAGGGGCGGCCGCACCCCGCGTCAGGCTGCTGGAACCCTCCGCGGCTTGGGCTCGGATCTCTGAGTAAAGGCCCGCGGCCAAAGGCCTGGCCACGGGCCCAGGCCCTATGTCGGGGCTCCCCGCCCTAGCAGCACGTGGAGCCGGTCATTCCTGTCATGTGCTGAAGGGGACAGCTGCAGCGCTGGCCTCTGCCCTCCGACTCCAGGGGCGCCCACTCTCGACTGCGACAGCCCGAAGTCTCCAGGGGGACATCTGTCAGATGCCTCGGGGGTGGGGGGTGGGGATCCTCCCTGGTCCAAGAGGGGACCGGAGACCTCTTTCCTGCATCCTCACCTCCTCCCGCCCCCGGCCCCGGCCCCAGGTCCCCTTTCTCGGGCATGGTGTGTTTGGCTGGTCCCGTCCCGTCTAGAATGAGCTCCGTGAGGGCAGGCTCAGGTTTGAGGCCCTTCCTCAGCGCGTGCTCTCTCTGTATTTGCTGAAGGGAGGCCTGAATCTCCCTGAATTTGGATTGTCATTTCCCTGAAAAAAACTGGAGAGGGAGGAGAAAAATCACTGGACCAGAGAGGTTTGGTGGCTTACTCAAGTTCACACAGCAAAGTCTACGATGCTGCCAAGACTGGAAGCTAGAGTCTCTCTGCCTCTAAGGCTGGTTCATTTGACTTGGGACAAGAACCCAGGAGCCCTGGATGGGGGGGGGGCGCGCAGATAGGCAGTCTTTCCAGAAGCCACATGATAGAGTGGACTGCTGGGGGATACTTGGCCAATGATTGATTAATTTTTCCTAATTGACAAGTTTCTATTGAATTCCTCAGAAGCCCCAGGCTGGGCATTTTGGAAAAGGCGATTGCAGCGCGTTCCTGGGAAATGTCCTTCGATGTCAGACAAGAGTCTCGCAGACGCCCTTTAAAGATAAAAGTTTGCTGAGTGTGCCCAGCCAGCCTGCCATTGGGGGTGGGCACTGAGGAGCAGGGGACACCACTTCCTGAGGACGAGAATGAGCTTTTCATAAATTATCGGGAGGGAGGAAAACTGTATGTGTCGGAATAAACTCTGTTAAGAAATATAGCAAGGCTGCTGCATAGTTAATAATTCAGAGCTATTCCCCAGCGCGACACGGGATTTTAAAAATATTTCCTTGGGATTGTTGTTTAAAGATACTGTTAATGGCCAGGAACCTTCTTGTTCCACTGAATGGACACTAATGGGCCAGCCTGGGAGGGGCTCCCGGTGGAGACAAAGGACAGGGACAAACCACCCGTTGTTGCGTGTGGGTACATCATGGCTCCCCAGCTAAGTGCCACTAACACCCATCTCATTTTTCTCACTGCTCCCAGGACAGGTGAGGACCACAGGACTCAGGGCAAGAGCCCAGCCTCAGACCACACAGCCAGGAAATGGAGGAAGGAGCTCGGATGGGAACACAGCTTGGGGTGGTTGGATTTCAAAGACTGCGCCCTGACTTTGAACAAGGAATTCCCCTTTCCCACACATTCACCTATGTAAAATGGGGATCTGTTTATTTGCTTTGGCAACAATTTTTTTTTTTTTTTTTTTTTTTTTTTTTTTTTTTTGGTACCAGGGATTGAACTCAGGGGCATGTGACCACTGAGCCACATCCCCAGCCCGATTTTTTTTTTTTAATATTTATTTATTTACTTTAGTTGTACACAATGCAATGCATTTATGTTTACGTGGTGCTGAGGATCGAACCCGGGCCGCGCACGTGCGAGGCGAGCGCTCTGCCGCTGAGCCACAACCCCAGCCCCCCAGCCCGATTTTGTATTTTATTTAGAGACAGGGTCTCACTGAGTTGCTTAGCGTCTCGGTTTTGCTGAGGCTGGCTTTGAACTCGCCATCCTCCTGCCTCAGCCTCCCAAGTGCTGGGATTACAGGTGTATGCCACCGCGCCTGGCTGCTCAGGCAACAAATTTCTTTTTTTCTTTTGGTGGCAGAGGTGGGGGGCCTTGTGCATGCAAGGCAAGCACTCTACCAACTGAGCTATGTCCCAGCCCCCTCAGGCAACAAATTTTTATGGCATGCTTGTTAGATTTCAAGTATTGGTGCAGCTTGGTGGCAGAGCACTTGACCACCACTTGCACACGGCCCTGAGTTCAACCCCAAGCACTGTGTGCGCCTGCACACACACACACACACACACACACACACACACACACACATACACACAAACACAAATCCACGTGTTGGGATGAGGCACAACCCAGACTCATACCACAGAGCTCAGACCAACAAATACCTCCATCGCAAGTGATCAGCACTGTCAGGAAAAATAAAGAAGAATAAAGGGACAAGTGGGATGGTGGGTGTTTGAGTCAGAACAATAATGGAGAGCCTCTCTGGACATGTGACAGTTGAGTAGAGACCTGAGAAACAGAGGGAGACGAGACAATTTCTGGAGGAAGAGGGCAGAGAGAACAGCAAGTGCAAAGGCCCTGGGGTGGGATGGTGCTCCTAGCGCTGGAGCAACTGCCAGAGGCAAATGCCAGAGGCCGTGGGTGGCTGAGCAGGGTGCTGTGGCAGGTAAGAAGAGGGGGTGGGGTCAGGGATGTAGACATGGAGATTACAGAGGACCCTGGAGACATTTGAGTTTTATCCTGAGAATGATGGAGATCTACCTAAAGTCCATTTGCAGGGGCGGGACTGGTTACATGTTTTAAAAAGACCCCCCTGAAAATTCTCCAGATTAGATTGCCAAGTGGAAAAAAAAAAAAAAATGTGGGGCAGAATCATGTTATGCTACTGTCTGCTTTTTTTTAAAGAAAAGAAAAAAGGGAGATAAAGGTAGCACTGGCTCCTCTATGCATAAAACTCTCTCTGGCCTAATAGATGAAACTAGGAGGGAACTGCGCTGGCCTCTGGGGAGGAGCCCTGGCTGCCTGGGCCCGGGTGGGAGGGACACTTTCTTCTCTCTACATCTTCTCCTGCACCTTTTGAATTCTGAGGCATGCAAATTGTTACCTATTCAAAAAAACAAATAAATACACTTTTAGAAATAAAAGAAAAAAGGAAAAGGGACGGTCCCTCTGGCTGCTGTGACGATAATCAATTACACAGGCGGGGATGGCGTCCTGACGTGGGGAGGGGGCTGGGGCTGGGGCGGCTGCTGGGTATTTGTCTCTCCACTTCGCAGATGAGGCCCGCGGAGTCCAGAGAGGGCAACCACCAAACCCCACACCACACAGCTAGAAAAGGGAGGGCGGGGCTTGGAGGAGCACCCGGCCTGCTGGTTCCTGCCGGCCTCCCTTCTGTTCTCTGCTTGTATCTCGGGATCAGCCGCCTGGCAGCGCCCTCCTGGATGCCCGCAGTGGGGGCTGGTAAGCGTTGGCTGAGGGATGAACTCGTTCCCTCGCTCTTCTAGTCGCTCAGCAAACGCGTCCAGGGCTTCCGCTGCCAGACACTGTGCCAGGCCCCCCTTCCTGGCGCTCGTTCCCGGGGGCGGGGCCGGGGAGTGGGGGGGCAGGGCTGCGAATGAGGGTGCGCAGGAAGAGGAGTCCTGCGGGGTGGAGGTCCGGCAGGTGAGGGGGAGGCGCCCTCTCAGCCAGGTGTTCCGAGGGGGCTCCTCCCCCTTTGCTGGGACCTCAGGCAGGGACTGGGAGAAGCGCAGGGTTGGCCTGGGGAGGGGCTGTGGAGGCCGAGAGAGCAGCAGGCGCCTGGGTGTGAGCCTGGGGCGTCTGAGCAGCCGCAGGGCCAGGGAGAGGGGAGGTGGCCCGGCTGGTGGGGCTCCGGATCCTTCCAAAGTCTGGGGTCACATGAGAACAATAGGTGGTGGAGAGCTCTGAGCAGCAACTTGAACCCCAAATGAGGTTTAAGATGAAGGAAGCTAGTTGGGCGCGGTGGCGCACGCCTGTAATCCCAGCACTTTGGGAGGCTGAAGCAGGAGGATCTAGAGTTCAAAGCCAGCCTCAGCAATGGCGAGGCACTTAGCAACTCAGTGAGACCCTGTCTCTAATAAAATGCTAAATAGGACTGAGGATGAGGCCCAGTGGTTAAGAGCCCACAAGTTCAATCACTGCCCCCTCTGGGCCAGCTGTGGGTTGGGGACAACCGAGGCTCAGAAGCCAATCCCAGAGTGTTTGAGGCCAGAGGAGACCACTCGTCCGTCCTCCAGGACACCAGGGTTGCTGGAGAGGACCTGGGGCTTGAGCTGTGCCCTGGGGCCTTAGCCATCTGCCTGGTCACAGAATGCTCCAGAGAGAGCCGAGGGACTTGGAGCTGAGTGCTGTGACATGGACGCCCCGAGGAGACCAGCCAGGCCGCCCGCATGGCCTCCCTGCAGCCTGGCTCTGGCTCTGGAGACCTGGGCTGGGCCTCTGTGCTTTTGCCATCTGTGCACCGCGGCTGGCCAGGCGTGCCCTGCTCAGGGTGCCCATCTGGACTCCAAGCTGGCAGCACGTCCAGCTCAAGCAGGGCACCTCACGGGCCACCTCAAGAGCCACCTCACGAGTCAGGCCTCTAGCAGTTCTGCTTTGTCCGGCTGGGGCCTGGGCCCCCCTCCTGTCCCGGCTACACTGACAGGGAAGGGAGGGGAGAGGGGCTCCCTCCAGGCCCCTCTGTGCAGAGCTGGGGTGGGCGCCTTGGGCAAGCAGCGTCTTCTTCCATCCACACCAGCCCCCACTGGTGGGTAAGGCTCAGAGAAACCGTGACCTGGCCAGGGACGACTGAGTGTTAGGACTGAGACCCAGGACTCTCAGATCCAGACCTCACTTCTACCAAAGCCTGCTCCTCCGGCACCACTGCCTGGTCGGGGCCCGCGTGGGGGTCGGGGCTGGCCAGGGAGGGCCTGCCAGGGTGCCCTGCCGTGTGAACAATGGGTCTCCAGGCAGGCTGTGGCGAGGGTGCCTCCCTCTCCCTGTGGCTGTGGCCCCAGCTCAGGTGTCGCAGCACCTGCAGCTGCAGACACACACACACACACACACACACACACACACACACACACACACCAGCCTGTGGGCAGGCCACAGTCTTCCCAGAGCACGGGCAGGCTGGGGCCTGGCTCAGCCTTGGGCAGCCCAGGGCGGGAGAGAGGGGTCGGGAACGCTGCGGCCAGGCTCCTCAAAGCTTCTCCAACTGCTGCAGCCCAGCGGCTTCTGGAATAGACCCAGGAAAGCCTGGCCCTGCCTGGACCCTCTCAGAAGCGCCAGCTCCCCTGTGCATAGGCAGGGGGCACTGCCACCAGCAGCGAGCCCCTCCGCCCTTGGCTTGCTGGGGGCCTCGGACTCTGGGGGGAATCACAGTGGTCTACTGTGCCTGTGTTGGCGGGGTCAGCCAGCACCATCTCGGGGTAACCCCCCCATGTCCCTATAGTCTCACAAAGGAGCAAATGTGGAATCTTTAACGTCAGTCACAACAAAGAGCTGGAGAGCAGGAAAGAGCATCAGCTTCCTGTTAGACCATCGAACTTGAAATCAGCGCCTTCCACACCTCCAGCCAGTGGCCTCCCTCTGCTCCCTCCAGGGCATCCTCCCTCTCCTCTCCCCAACACCTCCCCCTGGGGTCCGCCCTCCTCATTGCCCATCTGGACTATGGCATCTGCCCCCACGCCAGTCTCAGCAAACCTGCGCCCCCTGCAGGACACTGTGGTGGGGCTGGGCTGAAGCTCAGTGGCAGAGCGCCTGGGTTCAGTCCCGACACTGCAAAACCAAACCAAACCCCTATCATGGCTCACGGTAGTCCCAGGATTGGGGTCCTTTATGGTCCAGCTCAGCCTGTCTCTCCAACCACACTCCCAAATACTCCTTGGGTGATTGAGAACATGGTCTCTGTGGTTGCTGTGTGATCTTGGGCAAGTTACTTCACTTCTCTGAACATCAATTCCTCATCCATAAAAGCAATATCGATCTTTGTTCCAAAAAAAAAAAAAAAAGCAGAGTTTCAACAGCAGTGTGATTTTAATGAGCTCATGCCAGGTATACAGTCAGTGCTCAATAAATGTTGCCATCCTTATTGATCCCCCACCATGTCCCGTCTCTCAGCCTGTACCGATTCTGTGTCCTCTGCCTTGGCAGCCTAGTGAACTCCTATTGATCCTTCAGCACCCCTCTCAGGCGGTGTCCTGAGAGCTCTCCCTCAGAGCAGAGGGGGATTGGCTGGATTGCTGAGCACGAATTTTTCCACTGACCTGTTGATCCTCTTCCACATGATTGTGGGTGCCCAGGGGCAGTAGCTGAGAAATGACAAAACAGAGGCAGCCAGTGAGGGCAAGGTGGAGAGGGGCGCTGAGTGAATATGGTGAGGAGACAGCTCTGGTCCAGTCGCTCATTCATTCAACAAATACATACACTGACCTCTTTCTCCACCAAAGTCACTGCCTAGCTTTCCAGTGGCTACAAGCACACCCAAGAGCTCTCCTGCGTGCCGCCCAGGAAGCCCCAGGGGCTCCAGCCCTAGGCCAGCTCCCCGCCCAGCTCCCGGCCTCTCAGACTGTGCTCCAGAATTCTACCCTCCCTTCATTTCCCCCAGCAAGACCTCATTCTAGAACGTTCTTCTGAGCTTTGCAGGCTGCCCCCACCATGATGACTCTGGGGCGGGGTTCCCCCCACGCTGCAGTGCTCCAGCTCAGCCCAGTCCTGTCTCCTTCCTCGCTCTCCCAGCCCACGCCCCAGACTCGTGGGACTAGGCGACTCTCCGCCCTGCACTAGGGGCGACCTCCAGCTCCACAGCCAGGCTGGCCCCGCCTGGGAAGAAAAGGCCGGGCCAGAGTGGCCTCGAGAACACTTAGGCCCCCACCCCACCCCACCCCCGTGTGACAACAACAATATAAAACAATACCACCAACAGTAACAGCAGCCCCACCTCCCAAGAGCCCGCGTGTACTTCCCAATGTCTTTAATCCCTGTAACAACCACTTGGGGGTCCCTCCATGCCCCAGTTTTACAGACGGCTGAAGCTCAGGGAGGTCGGTGTCCCCCAGCCCCTGCCACCAGGCCTCTGAGGCAGCACCCTCAGCTAACCACTGGGAAGCACTGCCAGATGACCTAGAGGGACCAGTGGACCCCTGAATAAGCAGGGCGGTGGCAGGGTAGTGACAGGGCAGAGCTGGGGGCACTTAACCACTGATCCCCTTGCCTCAGCCTCCGGAGACACTGGCATGTGCCACCACACCTGGTGAGGCTCCACATTGTGTGTGTGTGTGTGTGTGTGTGTGTGCTGGCACTCTACCAACTGAGCTATGTCCCCAGCCCTAGGCTCCACATTTTTAGAATGTGTGACCTTAGCCAGGTCACAGGCCTCTCTGGCCTCAGTGTCCCCATCAGCAAAATGGAGACACGCACAGTCCCTTATCAGATCCACCCTCCACAGAGGGGAGACTGACAGGGTCTCCTACTATAGAAGGGGGGACATGATTTGGAGGGTCCCTCCCCAAAGCCATCCTGCTCTGTGTCCCCCCAGGGGACGCCGGCAGGGTGGAGTGAGTGGAGCCATGAACACCCTTCCCAAGGGGAGCCAGTGACCACGTGGGTGTGGGTCCCCTGGAGAGGAAGATGACATTGTGGGTGTGCCGCCCAGGTGTCTGTCAGGGTGTACTGGGGGAGCAGCACGCCCCAGTTGAGCCCTGAGCACTGGGACCCCGGGCAGCCCGGCCCTCCTGACACCTGCTCCCCTTGTCCCACGGGCCCTGCAGCAGGAGCGGCGTCTCCAGAGCCTTCGGCTGTGCCAGCCTCCCGGTGCCCAGACAAAGCCCCCTGCTCCACCCCGGGGGAGGGGCGGGCGGGGGAGGGAGCCGACAAAGGGAGCCAGGGGCTGCGCCTGGGGCTCGTGCCACCCTCCCCGGCCTGCCCGGAGCGCCCACAGCCCCCGCCTGCACTTGGCCGCTCGGCTGGGGCGCCGGCACCGTTGCTATGGCGGCAGCTCCCGGGAAGCTGCAGCTGGGTAATTATTGTGAACATCCATCCTGCCTGCTGCCGCCCTGAGAGCCGGGAGCGAGCAGCCAGGGCCAGGCCGGCCCCTCCTCGCCCGCCCGGTGGCCGCACCCTGGCCTGGCACGGCGCCCACCGGGGACGGCGGGGAGGCGGGCAGCGGAGCCGCGGGCAGGCCAGCCCGGGAGGGACCGCGGGGCTGGCAGGAGCCGGCTCTCGCCCTGCGCCTGCTCCCACCCCCCGGCCGCCCGGGAGCTGACCAGCCGGCGGGGACAGGGGACTTCTCCCCTCCCAGCTGCAGCACGCGCTGCGCACGCACCGGCCAGAGCCTCCTGCTGCAGGCGGCAGCGGGAGCCCGTGGGAGTGCCGTGGGCTCTGGCTTCTCACACTCGCACGGTCCCCTTGGATGAGGAGGTCCCCTGGGTCCCCTCTGTGGGCCCTGCCACCTCCGCAGCCCCAGAAGCTCTCCCCGGCCCGGTGTCTAAATATAGCGCAGCCTGGCGGAGCCCGAGGCCACACGCTCCGAACTGCCCCGGAGGGCAGGGCGGGGGGCGGGAGCGCCGCCCCCACTCGGCACGCAGTAAACATTTAAGGAACCTCTGTACGGAGGTGCCAGGTGCCCTGCTGGGCTCAGACCACATGCCACCAAGCAGGTGTGCCTCTGCCTTCTGGAGCTCGGGGACCCCTGGGGACACACGCAGATGTGATCTGAAAAGCTCACTTCTCAAGGGGACAGAGAGGAGTCCTTCTCCCAGACTGGAGGCAGCACGGAGGAGAGGGCTGAGGGAGGCTGGGTGGAGGTGGGGGAGGCTGCAGGGGGGAGGGAGCGGACAGGGTCCAGGCAGGGAGTGGCTTGAGGGGCGAGGGAGTGCGCGCCATCTGGCCCAAGGACGGCTTCCCCTGGCGAGGGCGGGAGAGCTTCTCCGCAGGACGCAGGTCCCAGAGCAGTAGGCTGCGGAGCCCAGGGACACCCTTCTCCCTCCTCTCGGCCCCCCGGGCTCCGCGCAGGCTGGCACCGGGCAGAGCGCGTGGGGCCGGCGCCTGCAGGAGAGGGCTGCCCAGAGCTGGGCGTCCAAGGATTCCCAGCAGCGGTGTGGAAAGGAAGGAGTGGGGACGGTGGCAGGGGCAGGGGGCGGAGGGGGCAGGGGGCAGGGAGGAGAATGCAGGCGCGTTGGCAGGGCGCAGGGAGGGAGCCGCTGCCCATGCGCTTCCCCAGCCGCGGTTGCCTAGCCGCTGACCAGGGCCCTGCATGGGGGACGGACATGCTAAAATAAAAGAGGAAATGTTTGTTGAAGGCGAGCCCAGCCCCGGCGTGCCGCCAGACCTTAGGGCCTTGGGGGAGAAGTCCGTCTGCTCGCAGAGCGCTGATGGAGGAGAACAGCCTGGGCTCGGCACAGCCTTCTGGGTAGGGGCCGCCGCGGCCCTGATGGCCTTTGGACCTCACACTTCCAGCCACAGCAATAAATCTTCCCAACGGGCCAGGGTTTTCCATCTGCAGAGCCTTTCCCATCCAGCATCTTGTGCTAGCTTCCAACAGCCTGGCACCGGGCCAGGCAGGAGGAGCAGCCACTGAAACAAGGAAACTGAGGCTCCGAGGAGTGTCGAGATTTGTCCAGGTAGGGAAGAGGGGAGGGGCCAAGGCCCAGCACCTAGTCCCTAGCAGGAAACTTGCGCGGTATCCCTGGGAGTAGGAGCTAGGAGGTGTCAAGAGAACTTGAACTTCCTGCCAGTCCCTTGGTCTCAGGGTCCCCTCTCCTCCTGAGACAGAGGCCAACAGGAGTGAGGCTGGGATGGGCCTCCCTCCCTTTGGCAGCATGTTTTCTGAGAACATAAACCAGAAGGCAAGGTCAAGGAGCTTGGGATAAACAGAAATGCCCCTAAGAACTGGATCACCACCAGGTGCCATGACGCATGCCTGTAATTCCAGCTGTTGGGGAGGCTGAGGCAAGAGGATCGCAAGTTCAAAGCCAGCCTCAGCAACATTGAGGCGCTAAGCAACTCAGTGAGACCCTGGGTTTAAATAAAATACAAAATAGGGCTGGGGATGTGGCTGAGTGGTCGAGTGCCCCTGAGTTCAATCCCCAGTAACCCCACCCCTCAAAAAGAACTGAATCTCCTGGTCTGACTGTGAGCACCTCTGTCTTGCAGAGGGAGAAACTGAGGCTCTGGCTGGCCCAAAGAGCCTCCTTTGTCCCAACTCCTGGAGCACCAAGACTGTGAGCAAGCCCCCACCGATCCTTGGAATTGTGTTGGGTCCAGCTGGCCATACAGCACCCGGGGTTTTCGTTGGGAACGTAGAGGAAGAATTCTGGATGCAAAGTCAGAAGAGTTCTGAGCCAGCCCTGCAGCTAACGCCAGCTCTGGGGACCTGCAGGTCACTGGGTTAAAGCAACTTGGATCAGGAGCAAAGAGATGGACACACCACAGCCCGCACCAGCCATTTGTCAGGTTCTCATTAGAGCAAATGATGATGACGGTGTGTGTTGGGCACCATGATTGAGAAGAGGAAGGTGAGGCCCTCAGAGGTCTGGCACCAGGGAAGGCCTCAAGATGTGTTTTTTTCCTGGTGCTGGGGATCGAACCCAGGGCTCCAAACATGCTCGGCAAGTGCTCTACCACTGAGCCACATCCCCAGCCCTCATTTTAATTCTTGTTCTTGTTCGTCTGCCCCAAGTCTCTCACCTGGATTTTTCTCAGTCCTCAGAATGATTCTGTGATGGAGGCTCTAGTATTATCCCCATTTTAGAGATTAAGAAATAGAGGTTGCCGGGCGCGGTGGCGCACGCCTGTAATCCCAGCACTTTGGGAGGCTGAGGCAGGAGGATCGCGAGTTCAAAGCCAGCCTCAGCAATGGGGAAGCACTTAGCAACTCAGTGAGACCCTGTCTCTAAATAAAATACAAAAAAGAGCTGGGGATGTGGCCCAGTGGTCGAGTGCCCCTGAGTTCAATCCCTGGTACAAAAAAAAAAAAAAAAAAAAAAAAAAGAAATAGAGGTTCATCCAGGCACTGTGGCACATGCCAGTAATCCCAGCAACTGGGGAGGCTGAAAGCAGGAGGATTGAAAGTTTGAGGCCAGCCTCAGCAATTTAGCAAGACCCTGTCTCAAAATAAAAAAAAAAATAAAAAGAGCTGAGGGTGTAGCTCAATGGTAGAGCATCCCCGGGCTCAGTCTCCACTACCAGAGAAAGGAAAAGGAAAATAATAAAAGAGAGACAGAGACAAGAGGTCACCCATGCCAAGTGGCAAGGTTGTGAACTGGTGGAGGTGACATCACTGACTTCTGGCCTCCAGCGCCCACAGCCTGCCTCCAACATGAGGCCAAGATGAACACACACAGAACTCTTCAACCTCCCACCCAGTGACCCTTGCTGAAAGGGTCACTGTCATTCATCTTCCCTTTGGCCATCCACCCATCCATCCGCCTTGTTCCCTCCCTCCCTCTCGCCTCCCTCCACCCGTTCTCTGTTAGGCAGATCCAGTTCTGGCTAGGGGATGTCAGGGGTGAGCCTGCAGCCTTGACCTTGCCCCCTGCAAGAGTCCTGAGTTCAAATCCTGGCTCCCTCCCATTAGCCTGCAGCAGCCTCTTCCTTGTGGGCGTGGCCAGTCTCAGCACCTGCCGCTGCAGGGTGTGTGCGCAGGGCTTTGTGAAGCGTGGGCTGTGATTGCAGCCCTATTTCTCCCACCTCCTCACCTTGCTCTCCGCCTCCCAAGTCCTCCTCCCCATGCTGCCTGTGTGGCAGGAAGCCAGGCACGAAGGCACCACAGGAGGATCTGCAGGATGGGGGCATTGAATGTGGGGTTGTTCCTCCCCTTTCCACCCCCAAGAGGTCCCAGCTCCCTTTCCCCAGCAGGGCAAGCCTGCTGGTTGGAAAATTCTCTAGTCCGAATTCTCTAGCTCATTTAAGTCAGCCCAGCAGAGTGACTGCAACTCCAAGGTAAGGATTGCTTCGCTCAGACTTGGTGGAGGGCAGTCTGTTAATACCTGTCATGAGCAGATAGCTATCCCCTTCATTATTGCCATTATTGTAAGACACCTGTCCTGCAGAAACTGCTGCAGGACACACTGAGGCTTGGCGGGGGGGCGCTGTCTGTGGAAGTAAAACAATGGGAATAATTCGAATAATTCAGGCATCCACCAACAGGGGCTGAGTGGGGCTGGGGTGGGGCTCGGTGGTGGTTGAGCCCTTGACCAGCAGGAACAGGGCCCTGGATTTGGTCCCCAGCACTACAAAAAAGTAAGTAAGGGGCAGGACAAAGAAATGATGGAGCAGATCACATCATACAAAACTGTGCAGGCCAAGCACAGCGGCACAGGCTGCAGACCTTGCCCCTGGGAGGCTGAGGTAGGGGGGTCACTGGAGTCCAGGAATTCAAGATCAACCTGGGCAGCATAGCAAGCCCCTGTCAAGAAGAAGAAGAAGGAGAAGGAGAAGGAGAAGAAGAAGAAAAAAGCAAGCAAAAAGGAACACTGCCCACTCTCCTAAAAAGAAGGAGGGAAATAGTTCTGTATGTGCTGACACACAAAAATATCCATGACATGTTGTTCAGTGGGAGAAAAAAAAAAAAAACATCTTGCAGAACGAATATACAGAATTCATCATTCACATGAGAAGCAACCTAAACACTACTCCCACTAAATACCTAGACCTACATCTGGCCTAGACATAAGTGACCCAGGTCTATCTGGATCTAGACCATGTGCACTTGACAGTAAAATGTCTGTTAGCCCGGCACGGTGGTGCACACCCGTAATCCCAGCAGCTCGGGAGGCTGAGGCAGGAGGATTGCGAGTGCAAAGCCAGCCTCGGCAACTTAGTGAGGCCCTAAGCAACTTAGCAAGACCCTGGCTCTAAATAAAATATTAAAAAAAAAGAGTGGGAATGTGGCTCAGTGGTTGACTGCCCCTGAGTTCAATCCCTGGTACCAATAAATAAATAAATAAATAAATAAATGGAAAGAAAGAAAGCAAACAAGCTGGGGATATAGCTCAGTTGGTACAGTGCTTGCCTTGTATGCACAAGGCCCTGGGTTCAATCCCCAGCACCACAAAAAAAAAAAAAAAAAAAAGAAAAAAAAAAGAAAAGAAAGTGTTTACATTATCCACCAACTAACATGATGTTCTGAGGGGAATGGGACTGGGGAGTTGCAGGGAAATTTCTTTGTCTTTTATCACCTACATTTTAATAATGTCTGAGATTTTACAATGAGAATATTTTCTAGAAATACGTGTGTGATGCTAACAGTTTAAGAAGCAAAGAACCCCAAGGCTGGGAGCTTGAGGCAGGGTGAGGCCCAGAAGCCCTTGGGAGGCAGGATCTTTGGGGTCAGGTCTGCTTGGTGGTCTTGGGTCTTGGTTCAAGCACCTTGTCCCCAAGGCCAGAGCCACAGAGAGCTGGCTTCAGTGGTGGCAGGAGATCACAGATTCCTGGAGTCTAGAGGTCTGTAAAATCCACCCAGGGCCCTTCCACCCTGCAGCCCTGGGAGCTGGCCAGAGGGCAGCCTTGGACTGGCAGGACAGAGGTGAGCCGGGGAGCCCGGAGAACCCCAGGCCCTGAGCCCATGGACCCTGCAGTGGAGGAGGGCAGCCTTCCCCTGGCCCCGGGAGCTCCCAGCCGTCAGCAAGGCCACAGGCGAGGGAGGACAGCCTTCCTGGTCTGACCCCATCTGTGTCTTCCTCCTTCTTGGCAACTTTGACATTTTCATCTTTTTCAAGGTGGGGTTTGTTTGTTATTTCGCACATAGAAGTTTGGGAAGATTTTCAGCCAGATACTGAAAACACAGGGTTAACCTCATTCGAAACCGTGCAAAAGAAGAAGTGGTGAAAAGCAGGCCCTTCCCCATCTTTTCTCCCCAGCCACCACGTCCCTCCCCTGAGAATCCATGTGCGCACTTGAGCGTGTGTGTGTGTGTGTGTGCGCGCGCGCGTGCGCACTTGCTTATGTGTGTGTGTTTTCACTCTGATACTACAAGAAGCACACTCCAGGAAGCATTCTGGACCAAGCCAGCAGGGGTGGTGCACACATGTAATCATCTCAGCTATTCGGGAGGCTGATGTAGGAGGATTGCAAGTTCAAGGCCAGCCTCAGCAATTTAGGGAGAGCTTGTCTCCAACAAAAACAAACCAAGGGCTGGGGCTATGGTTCTTGCCTAGCATATGCAAAGCCTTGGGTTCAATTCCCAGCACAGGAAAAAAAAAAAAAAGTACTCTATACTGACTTTTTAAAAAATATTTATTTATTTGCTTTAGTTGTACACATGCAATGCATTTATGTTTACGTGGTGCTGAGGATAGAACCCCGGGCTGAGCACTTGTTAGGCGAGCACTCTACCGCTGAGCCACAACCCCAGCCCCTATACTGACTTTTTTTTTTTTTTTTTTTTTTTTTTTGTGGTACCGGGGATTGAACTCAGGGGCACTTGACCACTGGGTCACATCCCCCAGACCTTTTTTTTTTTGTATTTTATTTAGAGACAGGGTCTCACTGAGTTGCTAAGTGCTTCCCCATTGCTGAGGCTGGCTTTGAACTCGCGATCCTCCTGCCTCAGCCTCCCAAAGTGCTGGGATTACAGGCGTGTGCCACCGCGCCCGGCTCCTATACTGACTTTTTAACTAAAATTCCTACCTCGGCTTCTTCTATAGCAGTACCTGGAAGCTGGCTCTTCTTCATGCTGGAACTCTGTGGCATAAGCAAAGTCTTTCACTTTGATGTAACTGGGTTTAGAATTCCTCTCTGCTCCCCTACACTCACCTCTGTTCTGCAAGGCAGCCCGGGAGGCTGTCGGTCTCTAAGCATCCCTCAGTCCCAAGCCAGCCAGGACACTTGGTCCTCCTCAAGGAAACTGAGGCTTGTAGAGGCAAGGATTTTCTCTGACACCTTGTGGTTGGTTGGCACAGGCCCAGGATGCCAACTGAAGTCTACCTGGCGCTGCAGCTGTCTGAAGACAATGAGAGCAGCCACTGCACAGCTAGTGTACCAGCCCCAGGGGGGGGATGATGGGGCATCGTGAATGGACCTTGGGACAGGCAAACCAGGTACCAGCTCAGCTGCAGAGCCTGTTGGCTGTGTGGCCGCAGAAATCCACTCCCTCTCCACCTTCGTCCTGGGCTCATAGCAGATATTTAACAAATGTTTGTTGAGTGAAAAAGTGAGTGAGTGAATGAATAAATGAGATACTACCATTTATAGTCCTCACTGAGGAAAAGCTAGGGCACAGAGAAGCTAAGTTATTAGTTCAGAGTCAAACAGCTCAAAAGCAGCAGGGTTGGGATTTGAACCCAGATGGGGACTCCAGAGCCCATGACTCGTTTCCCTCTGCTAGAATGTTCTTGTCTGCACTATGTATTAATGTGTCCTGCCCTGAGTCCCCACATGGGTGCCCCCGCCAGCCCCTTTCCCAGCTTCATTTACGGGAGTCGTGCTGTCTCTGCCTGCCAACTCAAGGCTTGGGGGCCCTGCCCTGCGCCTGTCACATCCCCGTGCCCCTGGCCTGGCGCCCGAGTTCTGAGCCCCAGCCCTTCCCGCTTAGGCCCGCTTTTATCTCCTTCATTCATTTGCCCAGCTCTTCTTCACTCCTTCCTCAACAAGCAGTCACCAGCTCTGCCCCTGGTGCTGGAAATAGAAAGAGGAATCCAGCCTGGCCTTGTTCTCAGGAGCCGGGAAACAGCAAAGCAAAGCACTTGCTACCCACAGAGCGCAGCCTGGTAGATCCGGCACCGCGCGGGTTGCAGGGCTCGGGCTTGGGGTCCCCGGCCCCGCAGAAGGCCGTGCTGGAGGGGGGAGAGGTGAGGAAGAGTCGTCAAGAGGGCAGCGGGAGGCAGCATGAGACCCTCGAAAAGTGCCTTATAGCTGGCCCCCGTCCGTGCCCAGATTCTGGGGAACCCACCTCCTCCCCTGGCTGCCCAGGCAGCTCCGGGCGCAGCAGGGCTCCCTGGAATCCCACGTCTGGGAATTTATCAGCAAAATCCCAGAATAATCAGCAATGTGAGATGGAGTTGCGCGTGCGTGGAGGATGTTTATCACACTGCTATTTATTACAGCAAACAAGTGGAAACGACCCAGGGCCCAGCCATGAGAAATGGCCTCAGCAGCCAAGGGACTGTCACCAGCTGGAGTTTACAAAGGGTTTAGCAATCTGGTTTTCAGACGCTGTTTTTTGTTTTCTCTTTTTGATACCAGGGATTTAACCCAGGGGTGTTTTTAACCACTAAGCCACATTTCCACTTTTTTTTTGCATTTTATTTAGAGACAGAGTCTCGCTAAGTTGCTTAGGACCTTTCTAAATTGCCCAGGCTGGCCTTGAACGTGAGATCCTCTTGCCTCAGCTCCCACAGCTGCTGGGATTACGGGCGTTCACCGCTGCACCCAGCTCAGACACTGTTTAAGGTACCAGAAGATGCATCTGATGTAATTTCAAGTAAACCCCAGCAAGAGGCGAGCTATTTTATTACTCTGTTAGGAGACACGCATGTGCACAGGGGTTAGCTCTGGTGATGGACCAACCCCAGGCTGTGGCTGGTGTGTGTGTGTGTGTGTGTGTGTGTGTGGCACTGGGGTTTGAACCCAGGTTCTCTCACATGCTAGGCAAGTGCTGAACTCATCCTCAGCTTTTTTTTTTTTTTTTAATATTTATTTATTTACTTTAGTTGTACACAATGGAATGCATTTATGTTTACGTGGTGCTGAGGATTGAACCCGGGCCGCGCACGTGCTAGGTGAGCGCTCTGCCGCTGAGCTACAGCCCCAGCCCCCCCCCCCTTTTTTTTTTTTTTTTTGGTACCAGGGATTGAACTCAGGGGAACTCGACCACTGGGCCACATCCCCAGCCCTTTTTTTGTGTTTTATTAGAGACACGGTCTCATGAGTTGCTAAGTGCCTTGCCATTGCTGAGGCTGGCTTTGAACTTGTGATCCTCCTGCCTCAGCTTCCCAAGTGCTGGGATTACAGGTGTGCGCCACCGCACCTGGCTACCCTCAGCTATTTTCATTTTGAGACAGGATCTTGTTAAATTGCTGAGGCTGACCTGGAACTTGTGATCCTCCTGCCTCAGCCTCCCCAGTTGCAGGGATTACAGGTGTGTGCCACCTCACCTGGCAGGAAACTATTTTTAAAAGGAAATACAAGCTGGTTGCGGTGACGAACGCCTGTAATCCCAGCAACTGGGGAGGCTGAGGCAGGAGGATCACAAGTTCAAGGCTGGCCTGGGAAACTTAGTGAGGCCCTGTCTCAAAATGAAAAATAAAAAGGGCTGGGGATGTGGCTCAGTGGTAAAGTGCCTCTTAGTTCAACACCTAGTACCAAATAAATTAAAATTAAAAGAAAAAAAAAAAGGTCCCAGGCTCTGTGTTGCATGTCTGTGAGACCCTGTCTTAAAATTAAAGGTAAAGAGCCGGGCGCGGTGGCGCATGCCTGTAATCCCAGCACTTTGGGAGGCTGAGGCAGGAGGAACAGGAGTTCAAAGCCAGCCTCAGCAATGGCGAGGCACTTAGCAACTCAGTGAGACCCTGTCTCTAATAAAATCCCAAAAAAAGGCTGGGGATGTGGCCCAGTGGTCAAGTGCCCCTGAGTTCAATCCCTGGTACCAAAAAATAAATAAATAAATAAATAAATTAATTAAGGTAAAGGGCTGGGGTTGTGGCTCAGCGGTAGAGCGCTCACCTAGCACATGCATAGCCCGGGTTTGATCCTCAGCACCATGTAAACATAAATGCGTTGCATTGTGTACAACTAAAGCAAATAAATAAATTTTTAAAAAAATTAAAGGTAAAAAGGGCTGTGGATGTAGCTCAGTGCCAGTAATTCCCCATACCAAATAATAATAATAATAATAATAAATAAAATAAAGGAAAGGAAAGGAAATAAAGCTTTGCCAGGCATGGTGGCACATGGATATTATCCCAGTGACTTGGGAGGCTGAGACAGGAGGATTGTGAGTTCAAAGCCAGCCTCAGAAATTTAGCAAGTCCCTGTCTCAAAATTTAAAAAATAAAAAGGATTAGAGATGTGGCTTAGTGGTTAAGCACCCCTGGATTCAATCCCTGGTACTTCCTACTCCCAAAAGCTGTATTTCACCAAAATACAGCTTAGTGTGGTAACACACACCTATAATTCCAGCTACTCAGGAGACCAAAGCAGGTGGATCACAAGTTCAAGGCCAGCCTGGGCAATTTAGAGAGACCTTGTCTCAAAATAAAAAGGAAAAGAGCTGGGGATGTAGCTCAGGGGTAGAGCACCCTTGGCTTCAATCCTCAGTATTGAAAAAAAATAATAAATTGGTTAATTAAGTTTAATAAAATAAATAAAAATAGTTTCCCAGGGCCCGAGTGTGGCTCAGTGGTGGAACTCTTGCCTGGCATGCACAAGGCCCCAGGTTCCATCCCCAACACTGAAAACATTTTTTCCTGTGTTCTCTGTTTGTTTTTGTTTTTTTTAATTTATGTTTTAGTTGCAGTTGGACACAATGCCTTTATTTTATTTTATTTTATTTATTTTTATGTGGTGCCGAGGATTGAATCCAGGGCCTCGCACGTGCTAGGCGAGCCTTCTACTGCTGAGCCACAACCCCAGGCCCTGTTCTCTGGTTTTGCGACAGTTGGCTAGGCTCACTGCTTTATTTTCGGGGACTGACACTCCGAGGCAAGCTCTGAGAGACACAGCTTCCCTGTCCAGCCTCTCCTGAGCCAGTCCGCCCTTGCCTCCCACCCAGCCAGGCAGAGCCACCCGCTGCCCTGACATCCCTGTGCCCTGAGCCCTGTGCTTGGGCTTCCGGGTCTCTCTCTAGGTGCCCCCCTCTCCTTCCTCCAAAATTCCCCCAGCGCTCCAGGCCTGCCTCAGAGTCCTTCCGCTGGGGACCTCACACGCCAGCACCCATGCCACTGAACCAGGGCTTACCTGCCCAGCCCCCTCCTGAACGGTGGGCTGTGGAGGAAGGACCCGCCTTACCGCCTTCCCCCTAGAGGCTTCAGGCTGGCCCAGAATTGATTTTTTGTTGGGGAGCACAGGGGATTGAACTCAGGGACACTTGACCACTGGGCCACATCCCCGGACCTTTTTTGTATTTTATTTAGAGACAGGGTCTCACTGAGTTGCTAAGTGCCTCGCTTTTGCTGAGGCTGGCTTTGAACTCGAGCCTCCTGAGCCGTTGGGATTACAGGCGTGCGCCACCGCGCCCAGCCAGGATTGACTTTTATTCATTCCTCTCCCGACATTTCATTTTGGAGAAGTCTAAACCTGCAGGAAATAAGCAAGGAACACCCCTCACTTAGGTCTTCCACGACTCCCTTTTTCTCTCTGCCACTCTGGCTGGATCAGTGTGGCATCTGGACACTTGGCCAGGCTGGGGATCTGGAAGGGGAGCCATGCCACCCGCAATAGGCATGCCTCCTGCCCCCTCCCTCTGGTCCTCAGCCCCAGAGTAGAAACTTGGCCTGTGGAGCCTTGGTCTTTCTTTCTTTCTTTCTTTCTTTTTTAAATATTTTTTTTAGATGTTGGTGGACCTTTATTTTATTCATTTATTTACATGAGGTGCTGAGAATCCAACCCAGGGCCTCGCACGTGCTGGCCCAGTGCTCCACTGCGGAGCCCGAGCCCAGCCCGAGCCTGGGTCTTTCTAAAACGCAAACCCAGTCGAGCCACCCCCTACCTGGACGCCAGCTGCCTGGAGCCAGCGCAGCTCCTGTGCGGACGTCTGAGACCCCGCCCCATCCTGCCCCACTGCGCACAGCCCTGGAGGCCCACCTTCTCTCACACCGGTCTCCGCTGCCCACGTGGGCCCTGCAGCCGCTGCCCTCTCTCACCCGGCCAGGCACCCCGTCTTTCCCTTCCCTTCCCTCATAGGTGTCACATCCCAAGAGCGGGGGCAGAGGGCTCCACTGACCTGTCCTCCTCCCCTCCACGCCAAGGGCTGTGTCCACTAGGGGACCCACTCACCCTGCCCTGCCCCACACTGTCCCCAGGTGGCACTGAAAGTCCTCAGTTCTGGAACCTCGCAGTCCTCTCCGTCGGTGGGCCACAGGGGACAGGGGCTGGACCACTGCCTGCACCTCCCCACCCCTGCCAGGGTGGGGCCACATGTCAGGCCCAGGACAGGTGCCTGGGGCTGGTGACCACCTGGACAGCAGCCTCACCTCCTACGAATCTGTGCTCAAATGCCACCTGCTCCAGCGTGACCATCCTGTCCCAAATGCCACCCTGCCAAGCACCCCAGCTCCTCTCCCTGCTTTCCCTGGTTCCCTACAACGACCACCAGCTGACATTTGCTGTATGTCACTCACTCCGTTCACATCACACCCCCCAGGGGGCCTGTCTCCCACTCGTGGGGACCCCACGAGGGCAGGGCCTTCGGTCATTTCCTTTGCTGAGGACTCCCCAGTGCCTAGAATAGTAGTACTGGTCGAGTGAGTGCACGGACCTTGCATTTCCCTGCAGAAGTTGCCGCCATCCGACACAGCGGGGCAGCCTGTGGTCCCCGCCATTCAGGAGGCTGAGTCAGGAGGATCACGAGTTCAAGGCCAGCTTGGGCAGCCCTTGGGCGCGGTGGCGCAAATCCCAGCACTTAGTGGAGGCTGAGGCAGGAGGATCGTGAGTTCAAAGCCTGTCTCGAGGCAAATAAAAAAAAGGGCTAAACCCAAAAAGGGGGGCTGAGGGTGTAGCTCAGTGGTGGAGCACCCCTGGCTCAGTGCCCAGTGCAGGGAAAAAAAAAAAAAGGCCGAGCCTCAGGCCTCCTCCAACACATTTAGTCTTTGTTTAACCAGGAGACAGCAGCACACACTGTGTGGAGGGTGATGTGTGGTTTGTGGCGTGCGCGAGCGCACACGTGTGCAAAGCAGGGCACCCAGTCTGAGGGCATGAGGATCAGAGACCAGCACAAGTCTCCAAGGCCATCCAGGGACCTGGTGTCTGGGGACAAGTTTCTGGCTCCTTGCAGCAGCCCTCACGAGCAGTGAGCGTGGTCACATGCATCAGACGCTCGCCGTGTTCCGAGCGTTGCTCTGGGCACTCCTGCCCCTTCCTGGCAAGTGCTGGCCCCACTTTGCAGATGAGGAACTGAGGCTGGGAAGGTTGAGTGACTTACTTGCTCAGAACCCAGACACCAGAGACCGCCTCGGAGCCTTCTGCTGGAGGCCCAGTCTGCAGAGGAGGAGGGAGGCCCAGAGAGGTGCAGTCACTTGCCCAAGGTCACGGAGCCCAAGGCCATGAAGCTGGTGAGAGGCAGGGCTAGGATTCACGCCAGGGGCTGTAGGACTGCAGGGGAGGCTGAGGTCCTTCTCCTGGGTGGTCATCCTGAAGGAAGTACTGAGTGTGACTAAAGAAGGGGGACAGGAAGCAGAGAAGGACAGGCCAGGGCCAGATGCAAGCTGCTCAAGAGGTGGCGTGGTGGCAGAGCCCTTGCCCAGCAGGTGGGGGCTCCAGGTTGCACCCCCAGCCCTGCAAACCAAATAAAATAAATAAAAAATGCACAGAAGAGCAGTGGCGGCAGGAGTTTGGGGAGTGGGACCGTGCCTGACTGGGGACGTGGGGACAGACTTGGCCACACCTTGCAGCACTTGCACAGACATGCTGTGGCACCCCCAGGCCAGGAGTCTTCCCTCCTCTTCTCTCTTGATCAGTGGACGCAGAGGCCAGAGCCCACTAATCTCCAGCCCTTCACATGGGTGGGCCGCCACCCAGCGGGCCCGGAGAGGGGCTTGCAGAGCTGGGTGGGCAGTGCCCTCATCTCAGGCCACCCTGCCGGGCTCTGCAGGTGAGTCAGCCTGACTCACCCCGGAGATTCCATTGCATCCTCTGTGCAGCGGCTGCAGGTGTGACTTAGGATGCTCTGTCTGTCTGGGGCTGGGATGTGGCTCAGTGGTGGAGCACTTACCTGGCAGGCATGAGGCCCTGGGTCCCATCCACAGCAGCACACACAGCAGCAACTAAAAAGAGCCAGGTGGGGTGGCACACGCCATTAATTCCAGCCACTCATGGAGGCTGAGGCAGGAGGATCACAAGTTCGAGGCCAGCCTCAGCAACTTAGCAAGAACTTGTCTCAAAAAAAAAAGTGCTGGAATATAGCTTAGTGGTAAGGCCCCCCTGGGTTCAATCCCCACTACCAAAAAAAACCCAAAAAAGATGTTCCAATTTATTTAATCCTGTTCAGACAGTGAGCTAGCCCCCGAGTCCCCAGCAGAGCAGGCGTGGGAGACTTCCAGGAACCCCACGGCCCAGCAGAAGGCTCAGCTCCCAGGAGGGGCACTTGGAAAAATCCCTGTTATTGGAAATATCCAAGCAGTGACTTTTCCCTTGTGTCCCCATCTTTCCAGGTCTGGGGAATAATTACAGTCCCTCAGGTGGACCGAGCTAAAGTCTTGGGGGAGTGACCCACTTTTGGAGGGTCAAGAAGTGGCCAGAAGCCGGGCATGGTGGCACCCGCCTGTGATCCCAGCCTCGGGAGGCTGAGGCAGAAGGATTGCCAGCTCAAGGCCAGCCTCAGCAGTTTGTTGAGATCGGGGCTCAAAATTTAAAAATTACAAAGGAGCTGGGCACGGTGGTGCAGGCCTATAATCCCAGCACTTGGGAGGCTGAGGCAGGAGGATTGCGAGTTCAAAGCCAGCCTCAGCAATGGTGAGGCACTTAGCAACTCAGTTAGACCCTGTCTCTAATAAAATACAAAAAAGGGCTTGGGGATGTGGCCCAGAGGTCGAGTGCCCCTGAGTTCAATACCTGGTTAAAAAAAGAAAAAAAGAAAAGGAGCGGCCAGAACACAGGCTTTTGACCAGGCCAACTGGACCCCAGGGAGGCCCTGCAGGTCACTGCAGTCCCTGGGCCTCAGTCCCTTCATCTGTAGAACGGAGGGGCAAGGAGGCTGGCCCAGGAAGGAGGGCCTTCCCACTGATGCCACAGCGCAACCTCCCCCAGGGCTGTCCCAATTCTGTCCCCTGAACACCTCCTCAAATTGTTTTTTGCTGTCTGGGCAGGTGAGGGTCAGCAGAGTCACCGGAAAAGCAAGGCCATTGGGACAGTGAGAGCGCACGGAGGGACAGGTGGAGGAGCGCTCTGTCTCCAGCCGCCTGTGAGCCAAAGGGAAAGAAAAGTCCACGCCCAGGAGAGGAGGCCGCCCAGGAGAGGAGGCCCAGTCCAGGAGGTGGAGATAAGGCCGGGGGTGGGGCGCTGTCCTGCAACTGCTCCTGGTGGCAGTGACCTGTCTGGCCTGTTTTCATGCTGCCACTGTTAGCCTTCTGAGGCTGGAAAGGGGCAGCCTGGGGGGTGAACAGGGAACCCCAAAGCATGTCTGTCTGGAGGAGGACTTTCAAGGCCTGTAGGGGAGGCAGGTCAGAGGAGCAGAGAGGTCTAGGGGCATGGCCCTGCAGCTGTGCCCTGACCCTGGCACCAGAAATCCACTGCTTCATCACCAGAGCCACCTGAGTCTTGAACACCCGACTGGGCCTTGGATTCTGACCACCTGGGTTCAAATGCCAATCCCACCATCTCCTTGCTGTGTGACCGTAGGCCAGTTACTCACCTCCTCTGAACCTATGTTCTCTCACAACCCCAGCCATAAAATGGAGACAACTAGGGTGAGGGTGAAATGAGATCCTAATGCAGCCTCTTGGAGGAGCCAGGCTGTTCCCGGAGGTGAGCAGGTTCACCAGTGGTTGGTCCCCAGGCCCCAGACTCAGAGCTGGAGTTCTGTCACACAAAACAGAAGCCGCAGACTCTTCCGAGAAGGCCTGAGACCAGCTGCTGCAGGAAGGTGATGGGGGGGCTGGGCGTGCTGTGAGGGGCCTCCCTGAGGGCCCAGACGGAGACAGCTGGGAGCCGGCAGCCCGGGCTCAGGGCCCCTGCTCACAGAGATGACAACAGTGCCACTCTGTAGGGTGGCTGTGAAGATTAAATGGGCTAATACTGACAAAATAGTTATGATAAACTCTGTTTTAAAATACAGGTTAATCCCAGGGACTCTGGAGGCTGAGGCAGGAGGATCCCGAGTTTGAGGCCAGCCTGGGCAATTTAGGGACACCCTGTTTCAAAAAAGACAAAACAAAAGCCAGGCTCACTGACAAACGCCTATAATCCCAGCACTTGGGAGGCTGAGGCAGGAGGAACAGGAGTACAAAGCCAGCCTCAGCAATGACGAGGCACTTAGCAACTCAGTGGCTGGGGATGTGGCCCAGTGGTCCAGTGCTCCTGAGTTTAATCTCCGGTACAAAAAAAAAAAAAAAAGAAATAAAGAAAAGAAAAAGAAAAGACAAAACAAAAAAGGGCTGGGGAAGCACCCCTGGGTTCCATCCCCAATACTACAAAAACTAAATAAATAAAATAAAATAGAGGCTAAGCCGGGCATGGTGGCACACACCTGTAATTCCAGCTACTTGGGAGGCTGAGGCAGGAGGATTGCAAGTCATCAATTTAGTGACCTTGTGTCAAAAGAAAGGGGTGGGGTGGGGCTGGGGATGTAGAGCACCGCTGGGTTCATCTCCAAGTACCACTAAATAGATAAATTAATTAAGCAAAATTAAATACAGGCTAAAACTGGGCAGGATACCACCCTGCCTGTAATCCCAGCTCCTTGAAAGACTGAAGCAGGAGGAAGAGGAGGATCACAAGTTCAAGTTCAAGGCCAGTCTCAGCAATTTAGTGATGGTCTGTCAAAAAAAACAAACAAACAAACAGAAAAAGGGCTGGAGAGGTAGCTCACTAGTACAGTACTTGCCTAATATGCACCATGCTCTGGGATCCATCACCAGCACTATAAAATAGATAAATAAATGAATAAATAAGCACACCTATAATCCAAGCTACTCTGGAGGCTGAGTCAGGAGGATCACAGGTTCAAGGTCAGGCTGGGTAATTTAGCAAGACCCTGTCTTCAAAATAAAAAATAAAAAGGGCTGAGGGGCTGGAGATATAGCTGCGTTGGTAGAGTGCCTGTCTTGCATGCACAAGGCCCTGGGTTCAATCCCCAGCACCACACACACACACACACACACACACACACACACACACACACCAGGCTACAGATCTCTTAAATCCTCTTACCTTCTTTGGACCCTAGATTCTCTCCTGCTCCCCCCGAATCCTCCAGCTGCAAGGTGTGCAGGAGACGGAGGTAGTAACTATTTTGGCACTTCCTGATGTGGGTTCCATAAACTTCTAAACTCCCAAGATACTCCAGACCAAAAAATAAAATAAAATAAAGAAGGCAGCACGGTCACACTGGCCTGGGTGCTGGTGGAGATCCAGTCACCTCTTAGGACTTCCCACAGGGACAGGAAGAGTTCTGAGGAGCCTGTGGGAGGAAATCTGTCGGATGTTTGTGTTGGAGTTTCCCATATTTATTTCATGCAGAAAACCCCTTTCTGCATGACATCCGTTGAAACTCCTCCTGGCATAATGCTGATAATAAAGGTCATTTCTAGCTCAAAGTTGCTGCAACTCACAGAGGAGATGGGAAGCTTTGTTAAAAATCGTCCTCCCGGCCAGGCGCGGTGGCGCACACCTGTGATCCCAATGGCTTGGGAGGCGGAGGCAGGAGGATCGCAGGTTTGAAGCCAGCCTTAGCAACTTAGCAAGACCTGTCTCAAGATAAGAAATAAAAAGGCTGTGGATGTGGCTCGGTGGCTAAGCACCCTTTGTTCAATCCCTAGTGCCCCCCACAAAAAGGGTCAGACCCACATCTGAGAAGCACCTTCCAGTTGTTGGGACCCCTGTACACTCGCCACCCAGGGGCTCTCAGTCTGCTCCCGGGATCAGAGAGGGGTCAGAGAGGGGGGTCCCCTCAGGGCCACCAGCCTCCTGGGCCACCCAGCTGGGACTGGCTAGCTCCCTGCTCCCCCACCCCCACCCCACAGCCGCCTCCAGCTCCCTCAGCCCAGAGCCCAGAGCACTGTTAGGACAGAAGGCGCAACGGCAAGAAGGCTTCTAGAAAAAGGAGTTGCAAAAGAAGTGGGTCGAGCCAGTCTCAGGCAACGGAGGCTCTGGAGCCTCCACACCTGCACAGGAAAGCTCTGACCTCAGGATCCAAGACAGGAACAGTGCTGCTTCCAAATGGCCTCTCACAGCTCCCTGTCAATGTCTCAGCAAGTCTAATATTCAGCAACCACTTAACCTCCCTGAGATGTCCTCTTCTCCAGGCCGTGGGGGATTGGGAAAATGAGATTAATAGAGGAGAGTGACATTTATTGAGCACCTACTATATGCCATGCATTGTGCAGGATGCTCTGTGTGTACAAGAAGATGTCAGTCCACCCTGATGATAACCCCACTTTGCAGATGGGGTGCTGGAAGTTCACATTGGTGAGTTGAATGCCCAGGAACACAGCAGGGCTGGCTGCCCACTCCAAGGTCGGTTTTGCCTCCAGGGCCCCACGGCCCCCCTCCCATGCTGTTCTGCTGCAGCCTGGGTAGGATCACCCACAAACGCGTCAGGGCCCTGAGCCCTACTTCACTCCCCAGGCCACACCCTTGTTATACCCCAGGTCCCCACCACCCGGGATGTGAGAAAGAGGGCCCCACGGGAGACTAGTTCCCCACACAGACTGGCTCACATTGTAGATTAAAGCAAAACAAAAACAAAGAAAGCCGGGCGCAGTGGCGCACGCCTGTACTCCCAGCACTTGGGAGGCTGAGGCAGGAGGATCATGAGTTCAAAGCCAGCCTCAGCAACAGCGAGGCGCTGAGCAACTCAGTGAGACCCTGTCTCTAAATAAAATACAAAAAGGGGCTGGGGATGTGGCCCAGTGGTCGAGTGCCCCTGAGTTCAGTCCCTGGTACAAAAAAAAAAAAAAAAATCAAAAATCCAACCTGGCATGGGGTTGGTCCATGCCCTGGAGAATCTGGCTGTTTCGGCCCTGGTCATCTGATCACCTTGAGGGGGACACATAGTTATTTTTTTGAACATGCCGACCCCAGGCCAGCCTGAGGCTCCCTGCTGATGGGAATCCCTCCTCGAGACCTAAAGGGCCCTTCACCTGTGCTCCTGGAGGTCTCTGTCCCCTATAGGCACAAAGGGCCACTCCCAGATGCAGCTGCCTCCCGCGTCCTGCTGCTCCTGCTCACTGGGCCCCAGCACCTGAGGATCCTGGGGGGCTCCTGAGGGGGGCGGGCTGGGCCCGGCACCCAAACCTCTGGAAAACCCTGCCCCTCATCACGGACACCTGGCTCCTGACTCCCTCGAGTTCCAGGGTCAGCTGACTGGCTGTGGGCAGGGAGGGGGCTCCACCTCTTCCCCTCCTGGGGTCGCTCCAGCCCACCCTCAGAATGGGTCCCCAGCCTTCACCGCTCAGGGCTCTGCCACTGCCTGTCACTCACCCTCAAGCCCCCAGGCAGGCTCTCTCTCCGGTCCCCGGAGGGGAGCCAGGTCACAAGAGGAGCACAGCTTGGTGGCGGTGAGCGCCAGCCACTCCCAGGTCTGGTTGACTTGGAGCTCAGGTAGGCTCCTGGAACCTGGCTCCTGAGCGTCCCCGCTGGGCGGCCCAGGCTGGTCACTCAGTCCCTCTGTGCCTCAGTTTCCTCAGCTGCACCCTGCTACAAGAGAGGCCCATTGGGCCTCAGCTGCATGGCCTTTGGTGAGTCCTTAGCCTGCCCCTTTGCTCCAATTTTAAAATAGAGCACTTGCTATTCTCTTGGTGAGGGTGGACGAGGGTGAGGAGGGACACCTGAGCTAAGGCATCGTGGGAGGAGGCGCCTCAGGCCCCAGGCTCTGCTGGTCAGGAGAGGGCGGTCCAGGCTGGGGGTGAGGCTCCGTGGCCGAGCGCTTGCCAGCATTATGGGCTCAATCCCCAGCACTGCAAATGGGGTAGCTGGCCGATAGCTGGGTGTGGCAGCCCACGACCAAGATCCCAGCTCCTGGGGAGTAGGGGGGCTGAGGCAGGAGGACTGCAAGTTGGAGGCCAGCCTCAGCAACTTGGCAAGGCCCCGTCTCAAAATAAAAAGGGCTGGGGATGCGGCTCCATGGTGGAGCGCCTGCCTGGCATGAGTGAGGCCCCAGACCAAAAAAAGAAAATGAAATCAGGAGGAGCCGTCCAGATGGCACCAGTGGGAAGCACAAGAAATAGGCCCCACTCACAGCGGGGCGACACAGGGAGGGACCCTAACTCTCTATGTTGTTTTATCATCACTGTCACCAAAGTTGACTCCATAAGTGCTGCACAGAGCCGCCCCTGGGCTGGCCTGGCCTCGAGCTTCACAGAACCCCCCCCACCCCGCAGTCTGCTGACGCCCCAGCCCCACCCAGGCTCTGCCTCTCCACCAGCTTCAGGCCTCCCAGCCAGGTCCCAGGCAGCCTCCAGGCTGTGGGGTCTCCCCTTCCAAGCACAGGCCTGTCGCTTGCTGTGGGATGCAGATGGGTCTCTGCTCTCCAGGGTCCGGCCCTCAGTGGAGAGGGAGGTTGCCCGCCCCCACAAGCCCTTCCTGTAAGAATTAAAGTAAGTAGCCGGGCGGGTGTGGCACGCCTGCAATTTTTTTTTTTTTTTTTTTTTTTTTTGCACTGGGGATTGAACTCGGGGGCACTCGACCACTGGGCCACATCCCCAGCCCTCTTTTGTATTTTATTAGAGACAGGGTCTCACTGAGTTGCTAAGTGCCTCGCCATTGCTAAGGCTGGCTTTGAACTCGAGATCCTCCTGCCTCAGCCTCCCAAAGGCTGGGATTACAGGCATGCACCACCGTGCCCGGCTCCTTTGTAATTTTTTTTTTTTTTTTTTTTTTTTTGAGCCCCGATCTCAACAAATTGCTGAGGCTGGCCTTGAGCTGGTGATCCTCCTGCCTCAGCCTCCCGAGGCTGGAATCACAGGAGGGGGCCTCTGCCCTGGGTATTTCTTCTTTCTTTTCTTTGTCCACCTGTTGCCAGCCGCCTCCCTGCTGGAAGGTGGGGCTGACAATCAGGCAGGTTCTCTTCCGCCCCTTCACCCCTGGCAGCAGACACTGACTGTAAAAGGGAGAAGATAATGTCAGAAGCAGCCAACGGTGGCCGAGAACACCCTCTGCTAGGTCGTGCACTGCTAGGAACTTTCCACATGGTAGGTCACTGGGTCCATCCAACGACCCATGGCGCGGCCACCGATGGGGAAACCGAGGCAGGGCGCAGGCTGGTGGCTGGCCGGAGACCACGCAGGCGATCGGCTCAGGGGCTCCCCCGTGGCAGGCCAACTGCCCTTCAGGGCGGCGGAGCAACGCTGGTCCTTCTGGTCACCAGCAGGGCAGGTGGGCATGTACTTCCGCTCCCAGAGCGTGGGCTGCGGCGCTGGCAGACCAGCCTGCGGTGGCCAGTCCCCGGAGAGCGGAGAGCGCAGGCCTGGGACGCAACCTCCTGCTGCCTCGGCCGAAGGCAGCCAGAGGGGCGTGGGGCGCCACTCCAGGGCACCCGCTTACCCTTCCTCCGGGAGGCACAGGTGGCTGCTTCAGCCACAGACTGTAGGCTTGCCGCAGACACCAGCGGGGGGTCCCCACGCATGCGCATACGGCACACCCCCCCCACCCCAGGCCACCACTTTGGCCCTTGGCCTTTCCTCAGGCCTCCGGGTTCAGGCTGCTGGGGTCAGAGTCCAAGATGGGCCCCTCTTCTACCGGGCAGGCTCCCGGGGAGCTTGCTGGGACAGGGAAGGACAAGAAACGGTGTCCCCTTGTGGATGTAGGTGGAGCAGCGCCAGGGCCAGTGATCTTTCCCCAACACCCACCGAGCAGACTGGAGGGACGTCCCAGCAGCCCCCAAAGGGAGAGCCGTCCTCCAGCAGCGGGACAGGCCCCAGGCTCTGTCCCCAGCGCCAGCCTGGGCAGCCTCGAAGCCCGCCCTGGTGTCTGCTGGATGCTTTGAATGCGCGCGGCGGTGCCGAGTCCCCTTGAGGTTCCAGCCATGCCCGCCCACGCCCAGTGCTCTGGGGAACAGACTAAGTACGGGGGTGACAGGGGACACTAGGAGGTGGCGGCAGCCGCGCTGAGAGGCGGCAGCTCCTCGGTGGAGAGCTGGGGGCGGGGCCCCCTGTGTGCGGCTAATTAAGCAGTGACTGTGATGAATCCGGAGAGGCTGGCACTTGCTAATTGAAGGTGCGGTGTCCTGCCTGGCAGGGAGGAAGGCAGGAGAAACCACGGCAGGGCCCAGGCTGGCGAGGCCCAGCTCGGCCAAAGCGCCCCTCGGCCCCTCCCCACAGGCCCGGCCCCCTCCCCACTTCCCTATCTCGCCTACCCACCTTGCCCGCTGGAGCCCGGGCCTCCGACTTCCCCGCCCTCCCCACCAACCCAAATTGCTCTCCAGATAAGGGCGGTTGCTGGGGAGGAGGAGCCGACTGTGCATAGCCCTGGGCCGGTGGGTGGGCACCAGATGAGGCTGTGCGATGTCCTTTCCGCTCCAGTCCTCAGGTCCCAAAGTTGAGCCCAGGAGTCCAAACAAGAAAGAGGTTGGGCCAGGCACAGCGGCTCACGCCTGGGATCCCAGCTGAGGCAGGAGGAGGCTGAGGCAGGAGGATCACGAGTTCAAAGCCAGCCTCAGCAACAGCGAGGCACTAAGCAACTCAGTGAGACCTTGTCTTGATGAATAAAATACAAAATAGGTCTGGTGATGTGGCCCAGTGGTTGAGTGCCCCTGAGTTCAATCCCCGGTACTCCCCTCCAAAAAAGAGGCTGGCTGTGGGAGCCACAGCCTGAATATGACAATTCCGAGACTCACAAGGGGCTGCAGGCATCACTCAAATTCCCTGACAGTTCCTGATTCAGCCCGGATCCTGCTTTCCTCCAGATACCGCGTGTGTCCAGTCTTGAGGTGGGAAGTTCAGATCTCTGACCTTGATGGTTCCAAATATAGTGGACAAAAAGGCCCCAGGCTTCCTGTCCCAGCCGCAGTGGATTCCAGGCAGAGGTGTCCCTAGGCACAGGCTCCAGGGACCAGAAACCTGGGTTCAATCCCAGCCCTGCTTGGCAGCTGCATGAACTTGGACCTGAGAGCTAATTGCTCTGTACCTCCGTTTCCCTGTCTGCAAAGCTGGAGGGGTAACGCTGCCACTCAGACAGTCTCTAAGGGCACCATTAACCCAGGTGAAGCGCTTAGTGGGGTCTGGCCTGCCTTCAGCTCCAGCCCTCTGCCAGCCATTGTCCTCTGAGAGCCAGAGCTGGGGCTGGGGGGAGTGGCCCGGCTCCGGGTGTCCCCTCCTCCCCACAGGGGCGCTGGCAGCAGCTCACTGCAGCCCGTGCTCTGAGGACAACTAGGGAGGTGAAGTGACTTGCCCAAAGCCACACAGCTACGCAAGCCACCTCCCGGGGTCCCTTGAGTGGAATGAGAAGGTGAACTTCTACTGGATGCAGAGCGCTGAGCCAGCCACCAGGGAGGAGACCAAGATGAATTTGGGACTCACTTTGCCTCCAAGGGGCGCCCAGGCTGGAAAGGGAGAGAAAAAACACAAGCGGAGGAGAACCAGCAAAGGAGCCCATCCCAGTGGGAATTCCAACGCCCCTCCATGCAGGGCTGCGGGGGACCCTCAGAAGGGGTGGGGGGAGACGCTGCTTGGTCTTGGAGCTTGATCTGCAGAGCAAGTCGTGAAGAAATGTCTCTGGTTTTATTTGGAGGGTGGAATCAGCATTTCTGGATCTTGGGCAGCGGTGGGGGGAGGTGGTGAGCGGGTGGGGGGAGAGTTGAAGAGACCTTCTCTGCTGCTTTGGAGAGTTCCAGGTGGTCCCTGATGCCCTGCAACCTGCCTCTGTAGTTCCAGGGCTTGTCCCTCCAGGTATCCAGCAGGTCCAGGCCCAGATGGGGTGATTTTATTTTATTTTTAAAATATTTGTTTGTTTTAGTTGTACACAATGCATTTATTTTTACGTGGTGCTGAGGTTCGAACTCGGGCCACGCACATGCTAGGCGAGCGCTCTACCGCTGAGCCACAACCCCAGCCCCCCCAGATGGGGTGATTTTAGAGACCACACTGTCCATGAAACCATGTCCACAAAGGGCTGTAAGGTTCCCTCTTCTAGGTAGCCAGGCAGCCACTGGGCTGGGGGCTTCCTGCTGCCAGGTAATTTGCAGAGGGGAAGGGGAAGAGGCTCAGAGATTATGAAAACCTTTTTTTTCTTTTTTTTTTTTTTTTCCTACCAGGGATTGAACCTGGGATGGGCTTTACCACTGAATTACCTCCCCAGCCCCTCCCTATTTTATTTATTTATTTAGAGAAAGGGTCTCATGTGCCTATAATCCCAGTAGCTAAGGAGGCTGAGGCATGAGGATGGCAAGTTCAAAGCCAGCCTCAGCAGCTAAGCTAGACCCTGTCTCAAAATAAAATGTATGTTTAAAAGAGGGGGGGATGGGCTGGGGGTTTGTCTCAGTAGTTAAGCGCTCCTGGGTTCAATCCCAGGCACCAAAAAAAAAAAAAAAAAAGATGGGGGGGCAGTCTTACTAAGTTGCTGAGGTTAGCCTTGAACTTGCCATACTCCTGCCTCCTGAGTCCCTGGGATTCCAGGCCTTCCCCACCGCTGATGGAGACCATTTGAGGCTGAGAAACTCCAGGCTGTTGGCCCTGATCTGGGAAGCCTGGGGTCTTAGGCAGCCAATCAACAGCAGGCAGGGGTGATTGCTAGGTCGCTGGCGCTGGGGGGACACCGCTGTCCCTTTCTCCTCAGAGATCAGGCCTCAGTCAGACAAACGGAGCAGTGGTGGGCCCAGGCATGTCAAGCCACATGGAAGCTTGTTGGTGCCAACAAGGAAAGCCGTTCCGGGGACGTCTGCCCAGCCTCGGCCTCCCCCCGGACCCTTGCACCGAGCTGGGCCAAACGCTGGTCTGGAGCGCCCCCTGGTGGCTGCGCTGGCAGTGGTGGAAACCGAAGCAGCTGTGTTGACAGTTTATTGACTCAAAATTGGATGACTTCAAAGTGGACCACCCTTCTCACCTTTCCCATTGGGAAAACCAATGCTGAAAGGAAGTTGCTTGCCCACGGTCACTCAGAAACTCAGTACTGAGCCAAGAATGGAAGGCACGGGGCTGGGAATGCAGCTTGTGACAGAGTGCCCGGGCTGCGGGAGCCCTGGGCCCCACCCCCAGCACCGCGCCCAGAGCTGCCTCTGCACCACGGGGCTTTTCTTGGTGGGTCTCAAAGCATTGCACACTCGGGGAGGAGAGGCTGACCGTCCAGGAAAATCCCCAGTGAACGTGGGGCTGAACAGCTTTCTGAGGAGGCATGTAACACTTCCCCTCCCTTGACAGAAGGGGGCCCTTGCCTCAGAGCCCAGGGTTACATGTTGGCAAGGGCGGGGACATTACACCTCCCTTCTTACGCTGCTGGAAGTGAGGATGTGAACGGACCAATATTTTCCAAAACCCTAAAAGGGGCCTTCCTATAGCTGGTATCATACATAATGGTGAAAAAACTAGATACATTCCCCCTGAGATCAGGAACAAGCAAATATGTCCACTCTCACTATTTTTTTTTTTTTTTTTTTTTTTTTGGTACCAGGGACTGAACCAAAGGGTGCTTAACCACTGAGCCACATCCCCCAGCCCTTTTTTTTTTTTTTTTTTTTTTTGGTACCAGGGATTGAACTCAGAGGCACTCGACCACTGGGCCACATCCCCTGCCATTTTTTGTATTTTTATTTTTATTAGAGACAGGGTCTCACTGAGTTGCTAAGTGCCTCGCCATTGCTGAGGGTGGCTTTGAACTTGCGATCCTCCTCCTCAGCCTCCCAAGTGCTGGGATTACAGGCGTGCGCCACCAGGCCCGGCTCCCCCAGCCCTTTTATATAGATATTTTTAATTTTTTATCTTTATTTTGTTTATTTATTTTTATGTGGTGCTGAGGATGGAACCCAGTGCCTCACATGTGCGAGGCAAGCACTCTACCACTGAGCCACAACCCCAGCCTCTTTTTATATTTTATTGAGACACCGAGTCTCACTAGATTGCTTACAGCCTCGCCAAGTTGCTGAGGCTGGCTTCGAACTTGCCATCCTTCTGCCTCAGCCTCCCAGGCCACTGGGATTAGAAGTGTGCACTACCCCACCCAGCCACTGTCACCACTTCTCTTCAATACTGTACTGGAGGCTCCAGCCAGGGCAATTAAGCAAGGAAAAAAAGTCATGCGGATTGCAAAGGAAGAAGTCAAACTGTCTCTATTTGCAGATAACATGATATTTGTATATTGAAAATCCTAGCCAGGAATGGTGGTGCATACCTATAATCCCAGTTACTTGAGAGGCTGAAACAGGAGGATCAAAAGTTTGAGGCCAGGGGCTGTGGTTGTGGCTCAGCGGTAGAGCGCTTGCCTAGCACATGCGTGGCCCGGGTTGGATCCTCAGCACCACGTAAAAATAAATGCATTGTGTACAACTAAAACAAATAAATAAATATTAAAAAAAAAAAAAAAAGTTTGAGACCAGTCTCACCAACTTAGCAAACCTTGTTTCAAAATTTAAAAGTGAGGAGGGGGGGTGGCTGGGCATGTAGCTCAGTGGTGAAGTGCCCCTTGGTTCAACCCCTACTATCAAAAAGACAAATAAAGCTGGGTGCGGTGGCGCACGCCCGTAATCCCAGCACTTTGGGAGGCTGAGGCAGGAGGATCGCGAGTTCAAAGCCAGCCTCAGCAATGGCGAAGCACTTAGCAACTCAGTGAGACCCTGTCTCTAAATAAAATACAAAAAAAGGGCTGGGGATGTGGCCCAGTGGTCGAGTGCCCCTGAGTTCAATCCCCAGTAACACACACACACACACACACACACACACAAACACAAGACAAAACGAAAATCCTAAAGAATCCACTAAAAAATCAGTTTTTGAATTTTTTTTTTAGTTGTAGGTGGACACAATACCTTTAATTTTTTTTATATATGTGGTGCTGAGCATCGAACCCAGGGCCTCACACATGCCACTGAGCCATAGCCCCAGCCCTCACTAAAAAATTATTAGGGGCTGGGGTTGTGGCTCAGCGGTAGAGCACTTGCCTAGCACGTGTGTGGCCTGAGTTCGATCCTCAGCACCACATAAACATAAATGCATTGCATTGTGTACAACTAAAGCAAATAAATAAATATTTAAAAAATTATTATAACTAATAAATGAATTCAGTAAAGCTGCAGAATATGGAATTAATATGCAAAAATCAATTATATTTTTTCACTTGCAACAAACACTTCAAAATGTAATTAAGACAATAATTCCATATACACTAGCATTGGAAAAGAATAAAATGCTTAGGAATAAACCTAACAAAAGAAGTATAAAGCTTGTATTATGAAAACTACAAACCACTGTTGAAAAAAATTAAAGATGACCTAAATAAATGAAAAACACCCCACGTACATGGATCTGAAGACCTAATATTGTTAAGATGGCAAGACTTCCAAATTGTTCTTCAGATTCACATAATCCCCATCAACATTCCAACCTAGTGTTTTGTTTTGTTTGTTAACAGTACTGAGGATCAAACCCAGGACCTTGCACACTGCTAAGTAAGCCCTCTACCACTGAGCCACAGTCCCAACCCCACAACTTGGTTCTTTGCAGAAACTGACAAGTTGATTCTAAAGTTCAAAGGGAGGGGCTGGGGTTGTGGCTCAGTGGTAGGGCGCTTGCCTAGCATGTGTGAGGCACTGGGTTTGATTCTCAGCACCACATATAAATAAATAAAGGTCCATTGACAACTTTAAAAAAAATTTTTTTTTAAACACAAATAAAGGGCTTGGGTTGTGGCTCAGAGGTAGATTGCTTGCCTAGCACGTGTGCGGCCCAGGTTCCATCCTCAGCACCACATAAGAATAAACGTGGGCTGGGGTTGTGGCTCAGTGGTAGAGCGCTCGCCTGGCACACGCACGGCCCAGGTTCGATCCTCAGCACCACGTAAAGACAAATGCATTGTGACTAAACAAATAAATAAATTAAAAAAAAAGAAAAAAGGAAAAGAATAAACGTGCCAGGCATGGTGGCGCACACCTATAATCCCAGCACTTGGGAGGCTGAGGCAGGAGGATCATGAGTTCAAAGCCAGTCTCAGCAAAGGCCAGGCACTTAGCAACTCAGTGAGACCCTGTCTCTAATAAAACGCAAAAAAGGGCTGGGGATGTGGCCCAGTGGTGGAGTGCCCCTGAGTTCAATCCCCGGTACAAAAAAAAAAAAGGAAATTCAAGACGCTCAGGATATCCAAAACAATCTTTAAAAAGAACAATGTTGGAGGATCACACTTCTAATTTCTAAAGTCACTACCAAGCTAAAGTCATCAAGACAATGTAGTAATACATAAGAACAGAAATGTAGGTCAATGGGACAGAATTGAAAGTCCAGAAGTAAATCCTCACTTTTGTGGTCATTTGATTTTCAACAAGGTTGCTAAGACAACTTGAAAGGGAAAGAACAGTCTTTTCAATAAGCGGTGCTAAGACAACTGGATATCCACATGCAAAGAAAAGAAGCTGGATCCCTACCTCACGCCCTTTACAAGGTTAACTTAACATGGATCACAAACATACACCTAAGAGCTAAAACTATAAAACTCTCAGAAGAAAACGTGGATTTGAATTTTCATGACCTTGGATTAGGCAATATCTTCTTAAACAGGACACCAAAAGCATAAGCAACAAAGAGAGAAACTGATAAATTGGGCTTAATCAAAAATTTAAAAAACTGTTCTGTAAAGGACATCATGAAGAAAGTGAAAAGAGTGTGGTGCGGTGATGCACACCTGTAATCCCAGCTACTCAGGAGGCTGAGGCAGGAGGATCACAGCTTTGAATCCAGCCTGGCCAATTTAGTGAGTCCTTGTCTCAAAATTTAAAAAGTAAAAAAAGTGGGGCTGGGGTTGTGGCTCAGCGGTAGAGCGCTCACCTAGCACGTGTGCGGCCCGGGTTCGATCCTCAGCACCACGTAAACATAAATACATCGCAAATAAATAAATATTTTTTAAAAATAAAAAATAAATAAAAATAAAAAAGTAAAGAGTTGGGTGTCTGGGGATACAGCTCAGGGGTAGAGCACTTGCTTAGCATGGGGAAGGCCCTGAATTCAATCCCAGGAACTACAAAAAAAAAAAAAGGGAAATAAAAAAAAAACAATGATCCATAGAATTTTTTTTTCAATATGTATCTACTTGCTTTAGTTGTACACAATGCAATGCATTTATGTTTATGTGGTGCTGAGGATCGAACCCGGGCCACGCATGCGCTAGGCGAATGCTCCACTGCTGAACCACAACCCCAGCCCGATCCATAGAATTTTATATATTTTTTTTCTTTTTTCCAGTGCTGGGGATTGAACCCAGGGCCTCCTACATGCCAGGCAAGTGCTCTACCACTGAGTTACATTCCTAGATGTCAAATCATATCCCCCCCACTTTGGTACCAGGAATTGAACCCAGGTACACTCGACCAGTGAGCCACATCCCAGCCCTATTTTGTATTTCATTTAGTGACAGGGCCTCACTGAGTTGCTTAGCTTATCGCTAAGTTGCTGAGGTTGACTTTGAACTCACGATCCTCCTCAGCCTCCTGAGCCGCTGGGATTACAGGTGTGAGCCACCGTGCCCAGCACAACTCATATTTCTTTTTTTCTTTCTTTTTTTTTATTTTAATATTTATTTATTTACTTTTAGTTGTACACAATGCCTTTATTTTTACGTGGTGCTAAGGATCGAACCCGGGCCGCATATGTGCTAGTCGGGTGCTCTACCGCTGAGCCACAACCCCAGCCTCACAACTCATATTTCTTTTTTTTTTTGTGTGTGTGTGTGGTACCGGGGATTGAACCCAGGGACACTCGTCCACTGGGCCACATCCCCAGCCCTTTTTTTGTATTTTATTTAGAGACAGGGTCTCACTGAGTTCTTAAGTGCCTCGCCATTGCCGAGGCTGGCTTTGAACTCGCGATCCTCCTGCCTCAGCCTCCCAAAGTGCTGGGATTACAGGCGTGCGCCACCGCGCCCGGCTACAACTCATATTTCTGATGAGAGATTGTAACCAGAGTTTATAAAGAACTCTTGTAACTAGATAATAAAACACAACCCAACCAGAAAAAATGAGCAAAGGATCTGAATAGACATTTCTCCAAAGACGACACCAACAGCCAATAAGCACATGAAAAGATGCTGAAAATCATTACTCATTAGGGAGATGCAAAGCAAACTCACCCTGGGATTCGACTTCACACCCACTGTGTTAGTTATAGTGAAGGCAGATGATAGCAAATATTGACAAGGATGTAGAGCCATCAGAGCCTCAAACACTACTGGTAGGAGTGTAAAATGGTGCTGCTGCTTTGGAAAATAATCTAGCAATTCCAAAGGTTATGCATAGACGCGCCATAGACCCTGTAAATCCACACCCAGAAGGCAGATGCCAAGAGAAATGAAAACATACCTTTGGAAAAAAAACAAACAGGGGCTGGGGATGTGGCTCAGCGGTAGAGCGCCCGACTAGCACGTGCGCGGCCCAGGTTTGCTCCTCAGCACCACGTAAAAATAAACACATGTGTACAACTAAAACAAATAAATAAATATTAAAAAAAAAAAAAAAAAAAGATCTCTATCCTCCTCCCAGGTTGCTGTGATGACAGGCCTGCCCCACAGGCCCGTCTACTGTCCCCACGACTCACTTCTAGAAATTTTTCTATAAATTGTTCAAGTGTACCAGGATAGATGTATAATGATTTTCATTACAGGGAGGGGAACGTGGCTTAATGGTAAAGCAGTACACACACACACGCTCATCGACACAATCAAAATTTTTTTCATTATAGAATTACTTGTAACAGCAAAATCATGAAAATAGCTTAAGTGCTCGTCAGCAGGGGAATGATCAGTTACGTTCATTTTTATGATGGAACAATGGAGTTATTAAAAAGGATGGAGAGGGGGGCTGGGGAGATAGCTCAGTTGGCACAGTGCTTGCCTTGCATGCACAAGGCCCTGGGTTCAATCCCCAGCACCACACACACACACACACACACACACACACAAAATGATGGGGAGGGCTGGGGTTGTAGCTCAGTAGTAGAGTAGTAGAGTAGTAGTAGAGTACTGCATGAGGCCCTGGGTTCGATCCACAGCATCACATAAAAATAAATAAAATATTGTTCCCATCTACAACCAAAAAAAAAATATTTAAAAAAAAATGATGGAGAGAGCCAGCCAGCGTGGTGGCACTCACCTGTAATTCCAAATTAAAATGTCTCAAAATAAAAAAAAAAAAAAAAAAAAAAAAAAAATGTAAAAAAGGGCTGGGGATGTGGCTCTGAGGTTAGGTGCCCTGTGTTCAATCCCTGATACAAAAAAAAAAAAAAAAGATGGAGAGGCTGGGGGTGGAGCTTGGTGGTAAAGTCTTGGCCTAGCAGGCTCAACGTCCTGGGTTTGATCCCCAGCACACATACAAAAAAGTAAACAAATAAAATAGCTGGATGCAATGGTGTACACCTGTAATACCAATGACTCTAGAAACTGAGGCAGGAGGATCACAAGTTTGAAGCCAGCCTCAGCAATTTAGTGAGATCCTGTCTCAAAATTAAAAGGTCTGGGGATGTGGCTCCATGGTTAAACATTCCTGGGTTCAATCCCCAGTACCAAAAGCAAAAAACCAAAAAACAAAACAAAAACCTGTAAATTAAAAGGTACTTAAGGAGGGCCAGGCACGGTGGCACACACCTGTAATCCCAGCACTTGGGAGGCTGAGGCAGGAGGATCTCGAGTTCAAAGCCAGCCTCAGCAATGGCGAGGCACTTAGCAACTCAGTGAGACCCTGTCTCTAATAAAATATAAAAAAAGGGCTGGGGATGTGGCCCAGTGGTCGAGTGCCCCTGAGTTCAATCCCCAGTATCAAAAAAAAAAAAAAAAAAAAGTTGGATCATGGTTAATTTGGGCAGGAAGTTGTGACTGAGACGGGCCCAGGGGGCTCCTGAGGGGGTTTGCCTTACAATAACTTATGTGGCTGGGCAATGATTTTAAATGTGCTTTCTGCATCACACACACACACACACACACACACACACACACACATATATATATATATATAGTTGTTGGACCTTTATTTTATTTATCTATACGCGGTGCTGAGAATGGAATGCAGTGCCTCACACATGCCAGGCAAGTGTGCTACCGCTGAGCCCCAGCCCCAGCCCTGCATGTTATATTTTATAATAAATTTTTTTTTTTTTTGTGTGGTACCGGGGATTGAACTCAGGGGCACTCGACCACTGGGCCACATCCCCATCCCTTTTTTGTATTTTATTTAGAGACAGGGTCTCACTGAGTTGCTAAGTGCCTCGCCATTGCTGAGGCTGGCTTTGAACTCGCGATCCTCCTGCCTCAGCCTCCCAAAGTGCTGGGATTACAGGCGTGCACCACCGCGCCCGGCTCATAATAAAATTTTTTAAATAAAATATACTCATTCCAGTTTTTAAAAAGCAAGCATTATAAGATTCCTTTCCTGGGGGGAAAAAATCTGTACGTGCACATGCACAAAACCACCTGGAAATGTGGGGTGTGGAATACATTTGACTGAATTTTCCCTTGCTATTTTTTTCTGCAACAAACCAACATTCTGATGGAGCTCTGACACTGGATGAGCCAACAGCTGTGAGACCCTGGAGCTGTGGGGCACAGGTCGGGAGATGACCAAGGTCCACTGCCTGCCCCACCTGGACCCCAGCCCAGCTCCCACCGCAGCTTCCTGGTGCCTTCGGGGAAGCCAGTGGCAGGTGTCCTCAGCCATCACCACCCTGGCCCAGAAATGCTGGGAATGCATTTCTGATTTGATGAAGGTCACCCTGCTCCCATCTGCATCACCTGCATCCTGTGTGGGCAAGAAGGGGGAGCTGTGGGCAGGAGGCCTGGGCGTGGGGGGGCTCTCGTGCCAGCTTTCCTCTTACCAGAACAAAAGCCATAACCAGGGCTAGGTAAGCACTTAGCGCACCCGGGCACCCACGCTAGTGAACTGCGTGGGTCCTTTCACTTGCTTTCATCATCTCTGTACGGGTGGACAAGCCGAGGCCCAGGGGGCCTAGGTGACCGGCACCCACAGCAGGGGCACCTGGAGCAGCCACCCTCTCTGAGGCTGGACGCAGCCAGGCTCCTCACCTGGGTGACCTTAGTGTGCTCCTGGGATTGGTTATTTCCCAGATGAAAACACTGAGACCTGGAGAGGGAAGCCACTCACTCCTGCTCCACAGTGACCACGCGACAGGATGAGGTACAAAGCCAGAGCCTGGCCAGGTGTGGTGGTGCACGCCTGTAATCCTAGCAGCTTGGGAGGCTGAGGCAGGAGGATCACGAGTTCAAAGCCAGCCTCAGCAAAAGTGAGGTGCTAAGCAACTCAGTGAGACCTTGTCTCTAAATAAAATACAAAATAGGGCTGGGGATATGACTCCGTGGTTAAGTGCCCCTGGGTTCAATCCCCAGTATCAAAAAACTAATAATAATAATACATAAGACCAGAGCCTGCAGCCTCTGCTGCTATGCCAGAGGCCTCACCCACCTGTAAGGGATATTAATTATTGTATTGTAATGCCTGGGCACAGGTGACTAAAGTGCTGTCATATACCCCATCCCATCTGCTCCTCTCAGACCTGTCAGTCTTCGGTCTAACTGTATTTACCCCAACTTAAACCTGAGACGTGAGTGACAGGTCGAGAGGGCGTGGTGGTGGGTGGTCTACAAGGCCACCTGCTCCTGCAAGGGTGGTCCCGGGGCAGCCTGGGTGGGGGAAGCTGGCCTGAGCTGAGCAGCGGGGGACAGGACAGCAGCTCTGCGGACAAGCTGGGCTCGTCCCTACGATCCCCAGCTGCAGCGGTGCCCTTCCAGCAGAGAAAGGACACCGAGTGACAGAGCCACGGCGTGGTGCCAGGGACAGCTGCCAAGGTCTCAGGGGACCTGTAACCCTCTGCCGCCTCCTTGGCCAGCCTCAGCCCAAGACCAGCCCATGCCCCTCCATCAACCCGTTGCCAGCTCATGCCAGGCAGCTCTTACCATGGACAGAGGCCTGGCCACTGCCAACAGTGGCTGCTTCTTCCCCAGGCCGACCACCTACCCATGCCAGGGAATCTGGCCCGCACCTCACAAAACCCTTCCAATACGTTACATTACCCCATTTCACAGAAGAGACGATGGTGGCTCAGAGAGGGCAAGTGAGTTGTCCAGAGTCACACAGTCAGAAGGCCTCAGAGTTCCTGGTTGTCAGTTTGGGCCAAGAGGGAGGAAAAGAGGAAGGGACCAGGTGGGCATTCAGAGGGAGGAGGGCAACCTGTGGCTGGAGGCGGGAGAAGCGGGGTCTGTGCCATGCCCCGTGGCTCTGAGCACGTGACTTCATCCGTCCACTCCTCTCCACCAGGGCCCCGCTCCACATGCAGCCCCTCTGCTGGACGCTGGGGCGGACCGCAGATAAGCAGGGCTCATCTCGGCTCTCGCAGAGCTCAGTGTGGCATGGAGCGGGACGCGAGGCGGGCAGGCAGCGCAGGTGTCTCAATCCGCCAGCGTCCCCAGCACAGGGGACGTGGAGACCCCGCCCTCCTGAAGTGACTCCTCGAGGTTTCCAGAAACCCTGCGCACAAGCCCTGAGCTCTGAACACCACGCGGGCTTGGAAAGGCCGGAGGTGCCGCAAGCCTGGGGACTCTCGGCGTCACCTGAGGCCTGGTTCCAGGCTGCAGGCAGAGGCCAGCGGGTGACGAGGCTGGTGGGTGCCTTCCCTAGGGACGCATCAGGGCGGGGAGGCCAGAGCTGTGGAGAGGGGTCATCAGTGACTGGACGGTCAGTAAGGGCCCCCATACAGGGGGCAGCCTAGACTCCTGGGGTGTGGGGGGGGGCATATCAGACCATCTCAGAGCATCCCAAGGCCATGGGGGGGGGGGTGGCTCTTTCTTCTTTCTTTCTTTCTTTTCTTTCTTTTTCTTTTTTTTGTACTAGGGATTGAACCCAGAGGCACTTAACCACTGAGCCACATCCCCAGCCCTTTTTATTTTTTTATTTTGAAACAGGGTCTCGCAAAGTTGTTGAGGCTGGGCTGGAACTTGCAATCCTCCTGCCTCAGCCTCTGAATCACTGGAATTACAGGTGTGCACCACTCAGCCTGGCTAGATTTATTATTCGTTTGTTTGTTTGTTTTTGGTACTGGGGATTGAACTGAGGGGCACTAAGCCACACCCTTAGCCCTTTTTTGTATTTTATTTAGAGACAGGGTCTCACTGAGTTGTTCAGTGTCTCTCCATTGCTGAGGCTGGCTTTGAACCCGTGATCCTCCTGCCTCAGCCTCCCAAGTGGCTGGGATTACAGGCGTGCGCCACTGCATCCAGCTAAGTGGAATTTTTTTTTTAACTGATAAATTTCTTTGGTTAAAAAAAAAAAGAAAAGGGACTGGGGTTGTGGCTCAGTGGCAGAGCGCTCGCCTCGCACAAGTGCGGCCCAGGTTCGATCCTCAGCACCACGTAAACATAAATGCATTGCATTGTGTACAACTAAAGTAAATAAATAAATAAAATAAAATGAAATAAGAAAAAAAAGCCGGGCGTGGTGGCGCACGCCTGTAATCCCAGCATTTTGGGAGGCTGAGGCAGGAGGATCACGAGTTCAAAGCCAGCCTCAGCAATGGCGAGGCACTTAGCAACTCAGTGAGACCCTGTCTCTAATAAAATACAAAAAAGGGCTGGGGATGTGGCCCAGTGGTTGAGTGCCCCTGAGTTCAATCCCCAGTACCAAAAAAAAAAAAAAAAAAAAATGAAGAATAGTCAAAGTAGGAGAATGAACAAACTGTAGAATAGCTAAGTAAATTATTAATAGGAAATCATAATTATTAAATAACTTCAAAAAGGCCATTGGAATGCTATGAGAGAATGCTCATGATAGAGCACGGTGGGGGGCGGCTCTAGAGTAGGGTTACAACAGAAAGGCAGGATGCGCACGTGGTTGGTCTGCACAGGAAAACAGGACTGGGGAGAAATGGGCACCAACCACAGCTGTCTCCGGCCAGTGTGGTGACAGATGATTTTCATTTTCTCCTTCTACCTTTATGTAGTTCACAGATTTTACAATGAGTATGAATTGTGTTTATAATTAGACATTAAAAAAAAAAAAATGTGAGCTGGGGCCAGGGCTGGGTGGACGGAGCAGACGGCTGCCTGGCCCAAGCCCGTCCCCTGAACCCCTGTGTGGAATTGGGTGGATGCTGGGCTCTGTCCTCAGGAGGCCCAGCAAGGCCACAGGAGGCCAAGGGCAGCGAGGGCAGAGGCTGTGGGGTTCACCAGCCTCCTCTGCCACGCAGGAACCTGCTACAGGAGGGAAGAATCCAGAACCTGTCCTGGAGCCTCGGGAGGGCCACTTGTAGGCCATAAGTTTCCTGGTGGGGACACTTCCAGGATGAACCCCTCAAGGGCTGAGGATCAGAACATTTGCTATTGGCTGGGTGCGGTGGCACACACCTGTCATCCCAGCAACTCAGGAGGCTGAGGCAGGAGGATTGCAACTTCAAGGACAGCCTCAGCAACTTAAACTTAGGGAGACTCTAAGCAACTTAGTAAGAGCCTGTCTTTAAATTAAAAATAAAAAGGGCTGGGGTGTGGCTCAGTGGTTAAGAGCCTCTAGGTTTGATCCCCAGTACCCCAAAACAATAAAAACAAAACAACAACAAAAAAAAAAACCAGTTATCTACTACATGAGAGTTGCTTCTTCTTCATTTTTGTACCAGGATTGAACCCAGGGAGCCACAACCCCAGCTCTTTTATATATTTTATTTAGATTGAACCCAGGGGCACTAACCACTGAGCCACATCCCCAGCCCTTTCCTTTTTGTTTTTATTTAGAGACAGAGTGTCACAGAGTTGCTTAGGGCCTTGCTAAATTGCTGGGGCTGGCTTTGAACTCACGATTCTCTTGCCTCAGCGTCAGCTGGGATTACAGGCGTGTGCCCAGCAAGCCATCTTCTTTGTTCCTTGCTCTTCTTCAGGAACGTGGCATGCAGCACGGGGGACAGGTGGACCTCACAGTCCTCTCCCCTGGGACCTGGGCAGGCTCTCAGCTTCCCCACGTGGGAAGCGAGTGTCCGGGCTACCTGGTCTCCAGGCTCCCTTCCCACCCAGACGCTCTCCATTTCTTCTAACCTGGGAGATGATGGCCAAGGGCTGCTGGTCCTGGTTAGAAAAGCCAGCTGGGTGCGTGAGAGGGGTGCCGGGAAGCAGGGCAGGAATCTGGTTCCCGCGCTCCAGGAGCCTCCAGCGCCGCCTAGTGGCTGGTGCCTCCTCCTGCAGCTCCGTGCCCACCGGGGAGAGAGCTGACGGGAGGCGGGAGGCACAGGTGTGTGGAGAGGGGGCTCCCTGCTCTCCAAAGCCAGAGTGGACCTGGGAACGCTCCCCGGATGGCCCCCCACTTCCTTCAAGCCTGGACCTCAGGAACAACCCCCTCTAGGTCCTGGAAGCTTTGGCCTTCCTGGGGGGGGCGTGCCGCCTGTTGGCGGGCTGGTTGCTGGGTGGCTCCCTGAGCCTTGGTGGAACCCACAGGTCTTTCCCCAGAACTGGGGGCACTCCCCTCCACCAGGTCCTGCCAAGGGTGGGGACCATCGGCGGTCCTCGGGGAGTGTGAGCCCCTCACCCAGGAACCAAGGCCAGGCCCTGGCTCTAGTCCCCTTCTGGACGGCCAGCAGGCCTGCAGATGTGGCTGACCGTGGGGTGGGCACTGGTCCCCAGGACGACGCACGTGGCCCGAGCACCTCTGTGCCACCCCCACACAATCCCTTCTCTGGCCCCTGCTGCCCCAAGCAGTGAGCGACCTTCCAAGGTCATGTGCTTCGCAGTGGGGTGGAGATGGACTCTGGGGCTGCCCAGCAGAGCCCACGTACACCCTGCCGCACCGGCAGGTACCGAGGGCCTGGTACCTGGTGTCTGGTCCTTGACCCTGGCTACCAGATGAGGTCCTGTGATGAAACCCGGGCAGCCTCAACCCTGCTCACCCACACAGCAGAGCCTCGAGCAGGCCCACAGCCCACTCTGATGGCCCCCGAGCCCGCTCAGAGGAAGGGAGGCTGTCTTCCTCCTCCAGGCCCGGGGGTGGCATGGCCTCCCTCCAGCCAGGCCAGGTGCTGGTTGCGTAGCAGAGAGCCAAGGCTTGGGAGCCTCCCTGGGAGGAAAGAGCATAACATGCAAAAGAGAGTGCCCTTGGTGACAGTGCCACAGAGGCACAGTGACACCTAGAATGAGGTGGTGAGGAGAGCTGAGGGAATTCAAGGCCTGCCTGAGGTCTTCAGAACTGAAGCCCCGACTAGAGCCAGGCTAGCCAGTGGGAACGGCAGCTGCAGGTACGGACCAGAGGGGACCGTCAATGTTTTAGTAGCTAAAATTTTAAAAAAAGAAAGAAAGGCAGCCGGGTGTGGAGGCACGTGCCTGTAATCCCAGCAACTCGGGAGGCTGAGGCAGGAGGATCGCGAGTTCAAAGCCAGCCTCAGCAACTTAGTGAGGTGCTAAGCAGCTCAGCGAGACCCTGTCTCTAAATAAAATATAAAAAGGGCTGGGGGTGTGGCTCAGTGGTCAGGCGCTCCTGGGTTCAATCTCTGGTGCCAAAAGGGGGGAAAAAATCATGTGAAATGAATTTTAATAATGTTTTATGTAACCCAGTATATCTAAGATATGATTTTAATGTATAATCAGTATAAAAATTTTGATGAGATAGCTTATATCCCCCCCTTTTTTGGAGTTCTGTATTTTATTTTATTTTTATTTATTTATTTTTTATGTGGTGCTGAGGATCGAACCCAGGGCCTCATGCGTGCGAGGCAATCACTCTACCACTGAGCCCCAGCCCCAGCCCAAGATATGCATTTATTTTATTTTTTATTTTTTATTTATTTATTTATTTATTTTTTTGTGGTACCAGGGATTGAACTCAGGGGCACTCGTCCACTGGGTCACATCCCCAGCCCTTTTTTTGTATTTTATTTAGAGACAGGGTCTCACTGAGTTGCTAAGTGCCTCGCCATTGCTGAGGCTGGCTTTGAACTCGCGATCCTCCTGCCTCAGCCTCCCAAAGTGCTGGGATTACAGGCGTGCGCCACCGCGCCCGGCTTGCATTTTATTTTATATATTTATTTGGTATTGATACTGGGGATTGAACTCAGGGGCACTTGACCACTGGGCCACTCCCCAGCCCTTTTTTGTATTTTATTAGAGACAGGGTCTCACTGAGTTGCTAAGTGCCTCGCCACCGCGCCTGTCGAGATCTGCATTTTAAATGGACAGCCCCTCTCAATCCGGACTGGCCACACTTCAAGTGCTCAGCTGCCATATGTGGCTGGTGGCCACTGGATGGGATGGTATAGGGTTGGACCAAAGAGGACAAACTGTGAGATGGCCAGAGAGGTGGCCAGGGGTCACCTTAGATTTGATTCCAAGAGCTCAGAGAGGCACGAGAGGGTTTGAAGCAGGGGCAGGGTGCGAGCGGGGGGTCTTCATTAGAGGCTGACTCTGCCTGTTCTTGGGCTGCTTCGGAGAAGGTGAAACTGGCTGCCTGCAGAGACACCAAGCCAGGGCTGAGGTGGCCTGGAGCTTTTGATGACAGCCACCCTGGAGGCAGATGCGGGAACACTGAGAAGGCACAGGAGCGGCAGAGACAAGCTGGCCTCCCGCTCTTACTAGAATTCTACCCAAGGACACGGTCCCCACAGCTGCCGTCCTTCCAGGGAGAGATCTGCACGGTCACTGTTGGACAAACCTCAGAGGACCCAGCCAGAAACATCTTGCCAAGAGCCCAGGAGGGAGATGTCTGCCACTCATTTAGGGGGTGGAGTATAGTACTAGGGATTGAACCCAGGGGTGCTTAACCACTGAGCCCAGCCCCAGCCCATTTTTTTTTAAATTTTATTTATTTGCTTTAGTTGTACACAATGAAATGCATTTATGTTTACGTGGTGCTGAGGATCGAACCCGGGCCGCGCATGTGCAAGGCGAGCGCTCTGCCACTGAGCCACCTCCCCAGCCCCCCCAGCCCATTTTTAATATTTTATCTAGACATAGGGTCTTGCTGAGTTGCTTAGGGGCTCACTAAGATGCTGAGGCTGGCCTCAAACTTGTGATCCTCCTGCCTCAGCCTCCCAAGCTGCTGGGATTACAGGGGTGTGCCACCCTGCCCAGCACGGTGGCCACTTTCTGTTTCTCATAGAATCACTGCATTTTTGAGCAAGAAAAGAGAAATCCTGTAGGTGCTTAATCATACAGCGATTAAATGGTCTCTGGGGCCAGCCTATCTGGGGGTGAGTCCCTGCTTCCCCTCCAACTAGCTGTGTGACTTTGAGCAAGATACTTAGCATCTGTACATGAGAATGTTAATAAGTCTCTATCTCTTGGGGTGATTGGGAAGACAAATGGGTTCATGTCTATAACAGTGCCTGAACACACAGGCAGCCCTCCAAACCTGGGTATTTTGTTTTGTTTTGCTCTACTGGGGATTGAACCCAGGGGCATTCTACCACTAAGCTACAACCCAGCCTTTTGTTGTTGTTGTTGTAGTTGTAGATGGACAGCATACATTTATTTATTTTAATTTTTGCACTTTTAGATGGACAGAATGACTTTTGTTAATTTATTTTTTTAAAATATTTATTTATTTGTTTTAGTTGTACACAATGCCTTTATTTTTACGTGGTGCTGAGGATCGAACCTGGGCTACGCACATGCTAGGCGAGCACTCCACCGCTGAGCCACAACCCTAGCCTTTATTTATTTATTTATTTATTTTTTTGGTGCCAGGGATTGAACTCAGGGGCACTGGACCACTGGGTCACATCCCCAGCCCTTTTTTGTATTTTATTAGAGACAGGGTCTCACTGAGTTGCTAAGTGCCTCGCCAGTGCTAAGGCTGGCTTTGAACTCGCGATCCTCCTGCCTCAGCCTCCCAAAGTGCTGGGATTACAAGCGTGCGCCACCGCGCCTGGCCCGGCTTATTTTTATTATTGATTTTGTACCAGGGATTGAACTCAGGGTCACTCAACCACTGGGCCACATCCCTAGCCCAATTTTGTATTTTATTAGAAACAGGGTCTTGGGGCTGGGGTTGTGGCTCAGTGGTAGAGAGCTCATCTAGCACGTGCGCAGCCCGGGTTCGATCCTCAGCACCACATATGAACAAATGCATTGTGTACAACTAAAACCAAATAAATAAAATATTTAAAAAAAAAAAAAAAAGAAAGAAAAAAAGAAACAGGGTCTCACTGAGTAGCTTAATGCCTTGCTATTGCTGAGGATGGTTTTGAACTCGCAATCCTTCTGCCTCAGCCTCCCAAAATGCTGGGATTACCGGCTTGTGCCACTGCGCCCGGCTCTTTGTTTATTTTTGTGTGGTGCTGAGGATCAAACCCAGTGCCTCCCACGTGCTAGGCAAGTGCTCTGCCACTGAGCCACAGCCTCAGTGCCCGCATCCCCAGCCCTTTTTTTATTTTTTATTTTTTATTTTTGAGACAGGGTCTTGCAAAGTTGCCCAGGTTGGCCTTGAACTTGTGATCCTCATGCCTCAGATTCCGGAGTAGCTGGGACTCAGGCGTTGGGCACCCAGCTCGTGGTATCTATTACTGTTGTTACTGTTTGTAACAGATTCGGAACATTGAGGTCTAGGGACAGGAAGGGACCTGTCACACAGCAATCTTAGGCACACCAGGAAGCAGAATCTCAACTTTCTAACTTGTCTTACATAGAGATGCTTCTCAGCTGAATTTGCTGGTCCTCTCTTCCTCTGGACAGTCACCATAGTCTCGCCCTGTACCACTGCCTGTGGACAGCCCAGGGTGGGTGATGATGGTAGGAGCCCCACCTCTGCAACACGAAGGCTCTCCAGTTCAGAAGAAAATGCTCCTCCTCCACCTCTCGGTTACTTGGGGAGGAAGGCTAGGTGCATATAAGAGAGCCAATGCTGCCAGGCACAGTGGCATAGGCCTGTAACCCCAGCGACTAGGGAGGCTGGGGCAGGAGGATCACAAGTTGAAGGCCAGCCTCAACAACTTGACAGGGCTCTAAGCACCTTAGCGAGAGCCTGTCTCTAAATAAAAAATAAAAAGGGTTGGAAGAGCCGGGCATGGTGGCGCATGCCTGTAATCCCAGCACTTGGGAGGCTGAGGCAGGAGGATCGCAAGTTCAAAGCCAGCCTCAGCAATGGCGAGGCACTTAGCAACTCAGTGAGACCCTGTCTCTAATAAAATACAAAAAAGGGCTGGGGATGTGGCCCCAGTGGTCGCGTGCCCCTGAGTTCAATCCCCGGTACCAAAAGTAAATAAATAAATAAATATATTGTGTCAATCTATAATTTAAAAAAAAGAAGAACAAATAACAAGTGTTAATGGGAAAACTGGAAGTCCACTTGCAAAAGAATGAAACTTATTTTACAAACCATTCATAAAAATCCCCTCAAAGTGTAAGATCTGAAACTGGCCAGGCACAGTGGCTTACATCTGCAATCCCAGAGACTCAGGAGGCTGGGGCAGGAGGATCACAAGTTTGAGGCCAGCCTCAGCCACCTAGAGAGGCCCTGAGCAACTCAGCGAGACCCTGTCTCAAAATAAATAATAACAGTAAGAACAAACAAGCAGCGGAGGACATGGCTTAGCGGTGGAGCACCCCGGGCTCGATCCCTAGTACCCAGGACAAAACAGCAGACCTGAAACTATAGGATATACAGAAAGGGGCGTGGGGGGGGGCGCAGCGCCATGAGAGCAGCTTACCGAGCTCGCGGGAGGCTCCGGGCTCCCACGGTACCGCGACAAAACAAAACAAAGCAAAAATATTCACAGAAGAAAACACAGGGGAAAGCTTCATCACCCTGATCCTGGCAATGATTTCTTGGCTATGACACCAAAAGCACAGGCGACAAAAGCAAGAAATAGATGAGCGAGTATATGAAAATAAAGAGCTTTTGCACAGCAAAGGGAACCAGCAGCAGCGTGAGGAGGCGACCTGGGACGGAACAGGAGAGCACGCTTGGCAAACTATGCCTCTGAGAAGGAGCTGCCACCCCCAATACATCAGAAACCCAATAGCAAAAGAAGACAACCTGATGTGAAAATGGACTAAGGGGAGACTCGGGCATGATGGCACATGCCTGTAAATCCCAGAGACTCAGGAGGCTGAGGCAGGAGGATTGAAAGTTTGAGGCCAGCCTCAGCAATTTAGGGAGGCCCTAAACAACTTAGTGAGACCCTGTTTCAAAAAACAAACAAACAAACAAAAAAAAGCACTGGGGATGTGTAGCTCAGTGGTAAAGCATCCCTGGGTTTAATCCCCAGTACTTAAAAAATTTTTTTTAATTAAAAAATAAATAAGATATGTAACAAAGTATCTTCTAGAAAGCACATTATAACACACACACACACACACACACACACACACACACACACAAAAAAAAAAAAAAAAAAAGGAAGGCCCATTTCAAAATAAAGAATACTAGCCAGGTGCAGTGACGCTAGCCTGTAATTCCTGCAATTTGGGAGGCTGATCACAAATTTGAGGACAGCCTCGGCAATTTAGTGAGGCCCTGCAACTTAGTGAGACCCTGTCTCTAAGTAAGACAGGCCAGGTGCAGTGGTGCAAGCCTGTAATCCCAGTGACTCAGGAGGCTGAGGCAGGAAGATGACAAGTTCAAATCCAGCCTCAGCAATTTAGCAAAGCCTTAAAGCAACTCAGCAAGACCCTGTCTCTAATAAAATATAAAAAAGTGCTGGAGATGTGACTTGGAGGTTAAATGCCCCTGGGTTCAATCCCTGGTACCAAATAAATAAATAAATACATCTGGGATGTGGTTCAGTAGTTGAGCACCTGTTTAATCCCTGGTATCAAGGGGGAAAAAAGAATACTTTGACTTTCAAATTGAATAACTTTGGTTTCGTGGGGAAAATCTCTCTCTCTCTCTCTCTCTCTCTCTCTCTCTCTGGTACCAGGGATTGAACTCAGGGGCACTTGACCACTGGGCCACATCCCCAGCCCTTTTTGTGTTTTATTAGAGACAGGGTCTCACTGAGTTGTTTAGCACCTGGCTTTTTGCTGAGGCTGGCTTTTAATTTGCGATCCTCCTCCCTCAGCCTCTGGAGTCTCTGGGATTACAGGTGTGGGCCACTGCACCTGGCCTCTCTCTTTTTCTGCTGTTTTGTTTCTCTTTCCTATTTATTCTTTTACTTACTTACTTTTATTTTTGGGGTGCTGGAGGGGACGCCAGGGCCTGGTCTGTGCTAAGCTCTACAAGGAGCTGCATCCCAACCCAACTCATTCCTCTCATCCCTCCCCCTCCTTCCCCAGGGCACAGGAGGCCTAGCATTTTGAAGTCCCGGGAAAGAAGCCGAAAGAAGCCGAGTCCCCACTCCTCTGCCCGCAGCCGCCATCCACCGCACTGCACACGGATCCAGAAAGAGCCTCTGGCTGCCTTCCTGACTCTGCCACCTTCCTGCTGGGCGGCCAGCACCAGAGTGGGGCGCTCCCACCCCTCTGCACCCCACACCTGGGCAGGACGGCACTGGGCAGGAGTTGCTGGGGAGGGACCTGAGAAGGGCAAGGACCGGGACCAGTAGGAACAACAGGCCTGAAGTGAGTGGCTTCCTCCAGCCCCAAGACCCAGGAGCAGGGGCAGGTAGGAGAGGAAGCTGGGAGCGGTGGCGGTAAGGGACCCAGGGGACAGTCCCGCCAGCAGGAGTCCAGAGGCCCTGCAGCCCTGCTGGGCGGATTCAGCTGCCCCCTCCTCTGTCTTCATGCCGGTGCCCCAGAGCTCCACTCAGTCCTGGCTGCCCAGGTGGGGGCTCCCACAGGCCCCAAAGGACAGGAAGGCTCAGACAGAGGCTTCAGAGGTGCAGGCTGGTCTTCACTGGCCTTCACTCACCCTCTGCCCGAACCACCCAGGTCCTTCCATGCTGTGGGATAAAAGCAGGGCAGCACAGGCCCAGGCCCTGGCGACTGAGCCCACCCACCAGCAGGCTCCTCACCCAGGGCTCACCGTGCCTCCTGCACCTGGCCATTGGGCTCCATTTGCAAGGACATGTTTTTGTTGGCAGTGGTGGGTTATTTTGGTACGGGGTATTGAATTCAGGGGCACATAACCTCTAAGCCATATACCCAACCAATTTTATATTTATTTATTTATTTGGTACCAGGGATTGAACTCAGGGGCACTCGATCACTGGGCCACATCCCCAGCCCTTTTTTGTATTTTATTTAGAGACAGGGTCTCACTGAGTTGCTAAGTGCCTCGCCATTGCTGAGGCTGGCTTTGAACTCGCGATCCTCCTGCCTCAGCCTCCCAAAATGCTGGGATTACAGGCGTGCGCCACCGCGCCCAGCTTCTCAAATTTTAAAAATGAAAAGATCTGGGGATATAGCTAAGAAGTAAAGTACCCCTGGAATCAATCCCCAGTACCAATAAATAAATATATGAAAATGTAGAGGTGTGTAAATTGGTGCAAAGGTTTTGGAAAGAGACCTCCATGTAATCCATTAAGGCTTGTGTCTGGGGGCTGGGATTGTGGCTCAGCGGTAGAGCACTCGTCTAGCACGTGCGCGGCCCGGGTTCGATCCTCAGCACCATGTTAAAAAAAAAAAAAAAAAAAAAAAAAACGCACTGTGTACAACTAAAAGCAAATAAATAAATATTAAAAAAAAAAAAAAAAAAAAGGCTTGTGTCTGGCAACCCAACCCTGGTGCTTCTAGGGACTCTCCTACAGAGAGGATGTTGTACTTGGATTTATTAGTTTGGTACTCAGACAGCAGGGAAAAAGCACAATGCATTGTTTTAATAAGGGAGGACCCCTGTCCCCGCGGTGGTGCCCGGCTGTAATCCCAGCTATTCGGGAGGCTGAGGCTGGAGGATCCTAAATCCAAGGCTGGCCTTGGCAGGTTGGAGAAATCTTATCTCAAAATTTAAAAAATAAATAAATAAAAAGGGCTGGGGATGTAGCTCAGTGGTAGAGCAGCTCTGGGTTCAATCCCTAGAACCAGTTAAGTTAACAAGGTAGGAAAAAAGCAAGCTAGAAAACATTCAGTGTTTTTAGAACCAACCACCAGGGGGCGCGTTGGGGCCAGGGGCCAGGGTCAGGCTGTGTGCCCAGGAAGCCTGGATTTAAATGACAAAAATAAAGGACAATCCCCAGTTCTTCTCAAGGAACATTACAGCCACTTCCTTCATCCCACCCACCCCCTGCAGCTTTAACTACAGGCTTTGAGTCCTCTTGTCCTTCCTCCCAAACAACTCCCTTTCCAAAAAATAAGGCTGTCTCGACCAGGCACCTATGTCCTTAGGTCGCCCTGCTGGGCTGGTCGCTGTCCAGGCTCTCAGAGTTCCTCTTTCGGTTCATTAGAATTTGGAGCTGGGCTTACCAACGTCCTTCCCGGGCCTCATGACAAATGGATGCTAAAAGTCTCATCATTCCTCTGATGAGGTGCGGATCAGGCTCAGCACCATCAGATCAAAACCACACACCTAGCCGGGCGCGGTGGCGCACGCCTGTAATCCCAGCACTTTGGGAGGCTGAGACAGGAGGATCGCGAGTTCAAAGCCAGCCTCAGCAATGGTGAGGCACTTAGTAACTCAGTGAGACCCTGTCTCTAAATAAAATACAAAAAAGGGCTGGGGATGTGACCCAGTGGTTGAGTGCCCCTGAGTTCAATCCCCAGTACAAAAAAAAAAAAAAAAAAAAAAAAAAAAACCACACACCTAGCTGGGCGCGGTGGCGCACGCCTGTAATCCCAGCACTTGGGAGGCTGAGGCAGGAGGATCGTGAGTTCAAAGCCAGCCTCAGCAATGGCGAGGCACTCTGAGTTCAACCCCTGGTACCAAAAAAAAAAAAAAAAAAAAAAAAAAAATACAAACACACACACACACACACACACACACACACACACACACACACATCAGGAGAGACCAGAGGGTTTAAAGGGAATCGAATCAAATAACACCTGGCCCTGAGGCCTGCCTGGGTTCGGAATCCTCTGGGTCTCCTCCTGCCTCCTCCTCAGCTTTCTGCCCCTTCATCCATGCTAGCCCATCTTACATCCTGTCTTCTGTAAACCTGCCATTGTTTTTTCCGCCTGGATTCTGCCTCTGAGTCCTCTGCCTGCCTTAGGTCCTGGGCCTTCCATGGGGGCTACAGCTCCTACCACCTGTCCCCTATCCACTTTGTCTCTACCTGAAGGAGTTTAGGGCAAGAATTCCTTACCTGTCAGGAAGGAACAGAAAGATTCCTTCCTGTGCTGGGCATGGTGGCACATGCCTGTAATCCCAGCAACCCTAGAGGCTGAGGCAGGAGGATCACAAGTTCAAGGCCAGCCTCAATTTAGCAAGGCTAAATTTTTTTTTTTTTTTTTTTTTTTTTTTTTTTGTGGTACCGGGGATTGAACTCAGGGGCACTTGACCACTGGGTCACATCCCCAGACCTTTTTTGTATTTTATTTAGAGACAGGGTCTCACTGAGTTGCTAAGTGCTTCGCCATTGCTGAGGCTGGCTTTGAACTCGCGATCCTCCTGCCTCAGCCTCCCAAAGTGCTGGGATTACAGGCGTGCGCCACCGCGCCCGGCTAAATTGTTTGATCACCAAAAAAAAAAAAAAAAAAAAAAAAAAAAAAATCGTGTTGCTACTGGGGATGGACCCAGAGACACTCCACCACTGAGCTATATCTCTATAGCCCTTTTTATTTTTTACCTTGAAACAGAGTCTCCCTAAATTGCTTAGGGCCTCATTAAATTGCTAAGGCTGGCCTTGAACTTGCAATCCTCCTGCCTCAGCCTCCTGAGTTGCTGGGATTATAGGTGTGCGCCACCGCACCCGACTAGAAAGGCTAGTTCTGGATTAGAGGCACAAGGGTACCCTGCCACTCTTCCAAAGTCCAGGGGAAGCCACTTTCTATGTGGGATTCCCTGACTCTGGCCCACTGACTAAGGAACCAACTGTGTCCAGCCCAGGGACCCCGCATACCTGCTCACTCATTCAGTCATCAAATATTTATCCAGTGCCCAGCTCTGGGCTAGAGGGAAGAAGACAATAAAAGGGAAACCGGCAAATGCACTGTGGCACGCCAGGTAAGTGCCATAGGGCATGGTGGGGTGTGAGAGGAAGCAGTCAGGTGGCCAGGGAGGGGCTCTTGGAGGAGATGCCAGGGGGGCTGAGCCCTGCCTCCTGAGGAGTGCCTGGGAGCAGGAGAGGGACTGAAGTCACAGAGCGGCCAGCCCGAGGGGAGCAGCAGGCTGGATCAGGCCAGACTGCCTGACAGGTGGGGACACTGAGGCTCAGAACTAGGTCGCCTCACGTGGCCCTGCAACTAGTTAGATGCTGCTTTCTAGCTGCCTCCTGCTGCCTGCGTCAGGCTCCCAGCCCTTTGTTCTAATGGTCCTTAGTCACTGTGAGTGGGGTCAAGTGCCCACCCTGGGGGTTCCCGGGGCAGGGGCTACCACTGATCCATCTCTGAGGGCCAGTGAGCAGCAGGTGCTTAACAGACGCTTGTTGGATTGGCTCTTGGCATCTGCAGCATGTAGGCCAGCCCCTGGCAGGAGTTCAGATGCTGCCCGAGGCCCCAGGCTCCCCAGTGCTCCAGACAGGCAGGCTCAGGCCCGTGGCAGTGCATCTCATGGGTACCCTGGTGACTTCTGGCCCTCACTGCAACCCTACCCGCTAATAGTCGCACAAAATGCAGGGTCTTGCAGGGCGGGCACAGTGGCTCATGTCTGTAATCCCAGCAGCTCAGCGGGAGTGGGGGTTGCTGAGACAGGAGAATCACAAGTTCAAAGCCAGCCTCAGCAACTGCAAGGCACTAAGCAACTCAGTGAAACCCTGTCTCTAAATAAAATACAAAAAAGGGTTGGGGATGTGGTTCAGTGGTTGAGTGCTGGGCATGGTGGTGCACTTGGGAGGCTGAGGCAGGAGGATCTCGAGTTCAAAGGCAGCCTCAGCAATGGCGAGGCACTTAGCAACTCAGAGAGACCCTGTCTCTAATAAAATACAAAAAAGGGATGGGGCTGGGCGCGGTGGCGCACGCCTGTAATCCCAGCACTTTGGGAGGCTGAGGCAGGAGGATCGTGAGTTCAAAGCCAGCCTCAGCAATGGCGAGGCACTTAGCAACTCAGTGAGACCCTGTCTCTAAATAAACTACAAATAAGGGCTGGGGATGTGACCCAGTGGACGAGTGCCCCTGAGTTCAATCCCCAGTACCACACAAAAAAAAAAAAAAAAAAAAAAAAAAAGGATGGGGATGTGGCCCAGTGGTTGAGTGTCCCCGAGTTCAATCCCTGGTACAAAAAAAAAAAAAAAAAAAAAATGTCCTTGGCAACTCAGAGGACAGGGGCATATAGGGACATAGAACTGGCCAGCTCTCCTGTCAGCCTAGAGGGAAAAGAGCTGACCCCACAAGCACACAGCCAGCAACCACAAGTCAAGCACCTTCTAGGTTGGGGACTTTTAAGAAAACCCAGGGGGGAGGTGCGCTGGGAGTGGCCCTGGGCCTCCCGTGGTTGGTTTATCAGCTTTCGCAGAGGAACAGAAACCACCCGTTCAGGAAGTAGCAGGTGTGGATGGAAGAGGAAGGGCAGGGTCTGCAGCCTTCTCCTCCCGGCTGTTTGGGTAACGTCCCACCTCTGCTGGCATTAGGGGTTTCGGAGTGACCACAGCACCCCCACTCTGCTAGGAGGAACTTGAGGCAGAGGGTGAGCAGCCCCCCCTCCTCCCTCTTCTAAGACTGTCAAAACATCCTTCCCCAAATAATGGGTGTCAGCTGGAGGAGCTTGCGGGACCATGGGAGCTCACTGCTAGCTGGGGTGGCAGACTTAATTCAGTGCAGGGCAGGCATCTGCTGCGTGGATGGGAGTCCCTCAGTGCCTGGGCACTGTGGGGGAACAAAGGAGATGGCCACTTCCATCTGGGGGACGGTGTCTGGCGTAATGCAGAAGGTGGGCAGGGTGGGGCATAATGCCAACCAGGGAGCCACCACCCCCAGCAGCCATGGCTGTAGCCGACTGATGGACCGGAAGTGCCAACCACACACCCTTTGCTGCGTTTGCTTCTCCAACAGCCCCAGAGCAGGCATTGCTCCCATTTCAGAGATGGAGAAACTGAGGCACAGAGGGATGAGGAACTTGCCCCTAGGCAGTAAGTGGGATGGGAGGAGGCAGATGGCACTGTGCGTTGGTCCTCCTAGGAGGCAGTGAGAGCCGCTTCCTGCCCCTCCCCCACCCGCCCCACCCTGTGTTTAAACTGGCCAACCTGTCCAAACTGCTTCATGTGCTGGCTTCTGTCCCCTTTCTAGCATCAGTCCTCCTTGCTATTTCTACCTCTGTCAGCTACCGGGGTGGGGGTTCTTCCCAGAGACTTGGCACCAGGATGAAGGAGCAGGCCCAACTTGGCCTGCAGACGAAACTGGTAGAAGGAGGAGCCTGGACCAGTTGCTGCTCTGCAACTAGATTTTCTCAGCCTCCCGGAGGCCGCAGCCTCTTCTCTGCCCCCGCTGAGGGCGGCCACAGGCAAATTGCTTCCAAGTGTTCATCCCCAGAGCTGACCCAGTCCATCAACACCAGAGAGAGAAAACCTGAGGCTCCGCCTTCTCTAAGCGTCTCTCGGAGCCCCAGGGCACCCACTGTGTCCCCCCTACAATGGAAGCAGGACGGGAGTCATGGTATTTGGGCATTTGTCCTCTGAGGCCTAGGCAAGCTAGTGACCTGCCCGAGGACACCGGGACCCTTCCCGCCAGGCTGAGGTTAGGGCCCAGCTTTTCCAACAGTGCCTTCAGGAGCTGGGCGAGCCTCAGAGGGCGAAAAGGACGGGCTGCAGGAAGGTGCTCTGGCAGGCCAGCCCCCCTTAAAGCTCTGGGCCTCAGTGAGGTCCTTTCAGAAGGAAAGAACGTCAGCAAGAGCGGGGACGGGGACCGCTAAGGCCCAGCTCAGCCGCCATGGTGTGCGTGGGGCAGTGGAGGAGCCCAGAGGGGACACTCTGCCACGACCCCGTGCAGCTTAGAGCCAAGTCCCCGGCTCCCCAGCCCCCCACTTCTCTTCTGGTGCCCAATAAGAGGACATCTTCTGCCCAATTCACCTTCCTGTGGTGCTAGGGACCAAACCCAGGGCCTCAAGCATGCTAGGTGAGCTCTTCACCACTGAGTCACGCCCACGTTCTCAATTTTTTTTTTCTAGTGGGGATTGAACCCAGGGATGCTTTACCACTGAGCTACATCCCAAGAACTTCTTATTTTTTATTTTGAGAGAGGGTCTATAAATTGGTCAGGTTAGACTTGAACTTGCAATCTTCCTGCCTCAGTCTCTTGACCCTGATGTGGCTTTCAGATTGGGCAGACCTGGTGTTTAACACTACGGTTTCCAGGGCTGGGATGTAGCTCAGTGGCAAAGCGTCTGCCTTGCATTCACAAAGCCCTGGATTCGCAGGGCACAGTGGCGCACACCTGTAATCCCAGTACTTGGGAGGCTGAGGCAGGAGGATCACGAGTTCAAAGCCAGCCATCAATAACGGCGAGGCACTTAGCAACTCAGTGAGACCCCTGTCTCTAGTAAAATACAAAAAAGGGCAGGGGATGTGGCCCAGTGGTCGAGTGCCCCTGAGTTCAATCCCCAGTACCAAAAAAAAAAAAAAAAAAAAAAAAAGAAAGAAAGAAAGAAAAAAAGAAAGTCCTGTGTTCAACACCCCCCACCCCGTTAAAAAAAAAAAGTTTCCTATTTAGTTGCTGTGTGTTTAAGGCAAATGAATACTGCCTCCCTCCCCTTTTTTATTTTATTTTTTTGTACCAGGGTTTAAACCCAGGGGTGATTAACCACTGAACCACATCCCCAGTCCTTCCCCCACTTTATTTTTTAAATTTTGAGATAGGGTTTTAATAATCTGCACACACCCCACACCCCCGTTGCTGAGGCTGGCTTTGACCTTGCAGTCCGGCCTCAGCCTCCCCAGATACTGGGATTACAGGCATGCGCCACCACACCTGGCTAGAGCTGCTTCTTAAAAGTTGCAGCAAGAGTTTAATGACCCAAGGTGTCCGCAGAATGGCGCGCTCTGCAGGGGTCCCTGGCAGGCAGGGACTGATGGCAGGCAGACCTCCCTGTATTCCGCTCCTGCTGCCTCCCTCCCTGATGGCAAACCCCCCAGTGCCGAGCCGCGGGGTCGCGCCGGGGCTCCAGCTAGCCGGCGGCGGCACGGGCTGGGAGCGAGGTTGCGCCGCCGGGGAGCAGCGCCGCCGCGCGCGGGGAGAGCTGCGGGGCGAGGAGGGCGGGCTGGGGCGCGGGCGCAGGAGGCAGAGTCCCTGCCCCTGGCTCCATCTCGCTGCCACCCGCCCCCCGGGAGCCTCCAGGGCCGCGGGTGGCGGCCGGCGAGGGGTCCCGGGGGCAGCGCGACCCCCTCGCGCAGCCCAGGCGGCGGCGGAGCTGAAGCTGCCGACAGCAGCCTGGAGGCTGAGCGGCGGAGGCCGAGGAGCGGAGGCCGGGTGGGTCCTGCCGCCCCCACAGCCCACCCCGGGCCAGCTAAGAAAAGCCCCAAGGGACAGAAACCGCCGGAGCCGCACGGTGGGCTCCCAGGAGCCCGCGGCCCTTCCTTCCCGCGGCCAGCTGCCCCGGGCAGATTAGCGCGGCTCCGGAAGCGCCCGCGGCCGCGCTGCGGAGGGGGCGCTGAGTGCGCTCCTACCTGTCAGGAAATCATTCATAAACTCGACCCCCCAGCGCCCCTCCCGCCTGCCGCAACCACTGTCCCCAGCCACACAGCCGCGGGCCGCCAGGCCCCCTCCGCTCCCCCAGGCGTTCACACGGCAGCCCCTTCTCCCGCTCCTGGGGGAAGAGGATGAGGCCATGCGAAATAAGGCCAGCTCGGCCCCAGTAATCATGTGGCCGGTCGCCTGCCCTGGGGAGGAGGGCCCGGCGGGCGGGGGAGAGCAGGGACCACACTCAGTCACGAACAGATGGCAGCCACTGGGGCTCTAAGGGGCCTCCCTGTCACCACCTCGAGAGTGGTGGGTTCCTGCTTATCTTCAGTCGATATGGGAATAGCTAGAGGTTCCCAGGAAGCCGCGGAGACCAGATAACCGGTTCCCAGGAAGCCCCGTAGGCATGGATCACTGGGCCACACTAGCCAGGTGTGGTAGCACAGGCCTGTGATCTCAGGCACCCCGAGGCTGCAGCTGGAGGATTGCAAGTTAGAGGCCAGGCTTAGAGATTTAGCAAGGCCCTGAGCAGCTTAGTGAGACCATGTCTCAAAATAAAAATTGAAAAGGGCTGGAGATGTGGCTCAGTGGTAAAGCCCCTCTGGGTTCAATCCCCAGCACTAAACAACAACAACAGAACTAGATGACTGAGTCACTCTGCAAGGGAAACAGGTTCCCAGAGGGGAAGTAACTTGCCACGGGTCTCCTGAGAATTGGAAATGCAGATAAGGTCACTGGAATTCTGAGACTCTCCCTTACCTGGGATATGTCCCAGTGCAGCACAGGTTGGTCTCCTGCTGAAGAATTTAGTTCCTAAGCCCAGCCCTTCCTGCCTGGGCCCTCTGACCTCCACCCTCATTCCTCTCCTCCTGGCCTTCCTTCTCCAGCTGCTCTGGCCTCCTTGTTTCTCAAATTCAGAAAATAGGCTCTCGCCTCAGGGCCTTTGTGCATGCCAGTCTTCCCTCCTCCACTTTTTACACAGCAGGTTCCTTATCATCCTGCAAGACCAGGTCCCCTCAGCTTTTCAGAGTCCTCCCCTGACCGTGGTAAACCACCCTGGACACACATGTTATTTCCCATCTGTGCATGAAGGTAGTTCCAGTCCTAATTCATATTACACGTTCATTGTGTATTTTGCCCACCTCCTGTCTGCCTTCCCAGGTGGAGTGAGCCCATGGAGTTCCTTTTGCTCACCAGGGTGCCCCCAAGGCCCTGCACAAACATTCTCCAGGTGAATTCTATGGTGCAGCCTCGCACAAACTAGAACCTACACAAATATTTGTTAAATGAATAATTGAATGACTTACTGCTGTAAACTCTCAGAACACCTCAAGCGCCGTACCTCTGAACATACCACCTAATCAATCACTTAGATGATCAGAACACGTCTTCCTTATTTTTTGTTTCTATTTGATGCTGAGAGAGAGGCTCAGGAGAACACAGAAGGGCGAGGGTGGCAGTGGGAGCTAGGAGCCCAGGTGCAGGGCTGTTCTGTTCCGCCCAGGCAGGTTCCCGAGCGCAGGGCCTGTTGATGGTGGATGGGAGCACAGTAACTACCACACCCCACAGACGCAGCCCCTCTGCAGTGGGAGACGTCCTCAGACACTTGCTGCTTTCCTTTCCTTTTCTTTCTTTCTTTTTTTTTTGTACCAGGGATTAAACTCAGGGGCACTCGGCCACTGGGCCACATCCCCAGCCCTTTTTTGTATTTTATTAGAGACAAGGTCTCACTGAGTTGCTAAGTGCCTCGCCATTGCTGAGGCTGCTTTGAACTCGCGATCCTCCTGCCTCAGCCTCCCAAGTGCTGGGATTACAGGTGTGTGCCACCGCACCCAGCTAAGTGCTGCCTTCTCAGAAAAGTTTTGCCCTTCTGATCAATCTCTAATCAGCATTTCCAAGCACCCACCAGAAATTAGACCTCCATCTAGAGTCAAGGTAAATATCTCCAAATGATAGAATCAAGGGTTTTCAATGTTGATTTGTGCTTTTTCCAGGGGCACCAGGGATTGAATTCAGGGACACTCAGCCAGTGAGCCACATCCCCAGCCCTATTTTGTATTTTATTTAGAGACAGGGTCTCACTGAGTTGCTTAACACCTTGCTTTTGCTGAGGCTGACTTTGAACTTGAGATCCTCCTGCCTCAGCCTCCTGAGCCATTGGGATTACAGGCGTGCACCACCCACCACACATAGTTTGTTAAAAATGCAGAGATTGGCCCGGCGTGGTGGCACATGCCTGTAATCCCAGCACTTGGGAGGCTGAGGCAGAAGGATGGCGAGTTCAAAGCCAGCCTCCGCAATGGCGAGGCACTTAGCATCTCAGTGAGACCCTGTCTCTAATAAAATACAAAAAAGGGCTGGGGATGTGGCCCAGTGGTTGAGTGCCCCTGAGTTCAATCCCCGGTTAAAAAAAAAGCAGAGTTTGGGCTGGGCTGCTCTCAACACTCAACACCACAAACACACAAAGCAGAGGTCCTGGTCACTCCTTCTTCTAGCCCATTCCTATTCATGGGTCTAAGCTGGGGCAAGGTGAGCCCCTGGGGGAGATTCCATGCACACCAAAGACCAGACAACCTCTGCTCTAGGTTGATGATTTGAAACCCTGGTCATGCATGGGAATCCCTGAGGGTATAGGGCCTGCAAATGCAGATGGCAGGACACCAGAGGGCTCTGGCTGGGAACCTGACAGTGGCATGTTTTAAACATTCTCCTGGTAAATTCTATGGTGTAGCCAGGGTTAAGAACCACTGGCCCGCAGAGCATGGTGGTGCACCCCTGTAATCCCAGTGCCTCAGGAGGCTGAGGCAGGAGAATCTCGAGTTCAAAGCCAGCCTCAGCAAAAAGCGAGGTGCTAAGCAACTCAGTGAGACCCTGTCTCTAAATAAAAAATAAAATACAAAAATAGGGCTGGGGATTGACTCATCATTTGAGTTCCATCCCCACAACAAAAACAAAACAAAACAAAACCCCCCTGGCCCAAATGCTTGCTTTGTAGACAATTCTAACGACCCAAGTCAAAGGACCTGGATCATCCTGGGGAAGGTGAGTACTTAGAATCAGAACCGCCCAACTGTATCCCCACTGGTGGACACAGACCAATCACTGTGGCCTGTACTGGGCATCCTGGCCAGGAGGAGGGCAGGGCCAGAGGGTGGGCGTGCCCCTGCCCATCTCCTGCAGCTCCTCTGTCCTCCAGGTCTCCCTTTGGGACCTTGTCCTCAGCATGGCTTGCGAGGACGCAGCCCTGTCCAGCCCCCTCTCCTCTTGTCCAGCACTTATCCGGGGCTTCCTTCTCACCTCCCTGCGAGAGCAAAAACCATGTCCTGCAGCAGTGCCACCAGCTCTTGCCTGCTGGCCTCGCTCCTGCCAGTGCCCCTTGGCCTGCCTGTGCTCACCTAGGCTGGAGGCTGGTGTGCTCCATCCGGGCTCCTGGACATGCCCAGGAGGCCTCCATCACTGCCCCAGAGCCACTGTCCACCCAGAGAGCAAGACTCTGCCTGCCCCGTAGCTAACCCCAGGCCTGGCAGGTACAGGTTCTGGGGAGCAGAAGTAAGCAAGGCCTAGTTATGTTTCCAGGTTACTTCACTCAGATTTAGAAGGGGCCATGGCTCAGCGGTAGAGTGCTGTGTGAGGCCCTGGGTTCGATCCTCAGCACCACATAAATAAAATAAAGGCACTATGTCCACCTACAACTAAAAAAATATTTAAAAAAAAAAAAAAGCTGAAGAGACCCTGGGCAGGATTGAGAGGGTCCTACCAACCTGAGGTCCAGAAGATTCCCAGGGGGGTGGGACTCCAGGAGCTGCTGACAGGCTAGTCACTTGGTCAAACTCCAGACTCTGCCACGTTCCAGCTGAGGGCCTGTGGGCAATCTGTTTAATACCTCTGAGCCTCAGTTTCTTCATCTGTACAATGGAGATCATCACGTTCTAGCTCAGGGCTGCTCACACCAGTAAAATACATGATTACATCTGAAGCACTTAATGCAAGCCTGGCAGAAGGGATCCTTCAGGAAATGTTGGCAATTACTGGTGTTATTACTCACAGAGCAGCAGTGCTGAAAAGGTCTTTGGAGATCATCTCAATTAATGCCAATTTTTTTCTTTTCTTTTTTTTTTTTTTTTTTTGGTGGTGCTGGGGATTAGAACCCAGGGCCTTGTGTGTGTGAGCAAGCACTCTACCAACTGAGCTATATCCCCAGTCCTAACGCCTATGTTTTGTGATCAGGGAACCAATGCGGAAAGGAGGAGGGAGGCTTGCAGGTGCAGTGCGGCACCAAGTCAGTGGGGTCTCCATCAGCGCCAGGAGGAGGGCTCCAGGGTGCTGCAGGGAATTGGCCCAGGCTGACGCGCTGGCCTGGCAGAATTCCAGACTGTCTAATGACCAGGAGCCCCACAGGCTCCCAGCGTCTCGGCTCTGTTTCAGGCTACGACATGCAGCGTATTTTAGGATCAGCAGAAACCCACAATGCTTTGGGCTGAGCACTCTCCCTCTTCTTGCTGAAGCCCAGGGGTATTTTCTAGGAAATTGAGTCCATCTGTTTCTGATTCATTTGTACTTAACTCATCACCAAGCTGTTTTGTAAGGGCCCTTTGATGTGAAAGCAGCCTTATTCCATAAGCCTCTCTAAGCCTTTATTTAGTCAACAGTAGGTAAACGACCTCTTCAGAGAGGCCAGAGGCAGCTTCTTCATCTCCCTCTGCACACAGGCCAGGGGAGGCCAAGTGCACCCAATGCCTGTCCTGCGCTCCACCCGCCCTGCCTGGCACCTGTCAGGCCAGGGCAGACCTCTCCAGGCTCGGCCAGCCTGCAGGGCCTGGGCGGGCAGTGAGCTCCCCCAGGACTGGCTACCTCTTCTCCTGGGTGCTGGAACCCCAGTGGCCTCCTCCTCCCTCAGCCACAGCCTGTCTGCGTGGATTTACGATTTCCTGCATGTGGCTCAAGTTTCTTAAACTTGAAGTCAAGTTCCCAGAGGAGGAGAGCCTAGGTCTCCTCATTCATTGCACCCCACCAGCCTGGCACCACCCTTGCACACAATTTCAGGGACCATGACTTCCAAACCAGAAGCCTGTAGAAAAGATCTAACGGGTGTAAGGGTCCCCCCACTTCCAAAGGGGCAAGGGGCAGACAGGCTGTTTGAACTTGGGGCTGCTCTATACAGCAGTTCAAAGAACTTGTATTTGAATTGAGGTTTTCCAGGTACAAAGGGAAGCATCTCCACCTCCTCCCCTCTGAGTGAAGAACTCCATCAAATCTCAAACCCGTCCTGTCTCATATGGCAAGATGGAAAGACAGAAGTGCTGACCCAGGAGGACGGACGAGACTCTTCACCAGCCCACGTCGAGGGTGACTTATGAGGGGAGCCATGGTGCTGTAGAGGACATCCCTAATGTCAGGTCGATTTCAATGTCTGAAACTCACCCAAAGTCATCTGCTGGAAGGAGAGTCTTGACAGGTTTGCATTTAGCTGATCACATTCTGTTTATTTATTTACTTAGCAATACTAGGGACTGAGCTCAGGGCCTCACGCATGCTAGGCAAGTGCTCTACCACTGACCTACCACTCTAGCCGTTCTAGGGGCATTTAACCATTGTGCCACATTCCCAGCCCTTTTTAATAATTTATTTAGAGACAGGGTCTCAATTTATTTAGAGGGGCTGGGGTTGTGGCTCAGTGGTAGAGCACTCGCCTAGCACGTGCACGGCCCGGGTTCGATCCTCAGCACCACGTAAACATAAATGCATTGCATTGTGTACAACTAAAGCAAATAAATAAATATTTTAAAAAAATTTAAAAAATAATTTATTTAGAGACAGGGTCTCACTAAGTTGCTAAGGCTGGATTTGAACCCAAGATCCTCCTGCCTCAGCCTCCCGAGCTGCTGGGATTATAGGCATGTGCCACTGCACCAGGCCGTAGTTTGTTTCTTTTTCCTTTTTGTGGGGAGGGAGGTACTCAGGGATTGAACTCAGAAGCACTTGACCACTGAGCCACATCCCCAGCCCTATTTTGTATTTTATATAGAGACAGGGTCATAATTCTCCTGTCTTAGCCTCCCTAGTTACTGGGATTACAGGCGTGCACCGCAGCCCCCGGTTTTAGTTTTTATTTTGAGGAAGGGTCTCACTAAGTTGCTGAGGCTGGCCTCAAACTTGCAATTCTTTTGCCTCAGCCTTCCAAACTGCTGGGATAACCCATGTTTGCCACCAAACCCAGATATTTATTTATTTATTTATTTTAAAGTGCCAGGGATTGAATCCAGGGGCATGCTACCAATGAGCTACACCTGCAGAATTTTTTAAAATATTGCTATTTTAAGGCTGGGCACAGTGGCACATGCCTGTAATTCTAGTGGCTCAGGAGGCTGAGGCAGCAAGATTGCCAGTTCAAAGCCACCTTCAGCAAGGGCCAGGCGCTCAGCAACTCAGTGAGACCCTGTCTCTAAATAAAACACAAAATAGGGCTGGGGATGTGGCTCAGTGGTCGAGTGCCCCTGAGTTCAATCCCTGGTTCCCCGCCCCTAAAAATATATTGCTATTTTGAGACAGGGTCTCTCTAAATTGTCCAGGTTAGCCTCAAACTTGTTATCTTCCTGCTTCAGTCTCCCAAGTGGCTGTTTTTTTTTTTTTTTTTTCCCCAGAAGAGTAGGTTCAAGCCCACTGCAGTGCCACAGCTTGCAATCCCAATATCTCATGAGGCTGAGATAAGAGGCTCAAAAGTTTGAGGTCAGCCTCAGCAATTTAATGAGACCCTGTCTCAGCATAAGAATATACCAGGGGCTGGGGTTGTGGCTCAGCAGTAGAGCACTCGCCTGGCACGTGCGTGGCCCGGGTTTGATCCTCAGCGCCACGTACAAATAAACCCATGTGTACAGCTAAAGCAAATAAATAAATATTAAAAAAAAAAAGAATATACCAAAGCCAGGCGCAGTGGCATACATCTGTAATCCTAGCACTTGGGAGGCTGAGATAGGAGGATCATGAGTTCAAAGCCAGCCTCAGCAATGGCAAGGCACTTAGCAACTCAGTGAGACCCTGTCTCTAATAAAATACGAAAAAGGGCTGGGGATATGGCCCAGTGGTCAATCCCGGGTACTGCTCAAAAAAAAAAAAAAAAAAAAAAAGCCAAAGCCTGGAGTAGCTCAGTGGTACAGTGGTACAGGCCCCGTGGAGTAAATCCCCAGTACCCAAAACAAAAACACGTTAAATTTTTTTTTAATTTTTGGTACTGGGGATTGAACTCAGGGGCACTCGACCACTGGGCCACATCCCCAGCCCTTTTTTGTATTTTTTTTTTTTTTTGTGGTATTAGAGACAGGGTCTCACTGAGTTGCTAAGTGCCTCGCCATTGCTGAGGCTGGCTTTGAACTCGCAATCCTCCTGCCTCAGCCTCCCAAGTGCTGGGATTACAGGTGTGCGCAAAAAAAAAAGAATATACCAAAGCCAGGCGCAGTGGCATACATCTGTAATCCTAGCACTTGGGAGGCTGAGATAGGAGGATCATGAGTTCAAAGCCAGCCTCAGCAATGGCAAGGCACTTAGCAACTCAGTGAGACCCTGTCTCTAATAAAATACGAAAAAGGGCTGGGGATATGGCCCAGTGGTCAATCCCGGGTACTACTCAAAAAAAAAAAAAAAAAAAAAAAGCCAAAGCCTGGAGTAGCTCAGTGGTACAGTGGTACAGGCCCCGTGGAGTAAATCCCCAGTACCCAAAACAAAAACACGTTAAATTTTTTTTTAATTTTTGGTACTGGGGATTGAACTCAGGGGCACTCGACCACTGGGCCACATCCCCAGCCCTTTTTTGTATTTTTTTTTTTTTTTTTTTTTTTTTTGTGGTACCGGGGATTGAACTCAGGGGCACTTGACCACTGGGCCACATCCCCAGCCCTTTTTTGTATTTTATTTAGAGACAGGGTCTCACTGAGTTGCTAAGTGCCTCGCCATTGCTGAGGCTGGCTTTGAACTCGCGATCCTCCTGCCTCAGCCTCCCAAAGTGCTGGGATTACAGGCGTGCGCCACCACGCCCGGCTTGTATTTTTTTTTTTTTATTAGAGACAGGGTCTCACTGAGTTGCTAAGTGCCTCGCCATTGCTGAGGCTGGCTTTGAACTCGCAATCCTCCTGCCTCAGCCTCCCAAGTGCTGGGATTACAGGTGTGCGCCACTGTGCCGGGCTCACATGTTAAAATTTAAACAAACAAAAAACCAAAAAATCTTATTGAACTATACACTTGATTTTTTTTTTTTTTTTTTTTTTTTTTTTTTAGTACTGGGGATTGAACCCAGGGTCACCTGACCACTGAGCAAAATCCTCAGCCCTTTATTATTTTGAGATAGGGCCTCATTAAATTGTGAGGCTGGCTTTGAACTTTCGATCCTCCTGTCTTAGCCTCTGGAGCCCCTGGGATTACGATGTGTGCCACCATGCCCAGTTTTCCTTCCTTCTTTTTTTTTTTTTAAATCACCGTAAGAAGAAACCATAATGTCAGAACTGAATAGTGAACACTACCTCCCCCCAGCACTCCTGCATTGCTCCCCCACTTCAGCCAGGACAGTCCTTCCTCCTGGGAAAGAAGACAGGCATTTCTGGTTCATCGTCTCTTGGTCTGATCATTATTATTATTATTATTATTTCCTTTTCCCTAGGACAAGGTCTTGCTATTTTTCCCTTGCTAGTTTGAACTCTGGATCCTCCAGCCTCAGCCTCCTAGGATAGACCTTACCATCTTTGGTTTGGTTTGGTACTGGGGATTGAACCCAAGGGTGCTTTGCTACTGAGATACACCTCCAGTAGTTTATATTTTGAGACAGGGCCTCAGCTAGTTTGTTGAGGCTGACCTCAAACTTGCAATCCTCCTGCCCTGGCTTCCCAGGTTGCTGGGATTACAGGCGTGCATCACTGGGGCTACATCATCTTAAGGAAAACTATACTAAAAAAGAAAGGGGCCGGGTGTGGTGGCAACACCTGTAGTCCCAGCAATTTGGGAGGCTGAAGCAGGAGGACTGCAGGTTGAAAGCCAGCCTCAGCAATTTAGTGAGGCTCGAAGTGCTGGGATGGGACTCTGGTTACAAGCACCCCTGGGTTCAATCCCTGGCACCAAAAAAAAAAAAAAAAAAAAAAAGAATGACTTGTAGCCAAAGACTAACCCTCTAGGACAGGAACAAGAGTGAATCGATGGAACGATGAAGTGCCTACAGTCAGAGGATTCTGCTCAAATCCCAGCACGAAATCCCTGCCTGTCCGCAGCTCCTGGTCGATGCTCCTTCTCCAATAGATGATATTCCTGACAAAATCCCAATACCCCAAAGGGACTAGAGGAGTTTACAGAGTACATAATGGCTCTAACTAGCCAAAAGGAAGTGAGGACATGTATAGTAAACAGCCTGTTGTTACCTGTGTGCATGGTCCATTGTTACCTCCACAGGGCCTCGGGGAGCCCTGAGGAGCCACTCCAACAAGGACCCTGGAATCAGGCAGCCAGGGCTTGGCCTGCTCATAGAAGATGGCTCCGGAAGACGGGTGTCCAGCCTGGCCACCTCACCCTTCAGTTCCATCTTTGCTCTATGTTAAAACTGACCAACAGCTGGGCACAGCGTGGCACACACCTGTCATCTGGCTATGTAGAGCTGAGACAGGAACACAAACCCAAGGCCAGCCACAGCAACTAAGCAAGACCCTGTCTCAAATAAAAAAGTGGGGCACGGTGGCGTATGCCTATAATCCCAGTGGTTGGGGAGGCTGAGACAGGAGGATTGTGAGGTCAAAGCCAGCCTCAGAGCCGGGCGCGGTGGCTCATGCCTGTAATCCCAGCACCTGGGAGGCTGAGGCAGGAGGATTGCAAGTTCAAAGCCAGCCTCAGCAATGGCGAGGCACTTAGCAACTCAGTGAGACCCTGTCTCTAATAAAATACAAAAAAGGGCTGGGGATGTGACCCAGTGGTTAAGTGCCCCTGAGTTCAATCCCAGGTACCAAAAAAAAAAAAAAAAAAAAAAGCCAGCCTCAGCAATTTAGTGAGGCCCTAAGCAACTCAGTGAGACTCTGTCTCTAAATAAAGTACAAAATAGGGTTGGGGATGTGGCTCAGTGGTCAAGTACCCCTGAGTTCAATCCCTAGTATCCCCCAAATAAATAAGTAAGAAGGGCTAGGGATGTGGCTCTGTGGTAAAGCACCCCTAGGTTCAGTCCCCAGTAAAGGTGGGGGGCTGTCATTCCAAAATGGGTGTAGTTCTTACCTCTCTGTTATTGAGTAGATCACTTAGCATAATACTTCAACTAAGCTGAGAGCTACTCGTTTTCAATTTATTATAATTTTTTGTTTCCAGGGTTCTTTTCTTCATTAGCCTAAGAGTGATTTTGTGTTTGTTTCACTGAAGTACTAGGGACTGAGCCCAGTAGTGCTCTGCCACTGAGTCTCATCCCCATCCTTTCTGTTTTTTATTTTAAGATAGGATCTCACTAAGTTGGTTAGAACCTCGCTAAATTGCCAAGGCTAGCTTTGAACTTGTGATCCTCCTTTCTCAGCCTCCTGAGTCACGGGGATTACCGGCATATGCCACCATGCCCAGCTCATATATATATATATATACATATATATATATATATATATATATATTTTTTTTTTTTTTTTTTTTTTACCAGAATTGAACTCAGGGGCATTCGACCACTGGACCACATCCCCAGACCTATTTTGTATTTTGTTCAGAGACAGGGTCTCACTGAGTTGCTGAGGCTGGCTCTGAACACATGATCCTCCTGACTCAGCTTTTTTTTTTTTTTTTTGAGAGGGGAACTCCCTATGTTGTGAAGCTGCCCTCCATTTGTGATCCTCCTGCCTCAGCCTCTGGAGGTGCTGGGTTACAGGTGTGCATCACCATGTCCAGCTTAGCCTTCAGGGTTCTTGATAAGAAACTTGTTTTTCAGCTTGGTGAAAACTACATTGAGCATCATGCAGCTCCACGCCTCCTCCCCACCCCCACTTGTTCTTTGTTAAAATGAAATGAGGTTGGGCACGGAACCTCCATGCTAAGACTATTCACAAGCCTGCTTAGCTTTTTTTTTTTTTTAATTTATTTTGCTTTAGTTGTACACAATGCATTTTTATTTTTATGTGGTGCTGAGGATCCAACCCGCGCCGCGCACGTGCTAGGTGAGCACTCTACCACTGAGCCACATCCCAGCCCCTGCCTAGCTTTATAAGAATAAACCTGGGCCGGTGCAGTGGCTGTGGTTCTGAGGTGAAGGAGTTGCCAGAGGTCACATGGTTAATAAGCAGAAGGGCCAATACTGGAACCTATAACTCCAGAGCTGCATTCCTGGCCCTGCAGCAGATGGACGGAGGCCCCAGAGGTCTTGTGTAGGGAAGCATTGCAGGCCCCAGGGGACAAGGGGGGACAAGGGGTGGACGACCCTTGGCTTGATGATCCAGCACAAGGACCGCTGGGGATGGCTGGGGGTGCTGAGGCGCCGAGGTCCCTCCACGTTCTCAGGATCCTTTTTTTTTTTTGGTGCCTGGGGTTTAAACCCAGGGGTGTTTAACCACTAAGCCATATCTCTCACCCTTTGTATTTATTTTGTTTATTTTTTGGTTGTAGATGGATAAAATACCTTAATTTTGTTTATTTAGCTTTTTTATGTGGTGCTGGAGATTGAACTCAGTGCCTCACACATGCTAGGCCAGTGCTCTACCACTGAGCCACAACCCCAGCCCCCTGATTTTTATTTTGAGACAGGTCTCACTAAGTTGCTTAGGGCCTTGCTAAATTGCTGAGGCTGGCCTCAAACTTGCCATCCTCCTGCCTCAGCCTCGGGAAAAGCTGGGATTACAGGCATAAATCACTATGGCTGGGGAAGGCATTAGCTCTCTGCAAGGCAGATAGTCTTTAATCCATGCATAAAGAAAACTGGATTTAGACCTTTTCTTCAGAACCTGTTTTATTTATCATCTAACCAACACAGGTGGTCAGCCAGACCCCAAATAAACAAAAAACAGCTTGTTAAGGCTGCAACAGACCAAGACCAAGAGCGGGGAGAGTTCTTTTCAGACAAGAGCAAGTATGGAACCTCATAAAAAACTGACCGGCAACCCACAACCACCACAGCCACCACCACACATACAGAGCCCTCTACACCAGCCACTTATGCAACCCGCCTCACCATAGGCCACAAACAGACTTTTGCTTTGGGGTGGGGGTAATTAGCATGTTGCCTTTTTTTTTAGTATGGGGATTAAGCCCAGGGGTGCTCCACCATTAAACTAATTCCCTAGCCTCTTTTAGTTTTATTTTTTAAAATATCTTTTAGTTGTCAATGTATATTCATTTTTTTAATTTATATGTGGTGCTGAGAATCAAACCCAGTGCCTCCCACACACCAGGTTGAGCCACAGACCCAGCCCCCCTTTTATTTTTTTGAGA